>CM026574.1:25955281-27205972 GCA_015143295.1 Tetracentron sinense
TAACATTTAATTTGGTTAATATCTATATCCAAATATTTTTCAAATTTTAAAAGAAAAAAAAAGAAATGCTTACAAAATATTTTTAAAAATATAAAGTTTATGTGTAAATAGTAATTAAATATTTTATATTTATCTATGCCAAACAGAAGGATTTATGACTATATTGTGTAATAGTATATATTTATAAGGTTATTTTAGGTCTAATAAACTTATAATATTTTATTTATATATAGTAATGTATTATATAATCGGTCAAATATTTATCGAATCAGATATTCTCGCATCCGCTTATAAACGAATAGAAAAATTACTATTTAATTTGCTTCGTTGGATGGCTTTTCGGAAAAATTATCTCAGTTACAAATTGGATATGATAATATCCGTATCTGTTTGACATTCCTAGCTCTAATTGAGTATGGGCTCAATTTGGTAGAAGTGGTTGAATTATCTAGCTTGTAATTTAACTTAACTGAATTTTTGAATGCTTTTTTTATTGTGATTTTTGATCTATGGAACGTTATTACTAATCGGGTTCTGATTTGGGTCAACTATGATCTCACCTATTAATCTCCTACTTAAACTTTCAATTTTTAATAGGGCATAAACATGGGTGTAGCTGTCCCTTGAACTTTTGAAAAATAGTTTAAATACGACATAGCCAAGGGGCATGGAAACAACTGCCCTTGAATTTTTGAAAAGAAAACTTGTATACTATATGAAAGGAATGATCCCGTACACGCCACACGTCTACAGCTGCTTAGTTGGTAGAGGAATGTTAGCAAAACTCCACCTGTGAATGAGTCTGAGGGGGCGGGTGTGCACCCTGAAATAAGCTCCGATGATAAAGTCAGTACAAGGCACAAGCACATGAACATATGAACATAATAGTATAAGATACTTATCGTGAGGTCACTGGGTATATGCACTTGAGGACGAGCTCTGGTGTTATGCTCTGGAGATTGTAGCTCAGGAGGCACAAAGAATATGGCTCAGACAACGTAGCTCGGACAAGGCACAGACAACATAGCTCTGACAACGTAGCTCGGACAAGGCACAGACAACGTAGCTCTGACAACGTAGCTCGGATAAGGCACAGACAACGTAGCTCGGATAAGGCACAGACAACGTAGCTCTGACAACGTATACGTTGTGCATCAGACAACGGACAACGAGCTTGGGCACTATTCACATCGGACAACGCGACAACGGATTCGGCACTATTCACAGCACAACGTGACAACGGATTCGGCACTATTCATGGCCTATTTGAGAGAATCCGGTGACCATAATAGATTGTGAAGCCATAAAGAGCATCAAGTAGCTGGATAACACCAAAGGAAGATGAGAGAATCAGGTGAGTGGCCGCCTGCATATCCCTTCGGGGTAGGGGTGTGAATGACTCAAGCTTCTCAGATCTCCTTCTTCCTCTTCTTCTTCTGCCCTTTATTTTCTCTCTTGCCTTCTGCACCATCCTTCCATTCTTTCTGGTGATTCTTGCTTATTTATAGGCATTTTGAGTCATCATGACTTGTGTAGTCATGATGGTAGTCATGATGAGGTCACCTGTCAGATAACACTCAAGTGAGCCAGCACATAGCCCAAGTGGGCTTATGTCGGCTAAATTGTTAGAATTTGCTAGAGTGAGAAATTCCAATTTTACCCCTTCTTTTTACTCCTTTTTACGAATTTTATCCCTTACACTATATTGTTTAATTATTTAATTAATATTCAATATTTTTAATTATTTAATTAATAGGACATAGCCATGAAACAAGGGGGCAAGTGCCCCCCCTCAATTTTTGAAAAAATATATATATATATATATCATTCTACTAATAAAAGTACAAGGAGTAATCTAGACTTTATGTAGACATAATTAACCTTCACCTTACTTTATTGTTGATAAAGTAAATATTATATTAATAAATAAATAAAGAAGTTTAGGACTAATTTTTATAGTGGTTCTTAGGGATAGTATGACATTAGAAATTTCATTAATGACATTCTATGTAAATAATTAGCAAATTAGAATTCTATTAACAGTATCCTATTAACATTAGAATTCTATTTACGTATGCACATGTGATGAGAAAACTCTACTTTATTTAGTCTTTAGATATACACATGTGAGTTTAGAAGATTTGTTGTTCACAAATGTCTCCTAACTAGCTAGGCAATCTCCATATCCTATGGAGGACTCTAAAGTAAAAACCATTTTCCTCCTATTGAAGCATGTTTATGGTGACGATTTCTTGTTAAGGGTCTCGGGAATTAAAAGCTCATCTTCTATCAATTGTGATGATGTGTTCTCCTCGCCCTAAAAATAGAGTGCTCCGTACAACGACCTTATTGGGAATTTCGATAATACCAATATGCAATCAAAGATTTCAAGCAAGAAATGATCGGATAAAGATGTGTCTGGTTTTAATGATTTGATAACAGGATTTGGTGAGAGCAGTCCTTTATGAGTATTTTCTTCTCTTGTATACTATGATTATGTTCCGGAATATGACGAGATCACATCCAAGTTGATCTGGGAGTGGAGAGACTAAGCTACATTCCGAAGTCTCGTGGCTGGTGTGACCGAATGATATTGTGCATGAACTGTATATATATATATATATTCTTTTTCTTTTGTTTCTATTTTAATTTTTGGGTCTTAACACTCTTATATATAATTATTATTTTTATAATAAATAATTATGTTTTAAAAAAAAAGTAATATGTGCAAAGCACGTGCACATTTACTAGTGTATATATATATATATATATATATATATATATATATATATATATATATTAATTATTTAACAATACATAGCTATGGGCAAGGGGATAACTTGTCACGCCCTGAAACCCCACCTAGGAGGATGAGAGGTCTTGGCACGTGACTTACTTAATGATCATCCTGTTAGAAGCAATTAAGGCACAAAAATATGGACCTAAATTTTTTTCTTAAAATAAAACATCAACTAAAATTTCAATCCCCATAATCTACTGAAAAGTAATAAATCCTAGTCACCCATCTGGATCATAAACATAAAAGACTACTAACATGTGTCTCTATCCATAATTAAAATCATCCGAAATTTAAATAACCATAAAACAACTTCAATAATAGGGCCATCGATCAAGGTCCCTTTCTTCCTCGGGATAGTCACCTTCGGGTTCCTCGAGATACTCCTCTTCTTCCCAAGGCCCGGGAGCACAAATGTCGAAGCCTGAACCTGAACCTGGATCTGCCGACAGCAAAAGTCATCGGCTGAGTAACGAGTTACTCCGTGTATATAACAGAACATAATAAACAATATAAAGAATAACATTTACATGCATGTCATCACTTCACACATTAACTTACATATAAAAATCAAAGTGCGGAAGTTAAACATTTGCATTATGCCAATTTTTTTTTTCCTTTTTTTGTTCTTTCTTTCTTACTTTTCTTACTTTTCGTATTTCATGTATTATCATCACATCAATACCTATTCACATGCATTTGTAATAACTTAAAATACCGCTTTACCGTATAAGGAAAGAGATTACTATACTTTACTTTACCGAGATACCACCCTTCGTACATTATCCGGTACGGACGGCCTAGTACATTTTCCGGTACGACGGCTTACTTACTTTGGCATATATCTCGCCCTTTCTGATGGTATCCAGTGGTGTATAACACAATATACATTTATCGTTTTTGTGTCTTTCTTTCTTACTTTCATATTTTTCTTACTTTACTTTTGGCTTACTTACCATCTCATTAATGTCATTAATTTTTTATTCATACTTTTACATATTTTCCCCCGTGAGTGCACAATGATATACTCTTGTTTAAATTGCACCTAAGACTAACCGTCAAGGGCCATAAGACATTTCATCATAGCGTCTCATACCACTATGTTAACCAGGCCTAGGTAGCATGACTTTTATCAGAGGTTCGTTTATCTAATAGCATATCACGTATTAGAAACATAAAAGAAACACACCAACTATTATATTCCTAATGACTCAACAATATAAAATTCACAGTTGATATTAAAAGTGTTCCTAAATCATAATCTAATTTAAATTTCAATTCCTCTTTTTTTGTTTAATCAAGATCAATATCCTGATCGTAATCCTTTTTAATTGATAACCATTCTCTTGAATTTCTAAACATAAAATCTAACCCAAACATCATTAAATATCACTATAAAATCATTCATTCAAATTCATCCATCATCCCATCCTCCTCGTAAATCTACACACTTCACATCACCTTCCCAATCCCCTTCTTGAATCATAATAAATTTTATACAGTTCTTCACATCTTACCATAATAATTTCATGATAATAAAATAATATTAGCAATAGTCCTTCACATCCTATTTTAACATTTCAATTTTATAAAATAATATCATCAATGGTTCTTCACATTCTACTTTAACATTTCAATAATAATAAAATAATATCATCAATGGTTCTTCACATCCTACTTTAACATTTCAATAATAATAAAAAAATATCATCAATGGTTCTTCACATCCTAATTTAACAATCAATGAATAATAAAACGGAGTCATCAATAGGTTTTCACATCCTATTTTAACCATCAAGGATAATTATAAATGACATCATAGATAGGTTCTTCACATCCTATTTTAGCATTCATAAATAATAAAATAAGAATCAGATATAGTTCTTCACATCATATGTTAATCATTCAATAATAGAGATCATAATCATGGTTCTTTACATTCCATTTAACAAATCCATCAACAATAATAAAAGGGTAGACTAGGGTTCTTCACATCTTACATATTCTTACATCTTTACCTAGATTAATCAATTTTTATTCCTTATTTAGGTTAAACTATTCAAAATATTGAATACTAGATCTGTTATTTACCTCACTTGATCCTATCCCTACGATCTCTCGCTTGCGAATAGGGTTCTACTTGATCTTCAAGCCTCATTTTCCCTTTTTCTAACCGAACATTTGAACTCCTTCAATCCCTCTCTCTTTGATCTCTGAAAAACTCCTCCATTTCTCTCTTTTAGGTTTTAGAAGGCCTTGAAAAACCCTCCCCACGAGTATAAAGGGGTATTTATGCATTGGGAGCCCTAGGGACTCAAAAAAACGCAAAAACGCGCAAGTTTGCCGCCTAACTGGCGTTTTGGGCGATCGATCGCCCGCCGGCGGCAATCGATCTCCGGCGCTAATTTTATTTTTTATTTTTATTTTTATTTTTATTTTTACTTTTTTGCTACTTTTTGTTCTTCTTTTATTTAGTGCAATTTATCTCCATAAATTCACTAAATCAAGTGAATTAAATGGGTTTTGAGATTTAGGATTTTAATGCATTGGTTTCTCCTAGGATTTACACATCATTTTAAGTAAAATTAATCAATAATTTAATTCATAAAATTTATGAAGACCATGAATTAAATGCGGGTCATTACATTCTCTGTCCCTTAAAAGAATTTCGTCCTCGAAATTTCATACCCTAGTCAAATAGGTGAGGATACTTTTCTCGAATTTCATCCTCTCTTTCCCATGTAGCTTCCTCATTGGAATGATGTTGTCAGGGTAAGAGGACAAAGCGGATGGTCTTCCTTCGCAAAATATGCTCATTTCGATCCAGAATTTGCACTGGTTGTTCAATCATTGTCAGATCTTCTCGAACTTCTAGTGGTTCCAAATCAATGACATGAGATGAGTCCGGAATGTACTTCCTTAGCATGGAAACATGGAAGACATTATGGATTGCCGCCATATGAGGAGGTAAAGCAACTTGATATGCGACTTCACCTACCCTCCTGATGATTTCAAATGGCCCAACATACCTTGGACTCAACTTGCCCCCCTTCCCAAATCTCATGATTCCTTTGGTAGGAGATACCTTGACAAAGACCTGATCCCTAACTTGGAATTCTAGATCTCTTCTTCTGGTGTCTGCATAACTTTTCTGCCTACTTTGAGCAGTCTTCAACCTTTCCCTTATCAGATTCACCTTGTTTGTAGTCTGTTCCACCAACTCTGGGCTTAGAAGTTTCATTTCTCCCACTTCATCCCAACAAAGAGGGGATCTACTCCTACCATACAATGCTTTAAAAGGATCCATCTGTATACTAGCTTGGTAGCTGTTATTATAAGCAAACTCTATCAATGGAAAATGTTCATCCCAACTGTCCTGGAAGTCTAGCATACATGATCGGAGCATATCTTCAATGATCTGATTTACCCTTTCTGTCTGACCATCTGTCTGTGGGTGAAATGTTGTGCTAAAATCCAGTCGAGACCCCATAGCTTGCTGAAAGCTCTTCCAAAATCTCGATGTAAATCTGGCATCTCTATCAGAAATGATACTGACCGGTACTCCATGCAATCGGACTACTTCCTTTATATATAGTTCTGCCAATTTGTTAGAGTTATAAGTGGTTCGATAAGGAAGAAAATTAGCCGACTTAGTTAACCGATCCACAATGACCCAAATTGCATCAAAATTCTTAGATGTCCTTGGCAAGCCCACTATAAAATCCATGGAAATATTTTCCCACTTCCACTCGGAAATGGGAAGAGACTGTAGTAATCCCGTTGGTCTCTTGTGTTCAGCCTTGACTTGCTGACACACCAAACACTTGGACACATGTGTAGCTATATCTCTTTTCATGTTATTCCACCAGAAATGTTTCTTAAGATTTTGGTACATCTTTGTACCTCTAGGATGAACTGTATATTTAGATTTGTGAGCTTCATCCAAAATATCACGCCTTAACTCTTCATTGGCTGGTACACAAAGTCTATCTCGGAAGGTTATAGCTCCATCTCTATTCGTAGAGAAATCCTCATGTCCAATTTCCAAGGATTTAGCTCGATAGGCTAAGAGTGCCTCATCTGACTCTTGCAACTCTTTGATTCTAGCCTGAATATATGGTTTAACTAAAAGGTTGGTCGTTAATACTTTACCGTGATCAACACTGAAGCTTGTTTCGTTGTTAGACATGTCTTCTAATAACTTCCACTCCATCACCATCATGTGTGCAATTAATCTGGAGGGTCTTCTACTAAGTGCATTAGCTACTACATTTGCCTTTCCCGGATGATACTGAATCGAACAGTCATAATCCTTCAAAAATTCTACCTAACAACGTTGCCTCAAATTTAGCTCATTTTGTGAAAACAGATATTTGAGGCTTTTATGATCCGTGAACACCTCAAATTGCTCACCATACAGGTAGTGCATCCAGATCTTGAGGGCGAAAACAACTGCTGCAAGTTCCAAGTCGTGAGTGGGATAATTCCTCTCGTGATCTTTCAACTGCCGGGAAGCATAAGCAATAATTTTCCTGTGCTGCATGAGAACACATCCTAAACCCACATGAGAAGCATCACTATACACTACAAATCCTCCACTACCTGTGGGGACTGTAAGGATGGGTGTTGTAGTGAGACGCTTTTTTAACTCTAAGAAGCTATCTTCACACTTCTCATTCCATGTGAACTTTACATTCTTTTTAGTCAGTTGGGTGAGTGGTGCTGCCAATCTCGAAAATCCCTCTACAAACCTTCTGTAATATCCAGCAAGGCCTAGGAAGCTTCTTATTTCTGTCACACTCTTCGGTCTCTTCTATTTTGACACAGCTTCAACTTTTGCAAGGTCAACTGAAATCCCATCCTCAGAAATCACATGGCCTAGGAATGCCACCTTCTCTAACCAAAATTCACACTTACTCAGTTTAGCATACAACTTATGCTCTCTTAGGGTCTCAAGTGTAATCCGGAGGTGATGGTCATGATCCTCTCTAGTCTTGGAATATACAAGGATATCATCTATAAAGACTATAACATAACTATCAAGACCTGGCTTGAACACCCTGTTCATCAGATCCATAAATGCTGCAGGTGCATTTGCTAACCCGAAAGGCATTACTAAAAATTCGTAATGCCCATATCTTGTCTTGAATGCCGACTTAGGAATATCTTCTGCTATAATTTTCAACTGATGATATCCTGACCTTAAGTTGATCTTGGAAAATAATTTTGCTCTTTGCAATTGATCAAACAAGTCATCTATCCTCGGTAGAGGATATTTATTCTTTATGGTGACCTTGTTTAATTGTCTATAATCGATGCACATTCTCATCGATCCATCCTTCTTCTTCACGAACAATACTGGAGCTCCCCATGGTGACACATTTGGTCTGGTGAAACCTTGGTGAAGCAATTCTTCGATTTATTCTTTCAGTTCCTTTAACTCAGTTAGAGCCATCCTATAAGGTGCTCTTGATATTGGTACTGTCCCGAGGGTTAAGTCTATCATGAATTCCACTTCTCTATCTGGGGGTAGGCCTGGTAGTTCTTCTGGAAATACATCAATAAATTCACTAACAACTGGGATGTGCACTGACTTTGGCATTTCTGAATTTGCAATGCTCAAAGCCGCAAATCTAGCAAGGTCCTTTTTCCTTAATCCCCGGAAGTGGAAAGGAGTTCCATTGACTGGTTTGAAATCAACTCTCTTCTTAAAGCAGTTGACACTTCCGTGGTAGGTTGAAAGTCAATCCATACCCAGAATCACATCAAAATCTTAAAAGTCGAGTACTATCAGATCTACTGGTAACTCATGTTGACCGATACGGATAATACATGCTTTGTACACCTTACTAGTGATAACTGAGCTACTGAGAGGAGTGGCAATGGACAACTCACTATCTAGCCGACTCGACTTCGATGGAAAACCTTGGGCAAATCTAGGTGTGACGAAAGAGTGGGTCGATCCCGTATCAATCAAGACGTGTGCTAGACAATCATTTATTAATAGCGATCCTGAGTTCATAAATAACTAAGTGTTAATTTATTATGTCACAATCAAAAATCACATGATGTACATATTTTCATAAACTCATATATACATATACAGACATATATGATATCATGTTTCTATAAGTATCATGTCACACCATCAATCTGTAACATGCAACTATTTCTACTCAATTAAATTATAAGTCACACGTACCTTGGACTACATCATCTGAGGCTAGAGCATCCTGCTCAGAGATGGCAAAGAATCTCCCCTGTGTGTTCTGGCGAGGGGGCTGAGGGGCTTGCTGAGTCTTTGGTGCCAGAGGAGGTTTTGGCAGTGGTGCCTGTCTAGCTGGAGGCCTGTTTCCCTGCATCTGGGATTGCTGAGTTGCCGGCTGTGACTTCTGAGGGAAATCCCTAATCCGATGTCCCAACTCATCACACTGAAAACATCCGCTAGTGAGAGTGCGGTATTCCCCAACCTTGTGCTTTTTCCCGCAATAAGCACAAGTCTCAAACACTACTGGAGGAGTAAGCTGGGCAGGACGATTGACTGGTGCTGTAGTCATAGTAGAGCGAGGGGCAGGTGTAGGTCTCTGAGTATTCTGTATTGGCCTTATAACCAGGTATAGAACAGGCCTGGCCCTCTTCTCTGGTTGTACTGGTCTACTGGTCTGACCTCTAACCATCTTCCTGTTCCTTATATTACTGTCCCTCCTCTTAAAGAACTCCTCAGAATTCTTTTCTGCTATTTTTGTCTTGTTCACTAACTCCCCAAAAGTTCCTATTTGTAATATAGAAACTTTGTCCCTGATGAATGGCCTTAGACCCCTTTCGAACTTTCTGACTTTCATATTTTCATTCGAAACCAATTGAGGTGCAAATCGAGACAGTTCAGCAAACTTTGCTTCATATTCCACCACTGTCATCTCTCCCTGTTCCAAGGTGAGAAATTCTACTTCTTTCTGTTCCTTGACAAAGGTTGGAAAATACTGTTTGTAAAATAAATCCAGGAATTCTGCTCATGTCCATGGCTACCTAGTCCTGGTGATGTCTCTCTGTTTTACCGTAGCTCTCCACCAGTGCTCGGCTTCTCCCTCCATAACAAATACAGCCCAATCAACCCTCTGTTCTTCAGTACACCGGAGCACCCTAAAATTTTTCTCAAATTGCATGATTCATGCTTCAGCTGCCATTGGATCAGTGGTACCATAAAAGGTTGGGAGCCTCAGTCTCCTAAATGCTTCAATTCCTGCAGTATGATGTACCGGAGGAGGTGGTGGTGGCATATTCACTTCCACATGCTCAAGTGTAGTTGCAACAGATTGCCTGGCTGCAAGGAGTGCCATCGTTTGGGAAATGGAACCCAAAACCTGTGTCAAATCTGGCTGGTCATAAATCTCTGGGCGTCCTTCTCTAATGCCCCTTCCAGCATTCCCCCTAGTATTGTATCCATGTCCTCTGCCACCGTGTCTCATTATAACAGTCTTGAGAACAATGGTAACCAAAGTTTAGTCTCATAACTAGCTTTAAGTTTATCACTAAAATTCATACAAACAAAAAAATGACTAGTCCTAGCATCCAATGACTCCTCCTAGTTCATGGAGTTTCTAAACTCACGCCTTAGCTGACCTAATGCCTTTGCTCTGATACCATCTCTGTCACGCCCCAAAACCCCACCTAAGAGGATGTGAGATCTTGGCACGTGACTTACTTAATGATCATCCTGTTAGAAGCAATTAAGGCACAAAAATATGGACCTAAATTTTTTTTTTAAAATAAAACATCAACTAAAACTCCAATCCCATAATCTACTGAAAAGTAATAAATCCTGGTCATCCATCTAGACCATAAACATAAAAGACTACTAACATGTGTTTCTATCCATAATTAAAATCATTTGGAATTTAAATAACCATAAAACAACTTCAATAATAAGGTCATCGATCAAGGTCCATTTCTTCCTCGGGATAGTCACCTTCGAGTTCCTCGAGATACTCCTCTTCTTCCCAAGGTCCGGGAGCACAAATGTCGAAGCCTGAACTTGAACCTGGACCTGCCGACAACAAAAGTCATCGGCTGAGTAACGAGTTACTCCGCGTATATAACAGAACATAATAAACAATATAAAGAATAACATTTACATGCATGTCATCACTTCACACATTAATTT
The DNA here is from genome assembly GCA_015143295.1 of Tetracentron sinense. Taxonomy (NCBI): domain Eukaryota; kingdom Viridiplantae; phylum Streptophyta; class Magnoliopsida; order Trochodendrales; family Trochodendraceae; genus Tetracentron; species Tetracentron sinense. Next base: position 25,966,240 of record CM026574.1, read on the forward strand.
ACATATAAAAATCAGAGTGCGGAAGTTAAGTTAAACATTTGCATTATGCCAAATTTTTTTTTTTCTTTCTGTTCTTTCTTTCTTTCTTACTTTTCGTATTTCATGTATAATCATCGCATCAATACACATTCACATGCATTTGTAATAACTTAAAATACTGCTTTACCGTATGAGGAAATGGGTTACTATACTTTACTTTACCGAGATACCACCCTTCGTATATTATCCGGTATGGACGGCCTAATACATTTTCTGGTACGACGGCTTACTTACTTTGGCATATATCTCGCCCTTTCTGATGGTATCCGGTGGTGTACAACACAACATACATTTATCGCTTTTGTGTCTTTCTTTCTTACTTTCATACTTTTCTTACTTTACTTTTGGCTTACTTATCATCTCATTAAGATCATTAATTTTTTATTCATACTCTTACATATTTTCCCCCATGAGTGTACAATGATATACTCTTGTTTAAATTGCACCTAAGACTAACTGTCAAGGGCCATACGACATCTCATCATAGCGTCCCATACCACTATGTTAACCAGGCCTAGGCAGCTTGACTTTCATCAGAGGTTCGTTTACCCAATAGCATATCACGTATTAGGAACATAAAAGAAACACACCAACTATCATATTCCTAATGACTCAACAATATAAAATTCACAGTTGATATTAAAAGTGTTCTTAAATCATAATCTAATTTAAATTTCAATTCCTCTTTTTTTGTTTAATCGAGATCAATATCCTGATCGTAATCCTTTTTAATTGATAACCATTCTCTTGAATTTCTAAACATAAAATCTAATCCAAACATCATTAAATATCACCATAAAATCATCCATCATCCCATCCTCCTCGTAAATCTACACACTTCACATCACCTTCCCAATCCCCTTCTTGAATCATAATAAATTTTACACAGTTCTTCACATCTTACCATAATAATTCCATGATAATAAAATAATATCAGCAATAGTCCTTTACATCCTATTTTAACATTTCAATTTAATAAAATAATATCATCAATGGTTCTTCACATTCTACTTTAACATTTCAATAATAATAAAATAATATCATCAATGGTTCTTCACATCCTACTTTAACAATCAATGAATAATAAAACGGAGTCATTAATAGGTTTTCACATCCTATTTAACCATCAAGGATAATTATAAACGACATCATAGATAGGTTCTTCACATCTTATTTTAACATCCATAAATAATAAAATAAAAATTTTAGCATTCAATAATAGAAATTATAATCATGGTTCTTTACATTCCATTTAACAAATCCATCAACAATAATAAACGGGTAGATTAGGGTTCTTCACATCCTATATATTCTCACATCTTTACCTAGATTCATCCATTTTTATTCCTTATTCAGGTTAAACTATTCAAAATATTGAATACTAGATCTGTTATTTACCTCACTTAATCGTATCATTACGATCTCTCGCTTGCGAATAGGGTTCTACTTGATCTTCACGCCTCCTTTTTCTTTTTTCTGACCGAACCTTTGAACTCCTTCAATCCCTCTTTCTTTGATCTTTCAAAAACTCCTCCCTTTCTCTCTTTTAGGTTTTAGAAGACCTTGAAAAACCCTCCTCACGAGTATAAAGGGGTATTTATGCATTGGGAGCCCTAGGGACTCAAAAAAACGCAAAAACGCATAAGATTGCCGCCCAACCGGCGTTTTGGGCGATCGATCGCCGACGCTATTTTTATTTATTTTATTTATTTTACTTTTTTGCTACTTTTTGTTCTTCTTTTATTTAGTGCAATTTATCTCCATAAACTCACTAAATCAAGAGAATTAAATGGGTTTTGAGATTTAGGATTTTAATGCATTGGTTTCTCCTAGGATTTACACATCGTTTTAAGTAAAATTAATCAATAATTTCATTCATAAAATTTATGAAGACCATGAATTAAATGCGGGTCATTACAAAACTGCCCTTGTACACATATAGAAACAATTCCCATAGAATATGTATAAAACGTACGAACGAGATGGTCCACGAACTTGGTTGTCAAAATAAATCTAGAGCATATATAGCCCCTCGAACCCCCTTCCCCTAGACCAAAAACATTTCGTGTCTGCCTAATCATTCTCCACAAATCTATCAAAAATTACTAACATTTTTATTCTACCATCGCTTGCCCCTACAAGAAAATCATGGCTCTGTTATACCTGGTGGAAGAGTCATGTATATATCCTCATGTAGGTCATTGTGAAGAAACACATTCTTCGCGTCCATTTGATAAAGTTTCATTTTATCAACAATGCAACAACAATAACGTGTTACACACTTATACTTGGTTTTGAATACTAAAAAACAATTATTAGAGACGTGCAGTGACCATAGTTAGCAATTCGGCATACGGTAAAAATTCGGTACGGAAATTATTCAAGTATAATTCGGAATTTGTATTCAATAGTTTGATTAAAAATTCGACGAAAAAAAAGCAGAACGCCAAAAGTATGGTACAAAATTAATTCGAGTATAAATTGGGCCAATACTGAATAATTTGTTGAAAAATTCGTCTAAATATATACAATTACATATATAACATTGGGCGTTCCACTTAAAAGGGCATGTTTTGCATTTTTATTACCTAAAAGGGCTTGTTTTTGACATATTTATCAAAAAAGGCATGCTTTGAATTTTTATTACCTAAACGGGTATGCTTTTGACATATTTACCCCTTAGCTATGCATATAAAACCCAAACACAGATAAGGGTAATATTGGAGTACATACCCTATTTGGTAAAAATTTTCAAACCATGTCCTTTTAGGTGATATATTTGATTTAGGGTGGCTAAACTGTACTTATCTCTATAACATTTCTAAGAGAATGCATTAAATCTTTAGTTCATATTATAGAAAATGAAAAAAAAAGTGCAATTGGAGAATTAGTGAGAGAGAGAGTCGAACGTGGAAGGGAGACTGGAGATTGTGTGTGTGTGTGAGAGAGAGAGAAAGAGAGAGAGTCGTTCTTGGAAAGGAGAGTGGTAGTTGTTGGTATTGACAATACTATAAAGTCGGATACTTGGTCCTCAACTGCTAGCGGTTGGTTGTGCCATTATGACAAGTGACGATTGTGAAATAAGGAGAGTTTGAGATTTAGAAAGAGAAATAGATCGAGAGAAAATGAGGGGACTAAGTAATGGCCAATGAGTGCTTCATGACTGGTGGCTGACGACTATTAATGACGTTGTGACCAATGGGGTAAAGACTAAGGTTAGAGATTGAGAAAAAGAAAGAAAGAAAAAGAAAGAGAGTTACGTGCGCATGCAAGAAAGAAGAAAGTGGATTTGAAATTTATCTTATGGGTTTGTATATATATATTATTCGCGAATAAGTCGTGAACGATTCGTGAATAATTCGCGTATAATTCGTCTTACTTAAAAAATTCGCAAATGTTTACTTTAACTTTGATTAATACGGATGAATTATATGTATGATTCGTTATAAGTATTATTCTTGTATAATTTGCGTATAATATGCGAATTTACTAACTATGGTAGTGACAAATCACATATACTCCATTTTTTGAGTGTAAGACTCTTCTTATCCTACAATTTGAGAATAAAAATAATCCAATTTTAAATTTAGAATAATAAGTTTGAGAAAATAGAGTTTTTCTTGTGATGAAAAAAGGGAAATTGTTATTTATTTTTTTGGAAGGAAAATTGTTTTTATTGCGGAGGTTTTTGCATGGAGTGTGTGTAAATTTAGATAGGAAAGTTGTTTTCATCCTTGTTTTTCTTCTTATCATAGTACAAGTTAATCTCTCTGTGGAGAACCCCATAAATATGTCTTTGATCTTTTAATTTTTTTTAGTTACTTAGTTTGATAATTTCGTTAGTTTTGTTACTTGATCCCCAACATAACTGGTGCAAAGGTTAAACTGCCCAAGGCTTTGGAAAAAACTGATAGTCAAACACCACAAAAAGGCGAAGCTTCACAGAAACATCCGAAAGCAAAAAATCAATTGTAACCGCTGAATCATTTATTCACCAACAGACCATTTACTTAATTTGAACTCTAAACAAAGGTGGTAGTAGTAGTAATATCAGACTGGTCACTGGTCAATTATGGTCTGACCTATTTAATTTCCTACTTGAACTTTTCAGGAAAAAAATTGTTTAATAGGACACAATCATGGAGTGTAGTTGCCCCTTGAACTTAAAAAAAAAATCATAGTTTAATACAAAATAGCCATGGGGCTTGGGGAGCAGTTGTACTCTCCTTAATTTAAAAAAAAAAAACTTTTATACTATATTATTTAATTATTTTATAAGGCATTGCTATAGAAATAAGGGGCAAGTGCCTCTTAAACTTTTGAAAACAAAAAATCTATTTTATATATTATGTTATTTAATTTTTTTTAACAAGACATAGCCATAGGGCAAAGGGACAGTTGCCCTCATACACACAGAGAAACAATACTCAAAGAATATGTATAAAACGTATGGACAAGATGACCCACAAACTTAGTTGTCAAAATAAAATCAGAAGAGCACTAGTGTCGTGGGTTGATTCCTTCTGTAGTGACTAGTGAATGTGTGTGTTGGGTTGTGTTTTGTGTGTGTAAGTATCTATGTTAAAAAAAAAAAATCAGACACAGAACCCCTTCGAACCCCCATCCCCCAAGACCCATAATATTTCATGTCAGTTTAATTATTCTCCACAAATTATTAGCAATTATTAACATTTAATTTTAATCAATCAACGCTTGCCCCTACAAGAAAATTCTGGCTTTGCTTTGCCTGGTGGAGGAGTCATGTATATATCCTCATGCGGATCACCGTGAAGAAATGCATTCTTCACGTTCAACGATGTGACAACAATAACGTGTTATACTTGGTTTTAGATTCTAAAAAACAATTATTGGAGACGTGCAGAGACAAATCACGCATACTCCCCTTTTTTTAAACATATAAAAATCTTTTTATCATAGAGTTTGAGAATACAAATAATCCCATTTTATCTTTAGAATAAAAAATTAAGTTTAAGAAAATAGAAAATTTTCTTGTGAGTAAAAAAGGGTAATTGTTTTTTGGAAGGGAAATTGTTTTTCTTGCAGGGATTTTTGAATGGAGTGTGTGAAACAATAGGGAAGTTGTTTTCATCCTTGTTTTTCTAGTAAAAGTTGAATCTCTCCGTGGATGCAAGAGGCGAACCCCATTGATAAATGAGATTAATTTTCATGCGGAGCTCCCTTTTTACCCTACATGGGGGCAAAAGTATATTTATCAATAATTACACTAATAATTACACTTTTGCCCCCATGTAAGTGTAAAAAGGGAGCTCCGCATGATGCAGAGCTCCACATTATATTTAAACTGTTAATAAATCTTTGATCTTATAATTTTTTTGTAAGTTATTTGCTTGATAATTTCGTTAGTTTTGTTACTCCATCCCCAACATAAGGGTAAACTGCCAAAGGCTTTGGAAAAAAACTCATAGTCAAAACACCACAAAAAGGCGAAGCTTCACAGCAACACACGAAAGCAAAAAAAATCAATTATAAGCACCGAACCATTTACTCACCTACAGACCATTTACTTTGAATTCTAAACAAAGTAAAGTAGTACTTTTGAATTATAAACAAAGTAAAGTAGTAGTTTTAGTAGTAGTAATATGGTCATTGGTCATCGCACTCAAAATTTGACAGTTGACTGGAATTCATTGGGCGCACATTAGTTATGCTTCACGTTTACTAAAGCTTGCTTTGGAGAGTGCTTTGACTGATCTCATGCTGCGCCATTCCCTGAACCTTCACCTGTTCTACAGCATTGATTTATAATTAGGACTTTATTATTAGAGTCTTTGAGGGAAGAGAGGAGCATGAGAAACATGAGGGACCATGCTGGTTTCCACTTTCCACCATCCTTCCCCTATAAGTCCTTTACACTCACATCTAGACTACTGTCTAATGGACCACCTCTTTCACTTTTTGTTCCCCCTTTTTAAATTATTCTCTTTGGAAATAAATCCCTGAGGAGTTTTTGGATTATTGATAAGAGTCATGCTACTGGGAAGTCTCCACGCGCCCCCAGATTTCTCGCTCCTTATTGAATGATTAGGGTGACCTTAAAAAACACTAATTACACGCCCAGTTTGATTAAGTTTTGTTTGGATTGCCCTAAAAGGTGGCCTAATTCACTGCAAGTGGCAGTCTATGCACGTGTGGCCCTATCAAGATCTCGGGCGTGAGCATGAGCATGAGCATGAGCGTCCTACCAAGTCTTCTCAGATTATTCTCATAGCTTTAGGTCTGTTTTGAGGGCCCAACTTTTATCCATCAAGATTTTAACCTTTCTTAGGGAGTTAGTACATCCTTTGATAAGTTTTCCTTTGCCTTCTCTTATCATGAAATATCATGAAATTTGACAATTTGACCGTTTGTTGGTTTTTGTAGTCTTGTGAGCATATCTTAAAAATGTCAAATATATAATTTTTTTTATAGTAAAAAATAAATTTGATATTTTATTGAATAGAGTATATTTGATACTTTTATAATGTGTTGGTAACAATTGTTAGTCTTTTATAGTCTTAAACTACAAAGACCAAACAAAAACTTTGCAGCAATGATTTTTTTGTAACATGGGCTATAAAGGACCAATACTATTTTGACCCATAGGAAAAGTGTAAGGTATATACAACTTTCAAAATGTCATGTTCATATATTTATCAATTAAACTCTGTATGTTTGCCTTATTTCTTGTGTGCCAGCATGCTATTACTTCTTAATATGTAGTGATAGGGTACAAAGACAATTAATGTTGTCATAGGTTACAAAGATTATTGTTGTCAAGTTTGTATGCATGCAACCCATTATCTCGTTCCTAAATCAAAATTCAATTTCCCCATTTAATGTTTTGACAGTTTCCGCTGAACAAGTGACTACCTTTCCGATATAGTTACCATCAAAACCCAGAATTTACATGCCAGTTAAGTGTCTGTTAAATTCCTCAAAGGAGTTATAGAGGATTATACAATTTATGTCCTACAATCTTGTGTTTTTTTTTTTTTTTAACAAGATGGCTTGGAAACTCGCTTGGGATACTCTGCTTGCTTCTCACAGTGAGAGATCGTGAGTTCAATTCCAAATGATGACATTTCAAATGAAATTGATGATGGTCCTTACAATGATGCAATGGTAGTTGCTACCTCACTAACTAGCGAACAACTAAAATAATATAAATGATATCTCATGCCAAAAGAAAGAAAAAAGTTCTATTGTATTTGTGTATAGCAAGCGAGCAACATGTCGAATAATAAAAGTAGAAGATATTGATACACAAGGTCTTGATAGATAATACAATATGCCTTTTCCTCCCTAAAATTGCGTTTGCTTGGAGGAAAATAGGTACACTAAATTATTTTCAGTAGAAATTCTAGTTTTTATGTTTGGAATGCTACTAATTGAACTTTTTATTATAAATCATTTTTTAGTTTTACTTCATTCATGTTCGTTTGAGGAAAAATTTTCTCAAAAAAATAAGGAGAAATTATGTCTGAGATGTCTTTTTCTTGTACAACTTTCCCTCGAAACAAACAAAGCCTAAGGCTATTCAAATTAGAATTGATGAGACATCAAGGAGGCTAATCTAGACTTATGTTTGCACAGTTCAAAACAAGAGACTGGGTCAAAGGGTAGTGTCATGGGGAGATTTGATTAAACAAGTGACTAATTTTAGCTTAGATGAGGGCACCCTAGTTATGATATGCTTGAGCACCCAAAAAGAAGAAGCACTTTTTCATGTCCTTCTCTTTGCTTTAGGTCGTTGTTGATAAGTCAAGGTCTTTAATGTCAGTGTCTCTAAAAACCTAACCATGACAGCATGACCCACATGAGAAAAGAAAAGGATGGTGAACTTGCTTTTTTCTTTCAATCCAATCTTCCCTTCCTCCATTAATCAAACTTTACTGGACTTTTAGAAAACTGGGTTTCGGAGTATTGAGAATAGCTCCAAATCATGATACCAACAGCCTTTGAATACAGCAAGAAATCATGGCTTGGAGCTTGGTTTACGCCATCGCCATTTTGTCATGAATTGGTTTTTGTGCTACCAATTATCACCTAGTTCAGATGATGGGTACGTGGAAGTAAAACAAAGGGGGGAATGCTAGCCCCTCTCCTCCAATTGCTCTCTCCCCTTTCCATACAAAGGATAAGATTTTGAGGTGGACCTGACACAAATTCCTTTTTTTGTGGACTTTGCTGATGAGACCGCAAAAGGGTCGAGATCACCGAGACCTCGCACCCATGCACGAGATTTTAGGTGGGGTCCATCTTTACATGGTGGGCTCCACCTGAAATCCCGTGCATGGGCTCGAGCTCTCGGCCCTTCTGCGGTCTCAAAAGCATTTTCCCTTTTGTTTTTTGCATATCAGTACCCCCATCGTCGCGCCACCACTATCGCCTACCTCCATCACTGCAATCATCGTCGCCAATACCACCACCACTATGTTGCCACTACATGCACTCTCCTCATGGCCTTTTTTTTTTTCTTTTTCTTTCTTCACAACCAAACAATTAATGATGCAAAAGTTACTTTTTCTCTCTTTTATTTTATTTTCTTTTTATTTTATTTTATTTTTATTTTTATTTTTTATTATTATTATCTTGGGAACTAAATAGAGGGAGGAATAAGAATATGCATGGTATTGGTAGTAGTGCTGGCACCAAGTGTGGATTAACAACATCCCTTGTTTTGGCCCAAAGGGCCAGGAGCAGTCATGCCATTGGCCTACCTAAATAAAAAAAATCTAAAGAAATACCTTTTATAATTGCAAAAGTTGTCCTCAAAATCATTTAAATATATATTCTTCTTTTGATTTTTTTTTTAAAAAATATTAAAGGTAGACCAATAACATGCATTGTGTAACCATTTGGGCTACAACATTGCTAGTTTGGTTGCACCTTAGCATGTGGCGATGCAGCCCCAAAGGGAACCTATAAGAGCCCAGTGACCTGTACGGTACTCCATATAGCCAAGCATGACTTTTGTGTCGCAAGTATGTTTTATTATTTTTACCAGTAGTTGTATCAATTTTTGTGACATTAACGAGAACTCGTTATCATCTTCAGCTTTGATAGATAAAAATGCCCAATAATTTTCTGAGCAAAAGCAATCCGCCTTGATAATATCGAGTGGTCTCTATCTCTGAGACCAATAATAATAATATGCTCTCTGTCTCTTTCTATTAGCCTCAATTGCCTTCTCTTTCTAACTACGTCTGTATACAAAAAAAGTTGCCGAACAATGAGGTCCACCATCCTCTTTTCTCCCCTCCCCCCCCTCCCCTCCGAATCCAATTATTTTTCTTCTAAAAAAAAAGACCAATTATTGCTGCAGTACCAATTGCAGCGTGCCACATCAGTGAACTGCACATATTATCAATGGGATCAGATTTGGTCTTGCTCCAGCAAGCCCAAAATCCTCTTTCTCTAAGTATGTTTTTGACGTGTGGCAATAAAAAAGAAAAAATAAATCAAATGGAGGTAAGTCAAAAAGATGGGAGAAAATGAAATGTTTACTCCCTTTTATTGCCACATATAAGACGGTTTTAGTCTTACTACAATGAAAAAATGCAATCCCTTTACCCATGAATATGGTGTCAGTTACGTGCTTGAAGAAAGCCTTATTCATGGCTGGCATGTTGTGATGGGTTTGTGTACCTCTGCAACATGCGACGTCATTGTAGCAGACCGGGTGGAAGGATAATGGCCACCCACCCCTGTGGGTATACCGTATACTTTGGCTTCTTTCGTTAATGACTTGGGAGCTGGAGTTGGGATGGGCAAGCGTCTTTTCTCATAAATATGGGGCCCACCCCCCACCCTTTGGTTGATGTGGGGTCCACCTTTGTTAAATGTGGGTCCTCTTTTTATGATGCCCATCCAAACTCATGGAGTTAGTCTTAGAGAGTTGAGACCTAATTCTTAAGAGAAATGTTAGCCCATTCACAGACTTTTGAGGAGTGCTAGCCCAGTAGTAGAATTTGAATTTTTTTCAAAATCTGACCGTGGGTGCAATATATGATTTGTTGCTTTAAGAAAATAAAATTTTTAAAAAGAAATTAATTGTTTACACCAATTCTTAAGATTATCTGGAAAAGTAGTGACACTTGTTACTATCACTGTGAGAGCTTGATTATGACTAATTTTTCTTAAATTAAAATACAACTGTCAATCTAGTTAATTTTACGTGTTCAGAGAGAATTGATTATTTGTAACCATTGCCCACAATAAGCATTGTTTCTAGGTTTCACTCAATAAATCGATCAATTAAACTCATGTGTCTATAATCAATTCCATCCGGTGATCCAATTGGGGCCTATGAAAAGATCGCATGGATTTCAGAAAAGGCGCTTGGATTTATACATGGTTTATTTCTTATCTCTTAAATTCTATTTCTTAATTCAAATTTCTTTTGGGTCAGACCAAAATAGGATTTGATTTTTTTTTTATCTTTATATATATATATATGTGTGTGTGTGTTGATGATGGAAAATGATGTATTAATGACATGTGGAGGCTATTTCCTAATCAGACCAGAATTTGAACTAGTCAGAAGCAACGTAGATAAAGATTATGATGATCTACAAGGTTCAGACACCTTAAAGTATGTCACGTTCGATAATAAGATTTTGACTCATAGCATACTGGTTTACTCACTACGCCTTCGTGACTGAAATAGTTGAGTATTCAACAGATGATATGATCAAAGGAACATATTTTGATCAACTAATAAGCTTTCAAAATTTGATAGAAAGCTAAAAAAACGACATATATTTCGTCAAGACAAAATTTGTCATTGGTAAGATTTTAGTAGAGTTAGATTATTGAATATTTTCTAACATCATTACGATATTTTATTATTCAAAACAGGTCTTGAATCAATTACGTTGTGAGCTTATGCTAATCAAAAGCTTGAAGGAGTCATACTCGGTTAAGACGAAAAAGAAAGTTATCGGTTCATCCTCATCTCCATAGGGACTCGGTGGATTCAGATCACCATGTACTCTATTGCTTTATCAGAGGGTAAATGTACTGATTACTTTCTTCGTGGGAATGGGCGTGTGTGTTCCCCCCATCTCCTATTTCAACAAAGTATGAATTACTTCTTGGGCTGACAATCAGGAGGAAATTCTGTGATGTATCTTGTCACATTTTCCTGTGGGTTATTGGAGAAAAAAACGGTCTCCATAATCTCATTCTCTCGTACTAGATAATTGAGGCTTGACGGTGGATATCGCATTCGCCCTAAGAATAGTACTCTCGTCTAGCACTTATGATTTCTCTAAACAAGGTATCCCAAAGGCGTATAACCCGCCTTTGATGTACGATGATTTTTATATATATATGTATGTATCTGGATGAATGATTATGAGATGTGATTTTGAGGGCTAGGAGGGAATTTGTTAAAGTAGATAAACTCTTTCTTGAAAAAGTTAAATGATTAAATTGTAACTGAATTTAGTTATGGTGGTTCTGATGAACTGACAACTCTTTCTCAATAAAACACGTTTTACTTAACAGATAGGTTACCTTTAACAGATGTAGGCTCCTTTTAATAGATGCTTCCATTTGTTAATAGCATGGCTCCACTTAACGTAATAACAGTTGACATGTGTCAGAATTAGTTAGCAGCTGTCACATTAGAGATATTTGAATCAGAGATATTAGTTAAACTTATAATATTCTTTATAAATAGGAATACTCGTACGGATTGCGAGGGGGGACAATTTTTCAAAGGGATTCAAGAGATCTTCTAGGAGAAGTCTTCTTCTAAAAAAGAGAGTTTCTAAGATTTAAAGAGGATTTTCAAGTGTTCTTCTGTGTTCTTAAGAAGAAAGGTTGTCAGTTCATTCGTGTTCTTTACTGGTCCTTCTTCTCTTCCTCTAGATCATGTTCAATTATTTTTCTCTTCCCTCTTATCTTACTCTTTCAGGAATCCTGGAGAAGTCCAAGTTGTTATAGTGTAGCTGAATTCCTTCCAAGCTTGCAGAATAACCTAGAAATGTTAAAGAGGAGATTGTTGATAATGATTCATTGATTCTATTCGCCAAATATACAGTTGCAGATAAAGACTCAAAGATCCAACTCAGCAATTCGAATCATCGGTTTCAACAATATGTTATTGAGAATATGTATAAATAATAATTTTATCTTTTGAAAATTTTATTTTCTTAATCGGTTGAGGAGTAACAACATCACTTGTTGCACCCAAACAAGAGTTTGGAGAAATTTTGAATTTTATATGTATTTAGCACTCCTTAAATTCTCTTAAACCCCGGTTTATACCATCACGAGTGATGCCCATTCTAATATATATATTTTTTTGGGAAATGTTTCTTACCACTGGCCATGCCCCTCTTTTTAACACTCACCAATTGTGATTAAGATTCACTCACTTTTAAGGTTAAGCAATCTGACCTTCATTTTTAAAAAGCAAAAAACAAACAAAAATATTAACCTAAATTTTTTTAAGTTTAACCCTAGTTAAATAAGTATTAAAAGGAGACATGTGGACACAACATTTGACTACATAGACAAATACGTGGTAAGCTAATCATTGTCCTACTTATTTTTAGACCTAGCATTCCGTGCTCTCAGTCAAAAGTCAACATCAATCCTTACTTTCAGTCCAAAAATCACTTACCCTAATTTTAAGATGTGTTGTTGTGGGGATCAGATTTGGTGTGGCCTTTAACTCTTATGCTTAACTTTTTTTTGATATATTTTTTTCTAAGAAACAAGGTTGCAAGGTTGAATCCTAAGCGTTAGTAAATCTTAACCACAGTCTAACAATGTTAAAAAAGGACATGCATTTGACCCGTGGGATGGGGGCCTAGATAGTTTTAGTCTAGTGAGGGCCCGACAAAATCCCATCCTATTGGTTTCACGTATATATTGCTAAACTCGATTTATTTAATTTATTGACTGAAATACTAGCTCCAGTTGTAGTGTTCTCCAAATGCAATATGGTGGCAACAAGTATTAAAGTATCTCTTTTATATGGTAGCAATACCACATGTTGCACTCACTTTGGGAACTGATTTCATTTGGCCATTTTGATAGACAAATTCGACTGGCTTCTATCCCACAAGTAGCATGTGCCCCATCTTGACACCATTTAATTGTGGTCAAGGTTCACTGACCCTTAAATTTAACCATGTAACCTTAGTTTCTTTTTTTTAAAAAAAATATTTTAAGAAATTTAACTATAAATATTAAAATGTCATAACCTAAGTCTAAGTTTAAAAGGCAATTAAAAGGCGGCCAGATTGATTTTTGACTTAGTGGGTCTGGGCTAAGACTCCTCATTTATTTTTATTTATTCTAAGCATGTTATGAAGAACATGCCTACAGAGTCTTGGCACACTCTCTTGTTTCGCCATCCGCTTAGTGTCCACGTCACCAACAAAGAGAAATTGCAGGGTACGCCGGCAGCCCATCGTTTTCCGGGACCAACACCTCTAACCAGAAAAGACCAACGTGATTTGTCTGAATAGTATGCGCACGCAGACAAATACAAATACTCCCCAGCTTGGACTCTGCTGACCTGGCCTCCACCTATTCCCCACCTTGTCCCCTCTTCCTTCAACATTTCCCCGACAAGACTTCTATTATATGGAAAATTCATCTGCATGGCTCTATCCGCCTCCTTCGAATCTCCGTTTTGTCCTCCCACTCGCGGTTGCGCGTGTCGTCACTTCTCCAAAAACCCAAGAAAAAGAACAAAAATCCCACTCTCACTTTCCTATATAACCAATCCCTCTCTCGACTTCTCCTCTCATCCCATTCTCTTACTTACCTACTCTCTCTCTCTTCTCACATCCTATTCTCTTACTTACTCTCTACTTCTCTCTCTCTCTCTGATCTCTCTGTCTATCAATGGCTGTTCAGTCTTCTTTATCGGCTCCTCTCGGTCCTGCTGCATGCGAGAAAGACGCCAAGGCGCTTCAATTCATTGAAGAAATGACGAAAAACGCTGATTCGGTTCAAGAGAAGGTTTTGGCCGAAATCTTGAGCCGAAACGCCGAAACTGAGTACCTTCAAAGATTTAAACTCAAAGGGTCGACTCATCGGGACACGTTTAAATCCAAAATCCCAGTAATCACATACGAGAATCTTCAACCCGAGATTCAACGTATCGCTAATGGTGATCGCTCTGCCATCTTATCGGCTCACCCCATCTCAGAATTCCTCACTAGGTGAATTTTCTTGCTACTATAATGTTAATAAAAAAAAAAAAACCCCCCGAAATTCAGTGACCAGGGTTTCTAAAATTCAGTTTGATTGTACAGTTCTGGAACTTCTGCGGGTGAAAGGAAACTCATGCCCACAATTCAGGAAGAGCTCGATCGTCGCCAGCTTCTCTACAGCCTTCTCATGCCTGTAATGAACCTGTAAGTACTATAAGCCAAAGCAAAGAAAAAATACGGGATTTGCCTAAATTATCTATCTTTTATCTTCTTTAGTAAATTAGCAAGTTTGTAATTTTCTTCTTCTGTAACAGTTACGTGCCGGATCTAGACAAAGGAAAGGGGCTTTATTTCTTGTTCGTGAAGTCCGAAACAAAGACACCCGGTGGGCTACCGGCACGCCCAGTACTCACAAGCTACTACAAGAGCGACAAATTCAAGACTAGACCGTTTGACCCTTACATGGTATACACAAGCCCGAACGAAGCGATTCTCTGTGCCGACTCGTTCCAAAGCATGTACACCCAAATGCTCTGTGGCCTCTACCAGCAAAAAGAAGTCCTCCGAGTTGGTGCCGTGTTCGCCTCAGGCCTACTCAGAGCCATCCGATTCCTCCAACTCAACTGGCAACAACTCGTCCACGACATCGCTACCGGGACCCTGAACCCCAAAATCACCGACCCATCTGTCCGAGATTCGGTTTCGTCCCATATCCTTAACCCGAACCCTGAACTCGCTGAGTTCATCACTAACCAGTGCTCAGGCGAGAATTGGGAAGGAATTATCGCTAGAATTTGGCCCAACACTAAGTACCTCGACGTGATTGTTACCGGAGCCATGGCCCAATATATCCCAACTCTCGATTACTACAGTGGTGGATTACCGTTAGCTTGCACCATGTACGCGTCTTCTGAGTGTTACTTTGGCCTTAATCTCAAACCAATGTGCAAGCCATCCGAGGTTTCTTACACCATCATGCCAAACATGGCCTACTTCGAGTTCCTTCCCCACGAACCGTCATCCGGACTGAGTCGCAACTCACCTCCCCGCCTTGTTGACCTCGCGGACTTAGAAATCGGGAAAGAGTATGAACTCGTGATCACGACTTACGCCGGACTGTGTCGGTACCGAGTTGGGGACATACTCCGAGTCACTGGATTCCACAACTCGGCCCCACAATTCCACTTTGTGAGGAGAAAGAACGTGTTACTGAGCATTGACTCGGACAAGACGGACGAGGCCGAGTTACAGAAGGCCGTAGAGAACGCATCAGAACTACTCCGAGAGTTCAACACGAGCGTGGTCGAGTACACGAGCTACGCAGACACAAAAACCATTCCTGGACACTACGTGATTTACTGGGAGTTACTGGGGAAGGACCCAGGAAACGCACCGAGTCGGGAGGTGTTAAACCAGTGTTGCCTCGCCATGGAAGAATCGCTGAACTCGGTGTACAGACAAGGGCGAGTGGCGGACAACTCGATTGGAGCGCTGGAGATAAGGGTTGTGAAAAGTGGGACGTTTGAGGAGCTAATGGACTATGCAATCTCAAGGGGTGCGTCGATTAACCAGTACAAGGTACCAAGGTGTGTTAACTTCACACCTATCATGGAGCTCCTTGACTCCAGAGTACTGTCGGCGCACTTTAGCCCTGCTGTACCCCACTGGACCCCTGAAAGACGAAGGTGAAGGGGACGTCAGGATAAGGACTAAGGAATCGATTCTAGAAATTTCTCGTCGGTAACCAACCAAACAGGCTTTCACCAAAAAGTGGTCTAATTTCTCTTTTTCTCTTGTTAAAGAAGTGTGTGTGTTTAGACTTTAGATCTTTTCATTTGTGGATTTGTAAGGTTCAAATAACCTGTACACATGATGTTACGTTTTGTTACAGATGTCTGTGAATGAATCATTTTCTTTAATTACCAAAAAAAGAAAAAAGAAAAAAGGAATCATTTTCTTTCTTTTAAAAATTTTATAGAAAGCACGTTGAAGTACTGTAAAACAGCTTATCCTCCTTTTTCTCTTGGGGAGTGCTAGCCCCACTCTCCCCTATTTTACCCCTCCCAAAATCCTTTATTTTATGCCCCGAAAAAAGAAAGTGAGATAAGTACCAATTAATCACCCTAAATAAAAAATATCACCTAAAAAGACAAGGTTTGAAAAGTTTTACCAAATACGGTATGTATTCCAATATTACGTATTCCAATATTACCCTTATCTTTTCTGCATAGCTAAGGGGTTAATATGTCAAAAGCATACCCTATTAGATAATAAAAATACAAAGTATGCTTTTTTTGATAAATTTGTTAAAAGCATATTCTTTTAGGTAATAAAAATGCAAAGCATGACCTTTTAAATGAATCGCCCAAGTTTAATTAGGGGAGAGGGGCTAGTAAAATCTTCTCTTTTCGATCTACCTGGTTGCAGAGATGGTAAATTAAGAAAAATTTAGAAGATATGGTGGTCTACAAGTTGGTGCTTTTTATAAGGCTATAAAAGATTAATAAGATTTTGGGAGGTCCTCGGTACATTTCTCGCTCCCTTATAGGGCCACGCACGGGTTTACCTGATGTTGTGGGTTGCGGGCTCACGTCACACCCTCGGGGATGGGATTAATCCTGACCCAAAGGATTGGGACACCCCGCGTGAGTTCCAAAAAATATATATATATACTTATAAGATGCTACATATCAAAAAAATATTAAAATATCAATTTTTAAATATAGATTTAGATAGAATAATTTAAAAGTGTGCACACTTTTTTTTTTATATATGAATTAGCATCCTATTACTCCTTTTTATATTCTTACCTATATAAAGTTATAAATCATTGTTGCTAAGTTTCACCAGCATATATTACTAAAAAAAAAAAAAAAGTTTACCCTGTATAAATACTTATAAATGAAATTTAAGCTTTCATTTCAGGCTGAAACTTGCTCACAATAGTCTTTGTAGTCATCCTATATATGGCTAAAAAAAAACAAGGAGTCCAGGCCTATGCTCATTAAATCAATTTTTTTTTCCAAAGATGCAATGTAGTGACACACGTGGTGTTGCTACCTAACAAGGAGATGGTTTGACAATTGTTACCACCACTTTCGTCTTTGAAGATTGTGACTGGGACAGTATTTCTAAAAGAAAATTTTTTAAGACAAAATAATTTTAAATAATAAAAGTAGATGTGGAGTTTTTGAAACGTATTTTGACACTTTTTCTTATATGTCACATCTCATTGGTTTTTTGTAGCCTTAAAATATAAAGGTATTTATTGCAATGTTTCGCTTTTTATTTCATGCGTTATTTTGTTGGAAAGCATCTCAAAGTGTTCTTTTCATAAATGGGCCCCAATTTTTGAAGAATCCTCAAAATAGGCTCCATTTTCCAAAACTTATTATTTTAAGCTTTTGTACATTTTTGTGCCATATATGCATGTGTGTGGGTGATACTATCTTGGACAAAAATACTCCTGTGTACACAGTAGAGAAAAGAGGACCTATATGCACAATAAAAAGAAGAAAAGAAGAATAAGATGAAGGAGAAATAATAGGGAAGAAGAGGAATGAGGGATAAGAAAGAAAGAAGAAAAAAATTGGAAGAAGAAAGACGAAAGGGAGGACCCTATCTCCACAATAGAGAGAATAATAATAATAATAATAATAATAATAATAATAATAATAATAATGATCTTATGATATCCTCTGTGTCGTTATCGAGATTTTCATAATTATATTAAAATTTGCATAACAATTATCGAGTTCTTTAGAATAATATCAAGATTTCAAGCTGATATCAAGCTTTTATATCGATTATCTAGATTTTCAAAACAAATACTTGTGCTTTTCGAGAAAAAAAAATTAAGATTTTAGACTTATTATCGAGATTTACAGACTTTTAAACAACTTTTAGATTTTTGGATAGAGATTTTCAAATCCATATTGAAATTTAAATATCTCAATAATCTAAGAAAAAGTTCAATAAATCTAGGCAAAAGTTCGATAAATTTAAGAATTTTTTTTATAAATCTAAGAATTTTTTTTTAATAAACGGAGATAAATTTTGATATATAGAGAAAACAGAACGATAAATCTAGAAAATTAAGTTCACAAATATCAACAAAATGGATAATCAGTAGAAAACTTCTTCTTCAAGAAAATGCATGACTAAAAATGGGCAAAACGCAAAAAGAAAAGTGACAAAATGTATGGTTGAATGAAGGGTTTGGAATGGCTTGAATGCGTGACTAAATCCTTCCGATGCAGTTCTTTTTCTTCTTATTCAATTTAACAGGTGAACAATGGAAGTTTCAAATGGATGACTTAAAAGTGGCAGGGTAGTGTTGTCTTTTAAAACACAACTCACACACAGGCAATTGATTTACATGCATGCGAGCCTATAAAAATAAGTCTCGAAAAAGTGGTAAATTTTAAGAGTTATTTAAAAAGTGGGGCCCATTTACGGATAAACCCCCATCTCATGAGCAATGAAACTTGGCAGCAATTGTGGGTGGTTGCAAACCATTAGAATGTTGACATATTAGAAAAGCGTCATAATAATTTTACCTAATAAAAGTAGGTATGACTTTTTGTTGTTGAAAAAAGTGCATATTTGAAACAAACCCAACTCTCACCTTCACCAATCATTTGTCCATTCTGCACGATTAAACCACTCTCTAAAAAAAAAAAAAAACATGTGATTAGTAGAGGATGAGTATGGATTGATTGAGAGTAGGGCTAGAATTCCTCGTGATTGGTTAGAGCTCTAAATTGAAGACCATTAAGTTTCACACTTTACGAGTTTATTCTAAAGGATTTTGCTCTATAGCCCCGTGCCCTGGCTAGTAGGCCCCAATCATGTGTGCCGCTAAGTTTGGAATGCTGATGTATAAGGGTGGAAAGGTGCACACACAAAGGGTTTAGGGTTCAAAGCTCTGAAACATGAGCAATACAGTAGGCTCTCTTATAATTAATATTTTATAACTTAATAATCTCTAATAATTAATAAATTTGTAAAGAACCAACTTGGTTCTATAGTGAATAATTAATAATCTCTTATACTTGTTATTTAATAATTTTTTAAAAAAGAAAGTTATAATATTTTATTAATTATAAGAGATGTTTTTATACTATATTAATATATAGTCATATGAATCTTATAAACACTTTATGATGGTTTAGGCATCAAGAAGAGAAAGAGATAAAATTTATTTAGATGTTTTGGCTATGTATAATAAATTACCATATATAGAATAAAATTTTAAATTATTTTAGATATTTTGGTCAATAGAAGTCAATTTGTGAGTAGAGTGAGAAAAATTTCACATAAGACATAAGTCCAACTTACAACCTTTATCCAAGAAAAATTCAATTAATCTTGCTAAGAAGCCATGTCAATGAACCATTTCTTTAGTCCTACAACAAAAAATCTCAATGGCGCAAAGTTGATGATGTTTAGGAGCAATGTGTTAAACGACGCAACAATCCTTGTTTTCCACAAATTGAGACTGCATTGACGATTTAGGTGATTCAATGCCAAGGAAACCAAGTTGCATTGTCTGGATAACTCATAAAAGAAAAGGGAAGATAAATTATCCGTTCCTCAATATTCCAAAGAAAGAGATTACAACATTCTCATATTGATGATTTCAAAAATTTCAGCTGCAACATAATTTTAAGTCATTTTAGGTCTCATGAAGAGAGTGGTTTTGCTAATATTGTAGCCATTGAGAATGCAATTCCAAAGTTAAAGGAGATTACAAATCAGTTTAAACTAGGGGACATCTTTAACATAGATAAGACATGCTTATTTTATTCTATGACGCCAGATCGGACAATTACAATAAGGCAGTTACGTTGCAGTCACGACTCTTTTTTTTTTTTGGCAAAGAGAGTGGCATTGACCAGTCACAAGCCAGGAGAGATCCTTATCCTCCATTGTTTCCACTAAGGTAGACCAAAGGCTTTTCTAGTCTAGAAGTTTGGGTTCCCTTAAACTCCAATCAAGATTCAGAGAGGGAGCCCTAGGTGTCATCGTATGAAGTAGTGACCATCTTTGGTAAAGAATGTTCAATTTCATGGAATTTAAGCGAGATCCTTTTTTATTTCCTTTTCTGGTTTAGGCCCTAAAGATAAGTATGGTAAGTTACTCCTTTCTCTATGAGACCAGATCACTTTTTGCTTTCAGGACTCTAGCTCAAGCTAGAAGTATATTAGCTCTTTCATTGTTCAAAGTGGTATCGAGAATCCCCATAACATATGAAAGTTTTGGAGTGCATAAGCCCTTGACGAGATAGGAACGAGCTTTACGTGATAGGGTACAAATATGGATAAGAAATGCATAACATTAGCATTTGTTTGTAATACTGATGGGTTTGAAAAATTACTGTCTTTCTTCATTGACCACTTGGCGAAGCCAATATGTTTTAGAAAGAAAACTTGATATGAACTAAGATTTAGTTATTATCATAACAAAAAACCATGAATGACCGGATTGATCTTTCAGGTACGAAAAATACTCATTTTCATAAATATGATATGAAGATGATACATTAAAGCTTAAAAGTTGTATATATCCCTCATCTTTTCAGGAATGACTAAAGAAACTTAATGTATATTTTAAGTTATGAGATCGTAAGATTCTCATTCTTTTGGATTATTCACCATCTCATATTATATATATGTAACGTTGAATTATAAAATTTGTAGGTTCATTTCCTTCCCCCGAATGCAACTTGAAAGATACAACCAATGGATGCTAGTCATAGCAGCTTTCAAACGTCCTTATAGAAGTTATTAGCTTCAATATGCCTTAAATTTAGAAGTTGTTGGTGAGAGAGAAACATCTACAAGGTCAGGTCATGCAATAGACTATAATGACTTGAAAATCGGTATTTTCAAGCACAATATTTAATTGTTAGAGGTATTGCGTTTTTTTTAGTTTTCAGAGAGATAATGGTAACTCATTATTGAGACACCAACAAACTTACATCAAGTTGAGGATGGCCAACTTGCAAAGGCATTCATTGAGGAATTGCTTGTAAAGAAGTAAAAAATGTTTCACATCATAGAACCCTTGAGTATTGAAATGCTTAGTCATCCTCTAGGTGAAGAAATAGTGCATGAAAATTTAAAGAGGAATGCTAGCCCTATTCTCAGTCTCCACCAACTACTTGTCTATTCTTGATGAGAGATAGTGCTTTAACCACCATAACTGATTTGATAATTGATAGGTGGTTGGTGGAGGTTGAGAGTAGAGTTTGACCGAGAGTAGGGCTAGCACGCCTCAAAGTTAAATAATAAAGATTTGTTTCCGATAACAACCAAAAATGATATTGAAGAAGATGAAGAGACTGGTGAAAACATGTCAAAAGAAGTAACACAAAACGAAATGTTAGTTGTACTTCATGCAGTTATATAAAATTTAGAAAAAGATAAAGTTGCAAATTATAATATCTTTACTCATCTAAAGAAATTACAAAGTATAATGGTGTAAGAGAAAGTCTGACATTGTGAAGAATCATTAGTTCAAAAAGACATTAAAAGTTTTTTTATGTGTTAAGTGTTAGGAAATAAACTGTAAATAGGATATGTGAGATAACATACATAAGAAAACCAGATTTTACTTATTTCCCTTAAATTGAGGTACGTCCACAGAGTCACCGAGATTTTTACTATGAATTAGAGCAAGAAAAAAATACAAAGTTGCAATCTAAACAATACTAACCGCCCCTATTACAGTATTAGGGCTACAAAATAAAGTGTGAATGTACCAGAGTACCCCTACCCTCCAAAAAAATTTGGCTCAGGCTAACGCAAAGACAAAAGTAGGATGTTCACTCTGGACAAGCTCCACACTACTTATCAATCTCCCACTTGGAGATTGACCCCAACAAAAGTCATAACTCCACTTGCCTCCAAAAAATTTAACCATGTTTATGATTCACTTATTCATGTGGTTAAATATTTTTGAAATATTTTTTCAAAAACTAAGTTTAGATATTTAATCTTAAAGATGAGAGAATCTTAACTACGGTTAATCAATGTCAAAGAGGACATGTGGTGACCCAACCACAGGTGCAATGTATGTTATCACTCCCCTTACATGCCTTACACGCGTCGTGCAAAGAGTGGTGCACGTGATGGAACTGGCATTTGCCAGAGATACTCTGTTGCCGCTGATAAATCTGTACACACAATTTGATCTTGGCCTTCAACCACTCAGAGGGCCCTGGGAAGACACATTCGATTTGCTTTCGTTGCAGATGAAGGAATACATATTAGAAAAGCATCAAACGATTTTTGAAATTAGAGGGGGCATGGACCAATGAGGTCTAGCGTTAGGTTTGCAAATGGATATCCCAGGTATGTTAACAATTTTTTTTTTTTTTTGGGGAATTTGGGGTGAAAAAGAGTGCATATTTGAAACTTTTTAGTCCTATGGTTTTTTTTGGGTTATATCTGTAAGTTGCAAAGACCATTGGTCCTAAGTTTCACACTCTAGAGCCCCCAAGCCCTAGCCAGTAGCCCCCACTCTCCAAGGTCAGCTTCTATCATTGAATTTCTGAAATCTTTCTGTTTGATTTATTAAATCGATTCGCTCTGCTTGATTTTGTATTTTCTGGAATTGGATTTCTTCAATTCAAGGCTTCATTCATTGTTTCAGAACTGGAACTCACTTTTCATATAGTTCTCGAATTGAATTCCGAATTGGTTTACTGTGTATTACATTGGTTAGTGATCTGGAGATAAGGGTTTTATACATTTATACGTGCTTTAAATCATGTTAAAATTAGGAAATTGAAATTTTCAAATAATTAAAATACCCCGGCAATGAAGCCGTCACAGAAATTAGGTCTAAGATTAAATGGCACATCTTTCATAAATTTGGATGAGTTTATGAAAAATTTGATGAGGTAATGATCAATTTACCAAATATCATAATTTTTTTTTAATGTAGATGCCAAAGTTGGCTAATATTTTAGAATGCAGTACTAGGAGCACGACAGATCTCTATATCCAAGCCAAGAACATATCATATTAAGTGGTGCTCTCTACTTTCCATTCACAACAAATGTTCACCTATTCGGTTTCATAGTATAAGAGTAGTGGAATGAGGAACTTTAAGGTCCCAATCCTGTAGACCACAATGTGGCTGGACGACGTCAACCATTCATAAAGTCTGATCATGCCATTTGATGGCGTAGAAGATCTATAAGACTGAGAACTATAGAAAGGATTCCACAGAATACACATAATTTGAAACAGTTTGTTAAAGCTAAGATTTAGGTAAATATGCCCTTGTTTAGATTTAGTGAATCAAAGACGGATTATTCATGCCTTTACCCTTTTTGGAAAACTCGCAAATAAATATCTTATATATGTAATATATTTTTTAATCTTATTTTGATAATTAGTAATCTTATATTTTTATTGTTTTTTTAATCTTTCATGACATTTTTCCTATTTTTCGGAATTTTGCCCCCCCCCCCCCCCCCCCCTTTTGTTTTTTACGAATTTTTCCATAGCCATTTAATTGCCAAACTCCAACACGGTGACTATGAGTGGGAGAACTTCCTATGTTTACCCTATTCTCTAAACCTCTTCTTTTCTCTTCTCTTCTTCTTGCTTCATTAAACCTTCATATCAATCAAATATTACAATTAATATTTAATCCAGAAAGAGAGGATTTTATGCCATGAGCTAGAGTTACCTTTCTCTTCTATACAAGTAAAAAAAAAACAGCATTTACCAGTCCAATGATTGATATCTAGATTACAGAAACGCTGTTGGAAAGCTAGTTTATTAATGAGTGTTCCTTAATATGTATCTAACTAGACATGTATAAATTAATCCTTTTCTACTCTTTACCAATTGACATCTATCTAGAGAATTGGACTTCCTGCATGTATTGTAGGTATAAACTGCGTAATGTTGAATATATGCTCTGCCTCGAAAAGACCTTGATATGTAGGAAGCGAATTTTCAAAAAAGAAAAGAAAAACCAGAAAGTACTAAACTGATGCATATGGGATGTTGCTTGACAGCAAAAGAATGTTCGAATTTCCTGGAAAGAAGGGATTGTTATCCAAGCCTGAAAAAAATTGAGGAAGAACCATCTTGTTTGAATGTTGGTATCCAAGGTCTTGGGAAATTGACCTAAGGCTCAACAATATATTCTTCACTTGCAGTCTCAATTATCTGTTGTTAAAAAGTTAGGTGAAAAAATCATGTTTTCATTTGTCTATTTCTTTATATTCATGACTGAATGACCTTGATTGACTAAAGATATCTTAAATATTGGCCCTTGTTGGCATTATGGGAACATCAAAACTTCTTTAGTTATTCTTTTCATCCTGCTGCAGAATTTTAGGATGTCCACCTATGTGCTTAATTTGGGTGAGTGAAAATTGTGGTGTATAACTATGTTCGCATTATGGGTATGAATCTATCTAGAGTGATTGTGGTCTAAGGCTGGGTTCATTTATTAGAGCTAATTCTAATTTGATGTCATCAGCTTGTCATTTGTGTTACAACCAAATGCATAGTAGCTCATACCTATGCTTGGTTTCTAAGGGTCTTGGTGATTTCAAATGGTATCCATATTATATTCTCTGTAGGACCTCAACCTATTGGCACATATTTATAGTTGTATATTCATTAGGTTCTTATGAGGTCTGCAATTGTACTCCATTAAAAAGACAATTTATATCTACTCTATGTGAAATGTTTCAGGATTTCCCCTCAAACTCCTGTCCGTCTCTCTCAACAAATACAATTGCGCACACACACACTCCTTTGTCTTATTTGTTTACTTATTAATTAATAATTATTTATATTTGCTTATTAGCTTTGTAGTTTTTCTAATATTTTTGAAACTCATATAGTATGCTACAATGCTGTTAGAGTTTGGTTGTGGAAAGTGGAAACAACCTAAACAATGATTAATTATTAATTTTCCATGGTTTTGTCCTTCCCTAAGGTTCAAGGTCTCAACTTCTGTATCAAATGTTCTATCTAGAATTATAATGGGTCCATGGGTGATCTTTTTGGTAAACTCAATAACACACAAGGTGATTACTGAAGGCAAGACAAGGGAAACACACACACCACACATGCAAACCACACACACACCACACATGCATAACACACGCACACACAGACCACACATGCAGCCCAAATAAGCTTCACCCAAGAGCCTCTCAAAACGGGTACCAACCGTTTGAGACACTATGGAACTTATAAGGGACAGCATGCTCGGATACTAATCCGATGTGGGACTAAACACCCGAAGGGTTTTATTGGTAAACTCAATAACACCACATGGTTTGGATTCATGAGTACGTTGGCCACGTGTATTAGAAAGGTCCAGAAGTGAAGGGTCTTTCTGGCACGGTTTAAAAAAATGCTGAAACCATCACGACAGCCGTTACGTAATGGTTTCGCTAAGAGTTGTGCCATTACATTACATGATATGTAAAAAGGAGGGGTACGTAACTGCCGAAATGGCATTACGTAATGGCCGAGTCGATTGTTACGTAATGTCAAATACCCATTTTTCCCCATTTGTTCATTATCTTTCTATTCTCACCCATTTTACTCTTGATTTTGGTCATTCTTTTTATTTCTTGTGAATCGAAAACAAGAAATCCAGTTTAATGGATATGGGTAACCTCAGCATCCTTACTATGGATATCAGCCAGAGGCAGAATCATCTAGCTTGTAATTGCAGTCGCGACAGCCTGTTCTTGAATATTTTGGTGGTCTTTTTGCATATGAACAGGCCAAGCACTATGAGTACCATTGCCATCACCTATATATTTGACCTCGCAACAATGGGGATGATAACACCCACGAGCCGGCCCATAATTCCATGTGGCTAAAGGTAACTTGTAGTCTTGTACATTTATATTTTATTACTATATTAGCTAATTTAGTATCTCTAATGTGATAATGTAGTTGATAACTTGTATACTTGATTTTCATTGTTGACATTAACTGATGAAATGAAATACTAGTGTTAGTTGAACTTGGTACTTAGTGATTTCTCTGTCTTTTTATGCATTAAATGATTGAATTGTGCTTGTATACCATTCAAAACTAATTTTACATTTTTTTTTACTTAAAAAAGATTAAAAAGAAATTGGGCGACCATTACAGTCAGTGGCCGTATTGGCCATTATGTTACTATTTCCTGTTACATAATAGATTCTGTCCTCACCATTATGGCTGCTGAAACTGTTATTTAAAACCCTGCTTTCGGGTAAATAGGCTTTTCTGAAATATTTCTTGCAATTCCATTTATTAGATGCTCTAATATCTCCATTTGTTTTAACTGCTCTTTGAATTTTTGTTTGTCCATCTGTTATCAGCATTAGACTAGTCGGTGCATTCATAGTTGAGTGACATGCTTGATTTTGTTTATATCCCATTTTTAAAGGAACTATATGCTCGCAACAAGCATCTAGTAAGTAGTTGGATCCTCCAATAGCTCTCCTGATGCTGCCCTTCAGATGCAACAATTTATTAGGGAAGAAAAGAATGACTTTCTGGACTACATAAGAATATAAGATCAATGCAACCAGAAAAGAATCTGCCTTTATTTCTTCTCTTAAACATTTGGAAGCAGGTTTTGCAACACAATCTTTTGGACATATTTTCAAGACATCAGGTCACAATTTCATAGTATTCAACTATTCATATGATAATAATGGATGCTTTTGTTATGACAATGTAATCCATGCATCTTATACGATTTTTGTGAACAATGAGATGTTAATAGTAGTACTAATACCATCCTGCCATAAAGTTAATTTCCTAGCACTAAAGCCTATTATCATTGAGTTCTAAATAAGTTGACCTATTCGATAGTGACAATGTCACAATAGCTTCTCAGTAAGGGAGAGTAATGAATTTCTCATGCCGCTAACTTGCTGTTCTTTTCTATTTATTGAACCTTCATGCTTTCCAACTCCTGTGATTCAGGACTCCAGATATATCATCATTAGCTTTCATTAATTTTTGAAGGAGGCATCAATCATTACTTATATATACATGTGATTTATCGTCCTAAATTCCTAATTCATGTTGGTGCACATATGGATACAGGGTTGGGTTACCTGCTTGGTCTCAAATATCATGTTATAGAGCATGAGTCTATATCTTTTGTTTTACTTTTATATTTAATTGAGTCTATTTGTGGAATATAACTTCAAGTAAATACACAAACAGGGTGGAGTCCGTCATTAAGATAATTGACCAAGAAATATCCAAAAGCGACCAATTCTGATATCTTGGCTCATTATTCATGATGATGGAGAGATTGAAGATGATGTTTTTCATAGAATTAGAGTTTGATGGCTAAAGTGGAGAAGTTCTTTGTGATTGACACGTCCTAATCAAACTAAAAGGAAAATTTTATAAGACAGCGATAAGACTAGCTATGATTTATGGAGTAGAATATTGGGCTACTAAAAAGCATTATATTAATAGAATTAGTGTAACTGATATGAGGATGCTGAAATGGATGAGTGGGAAGTCAATGAAAGATAGGATCAACAATGAAAGCATTCGAGAGAAGTTGGAAATAACTCCAATAGGCAATAAAAATAAGAGAGTCAAATGAGATAGTTTGGACACGTTCAACGAAGATCACTAACGGATCTAGTAAGAAGAGGTGAATTGGTGCAACTTGAAAGTTTTAAAAAGGGGAGGGGAAGGCCAGAATGACTTAATGAAAAAAGATTTGGTAGCACATTACTTAATCGAGGTCACACACACAAAATGTATATTTGGGATAAGGCATTGATGGTGATGGTGATGGTGATGATTTTCTTAGTACACTGTAGCAGATTTTTACTCCCATATCCATGTGATGGTTGGTCAATATGGGTATCCCTCAATGTGTCGCCCTATTGGCAAGAAACAGGTAAAAAGAAAGAAATTCGGAAGTTTAGGTTGGCTAAACTAGATATTACCTCTATGGTGGTTATGCTGATCTAGCATATCTTCCTAAGTTCTTGATTTCAATGTATTTGGTATCTAACACCTTTATGGAGCTCTTTCTTCAACTAATGAGAAAAAACTACTAGCAGTGGTGACATGCTCTAATCATGCAACTAAATTTCACAATTTGCTCCTTTAACAGTTATTGTTGATTCTCTTGTGCCTGATACAACTGATTATATGTATAGGTGGCTGAGCTGTGAGATCCAACCTTCACTGACTTTAAAGAAACAATTCACCGTGTCATACACGGTCTCCTTGAAGATGCATTCTATTGCTCCTCTCTCTGAGAAAACCTCAACTAGTACACTGATCTTTTGGAAGAAAGAAGGTTGTGCTGAATTTGTTGAGAACTTGCCCCTTTGTTTCAATCACTCGGGATTACATCGCTTGCCTGCTGCTCTGGTTAGGCCCTTTCCCCCCCTGAAAATTAAGTGTTTAGACTCTGAACCTCCGTACTTTGTCACATGTTTTGCTTAAGGTGCATGTTGTGACACTATCTCTGAGGTCTTGAGTACCGTATGGAGCCGATGTAACTGACCATGTCAGGCGAATCAAACGATGCTTCTGGCGTCTCTATGGAAATATTAATGTGATGTATATGATGCTTCTGGTGTCTCTATGGAGAAATAAATGTGATGTACAGATGGTTCAAATATTTCATTTGAGAAATGCAGAGTATTCTTTGGATTGCGACTTTGGGGAACTTTGGGTTCTGCCCTAGACTATTTGCCTGTTTTTAGCAAGAGTTTAATAGTGCGAGGGACCAGGGTCCACTGTGGATCCACATCAAACATACTCAAGGATGATTCTTCCCTGAAGCTTGGTATTGTAAATTATTGGTAGTTTTTTTGTTTTTGCGAGTGGTAAAAAATAAAAATAAATTATTGGTAGTTTTGTAGTATGATGTGAGTAATATAGGTTGCGGATGGACTCAAAACTTATGAACATTATTGTCGCAGTCAAATAATAACTATTTCCCTGAACATATTTTAATGGAAAGTGATTAAAAACTCTCGATAGTATCCACTAATGAGAGCTGAACCGTTGGATATGACATCCAATGGTGCTATGTCTACACCTGCTTTAAATTATGGCTCCACTTAATACTTGGCATCCTTAGGTCTTGAATCCAACGGTTTAGCTCTTGATAGTATGTACTATTGAGAGTTTTAAATCACTTCCCTATTTTAATTTCTTACAGAAAAGAAGGAACACTCTATACCCGAATCGGCCTGGAATGATATACTCTAAGCTTAAAATTCTAGCCATTCCTAGCCCTGGTCCCTCTACATGAAAATGTTGGATTTATTTCAAGGGAAATCAGTATTTCTGCCTAGGCAAGGACATGGCCCCCATCTTTTGGTGGGTGATTATGTACAAGACGTGATTTTATCTACGCCAATTGCTAGGGTTAGTAAAATGTGAGTCTCCCACCTGAGACTTGACCCAGGAACTTGGTTCAAATGAGAGGCACACCTTAGACATCTGAGCTAGGGTGGCAGTGAGTATGCAGGTCTAAATTGAGAGACATACAGAAACAAACCAAAAAGAACAAGGCTTTCATCTCTGGAAGGAAAAACAGGCAGAACCGCTCAACACATCCGAGTTTAGCAGTCTCAGACAGCTTCTGAAAACTGGGCAAGTATGCATATCCCTATATCATCTAGTCTTGAGCTCCCCTCTCTATTACAATACTTTAACGGCTCTGCGTGTCTTATTCCATTGCACCTAGCCCCTGGTATTAAGTAGGATCGCCTTCTTCTGATATCACAATTTCTTCTTTGAATAGTGCAGTAATTTAAAAGCAACCCTTCCTCAGTCGCACATAATACCCCACCAGATAATCCTTGAGAAAAGGATACCTTCTTTTGAGAACCTGCTTTGACCATGATCTTCTGTATCAGACATGAGAGAGAGAGGGAGAGAGAGAGAGAGCCAGCACCTACACGAAATAGTAGTGGAGGGTGTTGGTGGAGTGGGGGAAGTGTTAAAACAAAAGAAATAGTAGTAGAGACTATATTTAGGACAGCCAATATGATTGACAGGGTATGGCCATCCAAAGTAGTATCCATTTTGCCCATGAATGCGAAGCTCTCAAATATATGTTTTATGTCAATAGTCTTACAGTTACCATTGAGATCCTCCATAGAAGAAAAGAACTAGCACTGGTGTCTGCCTGGTTACCCGCGACTCATTAACCAATCCAGTCATTTAAAGTTTCAAAGCCTCACACACATACATAAAGAGAAAATAGCAGCAAACATAATACATGATGATGTAGCTATATATCTGCCTCAACCGATCTTCAGTAGATCAAAAAGCATCTATGGGCACCCTTTGGCGCACCTCTATAGATAATAGAAGAAAATATATTCACAAAAACACACTTTTCACCTCCCAAGGTGGTTGTTTGGATGTTTACTCAGTGCTGAAAGATAAGAATCAACACCATCCCTTCTGCTGCAATTGATGTTCAAAGCAAAATGGAGATTATATACCCAAACCAGCATCACCAAATACGCTTCAACAAACATATAATAATAAGCATAGTCTTAAAATACAAAGGTTCACCATTTCCAAGCTAGATTTCCTTAACAGTCATTCAAACCCAAAATTATAGAAAAGGGTGTTCAATCCAAGATAAAGAAAAAGGGAAAATTAATTGAAAACACCTTATTAATTGTTCTAAACATCCAACAAGGTAGCACAACAACAGTAGATGATGCAGCAGCAATCACAACAACAACAACAAAAATGAGCTCTGATTGCCATGCATGACTGTCGTCCACTTCATTTTGGGCGTTGATTTGGTGTCTGCAGGATGGATAAGGCATGTAACCATCATGGTGTGAGCTGAGACAAGAACAGTTCAAGGAGAGCTCGTTCTCTTGGTTGTGTAGCACGAGTGTCACCATTCCCTGCTAACACATTTTCATAGTCATAAATCATTTCAAAAGGAGTCTGGTTGCTTTCTACAATACTTGATTCAGCCTGTTAAACTTCTGCAATAAACTTTTTTTTTTGTGTTCCCTAATCTGAGAGGCTCATTCATGATAATCTACATCCAAGTAATCTTATGATGTAAACTGTAACAAAATGCACACTACTCCCAACAGCCCAAAACGTACATAGCGCTTCATGAGAGCATTATAGTTCCCTTTATTGAAATAAATTTCTGAACTATCACATAGACTCATAGAGTATAAGAGACTGGAGTTTAATATAATTTACCTCTGTGAAACAGAAAGACCTACGTGATACTAGATGCAATCCTTGTTGGAAATCTAAGCAAGACCTCTAATTTTGGAATCTAGACTTTCTTGGTCTTCAAGCAAGTCTTCTTTGAGACATGGTGAGAGTTACAAAACTTTTTTTTTTTCTTTTAATATCTTCGGAATCTCGCGGCCCGCACCAAAACAGTGCTTTACCCCTAGATGTCCAGTCAACTGCTGTTATCGCTGCAAACCTCAAGATATTATTACGACGAGGGATGAACAAAAATCCAGAACTTTCATTCAAAATTATCTTGATTCATCCCCCCATGAGGAATTGCCATTATACATGTCAAAGTGATGGAAAACAAAAAATATCTTTTACCTATCCACCTAGTTTGTCAACTTTTTGGGAAATGATACAAAGAAAGATGTTTCTGGACACGACAGAAAAACTTTCCTCTGAGGAACTGTATAATCATTGGGTTTATACCAATGAACAAAAAAACAGAAAAATTGGTTAGCTATCTTTATTAGTTGCTTTAAGAATTGAAGAATGTTTTAATTTCTAGTCATAATTGATTGCTTGCAAAATGTAAAATTTTTATTTTAATTTAAATTCGGATTTGGGGTGGAGGTTATAAATTAAGCATTGTAACTTGTCATTTATAAGCCTTTTGAATGAAATTTGAAGTCTCCTTTGGTATATATAGAAGTTAGTCTTTATTTTCTATGTTTATGAACATCAAGAACACACTTCTCTCTTGATTATCAGTAACCTTCTTCATCTAATTGGTTTTATCCTAACAAAGTGATATCAAAGCCTTGTTATAGGAGATCCATGACTTCCAACAACAACATGTTGCAACCTCATCTTTCCCGTTTCCACGGAAATAATTAATCAATCGAGCATTCAAATGAAGGTGTCATATGGATCACAAGATTCATGCGACATTGTCTTACTCAACAACAATCGAATAAGTTGAAAGAAAATCGCAAGAAGGACAAGAAGACATTATTTTTTATCTACCAACCAATGGATGAAGTCATCTTTGAAGAATTTCATCGGTGACAACGGCAAAGCAAGCATGGGACACACTTTATGCGTCATAGAAAGGAGATGACAAAGTAAAAATGGTAAGATTACAAACTCTTATAAGTGAATTTGATACATCAAGAATGAAAGATTCTGAAAGTATTGAAGAATTTTTTAATCGGGTTGTTTCACTTGCTAATCAATTACGAGTGAATGGTGAAAAGATTGAAGATCAAAGAATTGTTGAAAAATTATAGAAGCTTGACTTGAAAGTTTGAATCTATTGTTGTTGCAATAGGAGAATCCAAAGATTTGTCTTCACTATCGATGGAGAGTTTATTGGGATCACTTCAATCTCATGAATTTCGAATGAAACAACATGATTTTTCTCCTCTTGAACAAGCTTTTCAAACTCAACTCTTTTTCGAGGAGGTTCTAGAGAAAGGAAGATGTTCTTATCGTATAAGAGGAAGGAGCAATGAAAAAAGAATTCATGAAAATGAATCTTCTTCTTCTTCTAGTCGTGGAAGAGGAAGAAGACGATCTTTGTCACAAGTTCAATGCTATCATTGTCAGAAATTTGGTCATACTAATAATTTTATAGAAAAAAGTTAGCGGAAGAAAATAAGTAGGAATCAAGTTTTATGCATGAGAAAGATCAAAGTAAAGAAGATGACACTCTTTTTCTTGCATGCAATGTGGAAGAAGTTCCTTTTGATGAAGTTTGGTATCTTGATAGTGGTTGTGGTAACTACATGACCGGAAACAAAAGTGTGTTGTGAACTTGGATGAATCCATTTGAAGTGAAGTTAGAACAGATGATGACAAGAGGTTTTTGGTGAAAGGAAGAGGTGATATTCTTGTTCAAACAAAGAAAGGTAGCAAGCACATTTAATGTTTTTTTTGTACCTGGACTCAAGTACAATCTCTTAAGTATTGAACAACTTCTATTGAAAGGACACAATGTCTATTTCAATGAAGATATATGTGAAATCAAAGACAAAAATAATTCTCCCATAGCTAAGGTGAGGATGACTCAAAACAAAATGTTTCCTTTAAAGTTTCAAACTCAAGTTCGTCCTTGCTTCAACAATATTATCAAGGACAATCCATGGTTATGACATCTCCGTTATGGGCATTTGAGTTTCAAAACTCTATCTCTAATGGGGAAGAAGAATATTGTCAAAGGCTTGCCCAACATCGATCATCAAGATCAAGTTTGCGAAGGATGTGTACTTGGAAAGCATCATAGAGACTCTTTTCCGATTGAGAAATCTTGGAAAGCATCAAAACCACTTGAGCTCATTCACTCGGATCTATGCGGGCTTATGTATACAGCATCACTTGCAGGTAATCGTTATTTTCTTACTTTCATTGATGATTATAGTAGGAAGACATGAGTTTACTTTCTTAAAGAAAAATCGGAGGTGTTTGGATACTTTAAAGTTTTTAAGGCATTGGTTGAGAAGCAAAGTGGTGTTATGTTGAAAGCTTTACATTCCGATCGTGGTGGAGAATATGCATCTCATGAGTTTAAGAATTTTTTAAAAGAAAATGACATCTGACATCAACTCACTACTCGGTACACTCCTCAACAAAATGGAGTTACCGAAAAGAAGAATAGAACTATTATGGAATTGGCTAGAAGCATGTTAAAGGCCAAAGGGTTGTCTAATATGTTTTGGGCGGAAGCCATTGTATGTGTCATCTATCTCTTGAATTGTGCATCATCCAAAAGTGTTCAAGATATGACTCCTCAAAAAGCTTGGAGTGGGTATAAACAAAGTGTTGGACACTTGAGAATTTTTGGAAACATTGTTTATTCTCATTTCCGGATGAAAGAAGAAGCAAGCTCAAAGACAAATCTGAAAAATGCATTCTTGTTGGCTATAGTGAAATTTCAAAAGCATACAAGTGGGACAATCCTATCACCAAGAAAATTATCATAAGTAGAGATGTGAAATTCAATGAAGATGAAGCTTGGAATTGAGATAGTAAGCAAAAATCAATTTCTGTAGATATGGAAGAAAGCAATGGTGCTCAACATAATGAACTTGGAGGAAATGAAGATAGGACACCTCCTACTTCTCCATTTTCTTCTATGTGACGATCTTCATCATCATCTTCAAGTAGTCTTGACACACCTCCAAGAAAAAAAAAAAAACATAGGAGAAATCTATGAGGCTTCAAGAAGGATCTTCGATGAAGATATAATAAATTTTGCTTTGTTTGTCTTTGCCGATCCAATTAGTTTTGAAGAGACATCTAAAGAAGAAAAATGGAAGCATGCAATGGATCAAGAAATTGATTCGATTCAAAGAAACAAAACTTGAGAATTAGTGGAGCTTCAAAATGGGTAAAAATCAATTGGAGTGAAATGGGTATACAAGACAAAACTTAATTCAAAATGAAAGGTTAACAAGCACAAATCTCTCTTAGTAGTGAAAGGCTACAAGCAAATGCATGACATTGATTTTCAAGAAGTGTTTGCTCCCGTTGCTCGTCTTGAAACAATGAGAACAGTTTTAGCTTTGGCGGCTCAAAGAAATTGGAAGGTTTATCAAATGGATATCAAATCAGCGTTCTTGAAGAAGAAGTTTATGTTGATCAACCTCTCAGTTATGTGATGAAATGTGAAGAGAGCAAGGTATGTCATTTGAAGAAAGCAATATATGGTTTGAAGCAAGCGCCAAAGGCTTGGTATAGTCGCATTGATGACTATTTCTTGAAGAATGATTTTAAAAGATGTTCATTTGAACATTCTCTATACATCAAAGAAAGCATTCAAGGTGATTTTTTGGTAGTTTGCTAATATGTTGACGATTTGATTTTCACTGGAAATAGCTCAAGTTTGTGTGAAGAATTCAAAGGAGCTATGATGCATGAATTTGAAATGACAGACATGGATCTACTTCATTTCTTTCTTGGCATTGAGATCAAGCAAAATGAAGATATAATTTTCATCATTCAAAAGAAGTATGTGAAAGATTTGTTGAAAATATTTAGAATGAAGGGTGCTTCACCAATAAGCACTCCAATGAAAGTTAACTTGAAGTTAAGCAAATTTGTTAATGAGAAAAATGTTAAAGAAACTTTTTATAGAAGTCTTGTTGGTAGCCTCATATACTTGACGGCTATAAGACCGGATCTTATGTTTATGATGAGTCTGCTTAGTAGATTTATGTAATCACAAAAAATATGTCATTGGGAAGCCGATAAAAGAATTTTGAGATATGTAAGTGGAACCATTGAAGATGAAATTCATTATGGAAGAATTCAAGATTCAAGCTTGATTGGATATTGTGATAGTGATTGGGGTGGAAGTGTGGATGATTGTAAAAACACTTCTAGCTGTGTTTTTAGCATTGGTTCCAGCACAATTTCATGGGTATCAAAGATGCAATCGGTTATAGAGCTCTTTCTACAATTGAATTGGAGTATATTTCATTGGGTTTGACATATTGTCAAGCTCTTTGGATAAGATGAGTTTTGGAAAAACTCAAGCACCCTCAAGTGGAAGGAACGACTATATTTTGTGACAATAGTTCGGCTATTGCACTCACAAAGAATCCATTTTTTTATTGCAAAAGCAAGCACATTCGAATCAAGTATCATTTTATTCGGGATTTGATCAAAAGTGGAGAAATTGTTAGTAAGTTTTGCAACACTCAAGATTAAGTTGCAGACATTTTCACGAATGTATTAAAATGTGACATTTTCAACAAAATGAAGAAAAAGCTTGACATGGTGTTGGTCTAGCTTAAGGAAGGTTGTTGGAAATCTAAGCAGGGCCTCTAATTTTTGGAATTTAGACTTTCTTGGTCTTCAAGCAAGACTTCTTTGAGACTTGGTGAAAGTTATTAAGTTGATTATCCACCTTTATTAGTTGCTTTGAGAATGGAAGAATGTTTTAATTTCTCATCATAATTGGTTGCTTAGAAAATGTAAGATATTTATTTTAGTTTAAATTCGGATTTGGGGTGGAGGCTACAAATTAAGCATTGTAACTTGTCATTTGTAAGCTTTTTGAATGAAATTTGAAGTCTCATTTGGTATATATATAAGTTAGCCTTTATTTTCTATTTTTATGAACATCAATAGCACATTTCTCTCTTGATTTTCAGTCACCTTCTTCATCTAGTTGGTTTTATCCCAACAATCCCAGTACCTGTTGGATAATATTCAGTCCATGGAGACAGGTTGACATCGATGACTTGTCCGAAATCTGGATGGCGCACATCGCTATCATCCTCCATCCCACTACTTGGGCTCATGTGATCCACAAGGTGCATTCCGTTTCCATGAATGAGTGCTGAGGGTGGCGGCATAAATTCAGGTAAGGATTGTGGTTGATCTCTGCACAAAAGTAGCATTTGTTTTTCAGGTATAAAGAATTGAACTATGCTAAGGCCTAATGGGATTTCTTACTATTTTCAAGATAAGTACCTCAAGGGAAGAAGGCCATTTGAATCCAAAAAATTCAGGATCTGGACTTGTGGATCTCTTGGTGGAAGCCAATCCAAGTTATAGTTCTGAATTCCTGTAATCAATCCATTGCAATTCACAGTCTGTGGATGCAGATGTACCTAATTACCAGGGACAAGAAAATTACTTAGATATTATTTTACATTAGCGAAGTCGCATACTAGTGGCTTTGCCCATTATATAGGTCTCTTTCTTAATTAATATATCCATTCCAATCACATAAACATGAATAACTTAAGTTGAAATTTACAGGAAGATGACTTCTAAATACCTGTGAAGTTGGCTGGACACACGGTGCGACTTGCTTTTCTTCCAAAACTTGCTATAAGACCATAAACAGTACTAGGAGTTTT
The DNA here is from genome assembly GCA_015143295.1 of Tetracentron sinense. NCBI lineage: Eukaryota > Viridiplantae > Streptophyta > Magnoliopsida > Trochodendrales > Trochodendraceae > Tetracentron > Tetracentron sinense. Next base: position 26,003,566 of record CM026574.1, read on the forward strand.
AGGATACAAGTATATCGATCTGATAGAATTGGGGAAGATGAGAATAATTAAAAGATCTTACCTTATGCATACGCACACTGTTCAATGCCTCTTCCAAGATCTGCTCATGGTACTCAGCCTCACGTAATGTGCTGATCCGCATAGGATCTCCCTCAAAAAACCTATAAAAAGAAGTTGGGTTCAAATTCTCCATGGTTTCTACCTTCTTACATATTGAGATTAAGGCTTTTTCAATTTGTAAATCAACATTAGTTCATACTTTAGTCGTCTCTCCGCCTCTTCCAATTGACATTGACATCTATGCATTTCATGCTGAATTTCCTGTAATCCATATAAAATGGTATTTTATGGAGGAAACAAAGAGAAAAGTATAGTTGATCACCTGAAAATATTCATAGTAGGCATGCAGAAAGTACCTCCATTTGAGAATCAATACTCTTTGGGCTTCCTCTGATAACACCAACAAGAAAATAGCAGTAATTGAATAAAAAGACACTAATAAAATGAAATCCAATATTAATACTAAAAGGAAAAATAAGTTCATCAAAGAACAAAGCCATCAAGTTAGAATTAGTCAGAAAGAAAAAAGAAGAAAGTACACGAACCCGGCAACTTGATACACCTGATCGGCGTCATGTCTCAGCTTACCCAGAGTCCTTTGGAGGAACTGCCAATAAATGGACAGTAAATCATATACAGATCAAACCTTTTTTTTTTGGAAGGTAAAAACAAAAGGGCTTTTGCAAAGCTATACAGATCAAACCTTAAAACTACAACAAACACAAAGAAGATAACATCTAGCGAGTGTTTACCTCTTGATTATGCAGACTTTATAGTTGCATGGTACCCAAAACAATCATACAAGCACATCCATGTCAAAGACAAGAAACCATCAACATGAAGCATATACAATTTTATCTACTAAAAATCTTTAAAATTCAATATGCCTAATATTACCGTCCTCTCTCGTGCTCGGGGAGATTGACATATCGAGCAAGAATGTCTTCGACCCTACTCATGGAAAATCATGTGTTTTAGCTATACTAAAAAAATGAAAAGGATAAAATAATTTGGCTGAAACAAAAAAAAAAGAAAGAGATAATTGTTTAAATAGGAGTATAAAAGAACACAGAATCAATGAAACATAGATAAATAAAGAGAGAATTATGTAAATACGCGACAAGATATTGTAAGTAAATCAAAAGAAAAGGTGGGTTAGACCTTTTCTTCCCAGAGAAGAGACTGGCCCTTCCAGATGGGGAAAACATGATGAGAGCGACATCAACATCGCAGAGAACGGAAAGTTCATAAGCTTTCTTGATAAGCCCATTTCTCCTTTTGGAGAAAGTGACCTGCCTATTAGTTGTGTTCTCTATTTTCTTAATCTGAAGCTTCACTCTCCCCATATCTCCTCTTTTTTCTAGAGACTTTCTTTTTCTTTTTTTGGAAACCCTATTCTCTTTTAAGAGGACGGCTGTCACCTAAAACAAGCGGATATGGTCACCGAGGTAGATTCAACTTTCTCTCTCTCTCTCTCTCTGCATATATTTTTGATTATCACCTGAAGATATTCAATATATACATCTCATGTAAATAAATGTTTACTGTGGGAAAGATTGAGAAGGCAAGGAAGGAAGGAGGAAGAAAGAGTAATGGGGTTTTGTCATTGTCAGGCCATTCACAACAGATGACGAGAGAGAAAAAGATGGTGGTGTAGGCTCCGGAGGATCCTTTTCAACATCCCAATGGTTGAAGACCACTCTTTCTCTCCCATGCAGGAAAATTGATGGTTTTTCATAGCAGTTTTAAAGGGTTAAGACTCGGAATTAATTCTCTCAAGTTGCAACCGGACTCCAAGCCCTGAGGTCTCCACGTGTCCATATTGACATCCCTTAACTATGGTTAAGATTCACTCACTCCTACGGTTCACACACCTATCCTTGGTTTTTTAGAAAAAATATTGAAAATTTTGGCAATTCCCAATAGGACTAGGATCATCTCATGTTATAATGAGTTGGGATGGGCAACAGCAGTTGCGCTGTTGTGTCTACAAAAACATGAGCCTACCCTATTGAATGTAGGCCCATGTTTTTGTAGACACAACGGGCAACAGCGCTAGCTGTAGCCCATCCGAACTCGGTTACCTGGAGATGACATCTGTCCGTTTTCTCGTGTTAACTTTGAATTTTTTAGGGTTTAATAGGGATTAAAGAGGACATGTGCTGCCCGTGGAAGCGATTGAACCCTCCCTGAATTCAATTTCCATTGGCTGTGATTTGATCTCAATAAGGATAGTCCATTCTTCCTGCACTTTATTTTTCCCCCCGCTGGAATACTCCTTACATGATCTACCATACAATTTCTCAACTTAGGTTATTAATTTCTCGAAATGAATATCTCGTGAGAAATTGAAAAATTATGATCTTTGTTAATCACTAATGTACTCTAATACAATATGACCTTTGTAGAGATGCATGGTAATAGTGTTAAAAACCTAACAGGTAGCTTTAACGCATGGAGTTAATGCATTTTAACTCTAAGTATTTGGACACGTGTCAATAATCAGTTAAATAATTAGACTTAACCAAACGACGAGATCCAGAGTGTAACAAAATAGTTGACTAATTGAAAATATCGGATTTGGAAATTGAAATATCGTGATAAAAAGAGATCTGACTCTTATCCGTTAGAGGCTTCATTGCGCCGGAGTACCGGCATGTACTGTACTTTTCAGTTACACTAGACGCGAGCTAACGTGGAGGATGCCAAGCCATAAACGTGCCCTCATTTTCTTGTTTTCTTCGAACATGATGGTTTTTTCTCGTACCCGTTCCTACTTAATCCATATCCTCTACGGGTCCTGTTCCTGTTTAGAAGCCAAAAAAGTAATAAATGTCTTAGGGCAGTAATTAGCCACTAAGCCAAGAGTTGGTCAAGGTACTCCCAAATATGCTCTATATATTCCCTAATCCTAATTATTTATAACTAATCATTAACTATTATAATTTGAGTGGGCTTATTTTAGCTTTTTCTAATGTCACATCAGTTCTAATCCTAACAGTTTAATAATTGAAATAAATAGTTAGGATTTAAGAATATATTTGGGAGTACATTTTCGGAGTATCCCTAGACTAATTCATGCAGCCAAATGCCGTGTTCACCTTCCCTTTTAATACTTTTAAAAAAAAAAACCTATAGTTAAACTTAAGAAAATAAAAAGTAAAATTAGAAACTCTCCATAGCACCTGCTATTGATAGCTGGGTTGCCCAATAGTGAATCCAAAGGCGCCAAGCATTAAGTGGGGTGGTTGCTTAATGCATGTCAGCCTTTGCACCATTAGATTCATGTCAGTCGACCAGTTCTCGATATTGAGAGTTTTTAATCACTTTCCTCAGAAAATTAAGGTTAATATTTAAAAAAATAAAAAACAAATTAGATTTCTTAACCTTAAAGAGTGAGTAAATCTTAATTACAATTGATAGGTGTTAAAAATGAAGTATAGGCCAATGAGGACCGCACGTTCCCAATATCAGCGTGTCCCCCTCCTATGTGGGTGGCCTTAGTTCGAGTCTGGAGAGCCGTGCTTAATATGCCCTCTCCACTAACCCACCAACCTGTTTATCCTCCTCTATATGTACCCCATCATACATTGGATTTAGGTCTTCATTTTGTGTAGTCTCAATGGGCCGTGTTAGGTCCTTGAAGTCGTGTCTGTGATGGCTCACTTAAGGTAGACAGTAAGAATGGTATACAACTGAAATGTTGTATACAAAACGTTAGAAACTGCCACCACCCTAGTTCCAACTCCATGCATTTGCTTAGGAATCAGAGGTGTCAGTGGGTCCATTTAGCCCAGGCCTGATTTGGCCCGATTGTTAATCACGTCATAACATTTGCCCCAAGTCTGGCCTTATGCTGGCTGGACTTTAGGCCAGCCTGGCCCATCAACCCACATTTACATATACTGGCGGGAGAGTTTGGGTGAGAAATAGCGCATGCTTGTTGATGTGACCGGACGTCCTGGGATCGACTTCCCATGCCCTCTCGGGCCAGCCATTAGGTCGGATTTATTCTGGCCGTTAACTTGCATGCGGTGGGTGGTGACCCTACCACGTGCTGAGGGGATTAGTTGGCCAAAGGCTGGACCCCCTAACCAAAAAAAAAAGTGGGGCCCACATTTTGTAGGCACAAATGGGCAACAACACAATAGTGTGTGCATCGGAACTCCTGGCGGGAAGGACACAGACAATCCTTAGGGTCCACAACACATCTCTAGATGCCCCTAATTCCTTGTCAGCGGAGTAATCTAGGCTTCAAAAATCTCTTGTAAACGGGCCGGGCCTATTACCACATTATATTGGCTTAGCCCTACTCTCCTATTTCACTCACCCTTTTCAGGGTAAGAAAGCAAAAAATTTGTCCAAGTTTAGGTAGGCCCCGCCACAAAATCCCTGTTTTGTAGTCCAAAAAACAGGGAGAGTGCAATAAAAGAGAGTGGAAGTCTAGCACAATCATATATTCATATTGGCTATCGAGCAGGATCTCCTTACCTAACCATCAGTATCGAGTCCCCGGCAACAAAAAAAGAACAGCAGTGTCGTCCTTGCACCGTTGATCAGGTAATCAGCATAAACCTTTCAACTGAGCTGGTGCAGGTTATCATTTCTGATATCCCCAACGGCAAAACCGACACCTACCTAGTACCTACCATTCAAAAAAAAAAAAAAAACAATTCCATTCGCTCACCCGCCAAACTGAAAAACCGCTGAAGCAGAACGCAACCACAATCCCATCTACTGGTCTTCTCTTCATCATTTTTCTCCTTCAGTAGACCAGTAGCTCTTATCTCTCTCTCTCTCTCTCTCTCTACTCACTCTCCCACCTTTTCCCATCCTCCCACAGTGGCCATGTACAGACCAGTTTTGGCATCTCCAAGCTATTCCTACCGGTGGCGAGAAATCTGGGCTCGCTTTCTTGCTCTCCTAACTCTATGGATATGTGGCATGTAATTTGTACTTTGTTACTTCTTTTTTTGGTCTCTTCTCCTATATGAATCCTTAATTCTTAAACAACCATTTCTTCTGATCTTCTTGCAGTTTCGGTGAGTCTTCGATTTGGATATGGGAATTCTCATCTAGTGTTGGGACCCAATTCTTCACGCTTGTTCAAGGCAAGTTCATTTTTTGTAGAGCAAATTCAGGTTAGAGATTACGCGAAAAAAGGGGTTCTTCTTTATGAATTCTCCGAGAAGCCGGAATTGAGCTTGGAAACTAATTGGAATGTCTCGAGTTTTTTGACTGTCAGTTCCTACAGCCGTCGGGTAAAATACAAAGCTTTTGTCTTTCTGAAATTTCTTTTTAGTTTAGTTCTTGCTTTATTTTGGATGAAAATAGATTATTGGAGAGATTGAATTGTTATATTTCAGGGGTTTTCTTTGTGGCTGAACAAGGGATCGAGGATCCATATGAGATGGGCAGTTCCCACTAGTAGTGTCAGCCATCTCCTAGTGATTCTAATTAAAGGTAATTTCAATTGTTCGATCTATCTCTTTTTTTAATTATTTTATATCACTGAATTCATATTAAGTATTCTTCAAATTGATGAACTAATACATGTAATGGGTCATCTACAGGAGAGAAAATTTTTGATACTTTGCTGCCAAAATCAACAAATCCCCTTAATGCCGTATCCGTCAGCAATCCAACAAAAGGTAACAAATCTACCTATCACAGAGAAATTATTATTACTTCATACTTAAGTGATAGAATTAGCGAATAACTAACTCTTCTTAGAAGTTTAAATTACAATTACTGGACATGATTTCCTGAGTCGACTAACAGTGTTAGTCGGGTTTGTATTGGGGAACAACCGCTTATGAAGGTGACGCTAACCAATACAAGGTTGGCTATAGTGTGTTTTAACTCCTTGAGTCAACTTAGGAGGCCATTTCCCTGCAATTAATGCTAATTTCTAACTTAAAATAAGGCAGGGGCCCTTGTAAAAAATGGGACAAGTCCATTTTGTAGTTTGTTTTAAGTTCTCTATGGGAAGTAGGAGATCTTAGGGTTCAGGGGCGGGCCAGGTGGGGCAGCTTCCCCCCTAATTAAAAAAAAAATCCTTACAAATCGTCACAAACACAAACGGATAAGATGGCCCACGAACTTCGCCCTCAAAAAAGATATTCCGGGCCTTGGTTGAGAGTAACAAGAAGAGTGAATGAGTGATAGATTTTTAGCCACTGTACTTACCAAGTTTAATTTGAGCTTCAATGTTCAGGTATTGGAGAAGTTGAATATGTCATTGAGGAAGACGACAGTTACTACATCGGTGTTGTGAACATGAATCCTAGAAGCATCGTAATGGCGATGAACGTCAATGTTTCATCAAAGATGTACGACACTACCAAAGCAAAGAGCATTTGTTCGACAATAAATGGATTGTGTCGACTCAAACTTCCCTTCCCCAACACTCGATTTGTCATACTAACAACACCCAACAATGTAAGAATCTCATCTCTATCCTCTCTGCGCTTGATTAATTCCCCTAACAAATATTATGACCTCAAAAACTTATCCTCGAGTAATTATAGGGGGGTCTTGAAGGATGGGATGTTGAGCTTTCTTTCGCAGCTCGTTTGATTGCTTATGTTGCAATTATAGGTATATCAGTCACAAACCTCACTTGATACTTAATTTTTTTTTATATCATTCTCTATTTTAATTTAGAGGCTTCTTAGAATTCCTATTAATTTGGGGATCATGTTCTTTGTGTCATATAGGATTCATTGTGATTATTATATCTCTGATATTGAAGTACCTTGGAGCTTGTGATGGCGATACAACTGTAGAGGAAGTATTAGAGACTGAAACTGTCCCGTTACTACAAGAGAAGGAAATGCCATTCATATATGGAACAGGTGAAGAAGATACAGAGTCGGGAATGCGTAGTGGCTCTTCGGACGACTTGTATGATGGGAAAATATGTGTGATTTGTTACGAAGAACAACGCAACTGCTTCTTTGTTCCTTGTGGTCACTGTGCCACCTGCTATTCCTGTGCTCAGAGGTATATAGTGCAAAAAGATGGTTATTCTCTACATAAGTAAAATTTCATTACATTTACAGGAATGGGGTTTTTGCAGGATCGCCGAGGGGGAAAACAAGGTATGTCCGATATGTCGAAGGATCATTCACAAAGTAAGACAATTGCTTATTCCATCAAAGTGAACATGAGTATCTGTTTCTGTTTGGGATATTTTACATCTTTTGGGAGGGTGCGTATAATTTCTCTCAATAGGTAGTCGTACGACATTGCAACCACAAGATCATGGATTTGAGTTTTTTTGAGAAAGATCTATGGGGTTGTAATTATAGAAGAAATGATTCTTGTGATGATATTCAATGTATCTCAACACATATCTTATTATCCTACTCCATTCTCTATTAGTAATGAATAAGGCAATAAACCAAACCGGTCACTCTTGTAAGATGAACTCACATTGATACCGAATTGGTCTGCAATAGTTTGGTCAGAAGTCCGAAACGAAATGATTAGAAAAGACTAGGAGAATGATCTCATGAGTCGACTAAGAGCATAGTTCGATTTGTTTTGGTCAAGTACGGCATGTTTACTACATTGAGTCATTTAGGAGATTACTCACTAGGGGTTGGTGCAGTTGGTTAGCATTCCGGGTTTGCTCCCAGTGGTTGTGTTAAACTCCCACTCCTCGACTTATCCAAGTGTTCATAGGGCGAATTTCAAGTGGGTCGTGCGGACACTCGAAGTAACACCCTCTGTTACTTTAAGAAAAAAAAAAAAAAAAAGCCATTTTGGAGACCATTCTGCCTTTAGGATTATATCAAGGCAGAGGAGACTAGTCTTCCATTGTCTATGAGACAGTGATATTTAGTATGGGATATGATCTCCTAAGCCCAGAGAGTTGACACAATCTTGTATTGATTAGTATCCTTAATGAACAGATGTTAACCAATGTGAGCCTGAGTAAACAGTGTTTCTTGCAATAAGTTTTGCAAGGGCCTTAACTCCCCCTCTTCTGTCGCGCTCAAAGTCTTGGACTTAGGAGAGACTTTGTCACGTGACTTACTTATCTTGGACTTATCTTTAAAAGCATTTAAGCATACTAAAATGAGAATTCAAAATTTATTTCCTTGATAACAATCATAGAATCATCAACTTCAAAATTCATAACTAAAACCCAAATAACTATCCGAATCATCCATCCATCCATCATGATTCCCAACTCTCAATTTACACGCATCCCTTCACTTAGGGACTCATAATCATCTCTGGTTGTAACCGGACTCAGGGGAGTTCAGTTATGCCACTGACGCTACCACGTGTCCCTTTTGACACCCTTAACTGTGGTTAAGATTCACCCACCCCTAGGGTTCACCCACCTATCCTTGGTTTTTTTTTAAAACAAATATTAAAAAAAAAGTAACCTTAGGAGTTTGAATTTTAACCGGGGTTAAATTTCTTTTTTAATATTTTTCTAAAAACCAAAGATAGGTGGGTGAACCTAGGGGTGGGTGAATCTTAACCATGGTTAAGGAATGTCAAAAGGGACACGTGGTAGCATCAGTGGCGTAACCGGACTCCCCCCCGAGTTCGGTTACAACTAGAGAGAATCACGAGTCATAGTTAGGATGGTCCCTCTTTTTAGGAGTTTGTGTTTAATTCTCTCTAAGAGGACCTCTTAAGTGTTAACTCCCTATTTGGTTGTCGAGGAGTCAAGTGAGGAAAAAAAATTATATTTTTCTCTCAAAACTTGGATTTGAAAAAAATAAAGAATAAAAGACTTGGAAATTGAGATGCCAAAGAAAAGAAAGAAATCATGGAATTTGAAATTAAAAATAGAGGAGAAATACGACAAGAGCTTTCTTGTCCTTCAGACTGCCTTCTCCAACGGTCACGGCAGCTAAGGGTGTATCCAAGCTGAGTTGGCTCGGCTCAAGCCAAGTTCAAACTAACAAATTTTGCTGGATCTAACCTAGCCAAGCTTTTATTCGGGCTTGAAACTATGTTCAAGCCAAGCATGGGCTAGGCCCGTATCATTCGACTTGATTGAGGCTCCACTCTACTTGATAAAATAATAATAATAATAATAATTAATATAACATATAATATTATTATTATTATTATTCAAAAATATTTTTTAATAATCAAGCTCGAGCTTGAGCCAAGTTGAGCTCTATTCAAGCTTGAACTAATTTGAACTCAAGCCGAGCCAATCTATTTGAATCGAAGTTCAGGCCTAACTTTTTGAGCTCAAGTCACAAAGCTCAAGTCAAACTCAACACAATTTTGCTCAATTCAACTTGAATACACCCCTAACGGTAATGACATAATTGTTCACTGACAGCCCAAAATCTCTCTCTCTCTCTCATTCATAGTAGTAGCCGACATAGAAAATTACAATAGAGAGTAGTTATTCTATGAGTAGTGATAGGCGGACCCATGGATCCCAATAGATAACCTAAGGCATCCACCCATTGGTGGATGCCCTCCCTCTTAAATGCTCGCCACTTGGTGAGCATTTAAGAGGGAGGGCATCCACCAATGGGTGGATGCCTTAGGTTATCTATTGGGATCCATGGGTCCGTTAACTATTTTCCTTATTCTATTGAGAGATCGTCTTTGAGGTTCCCAAGACCGAGAAATGCAATACTCATCAAGAACACAAGACTCCATAGATTCTTTGTAAGAAATGCGGCATTATAGCTACTTTGACGCTCTCGCTCTTGTTGAGAAGCCATCATATATATGTATTGGTTGGAGAAAAATTTATGATCATCAAACCTCACTTGCTTGTCTTCGATTTATCTCAGTTTTTTCAAGGACATGATTATGTTTGAATAGGAATTCGCTGCAAGTGACAACCTGCAAAAGAATGTTGCAAGATGGTCTAAACCCTAACCCTAACTTACTTTTTGAGTGTTATGGGGGTCTTTTTTAAAACCTAAGAGTGGAACATAAACCTTAGGGTTAGTATTTAGGTCCTTTTGCAGAATTATTATGCAGGTTGTCACCTACATCCCCTTTCCTTTATTTTCTGGTCTTTCTAAAGAAAATTGCCCTCCCTTATTTGACATTTAGAAATATTCATATTTTCTACTATTAGGAAATATATTACCAGGTTTGCCGGTTCGCTCGGTTCGAATTTGAGTTCACGGTTTGCAGTTTGCCACTAGAGTGAACCCGGTTCGCTAGGGGTAGGATGAGTTAATTCATTTTTCAATTCGCTTAGGTTCTTTAGTTTGGTTCGCTAGCTTGATTTGCTACTGGAGCATGTAAAACAAAATATATATTTTAAATTATATTGAAAAAAAAAATCTCTTTTTGTAAACTCAAAGTATAAATTTACCGAATCTAAAGAAAATTATCAGTGAATTTGAATGAAAATTTTGACAAACTAAGATTGTTTTGAAACCACTGTGTGGTTCACTCAATTTCACAAACCAAATCGAACCGAACCACGAACCAGTTCGCGGTTCGCTATAACATGTAGCAAACTTGGTAACCCTGGTTAGGAATCAACCTCTTTAGTTTCCTAACATTTGGGGGTAATACACCCTTTCTTTATACAATTAAAGTTTTTAATTAGGTCTATTATATTTGTGTCATTCTATAAGATACATATGGTGTCCTAAGAAGAGTATGCATGGTGTTCTAAGGAGCATCAAGATCGATGTTGCGCATCTTTCTTGATATGGAGATCTTAACCCCATATCAGAATATTCAACATTTTAAAAACTCTACAACCTATTTTGTAGAAAATAAATAAAGAATTTAGGAAAGGAATTTATTGCAGAACATTTGATGGAAAAAATCGGCACTCCATCTAGCAAGGGGTTGACTATCTCATCCCCAAAACAAAACAAAGTAGAATTAATATTTTGAACCCCTCTTTACTTAATTTTATAATTTAAAAATAAAGAAAGTCATCAAAGATTAAATGATTTTAGTCTTAAAGTCTTCATGGCAAATAAAGATAGAGAAGGAGCATCAACCAAATCACCCTCAAAACTAACCAAACACATGTAATATCTTCTTAAAAACATTATCTTCACCAAATAGCAATATGCCTTTTTGACTTTGTGATAGGTTTGTTTAACTGATTTGACAATTTTGCTTCTCTCTTTTAGAAAAACAATATGGATCCATCTATAGGCCTAGTGAATTGATGCCTTCTCTTTCTCTTTTATTGTTGGATAATGCTACCATCACTTTCCTTTGAGACTCACTCTCTTTTTGGGTGGAGAGAGTGTTAGTGGAAAACACTTACCTTTCTCTTAATGGAAGACAATAACACATCTTGCTTATAAAGAAAGTGAGTTTGAAAGAAAGTGTATGCCAGCAACACCTCTTTCAAGACAATTCATCCAAGCCCCGTGAGCCCATCCAAACCTTCCAAACCTATATTTGAGGAACAAGGATTCGTTGTAATAGAAGCAGTTGTAAAAGGGGGATGAGGGGATTTTAGGGTTAAGATTTAGAAATAAAATTATGATTAATATTAGGGTAAGGAATTAGGATTAGGGTTAAAATCACATCTTGCACGAATTGGAGATAACACTACCCTTGAGACAACAACTGTTTTATCATCATATCGGTTATCGGTGAGCTGGGACGATGGCTAATTAGATTAGACTCTGCGACCTTGGATAAGATTTTTACATCATTTAAAAATCAAAGGGTAGAGAATGGTTAATTACTATTATTTGTTTCATTAAGTGGAGGAGTTGATAGATCATAGATCACTTGCTCGTCTATTTCCTTTTTGCTTCTAACATCTGAGTTTCTTTCTTTGTCACCTTAGGATTAGCTGAGTCTTTCCTTTTTTATTTCGGAACTTTTTTTTTTAATCTTGATGGTCCTCAGTGCACTGAGAGGCGCCCATTACTATTATTTGGTCTATGCTTTGCAAGAGTATTTAGGAACATCTTTACTCTGAATGCACTCTTATGTGGTCGAATGAGTAGAATAATATTGATGAGATAGGCCCTATGAACTTTTCTTAGTATGTTTTGAGCCGAATGTCTAGTGAACTATGTCAATAGTTAAATGTCCTTTTTATTTCTTGCATAGCTTTCTGCTTTAGAGTTTATTTTCTTGTAAACTCTTATAGTCTATCTTTATGTCTTTAATAAATATAGTATTACTGACAAAAATATATATAAACTGATTTCAAGTAACAAATGGTCGGCTCTAGTGAACTATGTCAATAATTAAATGCCCTTTTTTTTATTTCTTGTATCGCTTTTTGCTTCAGAGTTTATTCTTTTGTAAACTCTTATATCCTATATTTCTCTCTTTAATAAATATATTATTACGGAAAAAAAAAAACCGATTTCAAGTAACAAATGGTTCTTTCGGCAACACCTAACAAGTGTCACATCCCAACGTCATCGAGAGAAAATCTCCATTTAATATTGTATGTCAAAAATATTTTTTTGTTGAATAAGTCAAAAATATGAAAATGAGATATTTTAAAGTTGAGTCTCCTATGGCCATGGGCCCATGCCTTTACATAGTCTTTTTTATCCTTATTTATTAAATATCATTCTATTAAATATAAAGTATTTTAGTATTTTTATAGGGGACAATTCATTATATAGGAAACTTTTTTTTTTTTAGCCCTTTGGGTCAGGTCTAATCCCCGAGGGTGCGACAAGAGCCTGCAACCCACCACACCAAGAAAGTCCAGAAAAATCCCCTCCTGGAGTGGCCCCAAAAGAGGAGTGAGATCGAACTCGAACCCAAGAACTTCCACCTTATGAGGCATAAGTCTCGGGAAACACTGGTCCTCTATGGTTATAACTGGACTCCTTGGAGTCTGGTTATAAAACAAAAGCCTTTTAAAGTACTTTTTTAAAAACTCTAGTTAACAACTTTAACCTTTGGGTTAGTATTTTAAAAAAAAACCAAGGTTAAATGGTTGAACCTTAAGGATTAATTAATCTTAGGGTGCATTTGGATTTGTGGAATTGGAATTGACCTAAAGAATTGAATTCTATGAAATTGAAAACCACTGAATTAAATTCCACAGATTTCAAAATTCTATCATTTGGATATTACTATTGAATTTATGGAATTAGATTACAGAATTTCAATTCCACTATTTGGATGAATAAAAAATAATGTGAAAATATCTTTGCATTATTGTGCATTAATAAACACAAATCTACAAGTCAGGAGTGATGAATTGCTTAAACACAAAATTATAGTTGTATTTACAAGCATATTAATAAACATGTGCAATCATAATAAACCAATATCCCAAATGCATTAGATGCATATTATAACAATCACAATATAATTCATAATAACATGACCCAAAAATAACTAATATTAGTTAGGACATACTGAAAATAAATTAGAATAAAAGTCCAAACTTGAGATTACCAAAAAAAAAAAAAAATAATTGTTTTATATGAAATAAGACAATCTCATTGATGTAGGATTGTATGCAGGATAAGATACATGGATAGAAACTCTATTCTACAATAGCTTCATCACCGCCATATATATGAACGGTTTATTTTTTATTATTTTTTAAATAAAGAGGAAAGGAATTCCAAATAACTCATTCCCATTCGGTAGACTCAAAAACCTGCTACGAAACTATGTTGATTGAGGCTTGCACAGATCTTAAATGTCTTTAGAAATTGTGCCAATAAACAATCATTTCATGTGTCAATTAGTCAGACTCAAAACTGTCCATGCTATATAATATGAATTAGTCTAGGGATACTCCCAATGTGTACTCCTATTTATACTCCTTAATCCTAACCGTTTATTTCAATTATTAGACGGCTAGGATTCCAGTTGATGTGGCAATAGAAAAGACAAAATAAGCCAACTGAAATCTTGGCCCTTAGTGGTTGGTTATAAACTGTTAGGATTAGGGAGTATATTTGGGAGTATAATTGGGAGTACCCATAGACTGACTCATATAATATATAACATCATTTTTCTGTTTTCTTGTTTTTCCTTTCTAAATTTTAGTGTTTGATTGTTGCATTATTTGTTTCAATATTTTTTATTTTTTTGGTGTCGGCATACATTAGTAGAGTCAGTATGCATGGTCAGAGGTTAGCTTAGGCAGTGGAGCTTTTGCAACTCATACTCGGGGGATTGGATCCCCAAACACCCCTCCATCAAAGGCCACACCCCTACCACTCACGCAAGAGGCGGGGTGTTCAATTGGTTGTTATATGAAAGTAAAGCTTCTTGTTTTCCTTTCATCACTTTAGATGTTAAAAACATGTCCTAATGGCTTAGCTACTAATCCCAAACTTACAAATCCAAATAACGCTTTATTGGAAGCAAGTGACTTAAAGAGCTGAGTTGAGTGGTCACTTGGGTGTGGGATGGAAGAGGCAAATAAGAGTTTAGATTTGATTTTGGCACTAACCTCATCAGTCCATACAAGTAACTCAAAATAAAAATTCATGGAGTGGATGAAAGAAGGGGCACCACCTGGGTATGTGATGGAAGAGGCAAATAAAAGTTCTTACAGTAGGTTTGTTACTCCTTTGATTAGGACTCAACCAAGGTGATTTTTGGTTCATCAATATTCTCCTCGACCGGACCACAACCTACGCTTCTCAGTCTGCTCCCAGTCCTCCTCATAGCACACCTTAAGATGATGTCGTGTGAGTATGAACACATTACCTTAGCCAGGAGGTGATGGCCATCCCATTCACAGTAGTGTCTCTTGGCACATTAAAAGAGAACGATGAGAGGGGAGAGATGAAGATTTTTTTATTGGATTCTCTTCTATATCCAATTCCATAGCACTATGGAATTGTCAATTAAGACCTCTCATAAAGGATTTCAATTCCACTTATTTTGCTTATGAAATCACCATGTCAATTCCATGTGAAATTATTAAATTCCATTTCTACCATTTTTATAATGTTCCCCAAACGCTGGAATTGGAATTGTGGAATGGAATTGACAATTCTTTCCCTCAATTCCACAAATCCAAACGTACCCTTAGAGGAGTGCTAGCCTCAATCACAGTCACCCCAAATTTTTCAATAGATGCAAGATGGGGCTAACACGTGGAGATGCTTCATATTTTAACAATTTAATAAAGTAAAAATCAGAGAATATTTGACATTTGTGGCGCCCCAGTTGCGTCTATGGAAGATTTGCGAATGGGGCTAGCAAAATGTTTAGTCTTAATTAGGGCTGCACAAAGCCCGATTGGCCCGTTGGTGCGGCTCGGCCTGGTTCGGCCCGAAATTTTGGGCTCAAACAAGCCAAGCCTAAAAAAAAGCCCGAAAGCTAATTTAAGCCAAGCTCAAGCCCACCTCTCTGCGGCTTGGCCCAGCTCGAAGCTCGGCTCGATTGAGGTTCGGCTCGGCTCGGCTCGGCTCGGCTCGAAAATTATTTAAAAATATATATATATATTATTTATATATATCATTATTATATATATAAATAATATAAAATTTTATTTAAAAAAAAAAAAGGGATTCAAGCCAAGCTCGAGCCAAGCCAAGCCCGGCTTGAGCTTGAATCAATTCGGGCCGAGCTGGGCTTCAAGCCAATTTTTTTTTTGGGCCGAGCTTCGGGCCACACAATCGAACCTTTTTTCGGGCCGAGTCGGGCTTCGGGCCTCGAGCATACTACTTCAAGCCGAGCTGAGCTTGGCCAAGCCCGACCCGAATACAGCCCTAGTCTTAATCACAATTAAGGGGTATTAAAAGGGATATGTCCAAACTCCAAGAAGTCTCATTATAACCGAATTCCAACTCAAATAAGGGTGAGAAAAGTATAACAAAAGTCAAACTTATTGATTGGTCTCATTCGAAAAGACTAAACTATCTTTTAATTTTTGTTTGATGGATAATTAATACATGATACAAGGTTAACAAGTTCACACACGAATAAACGTGAGCAACACCAAAGGAGTCTTGTTATCATCATTCTTTTGGTCCAAACAAATTGTACCCAACTTTATAACTTAGGACCATATTCTTCAACCCAAATTATGAAATGTTAGTAGGTTCATGGTCAAAACTGCCACCAGTATGGTACACGCATTAAGCTGAGTGGTATTAATATTCCTCAAAGTGAAGGAGGCTATATATCTTCAACCCAAGGAAGGCAAAAAGGATGTGATAGTATGGACCCTGGTCCACAATCCAGGACTGTAGACCCCAATGCAGAATGGTACGATCCCCAAGAATTTTGAGATTTGCATATCCCTTCATCGGATACTGACAGAGCGGGGAGAGAGTGGGTTGGACATCTAGAGGATATGGGTGAGAGTTGGAGATGTGGGAGAGTGGGTTCGAGAGAGACCATCGAAATTTTATTGGATTTCTCATATGCTTTACATTATATTCGTTTGATAGACCAGTGTTGGAAGTTCAACTTTTTGTTTTATAATATTTTATTATTTGAGATTGGTTTTTCATTCAACTATATGGACCGGTCAAATGATCATAAATAGAGAAAAAAAGGCATTAACAGAGTCAGAGTCAAAATTAGTGCACACCACCCCTAAGGCTTCTACTGCACATCAATGGCTTGTCTCGTAAATGATATATAACCCTTAAATATTACTGATGAGGTGAATCAATTTGTGTTTGCGGCTCGATATTCTATCCCTCTTAGTCCCACATCGGTTAATAATGACTTCGCAAGAGGTGTATAAGGGATCATCAACCTTCCATTAGGCAGACCATTTTGGAGTGGTTGCATGGACTCACCCTTTTGGCACCTTAACAGTTATCTTAGGTTTGATTATGATTGTGTGTTAGGTGTTATATTCCATCTTACCCAAAAAAAAGTAATACACCATTTTGGCTATTGATATGGACATGTTGGTAGCAACATTATTTTTTTTTTAATAGAATCCACACAGAAGGAGTTGAGGTAGCAACATTTTGATTGGATAGTTTACTTGTGTAATTACTTAGTTTGAAATTTGATAGTAGTTATAGGTTTTTTTAAGCTTTTTTTTAAAAATATGTACATAGAATTTGGTGTGGTCAGTAATTTTTAATTTGGATGTAGCAATCAAATGTTGGGTGTGCCCAACGCCACAATTTCTCAATGTAGTCCGAGCCTAATCGCCTTGTATTGATTCACTCTTATTTATGAAACAAGTAAAAGTAATAACCACTCTTCTTAAGATATCGTTTATTCGTGTAATTACTATGTTTGAAATTTGATAGTAGTTACAAATATTTTAAGGATTTTGTTTTTACACACCATGGAAATAGTTCAGTGGTAGTGCATGATCCCTTCCTTATAGAGGATGAATCCGGGATCAAGTCCCACAAGGTGGGCATTGTGATTTTCCCACACTTTGAGTTGAGCAGATACTAACCCATAACCCTAACCCTTGACTCTGCCTAAAAAAAAGGGGGTCTGGGTAGAAGGCAAATACAAGCCCTTTTGGAGTGGTTGCTTGAACTTACCCTTATGACACCTTAGTGGCTACCTTAAGTTTGGTTGTGTTTGTGAGTTTAGAGTGTGTTAGTTACATATAATATTTTACCAAGAAAACGGTGCGTCCTTTTAAGAAGAACCATAATGTGAACGTGAGAATTTTTCACTCATGGGATTAGAGAGTCGTCACCTATTTATTCAGAAGGGATAAGTCTCCCGATATGTTGAATAAGGTCATGATCTCCGATCAGTGATCAGGTTAAGAGATTCGGTTAAGTTCGGGGAAGAGGTTAGGCACTCCGAAACTTCCACTTATAATGGTTCCCTACTTGCTACATTTAAACAAAATTAAAATTCAGTTGTTAATCAAATGTCTAAGTGTTTGAATTAATACTAATTGTAAGAAAGAAAAGCTAACTAGGGTCGAACCCGGATTGGGTTGCCTACGTACTCACATAGGGGTGAGATCAGACCGAGCGTAGTTCTAGCTCATGAGCTCGTGCTAAGACTAAAGGGTGTGTGTGTATGTACCAAGAGTAGCTAATGGGCCTAATCCGATTATTAGGATTTTGCTTGACCAATGTTGATCAATGTGCAAGGTATGGGCCCGGTAGGCTAAGGGATAGTCCGGTAAACTAAGATTTGGGTCCGGTAGACCAAGGATGAAGCCCGGAGGCTAAGGGGTGTGCTAACCTGGGGTTAGGATTGTTAACCGGGGTTAAAAGATGGTTAACCATGATTTAGGATACTAGCCATGGTTAAAAAGTCCAAGATGTTAATTTTTTGGTCTTTTGCATTTTTATGATTTTTTGAGGATTTTTCTAAATTTTGTAGGATTAAGGGGTGTTTAACCATGGTTAAAAGTTAACCAATGATCAGTTTAACCATGGTTAAGGGTCAATGTCAATCAAAAATGGGTGTCGAAGGTATGGCAGGGCCTAGAATGACCTCCTACCAGGTTTAGGCCCTACACAAAGTCCAAAATAAAAAATTTAAAGAATGGAGGTAATCGGATAACCTCAATTACAGTAAATTTTTAACAAGAGTTTGTAGGGATTTAACTATAGCTAAGGATCACCCCCAGGGGAAAGTAAAGGTATGGTTAGACAGCTTGAAGTCTAAGCTATCCAATGAACCTGATTTGGGCCCAAGAGCAGGTCAGGTGTAGGCCCCACAGGGGCTCAAAATCAATAAAAAGAGGGACCGCATTGGCGGTAAAAGGTTTATAGCCAGCATGCCATACTTGGATTTCTGGTCTAGCGGTAGACTATTTACCGCCAGTATGTTAACCAGGGTTTAAAAGTCACTTAACCATGGTTAGGCTTGGACCCAGGGACTGAAAATTTGTTGGGGGGTAGTTGAGGATCGGGGTTTCCCACTGGGCCTGGAGTGGGCCCCATGGCATGAGTAGAGTGGTCCCCCAAACCGATAGTATGCTAACCAGTGTTTGAAGGTTAACTAACCCTAGTTAAAGGTTGAATTAGGAGCTGAAATTTTACAGAGGGGTAGCTAAGGTCCAAAGGTACCTAACCATGGCCCTGGAACTGACCAGGGCCTTAACTAACCAGGGTTAAATGAGATGTTACAGAGAAGCTAGACAATGTCGGTTGATGTTCTATCGACATTACAGTTTTTTTTGAACAAAACAGATTTCTCCCACTGGGGGCTGCACCAGCTGGGATCTAAGGATTCCCTTATAGACTGAGGGACCCCTAGACCCTAAAAGGAAGTATCACATATGCTATGGGCGATTGAACCCGTGTGCAAGAACCTCAAGGGGTCCCCTATGCTTACAGGAAGCTATAGGGACCCCCTATCCTTGGCTTGTGCAGTGAAACAGTGAAGTAAAAATGGGACCCCTGGAGTGGGACCAAGGGTCCCTTACAATGCTTGTAACAGAAGAAGAAAGGGGTGAGGAGGGTGGCCCTACCCTTGCTGTGGAGTGGCGCACGGCAGTAGGTGGTGGTGGTTGTGGCCGTTAAGGTGGAGGGTTGTGGAGCTCAGGGTTGGCCTACGACCTGTTAGAAGCTTCTCAGGTGGAGGGTAAGCTTGGGGGAGATGGCTGAAGTGGGCTGGACTAAATCGAGCAGAGGTTTTTTGCAGCAAGACGGAGTGGAATTTGAACTGGGGTGACTGGGCTTTTATAGAAGCCTGAGAGACCCTTGGGGATGTTTCAGGCATTAAGGGACGCGTGAGGAGCAAGCTGGAGAGGTGCCCAGGTGGCCAGGAGGGTCTACGTACGCAGTTCTGCAAAAACACCAGGGTGGTGGTAAATAGTTTACCGCCACTCTCAAAGAAGAACAAAATGAGGGTGTCGGTGGATGGATTACCGACACCCTGGGCTTTTTTCCATTACAGGTCACACCTTCGCACACTTGGGCCGAAAGGAGGATAGGGTTGCCCTATTTGGGGCTTTCCCGCCTGATTTTGAACTTGAGGGTGTGGGCCCCACTCAAGTGGTCCCCTAGGGGTTATGGACCCAAGTTTGGGCCCACAAAGGCCTTGGCTTAGGCCCCCAAAAGCTTGGGCTTTGGGGATTTGGCTATTGGATTTTCTAAATGGGCCTTGAGCCCGTAGGGGCTTTGGCCTAGGCTTGGCTAGGGTTTAGGCTAGGTCTAGGGCTAGGTCTAGGGCTCAACTAGGGTTAGTCCTAGGGTTTAGTTAGGGTTAGCCTAGGGTTTGGTCTAGGGCTTAGGGGTTCTAATGGTAATGGGTCTTGAGCCCGAAAGGTTTAGGTTCTAGGTTTGCCTATTGTGTAGGTCTAGGATATACCTAGGATTTAACTAGGGTTTAGGTATTACTTAAGGTTAGGGTTTAAGAGAGGACTCCACTAGAGATGATCAGGGTTAAGTGCAAACTAACCCTGATTACACAGGATGTAAAAATTAGGTGCTTACACACAGCAAACCCACACAAATGCTTTGTACTGAAGGCATCACACCACAACACTCTCCAAAGTTCGTCTTGAGGTGACAGTATCGTGTACTATTGTACCCAAGGCATCACACCAGGACACTCTCCAAAGTAACAGTATGGGTCTTGTGGTGACAATACAGTGGACAAATCAAAATTTCCACAAGGACTTTGCTAGCTCCACTTTTCCCCTACCCTATGTTTGGTTGTCGAGAAAATAAGTAAAAATATGGAAAAGAAAAGAAAATTGGACAAAACATAACTAAAATTTATATTAAAAATCCAAAATTTTCTTTTCTTTTCCATGTTTACACCTATTTTCTTGACAACCAAACATAGCATTAGGGTGTGTTCTGTTGAGGGGAATGTGAAGGAAAGTAGGTGAAAGTGGGAGAAACTCTCACTTTCACTCTGTTTGGTTTGAGGGATTTTGAGGTAAAGTAAAACTTGAACTTTCTCAATAGTGTACAACTTTCACCCAAACCTTATTCCACCAAGAAGCTGGAATTGTGAAAGAAAGTAAAGTAAAAACTTCCAATTCTAAATCTACCATTTTGTTGAACCCTATTCCTAAAGAGAGCAAAGGGTAATTTTGGAAAATTTTATACTTTCCCCTAACCTTTTCTCTCAAACCAAACACACAAGAGAATTTATACAATTCTTTCACTTTACTTTACTTCACTTTATTTTACTTCACTTTACTTACTCCTACCCATTTACCCCTCAACCAAACACGCCCTTATTGCACTCTCCTTTGGGACATAAAAACAAGATTTTTGTGTCATTCCCACAAAAGGAGAGAGTGCATCTAGCACTCTCATGACCACAATATTACTTAGGCGATTGGATTGGATTTTATTAACCCAAAATCAATTCTAATAAAATTGGTTTTGTAAAATAATCATTTTTTCAAATAATAGTGTTAGGGGAAAACGAATATGACTTGGAGCAATAATCCCTTCCTTGGCCGAGGAGGGGACTATTCTTCATCGGCCTTACAAAGCTCCTTGAACTATATAGTTTAATAAGTTTTAACTCTTGCAATTAATATTTTGAAAAATTTTATTTCTAAAAATCAAAATTAGATGTTTTAACATAAAGAGTTAATAAATCTTAACCACAATTAAAGAGAGTAAAAAAGAGATATGTGTTACAAAAGAAACTGATATAAATCACCTCCTCCGATCGATAAGGTAATTATTTTCCAAGTTTGGATGGGTAACGTTTGTTGTTGCAGTTTTGCCCAGTTGTTTCTAAAAAACGCATGGGGTGGGGCCATCCTCTACTAATGTAGGACCTACCATGATGAATGTGGGGTTCATATTTTTCAAACACAATCAGGCAACAACACAACATCACGGTTGTGTCTGAAAACACGTGGTGCCCAATCTAAGCTTGGGATTCTCTCTAGTATGTGCTAGAAAAGTGGTCTCGGGCTGCTGCAATGTATGCGACACTTGGCATGAAAAAGGAGAAATCATTTATTTTCTCCCCATGATTTTGATTTCTCCCCACTTAATATCTCTCCCCCTTTTTCTCATCATTTTATCACCACATGTCGCATAATGAAAGGAGAAGTCAAAATCATAGGAACATTGAAATGACTTCTCTAACCATATCCCACACATTGTGGTAGCCCGATACCACCTTTCTGACATGCCAGAGAGAATCCGAAGCCCATTCTCTGTTGATAGGACCCTTCCAATACAGTGGGGCAGGAACTCAACAGGGAGCATGGTTGCCCATTCGGTCGTTATTTTTCTAGAAGAATGCTTACATCTTGCTTTGTTAGAGTAAAGCTACCTCAGTTTCTCCCTTCCCCACTTTCTCTTCGGTACGTGTCCTCAAGTTACGCAGCTGTCCCTTTGACATTATTGTTTTGTTTGATTGCTTTAATCTGAAAGCTAAGGGTTTGATGAAATTCCTCGCTCATATCGTTCATCTCAGATTCTTAAATTCCATCTCTAATTAGAATCTGAATCTCATAGACTCCAGATTTCCATAATCTATCCCCACACAAAAACCACCCTATCTCTATTCTCTCCATGGAGATCTACTCCTACTTTCTCATCTTCTTATCCTTGTTTTTGCTCACCAAACATGTCCTTCACAAATCCAAAAACCTCCCACCAAGCCCTCTCTCTCTACCCTTCCTCGGCCATCTCTACCTCTTAAAGAAACCCCTCCACCGAACCTTAGCCACAATCTCGGCCCAACACGGGCCCATTCTATTCCTCCGATTTGGCTCTCGTCCGGTCCTCCTCGTCTCTTCTCCCTCAGCCGCAGAAGAATGCTTCACCAAGAACGACATAGTCTTCGCTAATCGCCCTCGCCTACTCGCCGGAAAACACCTGGGCTACAATTTCACTAGCCTCGCCTGGGCTCCGTATGGCGACCACTGGCGCAACCTCAGACGCATCACCGCACTCGAAATCTTCTCCTCCAATCGCCTCCAGATGTTCTCCGGCATCCGCTCCGACGAGGTCCGATCGATGATCCAACGGCTAGTTCGAGGCTGCTCTTCGGATGGTGGGTTTAAGATGGTGGAGATGAAATCGGTGTTTTTCGAGCTGACGCTTAATATTATGATGAGGATGATCGCGGGTAAGCGATATTATGGGGAGAACGTGGGAGAATCGGAATCGGAGGGAGCTAGAAAGTTTCGGGAGATTGTAACGGAAACGTTTCATCTCGGTGGAGCGACGAACATTGGAGATTTCTTGCCGGTCTTGAAGTGGGTTGGATTCAAGGGAATGGAGAAGCCGTTGATGAGATTACAGGAAAAGAGGGACGGGTTTATGCAGGAATTGATTGAAGAGCATCGAAGAATGAGGAGTAAATTTTCCGATGGAGAGAGGAAGAAGACGATGATCGATGTTCTGTTGTCTCTGCAAGAGACTGAACCTGAATACTACACAGACCAGATCATCAGAGGCATCATGCTGGTAAGATTCCTACCGAGATCGAATCACAGCCAATCGCGATTGAACTCCGGAAGAGAGTTCAATTGCATCCACGGGTCAACACGTGTCCCTAATTAACACTCATTAACTGTGTGAGTTCATAGAGTTAAGTTGATTTTGTGAGAGCGGAGAGTAATAGCTCAGGTCTCGCGGGTTAAAATTTTATAACTAGAGTTAAACATTTTTTTAATTTCTTTCTCTAAGAATTAAGGTTATATTATTGAATTCTAAGATTTAGTAAATCTTAACTTTGGATTCTAAATCCAAGGCTAGCACCATTTCCATTTCAAATTGAAATTACTTCCATCTCAAGAACTCGAGATGGAAGGGTGAACACCTCAAATCCATCGCTGTTTAACATTCTCAGTGCAGGGAAGATTTTCTCCATGGGCCACCAACTTTTCTATTCACATGGAGAACGATGTGGTCTAATTTAGACCATTCATGCAATAGATAATCCAATAGATTGGCCAAAATAGAGTGCGCTTGTCCTCATCAAGACATACTGTAGCTCACATGGCATGTTCCTCTTATGAATAATAGCAGCCATTTTAGTTCTTTGCATCTTTGCATTCCCCAAAACACAATCGAATATTTTCAGTTTTTTGTCGGGTTTTTTTCAAACTTTAATCGGATCAGCATTAACCCAATTAAGTTTAATTGGGCTGAACTTGCCACATAGGTAAAAAAAAAAAAAAGGTGAGATTGCAAACATGTGAATCTCTACGAGGACATGGTTTTACTTTCCTAAGTTCTAATTTTCATATGATGGTTTAAAATCTGTGTAGGTTTTGTTATCAGCAGGAACCGACACTTCATCAGGGACTATGGAATGGGCACTGTCCCTTTTGTTGAACAATCCAGAGGTCCTCGAGAAGGCCCAAGACGAAATTGATCTCCGCGTGGGACAAGAACGACTGCTCGACGAATCTAATATGGCCGTGCTTCCATATCTCCATAGCATTATAAACGAGACACTTCGAATGTACCCGGCAGGCCCACTACTAGTACCTCATGAATCATCAGAAGGGTGCATTGTGGGAGGTTTCAATGTTCCGCGCGGAACAATGCTACTTGCTAACATGTGGGCAATACATAACGATCCTAAGGTATGGGCGGAGCCAAAGAAATTCAAACCAGAGAGGTTGGAAGGTCTCGAAGGCAGGAGGGATGGATTCAAGTTTATGCCTTTTGGGTCAGGGAGGAGAGGGTGTCCTGGAGAGGGTTTGGCGGAGCGTGTGGTCGGGTTGGCGTTAGGATCACTGATTCAGTGCTTTGAGTGGCAGCGAGTTGGGGAAGAGCTGGTGGACATGACTGAAGGGACGGGGCTCACCTTGCCCAAGGCTCACCCCTTGGAAGCTAAGTGTAGGCTGCGTCCAACCATGGTGAACCTCATTTCTCAGCTTTAAATCAACTTGTGTTCCTTCGACTGTAAATCCTAATACTACACTTTGTCTCTTAGCCCTTATGCCTTGGAAATTATGTTCAAAACTTTGAAAAACTGTAAGTTTTAAATCAGTTTCACATAGGAGTCAGGCTTATATCTTCTTAAAATATCTTCTTAAATCAAATGGGACCACAAGGAATTTGTCAACCTAAAATGGGGGTTTTTTTTTTTTGAGGGGGGTGGAGGGGTTGGTGGTGTCATTGTATTGGTTAGGCAGCTAACCGCAACCCCGGTTAGCTGGGTTAGTATCTACTCTTAGGTAAGTTGTTAGATGCCTAGCATGTTAGCTTGGCTTAGCCGTTGGTGGGTGTTAACAATGGCACAACCCATGGGACCAAGTCCCTCCTCTCAGGGGAACCATATCGTCTGTGTTCTTTCCTGTGGTCAGCGTTTTTGAAGGCCAAGATCTCTCCAAGAGGTGGTTACAACGGTTAAATCTATACAGACCAATTAATCATGGCCTTCCAACACTCATGGCCACAGGGAAGAACACAGACAATTAGAAAGACCCT
Source organism: Tetracentron sinense (assembly GCA_015143295.1). Lineage (NCBI taxonomy): Eukaryota > Viridiplantae > Streptophyta > Magnoliopsida > Trochodendrales > Trochodendraceae > Tetracentron > Tetracentron sinense. Next base: position 26,028,834 of record CM026574.1, read on the forward strand.
ATCATTCATAGACAAAAAATTCGAGCTTATCATCCTATATACACGCTTTCACTCAGGCACTATTAATTACCAATCTTTTCCTCCTTTGTCAATACCTAGTAAAAAAAAAATTATTTTGATAATGGAGGGTGTCCCAACCTTGATAAGGAAGAACTAGTCCCTTTGGATGCATATAATCACTTGCAAATCATGTGTATTAGTTAGGCCCAGGAGGAGTTGAACTTGAGACCCTATGAATCTCTCTCAAGACCCAAACCGACTGAGCTTACCTAGTCAGAATCATATTCCATCATTTTAGTCAAGTCATATCTCCCGTGTCTGAATAAGAATAAAACTAGAAAAAGAACAACTTCATGAGTTGCCAGCTTGTAACTTACACGTTTCAACTTATATGATGGTAACACCCTGCCTCTTGAGCCAATGATGGGGAGTGGCGTTTCTCAATAGAGAGGTCTCAGGATCCATTCCCCGGGTGAGTAGTAAGAGCTCCAATCTCTACTACTAAACCACTAACCGTTGATGCTAAGCATAGGTAAATGACATCGTCAACAAAAAAACTATGGTGGGTGACATTAGTTTGAGTGACGTTTTCTTTTGGGAGAATCCTAGCATCAATTGAAATAACAAACAAAATGCAATTTGGAGTCGAGCCAAATGAGCCAAACTTCCAATCGAACTGAATTAAACAGAGTTTGGCCCAAGCTCGACCTGTTTAAACATTTGAGCTCAAATAAAACTTAGCTGGATTCGTTCGAGCCTGAAATGCTAGCCTGAGCTTGGCTTGAGTGTAGCCCTAGTGTGCTATAGGTCCCTTCTTGTATATTCAGGGATACGTTTGTATGAAAAATAAGGTGAGCTTTTGTCTTATAGAACTGCGGCTTTCAATGTACTGGACCGGATCTATAGGCCAATCCCTGATATCGGGTTATTAGATTTTAGCCTACATGTTCAATGCAAGTAGAGTGGAGCCAAACTAGAACTCGGATGGGCTTGGGACTAGGTTTTGCAATGTCTGGCCAAGCTGGTCCATACCATGGCCTAACTAGTTGACAAGCCTTGCTAGATTATGTTCAATGCAAGTACAGTGGAGCCAAACTAGAAGACTTTGTATTGCTTACTATTACCTGTGTAAGTGCAAAATTGAGTAGATGGTTTTTTTTTTTTGTGAGAGATATGCGGTTAGACCACAACCCCGGTTCGTAGGATAGTAACTGTTCTAAATCATGGGTGAAGCCAAGATTCTCTTGTAGGGGGACTAACAATGGAGGTTTGGGGAGTGGCCCCCGAATTATTTTTTTGAGTGCCAAGTTAATGGGTCATCACCTTTGTTTGTATCCGTTCATAAAGAAATTTTTTTATTTAAGGGTTTAGGAGGGCTAGAGCACCCGTCCTCCCTGGCTCTACCCCTCTCCCAGGCTACACCCCTATGAACACTAAAGAATTTTTTTTCCAAATTTTTAGGTGGGGCTTCAGCCCTCCGGGCCCCATGTGGCTCCACCCTTGGGTGGAGATGACAACACTCGCACCCTCCTATCAAGAGTGGAACCCGGATCAATGGAGTGTTGACTAGCACACACTACCGATGGGGCAAGCGATGCTTCCCCGAATTGAACAGATGTTCACTAATACAAAATTAGGTAATCCACCAATTAGAACTAGACTACGATTTTTTTTTTGGTCACCAAGAGATCATTCCCCTATACATTTCTCCTTTATAAAGAGACTTGTAATCTTCTCCGGTTGTAACCGGTTTTGCCAAAACCGTTTGCACTCCCGAGGTGGTCATGTGTCCCTTTCTACACCATTTAACTATGGTTAAGATTCACTCACCCTTAGGATTCACCCACCTATCTTTGGTTTTTAGGAAAAAAATATTAAAAAATTTAACCCTAAGAAGTAATGAATTTTAACCATGGTTAATAAATTATTTTAATATTTTTTCTAAAAACCAATGATAGGTGAGTGAACCCTAGGGTGAGTGAATCTTAACCACAATTAAAATGTGTCAAATTGGATATGTGGCCACCTCAGGGGTGTAACCGGTTTTGGCAAAACCAGTTACAGCCGGAGAATATTACATCCCTTATAAAGCTGTGGTGGTAATGCCTTCAAAACAAATGTCATAAACTTGGCCACCTATGCATCTATCTATCTATTTATAATATAAAGAAATAAGTGTCACCTAATCCCCAACAAATAAGTATCCCTAACCCCCTCTCTTTGCTCTCCAATCTTCAATCTCAGGAATCCTATATTTTATTTTAAGGATGCCACATGGCACCCTTTTTTAAATCTCAACCGTTAACTCTTTCTCTCTTCTCCCTCTCAATTCAAAAATTATTGGAGAGATTTTAGATGATACGTACGTTTTCTTCACAATTCAAAAATCATTGGAAAGTTTTAGGAGATTGTGATAAGAGAGATGGAGATAAGGATAGATAGAGAATGTAGAGAAAGATTTTAGGGATTTATGATAAGAGATAAAGAGTGTCACGCCCCAAAATCCCCCCTACGAAAATGTGAAACTTTGCCACGTGACTTATTTGACTTAATCCATTTAATAAGCTTTATAGGCATACCAAAATCTGAACTTTAAAATTTCTTCATTAAATACTTTAACTGAACATCAAATAAAATCTGTAATTAAACTGAACCTACATAATCTGAATCAATCTCGTGATTCTCAACTCTTTAATTAACCGTATCAAATCTAAATATCTCAAATTAAAACTAAAACATAATAAACTAGTTACAATCTCTCTGGAATTTAAACAATTTCTAATATACTAAAATAATAGTAAAACCGTCCATCGAAATCTTGTTCCTCTTCGGGATGATCACCTGCAAGATCTTCCTTACGTACTCCTCTTCAACTCAAAGTTTCTGGACACAATTTTTAAATCTCGAACCTGCCAACAAAAAAAGTCATCGGCTGAGTAACAAGTTACTCCGCGTATATAACAATCCATAGTAAACAATATCAAAATGATAATATGCATGCAAATAACAGTTCAATTAAAATTCACATACATAAATCAGAGTGCGGAAACATATTTTCTTTTTAATTCTTTCATGTGCTTACTTGTACTTATCTTTCTTACTTATCTTGCTTTTTCTTCATTTCTTACTTTTTTTATCTTCCTTTCATACTTTTCTTTTTCTTACTTTTCTTACATTCTTATTTTACCAAATACCCTTGGAAACTAATCTTGAAGTAAGACACTAGCATCTTTTGAGATCTTTCTTTTCTTACATTTTTATATTTCATATTTTATCATTCCATGAACAACACATTCACATGCATTAGTAATAACTTAAAATACCGCTTTACCGTATAAAGAAAGGGGTTACTATACTTTACTTTACCGAGATACCACATTTCGTAAATTATCCAGCACAGACGGCTTAGTACATTTTTCGATACGAAGGCTTACTTACTTTGGCATACTTCTCGCTCTTTGATGGTATCTGGTAGTGCAAAACACACACATGCATTATCGTTTTCGTGTGTCTTTCTTTCTTACTTACTTACTTTATGTCTTACTTATAATCTTCTTAGTATCTTGGATTCTCTTTTTATTCTTATGCATATTTTTCATTCGTGAGTGCTCACTGATACACCTTTTGTTTAAATTACACATAAGACTAACCATCAAGGATCACAGGACATCTCACCATAGCGTCCTATTCTACTATGTTAACCAGGCCTAAGCAAGCTTGACTTTCATCAAAGGTTCATTTACCCAAACGTATATCACGTATAAAGAACATAAAATAAACACACCACCTTTCATATTTCTAATGGTTCAATAATCAAAATCACAGTTGATTATTAAAATACACATAAGTTACAATTTAATTTAATATCAAAATTCTATTTTGTTTAACATAATCAATATCCTAATTATAACACCTTCCATCAATGATAATTCTCATGAATCATAAACATAAACATAAAATCAAACCCACATATAACTAAATCTCACAATAATCCATTCATTCAATTTCCATCTATTCATCTCACTCTCCTCATAAATCCACACACTTCAATAAGATTTTTCAATCCGCTTGTTGAATCATAAATAATTTTTAATAGGGTCCTTCATATCCTAATTTAACAAATCCATAAATAATAAAACAGGAGTCAAAATATGATTCTTCACATCCTATTTTAACAAATCAATAAATAATGAAACAAGAGTCAAAATATGGTTCTTCACATCCTATTTTCACAAATCCATAAATAATGAAACATGAATCAAAATATGATTATCCACATCCTACATACTTTCAAGTTCTTACTTGGGTTTCAAGTTCTTACTTGGGTTTGCTTCTTTTAATCCATCCTTTAGATTAATCTTCAAAATATGGAAGACTATGTTTATTATTTACGTTATTCACCTCTTAATCATGTTCTTTACATAGATCTTATCATTAAATTCATACTTTAGATTAATAGTTATAAAATTGAGAACTAAGGAAAGTTATTTATCTTACTTGATCGCTTCCCTACGATCTATCGCTTGCGAATGGAGCTCGATCTAGATCCTCAAGTCTCTTTTCTTCTTCTTTTGTTGAATCCTTGAAATTTCTAGGCTTTTCTCTCTTTGGATCTCTCAAAATACTATCTTCTTTCTCTCTTTTATGTTTATGAGGCTCTAGGAAACCTAATTCACGAGTTAATGAGGTATTTATAGAGTTTGGGAACCCTAGGGAAGCCAAAAAAAGTCTAAAATCACAATTTTCCAGAAAATTCCCCACACTGGGCGATCGATCGCCAGCGGTGGGTGATCAGTCGCCCTCCCCCTTTTTTTTTACTCGGAACTATTTTCAGTATTTTAGTCATAACTTTTGAGTCGATTATCAGAATTGGATGATTCAACTTGCATTTGACTCGTTATTCAAAGGGGAACAATTTCTTATCTAATAGACAAGTATCAATTTTAAGTTTTTAATTACCTAAATGGGTTCTAAAGTTGACTGGTTTGAAATAGATTTCAGCACCCAGGTTTTTCAATAGACCCGATTTTGGAAATTCAACATTTAACACATCTTTAACTAAAATCTGGAAAAATGATAAACATGAACCTCGAAGAGGGTTTCTATACCTTCCTAATGGTTTAAGAATCATTCAATTCCGATTAACGGTAACAAAAGTAGAGCTTCTTGAAGTTGAGGGTATGTTAAGGCATCCCTTTTAATTCATTTTTTTAGAACGCATGCATTTAAGATCGGACACATATTTCAAGAAATTCATATAAATTGTACGAATGTCGAGAAACTAAATTTTGGGTCTCTACATCCTCCCCCTCTTAAGAAATTTCGTCCTCGAAATTATATACCTTAAACAACCAAATTGGATACTTTTCTTGAATTAGTTTGCATAAGTGTGTCAATCAAGTGTACAAGCTACATACTCATATAATACAAGCATCTATCGGATACAATCGTAATAAACGTAATATAATAAACCTAAATTAGCACAAAATTTGTTCATTATGATAAGACATCTCATTTAAGGTTATCCAACTATAGAATGTACATTGCATCACATCATCTGATGTTTGGGCATTTTATTTGAAGATGGTAAAGACTTTGTCTTGTGTAGTCGGATGAGGCAGTTGAGATGAGCTCATTGGATGGATAAACCTCATGGTCACTTAGTTATAAATGGGGGGTTCTTACCTATTATACTTAAAAGAATCTCATGTAATTATTATTTATTATTATTATCATTATTATATACATATATATATATTTCATCTATTACTATAATAACATTTGTAATCATATCTTTTTCTTTCTTTTAAATCTTTAAATCTAATAAAACTAATTATATTTTAAAAAAATTCATGTAATCATACAAGCTATTTTATTTATTTATTTTCATTCATATAATAATACTTATTTATATTTATTTACAAGAAACCTATGTAATCATTAAAGTCATTCTTTGTCTTACCAAATAAGTATAAATCTTACCTTGTATGTGTGGAACTCACGGTCAAAAGACTTCTCTCTATTATCATCTCACGGTTAATAGGTTTGCAATGAAAGTCAATTCGTAAGAGATAGGATAATAGCAACTTACCCACAAAAGACTTTTTTTTTGTTCGGCTCTTTCCTAAACATATTAGGATTCTTTTCTATCTTCTAATTCCTAAGTAATGATAGAGTGAGAGGGTGGAACGCCCTACTTTTTCTTCTTTTTTGTAACGAATGAATGTGTCCAAAATTATGTCGGTTAGACATGCTTTAGGTACTCATTGATCAATAAGGTGAATAAGATATATACATAATTACGCGTTGTAATCAGTGGCACAATCATATATCATATAACATATCATGTTTCGAGTATGATAATAACATATAAATAATCATCATAGAGATTTCATATTCAAAATAATAATATTAGATAATAGCAACCTTGGTTGTTGTACCTCATGACGAAAGTCTTAAAAACAAATAACAAATCATAAGTCTAACTGGAAAATTATTTTAACCTAAGCTTAAAATGATTCTAAAACCTAAGTCTCAAAGAATTTAAACCTTACTCGTTTAGAATTTTCCTTCTAATATACTTAACCTTTAGGAACTCAATATCTTAGCTTTATCGTTATCGGACCGGAATTTAAGAATAACTCATAAGTCTTACTTGAACACCAGACATCCTAATATATAATTATCATTGTATCATTTCAAACTCATAATAACATATAATAACACATAATAAAATACAATAACTTTTATTAGCATACAATTTCATAACAAACCTAAGTTCTACCGAACCTAATGACACCACATCCGTCATGATATCAATCCGAATTTAAGATTAATTCATTTGTCTATCTTGATAAATCTCTTTAATCCTCATGATTCTAAAATTATCACATACGGGCCTAAAGTCTTTTGCTCTGATACGACCTTTGGTATCAGACCCGGAGTAAAATAACCCTACTTCTAACTTAGAAGATACTTAGCCCTGGGTGACTTAATGTCTTTCCTCTGATACCACTTCTGTCATGACCCAAAATCCCCCCTAAGAGAATGTGGAACTTTGGCATGTGATTTACTTGACTTAATCTATTTAATAAGCTTTAAAGGCATACCAAAATCTAAACTTAAAAATTTCTTCATTAAATACTTCAATTGAACATCAAATAAAATCTGTAATTAAACTGAACTTACATAATCTGAATCAATCTCGTGATTCTCAACTCTTTAATTAACCGTATCAAATCTAAATATCTCAAATTAAAACTAAAACATAATAACCTAGTTACAATCTCTCTGAAATTTAAACAATTTCTAATAAACTAAAATAATAGTAAAATCGTCCATCGAAATCCCGTTCCTCTTCGGGATGATCACCTGCAAGATCTTTCTTACGTACTCTTCTTCAACTCAAAGCTCCTGGGCATAATTTTCAAATCTCGAACCTGCCAACAACAAAAATCATCGGCGGAGTAACAAGTTACTCCACGTATATAACAATCCATAGTAAACAATATCATAACGATAATATATATACAAGTAACAGTTCAATTACAATTCACATACATAAATCAGAGTGCGGAAACATCTTTTATTTTCAATTCTTTCATGTGCTCCCTTGTACTTATCTTTCTTACTTATCTTGCTTTTTCTTCATTTCTTACTTTTTTTTTTCTTTTTTTCTTACTTTTCTTACATTCTTATTTTTCTTACTTTTCTTTGAGATCTTTCCTGAAACCAGATAACTACTCCCTTGGAAACTTATCTTGAAGCAAGACACTAGCATTTTTTGAGATCTTTCTTTTCTTACCTTTTTATACTTCATACTTTATCATTCCATGAACAACACATTCACATGCATTAGTAATAACTTAAAATACCGCTTTATCGTATAAGGAAATGAGTTACTATACTTTACTTTACCGAAATATCACCCTTCGTATATTATCTGGCACGGATGACTTAATACATTTTCTGGTACGACGGCTTACTTACTTTGACATATTTCTCGCCCTTTAATGGTACCCAATGGTGCAAAACACATATATGCATTATCGTTTTCGTGTATCTTTCTTTCTTACTTACTTACTTTATCTTACTTACTTACTTTACTTTAGATCTTACTTACAATCTTCTTAGTGTCTTAGATTCTCTCTTCATTCTTATGTTTTTCATTCGTGAATGTTCAATGATACACCATTTGTTTAAATTATACGTAAGATTAACCGTCAAGGGTCACAGGACATCTCACCATAGCGTCTCATTCTATTATGTTAATCAGGCTTAGGCAAGCTTGACTTTCATTAAAGGTTCATTTACCCAAACGTATATCACGTATAAAGAACATAAAATAAACACACCACATTTCATATTTCCAATGGTTCAATAATCAAAACCACAGTTGATATTAAAATACACATAAGTTACGATTTAATTTAATATCAAAATTCTCTTTTGTTTAAGCACAATCAATATCCTAATTATAACACATTCCATCAATGATAATTCTCATGAATCATAAACATAAAATCAAGCTCACATATAACTAAATCCCACAATAATTCATCCATTTAATTTCCATCCATTCATCTCACTCTCCTCATAAATCCACACACTTCAATAAGATTTCTCAATCCCCTTGTTGAATTATAAATAATTTTTAATAGGGTTCTTCACATCCTAATTTAACAAATCCATAAATAATAAAATAGGAGTCAAAATATGGTTCTTCACATCCTATTTTAACAAATCAATAAATAATGAAACATGAATCAAAATATGATTAGTCACATCCTACATACTTTCAAGTTCTTACTTGAGTTTGCTTCTTTTAATCCATCCTTTAGATTAATCTTCAAAATATGGAAGACTATGTTTGTTATTTACGTTATTCATCTCTTAATCATGTTCTTTACATAAATCTTATCATTAGATTCATACTTTAGATTAATAGTTATAAAATTAAGAACTAGAGAAAGTTATTTACCTCACTTGATTGCTTCCTTACGATCTATCGCTTGCGAATGGGGCTCGATCTAGATCCTCAAATCTCTTTCCTTCTTCTTTTGTTGAATCCTTAAAATCTCTAGGTTTTTCCCTCTTTAGATCTCTCAAAATACTCTTTTCTCTCTATTTTATGTTTATGAGGCTTTAGGAAATCTAATTCATGAGTTAAGAAGGTATTTATAAAGTTTGGGAACCGTAGGGAAGCTAAAAAAAGTCTAAAATCACGATTTTCCAGAAAATTCCCCGCACTGGGCGATCGATCGATCGCTGGTGGTGGGCGATAGGTCACCCTCCCCTATTTTTTCTTTTGATTCGAAACTATTGTCGGTATTTTAGCCATAACTGTTGACTCAGTTATCAAAATCGGACGATTCAACTTGCATTGGACTCATCATTCAAAGGGGAGCAATTTCTTATCTAATAGACAAGTCTCAATTTTAAGTTTTTAATTACCTAAATGGACTCTAAAGCTGACTAGTTTGAAATAGATTTCACCAGCCCAGATTTTTCAGCAGACCTGATTTTGGAAATCCAACATTTAACCTATCCTTGACTAAAAATTTGAAAAAATGATAAGCATGGACCTCAAAGAGGGTTTCTATACCTTCCTAATATTTCAAGAATCATTCGATTCCGATTAACGGTGACAAAACTAAAGCTTTTTGAAATTGAAGGTATGTTAAGGCTTCCCTTTTAATTAATTCATTTTTTAGAACGCGTGCATTTAAGATCGGACACATATTTCAAGAAATTCATATAAATGGTACGAATGTCGATAAACTAAATTTTGGCTCTCTACAAAGAGAGAGATAAGAAGGACAGAGAGAGAAAATGTAAAAAGAAATTTTAGGAGATTGTGATAAGAGGGATATAGAGAGATGTAGATTTTTACTTTATTCACACCCGTGCATCGCACGGGGTCTCTACAGTCTATAATATAAAGAAATAAGTGTCACCTAACCCCCAACAAATAAGTGTCACCTAATCCCCTCTCTTTGCTCTCCAATCTTCAATCTCAGGAATCCTATGAATTTATTTTAAGGATGCGACGTGGCGCCACCCTTTATTAAATCTCAACCGTTAACTCTTTCTCTCACACGCGTCTCCCTCTCAATTCAAAAACTATTGGAGAGGTTTTAGGGGATACATACATATTCTTCACAATTCAAAAATCATTGGAAAGATTTTAGGAGATTGTGATAAGAAAGATAGAGATAAGGATAGATAGAGAATGTAGAGATAGATTTTAGGGGATTATGATAAGGGATAAAGAGAGAGATAAGAATGATAGAGAAAGAGAGAATGTAGAGAGAAATTTTAGGAGATTGTAATAAGAAAGATATAGAAAATTTTATTTTATTCACACTCGTGCATTGCACACGGGGACTCTACTAGTACTATAATATAAAGAAATAAGTGTCGTCTAACCCCCTCTCTTTGCTCTTTAATCTTCAATCTCAGGAATCCTATGATTCAATTTTAAGGATGCGAAGTGACACCCTTCTTTAATCTCAATCGTTAACACACACACTCTTTCTCTCTCAATTCAAAAATCATTGGAGAGATTTTAGAGGATTGTGACAAGAGTTTAATCCTGACCGTTCAAGTATGAAACCCACTACCTCATCCTATAATCCTCTCAAACTCTTTAAAATCCTTTTTTATCTCAAACTCTTACAAATTTGGGACCCACTATCTCATCCTAAAGCCCTCTCTATCTCCACTATTGTAGATTCATCTCTTATCTCCAACTCTTGGTTGTATTAATTTAAGTTTTTTTGTTAAAATATTAATTTAAATTTAATATTAAGAAACTTATGATTTTTTTATTAAAATAATAAAAAATTATTATTATAAAATCTAATAATGTCTATCAAATAATAAAAAACTTATATTATTAAAAATAAAATTTATTAAATATGCAAAAATATATTACTTGATATTTAAATAAATAAATAATATTATTTAATCATAGATATTCTTAAATTATTCCCTGTGCATTGCACGAGATCTCTGCTAGTACTATAATATAAAGAAATAAGTGTTACCTAAACCCCTCTCTTTGCTTTCTAATCTTCAATCTCAAATAATCCTATGAGTTTTATTTTAAGGATACCACGTGACACCCTTCTGTAATCTCAACCGTTAACTCTCTCTCTCTCTCTCTCTCACCTGTCTTTCTCTCACTTCAAAAATCATTGGAGAGATTTTATGAGATTGTAATAAGAGTTTAATCTCCAACCGTTCATGTTTGGGACCCACTACCTCATCCTAGAGCCCTCTTTAACTCCACTATTCTAGAGTCATCTCTTATCTCAAACTCTTACAAATTTTGGACTCACTATCTTATCCTAGAGCACTCTCTATCTCCACTATCGTAGAGTCCTCTCTTATCTCCAACTCTTGGGTGTATTAATTAAAAAAAAAATTTGTTAAAGTATTAATTTAAATTTAATATTAAGAAACTTATGATTTTTCATTAAATTTATTAAAATAATAATAAATTATTATTATAAAATCTATTAATGTCTATCAAATAATTAACAATAAAATTATATTATTAAAAATAAATTTTATTAAATATATTACTTAATATTTAAATAAATAAATAATAATAGTTAATCATCGATAATCTTAAATTACTACTCATGCATCGCATGAGGTCTCTACTAGTACTATAATATAAAAATAACTCTCCTCTCTTATCTCCAAACTACAATCCCTAGAATTCTATAAGTACTAACGTGACACTTCTAAAAATGAAGACGTGACACCTCAAAAAATTAAAGTGAATTTAAGAGATCATGATAAGAGAGAGAAAATGTAAAGACGTATAGGTCCATTAATATTAGAGAGATTGTAAGGGATTGTGATAAGAAGAATTGAGATAACTCACTCATCTATATCTATCTATAATATAAAAAAAATAAGTGTCACCTAACCTCCAACAAATAAGTGCCACCTAACCCCCTCTCTTTGCTCTCCAATCTTTAATCCTAGGAATCCTATGAATTCTATTTTAAGGATGTCACATGACACCTTTTTTAAAATCTCAATCATTAACTCTTTCTCTCACACACGTCTCTCTCTCAATTCCAAAACTATTGGAGAGATTTTAGGGGATACATACGATTTCTTCACAATTCAAAAATCATTGGAAAGATTTTAGGAGTTGTGATAAGAGAGATAGAGAATGTAGAGAGATTTTAGGGGATTATGACTTTATCCTTCTTATGATAATCCTTCTTATCTCGGTAATCTTAGAAACTTTATTTTAAGTTTGACATGTGGCTCATCCAACATATCAAACCAATTCCTATATTTTCTCCCACGAGTGTGTAGAGATAAACATTGCACCCCAATTTTCTCTCTCTATCCCCACCTTAACGTCTCCCATCTCTCTTAGCAGTTAGCACCCCCACTTATCTCTTTCCCCTCACCAAACCATGCAACCAAACCTTTTGCACTTTCACATCCTCTCCCTCTCTCTAAATTTTTTCCATTGGTTCTTTTTTTCCGTTTCTATTCTCCAAACCTTTGCACTTTTACATCCTCTACCACTCTCTACAATTTTCATATATATATATATATATATATATATTCCCGTTTCTATTGTTTGGTATGAAGTTTTAAGGTTTTCCTATGAAGTAATTTCTATTTTTGTTGATATTATGCAGTGTGGAATGAAAGGTCATCCCTTCCCTTCTTTCGTTATCCTCAATCATCTATTTTGGTGATTAATTATGGTTTGCAGGGTCTAATAAATTGAGAGCAATTCTTTTGATGATCTTCTGAATATTTATGATGCTTTGTGTGCTTAAATGTTGATTATTTTGTCTTAATGTTTCAGTAATTACTATGCATTCTTTGTGTTCCATTTAATAGGAGTACATGTGTTCTTATTGTTCTCTTCTTAATACCATAAAGAGAGAAAAAAGAGAAATTTATTTTTATTTAGGTGGCGTTTGGTAACTCTAAATAATAAGAGCTTATTTGGGATTTAGAGCTTATTTGGGTTTTAGAATGTTTGATAACAGGCTTATTAGACATCTAGAAGCTTTAAAGTAGAAGAAAAATCTCTAAACAAATAAGTAGCACGGGGTAACTTATTTTTTGGGTCTAAAACTTTATAGCTTATTTTTAAGAGCTTCTTATATGTGAGTAGAGTTTCCAAACACACCTTTAGTTATCATTTGAAAATAGTCTTGTGTTCTTTGAGTAATGTCAGTTTCACTTATTGTTACAGAGAATTATGAGTCATGGAGATAAGAGACATTACTGAAGTAGAGGACGAATATCCGTGTATCTTCATTTAACTTCTCCTTGATGTGGACTGTCTATTTACAATAGATTTTTACTGATTCACTCATATGTGATGAATATAACCATGCTATGCGAGCTAGAAGTCCACATGATCTGGTGTTTGAAGATGGCGTGGGTGGTCATTGATGGAAAGCTACCCAAACAGAAGTTGCTTCCTCCACCATTTGATCTTCCCAATTGTTGATCATTGGTATTTTGACAATTTGGATGAGTTATACAACTCTCGCCCCCTACTTAGAGAGATTTTTTAGTACCACCTTTGTCAAACGCAAGTGCACACAGCACATTGGCACTTTATTAATCACATCCATTATCTTCTTGGCCGTATATAGAAAATTGAATTTGTGAATTCACTGTGAATCACGTGAATTCACTCTTCAACTTTTGACTAAAGTGGTGGGTGTATTTGTACTATTTTTATAAAAAAAAACATTTATTCGTCTGTCATTCCATGTTTTGAATTTCATCTAATTTTGTCCCGTGCATCGCACGGGGTGTTTGCTAGTTATAATATAAAGAAATAAGTGTCATATAACTCCCTTTCTTTGCTCTCCAATCTTCAATTCCAAGAATCATATGAGTTCTAGTTTAAGGATATCACGTGGTACCCTTCTTTATTCTCAACTGTTAACTCACTCTCTCTCACGTCTTTTTATCAATTCAAAAACCATTTGAGAGATTTTAAGGAATTGTTGCCTCCACGGCTCTATCTCTAATCTCAACCGTTAACTCTCTCTTACACACATCTCCCTTACAATTCAAAAATCATTATCTCTAATCTAAACCGTTAACTCTCTCTCTCTCTCACACACATCTCACATTCAAAAATCATTGGAAGAATTTTAAGATATTGTAAAAAGAGGGATATATAAGAAATGTGGAGACAGATTTTAGGAGATTGTGATAAGAGGTATAAAGTGAGATTTTAAGGGATTGTGATAAAATAGGGAGCGTAAAAATTTATTTTTAGTTTTTTTATTTACACTTGTGCATGGCACGGGGTCACTACTAGTGTATTTAATGTTTAAATAAAATTTTTTTATTTAATATGTTATCGCCCTATGCATCGCACGAGTTACCTGTTAAGTAAATAAATGAAAGCATTTGACCATGATGTCTACTTCTCCATCACCTATCGAGGATGAAGTTGCGGACCCCAAAATCCAAGGGACAAGTACACCACCAAATCAGCTAGGATCAAAATCTAAGGCCCTCCACATAAGATAGACAGACCAGACAAGCTGCTGTAATTAATTATATAAATCATATCTGTTAGTTATTCTTTAATGGCTCAAAGAGAATGTTGGTTAGATCATAAGTGTGGAGATAGCTGATGAAACCAACAAGGACAGTTGCTTTAGATGTAACCATACACTTGTGTTTTTGTTATAGGGGCACACATATACTGAAAACGAATATATCATTAAAGGAATCACAAAGGAGAACCAATGGAAGTGTTGGTCCCTATATACTGAACTGATGGCTCGAGATAGAGACATCTTTGGAGGCCTCAAAAGTTAAAAAGAATCTTTAATTTGGTGTTGGCTTTGGATGATCATCCAATGTGGTTCCTGACTTTAGTTTGGTTTTGGCTTGCCGTGACCATCCAAATCTTGTTCTCCTGACTTTATCACTAGTATTATTTTTAGCCATGGGAAAGCATAAGCTTTGTAGTGATATTATTATTATTTATTTTAGAGTCTTTATCATAATAAAAAAATAAAAATTCCCTTCATTTTTTGGGGGGAATGTGATGGGGGCAGAAGCAAATAAAATGTATCATATTTTCCTAGGTACTTCAACGTAACGGAATTTTATGAGGCTGTATAATTTGTTCCCTTTCGTTGCGGCAAAAGGTTTACTCTGTTGCTCACAGAGTATCCCTCTGGTGAGCAGTAGATCAATGGACAAAAAAATGCCACTCACCCATAAGTCATTTTCTTTTCCCGCCATTTTTTGACTTCTTCCCATTTGAATTTTTTTTTCTTTTTTTCTTATTTTTTGCTCACCAGAGTAAACCTTTTGCCTTTCGTTGCAGGTGGCAACTGAAAGATGAGACCAAAGAGTTCATCTGTTCAACGGTCTCTAGGGAACAAGTTTTGCCGCAAGGCCTTTTGCAGTGGGTTTCCCTAAGGCAAAGGCCTTAAACTTTTCTTTTTTTTTTAATTCTTTTTTTTCTCTTTTTTTTTTAGTTTTTTGTTTTTGGGTAATCAGCAATATGATTTACCAAAAAGAAAGTGTTCTAACCCACTTTCTTTTTGGTTTTATGGGGAAATTTATGGGTTTTAAACCTTAAAAAAACCCTGAGTTAATGTAAACTTATTTTGAGTTTTAGAAAAAATGAACAATAATCTTAAACACATGTCATGTTTTTGTGAGTGCTTAAGAGAATCTCGGAGGCACTTGGTAAGAGAATATGTATCTAGATTCTAGACTCAACAAGTTAACAGTAGACTAGATACTGAAGACATTCCTACCAAGCTTAAATCTATTATATTTTTAGATAAAGTTGGGTTGCATCCGATTGATGAAATGGTCATTTTTTTAGTGCAGTTATTTTTTTGCATCCGTTCAATGAAATAGTCTTTCAATGCAGTTTTGACCGAGTAGCGAGTCCTACGTGGTAAGGATTTATGTACCCCCAATTTTTTTATCTTCTGAATAATTAGATAGAAGTTCGCCCAACCCCCCACTCTCTCTCAGTGATTTTAATGTCACTCCCCTCAAATTTCAGTTTGTTATCACTGGGATTCTTAGTCTTGTAAGTTGCAAATGGGAGTTTTAGAGCACTCTCTCAAATATGTAGCACATCATTTACGTTATTGATATTTAATTTTACAGGAATTAACCAATACTCAATTACTTGCACACACAACAAGAAGAAAAAAACTTTCTCCCATTCAATTTTAGTGGCAGCACGTGTTTTTCTTCATTTCACTACTTTTTATCTTTGGAAGATCACACCATTTGAAGCTAAGGCTTCGTTTCTTTGGTAGAACTTTTAAATTCTAGAACTTTCATTGTTTCATGCCTAATTTTATTAAATGTTTAGAACTATATTATTCCACAAGAGTGTAAAAGTTCTACAAATATGGGACTTTTAAGTTCCATAAATTTTTTTGGATTTTTTTAAGTTCCATAAATGTGAAATTTTTAATTAAATTGAACTTAATAAATCAGAGATACCATCGAGTAAAAGGGTTTCTCCCATCTCTTCCAAGACTCTCACATCCTAATATTCCAAAACATTAATGTGCCGGACTTTTAAAATTTTCATCAAAAGAACGGAACCAAAAAGATGTAATCGTTCACATTATTTTGGTGTATAGTTATGAAGGTCATTCTTTTTCAGTGTTTTTGGTGTGTGCTAGTAATTTTATAATTTAATGTCAGCGGTCATCAATTTTTAATAATGAGGTGCAATCATTAAATAGTAGGATGCGAATAACAGCACCCTTATAGTATTGAAGAAGGAGCAGTGCTTAGCGGACCCATGGGTCTCTTTCATATTTTACCTCGTGTCCTCGTATCAATTTTTAACACTCCTTTAACCATGATTATGCTTAATTAAATTAAAATTAAGATATTGGTTTTTTTTTTTTAGAAAACCCATGATCGGATTGCTTAACCCGTGATTTTGGTTTACCTCGTGTCCTCGTCACATGTACAGGTACCTATGGAGTGTTGTGTTGGTTGCACGTTCATAAATCATAATAGCGTCCGAAATGATGTTGCTTCCAGAGCCAAGTATCTAAAAACCTAAGGTAGGGGTTAATGTCCTTTAACTAGAGTTAAAATAAAGGACAATCGGACAATAAATAAGGAGCCATTATCAGCCGCGACGCACGGCAGGGTCCTTGTTGCCCCCACACGACGGAAAAGGAGAGGTTCCTCCCACTTTCCTCTCTCCCAATCAATCACAACAGCCCTTGCTCATCTTTTAAGATATCGGATCACAGTCAATCGCCATTGAACTCTCTTCTAATTCGATTGCACACAGATGAGCACGTGTGTGAGATCGAATCACAATCAATTGCGATTGGATTAGGAGAGAGTTCAATTGCACCCACAAGTCACCATGTCTCCTATTAATCCTGGTTAACTATGGCTTAGGGTTCAATAATCTAACTTTGGTTTTTAGATAAACTCTTAAAAAAAAACTTTTAACTCTGGTTAATATTTTTTTGATATTTTTCTAAAAACTAAGGTTAGATTGTTAAAATCTAAGAATTAGTGAATCTTAACCATGGCTAACCGAGGTTAACAGTGACAAGGTGGGTACAATTGGACTCTCCCTAACTCCAATCGCAATTGGATGTGATCTAATCTCCTATTAATTATGGTTACGATTTCCTAACCCTTAAAGGTCAACAATGGATTGCTTTTTAAAAAAATAATAATAATAATCTTAAAAGAAGAAATTTTAACTTTAGAATTTATATATTTAAAAACTAAGCTTAGATTATCAAACACTAAGGGTTAGTAAATCTTAACCACATTTATTATTTGGTTGAAATCCTAATCAGAGCCACTCACACATTCTAAGAGTTAGTAAATCTTAACCACATTTTTTATTTGGTTGAAATCCTATTCACAGCCCCTCACACATACGGTTCGGCCAACACAGAGACGGCCCTATGAGACTTAAGGCCAACACAACTCTTCAAAAGAGCCTATCAGATTAAAAAAACAAAGGCCCCATCTCTTCAAGAGGGGAGGAGTCTTACAAGAATCTTAACCACATTTAATAGGGGTTAAAAGGGATCCCATCCGATTGATCTATAGGTGCAATTGAACTCTTCCCGAGTCCAACCCGATTGGTTGTGATCCCATCTCGAGTTGTAGGATAAGAACAACAGAAAAATTTCTTTTTCTCGGCACTAATAAGTAGTAAGTACACTAGTGACCAAAAAAAAAGTAGTAAGTACACCGTTACCTCTATAAGGGTCCACCTGGAGATTCACTGTACCGTTGAAATCGTTCGATCGGTTCACCTGCTTCCGTAACAAGATAGACTAAATAGTATCGGCACTATCCAATGATTTCCATAAATACACAAACAAACACCAACAACGAGTCGACGATCCTTTCACGGCACTCAACGTAGCCCGAGTAATCGAAGATAGCAGCGTCCCGTGGCCTCTAACTCCAACATCCCCAAATTTGCAAGCGATATTACAGACCAAACCCCCCCAAAGAAACCGGAGACAGCGAAACCGGAGGTCTGATACTGCCCCAACGTTACAAACACCATGCATCCTCAGCAACGCGAGGAAGAACATGGTGAAGAAGAATCAAACAGATTATTATCAATTCGATCTCCAGAATCAGAAGAAGAAGAAAACGATGATGAAACGGCTTACGAATCAAGCGAGAAGGTTACGATCGTGGGGATCGACGAGAGCGATAGCGTCGACGATGAGGATTGCTCTGTAACGCCACCTTTTTCATGGAAGAAGCTATGGCTGTTCACGGGTCCTGGGTTCTTGATGAGTATTGCGTTTCTCGATCCTGGAAATCTGGAAGGCGATCTTCAGGCAGGAGCGATCGCTGGATACTCGCTTTTGTGGTTGTTGATGTGGGCTACAATAATGGGGCTTTTGATTCAGTTGCTATCGGCGAGGCTTGGTGTCGCTACGGGACGGCACTTGGCCGAGCTCTGTAGGGAGGAGTATCCGAGATGGGCGAGTTTTTTGTTGTGGATTATGACAGAGTTGGCTTTGATTGGGGCTGATATTCAGGAGGTGATTGGTAGTGCAATCGCGATCCAGATTCTTAGCAAAGGGGTTTTGCCTCTTTGGGCTGGAGTCCTTATCACAGCTTCTGATTGGTAAATTTCATTTCTTTAGTTCTTTAAGGTGGCGAATTCTCACTTCTGACTGGTTAATTTCTTCTGATTCTGGCTCATCATGTTAATTAGGATCTTATTTCTTGTCTTGTGAGCAGTTTCATCTTTTTATTTCTTGAGAATTATGGGGTGAGGAAATTGGAAGCTGTTTTCGCAGTTCTAATTGCCACAATGGCAATCTCATTCGCTTGGATGTTCGGCGAAACGAAGCCTAGTGGCAAGGAACTTCTAATAGGTAAGAGTTCTTTGTCTCATTTTTTTGTTCTTTTGAAGTATTATAATATGCTACATCTACGAGTATGGTTGAACTGGAACTTCTTTGTAGGTGTTTTGGTTCCGAAGCTTAGCTCAAGAACGATACAGCAGGCTGTGGGGGTTGTAGGATGTGTTATTATGCCCCATAATGTATTCTTGCATTCTGCTCTTGTACAGTCAAGGAAGGTAGACCCCCTCAAGAAAGGTCGAGTTCAAGAGGCCCTCAATTACTACACCATAGAGTCCACTATTGCCCTCTTCATCTCCTTCATGATCAATATGTTTGTTACAACTGTTTTCGCGAAGGGATTTTATGGTACAAAAGAAGCCGATAGTTTAGGCCTAGGAAATGCAGGGCAGTATCTTCAAGAGAAGTATGGGGACGGACTGCTCCCAATTCTCTATATTTGGGGTATTGGATTATTGGCGGCTGGGCAGAGTAGCACCATCACCGGCACGTACGCTGGCCAGTTTATTATGGGAGGTTTTCTCAACCTCCGTCTCAAGAAATGGATGAGGGCAATGATCACTCGAAGTTTCGCAATTGTCCCAACTATCATCGTTGCTCTTGTTTTTGAAACCTCTGGTTCTGCGTTAGATGTTCTAAATGAATGGCTTAATGTGCTTCAGTCTATTCAGATCCCTTTTGCATTAATTCCCCTTCTTAGCTTGGTGTCCAAGGAGCAGGTCATGGGCGTTTTTAAGATTGGCCCTACTCTCAAGGTAAGTTGTTTCTATTTTTGTGCACCATGGTTATATTCCATTGCTTTTTACTGCCAAATGTTTATTACTTTTGTGATTGCCTGTCTATATGTTTTTTAAGGATCTCGTAACCTGCATCAAGCGTGGTTAACAATGATCTTAGAACACTTGAGGTCCCATAAA
Source organism: Tetracentron sinense (assembly GCA_015143295.1). NCBI lineage: Eukaryota > Viridiplantae > Streptophyta > Magnoliopsida > Trochodendrales > Trochodendraceae > Tetracentron > Tetracentron sinense. The sequence goes on from CM026574.1 coordinate 26,049,145, forward strand.
TTCATCATTTACATGTAGAGAAAACCCCTAGCTAAGGCCTAAGAGGAGCCATAATCGTCACTGAACTTGAATACATGTCTTAAAAGGATGCCTTTAACTTTTAGAATGTAGATATGTATTCATAACCTTCATTAATTTTGAATACATGTTTTTTTATCAGTAAAGCAAGATGAGAATATATTAATGTGAGACTCATGGTTCAAAATATCGGTATCGGTCGCCGTATCGGTAAATCCAAAATAGGATACGTATCGGTGTATTGGTACCATATCAATTGGATACGGCGGAAAAATTCAGGATACGCTAAAAAAAGCTTGGATACGCAAGGAAAAACTTGGATACCTTACATAAAGCTTCTTTTAATGCAAATATAAGCTAAAAAAAACTAAATGAAAGTCTTCAACTACATTTATAATCATACATATGAGAGTTAACAAATTTATAAGTTAAAAAAGGCGTACGCGCTGATAAACATGTATGAAAATACAAACCATAGTTACTTAACCAAGTGATAGAAGCTCACTTGCATTCATAAATCAAAATATGAAAATACATAAACCCTTGTATTCACAAATCAAATTACATACATGATATAAGCTCAATACCACATTAAGCTTCGTGCCGGCTCATACTCTATCATTGTGGGATCAGGAATTAAGTAGAGCGATACATTATAAGTGGTCCAGACATGATGACACCACTGTGTCCAAGTCATCATCATGCAGTACATGCCTACATACATTTGTACATATGCCTGCTACTGAGTCGTGATTTGTCCATAACTGTCAGTCAAAGGCTGGGACTGAGCATCATAACCAGTGGCTCCTGATAAGTAGGGTTAAGCTGGGGCATCATAACCAATGGCTCCTGATAAATAGGGCTGGGTTGGGGCATCATAACCAAGGGGATAATCAAGTTAAAATCATTTACTTAAATAATATATTATGTAAATAAGTTGTGTGTATCGGGTTTGGATTGTGGATCCTATTGTAAATAGAAGGGGAAAGAAAATTAACTAAAAAATCTCTGTATTGAGTGTATCGGGCCTGTATCGGTCCGATAGATTTCCAGCGTACCAATGTATCAGGTAGCTCCAAATAGGATATGTATCGGCCCGTATCGGTCGATACATATCGATATTTAAACCATTGTGAGACTACGCTGTAGCAAAACATAAAAAGAGAACTCTACAAAAACTTGGAGATAACAAAAGGATGTATAAGCCCGCAATATCAAACCCCTCCCGGATAGAGCACCAATGAAATAACAGTTGGCCAACCATATATCAAACTCTGGCAGGGAAAGAGGACAATCTCTCAAACAGCTTGGAGTTTCTTTCCTTCCACAAAGACCATGTTACTTCTACTGAAAGTTGCACCCCACCATCTATGATCTACCCCACCACCTCCAGTTGCACCGAGTGCCTGCAAGATAAGAAGTACCGGAGAGAGTGGGGAAAGACTCAATTAATGCCCATCGGGATAGAAAATAGCTCCAAACCTTAGAAACAAAAGGACAGTGTAGTAGTAGATAGTCAGACAATTCCTCTGACTCCAGGCACAATAAAGAACCATTAGTCATCCTCTACCATCTACTAGTGAGGTGATCACATGTAAGAATTTTGTCCAGAGTTGTCGTCTAAAGAAAGAAGATAACCTTGGAGGGCAAGCTTGCATCTCCCGCATTGATTTGTAAGGGAAAGGGAGACACATATTAGGCAACAAAGTATGATAAAAGGATCTCACTGAAACTAACCTTCTTCTTCACAAGACCACAGTCGAACGTCTTGTAGGAGGAGTCAAGTTCTCAATCATTGAGACTCTACCTCAATCTAGGACACCAAGCCCTAGACTTTGCTATGTAATCAACCCATGAATTCACATACGTGTTCCTACCCTCCACTAAGGACCAAAGAAATCTAAATTTGTCCCAAGTTTGGTGTTTCAACACCACCTATCTAACCAAAATCTCACCCCGTTCCCTTTACCCACTTGGAATCAAAGATGTTTCTAGAAACCCTTCCACCCAGCCATGATATCCTTTTACAACTCGAAACTATGGGGACCTTTGACCAATTTAGGTTCCCAACATGAAACCTCACTATATTTCAATGCGATCACTAGTCTCCAGAGGCTCTATTTTTCAATTCTGAAATGCCAGAGCCACTTACCTAATAGGGACCTATTGACAGAAAATAGAGAGTGAATGTTTAGTCCTCTTGCCGCAATTGGGAGACAAACTTTGCTCCATTCGTCCAAATGATCCTTGCGAATCTCTAACCTTTTGGAGAATCTCTCAGCAACTAGGTCCTAGGTCGATATGGCTTTGAAACTAGCACCCATTACCTAACGGTAGACCCAAATATTTGGTTGGTAGGGTGTCAGACCTATGCCTCAACACTAATGCCAATCCCTGAAGATGTGGAACCTCTCCAAGTTCATAGATTTCACTCTTTAGAAAATTGAACTTCAGACCTGACACCGCCTCAAAACATTTGAATAAGCATCTCAATTTAACAAGTTAACTATAGGAGGCCCCACTCAAATTCAGGGTATCAATTACAAACTACAGATGGGAATTGTGGGACTGCTTGCGGGCTTGCGGCAAAACCCAAAATGACTAACTACGTCGCTCTGGATATCATTCTACTTAGGGCCTCCGTAATCATGATGAAAAAAAATGGTGACAATGGACACCCTATCTCAACCTTTTAGAATTCCTAAAGTACCATACAAGGGATCCGTGCACTAGCCACTAGGACAGATAAGACAGTTGCATGGCAAGCTTGCTTCAACTTCCCCTACTAAATACCAAAGTGCATTCTTCCTCAAGATCCGTGTAGTCAAGGCATCGCCTAGGCAGTTTAGAGGGTAAGGCGTGTACATGGGCGGTCAAGAATAGCTAGGCGCCCATTTGGGCGATTCTTGGGCTCTGGGCACAAGGCAATCGCCTAGTCATTTGGTTTAATTTTTTAAATAATCATCATCTTATCTGTAAGCCAATTGGCAACTTATTTACATAAAATATCATTTAACACTTAAGATATTTATATGTAAATAAGGTTATATCGGAAGATGGTCAGAGGTTGGCCGAAGAAAAGTAGAATGAATTACATTGGGGAATGTATCCTCTCATCCACCACAAAAGAGGAGCCTATCCAATTTGCTAAGTTATGGATTTTCCTGCATGTTGGACCAAGTGAATAAAGCTCCTTCCAATTCAATAAGATCATGGAGGGAGATAAAGTCCTTGAACTGTCTCATTGTGGTTGAGATGGGGCAGTTGCCCAATTTATCCTAAATCTCCCTCACATAATTAAAGTCACCTCCTAGGCATCATGGTTCCCCCCATCTAGCCATTACGTCATCCAGTTCTTGCCAAAACTCTCTAGAATCAGCCTGACTAGAAGGACAATAAATGCTAGAAAATACCCCCATGGAATTATCACTGCAAGAACGGCACAAAATCGAAAAAGTGTAGGCTCCTACTTCGGAATCGAAGGCTTCGATTACCTCCTTATCCTAGACTACTAGAATGCCACCTGATAACCCAATGGAGATTACCACCTTCCACTTGAAGCACAGTCCGCCCCACAATTCCTTAATTGTTTGATTAGTCTTGACCTCCATTTTGGTTTTCTGTACGCATAGAAGTGCATGTTTCTTGGTTTGCTCTAGTTGTTTATTAGCCAATTTCGTAGCTATTACCCCCAAACCTCTAACGTTCCAAGATATAAATTTTAATGCCATTAAGAACCTCTAATACCCTTTTTCCCAACCTTAGTGCTTCTTGATGTCGTGGTGCCCCTACTCCTGTCATATGTAACAGAACTCTTCAGTCTTCTCAATTCTTATTCAATAGCTAATTGCCTGTTTCCTTTAGAAAGGCTTTCTCTCACCTCAACTGGCCCGCTCTTGGTAATATGTTTCTCTAGATTCAAGAAGAGGGCCCTTACCTTCTTGTAGGCCATCAAAGGACATTCCTAATTCCTAAGAATCTCCCAATTTCCTCTACCCTACCGTGAACCCAGCTAGACACATATGGGGTTAAGATTGTGGTCAGACTACTTGGTTTTCTACCTGCCCACTCAGTTGGGTTGCTTGTGAATCAAGAGATGACATTGACTCAGTTATATGTGTATTTTCAGTGAGATTCCCTATCTGAGAGCCGCCAAGCTCGCCTGAGCCTGAACCCTTACCCATCTGGGGTATCACATCCTCTCTAGATTGCATGCCAATGAATGTATGATTATCACTTGAATACATGTCTTAAAAGGATGTCTGTAACAGTGTAACTTTAGAAAGTAGATGTGCATTCAATCCACTTACATTCAGAATGTATCTTTATTTACACTTGCTGAGTTACCTTTACTACGGAGTGATATCATCATTAGCATTATCAGCCAACATCTCTTCATATTGGTTCCAAGTTTCTCTTAAAATAGTTAAGGTCACTTTCTTCATTCTTCTATATACTCACTCTGCAGATTGCCATATTGTGTGCTTGTTAATGAGAATGGCAAAACTTGTACTTATAGTGATTATAGCTGAGGAAATAAGTTTGTATTCAGATGCTTAAAAATCTATCTTCATCGTTGTCAAAATGTCGCCTAGGCAATGATTATGTGATTGCCTCTCCTAGCCACCAGAACACATAGCACCTAATCAGCGTCTAGGCAGACATTCGTTAAGACAAGGTCATCTAGTGGACTGGTGCCTATGCCTCATCTCTCGAGCACTAAGCACTAGTAACAAAGGTTCCCGTGACCCACATAAAGTTAGATTTTTATTTATGTAACAAAAAACAAGTTAGATTTACATATTTTACTTAACAAATTTTGTCTAGAATTTGTCAAGAGTAAGATAAAAGATTTTGCCTAAGGTTCCCACATCTAGCTGTTTCTATCTCCTTTCTCCAAAGTCCAAACTATGCTCTTTCTGTTTGTAGTGACATGTTGGTCTTATGTATGCTTTTTACTAACTTTAATGTTTATTAAATATATATTATTATCTTAAATTTTTATACTTTAACAGATACATAAATTTTAGTTGCCTAGATATTGCCTCCCAATTGCTACGTATCATAATTTGAACAAAAATCATAATTTGACTATACTAGTTCCCATTCAAAATCCACTTGACAGGACCCAAATACTGCCTGTGTTGAATCTTTTTGAACTAAATTTGTTCAAATTAATTCCAATTCTTGTGCTCCATTTTTTCCCTTATTGATATTACCTAGAGCCTTTGAACCAGATAGAAATGGAACAACACTATATTAAGTATATCAACCTTGCTATCATTTTGTTCTTCACTGTGGTTACTGTAGTCCTGTTTATGTCATAAAACCCGCATTTATCGTGGCTGCATGTATTCAAGTGTACGCAATTTGTATTATTAAATTTAGGTGGTCTCATGCATTGTGTAATCAAAATGTATCCTAGGTAACGCATAGGCTTCGGCCTCGCCTAGCCAGGACCCCTATTGCCTAGATAATGATCTAGGTGGGCACTAACTAAATCTCATATCATATAAACAGAAAAAGTAAAATTTGGACCTTTTGGTTGATTAAGCAGTGTCATCTGGACGCTTTTCACTGTACTACTCATGCATTTCATGGAATTATTTTGTAGACTGGTGTGGATTGGTGATGTGATGATGATCAATAGGTAATTTAGGTATCATTTACTGGCATTCTAAGTGACCAGCTTTGGTTATAGCATGTGCTGCGTATGTGGCATTTTTTATTTATCTTTTGTTTAACTAAATCTCATATCATATAAACAGAAAAAGTAAAATTTGGACCTTTTGGTTGATTAAGCAGTGTCATCTGGACGCTTTTCACTGTACTACTCATGCATTTCATGGAATTATTTTGTAGACTGGTGTGGATTGGTGATGTGATGATGATCAATAGGTAATTTAGGTATCATTTACTGGCATTCTAAGTGACCAGCTTTGGTTATAGCATGTGCTGCGTATGTGGCATTTTTTATTTATCTTTTGTTTTACTAGTGAGGATGGTGAAAGATGATTCAATGGAAAATGGTAGGGTGTGGAGAAGGATAAGGAATTATTGGGTGCCACCTTCGTGACATGTGAGACACTTGAATTGGGGCTGCTTTGATTTGTTCTGGAAGAGGCTGAAAACACAAAATATGGGGGTTGTGCACTCCTATTATCATATAAATTTTAAGTTGCAAACAATTGACAAAAGGATGACTTTTTTGGTCTTTCTCTTCTCTCCTCTGCTCGGTACAAATTTTCATTCTAAGGAAGCAAAGGACTGTTGAGATCACAAACACCTTAAAACACCAGCTTGGTGAGAGAACCAGTGGGGCAAGAAAATTGTGTAGATCAGTTATAAACCCATGAGGAAAGAGAACAGTGAAGGAAAGCACTCCAAGAGAGTAGCAGTGTTGACTGTTAAATTGGTTGTTTAACACCATATTTAGTGAGTGAGTTTGACGAATGTTTAGTTCAGAGATTAAGGGAACATGCAGTGGACATGCTATGCGGTGGACATTCTTGGTCATTGATCTCAAAAATCTCCATGAGCCAGTTTTTTGTTTTAGGAGTCCCAGCAGACAGTTCAAAGAAGTCACGAAAAATAAAATCAAAAAAATAAATATATTTCCAAGTTATGTTGCTAAAATCATTTTGTTGGTAAATGTATGAGGAGCACGCCTCAGATATAACGCAAGCCTGAAGGTGTTGCCGCGTAAGGCATGCGCCTCATGGGATTTAAGCCTCAAGATTGAGCCTTGTGGTATTTTCCTTGAACCTCCCCATGAAGCGACCCTCGGGCCCTAAGCCTCACACGTCTTTTAAAACACAGATTAAGACAGCCTTTTCGTGTTCTTTTCCCTTGGCCATGAAGGAAAAAGGAATAGGGGCATAGATACTTTGTACCAAGGTGAGACTCGTAATTTGTATTCTTTCAGAAGCAGTGCACTTCATTTGGGAAGACAAGATTTGTACTCGTTGAGCCGACTTGCCACATTTATGGAATTAGGAACTGCCTTATTCCTTTTTGAAAGAGGGAGGTGTTACCTTCATTATTGGTTGTTTCGTCATACTCATTTCAATTCTCGTTATGTAGATTATAGTAATAAATTTTTTAAAAAATGTCTCTTGAATTCACTCTTCTTTTTTCTATTGAATTGCTTTCCAAGTCTGTATAGATGCGCCTGTTAACTTGATAACATGTACTGCAAAGTTATGAATGTATTATTAAAACTGAGGTTTTATTTCCTATATAGTTAAATTGACTGCAAAATAATAGAAAAGTACCTAGTGTTATATATGTTTTCATACATATGCGGATATATGCTGTAGATGGTGGTGTGGATTGTGGCTGCCCTGTTGATGGTGATCAATGGGTATCTTTTACTGGAATTCATCTCTTCTGAAGTAAATGGACTTCTGTTTGGTGCTGTGGTGGGGATTGTTACAGCTGCATATGTGGCATTTATTGTTTATCTTATTTTACGACTCGGTGCCATTTCCACTTTGCTCGGCCTAATACGCCCTAAGAGGTTCACAGACAGCGGAAATTGAGCAGAAATTTTCCAGCAATCCATGTCAAGCTCTGAAGCTCGTAATTATGTTGTATGCTGAAGCCGCCAAATTACATGAGGGCTGTCCAACTGTTATTTTACAGTTGAAGCATTTTTACTTATGAAAACCGGCAGGGAGTTCTTTGTATTACTATTAACACAATTTAAAGCATATGTTTATTGTTACGCTTCTGTGCCATGTGGAGCAACGCGGAGTTGCTATTTGTGTATGATCAGATATGGATATTCCTTTCTCTTCTTTTTAGAGAATGGACAAAGCATCTTCACAGACGACAAAATGAAGGTTTCTCTCCATTTCCCATGTTAAAGATTCACTGTAAGTTTTTTTTGCGCTGTAGCTGCAAGACTATAATTGTATGCAGTTAAAAAGTTGGCAATTGTTGGTCTCAAGACTAATTAAATCAATTCAATGTGAACTAAATTTATGCCTGTATCCCTCTTTTTGCATTTATTTCTTTGTGTTCTTCGGTTCCTCCTCTTATCATTTTGTGTGTGAACCTTGGATTTCTGGCATGTACGGACATGCTAGAATTGCTTGCAGGCAAGTGGCGAAAGGGGAAATGAAGCATTTGATAGCTGTGAGACATTTCAATATATCTATCTGACTATTGTAGGCCATATATCTGGGTACTTATATTTTTTGAAAAATCATGAAGCAGGTTGTTTCATGAGGGAATTGAACTTTCTGAGGACTAGTCTCCAAGCAGATTACTAATGTTCTGCATGGAGTTCTTTAAGGAAGCATTCTCATGAGCTTGTAACCCCATGTCTTAGTGGGGTTCAGACATATTCATCTACTTCTGTGGATTTGTGGGCAGAAACAGAAGAATACGAAAAATGCACAGGCACGGTAGAATAAGGAGTAAGGGCATAGTAGAGAAGACGAAGAAGGCAGCTTAAATTGCAACTAGGACATGACGCTGTTGGAATGAAAAAACTAAGGCCTGAATTGCACAAAAAAGTGTCGGCAAAAAAACATTAATTAATTTGCTTTAATTGTTTGGCAAACCAGACGTGATCATACGACCCTGATTTGAATTGATGAAATTGGTCTGTTTAATCTGAACGACGACAAAGTGATTTCCTATACGTTAATCTGCGGAATTTTTCTTACACCTAATTTAAATGATTAAAAAATGGTAAATTATAGTAACCTCTCCTGAGGTTTGGTAAAATTGCATAGACCTCCCCGCTTAACAAGGATGGACTTTGATGATGTAATAATGCTTTAAATGATTTAAAATACCTAAAATACCCCTAAGAGATGCTACCTGATTAAGCCAACTGCAAAAACGCATCAAATGAGGAAGCATGAGATTCTCCATACCTTGGTATTCTTATACATAATTGAATACATGTGGATGATATCAATTTCGACTGCTATCATTTCTGATCATCAACCTGGGCCTTCTAATCGATGGGTCCCATCTAAGGACCATCTTATCTTAACCGTATGGTAAAATTGACTTCCACCCGAATTATGCACTCATGTTCTTAGAATTACTGAGTATTAATATTAGCATTCATATGTGATAAATAGGATGATTAGATCCATAAAACCAAACTGGTTCTTCGTCTCAGATATTTTAGATGGGTCCATCAATTGGATGGTCCGGATTGGTAAGAATATGTATCACTTTTTAATCAAGACCAACACTTGAGAAAGCTCAGAACTATATAAGCTATATTCTGTTTTAGCATGATATACATTTGACTTTGAAACCAGCATGCTTGCAATCTCAACTGAATCATGACCATAATTGGTTTGGTTATAACCGAATCCTGTATGACAATTTCGGAATTTGGAGAAGCAAGATTTTTGATGCCCAACCATAGGATTAGTCACCAATAATTTTAAATGAGCTGAGCTCAAGCCATACTCCATTTAATTCGGTTCATTTTGAAGCTCGACTTGGCATGATATATACTTAATTCCTCGTATATTTATTTTTTGCACGAATCTTCAAGAGACTTTGAAATCCAAGCTGAACTAACTTGAGCTTAGCTCGAGCTTGGGTCAAGTTTGAGCTTGACTCTAGGAGAAAGTTCGAGCTGGATTGTTCATGTTCGAGCTGAACTCAATCCGGAGCATTGAGTTTGCATTGAGCTCGAGTCGAACCGAACATGTTTATAGTCAAGCAAGCATGACTCGAATACAGCCCTAGATGGTACATTGGTACATAGGGGGTTGTGCAAAAATGTGCTAAGACAATGAAATAATTCTCTCAAACAGTAAACAAAACAAAGCAAAACAAAAAACAAACCATAAGAGAAGGCACGAGATTTACATGGTTCGATAAGATGCTTACATTTACGGGCAACGATGATCAATCCACTAAATCAATAAGGAGATTTCTACAAAAACCTTATTCCTATTTTCACCTAGTTTTCGGTTCTCTCTTCTAACTCTTGAAATAAACTCTAAAACATCTTATTAGAATTATAACATAAGAGACCAAACGAGTCAAATTTTGGGGAAACCCCACACATTCCTCATTAATCGGGTTGCATTAGGTCTAAGAAGAGTCATCAAAAATCCGGGTAGAATTCATGATAACTTCCTAACAAAGGGAGGGATTGGATTGCCTGTAATGATTAAATAGCTTAACCAATTCCAACCCTTGTGTGCCGCTGCATTGATTGCAATCACCCAATACCAAGGTTACTAAGTTTGTTACATACTATAGTGAACCGTGAACCTAGCGAATCTAAACTGGTTCGTGGTTCGGCTCGTGAAATTGAGCGAACCACACAGTGGTTTCAAAACAATCTTAGTTTTCAGCTTTTTATTCAAATTTACTAATATTTTTCATTAGGTTTGGTAAATTTATACTTTGAGTTCACAAATCGTTCATAACAAGACATTTTATTATTTTTTTTTTTCAAATAAATATTTGTAATAGGTTGTTTACATGTTTAAAAGATGGGGAATGCTTCTTTACGTGTCCGCGTTCCGCCCTCTTCAAGCATGCCATTTTTAATCACTTTTAACATTGGTTAATGTTTATTAATTTAAAGGTTAATTTTAAATAAAAATCTATGAGTGTTAACATTGGTTAATGTGGGTGCACGCATTAACTATGGTTTAGTTTGATCAACCTAAGGTTAAATTTTTTTTATTTTTATTTTTCTAAGAACTAAGGGTAGATGGATGAACCCTAGGGGTGAGTGAATCTTAACCACAGTTAGTGAGTGTTAAAAGGGACATGTGTCAACCTATAGGTGTACACAACAAGTGTGGTTTAGGTTAGTCAACCCAAGATTAAAAAAAATTCAATTTTTTTTCTAAAAACTAAAGGTAAATGGATGAACTTACGGGTGAGTGAATCTTAACCACAATTAGTGTGTTAAAAGGGACATGTGACAACTTGTAGCTGAGCGCACTAACTGTGGTTTAGGTTAGTAAATCCGAGGCTTAAAAAAAATCAATTTTTAATTCTAGAAAACTAAGGGTAGATGGATGAACCCTAAGGGTGAGTGAATCTTAACCACAATTAGTGTATTAAAAGGGACACGTGGCAACCTATAGGTGCACCCATTAACTATGGTTTAAGTTAGTTAACCCAAGGTTAATATTTTTTTAATTTTTTTTTCTAAAATTAAGGGTAGTTGGATGAACCTAGAGGTGAGTTAATCTTAACCACACTTAGGTGTTAAAACATACACGTGTCAAGCCAGGTCCACGTGAATATTATTCTCCTTAAAAGATATATATTTTATAATATAATATAAGATATATATGTTGTTTTACATGCTCAAGTATTTTTCATGGGCTCGTAGTTGCATGTGGCTGTGTGTGCTCGTCGTGAGTGGTGTGTGTTTTCCCTTCTAACCTGTAGCTTTGCCTTGTGGTATTGTTAGCTTGACCACAAAAAAAAAAAAAAAAAAGTAGCGAACCAAGCTAGGAACTAAACTAAAGAACTAAGCGAATTAACGAATTATCTCATCCTACCGTTCAACCAAACAGAAAAATCATTTCCAAAAAAAAAAAAAAAAAATCCTACCCCTAGCGAGCCGGGTTCACTGCAAACCCGAAGTCGAACCGAGCGACGAACCAGGTAACATTGGCCAAGACAGTGTTTTTAGGGTTTTGTTTTCTCGCGAAACCAAAACTCGTCCATTTTAAAAGACGAGTGTTAACGATTCTCTTCCCTCCAAAACGACCTGCTAGCTTTTAATAAAAATTCCAGAAAACTGAAATTAAGGGCAGAAGATCTCACGACGAAAAGTAGAGGAAACTCTGCAACTTTCTCTAGCCAATGCGGTTGAAAATCTTCCTAGCTCAGAAATCATGAACGCTCCAATTATCGGTGAGTTTAATCAACTTTTGGCTCTTTTAACGCTCTGGTTTTTATTCCTATTTGTCCTCTTATTCGTTGTGTTTGTTTTTTGGTTGTGAAGATCCATTGCAGGGAGACTTTCCCGAAGTGATAGAGGAATTTCTGCAACATGGGGTTATGAAATGCATTGCCTTTAATCGGCGAGGAACGCTTCTCGCAGGTAATTCTATGGTTTCTGATTTTATTTATTTATTATTATATAGGAACAAATTTATGTCGTAATGTAGCTGAAATGGGGAACAAAAATTTGGACTTTGGTTGGCCTCTTATCTATTTTTTTGGGGAGATATTAATGACTTGTTGCCAGGATCAAATACCTCATAGCATCCACTCTATAATTTCAAAATCAAGTCTTTGAATTTCTCTTGCTTTGTTGGATGCAGTAGGGTAATATTAATGCCAAAAATGCATTAAATCCCTGTAATGCAGGTTGAAAGGACAAAATTCTGTTTGTTTTTTCATTTTTAATTAATTGTTATCTGTTATTTTTTCTCACTAGACTTGCACATTCTGTGAGAAATATTTTGTTATTTCGTTCCCTACAAATATTCCAAATAGCTAAGAAAAAAGAACTTGAAAAGCATGTCCCCCTATGTTATAACTTAGAAATGACAAGGAGGTGGTTGCCTCATCCTCATAATCACGGGTCTCACCTACATATTTTAACTAGAGTTCCCGCTCTCCTTGTGGGATGAAAATATTATCCTGAGCCAGCCACACAAAAGGAAACTCCATTGGGGCTCATTGAACAAAAGGGGGGTTTTCTTTCTATGATGGACTAAAATGCCGTCGAGTGAGTCGATCGGAGTCTTAGTATGTCACAGTGATTCTATCCTTGACATCAACTTAAATCATACTATACCAGTTGTATAGAAGTATAAATACTAATTTTTTGAAACCATAATTATCAATTTTAATAAAACACTGGGTATTTTTTTCTCGTAGATGTACCAAAACTGTCGTGAACTGTGAACCTCATAGATCAAACCAACTGCAAACCATATATGTATGGTTTAAAAAATCTAACCATCCACTTGAAGTGACAGTTACTCCCTTAATCTCCAACATCAAATTCACTCCTTTAAAAAATGAACAGCAATTTCTGTATATTAACACATATATCGTATGGAATATGGATGTTCCATCATCGTGTTTTCAGCAGTTATTATGCTCCTGCTTATCCTGAGTTTGGCCATGAGTCTTCAGCGTAACTGTTTCCTTTATATTAACCCTATGTTTGGTTGTCGAGAAAATAAGTGAACATGGAAAATAAAAGAAAATTAGGCAAAACACAACCAAAACTTGTATTAGTAATCCAAAATTTTCTTTTCTTTTCCATGTTTTCACCTATTTTCTCAACAACCAAACATAGCATAAAGGAATTCTGGGTTGGAGATATTTTTCTTTATATCTTATTTGTTATTTTTCTCACTATTGTCCTCACCACCTTAACCCTTTTGATTGGAGGGTGGTTTGTCTTCCAAGGGGGAAAGGTACATGGGGATCAAATGACTTGGGAGTTCAATCAAGCTCTCTTAGGGGTGAGGCATTTGACAGGGATGAAATATACTAAAAATAATAATACCAATACTAACTAAATAGTCGTTGGAGGAGGTTTACTACTTCAAAATATGAGGAAGGTAGTAATGGGTGGTAACCAAAGAAGTTCATACTAGCTGTAGGATGGGTTTAGAAGGGTATCTTTAAGGTCTTCTGAGTTTATAAAGGCATTTGTTATAAGGTTGGGGGTGAGATATAAAATACATTTTGAGAGGACACTTGATGTGTAATTTCCATCTTTGTGTTTGATTCCCATCTCTTTATTAGGGATTAGGGAGGTAAGCGCCAAAGAAAACCTTAGTGACTCATGCTTTGCATGGGTAGGTGGAAGGGTTGTTTGGAGCCCCACTCCTATAGGAAATTTGGGAGGAGAATGTTGGTCCTAGACTAGAGCTTCTGGCTATCCTTGATAAATAAATCATTATAGTATCGTTTAGAGAAGTGGATTTGAAAGTGTGGTCCTAATGGCGCCATTTCATTTTGAGGAATTTGACTTTCCTTCCTCCAAACTTTGGGGAGTGAAACTTAATTCTATAGCGGAATTATTCTTTGCGAAAAAAAACTCATGATAGAGTTCTCACCAAGGGTCAATTAATTCTTTTGGGCAAGAAGAGTTCTAACACGCATTCTTTACGTTGAGGGTGGGTAAGTTTATCAACACTTTTTAATCCATTGCTACTTTGCTAGAGAGGTGTGGCTAGCTTATTTTCCCTTTTTGGGACCTGTTGGACTTTAGTAGGTCTTTAGAAAGACTGGTCAATATGTGCGTTTATGGCTTTAAGGTCAAATTTTTTTGATATATCCTCCCATAGTCCCTCTTGCTCTTTGTCTAGGCATTTAGAAGGACTTGGAAAATTTTTGAAGACTATAGATTATTCGATATGGTTATGAATTGGAGAGCAATATTAGACTGTAAGTAAGACACCAATCAAGAATATTTTTGCACATTGGGTGAAGTTCAAAGAGGGATGGATACAGTTTTACGATGATGGTTGCTCTTTTGAAAACCCCTAGGCTGCCAGTGTCGGTGGCATCTTTAGAGACAAGTCTAAATCAATGCTCAAGACTTTCTCTAGCGGTCTAGCCACTTGAGGGTGAAGGGCTCTAATGATGTGGGGGCAAGAACCCTTCCCTTTGGTCTTGAAAGTTGAAATCTAATTTAGAAATTATATCTCTTCACTGGGTGGCTCTAATAATGTGATTGCTTGGGAATCATGTATGTTTTCACTGTTCCTTGGAGACTTCCAAAATCCAAATTTTATGGAGAAGCTTTAGAGGAAATATATATATATATATATATATATATATATATACCCACATCTACCTTGAAAATTCTTACCTTCAAAGGTACTAAACAAAAAAAAATCATGAAAAAGTGAAAACCAATAAACCCTAATCATCATAGGTTGATGGAATCCATATTCTAGGCTATGTGTCATGTGTTTAAGACTTTAAGTGACACGTGACAGTAATTTGAGCCCTTAAAAAAAAAAAAATTAATGTGCTGGTCACCGTTCCTAACATGTGGCAAAAAAATAACTCAATTGGAGAAATCTAAGCCGTCCGATCGAACCGTGGAAACTGTAATCTAGGTTGAGTTGTTTTAACCCTAAGGGTTAATGTTGACCAACTAGGGTTAATGGCGGACGTTTTCAACATTTATACGAAAGCCTAGACATTGTTGATTGGGCTAATTTTTTTATCATGTTTTAATGAATGAGGGCCTACACATTGGGTTTTTTTGTGAACCCAAAGGAGTCCTACATGTCTCTCAAATGCATGATGCATAAGCAAGGTTGCCTATGCGTCACACATATGCTAGTGTGTGTATGTGTGTGCATCACGTGTTTTGCTGCTACGTGACATGTTTTTGGGCCCAATGTGTGACTTGGGCTGAGGCTGGTGACATGTCCCATCACCAAAAATCAGTCTCAGTGCATGGCCTTCGACAGTCCAATCAAGCTGATTTTTTGTCACATGGTACACATGGAACCACCACACATCAGATTTTTTTTGCAGGTCCAAAAACATGCAACATGACAAGAAAACATGCTACACTTAGGCAACCCTGTTTATGCGTCATATACATAGTTTTCTTCCTCACATATATAATGGCAGTTCTTTTCTTTTCTTTCCTTTTTTTTGTCTTCCCCATTCATCCAATCTTCATCAAATGCTCAGTTTTCAGTCATCCTGGCTAATGGAAACTTCTGTGGCTGCCAACTGCAGTTATCTTCAGGTCTTAGCTGATCACTTTTGACACTTGATTTGGTTACTGTTTGTCCAGCTGGATGCTCTGATGGAAGCTGTGTTATCTGGGACTTTGAGACCAAGGGGATCGCTAAGGAGCTTCGAGACAAAGATTGTGTTTCTCCCATAACAAGTGTCTGTTGGTCGAAGGGTGGTCGCCACATACTTGTGTCATCTACTGACAAGTCCTTGACCCTTTGGGACGTTGTCAATAGAGAGAAGATAATGTGTACAACTCTGCAGCAAACCATACTTCATGCTTGCCTGCATCCAGGTTCCTGCACTCCATCCATCTGCCTGGCATGCCCACTCTTCTCCGCTCCCATCATTGTTGATTTGAACACCAGAAGCACAACTGTACTTCCAGTTTCAGTGAATGATGCAGGCACTGGACTTGACCCTCCATCACGCAACAAATTTTCAGATGGAACTCCCCCTTTGATTCCAACCGCTGCCTGCTTTAACAAATATGGAGATCTAGTTTATGTTGGGAATGCCAAAGGGGAAATACTTATAATAGATCACAAGACCATCCAAGTGTACGGAATTGTCCCCATTTCTGGAGCCGCTGTGATCAAGAACATCCTATTCAGCAGGAGTGGACAGTATCTTCTTACAAAC
Source organism: Tetracentron sinense (assembly GCA_015143295.1). Taxonomy (NCBI): domain Eukaryota; kingdom Viridiplantae; phylum Streptophyta; class Magnoliopsida; order Trochodendrales; family Trochodendraceae; genus Tetracentron; species Tetracentron sinense. Next base: position 26,065,495 of record CM026574.1, read on the forward strand.
TCAAATGACCGGACAATCAGGGTTTATGAGAATCATCTGCCTCCAAAAGATGGACTTAGGGCTCTCAATGAACTGAGCAATACCATTGAGAAGCCACAGGGAATTGATAAGTTAAAGGCAGTTGGGTTGAAGTGCTTGGTACTTTTCCGGGAGTTTCAGGATTCTATCACTAGGATCCATTGGAAAGCACCCTGTTTCAGTGGTGACGGTGAGTGGGTGATCGGTGCTTGTGCTAGCAAAGGAGAGCACAAGATCTACATATGGGACAGGGCTGGGCATCTAGTAAAAATCCTAGAAGGTCCAAAAGAAGGCTTGATAGATCTAGCATGGCATCCTGTGCACCCTATTGTGGTTTCAGTTTCCTTATCTGGCTTGGTTTATATATGGGCTAAAGATTATACTGAAAACTGGAGTGCCTTTGCTCCGGATTTCAAAGAGCTCGAGGAAAATGAGGAATACATAGAAAGAGAAGACGAATTTGATTTGATCCCAGAAATTGAGAAGGTAAAAAAGAAAACTGGCTAAGCAGTTCAGCTTCTTTTGTTTATTTTCTTGTTTCTAAAATTTATGTCTGCAGGTGAAAGAATCAGATGTGAATGAAGATGATGAAGTTGATATTGAGACAGTGGAGAAGGATTCAGTTTTCAGTGATTCGGATTTGTCGCAGGAAGAACTCATTTTCTTGCCAGCTGTTCCTTGCCCAGATGTTCCCGAACAGCATGATAATTATGCTGGACTTTCATCAAAGTTGGTGGAGAGAAATCATTTGGGATCCCCTCCTTCAGAAGAGGCAGGACAGAACGGGCAAGCAATGAACCCTGCATCAAGTTCAATAGAAGGTAATATCATGCCTTTTCATGTACACTGAATTTTACGATAGCTTAGATTTCAAATTTTCAAGGAACACTTGGGCCAGGAGTATCCGTACAAATGAATTGCCTGGAGTATGTGCATGACCTGGAACAGGGTTGGAACTGATCCTTTAATGGATCTCCCACACCTACTAAAACTATTCCAATTAGATGACTAATTATTTGTTGTACTGCTTTTTGGAAGATAAACATGTTGAACAATCCAGAAGAAAGGGAAACCCATAGATCAATCGTTTGGGATCATGTAATCAGATTTATATTTGGGCTAGGAGATCTCAGAGGCTGGCTACAGGTACTATGCAGGTAATCTGAGATAGATGTTCCAATCACAAGACCTAGCCTTACCAAAATAACTTTTGAGTTTTATGCTCAGATTTGACTGAATGCTTATTGAAAAAAGTTTCGGCTGCGCTTTTTCCAATTTGCATTGTATGTTCCAATCACAAGACCTAGCCTTACAAAAATAACGTTTGAGTCTTGTCCTAAGATTTGACTGAATGCCTATTGAAAAAAGTTTCGGCATCGCTTTTTTGAATTTGTGTTGGATGTTCTTTATTCGTTTGATGATATTGTGTGTTATGTTTTGATGGGACCTTTGCTTTTGCAGTGGTCAATAATTCTGTTGCTGAGGACACAGATATAACACACATGAAAAGAAAGCGGAAGTCTTCGGAGAAGGGGTTCGAGTTGCAGGCAGAGAAAGGTGAAAAGCCCTTAACCAAAAACAAATCTTCTGGTAAATTATTGAAAATAAATAAGAAATCCAGAGTGGGACAGGATACAAGTATTTGTGTATTCAAGGACGAAGTAGTCGAGTACCAGTAGGCAATTCTTATTAATTCTCATTTTTTAATGTGAAATATGTTTCTTCTGGTTCTTCAACTTATTATTATTAGAGGAAGGTTCCAGGAATTTGCCAAAGGTAGGATTGCCCGAGTAAGATCACGACTTTTAGTTTGGTATCACTCAATCACAGCCAAATAGTAGTTCTTCTAACCCAGGCCCAACCATGCATCAGTTTTCTCCTATTCGACAGGCTGCTCTTATTTTCAGTGGTTTGGACTCTGGATATACTCCATTTGCGTATCATCAAAAGGGTATCTTTAATCTTCTGGGATTGTATAAGGTCTTTTTCTTAGATGATGAATGGACATATTAACAGAGAGATATGAATGGCGATTACGGCATTTTGGTCAGACGATAATGGGAGTTTAGGGGGCTTTCTTATAACCAGGCTTTTACAGCATCTGTGTTATGTGTAGTCGTAGCAATGCATATGCTTTGGCATGCCTGAGATACGCGTAGAACTGAGAAACTGTATAGTCCTTTTGGCATAAAGACATTTGTCTTCTTACACTCAAGAGTCCAGACCGAAAGAGAAACTGTTACTTTTTTTTTTATAAAGACATTTGTCTTCTTACAATTGAGACCGAAAGAGAAACTGTTACATTTTTATAAAGACCAAATGTCTTCTTACACTTGAGACCGGAAGAGAAACTATTAACATTTTCTTTTTGCCTGTTTTTTGGGTTCAAGTCACGTGGTTAGGCGGCAACCCCGGCTAGTAGTGTTAGTATCTGCTAAGTTAGTGGGTTAATGTCTAACATTTGAAGCTTGGTTAAGAGGTTGGATATTACAACAATCACCCCAGGACTTCATCCCAGAACCTTCCTATCTTTCCTTCTATCTATTTATGAATTTAGGATTACCAATTTTAAAAACTACACATGAAATCAAAGGAAATTTTGCTTCTTAAGGGTTGCAAGGGCCTCAATCCCACTAACTTCTGACCGTAACTCTACTCATGTATGCCGATACCAAAAAAAAAGAAAGAATTGCACTTTAGGCATTGAAATGTACAAAGTAAATATGTCAATTAGGTGGTGACTTTTCCAGACGTGTCAGTGAGAATCCAGACCCAAACCCGTATCATTTTTAGATGGAGTCAAATCCTCTACGGTGATAACCGGATTTGGCAAATCCGGTTATCGCCCCTAGAGGTCACCACGTGTCTCCTTTGACACCCCTTAACCTTGGGTAAGGTTCACCCACTCTTAGGGTTCACCCACCTAATTTTGCAAATCCGGTTATCGCCCCTAGAGGTCACCACGTATCTCCTTTGACACCCCTTAACCTTGGGTAAGGTTCACCCACTCTTAGGGTTCACCCACCTATTTTTGTTTTTTTTTTAAAATAATAATTCTTTTTTTAAAATTAAAAAACTGTTTTTAGAGTTTTTTTAATATTAAAAACAGTTTTTTACTTTAAAAAAATAATTATTATATTTTTTGATAAAAACAAAAGTAGGTGGGTGAACACTAGGGGTGGGTGAACCTTACCCGCGGTTAAGGGGTGCCAAAGGAGACACGTGGCGACCTCTAGAGGTGATAACCGGATTTGCCAAATCCAGTTATCACCATAGATGATTTGGCTCCTTTTTAGATATGATTTGAAGTTTGAACTAGGCCGGTCAACAAAACCCTTTAACAAGGGTACCCTGCCCAGCCTTTTAGGGCATGTTAGGGCCTAACCAATCCAAGCCCTTAAAGGGCTAGGGCAGGGTTAGGGCTGACCCTTGTCTTGTCCTGGCAGCCTTAATCTAACTTCAATCCCTTAAAACCCTAACCCTAAGTTCTTGATTGACTAATTCTCTAACTTTAGCATTGTGATTATCCCTATTACTTTAATTAGGGCCTTAGTTTGCGATCAAAATGAGTTCTATATTATCTAGTTTTATTATTATACATGTTTAACTTTATTTTTTATATTTATTTTAAATAATTTCAATTGAACTATTTGTTGAGTTGACATTTGATGTAAAAAAAATCTTGTTATCTTGAATGAAAAACATTTTCAATTCTTTCATGTCCTCTGGTCATGTCATGACTTAACCCTTGAGTGCAGGGTTAGGACTTAGTTAATCCTAACCATAGTTACAGGGAAGCTATGTATAGTGTGGAACGCTCGCTTCTTAAGAAGCTTGTTATTTAAATTCGCTTCCTCTGAGAGGTTCGTTTCCTTGGATAGAATCGCTTCCTAAGAAACTCACTTCTATTATGCCTCATCTACTAGTCCAAGGAAGTTGTATGTGCAAAGTGATGTAGTAGATCACTATCTATAACTTAGGGTGTAAACTCCAAGCAAGTATCGTCAGTTTGAAACCTGAGGCACATATTTTTCTACAAAAATCACACATAAGATAAAATCAAAAGTATAGCTACATATAAATAACAAAATAGGAATGAAGAATGTATATCTCATTTATCGTTTCCCGTTTTCTAAAGTTTTTTTGAATCTCATTTTCATTTTCGTTTTGTTTCTCGTATTCGCTTCTCGTTCCGATAACCATGATCCTAACCTTTGAAGGGCTAGGGCTAGGGCTAGGGCAAGGTAGGATCTTGTCTTTATACTAAAAGGCAGAGTTATGACTTACCCCTACCTTGTCCCGCCCCAGTTTGAACAAACTGGACTCCAACACAATAAGAAACCCTTCCACCTTCTCCGGCTAATGTATCGGCCATCATCATGCATCTCTTAAAAACAATGTTAACTAATATTGATTAGGTCATCATTACATGACTTTTCAATTATCACTGGTTGTCTCAAGACATCATTCCCTTTTGACTTATTGTACTTAATAAACAATGTAAATTAATATTGATTAGGCCATCATTACATGACTCTTCAATTATCACTTGTTAATTGTCATTCCCTAGTGAATTATTGTTAATAAAATATTTGCATGTTTTATTCATCAATCAAGCGAGTCAACCTGAACCCAACCCATGAGTCCAAATCCTCAATCTAAACCGTAAAAACATGAGGTACTTAGGCGGGTTGACAAGCTGAGAAAGAATTTACTATTATTATTATTTTTTTTATTTTTATTTTTTGTAAGGTATCATATATGTATTATTAATTATTCAGGGGAATCAATTAGGACCGGTTCAAGGGCGGAGCCGTAGTTTAAAATAAATAAAATCTAATTTTGATATGCAGTGGCCCCCCAAACTATGATATAATTATTGATTATGTGGGAATTTTGGCCCCTCAAAATGTTGTATTTTGTTTATACGTACTAGCAAGTGGCACGTGCGATGCATGTGAGAGTGAAGATTGAACTCTCCCATTCAATCACAATTGACAGAAAGAGAGAGAAAGAGATTAGGTAGGCGTTAGATAAGGGAAGATATTTTAATTGAGGAATCGTGCTCTATCCGAGTGCTATATAAAAGGAATACAGTTATTAAGTTATGTATTATCTTTAAGAGTTTTAAAATTTTAAAACTCAATCAACACCTCAACCCACCAATTCTCACTTTAAGAGATTTAAAAAATAAAAATTCAATCAATGCCTCAACTATTAAGTTATGTGTTATCTTTAAGAGTTTTAAAATTTTAAAACTCAATCAATGCTTCAGCCCACCAATTCTCACTTTAAGAGATTTAAAAAATAAAAATTCAATCATTGCCTCAAAACTCCAATTCTCATTATAGTAGTAGAGATAATGTATAATATAATAGCTTTCTCAAAAGAAAGGAACCTTATTTTTTTTTTTGTATTAGACCTTTATTAGACTGCAACATTAACTAATTTTATGATCACGATAGGCCCATTACTCCCAAAAAAATTCTTAAGGGTACGCCCCCATACCCTCAAGCCCCATAATATTTCAAGCACACCTGATCATTCTTCACAAAACCCATTAATTTTCTTCGTACATATACTTCGGCCCCAAAGAAAAATTCCTGGTTCCGCCTTAACATTCACAAAACACAATCTGTGTTCAAGGTTGTTTACTTTTTGTCAAAACTTTCAAATGTAACTGGATTACCATTATTAACCCAACTAATAAAGTATTTACCTGGGTGGGGCTGGCCTATTCAAAAGCCCAAGCCCATTTACAGCTTTAACTTTGTGCAAGAGAACTTCATTTATAGAGCATAGTTATGGTTTACAAGTGTAATACTAAACTCTGCAAGACCTAGAAGGGTTGAAGTAACCAGTTAGAGACCGATAGCATTTCCGAAATTTTCCTCCTCACCTTATCGCATTTCTCCGGGAGCTCAAAACTAGGGTTTCGACTCCGTTTTCGGACACTGCACTACTGCTCTTGTCTTTCTGTTCATCTAATTTAGGGTTCATTCTCATCCCGTCAGGTTTTCACTTGCCAAGGTACACCATCTTTCCCTAATTTCTTATAATTTATCATTTAATATTTTTCATTTGTTCTGCTGTTTGTTCTTTCAATTTTACTCTTTGTGGCTTTGATAATTTCGGATTTTTTACTTGTTCTGGAGCCCTAGGTCGATCTAATTTATGGATTCTATGTTTGATAACAAAAAAATCCATTTCCGTGAGATTGGAAAACTAGGGTCAGTTTCGCATCACTCCCAAGAACAATTTCTTAAGTTTTTATTCCCATGGAATAGAGAATTGTTCCTTGGGAGTGATGCCAAACGGGCCCTAGCTGCTCTTCTGGGTATATTTTGCGAGAGTGGTAGATTTGGGTGAGGGGGGAGATGTGGGTTCATAGTGGATTGATGAAAAAAAAAAGAGGAAAAAATATGGTTTTGGAGGGGAGATTTCACAAAGAATCTGGAGTATGTGAAGTTTTAATTTTTATTCAAGACAAAATTTATAGAATTACTGAATTAGTGACTGAAGGAAAGGGACCAATGTGCCAATGCTTGTATTATAATGCCAATGTTAGAGAACCATATGACTGGATTCTGGGTAGGTTCTATGTTGTCATGTCACTGGATATCAAGCACTCAACTATGGAATGGTAAATACTGATACTAGAAGGCTCCTTTTTCTTTTATTTTTTTTACCATGATATCAATTGTAGATATCAACTAAGGAATGGTAGATTTCAATGCTTGTAGGATCCTTTTGTATCAATAATTTCCTTAAACGAGTCTACTAGAAAGACTGTCTTTTATTGAAGGTTTGTAGTCATTAAGTTAGTTCTAGAAAGTTCATTAATGAGTTTTATGATGTTGGTAGTCATCCAATAATTCTCTTTTGAATTAGTAAGCTTTTAGATTTCCTAAGTCACTCTTTAAAGATGGAGGATTCAGGATGGCTAATCGATGCAATTAATGCCTCTAGGCAGAGGAATTTGTAATCCACTTGTTGTTGCATAACCCTTTTGCATTTGGAATTTGGGGATTCTTCCCAACTCGCCTAGGGGTTCATTGGATTTTCTGTTTTCCTTCTTCCTTCATGGAGCTCTTATCCTGTTAGTCGTAGCAATGCAGATGCTTTGGCATGCCTGAGATACGTGTAGAACTAAGAAACTGTATAGTCCTTTTGGCATAAGACATTTGTCTTCTTACACTCATGACCAAAAGAGAAACTGTTACATTTTTTTTTTCTTTTTTTGGGTACAAGTCCCGTGGTTAGGCTACAACCCCGGCTAGTAGTGTTAGTATCTGCTCTAAGTTAGTGGGTTAATGCCTAACATTTGAAGCTTGGCTAAGAGGTTGGATATTACAACAATCACCCCCGACTTGATCCCAGAACCTTCCTATCTTTCCTTTGATCTATTTATGAATTTAGGATTACCAATTTTAAAAAATACACTTGAAATCAAAGGAAATTTTGCTTCTTAAATTGCACTTTAGGCATTGAAATGTACAAAGTAAATATGTCAATTAGGTGGTGACGTTTCCAGATGTGTCAACGAGAATCCAGTCAACCCAAACCCGTATCATTTTTAGATATGGTTTGAAGTTTGAACTAGGCCGGTCAACAAAACCCTTTCACAAGGGTACCCTACCTAGCCTTTTAGGGCATGTTAGGACCTAGCCAATCCAAGCCCTTAAAGGGCTAGGGCAAGGTTAGGGTCTTGTTCTTATAAGTAAGGGTAGGGTTAGGGCTGACCCTTGTCTTGTCCTGGCAGCCCTAATCTAACTTCAATCTCTTAAAATCTTAATCCCTTAAAACCCTAACCCTAAGCTCTTGATTGACTAATTCTCCGGCCTTAACATTGTGATTATCCCTAAAACTTTAATATTATAACCTTTGTTTGCGACCAAAATAAGTTCTATTTTATCTAGTTTTATTATTATACATTTTTAACTTTATCTTTTATATTTATTTTAAATAATTTCAATTGAATTATTTGTTGGGTTGACATTTGGTGTAGAAAAAATATCGTTATCTTGAATAAAAAACATTTTCGTTTCTTTACCGTCCTCTGGTCATGTCATGCCTTAGCCGTTGAGTGCAGGGTTAGAGCCTAGTTAATCCTAACCATAGTTGCAGGGAAGCTATGTACATTGTGGAATGCTCACTTCCCAAGAAGCTCGTTTCTCCTCGCTTCCTTAGACAGATTCGCTTTCTTTGACATAATCGTTTCCTAAAAAACTCGCTTCCATCACGTCCCATCTAGTAGTCAAAGAGAGCTGTATGTGCGAAGTGATATGGTAGACTATAATCTATAGCCTAGGGTGTAGACTCTAAGCAAGTATCGTCAGTTTGAAACCTGAGGCACATATTTTTCCACAGAAATCTCATGTAAGATAAAATCAAAGGTATAACTATTTGTGAATAACATAATGGGAATGGCGAACCTATATCTTATTTATCGCTTCCTATTTCCTAAGGTTTTTTTGAGTCTCGCTTTCGCTTTGTTTCTCGTATTCGTTTCTTGCTTTGGTAACTATGATCCTAACCCTTGAATGGTTAGGGCAAGGTAGGGTCTTGTCCTTATACCTAAGGGCAGGGTTAGGACTTACCCCTGCCTTGTCCTTTGACAGCCCTAGTTTGAACAAACTGAACTCCAACTCAATAAGAAACCCTTCCACTCTCTCTTGTCCTGCTAATGTATTGGCTAGCATCATGCATCTCTTAAAAACAATGATAACTAATATTGATTAGGTCATCATTACACGACTTTTCAATTATCACTAGTTGTCTCAAGACATCATTCCCTTGTGAATTATTGTACTTAAAAAACAATGTAAATTAATATTGATTAGGCCATCGTTATATGACTTTTCAATTATCACTTGTTAATTGTCTCAACAGATCATTCCCTTGTGAATTATTGTTAATAAAGTATTTGCATGTCTTATCCATCAATCAAGCGAGTCAACCTGAACACAACCATGAGTCCAAATCCTCAATCTAAACCGTGAAAACATGAGGTACTTAGGCGGGTTGACAAGCTGAGAAAGAATTTATTATTATTATTATTATTTTTGTAAGGTGTCATATATGTATTATTAGTTATTCGAGAGAATCACTTAGGACCGGTTCAGGGGTGGAGCCATAGTTTAAAATAAATAAAATCTAATTTTTATATACAGTGGCCCCCCAAACTATGATATAATTATGGACTATGTGGGAAGTTTAACCCCTCAAAATGTTGTATTTTGTTTATATGTATAATGTAAAAAATTTAAAATTATACTTAATTGTATTTATATAATGGCTTTCTCAAAAGAGAGGACCCTTATTTTTCTTATGTATTGTACCTTTATTAGACTACAACATTAACTAATTTTATGATCACAATAGACCCATTACTCCCAAAAAAATTCTTAGGGGTACCCCCATACCCTCAAGCCCCATAATATTTCAAGCACACCTGATCATTCTTTACTAAACCCATTAATTTTCTTCGCACATATACTTCGGCCCCCAAAGAAAAATTCCTGGCTCCGCCTAAACATTCACAACACACAATCCGTGTTCAAGGTTGTTTACTTTTTGTCAAAACTTTCAAACATAGTTGGATTAACCTAACTAATAAGGTACTTGCATGAGAGAATCCTGACTCACTATTTAGATGGTGGAAAAAAGATGGAGCTGACGCAAGAGAAGAAAAAGGTCTGTAGTTTGGAAGATTAAAATCATCTGATGAGGTTGGTCCACGACATATCATAGTGGGGAAATTTTGTGTGTGTGTCAAATGGACAAATTCAAGGCACAAAAACCTCTTGTAAATGGCATGGGTCGACAGTCTCAACACACCATGGGAATAGCTCAGTGGTAAGTGTATCCCCTCACTAGGAGAGGGGTTCCGGGCTCGAGTCTCGTGTGGGTGGCGTTGTGAATTCCCCACCCTTTCATTTTGCAGTTACTAACCCACTAACTAGATTGTGAAATAATAACAGCCTGGGTCGGGCCGGCCTATTCAAGAATGAACCAAGCCCAAGCTCATTTGCACCTTCACCTTTGTGTAAGATACCTCTAGTTATAGAGCATAGTTATGGTTTACAAGTGTAATACTAAACTCTGCAAGACCTAGAAGGGTTGAAGTACCAGTTTGAGACCGATAGCATTTCCGAAATCTTCCTCACCTTATCGCATTTCTCCGAGAGCTCAAAACACCACTTAGGGTTTCGGACACTGCACTACTGCTCTTGTCTTTCCGTTCATCTAATTTAGGGTTCATTCTCATTCTGTCAGGTTTTTACTTGCCAAGGTACACCATCTTTCCCTAATTTCTTATAATTTATCATTTAATATTTTTCATTTGTTCTGTTGTTTGTTCTTTCAATTTTACTCTTTGCATCTTTGATCAGTTCGGAATTTTTACTTGTTCTGGAGCCCTAGGTCGATCTAATTTATGGATTCTATGTTTGATAACAAAAAAATCCCTTTCTGTGAGATTGGAAAACTAGGGTCCGTTTGGCATCACTCCCAAGAACAATTGCTTGAGTTTTTATTCCCATGGAATAGAGAATTGTTCCTTGGGAGTGATGCCAAACGGGCCCTAGCTGCTCTTCTGGGTATATTTTGCGAGAGTGGTAGATTTGGGTGAGGGGGGAGATGTGGGTTCATAGTGGATTGATAAAAAAAAAAAAAAAAAGAAGGAAAAAATGTGGTTTTGGAGGGGAAGATTTCACAAAGAATATGGAGTATGTAAAGTTTTATTTTTTATTCAAGACAAAATTTATAGAATTACTGAATTAGTGACTGAAGGAAAGGGACCAATGTGCCAATGCTTGTATTATAATACCAATGTTAGAAGATAACCATATGACTGGATTCTGGGTAGGTTCTATGTTGTCATGTCTCTGGATATCAAGCACTCAACTATGGAATGGTAAATACTGATACTAGAAGGGTCCTTTTTCTTTTCTTTTTTTTACTATGATATCAATTGTAGATATCAACTAAGGAATGGTAGATATCAATGCTAGAAGGATCCTTTTGTATCAATAATTTCCTTAAACGAGTCTACTAGAAAGACTAAGTGTCTTTTATTGAAGTTTTGTAGTCATTAAGTTAGTTCTAGAAAGTTCATTAATGAGTTTTATGATGTTGGTAGTCATCTAATAATTCTCTTTTGAATTAGTAAGCTTTTAGATTTCCTAAGTCACTCTTTAAAGATGGAGGATTCAGGATGGCTAATCGATGCAATTAATGCCTCTAGGCAGAGGAATTTGTAATCCACTTGTTGTTGCATAACCCTTTTGCATTTGGAATTTGGGGATTCTTCCTAACTCGCCTAGGGGTTCTTTGGATTTTCCGTTTTCCCTCTTCCTTCATGGAGCTCTTATTCGGTTAGTCGTTGGTGATTTTGGTTGCCTCAAGTGAGGATATTTGGTCATCTCTACTAGGAGCCATAGCTTGGGGCAATTGGAAGATGAAAAACTCGAAAGTTTTTGACAATTCTCATCTTTCAGTCCTCTAATTTGTTTGCGTATCCGGCATCATATCTTGTGTTGGTGTTCTTCTCAATAGATATTGCGAATATGGGGGATCTTCCTTTGTAGGGAGACTCTCAAGTGGGTTGGCTACATTGTGTCTTCCTGTTTTAATTTTTGAGTTTGATTACTAGTTTTTTTGTTCGAGTTTACTTTCTTGTGAGCTCTTGTTGTATATTCCTTTTCTACTCTTAATGGAATTTCTGATTACTAATAAAAAAAAGTCACTCGTTTAATAGTTTTGTGTCAAATAGTTTTCCTAACTGTAGGTAGGGCCGTAGGGGTGGTTAAGGAACCAAGGTTCTTACGAACTACTCGAGCTCGGCTCGTTAAAAGCTCGACCGCGCTTGTTTAATTAGTAAACAAGCCAAGCTCAAGCTTGAATTTTGAGCTCGTTAGTTAACAAGCTGAGTTTGAACACACCCCTACTTGGTTCGTTAAAAGCTCGGCTCGATTATATATGTACTTAAATTACTAAAATAATTAAGTAGAATACATAAGTTAACATGCAGAGACAAAAATCGATAATCAAATAGGTGAAAAAGAATGACAATTTGGTAAAAGCACAAAGATGCTAGAGGTTAACGGTCCAGCAAAGGATAAGTTTCTTGAAATCTCCTTCTCATGTAAAAAAGGAGCCTCTGTATTAAAACTCGGAGAGTCGACCCGAAACTCAGCCGAGTCGACTCAACTTGGCTAGGTTTTGGGTCGAGTTTGAGTTAAAACTCGGAAGTGACATTGAAAACCGAGTAACTCGCTCTGACTTGCCGATTCGCTCAAGTTATGTACTTTTTTTGTTATAAGAAAAAATCGAGTAAACCCACCTCTCCGAGTGACCGAATATTTTTTTTAAAAATATATATTTTAACACGCTTCACCCACCTTTAGTATAAATACGTAACAAAAGGGGGGTGTTTAGTATATATTGAATTATATCTCTCATTTTGGGCATGTTTTATCATTAATTTTGAATTTGTATCATATATATAGTATTAGAAAAATATTATATATATTCGAGTTTTAGGTGTCATTACTCAGACGAGTTTTGCCCGAGTTTTCGAGTTGACTTTACTCGGCAAGGTTTCGAGTCGAGTTTTTGGGTTTTAAAACATTTAAAGGAGCTGCACATAGCCGAGCTTGAACACATCCCAACACAACTCTGATGTTGGGTTGTGTTGTGCCTTAGCAAAAGCTGCATCCCATGTAAAAAAAATGTTCTATTTGTAGAGTTTTACTTTTACCTAAGCATGCTCAAGCAAAGGACCGTGTGTGTGTTCCCTTTCAACCTTTCACTAAAAGAATGTTTAGTCCCACATCGGTCAAATAAGAAAAGGCTTAGGGAGAGTTGTCCTATATAACGTGTAATGTGAGAGATTTGAATAAATTTGGCAATTTGAAGCTAAGCCAATCCGAACTCTGTTGTAAAGCTTGAGTTTGGTAATCTTTTGAGTAGAGCTTAGGTTTTGATGGATGAGTTCTAAATTGAGTGCGAGCCGAGCTTGAGCCTAGCCTAAATGAATTAAAAGATTTTTTTATATAATACTCGAGCCGAGCCGAGCCGAGCCGAGCCGAGCCGAGCTCAATCTTGTGATACATTTTACAAGTTGAGCTTGAACAAAGGCTGAGGAGCTCAGGTCGAGTTCAAGCTAAGCTTGAACGGCTGTTGAGTGCAACAAGCCGAGCCTGAACACTCTACTACTCGGCTTGATATCACCCCTAATTGTGGGTAATTATGAGTACTGGTCCTATGGGTGGGTGACGAAGGTATTATAATTCATTTTGGTTATGGGTATTGAATGAAGAAGTCTTATAGCGCTGATCAAGGTTCCGAATGTCAATATTGTACATGTCAGATTGACGGGAAAAAGATATATCTGGGTATATAGTTTCGCGGGGATTATATCGCATGTCGAGGGGAAAAAAATGAAATTTTGTAATGAAACTTTAAGAAATGTTCAAATAGATGTTAATACACATTTGCAAATTTTTTTTTAAAACAACAATATACATAAGAGAGGCAATGAGAACTTGGGAAGAGACAAAGATGTGCGCTGAAGACAATGTATGATTGATTAATATGGATAAAATTACGTAAATGTTTCATTCATATCTCAATCAAGCATGATTCATAAAATTCATAACAATATAAAATACACTATCAAAGTTTCATATATAATACATCCATGATGACATGATCCAACTAATCCAAGAACTACAATCAGAGTCACATGGAATTACGTGGAGGTTCAAAGTCATACTAGGTTTATGATAGTACTGGTTCTCCATTTAAGTACAGTAGTGTGCCCACTTAATCACATTATAGTACCATGGTGTATACTCAAGTATATAACACTGGTTGTCATTTGGTCCAAGAAGTAGTAACACTCCCATTGGTGGATACTTTGAGTATTGAGGTATAACTGTTACTATGAGGCATAAGCCCTTAAGATTCAGAAACAACCTAGCAATTTGGAAGTTGAAATTTGGCCCAAACGGTGGCTAAAAATTAAATTTTAGCCTTAAACTGAAAATTTGAATTTTGATTCTTTTGGAATTTAAATTTAGGAATATTTTTAATGAATTTAAAGGGGGTACCCAACATATGCTTTTAATTTTTTTGTAAAGCTTGAATAATTTTTTTTTTTTGTTGAACTACAGGTCACTTTTTGACCATGTATAGAAAATATTTTTAAGCCTAAAATATGATACTTTTCTTACCGTATTTTTAGATTTTATTAATGGATTGATATAATAGAATTTATGAAATTTTAAGATTTGAGAAATACCTTAGCATTGAAAAGTTCAAATTTTGACCTAATCACTAAAAAGTAGATTTTGTTGACTTCAAATGAGGGTGTAACATCATTTAATATAAATATCTTAAGTAAATGAAACTAACTATTTATTTAAATGATATTTTATGTAAATAAGTTGTAAATACTAAATAGGCTGATAGTGTGACTTTTATAGCTCAAAAACCAAAAAAGTAAAGCAAAATTGAAATAACGCATGATATATGTGATATTTCGTCGATATCACACGATATTCTTTTATATAAAAAAAACACCCCCAAAGATATATTGCAAGTGTGCGATATCAAAAAATATCATCGATATATCCAATATATTTAAGAGATTATGAACCATGGTGCCGATTAAAGAAGGTCTTGTAGTCATAGTTACCATAGCTAGCGTAATCTTATTGTAAGGACATATATTGTGAGAGGGAGAGGTGGCGCCCTAAGCTAGATGGGCTCTCGTTTGACAGTCTGTCTCCAGTTCAAAGGACGGCCCTTGAGAGTCCGTTTGAGGAAGCGGAGGTGCTTGATGCAATTAAAGGTTTGGCGAGTGATAAGGTTCCTAGGCCAGACGAATACACCATTGAATTTATAGGGGTTGTTGGGAGATTGTGGGGCGAGATTTCATGGAAGTGATACTAGAGTTTTTTGATACAGGGCGGTTTGATAAGAGTGATGAATAGTACATTCCTGGCTTTGATTCCAAAAAAGAAGGGGGCGATGGAGCTTAAAAGACTTTCAGCCCATTAGTCTTGTGAGTAGCACGTACAAAATTTTCTCTAAGGTGTTGGCAACTCGTCTCAAGATTGTAATGACTTTTCTTATATCCCCTCAATAGAGTGCGTTTGTTGGTGGGCGCCAAATTTTAGATGAGATTCTTGTTGCAAACGAGTGTATCGATTCTAAGATGTGTGCAAAGACTCCAGGCATTTTTTGTAAGGTTGATATGGAGAAGGCCCATGACTATGTCAACTTGGATTTTGTCAATTACATTCTTGGCAGAATGGGCTTCGGGTTGAAGTGGAGGATTTGGATGTGGACTTGCATATTGTCTATTTCTTTCTCTATTCTGCTCAATGGCAGTTCTGTGGGTTATTTCCCTAACTCTCAGGGTTTGAGATAAGAGGATCCGCTCTCCCCTTTCCTTTTTGTAATTATATCGGAATCTTTGAGTAGAATGTTGACTAAAGCTGATGAAACTTTCTTTGAAGGTTTTCGGGTTGATCAGATTGGTTTGAGGATTTCCCATCTCTAATTTGCGGATGATACTCTCATTTTTTGCCGGGCTCTGTAAATGGATCTTCTCCATATCAGATTTATTCTTAGATGTTTTGAAGCAGTGTCAGGATTATGAGTTAATATTGCCAAATCTGAGATCCTGAGGGTTGGGGAGGTCCCCATCCTTGATCACCTTGCCATTTGCCTAGGATGTGGAGTGGGGTCTCTCCCTTTAGTGTACCTAGGAATGCTTTTGGGAGCGACCTATAAGGCGAAATCAGTTTGGATTCCCATTTTAGATCGCATTGCAAGAAGAAGGTTAGGGTGGAGGGCATCCTACTTATCGAAAGGGGAGAAATTGACTTTGATTCGGAGCACATTGCAAAGCCTCCCAACTTTCTTCATGTCATCTCTCACCATTCCTCGTTCAGTGGCTTATACCATAGAATTATTCAGAGAGAGTTTCTATGGAATGATAGAGAGGATAGAGCCAAATATCATTTAGTAGCTTGGTCCCAGTTGTGTCGGCCTAAGGAAGACGGTGGTTTGAATCTCAAGCCGCTCATTCAAATAAACAAAGCTTAGCTAGGTAAGTGGGTGTGGAGATTTGGAGAGGAGTTGGATAGTTTGTGGCGGGCTGTGATAGTAGCCAAGTATGAGGAGATTTCTTGCTGGATCCCTCGGGAGGTTAGGGGCCCTCACGGTTCAGGGTTTTGGAAGGGAATTATGGCTAATGCTAGTTTGGTTGTGCATTTCTTTAGTTTTCGGGCGGGGAGAGGGTTGGAGATCAGGTTTTGGAAGGATATGTAGCCAAGATATACTCGTCTTATGAATGATTTTGAAAATCTCTTTGTCCTCTACCGATAGGGATGTTCTTGTGAAGGACTCTTATAAGAGAAGTATAGAGGGAGTCGTTTGGTGTCCGAGGATGCATTGGGACCTTAATGATTGAGAAATCAGTGATTTATCTCGGCTATTGGAGCGTATTACTTCGTCAGTTCTTTGCCCAGAGGTCAGGGATTGTAGGATGTGGTCTAGGAGTACCATGGGTGGTTCTCTGTTAGACTTTTGTTCCTGTCTTTGTTTCCTTCTCCGGGAGGGTTGTTTCCTCATAAAGTGGTGTGGAATCTCGACATACCCTCCAAGGTTTCCTTTTTCCTTTGGACAATATCGTTGGACAAAATCCTAACTGGGGATCATTTGCAACATAGAGTATGGAGTATGACTTACAAATGTTTCGTGTGTCTCCAAGAGGAAGAGACGACATATCATCTTCTTTTGCATTGCCCAATAGTGTCAGATGTGTGGAGTTTCTTTTTATCTCGCATAGGGGTGGCATGGGTTTTTCCCTCATCATTTCATCATCTCCTCGAGTGTTGGTATTGGGATAGAGGAGAGGGAGTTTGGGAGGTGATTTGGGGAGTTCTTCTTGGGGCTATTTCTTGATTACTCTGGAAAGAGAGAAATCGTAGAGTTTTTGAAGATGTTTCATCTTTAGTTCCCCAGATTTGCGAACATATTCGGTTGGTAGTTTTGGAGTTGGCAGGTTTACATTGTACAAGGGAGAAAATCTAGGAAATTTTACATTAGTTTTGTTGTGCCCCTGGGGGGAGTGTTGCTGGCCGGGGTTGAGTTTACTTGCTTGTAAACTCGGCGGTCGTTTGTTTCTTCTTTGTGGTTTATCTTTCTTTTTAATAAGATGAGTTATTGATTAAAAAAAAAAAACTTTTATGGGGGAGGGGGGGTCGCCGTTAAAACTATGTACTTTTGTCGTGTTACGTATTATACACGTATCGCAGTATAATACCTGTTTAATATTTAAATTATGTATTAAACTCGTATAATACAGACATTGTTGTTGTACTTTTACTGACACATATTTTGTATTAAATGATTGTTATTAGTTAATATCATAATTTTTATTTATTTATAAAGTATGAATTATTTTTTTAATTTTCCCGTATTTTGCCATGTAACACCCGTACTTCCCGAGTGGATCATTGTCGTTTTATACCCGTACTTGGTAACTATGCTTGTAGACTTGTAGTATGGTGAGATTCCTTGAATTTATGGTGTGACTCCATCCTTTGTCAGTCTAGGTTGATGAGACTCCAACTATAGGATCTTCATAGAAGTAGGTTGACTCTTCTTCATGTTCTTTCCAATTCCCCTTCTTTTGTGGGTATTGAGGCATAACTGTCACCATGAGCCCTTAAGATTCGGAAAAAGCCTTGTAATATAGAAGTTGAAATTTGACTTGGACAACTAATAACCAAATTTTAGCATTGAACTAAAAATTTGAATTTCGATTATTTTGGTATTTAAATTTTGTAGTATTTTTAATAAAATTTAAATGGAGGGTATCTAGCATATCCTTAGATTTTTTTTTATGTAAAGCTTGAATGTAAGCTTTTATTGCTAAACTAATAGTTGACTAAGGATTTTTTTTTTGTAAAGCTTGAATGTAAGCATTTTTTGCTAAACTAATAGTTGACTTTTTGAACCTGTATAAGAAAATATTTTGGAGACGAAAATATGACTTTTTTTTGGCGAACTTTTGAGTTTTAGTAGTGTTTTGATATAGTAAGATTTATGAAATTTTAAGATTTAAGAAATGCCTTAGCATTTGAAAGTTGAAATTTTGTCCCCCCTAAAAAAATAGATTTTGTTTTGGAATTGAAAAGTTGATTTTTTATTCTTCAAGAATTTTGATATAGGATAATTTTTATTGAATTCAAACGGGAGGTATGACCTTAATTTCATAAAAATATCTTAAGTAAATGAAAGAAATTTAAAAGAAAACTATTTGCATAAATACAAAATAATGACTTTTCTTTCAAAAATATAATATTTCCCCAAAATATTGTCAATATCACATGATATATCGTTGATATTGGTTGAAAATTAGGTAACATTTATATTACAATGTGTAGATGTGTCGGTGGCCTGCGATATCGACATATCGATGCCATATTGTCGATATCTTACATACTATCTTGGGAGCCCTGCCTAGTCAATTCAGCCGACATTAATTGGGTCAAGCAAGAAAAAATATTGATGATATTTAGAACCATGGAAGAAGTTCGACGCATTGCTACAAATCTTGTTCTGAGGTTTTTATTGGCTGGGATTTTTCTCAGGAAATTTTCAAATATGGAGGTTTTTTTTGGGGTATTTTTGGCATAAATTTTGGCAATAATTAAAATTACAAAAAACAGTAATAAATATCACAAATTTATACATTCATCAAACCAACAATATTGAGTATTTTTCACAATTTTTTTTAAAATATCAGCTAAATCTTGGGTAATTTACGTGATAAAAAGAGATTTGTATTTCTCCCTAGACTTCTAAAATACCGTGATTAAAACAAAGTTTTAAACTTTAGATATTTTTCTCGGTATCTCGCGAGAAATTAGGTATTTCTTGGGAGATTTGTAACAATGGTTCAATGAGACCCCAAAGAAGATAACGCAAATCCTGATGAATATTTCAAGAGTGGAAGTGCATGTGACGGTGAGGTCATGGGGAACTATTAGCCCGATATTTCAACCACCCAATCTCCAATTTTCATAGAGACTGCTATGTGTTCTCTTACTGCTGGTCAACAATTACCACATTGTGCTGATGTGAGTTTCACAATGCAATTTTCAACAAATTTTGGAATGAAGTCGCGAGAATTATAGGGATTGATTTGATTATGGATAGAGAGGAGCTAAAGCAGGAGTTATTTTTTTGAAATATCGGATTTGCATGCGTTTTAGGATGGTTGATGTCTTTAGAAGACTATTTTGATTGATTCGAAATGTTCAAAGAACGAGAGGTATGCTTTGTTATGACAAAACTTAAGGGACAAGCCTATATATGGTGGCAAAGCATGGAAGATTGTCTATATAGACTTGGTTTTTTTTAGCAGTAAAAGTAGATCAATATATTGAGAAAAAAAGAAAGAATATATATTATAGATTCGGTTAACTTCTTATTACTAATTCAGAGTAAATCTCTGGTGTTGGATATTTCCCAAATCTGGCTGAGTAAGCGGTTTGCCTAGGTTGTAAGACTGGGTCTCTTTTGACTTCTTATTTGGGTTTACCTCTGGGGTAGACGTTCAAGGTTAAGTCAGTGTGGGGTGTGGGATCCAGTTCTGGAAAGGTTCTCTAAGATGTTATGGGTGTAAATCTCATTTTTAGTCGAAATGAAAGAAACTTACTCTACTCCATAGCACTATTTATAGCCTCCCGACGTATTTTCTACTTTTATCCATTATGATATCCATTGCATACAGCCTGGAGAGAATCCAAAGAGACTTTCTGTGGAACAAAAAGGTCGATACCTATAAATTTCATCTGGTTGATTGGAGATCAAATGATCAATGTGTTGTCCTAAAGCTGGTGATGGATTACATGTATAATCATTGATTGGGGTTAATAAGGTCCGCATTACTAAGCAAATGGTTATGGAGGTTTGGGAATGAGAGAGAGAGAGATATAGAGGGAGTTTATAGTGGCCAGGCATGGGGAAAGAAATAGGTGAGAACCTAAGGAAGTTATTAGCCCTTATGGTGTTGGGTTATGGAAAGTTATTTTGAAAGTGAATGAGGACTTTCGTAGAAGATTCACTTTAAAGTTAGGAAGGGGGATGCAGTTCGCTTTTGGGATGATTTGTGGTGTGGCCAATCTACCTTAAAACCGGATTTTGGTAATCTGTGTTGTGTAACGGTTGACAGGCACATGTGGGTATCGTCTTCTTTAGAATGGAGTTTGGGTGCAGCTGTTTAGATTTCCAGGTTGAGGCGTAATATTAAGGGTTTGGAGTTGGGGGATTTAATTAGGCTTTTGAATCGTTTGAATTCGGTATTCCCTTGTCTTCTAGCTAAGGATCCGTGAAATCTTTCTATCAGGCTCTTCATACTTTTTTTTTTTTGTTTGGTCAGCATATTTGGATAAGGTCCTAACTTGTGATTATATTTAAAGCCGAAGTTGGAGTTTAGCTAATTGGTGCATTATTTGCCGCGCTGAGAAGGAATCGATGGATCATTTACCCTGTTATTATATTTATGTCGTTCGTATTTGGAGTTTCTTCTTTTCTCAATTAGAAGTGGTCTGGGTTTTTCCTAAATCATTTTGTGACTTCCTGTCTCGTTGGTCTTCACTTTTGCTGAACCCCCTTTGGCAGCAGTTTGGATTTTCCTCCTAGGTGCAATTACATTGTCTATACTCTATACGGAAGGAGAGGAATAGGCAAATTTTTAGGTTGTGAATTTGAACTTCCTATGGTTCAACTTTGTGTGAGGATTTGCCTCCTTATTCTCTCTTGGTGTTCTATCAGGAGAGACCTGGTGGACGCGGGAGTAGCTTCTTTGGTTTCAACTTAGGTGTTTGCTCTTTCATGATAGTTATGTTGCTGTTTGGGAGTCCATGTATTATTGCTTTGTTTTTTTTTAAGGTTGACTTCCTTTGGTTCACTCTTTGTGAACTCATGTTGCTTGTTACTCTTTGTGTTTCTTGTTTCCTTTGAATGATATTCTCATTACCTTTCAAAAAAAAAAAAGGTGCAATGAATGATAATGGGGAACTCTTGTGAATTATCCACACTATTTTGTTTGATATAATTTTAATTTTATTTACCATCTTTTGTAATGATTTTTGCAATGGCATACCATGCCACTTAATTGATTCTGGGTTTGTTACATCTGTCAAAATGCTTTGAAATTTTGACAGACCTTTAGTTTACATTTATGCTATTTATATCCTTTTTGTGGGAAATAATTTGGTGCTCAAGTACTACACTGATTTGTCTCATGGATTCCAACCCCATAGATACTGCAGCCATGGTGTTTGAACCATATTGACATAAAACAATCAGAAACTGTATTGCTTACTTTGCATAGCTTAAACACCGTGGTTGCAGGTTCCCATGTGTTGGTAGTTGGAACATGGAAGCCCATGCTAGTAAGCTGACATATTGGGTCTCTGTTGATTCCATGTGTTCTGGATATGTTTTTACATATGCAGATATCCTGTATGTTTCATATTATATTATAGCATTCTGTAATTTAACAGCAAAAATGTGTCATCATTTAGATTTTCATAAGATTATGTTTTGGTGGTTGTTTTATATGTAAGGCAGTAATATAAGCTGAATTATGATCTATCTTCATCACCGCAATACCACTCTGTGTTGGATATTTAATTTCTTCTTCTATCTTAATCAAATGTGATGTATCATTAAAGAAAGATTAGATCTTGTTTTTAGAATAGCTGAGGCACTTTATTTTGACTGAATTATGGATTCAGTAACATCTTATTACCCAACCTCTTGTCTCATCCTCTGATCGGTCTTTACCTTGCCTTTTATCTTATCTCCTTTTGGCGATCTTTACCTTGCACTCCATCATCATTGATGTGTAAATCAACATTTGTACAACCTGGTCAACCTCCCTGGCTGCCTATCCGGAGTCTCTTTGTCACTTTAATTGATACTATGCATCTGAATGAGGCTGAGCCAGGTTCAGCTGGTTTTGACTTATTGTGGTTCCATCTCTCTTTAAAGCTTTTAACATCTGCTGCAGCCATATTTAAAACTTGGTTTCACTCATTAGGGAGTTGGTTGAGTCTTCTCCTTTTTGTAGTCATTTGGACTAGATCCCACCTTTTTCTTGATGAGCACAAAATCATATAAAGTACAGAAACAGTCTATGGTCACAATTGGTGGTTTGCATGGAAGGCATAATCCAAGGGTGGTGGATATTTTATTCGACACAAATACCATACTAGCAAGCAATCTTGTCATCTACTAAGGGGTCGTTTCATTTGGATTATCGGAACCAATTTAATCGCTTATGCTGTGATAATAGCATTTGGTTCGATCCATCTTAAGCGAAAATAACGGCGATTCCATCATCCCACCAGTTGTGATTATGGGGAGCATAACAGCATATGCACGTTTAGGATTATGGGGGAATTTTGCACCCCGTAAGGCCTGTAAATGATCCCTTAAGCTTGAGAGAGAGATTTTTCAAGATATCCTTTTCATTTTTCAAATGACAAGACAACAAAGAACCTTTTTTAAACTAACCAGATAATTGCTTATGACAAAGTGCTAACCAAACAGTATAATTCGTTATTCATGACAGTTGCTTATTCACGATGAACTTATTATGTAATCAATTGTGACTCCAATAATCTGAGCCAAAGGAGGCCTAATTATTCATATTTTGCTTCTCTATTTTCCATTACTGATATATTTTAAATATTTGTGCTCTTGGTAGTGCAGCAACTTTTCTTTTTCTTAATAATTATGTAGAATTTCTCTTGCAGATCAATCCAACACTCCAACCATTTGCATAGCCATGGCTGATACAGAATTAGTTGTTACTGGCACTGAATCTACAACTCCTATGGTAGAAAATACAACGTCTATGGTAGAACAGCTTGGCAAGGCATTCATTGAACTGGAATCTCACAAAGATGCTTCTGACGACAAGGTCCAGTGGAAGGAAATTGAAGAACACTTCTATGACCTTGAGAGATCATTGAAAAAGAGACTTGATGAATTAGAAGAGAAGGAGAAGGCATTTGAGGAGAAGGAATCTGAATCTCGGACATTGATTGCAGAGAAAGAGGCTGCTGTTGCTGCTAAAGAACAAGCTTTATTGGATCGGGTCCAGGAGCTAAAAGATGTTGCTGTTGCTGTCATTGCAGAGGCACAAGCGAAATACAAGCCTGCATCTCCGGAGCCTGTCGATGTTGAGGGCAATGCAGAAAGCCAGGTAAGCAGCTCATTCGAAGGTGATACCAATGCATCCCTCCCTGCTCCAGAGGATTCTCCTCAGAGAACAGGTGAACATGCTGAAGGTGTGGCTGTTGAGATTAAGCCCCGTCCAGAGATAACACAACTCTGCGAAGAGATGGATGCAAAAGGGCTTCTGAATTTCATTATGGAGAACCGAAAAAATATTTCTGCCATACGTGATGAAATTGCTGTTGCACTGAAAAGTGTAACCGAACCAGCCCGTTTGGTGCTGGATTCGTTGGAGGGGTTCTACCCTCCAGATGAAACTACCCATCTGGAGAACAAGAGGGATGCATCCCTTCAGGGCATGCGCAGATCATGTGTTATGTTGATGGAAGCTGTTGCCCCCTTGTTGACGAGGGCCGAACTGGGTGCTGATCACCTTCTGAGCCCTGAAACCGAGCAGCAAGCCAAGGCAATTGCTGATGAGTGGAAGCCTAAGTTGGCTGGTGCGGACATTGATGCTACCAATGGAAATTCATTGGAAGCAGAGGCTTTCCTTCAGCTCCTCGCAACTTTTAAAATTGCTTCGGAGTTCGATGAAGAAGAACTTTGCAAGTTTGTTCTTGCTATTGCTCGTCGCAGGCAGGCACCTGAGCTCTGTCGTTCTCTTGGGCTAACACACAAAATGCCAGGTTGGTGTTCTGTTAACTAACTGACCTCATGGGGTCTGGAGACCTACTGTTTTCCCTTAGGAGGTCCCATTCACCGTATGTCTCAGGAGCAAGGTAGGATATGAACTTGTTGGAGATGATAGAGACAAGAAAATATCAAGCAAATAACAGGCCTGCATGGTGTACTTTCATTAGATTGTACAATGTTCTATTATTATGTGTTTGATTTTACAGAACCTCTATTTCTATGCAGGTGTTGTTGAAGTATTGGTTAACAGTGGAAAACAAATCGATGCAGTCCGTTTTGTGCAAGCCTTCCATCTTACTGAGACCTTCCCTCCTGTGCCCCTCCTAAAGACATATTTGAAGGACTTGAGGAGAAATTCACAAGGAAAGGGTGGGAATTCGGGAGGTGCTTCTGGTGCACAGGTGATTGTCTTTCTCCCACTTGTAATTAAAGATTAATGTGTTTTTCTAATCAAATGTATTTAGTAGAGCTTTATTGTATCCGTGCATACAGAATGATGCAAATGCTCAGGAGCTTGCTGCACTAAGAGCTGTCATCCGGTGCGTTGAAGAGTACAAGCTCGAAGCAGACTACCCACTTGATCCACTTCAGAAAAGGGTGGCCCAGCTAGAAAAAATGAAGGCTGATAAGAAGAGAACAGGAGGAGCGGTGAAGTATCAACAACCAAAGAGGGCTCGAGCAAATGGAGGGTTCTATGGATACCGTATGCCTATTGCTTCTGCAGATAGGCAGCCTCCACCAGTTTTTGGGGAGAGGGGAGGAGGATACGCGGGTGTCTCAGAAAGGTATCCTCATGTTGCTCCAACGGCTTACGATTATCAAGTTCCTAGCCAGGCTGCTTTTCCTCAGCAAGCGAATGCTCAAAGGCCGTACTATTACCCTCCAGAGGAGAGGCCTCCTATTACTTCATACAATGCTGGTCCATCCAATTATGGGGCTTATATGAGCAACGAGTTGCAGCCGCCTTCACACCAATCGTACATATAATACAGATCTTCAAGTACTTTGGGATGTCTTCTAGCACTGAGATACAGGGGAAAAACTAGAGATTTTCTTGTGAGTTGCAGGTACGGGGTATATTCCCTGTTTTAGGTTGTTTTTTTAAGATGAATTCTCTTATCAATTTTAGTGGTTTTTGATACCAGTATTCCATTTCAGTTATTTCCATTTAATTTAATGCTGCGTACATGCCTATGAATTATAGTAGAGTATCTGCAGAGGTAACCATGCAAGTTTTGGCCGCTAAGCCCTCTTGGTAAAGGAGGCCCTCGGAAATTTCCTCGATACTCTAGGCCAAGTAGCCTATTGTCACAAGGGCTTTGTTCCTACTTGTGATGGTCTTTACATGTCTCAACTGAGACAACAGAAGTACTGACCTGTTTTGTCACTGCACACAGTTGGCTATGCGGTTTCATGTAGAGTCATATTAGTGGGTTTTGAGTTTCTGACAAAGATAATCACCCAAATTGGATAGCCATTTGTTCTTTCAAATTTCCACGAAACTCTTTAAGAAGAGCAAAAGGTGAGATATTTAGGAAGAGATATGGGGGGATGTTTGGGCTCCTAAATGAATTCATTTGCAAATTGCATCATTCTATATTGTTGGGTTTTAATTCTTATAAATTTCAAAAATAAATTAATTTGAGTGGTAAATAAAGGAAATGAGTATATTTCACCAAAATCTGAAATAACCATATATATATATATATATATTTTTTCGCATTCTCGTAGATCCATTAATTTCGTAATCTTAGTGGAGTTGTAATTTAAAAATCATGAGTTCATTTCATCTTTCATTAAACTTAGAAGACAGCACTATAAGATGATTACAATTTGCAAATGACTTCATTTAGGTGTCGAGAGTCGAGACGCCTCCTTATATAGCCTTTTGAGGGGATGTAGATAGTCGGTACAACGTGTGTTCTTCAAATCTAAACGTGGATATTCAATTGGTTTCCGATAATTTGTCGCGACAAGCGTTTCCGAGGACATACCATACCCGTGACAAAAGATACATTCACTAGGGGAATTGGAAACTTGGATATCTTATGGCATGTACTATACTGAATTTTATTTTCTTGCTCCTGCTCCTGCTCCTGCTAAGTTGAGACATGCGCATCACCTCACACATTGACAAGCTAAGCATCATGTAAATGGGGAGTGCTAGCCTAACTCTCAGGTGTTTCATACTCTCAACATAAACCAACCACTTGTCCACTATCACAGTTAAAGTTTTTTTTTTTTTGATATTTTGAACTAACTAAACACACGCAACACACACCCACAAGACACACACACACGCCCTACAAGCTCAACTACACAGTTAAAGTATTAGAATCATTGAAAAAGTGTGCACTTTATCAATGATATTGGACAAGTGGTTGGTCCATGTTGAGAGTAGGAAACACTGAGATTAGGGCTAGCATTCCTCCATGTAAATTTTGGGGTGTAAACGATGATAGTCTCCGATTCGTATCCAAATCCGTTTGATTAATCGGATAATTATCCAATTAGGGAGCGAATTCAAATAGTAACTTGACTCTCTTTATATTCTGAATACGAATTCAGCTATTGATATATCCGATCGATTATATTATATATTATTAAGTGTGGGGCTTGATTCTTTATGCATCCGCGTTCCAACTCAGTGGAACACGGATACTGTGTATGGTTCCTTTTAACCTTGGTTAAGGTTTTTAATTTAAGGGTTAATTTTTTTCTAAAAACTAAGGATAGATAGATAACCTTAGGGGTGAGTGAGTCTTAACCACAGTTAGTGAGTGTTAAAAGGGACACGTGGCAATTTATACGCGTGTGCATGCATAAGTGGTTCTCTCCAGCAGAACCCTCTTTGGCAAGTAAAACCTCGCAGGATCAAAGTCACCCAACTACGGCGATTTCAATTGCATCCATGAAAAGACCGTTGAAAGTTAGAATTATGCGGTGACTTCCAAACTCTCTCAAGTCTCAACAAGACTCTCCTTCTTTTATTTCTTTCTCCTACATTCTCCAGTTCCGTTTATTCTCTCCGACGACCGACTCAGGGACACCATGTCACGAGCGTGGGTTCGAGTCGCCTCAGCCCTTTTCATCATATCTTTTATTCGAATTTATCCCTCCGGTGTCTATTCTTCCGAGTTGAAGGTTTCAGGAGATCCTAATTCTCTCCTCCGTTCCTCCACCATGGTTTTTCCGCTCTTTCTCTCATCCCCGAATTCGTCCAGACAGTTCTTGAAGGGAAATTTTCACAGGCAGCTTCAGAAAGCGAAGCGTCATACCCCCAACTCTCACATGAGGCTCTACGACGATCTTCTCTCCAATGGGTGGGTGAATTACTCCCCCCTTTTTCCCCAATTTCATTTTTTAGCGTATTTGATTTTTGGGGGTATTTTAGTTTTTGTTATTTTGGGATTTTGGAACTTTGATCTTGCAGTTACTACACAACCCGGCTTTGGATCGGAACACCTCCTCAGGAATTCGCTCTTATTGTCGATTCAGGGAGTACTGTCACGTATGTTCCCTGCGCTACCTGTGAACAGTGCGGCAGGCACCAGGTATTCTGTAATTTTCGATGCCAACGTATATGGAGTGACCTGCAATCTTGAATCAGTTGTGAGGGTAATGGGTTTTTTGGATTTCCCTTTTGATTTGTTTTTTCTTGGGTTTTCTAAGGCGCAGTCAAAATATGTTTTTTTTGGGAGTGGAATTGTGGCGTCAACCTTTATAGGGTTTATCATATACTGGCTGCATCTCACCCAAATGTTTTTTTAAAAAAAGATAACTGGCCAGAAATGTGGGTATAATTCACTATTGAAGTAACTATAGAAGGATTATCTTTTGTAAGTTGTATAATTCACTATTGATTTAACTAAGTCATGGAAGTGATTATTGATTATCTTTTATTGTTGAAAATATCATATCTGATCTTGTTTATTCTCTTAGTCACAAGTGTATTTGCATACAATTTTATTTTGTTTATTAATTTCTTCTCACTTATCACTTTTTTGAATACTAACATCTGTTATTCAGGATCCGAGGTTCGAGCCAGATTCGTCTAGCACTTACCAACCTGTAAAATGCAATGTGGATTGTAACTGTGATAGTGAAAGAGTGCAATGCGTTTATGAGAGACGATATGCTGAAATGAGCTCTAGTAGTGGCGTACTTGGTGAGGACATTATATCTTTCGGCAATGAAAGTGAGCTTGTGCCACAGCGTGCTGTTTTTGGTTGTGAAAATGTGGAAACTGGTGATCTTTACAGTCAACATGCAGATGGCATAATTGGGTTGGGTCGGGGTCAGCTCAGTGTTGTGGATCAACTTGTTGACAAGGGTGTAATTAGTGATTCATTTTCGTTATGTTATGGTGGGATGCATGTTGGCGGTGGTGCAATGATTTTAGGTGGAATTTCTCCTCCTCCTGACATGGTATTTTCCCATTCAGACCCTGTGCGCAGGTATGATATGATCATAATTTCACGTTTGTTTCCTGACGAATACATTTGTTACATCTCACACATTTACTCCAGTATTGGGATGGCAACAGTTCATATTACAATATTGAGCTGAAGGAAATACATGTTGCCGGAAACCCGTTGCAAGTAAACCCAGAGGTGTTTGATGGAAAGCATGGAACTGTCCTGGATAGTGGTACCACATATGCTTACCTTCCAGAAGCAGCATTTATAGCATTTAAGGATGCTGTAAGTTTCCATTCCTTTGAGTTCCATCCTATTTTTGCTTATTTATTTCGAATTAGTTCTGAAGTTAATATCACAGTTCTTGAAACATATCTGTTTGGTTTGTTCTTCGTTTTATTTACTGAAGGAATGTATAGGCTTTTGTATTGGTGAAGTTTAATCCCAACAGTTTGGCTTAAACATTGGTAAGAACCTTGTATGTGTCAGTTATAATCATAAACAGGGAAGTTAAATGAGCCGTACTGGAAATTCTTAAGTAGATGATAGTAATGGACTCAAGAGGAGTCTTTTATGAGCATCATGAACATGTATGTACTAATGTATAGTAATCTTGGAATAACATGTTATTATGAGAAAAAGAAAGGAAGAGAAGTATTTTGTATTGGTATTTGAAACCATAGTAATACAATTCTCCAATTTTTTCAAAAGGTCTCGAATAATTCACGACTGTTACATCAAATGATTAATTCATGAAGTATTCACTACCTTTTCAAAAAATCGCGTATTTTGCAAATTATTCGGGGCTTTTTGAAAATTTGATAATAAATATCCAAAATATAATTTTTTTTCATATTTACTAATTTTATTTTTAATTCTTTTTTTTTTTATCTTGCCCGGCAATTTCCCATTTTTTCTGAATTTTGCCATTTTTTCCAAACTCTTCCCTAGCTGAATAATCCTCAAACTCCAATTCGGTGACTATGGTTAGACCAAGGAAATTAAGCATGAGACAAAAAAATGGATACAGACATACATAAGAATAAATTAGAAGGATGCACTGGCAATTTTGTTATTCAGAGACTGCTTTTTCGAATATCAAATGCATTAAGGATTGGTTCTCTCCAAATCTAGATCCCAGGTTTCAGTATACATATATATATACCCATAAAATTAAACATTTTCAACTTAATAGATTTTCATATAATATTTCTGCATTTGTCTCCCTCACCCTTTCCCTTTTCTTCAAACTATACTAATATACTCTTTAGTTTTTGTAGCGATATTTTGTTCTTTTGTTTGCTTCAAGTCAATTTTTTTTTTAATTATCATAATTTGAAGAAATATAGTAATTTTTGATCGGTAAAATTGCCTAAGCAATGCCTATGTGATGCCTTGCCTAGGGTAACCCCTATAAACGAGGTGTCCCCTGGATACTTTGACTACACTGCATGCTTGATGCATAAATTATTTTGGGCTTACCTATCAGGTAAACAAAAATCACTAGGTATTTGGTGTTCTATTATGTCTGATCTCACAAGATTATGTATTTTCAGCAGGCGAAACCTTTCACACGTTAACAGTTGCAATGTACTGGCTTTAACTTTAAATGCTTATAGTGGAGTCAAAGACTCAAATTATTTGCTTTGTTGTATCTTGGTGTAATGTACTTAATATTCCTAGTTGTTCTTATACTTTTGTTCTTCTGACAGAACATTTATTCAGTTAACCATTCTGTTTATATTACTGCATACTGTTATACAAAATAATCCTAATTTATGGATCACTTTTTTGTATTTTGCAGATTATTAAGTCACTTCATTCTCTCAAACGGATCCGTGGTCCAGACCCAAATTATAACGATATTTGCTTTTCTGGTGCTGGAAGGTATTTTCTATGATATAACAGAAAGCTTGAACCTTAAGAGTATCTTACGTTGATTATCTATCTTTGTACTACAGTTGATAGTTTTTCTTGAAATGCATTTCAGTGATGTATCTGAACTCTCGAAGACCTTTCCAGGGGTTGACATGGTATTTGGCAATGGGCAAAAGTTGTCACTTGCTCCTGAAAACTACTTGTTTCGGGTAATTTGACTAGTTAAAATTTTCACACCTTGCCTTTTTAAAAGACAATAGTGAGACTCTTATCACTGGATAAGTTGATTTCAACAGGTTTCTGGATGTTTTATTGCATCTACCAGTGTCCTTGCTGATGTTCATCTGCTATGCACTGTCTTATATATCTTTTTTGCTTTTTTCATGTCAATGATTTATAAAGCATTCAAAGGTCCGAGGTGCATATTGTTTAGGAATATTCCAAAATGGAAAGGATCCAACTACACTTTTAGGAGGTATGTTTATGCATCACCGAGTGCAGTATACTAAGTCCAAAAAAAATCTCTCTCTCTCTCTCTCTCTCTCTATATATATATATATATATATATATGCTGTACCCCTTTTTGTGCTGACCTTGGTTTGGTCGCAACATTTATGTGAAGATCTGTCCTTTTCCTTTCTCTAATTATCTAGTCTTTTTTTTTGTTCTCATTTCCTTTTGCCACATCATGTTTAAATGTCAGCTTCCTATTGGAATTAGTTGAATTTTTCACATATTTTGAGTTTTGACTGTTTGTCTGTAACAGGAATAATTGTCCGCAATACTCTCGTAACTTATGATCGTGAGAATCGAAAAATTGGTTTCTGGAAAACTAATTGTTCTGAATTATGGGAGAGATTGCATATTCCTGTTGCTCCTTCGCCAGCACCTTCGCATTCCTCTAGCAGGAATTGGACTCCAGGAATGCCACCTACATTGGCTCCTCATGGACTGCCGCATTATATACTTCCAGGTATTATAAGATGCAAGCACGCAAGTGGCCTTTATACTGCCCTTCGATCTGCAGCATGAATAAATCCTTGTTGAACTTACTGTAGTGCTAGACACTTTACCTGTTAGTTGTAGATTGGTTACATAGTTGTTGTAGTTGTATATCTTTAAATGCGAGGTTAGGACTTAAAGAGGCACATTTGATTGATGTGATTGCAATTTCCTAGGAGACAGTTGTGTCTGTTTAACTTGCATATAAACGTTATAGCACCTCGACTGAGACAGAGGTTACTCAGCTAAACTGGCATTATCTTGTCTCGGTCTAGATACTGACTGAGTAGCAAGCTGACTTTTTATTGATGTTAACTGAGGCAGCAAAGACCGGCCAGTGATGGATTAAACAATCATTTTCTGCTAGGTAACTGAAAAGATGACTGGGGAAACATTCTTATCCCTTTTTAACTCGTCATTCTCCACATCTTTTGATTGTTTAGATTTTGGTAGCGATGTCTTTAACATCATTTCCAGTTGAGGTGTGTGGCACACACACCCAAATATGTGATTTAAAAAATTTATGCATAAAAAAAATGTGCAAAATATTTTAAAAGGATAATCAGACAACTAAGATGAATTTTTTTCCCTTTTTATAATATAGTGACCATATATAATTGTGTATCTGTACCCTGAGATTGGGTTCAAACATTTGTAATTCTTATACAAGTACCCATGTTCAACATCAATAACAACACATGGGTAAATTACGCAATGATGTTTTAGATTTTTATCATTTTTAATTCCTTTCTATAGGCTAGTGTTTGCAAACTTTACCCGATGTAACTTGTAAGAAGGTGTTCTTACTTCTTACTGAAAGTTGTAATTATTTTTATTTGTTAGTCATTAGACTTCTTAATTAGTATCACTGTTTTCAGAACCAGACCAGGCCTCAAACCGGCAGAGTGGCTGGTTCCCGGTTCTGCCAGTTCAACCGGTCCGGTTCAACTGTGTACTTTTTTTGTAAAAAAATCATTTTTCCCATTTCCCCTCTTTTCCTGGCCGGTTCTACCAGTTTTTAACCCCAGTTTTCCAGTTGAACCGGTCGGATCTGGCCGGTTCTTAAGACATTCCGGTTTTGGGGGGTTTCGGAACTGGCGACCAGGCCGGTTCCCGGTTCAACTGGCCGGTCTGGTTTTAATAACACTGATTATTATGTTGATTGACTATTTTATTCACATTAGACTTAAAATGCCCCTTGGATTCTGAAGGACATTGTGAAAAGGCAATCTTATCATGCTTTGCAAACCATATTATGTGCCTATCATGCATCTTTTGCTGAGATTAGTAACATAAACTGGTCAAATTAACATCTCTTGGTCCTTAATTCTTCTATGCTTCTGAATTTTTCTTTTAATTTTCTATTAATTATGATTTTATTTCAAGACAATATTTATTACATAAATCTTATAACTATACAATACTTTGGATCTCCAACTAGGTAGGGTGTTGCTTTTGTATATACTAGTATGATAGTCAGGGTCACTATCTCTTTCATCTTAGAAAAGAGATGCTGTCTAACAATATTTCCTCATTGCTTTGATGTTTAGGCCAAGTCCAAGTTGGAATCATTACATTCGATATGTCGTTCAGCATCAAGTACTCAGACTTGGTGCCTCATATCACAGAACTTGCAGAGTTCATTGCCCGTGAGTTAGATGTTAATACTTCGCAGGTGAGTAATACCATTTTTGTTATGGCATGAATGAGATTGTCATGGATGCAGTGGCTGGTGTGGAAACTATTGTAGCAGCATTTTGTCTGGAACTTCTTTATATCAATTACTGCTGCAACTGCAAATCATATGATCTATAGTCAAATTAATCTTACTTGGTGTGAATAACCTGATTGAATGATTTCAGGTTCATTTATTGAATTTTACATCCAAAGGAAATGATTCCCTCGTTAGATGGGCCATAGTTCCAGCAGGATCTGATTACATATCTAATACCACAGCAATGGTAATATTTTTTTTCTTGCACTGTGGGAAACTTCTGTAAAGAGAAGTGGAGTCTTTATTATCAATAAAGACTATTAGTTATTCCACCTAATAATTATGTTATGCATGCAGAGCATAATTTCTCGCTTAACAGAACACCGAATGCGGCTTCCTGACTCCTTTGGAAGTTATCAATTGGTTGAATGGAAAGTTGAGCCACCAATGAAACGGTATATTATTAATACTTTATTGAACCAATTGGTCTATTTTACTTCTCATTAGTTCTCATCTTTTTTGGCTATCTTATACCACTGAATCCAGCATATATTTGAAGCATTAGCTTTTCAAATTAAAGCATAAAACTTAATAATCTATATCTGGAAAGAGTAGTAATTTTTACTTTATTTTAGCACATTAAGAAATTGAAGAAGAAAGATGACTTCATGGTATATCCTCCGCTCACTGGGATACAAACATAAGCATTGGTTTGGACACGGGGTGTCAGCATCGTCGTTTGTTCCCTTGGCAAGTAAACACAGATATGTCTTCATACCAGGTGTGAACATGATTCATTTAGACACCACTCCTGAAAACCTAAATTATCGATGCGTGATAATACTACACAAACATAGGTAACAACAAAATGTGTTGCGATCGCTAAAAGGAGTGCAGATGTGCGCCATAGTATTATTCAAGTATGGGTAACAAAAAAAGGGGTTGTGATGTATATGAAAGTATGTCTTATCTAGATATTAGGGCCATTCAAAATATATACTAGACAGACAAGAAACCTTGTCAGATACAACTAGCTGAAACATGTGAATGTGTTTGGTAAACAGGGAAAATTTTCAAAAAATGAAGTATCCATGTTTCATCTGTTATCTTTGTGATTTTGTTGTTTACTTGGGAATGTTTACTGGACTTTGGGTTACAATAGATCATAGTTGCAGGGAAGCTTTGTACAGGAAGCTCGCTTCCTCAAACAAAATAGCTTCCTCAAACAGACTCGCTTCTTAGGAAGCTCGCTTCCTCGGATAGCCTCGCTTCGTAGGAAGCTCGCTTCCATCAATCCCATTTATTAGTCAAATGGAGTTGTGTGAAGTGATGGGGTAGGCCACAATCTATAGCATAGGGTGTAGACTCTAAGAAAGTATCTTCGGTTTGGAACCTAAGGCACCTAATTTTCCACAAAAATCTCATTTAAGGTAAAATCAAAGATATAGCTACCCATAATAACATAATGGGAATAAAGAGCCTATATCTCATTTCTCGCTTCCCGTTTCCTAAGGTTTTTTTTAAGCTCACTTCCCGCTTCTCGCTTTCTCTTTGCATCTCGTTTTTGCTTCTCGCTCTGATAACTATGCAATAGATACATCATACATAATCATTCATTGATCAACAAAAAAAAGTTCCATTAATTAGTGATGTGATATAATGTAAAAACACGAAGGGTGCATTTGACAAATCTTATATGATTTAATAAGGTCTATAAATCAGAACTCTGTTTCAATAAGTCTATTTCTGAAATTAGACTGTTTTGGTATTGTAATCTATTCCAAGAAGAAAAAAAGTCTTATTTCAGAAGAGAACATTTTTTGGTATTTTAATTTTTTTATAAAGACAAAACTGTCCTTCAATTCACCATAAAGTGACAGTAATTCCTCTTTCTCTGCAACAGACATCGGCCCCTGTTTCAAAAAAGGAAGTGATTTAAAACTCTCGGTAGTACCTACTATCGAGAGCTGCACCCCTGGATTTTCAATCTAATGGTTTCAAGCATTAAGTGGGGCCATCATTTAAAGAATGTGAGGTCATGGAGCCACCATTGGATTTTCAATCCAACGGTCCAGCTCTCAATAGTAGGTACTATTGAGAGTTTCTTATCACTCTCCTTTCAAAAAGTAACCTGGTATTTACTTTTTATTCAAGTCAGTAGCCATGTATCTGATAAAAGTAGGTTTCCAAGCCAATCACCTGAATTCTAGCCTTCTAGGTCCTTCAACAGTAAGAGACAGCTTTGAAAAGACACTCCCTTTCTTTCAAAAGACTTTTCTTCAGAATTGTTTGTGCTTCTATTGGCGATCTTGGATATTGTTCTCTCTCAAAGCCTTTACAATGTGTGGCATCAGTTTTAGCATTCAAACACTGATAGTTTGTTTCCTGT
Source organism: Tetracentron sinense (assembly GCA_015143295.1). Taxonomy (NCBI): domain Eukaryota; kingdom Viridiplantae; phylum Streptophyta; class Magnoliopsida; order Trochodendrales; family Trochodendraceae; genus Tetracentron; species Tetracentron sinense. Next base: position 26,100,887 of record CM026574.1, read on the forward strand.
GTTTTTCCCTTGGTTGCTTTTCCATGTCTGGGTTCTCGTGGAGTGCTGCAGGGCATGGTGGCAGCAACACTTATTCGCAGTGATAGTGGGAGTTATTGTTGCATTGGTTCTTTGTTTATCAACTTCTGGGATATGGTTCATCTGGAGACATAGACAACAAGCACTTGGTACATACAAGCCGGTCGATGCCATTGTTCCCGAGCAAGAGCTCCAGCAGCTGTAAACTCACAATCTCAGCATGAGGGTTTGTGCCCAAAGGTATCTTATTGTTATATTTGACTCACACTGAGAGTTCCATATGCAGCAAAGCACCCAAACTGTCAATAATTTTGTCCGCTGAAGAAAGTGGTGACTCCATGGAGATTGCAAGGCAATGTATCTATTTGTGGTTGATGTTAAAGGGATGCAAAAATACAGGAAATACCCACATTTTGGATGTGGCATAGCTTGAAATTTTATGTAAACATTGGAGATCTATTGAAACTTGACCTGCGCTCATTAATGCCTATTTTACAAACTGCTCTTATTGGTCTCTTCATTTTACTGTGTTGGTGCTTCAAACAATTTTGTCTTCTCCATATTACCATGTTACTAACCATCTGGCTTCTTTCATCTCATTTTTTGGATGCTAATCCAAACTTAAATTTCTTTCTCGCCTCTGATTTGATGACGGTGACAAGCAATTCAATCATGGGACCCCCTTAAATAAACAGATGATATCAGCCTATAGCTAATGCCACCACTATTAATATATTTAAAATCATTTTCGATGGTTGGCTTAAGAGGACTTGACAGGGTTCATGTGTTTCAATGCAGCTTTTTTTCACGATATGTATATCCATTACTTAACAGCTTAAGCTCGGCCCTTATTTAATAAACGAGGAGAGCTCAAAGTTTTATTTTTTTCAACCGATTGCTTAATAAGCCGAGCTTGAACAAAGGCAGTCAAGGTCAAGCCCAACACTCAGCCCTAGGAGACAATCAGGAATCTGAACCTGCCTACTGAAATGACCGAATTTTTTTCGCCCAAAATTCGTTGCAAATTGTTTCAATACAGAATGTCACGGCTATAACAGCAAGAATACAAGTAACATTAACAGTATCTCAGAAATCTGAATAGGGAACAGAATTCCAATCCTTCTAACTAGCTCCATATGATAAGCAAACGAAACTGTATTTCCTTGAAGGATTGTTCGAGACAATGATGGAACCACATTCACGTCCGTCTTACTCGAAGTGAAGAGCTACTGATTAAAGACGAGTCCAGAATTAATCCGAGTCCGAAGAGTTTGAGTTTGCACTTTGTCGGACGCTCCTGTTAGTGGACTTGGATGAATTTAGCGATGATTCACCCTCAAAAATAATAACTTGAGATTTTGCCAGCCTCTCCTCCAGCTCCTCCGTACTGAACTCGTCCGTCCCACCAAGTTCGTCAAATCCTACCTGACATGCACTCAATTGGGCAGAGTAGTACTATGAATTAGTATCTGAAAACTTGAATGGATTTGATTCATGTTTACATCCTTCCATATACCATACCACATAATTGTCAACTTTGGCGTTCTTTATAAGGGCAAGAGTTGGAAGTACAGCAATCTTAAGCTTCTCAGCCAAGAATGGACTTTTCTCGGCATGAATTTTCATGAAACGTGTTTCTATGTGCCGTTTTGCCAGAATATTTAAGTGTTTATCCATCACCTGCAAAAGGACCAGAAACATGGCTTGTTTATCTCAATTTCAGAGCATGTACCATTTTTGTTTTGGGAGAATTGATATCAACCAAGCTCAAAGCAAGCACAATCCAGAATTCCAGATATCAAATATTTATAAACTACTTCAAGTATCTTATCTTAAGAGAGGTATTGGAATTAAATCCTACAGCTACTTCCTTGGAAAGCATGGGAGGAACATGCATTGGTTTTCACTTAAAATATCTCTTGCACCTTGGCACCCTCATACAGTATATACTTAACCATAAAGAAAGAATATCGTTACAGAATAATGTTCATTTTTTTATAGGTAAAAATGTTAAATTGTTAAGAGTAGTTTTGCAAAATTGGTTATCCTAAAGGAATACCCACAAGAAGATTCAATTTCAAGTCATACATCAGCCGTTGAGAAAAAGACAGTTCTAGTCCTTCCTAAACATAATCTAGCCATTGGGAAGAACACCAAACATAAGAATTGCAAATCTTATACACCCAGAGAATTATCTCAAAGATGAAATTAACATTTATTACATCTCAATTCTTGAACCCAGCAACAAAAAAGTTATGCACAAGCATATGGTCATGAAATATGTTCCGTAAGTGTGTTAATGATAATGTTCTGATGCCTGACAGGAATTCACTAAGTGTCCGTTTTTTTGCGGAGACTTATAAAGCCCGGCACTTTGCAAGTTTTGTCATTGGACATTATGCATTTTCTTTTGAGAACTAGATGTATTGTGCTATTCATCTTATGGGTTGCAATTCCCATGAGACTTCAAATGCAACAAAATAAATGATTTCAAATCTCATAAAAAATGATAAGACTTAAAATCTAATGATGGTAAGAATTAATCTTGTTATAAATCTTGAAAAGGTGACTCAAATTTCCTAACAACTACCATGACAAAGTGCGTGCAAAGTGAAAGCTTTATAAGTCTCAGCAAAAGAACGGACCCTAATAGAGGTTCAAATGCAACTCAATCAAATGTCAGTAATTGCGGATTTTTTGCTCTTGTAATTTCGGTTATGCTGATTAAAAGAACTAATTGACAGGGTCAAGAGTGCTCTACCAATTTATATGCTTCTTTCTTTCCTTCAAGAACATACCAAGAGGATATATCTTTTTCTGACAGATAACAAGAATGATCTCAAACAATATATCTTATACTCATCCCACTTGATTTTTTTTCCCTTGCACGTCATTTTGTAAATTCTACATTGGCATTATTAATTGCAATCAATTCATTACTACATAACTATCTCATAAAGGTTTAGTTTGAACCTAATCCCTATATTTGGATCTTCAATATTCCATCTATTTTCCTGCATGAACCTAAAAATGTGTTTTTTGCTATCACTGGGCATAAATAAAGGTGGTATTGGATAACATGGTTATATGATCCCAAACAACATTACTTTTAGTCACTATTTTTCTCATTGCCAACTGCTGAGACAATAAAAAATGATTCCTTTTTAAAACAAATTTATGCATATGTTCTTCGATCCCCATGAGATAGCAGCTCCTCAAGCGTAAAGATCACATACTTGTATTCTTCCAAACCTGAGTTCAAAATTGCTTCTTTTCCATAATAGGATTGCCTCATAAACATAGATTTTGTCTTCTGTGAGGAAGTTGACGAAGTTACATAAGTTGTCTCCCAAACGATGAAAGTGCTATAAAAGTTAATTTTCTCAATAAGCAACTGAAGCTGGTTGAATTAAAGGCTTGGTTACTCTTTAAAATATTACCGCTAACCGAATAAAAAGAGTAAAAGAATGACATCTTAAGTTATTGAGTCTCATCATAAGTGCTTTTCTCTAAATATGCTCCATAATTTACTTGCATGATGTGTGAGAAGCATCTTTCGCATACAATAGAGTGTGAAACATGTATAGTTTGAAAATACAATTTCTTTTATCGGTAACAAAGAAGTTTGAAAATACCTATCAACACGAGTATTTTGGAAATGCATAACAAGATTGCAAGCTGTGATGCACATGCAACATTGAACAAACAGGGATTTCCAGATTATGAGCATAGATTTTTCAGTAATCCATTTTGACCCATAGTAATTAATGCCAGACCATGAGACTAACCTAGGATGATGCAATTTAGAAATAAGAAATTTGAATTCCAGCAATAATCAAAAGTTTGTTCCGATAACAGGAAACTCATAAAAGAAAATTCATTCATAATAATCAAAAGTTTGTTCTCCACTCCAAAGAGAGTATTTATAAAGAAAGGAATAAAACCTAATCATAGTAATTACAAAAGTATCATTACTAATAAAATAATCCTAGTAATTACAAGAGTGTCATTTTTTTTTAAAGAAAGCACCCAAATAACAAACTATAGTAATAATAATCCAATGGGCTAATCATAGCCCTCTAATCATTATGCTCTCGATCCGATGGTAGATCTCCCTTCATATCACGATCTAACGGTAGATCTCCATCCCGGACAAGATCCAATGGTGAATCCCCATATATAGCTTGAACTAAACCCATATACAAGTCATCCATCCATATGGAGACTTGCGTAGGGGCTTTCCTCCTCCTCCGGTGGTACACTCTAACACTGGATGATCCGATGTTTGCATCAATAATCTTGGATTATCTTAAGGAAAGCAACATTGATGTACGTATCAACTCAGCCTTTTGATTATGTTCTAATTTCTCACATTTCCGTTGGAATAAACCAACATGTTGGACGGAAGATGACAGAAAAAATCAAGAGAAAAGTGTGCTCTTGATAGTTATGTAACAGTCAATATAACAACAAACGTTATGTAACAGTCATTTAGTATGTAACGTGGCTCCTATTGGTTTGAGTATTACCAAAAACTTTGTGTAACTGTCCTTTCGTAACAATTTTGGCAAGATTTATTACCATGGTACCATTACTTTCTTCTATGTTTAAACAAACAGATTTTTTTTTTCATTTCATCAATCATCACAATTCTCAAATTCTTCTTCATTGAACTTCACATCCCTACTTATGATAATCTTCTTGGTGATGCAATTGTACAATTTTTACGCTTTCGAGCATTCACTATACCCAACAAGAATGCATTTTCAGCCTTGTCATCTAACTAACGTCTTATTTCATCTAGCATATGAGAATAAGCAATGCTTTCAAATCTCAAGTGTTCAACACTTGGTTTATGTCCACTCCAAATTTCTTGAAGAAGTTTGAATCGAAAAATAGGCAGCACATGCAATGGCTTCTACTCCAAACATATTACGAATTCATTTCGCTTTCACCATTTTTTAGTCAATTCCATAATTGTGCTATTTCATCTTTGGGTAATCTCAATTTTTTAAGGGGTGTAGGCCGTAGGAAGTAGCAATTTGATGTTGGATGTAGATTTCTTTTATTAAATTTTCAAACTCATTAGATTCATATTTACTGCCTTGATTGGATTGCAATTTTCTCAACATAAAACTACTTTGCTTCTCAACCAAGGCCTTGAAAACTTTTGAAACATCCAAACACTTTCGATTTTTCTTTAATAAAGTAATCATGTCTTTCTACTATAATCATCAATAAATGTGAGAAAATAGCAATTATCTCCAATTGAAATCGTGTGCATAGGCCCGCATAGATCCAAATGTATAAGCTCAAGGGGTTTTGATGCTCTCTAAGCTTTTTCAACCAAAAAAGAATCTCTTTGATACTTTCTAAGCACACATCCTTAACAAATTTGATCTTAATATTTGATGTTACGCAATATTCATCTTGCACGTAAGAGATAGTATTGCACAATTGAACGATCACCTGATCACCTGTCAAGTTCTTACTCGCTACCACAACGGAGATGCTATAACCACAATTTATCTTTAATGATAGTATTGTAGCGAGTAAGAACTTGACATTGAAAATTTTAACGGAAACGTCTTGTTTTGAGCATGATTCAAAATATCGGTATCGGTCGCCGTATCGGTAAGTCCAAAATAGGATACGTATCGGCGTATCGGTACCGTATCGGTTGGATACGGCGGAAAAATTCAGAATACGCTAAAAAAAGCTTGGATATGCAAGGAAAAACTTGGATACCTTGTATAAAACATCTTTTAATACAAATATAAGCTAAAAACAAACTAAATGAAGGCCTCCAACTACATTTATAATCATACATATGAGAGTTAACAAATTTATAAGTTAAAAAAGACGTGCGCGCTGATAAATATGCATGAAAATACAAACCATAGTTACTTAACCAAGTGATAGAAACTCACTTGCATTCATAAATCAAAAATATGAAAATACATAGACCCTTGTACTCACAAATCAAATTACATACATAATAGAAGCTCACTACCACATTAAGCTTCGTGCCAGCTCATACTCTATCATTGTGAGATCAGGATTTGAGTAGAGTGATACATTATAAGTGGTCCAGACATGATGATACCATTGTGTCCAAATCATTATTGTGCGGTACATGCCTAGGTACATTTGTACATATGTCTGCTGCTGAGTCATGATTTGTCTATAACTGTCAGTCAAAGACTGAGACTGAGCATCATAACCAGTGACTCCTGATAAGTAGGGTTGGGCTGGGGCATCATAACCAGTGGCTCTTGATAAATAGGGTTGGGCTGGGGCATCATAACCAGGGGGATAACCTTATTTATGTATTAATATCTAAAGTAAATGAAAGTAAAATCAAGTTAAAATCATTTACTTAAATAATATATTATGTAAATTAGTTGTGTGTATCGGGTCTATATTGTGAATTCTAGTGTAAATGAAAGGAGAAAAAAAATTAAATGAAAAATCTCTGTATCGAGTGTATCAGGCCTGTATCGGCTCGATATAGTGGAGTTTTTTTTTCCAGCGTACCAATGTATCGGATAGCTCCAAATAGGATACGTATCGGGCCCGAATCGGTCAATACGTATCGATATTTTAAACCGTGGTTTTGAGTCATACTCACCTTGGCTATGAGAGAATCATTCTTGTCTTTAAACTCACCTTGGCTTTATATCCTTTGAATAGAAGTTGTCCAACACTGAGAAGATTGTGTTTAAGCCCCGAAACATAGAAGACATTAGAGATACGCTTAACCCATTTTCTTTGTTTGAACAATAATTCACCATTTCTCTTCCTCGCAAGCTTCTTGTCATCGCTGGTTCTAAATTTGCTTTGAATTAAGTTAAATCATCCAAGTCCACAAAGAAACTTCTATTTCTGGACATGTGGTTATGAAAATCACTATCGAGGTATGAGTTGCCTATGGGCACTTATCCCAGGGATAGTGACTTAGACTTTGGAAGGAGCAGAATAGGCGCATTTTTTAGGACACTTCTCTATCAGGTGTTCGGGTTACCAAGCGGGCCTACACGTTCTTTCGAGCTTGGGCTTCTCTCAGGGGGATAGCCTCGTGGAGGGAGGATGTTGGATTTCCATCATAATAAGTTCTAGTGTAGCTGGAGTCTTTTGCTTGTATCTTTTTTTAGTGTAGGGGTGGCTATTTTCTTTTTTCTATTTGTCCAATTCACTCTTTGTGAATCTTTGTATCCTCCGTATTGCTTTTATTTATATGATGCTCTTGCTTACCTATCAAAAAAAAAAACTACTATTGAGGTACCAAACCTCATTACAAGCAAGGAAAAAGGTATCTTCTTCCTCATTTTACTCTTTCTTATCCATAAAATTTGGTTTCTACTCTTCTGCAAATCTTCTTCTATCTGGTTTCTCAATTCCTTGCATATGACTAATTCTCAGATTCGTAAGTTCCTAGCGGTGCCCCTTCTATTTGGTTTCTCAAATCTTCATCTATTATGCTTAACAGTATGAAAAAACTTTTGATAATTGTAGCATTGTACTTGTGATTGAGAAGATCTTCTTTTCCCTAATCCTCTCACAGATGAACACTCATCTTTTTATTTTATTGACTTATTCATCTATTGCCTCTTCCTCTTCCACGAAAATAACATCTTTGTCTTGTCCATCAAGAATCTACCCTAAAAGAGAATTGAGTTTGAAAAACTTGCTCTAGAGGAGAAGAATCATATTGATTCGAACGAAGTTCATGAGATCGAAGTGAGTCCAATAAACTTTCTACTGACAGTGTAGATACATCTTTGGATTCCTCCTTTATTTTGTCAAGCTTCCTTTTTTTTCAAAAATCTTTTGATCTTCAAGTTTTTCACCATTCAATCTCAGTTGAATAACAATAAAAATTATCTTATCAAAATAATCTTCCAATTTTGTCATCTCATCTATATGATGTAAAAAGTCTCTCCCATGCTTACTTTGCCGAAGTTATCCATGAGATTCTAAAAAAAAAAAAAAAAAAAATTTAAAAATAAAATCATCCACCTACTTGATAGATGAAGAACAACGGCTTCTTGTTCTTTTTGAGATTCTTTTTTTCAATTTATTGAGTGGTAGTTGAGTGATTCTTTTGATCCTCTGGCTCTACAAATCAGGTCTCAACTATGTCTCATAGATCTTGAGAGTTGAGACATACATAACATATTCATTTGAATACTTTATTGATTGTAATTCTTACCATCAAAATAAGAAAGTTGAGGGTGCAAAATGATGTTAAAAAGCCAAGATTCTTCTTCATCAAGCTCTAAGATGACTTCATTGAGAATAAACATGGAGGGAAGATAGACTGAAAAAATCAAGAGAAATGTGTCCTCTTGAGGCCCAAACACATAGAAAATGGAGGCTAACTTGTTAGATATCCAAAATAGCTTTAAACTTCATTCAAAAATCTCTCAAGATATTTTTCTCATGAATTACAAAAAATGAATTTTGCCCTATTTAATCTATAGTTTCTTTCCCAAGCAACAAACCAACAACCTAACACAGACACATAGAAATAAATAAAAATCTTACATTATCAGAGCAAGTAAAAAATAGTAGCTACCTAACCCAACCAAAACACTAACATAACTCCAACAATGGACTAATTTTAAAATCTAAAAAAATCATCTTTTCCCCATCAACCACCAAAAAACTCTAGCTTGGTGCCGAACCCCTTAGGTCTACACACAATGTATGTTTTCAGATTTACACTAAACGAAATCCAATAAGATCGATCAGTAAGGACCCCATGGAGGACATACTCCTCAGGAAACCAACATTTCGAATACATAACCCCTTCACTTCACTTGCTACAAAGTCAGCTTCGACATTGCCAACAATCTCTCTAACAAATTGTGCAGCTTCAACTAAGTTCGAATTCTTCCACAACTTAATATCTAGGGCGTTGTTACCGATCTCTCTCTCTCTCTCAATCTATATATATATATGGCGTTGTTAAATTTCCAAATTATCCTTATTTTCAAAATTCTCTTTCAAGTACAACATCTTTTCTATCAACGCCATTTCTATTCAGATTTGCCTCAAAAAAACCCTACTCAACAAAAGACCTAAGAGGGAAAAACCCTAATAAGAAACTTTTAGCAGAATGGATCGGTCTTTAAAGGGTACCTTGCAGGGCCAATTCTCGCGGTAGAAATGGCAGACGACGCGATCGCTGGCCTTAACGGCGGCGAAGAAATCCTTCTCGGAGGGGATCTCGGAGTACTCGCCGTGGCCGAGGGAAATCCAACGGTTCCTCTTCTCAGCCATCTTCTTCATCTGCTGCAGCCTCCGCTCCCTCAATGCCTCGATATCGTCTAGGTCTAGACGATCTAGGGCTGAGATCTCATCGTCGATCTTGTCCTCAACGGCCTTGGCGACAGTTAACAATTGCTTTTCCAGAATCTGTAAATAGAGAAGAACAGAAGAACACGAATCAGACTCAGAAAAAACTTCCAAAAGAGATTGATCATGAAATGAGAGAGCTGCGAATCTCCCTCTCTCTCTCTCTCACCTCTTGGACTTTTGGATTCTCCATCGAGCAATCGAAGGATATCTTTCACGCAAGAGATTTCAAAAGAAATGGGGGCAAGCCAGAGTCAGGAGAGGAAATACAAACTTGGTTTGTTTCAGCTTTATAAATGGCACGTGAGAGGTAACCCAACAAAAAAACTAAAAAAGCTACCCCAGTCGCAAACTTCCAAGCTCTAATGGTAGCGCCAAGTGTCCTTACATCAAGGACCCGGATAAATTGCAAAGAGCGCTTCCCTTCCCTTCCCTTCTCTCGACTTAAATTCCACGCATGTTAACAAGGTTTGAGTGAATCGTCCAACCCCAACGATATGGATTCAGCAACAAAGAGTTTCACGATATTTTGAAAATTAATTTTTAAATAGTTTTTTTAATTAAAATTTTAAATTATTTTGATACCCTTATCGAAATTTTGTGAAATTTCATAAATCTATAAATTCATTTTTAAAATAAATTAATAATATTTATATATATATTAAATTTTAATAAAATATTATTTTTAACATATAAATATATAATAAATCCAAATTCTGAAATTCCACCGACAAAATCGATATTTTCAAAATTTTGATCCAGGTTGGAAGACCGAAATCACCGATAATTTCAAGATTTCAAACCTTGCATGTTAAAACAATATTTTCATATTCCAATGTGGCTTCAAACTTATTGGGTGATCAGTTCCCAATTCGGTCGGGTCAACTAACATGGGATGACTCGTGGCCTTTTTTTTATCATTAAAACAATAATTCTTTCTTTTTTGGTCTATTCTTATGATTTTCTCAATTATTTCCATTTAAATGACTGGTTATTTGTAGGGTGTATTCGAGCCAAGCTTGGCCAATTTTGAGCTTGGCTTTAAACATGCTCAAGCTTGGCTTGAGCTTGATTCGAGCTTGAATGTTTAGGCATGAGATTAGCTTGATTGAGCTCGAGCCCCGTTCGAGCTTGAACTTTATTCGAGCCTTCCCCGGCTTAGCTCAAGCTTGATTCACATAATTATTTTGTTTAACTTTAATAAAAGTTCTATTAAAAAATTATAATACAAGAAACTGCAAAAAAAATTAATACATTCATATACGAATAATAAGATTTAAGGGATTGATCCAAATAGTAGAGGGTTAGATTTAAGTTTTTGCTTTTAACTTTTTTGTCGTTATTATTATTTAAATTAATTTATTAAAAATTAAAAATTATTACATTCTATAATAAAGAAAAGTGTAAAATATCATTTTGTATTAATTTAAATAACATTATAAAAAATATTGTATATATCTTTTGAGTTGAATCAAGCCTTAAACAAGTCTAGCCGAATCAAACAAGTTCTTGCTTCAGCTTGGGTTGTTTACACATTCAAGATCAAATAAAAGCTTGGCTTGATTCGTTTAAGCTTGAAATGTCAGCTTGAGCTTGGCTCAAATGACTCGAGTTGAGTCGAGTCGTTGAGTTAGCTTGGCTTGAGTGCAACCCTAGTTCTTTAGTTGAATCGACCAATTTTTTCGATTAAGACTTGTTTCTAATTACCCCCGATTTTGATTGTTTTGGGACCAGTTGACTTGTTGGGTCCTGATTTTATTGTTTTCAATTGGCTGATCTAATTTTCAAAACACTATGTTAAAGCACAGATGTTGATTTTTAGCCGAAGGCAACAGCGAGTGTTAATTTTTATTTTATTTTATAGAGTAGAGTTAGCATGACTTAAATCATAAATTCTTTTGTTACAAAGGAAATTGAGACAACTTACTGAGGCCTTTTATATGGGTTATCTCTCTCTACTATTATAACGAGGGAAGTGAGATTAAAAATTTGGTTGTTTTTTTCTAATATTCCTAATGAGTCCTAATTTTATGGCATCTTATAGTTAGTAATTATGGATTTTTATATTTTTCTTATTTTGTTCATAACTTTATATAAAAAAAAATTTAAGATATTATATTATACATGAAAAAAATTAGTAAGAGTATTGAAGTAATATCAACTACAACTAACAATAATCTCTCAATATCTCTATGATTCCCTCAAATTCTTCTTATCCGTATCTTCTTTCATACTCCTTCCTTGGTCTCTCAAAGAAGAGGTACATCCTCTCTACGTTATAACTATTTTTCAAGAGAAAAAATAGGGGCATTTGTTATAAGGTAGTTTCAACCCACTACCCCATCTTTTTGATTTATAAATTTAAAATTTTCTCATTAGAGTCCTTCTTCCAGTCTCTCTTCTCTTCCCCTCTCTCTCACGTGCATCGCACGACGCACGTGCCGCCCACTAATAGAATTGCATTTGGTAACAATTTTTAGAAACGTCTATAGGCTTAAAAAGGCATTTCCCCTACCAAACATACACCAAAAAAATGTCACGCGAGAAACAGTTTTAGGTATCAATCAAATAGGTTTATGCACCAATCCGGGCTAATTTTTAAGGTAGTATTTCTTCTTTAACTTTTTTTTTCCTTTTAACCGTATCATTGAAGCCATCTCTTTACTTTGAAGTTACATTCGCATTCGCAAATGGTGAACAGGCTTTTGTGCAAAGGTGTCTTGCCTTTAATTTAAAGACTGATCGAGTATGTGTCCACACTTGGCCGTAATAAGTGGGCCATGTCCCAATTTATGGGTCTATTTCGGAATGCTACCCTACTAATCAGTTTAACTTTAACCCATATTCTCACCTGACTGACAGTAGGGCTTGCACTCCTCTACTTGGAATATATTTTAAGAAAATGCTAGTGAGACCACACAGGATCTCAAAATTTCAAAAACGGATTTAATGAAATTTTGAGATCCATGCATCACAAGCATGGTCTCGGTGTGGTCTCGGCCCTTTACGGTCTCAGTAGCAAAGTCCTATATTTTGAGTTGTAGAATTCAATTTTTTTTCTCTTTTTGTGGGTGTAATATTGCATTGTTATCTCCTTCAAAAGTTTTAAACGATAATTTTTTCAGAAGGAAATGATTTGTACAGATTGTCAATAAATAAATAAAAAGAGAAGGGACGCTTGTTGTTAATATAGTAAGAGCTTGGAGGCCTCAATTTCTCTCTTCAATCACTTTTTTTTTTTATGGAGCTAACAAGTGCCCCTATTTTTCCTCGCAATATTTTCAACTGCTTAGAACTAAGAAATGAAATGATTTGAAATTTGAATGTTAAAGCTTTAAAGGGCTGAAAAGGTATGGAAAAAAATGAACACATGTGTGGTCTCGTAGAGAAAGTGGAGGAGAGAGAAACTAAGGTAGCAGACTGGCAGTCCCCATATTTTAAACAAGTTGGGATCACAATCAATCGCAATTGAACTCAGAAATTAATCATAAGGATTAAAACTTGTTAACGAGAGTTAAAGAGGATGGTTAAAGGGCTCTAGAGTGCGATTGAACTTGGGACAGGATCCTAACTCATTTTACACTAGAACATTTATATTAGCCCGAACATATAATGTTTCTAGGTCTTGGGTTTTCCGCTAGTGAGAGAGTGGGAGAAACCTTAATATCCTTTCCCTTTGATTAGCGAAGAAGAAGATCAATCGGCTCTTTTCGTGGACACAGCCACTAGGTGAACCACATAATTCTGTTGTGTAAAGGTGCAGCCACCTTGTCATTGGAGCATGTAGTACAGTGAATTTTGACATAATATAGTTAGTATTGTGCTAACATGGAACAACTGCTGGTAATACATGTTCTTACCTGAAATCAGTGTTATCAGAACCGGACCGAACCGGCCGGTTGAACTAGAAAAACCAAGAACCGGTCCCCTCACCCATTTCCAAAACCCCCAAAACTGGACCACTTTAAAAACCAGCCATTTATTTAAGAACCGACCAGTAATTGAATCAGGAACCAGTTGGGAACCGGACAGAACCGCTAGAATCGGAAAAAAATGAGGAAAAATAATTTTTAAATAAAAAAGGACACGGTCGAAACCGGAACCAGCCACCCCGCCGGTTTGACGACCGTCCGGTTATGGAAACATTGAAACCCATTCCCATCAACAAAATTATTATTTAACTAACTGATACAATTATATATCCTAAAAACCATCTCATGCAAACCCAAAGGCAACTGAGCTACAATCGCCATGATCAAACACATCAACACCGTAAAGAGAGGCAAGTACCCCACTTATTCCCTTATAATTCAACACCCATTTACCTAATCTCCCTTATATCCTGCATAGTTTCGTTATTATGTTATGAATAACATTAAATCTTAAACAGGTCCTTCCCCTAATAGAAAGTAAGGCCTTGGCTATCTTTCAAGGGCACTTGGGCTTGCCCTTGGAGTTCTTCTTGTCCCTGTAGCAAGGGCACTCGTGCTTATTTCCGTAAGTCCCAGAAGGAACGCACTTGCACTCCTCGCAACAGATCCCACAATACTTCAAGCAACGGTCGATCATTCCTGCTTTGGAGCACCTCGCCGCGCACTTCGAATCGCAGAAACCTTAATCATAGTAATTAAACATCCAAGTTCAGTCCATGATAATTAACTACCAAAAAAGGAAAAAGAAAATACCCATGATGAACAATCTATCTATATAAGCTCTTACTTGAACCAGCCATGGTAACTTGAAGGAAAGAGGAGCTCATGAGAAGAAGCGACACAAGTAGGAAAGTTGCAAAGAAGGGCTTCATATTTTTAACTTGTCTGAAACTAAAAGTGGATTCTAACAGAGTAACAGAGATGAAAGAGGCCTGTTTAGGGGAGGAGTATAAGATAGTAAAGCGATGAAGAGGGTGTGAAAGCTAAAGAGGATATTTATAGATGGGGAAAGAGTAAAGATTGGAAAAGAGGAGGGGTTAAAGAATAGGACTTGGCTACTGAGACCTCATAGGGCCGAGACCGCAACAACGAGACCGTGTTTGTGATGCACGGATCTCAAAATTTTCATTAAATGATGTACAACACGGCTTTTGATGGGGTGCCAGCTAATGGACGGCTAATGGGCGGAACATTGCTGGCAGCTTCTCATCTCCGATCGAACCCCACTTCGGCACTTCCCCAGTAAAACGTAGGGGAAGTAGTTACCCACTTCTTTTGCAAATTGCAATACAGGTCTGCGGGATCCACCAAAACTTGGTCCATCCAAAAGTATGCATTAAATTGTTACAGGATAAAGCTTATGAGACCGTGTTGGGGCCGAGACCGTGTTACCCAAGCACGGGATTTCAGATGGGGCCTACCATATGAAATGACACCACCTAAAATTCCATGATTAGGGAGCATGGTCTCGGTGGTCTCATACCTAAAATGGTCTCAGTAGCAAAGTTCAATGTTATAATATGGAGGGTGCTACCCTTACTCTCAGGCATTTATTAGGTCTCAACCGAGCCAATCAACTGTCCCAAGTTTTTAAAAAGTGTGTGTTTTAACATTAAAAAGTGTTTTAATACTTGTTTTTGAGACACTTAATTGACGAGGCTGAAAGTAAAAAAGCTAAAGTAGGGATAACACTCATGATACGATCTAGAGGAGTGCTATCCCAGCTTGAGCCAACCAGTTACAAAGTATATGCTTTAATGGTGGTGAGAATGGACAAGTGGTTGGCTAAGGCTTAGAGTAGAAAAAACCTGAGAGTAGGGCTAACACTCCTCTATAATGTATCATGAATTGTAAGAGTTTAAATACAAACATCTCTGGTTCAATGAGCTTCCAAAATATGCTTTATTAATGGAGTAATTAGGGTTTTATGAAAATTAAACATATTTCTGTCAAATCAATACTTTATTCAATTTTGAAATGTCCATATTTTAGAGAGTTCTAGGTATTTTTGTTTTTGAACAAAAGCACTCAAAGTGTATTAGAGTTTAAATGTTGTAATTAGAGTTCAACAAAAAGAAATTATATTAAGATTTTAAATATTAACAATAATTTTGGTTCAAGAAATATCTAGAGATCCCAATATGTCTTACGTCGTGTTGTACAAGGTGTCTTGCATTCAGTTTGAGTTAGACTCTGATACTATTATTACTTAGGCTCAAATGTTGTAATTAGAGTTCATCAAAAATAAAATTATATTAAGATTTTAAATATTAACAATAATTTTGGTTCAAGAAATATCTAGAGATCCCAAAATGCCTTATGTCGTATTGTACATAGGTGTCTTGCATTCAGTTTGAGTTAGGCTCTAATACTGTTATTACTCAGGCTCAAATCTCCAATTATTTTAGGAATTTCTTTTTGTTCGGAGTATTTTGAGTACTTGGCCAAATATAAGGTTATATTCAACATATATAGGGTTAGCCCAAATTCTTCCCATCTGTTATGAGCTGTGTTTTATATCAAAATAATCATCCTTTATTTAAGTATTGCCCAAGGTAGTCATTTTTTTTTAACGATATTTTAGTGTCTTACTTTAACCTTTTTCACGTAGCAAAACTGATTTTGACAACAAACTAAGGTTGTAATCAAAACATTAAGAGACTGGAGTTTGTGTGAAGTTATGGTAGGGCTATGGGCAATGAAACCTCGATGCCCGTGGAGTGGGTGCATGGTGCATCTGCCTGCATATGATCACCACCCATGAAATGGGCGGTTGAGTTTCACGCGTGCCAAGGGCACGTGCAATAGTTGGCCAATGGTTGTCTTGCCGCCAACCCGCTAGTATTTAATGCTGGTAGCAAAGCAATGATGTCCTACAGACACACATTTTGATAGTTCCTATAGATTGACATGTGTTTGAGGTTTGTCCACAAAGGTCTGTCCTTGTGGACAGACCTGAGTAAGCTCTTGCAAATTGACTCCTTGAGTCAGTCCGCGAACAAACTTTACAAGTCAAGTCCATAGGCTAGCCATGCAGAGTTAGCCTTTATTAGACCTAGTTTGTGGCCAAAATAGATGTGGACCTAATCAAGCTATGGGGTGAACATAGGTCCAACCTTTTATCCACTAACAAATAAAGGTTAGTCCCCTTTCTGACCTAGGCCGCGAGCCAAACAACCGTGGACTAGGTCAACTTTCCCTAGCTGGCAGTCAGATACTGTCACATAATAGGAAATCCCTTAAAAAGGGATCATGTGCTATCTTTTGGAGATCCCAAGATAAGGATCCATTCTTTAATCCCACTAAAGAGGTATCACATAGCACCTTATTAAAAAGGGAGAGTAATCTCTTCTTTTTTTGGAAGATAAAATTCTTCTCCCATTTTAAGAAAGAGCAATGCTATGTCCTTTCTGGTCATCCACTCTCTGGCTGTTTTACTAATTTAAAACAAAAAAACAAAACAGTGGTGGGTCCCACACAAAAGTGTTACACTATTTTGTTTTCTTGTATAAAAATAGGAGAAAGTGGATGGCCGGAAAGTGGACATATCATTGCTCTTTAAGGGAAAGATCTTATCCTCCAAAGTTTCCTAAAAAATGAAATTAATTTGAAATCCTCAAAGGAGGAGAACTCTTGGATGCCCCAAACTTCCCAAGATAAGGGAAAACAACTATCTTTGACAGATGACTCTCTCTAAAGAGAGTTGACCCTTTTTTGACATCCCCAAGAATAGGAAGTCAAAGGAGAGATTAAAGATGACTCTCCAAAATATATAAAAATAGAGTTTCTCACAAGAAACTCTTGAACAAAAACAAGAGAACAAAAAGAAACACAGCCAGGAGATAACAAAGAGAAAACCTCTTTCTTATTTTCATATATAGGAAATACAGTAACTTCAATAAGAAGAAGAAGACTCCATTGATGGAGAGGTGAACCCCTCAACATGGTCACCTCTCTTCCCCATTCTCTTTTCTCAATACAAAGACTTCAATAAAGCACCCTGTAAAGATAATATGAGAATTGGGTATCCCCTTTGAATAAATGAAATAAATTTATTCAATATATATTATTCTTCTTAATCAGAGGTTCATTCCCAAACCGGGAAGATAATTAATAATCCGGATCTATCCGGATTAAAAGGATAGCCCTCTACAAAAACAATAAACTCTACACAACAGTAGATGCAATGAAATTTGCGCGTTACAAGGACTATCAAAGAATAGGATCAGGTTAGTCCTAACCTTGCCATTACTTATAAAGGCAAGATCCTAATCCTGCCCTAGTCCTACAAGGGTCTAGATTACATACCCACTAACCACGCCTCAAGGGTAGGGTTAGGTAAGGGTTAGGTAGGGTGCCCTTGTTATAACGTGTTTTTTTGACAAGCGTAGGTGAAGCGTTGCACGTCATTTTAATGTGGACTACACCTCATACTAAGCTGTTAATGGATAAGGTTAATTTTTAAAATGATGAGATGGATCACATGAATAAATGAATCATACAAGTTGTTAAGGTTGGGGATGACTGGATGAGTCCACACCGAAATGACTGGTGATCTTCTCCGGTTGTAACCGGTTTGGGCAAAACCAGTTACAACCCTGTGGTCACCACATGTCCCGTTTTAATACCCCTTAACTGTGGTTAAGATTCACCTACCCTACGGTTCACCCACCTTCTTTGATTTTTAGAAAAAATATTTTAAAAAAATTAACCTTAAGAGTTGGTAAATTTTAACCACAGTTAACAAACTTTTTATTACTTTTTTCTAAAAACCAAGAATAGGTGGGTGAAGCTTAGGGGTGAATGAATCTTAAACATAGTTAATAGGTGTCAAAAGAGACATGTGGCCACCTCAGGGGGCGTAACTGGTTTTGGCAAATCCGGTTACAACCGGAGAAGATTACGTCCCCCGCCGAAATTATGTGCAGTTTTTCATACAATACCGGAACTCCACGTTAAGGTAGCCACTAGGCAGTCCATAGTAGCTTTGTTTGATCAAGATTCATGAGTGTTGAGACTCTGGTCTATGCTGATTGAAGTTGCATGCGACCTATTTGTAGAAAGCCGCAAATGGCATCTGCACCATCCCTTTTTTTCGGCGGTATTGATGTTAGTCGGTTAGTCCCCAGTAATTAAAGCCGCATAGGGCATACCTCATGAGACTGGTAAGGCATACAATTTCCTATCATTTTGAATATTAATTATACAAGTCAAGACACCAAGGTGGTGGTCCACCAAATCAATGGCCACCGGATTGTGATTTTGACTTTCTTTTGACGTCTTCTGGCTCTTCCCTCTCCTTTATTCGTGTCTGGCCCTTTGGGTTAGATGGGAGTAGTGGCAGCCACAGTGGGTAGGTCTTCCTCTCATGTTTAAGGTATTGCGGTAGAACCCCACAATCACATGGGGGTGTCGTACGAATTCAGTACCACTGCATTTGAATGGACTAAAGAACAAAAAAAAAGCTTGGAGCTTACTTAGTGTTGATGTACCAGAAATTCAAATTCAGTATTTTAGAGGTACAAGTTATTTCTCCCCACCAACAGCCTTACACAGCTTAGCAGTCATCCTACTACCCAAATTCCACAATGGATAGTAAACAGGAGTGGAGCCAAGATAAAAAAAAATTGACAACAAAGTTCGTAGGCGTCTGTATATTTCGTACATATCTTACCGGTATTGTTTCTCTCTATTTATACAGCAGGTGTCCCATTGTCTCATGACTATGTTTAGTTAGTATAAAAAGGATATGTTTTGCTTCAAAAGTTCAGGGACTCCATTGCCCTATTAGTTATGCCATATTAAATAATTGAATAATGTAGTTAATTTTTTTCTTCAAAAAGTTCGGGTTGCCCCCTTGTCTCATTGCCATATGTATTTTTATAAAAAGTTCGGCAAGGGATGCTGTCTCCATGCCTTATGGCTTTGCTCTATTAAATTTTTTTTTTTTCAAAAGTTCAGTGAACTACCTGTCATGCCCGGTGTCTATGCTTTATTAAACTATATTTTTTTTTGCTTCAGATGTTCAGAGGCAAGGATGACTCCGCCCTTGGTAGTAAAGCTTCCGCAGCTGTAATGACTAGATTTCGTACATGTAAACCAAGACCCCCAACAAAGCTGAGCAGCCAACCAACTATCCAAATCCCCCAATGGGTAGTAAAGCTTCTGCAGCTGTAAAAGCTAGAGAATTCTTTCACTTTTGGTTTCTACATTGTATACCGAACAAAATCTTGGTTAGGTGGAGATTCATATCTAGACAGTTGTAGTGACTGCTGACCACATCTTGGAGCGCATATGGGACCTACCCTTGTATGGATCCCTTACACATGAGATGTCCCTATGCCAAAAGCACCATAATCTAATAATCACTAGCTGTTCGTTCAAAGGGAATGGTGAGTGTACACATCACATTAGAGTGAATTGAATCAGTCATTGGATCCACCCATTGCAGAAGATTTCCTTTGTATGAGATGGGTGGTACGTGGTAGTTTAATACGCGACACCACAGTATCAGTATAATGCCTGTTTATTCCTCAAGGAAGGGAATTAATGGGCCTGGAGATGGAGGCACTATAACAAATCTATCATTTAGCGATGGGAATTGAGTGCTGTCTCTAAACCCATTACCCACGGTTGCATCAGTGACGAAATAGCGACGGACAAAAGTTCTGTTGCTAATAGAATAGTATTAGCGACAAAAAATGGAATTTTAGAGACGGAAATCGTCTGCCGCATGGATAGATTTCTTGTAGTGAGGAATCTAATGAATTGAAAGGGTTCTGGAATGCCAAATTCACCAGCCTATTTGACCGGGCTAACTAATTGATACAGCAGATGTCAGGGGACATGGCCTCCCAAAAATTTGAAAGTTTTCCTTTATCATGTATAATTTAAAAAATAATAATAATAATATTTAATTTTTGTATATAGTGACCCCAAACTAGGATATATTTTTTTGAACCAAACCCCAAATTAGGATATAATTGTTGATTATGTGGGAACTTTGACCCTTTTTAATTTTATAAATCTTTCTTATGTGTAAATATAAAAATTTAAAAAGTATAGTTAATTTTATGTATATTATTACTCCCAAAAGAGAGGTTCATTGTTATTCTTGTGTTATGGACCTTTATTGGAATGCTAACGATAATGAATTTTATGGCTCCGATAGACTCATGTGACATGACTCCGCCCCCCAAAAAAAATCTTAAGGTTATGTCCACAAACCCCCCAAGTCCCATAATATTTTGTGTACGCCTGATCATTATCCACAACTCATTACTTTTCTTGATATATGTCCTTCGCCCCCAAGGAAAAATTCCTAATGGATGGTAAAGAAATAAACAAAGATGAGATGTCATTGCCTGACCAGGTTAGCTAGGACATGGGAAGGGTTGAGTGTTTGATCCATGTTTATGGATATCTCAAACTGACTTTTCAGGCTTCGGATTCTCTCTTTCACATGCCAAAAAAGTGTTCAAGGGCCTCCATGCTTTAAGCGACATGTTGTTGGAGAAGTCATTTCATGGGGCCCATAATTTTGACTTCTCCAACCATTTATTTGACACATGGTGATAAAATTGTGAGATAAAAGGGGAGAGATATCAAGTGGAGAGAAGTCAAAATGAGGGGAGAAATGAAATGACTTTTCCAAGCCACATGTTGGTTAAGTGTGGAGGCCCTTGAGCACTTTTCTAGCATGTGCCAGAAGAATCCGAAGCCAACTTTTCAAGGTATACAGGATATTAAGATGCTATTTCATCTAATTGTACATCAAGTTCGAAAGGATCTTTACTCTACAGAAATGAATTTAATCCATACCCAAACCTCCTGAAAAAAAAAGAAAAAACTAGGAAGAAGGAGAAGATAATGGTCTATGGACCCATCTTTGATGAGTCCAACTAATAAATCATGAAATGAGATTTTAGGTGCCTGGACCGGACCAGACCAGACCGGACCCATCTTTGATAATACTATCATTTCTTCATTATAGACTGAGATCCTTTTTGAACTTCCGATCCATATTCCATGTAGAATGTTTGCCGTATTCTGTGAGGTCTTTCTCTTTAGCGTAGGATATAGAATCAGGTGTTATGACTTATATATGACTAGCTAGGAAGCACGGTACGGCGATACAATATGGGTACAGTGATACGGCAAAAATTATGAAAAACAGCTAAGTTTCACCTTAGAGTGCCGTATCCGATATGGCGATACGGGTAAGTTTCCATTTTCAAAGTATCCGTGCTTCCTAGATGACTAGTATGAGCCAATTTGCAACCATATGTTCACAGTTCGATCGAGTAGGGTTGCATTCAGAGTGATCAGAGTGCACCGGCTTGGTACACCGACTTCACATCAAACTCGAAGTTGTAGCGTATTCGTTGCTCCAAACAAGTATCGTGGACCGGGAAGCGAGTGCAGATGCTACATTAATTGGCTTGAAGCAACCATTGCAAGGTAGACACACTGAAATGGGTGTAAAATTGTAAATGGGTTGGGCCGGGCTATAATAATAAAATTATACTTGAAACGGGTGAGGGCATGTATCTGAAACGGGTTATGCTTAATTTATGTTAACGTTAGGATCAAGATCGTCACGGTTATGCATTGGGCATAAAATTTTGAGCCCAAAAGCCTATGGGTTTCTTGGCTGAGCCGAAGCTTAGCCTAAAGAAGGTGGTCTTCAGTATCCCCTTCCTCCCCAAGGAGAAAGTGCAGTGCTGGGATGAGAATACTACTACTTGCTCAATTGGTAAAGCCTGCTTGTGGGTATGGGTGTTAATGCGCTGGACTTGGGCCTATATGTTGGTCTTTTTGAATAGGCTTCCCTCGAGGCCAGCCCATTTACAAGAGGTTTTTGAGGCCCAAATTCGGATCGTTGACACCCTTACTTGTGGAATACCAACAAACATGGGTTTATTTAGACTAGTGTTACCTAGTTTGCTACCTACTTTACCTAGTTTGCTACCTACTAGAACGAACCCGGTTCGTTTCATTTGGGTTCATGAAAATGAGCGAATTTGATCTTTAAGTTCGACAAACTTATACTTTGAGTTTGACGAATTTGTCTTCTAGGTTCGCGAGCCAGCCATAAACCTAATACTTTTTTTAAAATAAATATTTTTAATATATTTACATGGTTAAATATATATGTATTAATATTATATAAGCGAGTCATGCTAGCGAACAAAACTAAAGAACCTAAGCGAACCAAGAAACGAACTGTCTCATCTTATCCCTAGTGAATCAGGTTCCTCTAGAGTGGCGAATTGCGCACCCGAATTCGAATCGAGCGAACTGACGAACCAGGTAACATTGATCTAGACCCTTTACCACTAAGGCTTAATTTTTTATTATTTTTTTAAATCACTTGCAAGTAGCTTAGGGCCCGTTTGGCATCACTCCCAAGAAACAATTATTTATTTTTTGGGAATAGAAACTCTTGCATTCTGTTCACAGGGAATAGAGAATTGTTCCATAGGAGTGATGCCAATACCTACCAAAGTAAAATGTAGATGAGTGTTTGATTGTGGGGTTTAAGTTATGGTGCATGATGTTTTGATTATAAGTTGATTTTAATTGGAGATGTGTCGCACTAAGTTCATTCCTTCATTCGGAATCCTGTACAAACTTTAGGTGCATTCTTGAATGAAACCAAGGGTACCCTACAAACAGTAGAATGGTCTAGTGCTACTCAACTTGCTACTTGTCACCAAACATCCCATTTCTAACCTTTGATGTGAAACCTCTCAAAAACAACCTAGAAGGACTTATAGTAGGCTCCCACATAAGTAAAATTTTCTAACTAAAGTTATCTAAAACTGCTTCTCCCTTTGGCAAGCTGCTTCTTCACTTTCGCTCGCTCACATACTTTTGTTGGTGGCCGGGCTCCTTTTTTAAAAGACTTCGGTGGAAAAGAAACATAGCTTTATTGAGGGCCCATTTAAAATCTTTTACAAAAGAAAAGTCTATTCAACCACAATTCTGCGTAGCAATTCCCTCAAAGAGATGTGTTACCCTACTCTTAGCGAAAAATGAACAGCTATTAAAGTAAGGAATGGTGTTGGTTTTTAATTGAAAGTAAGGGCAGGTGTTGATTTTTAGTTGAAGTAGAACTAAGACGACTCTTCCACTCGAATTGCGAAAGGATTATTAGTTTAGGGATCCGTTTTGTGTGTTTGTTGGTTTAGCATGCCCCCCCCATCAATGAAGTATGTTAGTAAAAGTATAAGCCAAGGTCAAATTCATTTCATCGTATAGACCCCGTCTCTCTAGAAGATGTCAGAAAAGTGATCTCGGGCTACTACATATTATGCGACATGCGACGATAAAAACGATAAAAAAAGGGGAAAAGTCATTTCATTTTCTCTCATGATTTTGATTTCTCCCTACTTGATATCTCTCTCCATTTTTCTCATCAATTTGTTGTTACAAGTCGCATAATGTATGGAGAAGTCAAAATCATGAGATACACTAAAATGATTTCTCCACCACATGTTGCACATAGAGTGGTAGCCCGAGACCACTTTTTTAGCATCTACCAAAGAGAATCCGATGCCCTTTTATAATGCATGTTTTTATCAATATACTTACAATTTTTGTTTTTATCAATATACTTGCAATTTTTTGGTGTCCGGGATCTGTTCTGTATCAATTGCACTCACAAAGCCCCTTTAACTATTCTTTTAACTTCAATTAAGAAGTTTTAATTGTTAATGAGGATTAAAAGGGATGCAGACCGCTAGTGAACTCTCCTAAGTTCACTCCCCATTGAATATGATCCCAGCTCATTTGTATACGTGGTGCTCTATCACGGGGGCACACAAAATCTGTGTGGCGATTTGCACCCACAAAATGGGGACTCGTAGTATAGTCTTCCGACGAAGACAAGTCCAACAAACAAATCATGAAATGAGATTCTAGGCGGGGTTTGGTTCCCATTACGTTAGAAAAATCTTAAGGCAAATACCCTACCAACCCACCTACCTTCACACTCACCAAACCATTGGTGCAAACAGATAGAAAGACGGATGGTTTTTGTACTCCAAAGCAAAAGAAAAAGCATTTATAGTGCCAGTAGGCAGTAGTGTGACCGGAGGAGTTGCACTCGCACGGTCGCACCCACCATCGGAAAGCAACATGGCAACTCTTTGATTTGCGACCACCTCTTTGGCTCTTTCCCTTCCCCCTCCGGCAACTGCGCTGTCCTTCCCTTAAAAACTAGAACTAACTGTGGTCCCTCATTCATCCCCTAACCCCATCTAATCTAGCGGCTACTTCCTTCAACTTCTCAGTCATAGAAGTTGAATGAATCCTTTCTTGAAATAACTCTTTTGCCCACCGCCTCCATTTCTCATTACTCTACCCTCTACGGTAATTTTGTACATGTGCCAAATATGATATGCTACAGTACGTGTATTATCTTTAACCGCAGCTAGCATTTCTTTTGGTAAATTATAATTTATGACCATTGAGAAATGCTAGCTGCGGTCAAATATTTTTAAGCCCTCACAGTAATAGTGACAAATCTTACTATATATTTTTACCAGTTACCGAACTAGCATAAATCATCATTTTTCTTTTGAAAATTTATTTTTTCTAAACGTAGTAAACGGTTGGGTAGCAACGCCACACATTCATGGAGAAAGTTTTGAAAAAAAATTGAATTATGTTAGTAGGACTAGCACTTCTCAATTTACAAGAGATCCCATATTATGATTATGTTATGATTACAGAAAGTCAATAATTACAACCATGTTATTGCCCTTGAGTAAATAGGGGAGCTCTGCTTCACAGAGAACTCTGTGAAGGAGAGCTCCGGCTCAAAATTATTCTCTTTAATTATTTAGAATTGTCTTTGGCTTGTTGCACAACTGTCCTTTTAACTGTAATGGAAAAACTTTTAACTTTAAATTCAAAATATAATATGAGCATTCCCTGGTGAATGCTAAAGACAGTTGTATCCGGTTTCTGCTAGAGAGGAGCACCAAACTATTTTAACTAATTAGTTTAAAGAGGCGTGCTTTTCCTAATCTCGGTCAAACTCTACTTTTAGCCTTCACCAACCACCTATCCATTTTCAAATCAGTTATGATGGTTAAAGCACTCTCTCTCATCAAGAATGGACAAGTGGTTGGTAGAGACTGAGAGTAGAGTTTGACTGAGATTAGGGCTAGCATTTCTTTTAGTTTCAAATAACTATAAAACAATGCCACTTGTTACTTCATGGATGAGAGTAAGAAAAAAAAAAGAATTCTGAAAATATGGCTAGGATTCCTTGTCAAAAAGTAGGGAAGGAACGGCACCTGATGAAAGCGGGAAACTAGGGGACCATAGCACACTAGCTTTGCTTTGACTTTGACTTTGTTTAAGTAGAGGTGCAAGCGAAGACCCCAACGGATGCTGCAGAACTGATTCCATTCGATTCCGATACCATGGTTAAGTTAAGCAAGTCCTAAGGTAGGAGCTTTGTTTGACTTCGTCCGTGTAGCCGGAACCCAGGTATGAGACGGGTCTGGGTGTCTAACCACCGGTTCCAAGAGTCTGACCGTCCAACCAGGGTTTGGAACCTTGCGCCACTCCACCGCCTTGATTGAAAAAGGCAACCAATTATCTCTGTCGAAAATTACTCTCTTATATTACTCTTTGAATGATGTGTGAAAAGCACCTCACAAAAAAAAAAGAGGTGATATGTATCACTCATATGGCACATGCACACGATATGAGTGAAACTTAATCATAGTTAATTGATGTGAAACAGTACATGTGGTGAGTTGGAAGGTGTGCATGAAATACAATCACATGCACGCTACGCGTCATTCAAAGAGAGACGTTGCTTTTCGAACATTTGCCTTAGGTTATCTGTTGCCGTTGAAAAATGGAGTGAGATCAGGTCATGGTACAACACGTGGACAAAGAGAGATCTGGCGGCGAGTATTGTTTTCACCTGCCCAGACGACAACTATATGCATAGCTGATCTAACTAGTAACTAGTAACTAGTAAACAGATTCGTCTCTTTTTTCACATTGACCTGACTGATTGACACTCTCCACCTTGTAAAAGGAGCCTCCCATCTCATCTTCTTTGAGTGGGCTCCTTCTCTTTAAGTCCTTTGAGAAGAGAAGATGGAAATATAATGAGCAAGCTTTTACATGGAGGGACCCCCTTTGACTGAACTTCTTCCTCTCTCTATATCTCCCGCTCTTTATCCCTTTGTTTCGAAGAGGTGCTTTCTTTATAAAATGGTGGAACACTAACACTAGCATCTGCTGGTGCACGTGCCTTGGCGCGTAAACAACATGGTTGTTGGTTTGTCATCATTTGGGACCCACTCAAAGCCGTGTTTTCAAGCATACATAATATATATAAATCGGTTTATATACTTCAAAGATCTAACCCTACATTTGATTTAAATAACTAAAGGTCAAGATTAAATTTGGCTCGACTTATTTAGTTATTTCTTAATTAATTGAGTTAAAAGGGTTAGGATTTTGGAGTATAATTTGGAGTACCCATAAACCAACTTCAATAGGAATCTAGTTTAAGAGCCAACCAAATATATGCCTTTGCAAAGGGGGTAGTTTGAAAATTGCAATGTAATTGAAAGGTATTTCTATCAATTAAAATTTTCCCATAACTTCTGAACTATTCTATCAATGCATAATTTTGGGTTGTTCCGATTAGCTCTTCAACCTGAGCTCTGATCTGATTCAAAGTTAAGCTCATATATATATATATATATATGAAAGTTGATAACGTCACATGTGAATGATATCACTCTTCACATTGAGATCATATATATATCACCACTCACTATAAGTTGTAGTGAGCTCCTTGCAAAGTGGACATGTGATAACTTGTTTGAGATTTTCAGTCTTTAATATAGCTCCCGAGAGACGTAACAAAAATGAGTTCGATTGGTAGTTTATAAACCTTTTGATCAAATGTGAAAAATCAACTATTTCTAAAGCTTGGATAGGGTGTAGTAAACCCTAAACCCTATCGTTAATGATGATAAACTAGGGTTTAATTGTAGAGTCTAAATAATCCAATCAAATTATTTTTTTGTCACGTGTTTCTTATAGGATTTACTTGACATCCAACCAAAGTCAAAATCTTAAAACAAGTGTCACGAGTTTACTTTTTAAGGGGCTGAGCAATGCTGCACTCATATATATATTAGCGGACATGAAGAATAAAAATGGGAAATAGTTAACATACCTGAGAAATAGATTTTATGATGGGTATTCAAGAGGAGGGGCATGGACCAATGAGGTTCAGCCTTGGATTTTAAAATCCATTTCCAGGTATGCTAATCACTACTCAATAAAAATCATCTCTATTGTCACATCTCTTTCTTGTGTTCACTACCTCTCTGGTTCGTGAAATGGTTTTTGGACTCAAGTATGCTACTACCATCTCAAAAATATCTTATCTTTTTCGAGTGCAAGTCCTCTATTCGGCGTCTAATACCTCGGTATTAGGTGACGTGTTTCCCTTTTAAATAGCCACGTTTCTCTTTAATTGTGGTTAAGTTTCACCGACTCTTAGGGTTAAGCGATTTAACCTTAGTTTTTATTAAAAAATTAAAAAATATAATACCTTTTAATTGTGGTTAGGATTCACTAAGCCAACGTCTCTTCTCATTTTAACACCCTTTAACTGTGGTTAAGTTTCACCCACCTTAGGGTTAAACCATTTAACCTTGGTTTTTAGGAAAAATTTTTAACACATTGTGTTAGTGAATCTTAATCACAATTAAACGGTGTTAATTTTTTATTTTTGAAATAAAAAATAAGTACATATAGAGAAATGCTATCATCCACTGAGACTAGTGAACTTGTAAACATTCAATTGTCTTTTTTATTCCACAAAATCAATTTCGCTTAGGGGTATTACTCTCCCACTTATAGTCTCACCTCGGATGGGTACTAGCCTTCGTAGGGGTGTATACGGGACCACAAACCTTTTTTAAGTCAGGACCTTTTGGAGTGGTTGTGTAGATTCACCCTTATGACACCCTAGCATATACCTTAGGTATGATGTATGTGCGTGTTTACCTCACTAACCAAAAAAAAATCTCTTTTTTAATCTTATGTATTGAATACCGTTCTATTAAATATAATAAATATAAGGATATTTCAGTATTTTCATAAGGGATGATTCATTAAAAAGGGGAGACACGGCAACACCCCCCACAGACATATTGGGAAATTTTAATGTTCGTCATTATGTGTGAACGTTAACAATCCCTCATGCAGGGATTTGAATGCCATTTTGGAGTGGGTGTGTTGATTTACCCTCATGGCACATTAGCGATTATCATAGGTTTGGGTGTAACCGTATCCAAAAAAATATGCTTATTGCGATTATGAAGTGAATCTTAGGCATTCTTAGAAAATCAGTTTTTCATAAAATTATAAAAATGCCACCTGCCACCATTTTACAATCTCTCCCCTTGTTTCGAAAGCATACAAGACATGCTTATCAAGAGAACCATTTTTGATGTACAACACACTCGGTGGCACATAGCCAACCATTTCAATTTATTTATTGGCAATAGATGTATATCAAAGAGCCTCGCTTTCAGGACTCTACGTGAGGGTGGACCGCATGCCAAACAAGGACTGCACTGGTTTGGCGTCCTAGGTCCATGCTTGGAGTGTGGTCCTATCACTTTATTGATGTAAAACAAAAAAAATGATATAAAGGTTACAAAAATATTAACCCCAGTCGCAATCGCAGTCTTCCAAGACAGGAGATAGTGGTAACAAGTGACAAACTCTAGCACACCACATGTTGCACCCACTTTGTGTTCGGAAATAATGCCTTTGAGGCTAGCACCCCTCATAAGGTTAATGTGTCTCTGGATCTGAAAAGCAACGGGAGCTTTCACACGATTTACAATCTCAGGCCACACATAAGGTATATGATCTTGAATAAGACACTTCTATTCCCGGACGAATTAGTCTATGGGTACTTCCAAAGTGTACTCTCAAATCCTAACCATTTAACTCAATTACTAATGTAAGATTAAAAAAGATAAAATAAGTCAAGCAAAATCTTCAATTTTAATGGTTAGTTATAAACAGTTAAGATTAAGAGTATATTTGGGGGTACCCATAAACCGACTTTGTGAGAACAGGGATGGACTACTATATTTATAACTTGTGTATAAATAGACCATGTAGTGAGTGCCTCCTAAAATCTTGACACTTGAAAGGTTGTTTTGAAATTTAACAATTTGATGTTAAAATGAATCATTTGGGAGACATGTGGCAAAAAAATAGGTTAATTGAATATTTATAAATTAGTCAATTTAAGATAATAAAAAAATCTAGAATTTCTATAGTCCAACTAAGGTCTAACAAACTTTAGGGGGTTATTGCCAAATTAGGGTTTAATTTAACAGAATATAAATGTTCGGTTAGGCTAATGTTTTTGTCAAGTATCTCCCAAAAAATTTACTTTGATATCCAACAATTAGATGCAACACGTTAAGTGTCATTTTTTTAGAGAGGCGCTCACTAGAACTTTTAGTGAGTTGTTGTCCATTAAAATCTTTTGATATATATATATATATATATATATATATATAGCACAAGAATTATTTATTTTTAAAAAATATTTTAAATAATTTTTACTAAACACTATTAATCTTTGTATTATATAATTTGAAAAGCGCGATCATATTATATTTTCAATCGCTCTATTTTAGTAAATAGATCCAAAATAACATTTACTACTAATATAGGGCCCATGTGACTCACTATTAGGTATGTAGTTAGAAATTTTGTTTTAGGTAAATTTTATAAAGTTGATTTTCTATTAATTCTCTTATTAGCACCCACTATTACATATGTATGATTGCAAACATATTTTTCTAAATATACATATAAGATCGAGCTTATACATATATTATCTATATAAAAATTCTTAGTTAGATTTCAAATTAACAAAAATACTAATCTCTACATATATTTCTTAAAATGATAAAAAAAAAAAATCCTCATCAAATATATTTTTTAAAATATAAAAATACTTATCTTCATATCTTTACTATTATAATGAGAGAGGCAGGCGTAGCCTGATTTTTCCAAAATTCCCAAACTACCTTTATATTAAACAAAACTTTGATTTAATATTTATCTTTACTATTATAATGTGAGAGGCAGGCGTAACCTGATTTTTCCGAAATTCCCAAACTACCTTTATATGAAACAAAACTTTAATTTAATATTTACTTTAATTCCCAAACTACCCCTTGCTCATCTATCTATTTAAATAATAAAATCACAGCCAATCACGATTGAACTGAGGGAGAGAGTTCAATCGCACCTACGGGTTAACATGTGTCCTTTTTAACTCCTATTAAATGTGGTTAATTCCTTCCCCTCGCTCTCACGTGCATCGCACGTGCCACCCACTAGTATATATATATTACAAAATATCCATATTCACATATATTTTTCAAACTATCTCACTCTACATGTATTTTTCAAGATAACGAAAAAACCCTTCTTGACATGTATTTTCATTTTTCTTTTACTCTTTTAAAGGTATTTGCTAAAATAATAAAATACCCATCTACACATATATTCTAAATGATGACATTGTGCAATTAAGAAGTCGACAAAAATACCATATTTTATATTTTTATTTGAATGACAAAAATGTCCCTCTTAAGTCTTAGTGCATGATTTTTTATTTTACTCCAAACCTAAGAGTTAAATAAAGCAACTTTTCAATTTATCTAAAGGATGCAACTATTACATAAAGGATAAGGATGCAACCAAACTATAGAAAAGTTATACTTTATCATTAAAAAAATTTCATGACAAATAATTTGTAAAATTTTCTATATGCAAACAAACAAATAATTCCTTCATATTCTGGGGTTTTGGTTGTGACAAATTAGATTCAAGAGCAATTAAGTGCAATATTTAATTTTAAAAATTTATTACGTTTTTATGTGTTTAACTTTAAGGTGTTAGCAAAAAAAAAAATTATCTATTTAAATATAAGGTGTTAAACAGAAAAAAAATATATAAGGTGGAACTCTTGATTTATTGAATTTTCAGAGCTCCTAAAACCTTTTTTTTTTTTTTTGCCCTCTAACAAGGAACCTCAAACCCAATTCACATGAACTAAGTAAGCCTAAGGCCAATGAGAACTATAGAACCTTGTGAAGATGTCCAAGGGAATGACAATAGTTTCCATCCCGTTGAGGTTGCTAAGGTTAAATATTGTATTTTATGAATAGAATTATATTTATACTTTTTTTTAAAATTTTTAAAAAAACCCAAAAAATAAAACGTGTTTTGGAGCTCGGGTACATGGTTAGACTCTGATTTTAAATCTTATCCGAGCTCACACAACCTTCACACTCAAACGGGTTTTCTCTCCTTTTCTCTTTCGTCTGCTACGGTTGCTCTTTTGTTTTCCTTTGTCTCTGAAAACACAAAGAACACTCTGTCATTTCTTTCGGACGTTTATCTTTGATTAGGGTTTCTCAGAGTACTTCTTTAGAATCTTCCGAGACGACCCGTGAATGAGGAGAACTAACTCCTCTTCCTCCTCCTCCTCTCCTTCGGTTTCTCCTTCTTTATGAGAATAAACAAAGAGGGTTTCATTTCTTTCCATTGATCTTGTGGGGTTAGTTTTTTTTTTTTTTTTCTAATGGAGAAAAGGCAAGGATTTTTCTCGGCGCTAAAGGAAGAAGTGGTCAGAGGGTTATCTCCGGCGAGGTCCAGGGCGAAGAGCCCAGGAAGGAGTGAATCCCCGATGTCAAGGCTGCTTAGGAGGAGGAAGCAGCACGTGTCGCATCCCGAGCCGGTGATCGCTAGGTCTGGGAGTCTCAGACCGGTAGGGGAGACACTGACGCCGTTGATGGAAGGTCCTGATCCTGATGGGTGCGACGGTGGAGATTCGAAGAGAGAAGGAGGGTGGGGTCAGTGGATGAAGGGACAACTCTCTCGGACTCCCTCTGTTTCTTCCTCTGCTTGTAAGCGTTCTGATCTGAGGCTCTTACTCGGCGTCATGGGTGCTCCTCTCGCCCCGGTGCACGTTAATTCTACTGATCCTTTGCCCCACCTTAGCATCAAACACACACCTATTGTGAGTCTCTCTCTATAATCTCTCCACCTCCACAAGAGTGCACCAATTTTGTGAAACTTCTTTTACCTGTATTTGTTTGTGGGGTGTGAGAAATGTGAGTTTGGTTTGGATTGAACATAAGAATTCCTGTTTTGATTCTTGCTTAAGTTCAGTTAAATCGCTCGGAATCCCTGGTTTTTATTGTTATTTTTACCCTTTGTTTCTTTTAAGCCTTTTTTGTAGTGAATGGTTCCATATAGTTAGTTTTTATATTTTCAGGTCTGGTATTTGTTTTTGGTGCATTTCTAGCCTGATATACAAATGGGTATCTCTGCATTGCTAGAATTTAGAAAGGACAAAAAAAATGTAGTTTGGTCTTATTAGTTTGAGGGTGAGAATTTGATAATTGGTAGAATTGATATAAATGTTGTCTGCAATAGTGAAAACATGAGCTGTGGATTTTGCGTTGAGCAATTTTGGGGGGTGGAAAATCATTCCCGTTCTTAAGTTGTGCAATCTGTTGATACCCATGGGTTCAATGCAATTTACTGAAATCCCTACTAATCAAATTGATGTTCGGGGTGATATTATTGCAGGAAACTTCGTCAGCTCAGTACATATTGCAGCAGTACATAGCTGCGTCGGGAGGGCAAAAGCTGCAGAATTCCATCCACAATGCCTATGCCATGGGGAAGGTGAAGATGATAGCTTCCGAGTTCGAGACAGCTACAAAAGTCATGAAGAACCGGAATGCTTCTAGAGCTGCTGAGTCGGGCGGATTTGTTCTTTGGCAGATGAATCCAGACATGTGGTATGTTGAGCTTGCAGTCGGGGGCAGCAAGGTTCATGCTGGCTGCAATGGAAAGCTCGTCTGGAGGCACACTCCATGGCTTGGTGCCCACGCTGCAAAAGGTCCCGTTAGACCTTTACGACGGGCACTTCAGGTGAAGCTGCTTCTGCTAGTTCATGTTCTGTTCTTTAGCTGTTTAATTGCTGTAGGCCATTGGATCATTTTCAGATGTGGGCTTCATTCTTTTTCAGGGTCTTGATCCCAGAACCACCGCCAGCATGTTTGCTGATGCGAGATGCATTGGAGAGAAGAAGGTGAACGGAGAGGAATGTTTCATCCTTAAGCTCTGCGCTGAGGCACAAACATTGAAGGCCAGGAGTGAAGGGCCAGCAGAGATCATAAGGCACGTTTTGTTTGGTTATTTCAGCCAGAGGACAGGGCTCCTTGTTCACATGGAAGATTCCCATCTGACCCGCATCCAGTCCAATGGAGGTGATGCCGTGTACTGGGATACCACTATCAATTCATTTCTCGATGATTACAGGCCTGTGGAAGGAATCATGATTGCTCACTCGGGGCATTCCGTAGTGACCCTTTTTAGGTTTGGCGAAACGGCAATGAGCCACACCAAGACAAGGATGGAAGAAGCATGGACAATTGAGGAGGTGGCATTCAATGTCCCGGGCCTTTCGTTGGATTGTTTCATCCCCCCTGCTGACATTAGATGTGCGTCCATCAGTGAAGCCTGTGAGTTCGCTCAGGATGAGAGGGGAAAGACAACTACAGTGGCAGCAGCAGCAAATCGGGCCAAAGTTGTGGTACTGGAGAAATCACATGACAGCAACATGGATGACATAATTTGGAAGATGGAAGTGTAACAAAGGGGTATAGATGGATCAGGCCAAATTGTTCATACAGGTAGCTTGTTATAATTGACCGAAAAATTAGAAGGTAAAGTGGTAAAGGAGGAGCTAGGCTGATTGAGCTTATCTTAATCTGTAAATAGAGCATAATCATTCACAGGTTCTCGCTGGGGCCTGGGCGAATCTTTATACTCTCAATGCAGAATCCGATCACGGAGCTGGTGCTCGGTTCTCCAACGGGAGATGGAGTAAATGGAGGTTTGTTTTTTCACTTTTACCTTCCATTCGTGAAGGACAATGGTGAAGCTTTGATATCTCATAACCATTGACCTTATGATTCTACTAATTCTCTTTGCTTGAAGGCACCCAGTGGAGGCATTAACAAGAATGCAGCTGCCATCTGCCCGGGCTTGACACTAACGTCTTTTGGTCTTTGAATTCTACTGTGTGGGGGTGTTATAGTGTTGGTTTGATTGATGTAAAAGTTATTTTTGGGTGTGGGAAGGAAAGGGTTTTCTCTGGATGTGAGAAAATAGAGAGGGTAAAAAGAGGAGATAAAACCCTATTTTTCTTACCTACTGTAACCAAAATGCAAGTGTCTTGATCTAGGTTTCTGTCTTGTGGATTCTGTCAAAAGATGTAAACAAAACTGTGTTGGATCAGATATTGAATGCTTAAGGTATTGTCTTATTTGCTTCATTTCTCTCTCTGGGTCTTTGTGAATTGTACTTTGTATCTAGTGCCTTTTCTCTCTGTGGCCCTCTCTCTACCTTGGTGCAGGACAGCATCTTGGGTTTGTTATTGGGAAGTTCAGTAGCAGTGTTAATTTGGGATCTATCTTCTCTCAAGTGAGATGAAATTAGGTGTTTGGTGGGGCCCCATCAGTTGAGAATATTTCTTTTTGCCTCTTTGAACCACTGGACTCAAACCCACCAAATATACTGTTGTGGGATTTGGTTTTGTTTGCATGGTTTGTG
Source organism: Tetracentron sinense (assembly GCA_015143295.1). Classification (NCBI taxonomy): domain Eukaryota; kingdom Viridiplantae; phylum Streptophyta; class Magnoliopsida; order Trochodendrales; family Trochodendraceae; genus Tetracentron; species Tetracentron sinense. Next base: position 26,135,926 of record CM026574.1, read on the forward strand.
ACAGCTTATGTGAGAAATATCATTACAGCAGGCCATGAGTTTAAATCTGTAATTTTGATATATCTACATGCATTTACAGACGTTTTTTTGTTTCTTCCTTTAGCCCCACTTGGGGTGTTTATTTATTTCTTATAATTGTCAGAGCAATAAGGTGGAAGTTTATTCCCCATGATTTTTATTTATTTTTGTTTCTTCCTCCCCGTGATGATGTCTCCATATGGTCAAAATCTCCATTGATGAGTGATAAAGGTTTACATTATTAGCTTTTATGGGCAATGTACCACAAGGTGGGTGTGGTTTTATTATTTGAAGGGGGATGTGTGTGACGTGGGAGACCCTGAAGGACTCAATAAATGGGGGAGACCAACCAAACCAGCTTAAAACCTTTGAGCCTTCTGTCTCAAACACCCTATTTCAGCAGTTTGTGCTATTTCTGCTGGGGGCTTTGTAATTTGGGACTTGGTAGAAAATAGGAATTCCATTTTGGACATTCTCACACTTAAAAATGGAACCATGGAGTGTAAAGCCATCCTACTAGTTAGTCTCTTCCCATGTACATTTCAGCTCATTGAATTGAATAATACCATTGTAATTCGAGACCATTAAATCAAATGAGCAGAGGGGTCATGTTTACTGTTTGGGAATTTGGGAGTGTTAATTGAGGTTTATGGAACTAAGGATTATATATTCACCATAAAAATTTATATATAAAATAAAAATAAAAATAAAAACTAAGGACCATATATAATTTCCTATCTGTTGGAAAAAAAAATGACCTGATAAGGGATTTATCATATGTTGGTAAATGAGAATTGACCCGACAAAGAAACCCAGAGTGCGACCCGAAGATTTTTTTGATCCGTATTTTTTACCCGAATAGATATGGGTTTTGGGCTTAGGCGTTCGTTGGTGTTTTGATAACTGAATTTTCTATCCGTTTTAGTGTCTCTTCGGAAAAGTCATCTCAGTTCGAACAGACACACAACTCCTATTCCTTCATTCATTGAATTAGTTTTCTTTTCTGAAGAATCAATTGCATCTCTCTCTCTCTCCTTATCATTGTTGTTCGAGTACATACTTTGATCAGTTCGTTGGGTTTTGCAGATTGTAGTGCTGCTTCTATCAAACCGAAATCTGTTTTATCTTGGGAAACAATTACTCTTTAACCTTAAGCATCGAGAGGGAGTAAATTCGTTTTAAAGAAACTGTGATTCACAGGGCTCGGATTTGCTATTTTATTCTTGTTTATTGTTATTTCAACTTACTTGAAATTCTATTATTTCAACTTACTGAAAATTCTGTAAGTTCTTATTCTATTATTTCAATTTCCTTATTCTTTTGAAATTGATCCTAAAATATTTATTTAATTATATTTCTCTAAATTTAGAACAACACTATTAACTTATTCCTTCTAACTTTCTGATTATTTTTGGGAATTGCATTGATTATCCTTATAATTTTACAAGAAGCTTAGATTCTTTTCCTTTCCTAGGATGACCTTATTTTAGGTTCTTGCTGACTGGGTTGTGTGGTTTCAATTCCCATGGCTTTCCAATCCTTTCCTCTTCCTCTCAAGTCTCAACACAAACACCAACAGAGAAGAAAAATATAGATTCATCCCTCCCTCTTCTCAGATCGCATGTTAAGGATCTCAAGCAATGGAGCGACTGAATCAGTGCGTAATTTCACCAACTTTAAGGAAGTTTTGAAACTTGGAATTGAGAATTGGGACAAGTGAAGTTGGGTTTAATTTTGTTAATTTATATACTTCTTTGGACATGGGCTCTTTTAGGTATTTGCATTGACTTTATTAACCCATAGTCTGTATTGTATGATATTGTAATGTATCCAAGTTGAAGAGGTGTTCTCAATTTGCTTGACATGTAGAGCATTTAAAAATGTAAATAGGATCTGAAAGAAAGATGGAGCTTACCCTTTATTTGTGAAGAATATATGTACATTTATGAGTTCGTACTACTCATCTACTACCCAAGAACTACCTAGTAAATAGTAAGTACTCTCTCTCTCTCTCTCTCTGCGCGCATGTGTAGAAGTGTACATACAGTAGTAGAGCTAGTTTTGATCGTAGAGCTACTTTAACTTGAGGATTTTCCGGTATTCGATGGATTTTAGTTTGTGAAAAAGTTCCAATTTGAGGTGAATCATGATGTATTTGGTTACAATTCCTAATGCTTCTCTTGGAAAAATTACTTGGTTGATGAGATTCTCGGGAGGAAATATGAAATTAATGAAGCTCCCCAACCATTTCCGAGGCTATCTTTACCTTATTTGTGGATGATGTTTCGGTAAAGTCATTGCTGTCAAAACCATGAGCTGGGTTTGCAACAGTGCAAAAGCTCAAAACCATGATTTAGGAGTCCATTTGCTTGCAACAGGGCAAAAGCTAACTGAATCTAAAAAATGTGTCGAGTTTTTTTCCAGGATAGGCAATTGCGCTGGTAAGTGAGTTAGCAAGTGAGGACGGGTTTTGAACCCTGGCTGTGGTTTTAAAACTATTTAACATGTGGTACAATCTTCAGAGATGTGAGAGGTGCGCCTATGGGTGCGATTGGAGATTTGGTGCTCCATATGGAGTTACTCGCCATTTTGTGGCCTTAAGTAGAGGGGAAGAGACTCCCAACGGGTTGTCTCTTGTATTACTAAGGTTTGTGAATGGCCTTGGAATCATAGGTATATGCTCTCGCGTATTGCGAGCCTGATGGATCGGCTTGATAGGTTTCAGCTCCAGGTGAGCAAGACCTCGGTTCCCTTAGCTTCCCCGTGCTTGCCTTAATCATTAGTAAGGATGTTAGGGGGTGTAAGCAGGGGCGGAGCCAAGGGGGGGGCGGGGAGGGGCCATGGCCCCCCCAAATTTTTTGCAATTCCTACTTCTAGTAGTATTAAATAGTGGGTCCTTTAATTTTTTAAAATTTTTTTAGTATAGCTGCCCCCCCCCCCCCCCCTCCTTAATGTTTTTGTCTTATATACACAGTGGCCCCCCCAATCTTTTGTCCTATATGTAGTGCCCCCAATGCAGTCCGGTGATGGCCTTGAGGTTGCCACATGTCCCTATTGACACCAATTAACTATGGTTAAAATCACTATGGTTCACCAACTTATCCTCGGTTTTTTTTTTAAAAGATTGAAAATTTTTTAACCTTAGGAATTAGTTCACCACAGTTCACCTACTTAACCTTAGAAAAAAAAAAAATTGGTATCATTTTTAAAAATCAAGGATAGGTGGGTGAATCTTAATCACAGTTAAGTATTATCAATAAGCACATGTGGCGACCTCAAGGGTATAATTTGGACAAAATTTTCTCGAAAAAAAGGAAATTATCCAAAAAAAAATTTCTCGGGGGCTACGCCCCCGAACCCCCAAGCTCCATACCCTCAAATTCATTAAATTTTTTATACACGTATTTCGGCCCCCCCAACAAAAATTTCCTAGCTCCGCCCCTAGGTGTAAGTATATTAGGCTGTAAGTATTTCTTTGTTAATGCAGGTTGGGGTCCGCCTTAACCCCCCCCCCCCCCCTTTTTTCTTTTCGAAAAAATAAAAACTTGTTGCACACTTTTGGATGTTTTGCCCTTTACTCGTGAAGGAAGAGATTAAGATGACAGTAGATGAAGCCCAGCATCCGAGCCATAAGTAATTAAGGTTGGGATATGTCCCTGGTGTCAACTGTGCAGTTTTTGGGTCCCGATCTTGGGCTGGGCCTATAAAAAATACAAAAGAAATGCAACCCAAGTCCGGCCCATTTACAGACTGTTCAACTGTTATGAAGACCTGTGGGTGTTGGAAAAAATAATGTGATTAAATATCCCTAACCATCCTATTCACGTACAGTAGTTCAATTCATTTAACACGCATAGCGTTCGTTCGATTCATTTGCATATGAGAATTACATCCTCAAGAACAAGATCGAAAGGGATCGTGTCATTTGCCATATGCTATTCCTTTGTACAACTCATTTAGGGGTGGCAAGTTATGGCTTCAAAGCCATTGTAAATGTGTCGGGCTTTAGACTGGGCCTATTTAAAAATCACCAAAATTGAAGCCCAAACCAGGCCCATTACCACCCCTAAACTGATTAGCTTTCATTACCATTTGATCCGTAAAGCTTCAAACTAAAGTGTGATTCCCTACTTGTTTGAATAGATAATGCTGGTTTAGCCCAGGTAGACCTGCAACAGGAAACAACTAAAGACATTACCTAGGTTTCTTAATATTATCTTTGGTTAGATGGTTTGCTCTCAAATTACTTAAACTAGAAGACACAATGAAACTCCATGGCTTAGTCTCTGCTAACACTAGGAGAATCAATGACTTCCACAACTTGGCCCAAGGCTAATTTTTCAAGTTATTTATTCAGGCCCAAACGTAGCCCTCCTTCAATGAACCTTTAAACCAGGACCAAGTTCACTTTGGGGCCATTTTGTTTAATCCCAGACCTTGCCTTCTGCCTCTGCCTCTGCCTCTGCCTCTGCCTCTGGGCCCACTTTGACCCAATAGGGAAGGGGTGATTAAAGCAAGATATTGATCAGCCTTGAAGTTAGCTCTACCCTGTATGTGTTGTATTCAAAAGTTCCTAAACTTGGTTTGAGATAGTCCTCTAACCCCCAAAAAATGAAATATCTCTTGTCTGGGAAAGGAGAATGTGGCATGTAGTAAGGTTCAAACCCACCAAAAATTACAAAATCTCGTCGAAATCGATTTTTAGATTATTTTAATAGGTAAAAAATATTAAATATATTTTTCAAGAAATTCTGAAATTTTGTGATTTCACCCGTCATATAACTAACTGGCAATCAAATCAATCCCACTCCTTCCTTGTGACCTTATCCAATTAATTAGGTCATTTCTTTCTTCCAAACCAATCATATCATTTGGGAACTAATCATCTGGGAACGAACCAATCATTACTTACTTATCCATATATACATCCGTGCATCACCTGGCGTCCATCAGGTTAAACGAGGTGCAAGGTGATCACCATCATTAGATTGGTACTAGTGAAAGAATTCATGGATAACCTGAGTCTTTCCTATTTATTATTGATTTTCTAAGATTTTATATATTTTTAGAATATATAGTATGTGGTATATATTTTATACTATATAGTTTAAACATATATTATAATTAATAGTTTACACATATTGTTTATAGTTTATACTTTAATATTATATAGTTTATTCATTTATCATAACCATACAATTAGTTTAGCGTTTATAAACAATAATGATTCTTAGCATATAATCAAGACATTTATATAATATAGTTTATACATTATATTAGCATAAAATTAGTTTATATATGTATATTTTATACATTATTTTAAGTAACTATAAAGTGTATTTAGTAGAGGGTGTTTATAAAAATATATAATTGATCATCATATAATTTCATTCAAAAGTATTTATAATCAAACAAATATATAAAATTATAAATAATAAACTAATGTATGCTTATTAGGGGAACGTATTTTTATAATTTAAATTTATTTATTTTTAAAAAAAATTAGATAAAGAATATTCTACAAATTTTGATAATTTTGTTTAAAATTATTTTGGTTTGGTTGGACAATATTGTCTGAATTTCGGTCCCATAGATTGTTAATTTCGCCCAAGCTGAAAAAGAGATTTTGGATTAATTTCAGCTGAAATTAGAAGAATTCAATCTTTCAAATTCTGGACCGAAATTTTCAAACCTTGGCTAGCAACCCCATCTTACTACAAATAAGTTAATAAAAAAAAAAAAGTTGCTCTTACGTAAAGCATATTTAAAACAAAAAGATTAAAATACGCCGAACTAGTCACAAATCTACAGATAGCTATGCCCCAACCGATGGTGTTTTTTGTCCACATCTTTGAAAAATCAAATGGTAACCCTCACGCAATCGTCCATGCAAACTCAACTCTAACTGTGTTGCCACCAATTTTTCTTCTAAACCGGTTGAGGCAACTTTTATTTGGAAAAAAAAAATGGTTTGTAACATGTGCATGGAAGAGTGAAACTTGGCAGCTACAAATAAGCAACTAGTACTGGAAAAAAACATTTTTAAAAAAGGACTTTGCTACTGAGACCGCAAAAGGGACGAGACTCCCCAAACCTGTGCATTCATGCATGAGATTTCAGGTGAGGCCCACGTTCACATGGTAGGCCCCACCTGAAATCCGATGCACGGATGCACGGTCTCGACCTTTCTGCAGTCTCAAAAGCATTTCCCTAAAAAAAATTAGAGATGCATTTGACTAAAAAATATCACATTCACTTTTATTATTTAAATATTATTTTTATTTGTCTACATGTTGTTGATTGGGCTTCAAAGACTATTGCTGCCTAATTTTGAAATTGTTTTCCTTTTTAGAGGTTGTATAAGGGCAAATACTCCAATAAAACAAGACAAGGGATTAACTATGAACAATAATTATTATGAACATGAGCTAATTCAATAAATAATGAGAGCATGCAACCCAACAATCCTTTATGCTATGTTTGATTGCCGAGAAAATAGGTGAAACCATATAAAAGAATAGAAAATTTTGAATTTCTAATATAATTTTCTTTTCTTTTTCATGTTTTTACTTATTTTCTCGGCAACCAGTTAAGGCATGTATAATTTTGTAATTATAAATATAAAATAAAAATACTTTTGTTAATTGATTTTTTTTGTTTTCCCCTAATTTTTGAGATGCCCCGGTTATCTCTCCAACCGGAACTCCTCCCCATACCCATCTAATAATCCCCTCAAACACATGGCCTTGAAAATGAACCAAAAAAAACATGGCCTTGAAAGGGATTGTGAGACTACGTCACGCGTGAGCAAATTTTCACGAAAAAAGATGAGATTTTGTGTCAGGAGTCAGGACGAAAGTGGGCCCAAGCAAAATCCTATATAAACACCTACAACTCAATCATATCTATGTTCTTCATCTCTCCCTAATCGATCGAAGAAGATGAGCTGGTGGTGGGCTGGAGCGATTGGAGCTGCAAAGGCAAATTTTAAATTTTTTTAAAACAAAAAATTATTTCTTCTTCAATCTAATAATCTTCTTTAATCTAACTAACATCTTGTTTTTACAGAAAAAATTCGACGAAGACGATGGTCAGCCTAAGTACCAGAGTACCGCTCTCGTCATCGGCGTCACCGGAATCGTCGGCAACAGTTTGGCCGAAATTCTCCCACTTTCCGACACCCCAGGTGGTCCCTGGAAAGTCTACGGCGTTGCCCGCCGGCCACGTCCCTCCTGGAACTCCGACAACCCAATTGACTACATCCAATGCGACGTTTCCGACGCCGGCGACACCCTCACCAAGCTCTCCCCTCTTTCCGATATCACCCATCTCTTTTACGTCACCTGGACTAGTCGTCCCTCCGAGGCCGATAACTGCAAGGCCAATGCCGATATGTTCCGAAACGTCCTTCGTGCCGTGATCCCGAACGCCCCAAATCTCCGGCACATCTGCCTACAGACCGGAGCCAAACACTACTTCGGCCCCTTTGAGTCATTCGGAAAGATTCAGCCTCATGATCCTCCTTTTCACGAGGATCTTCCAAGGTTGAATGTTGCAAATTTTTATTACAATCTTGAAGATATACTCTTCGAGGAGGTTGATAAGAAGGAGGGTCTGACGTGGTCGATTCATCGTCCTGGTAATATTTTTGGATTCTCTCCATATAGTTTGATGAATTTAATTGGGACCCTTTGTGTTTACGCGACAATTTGTAAGCATGAAGGGACTCCGATGAAGTTTCCGGGGAGTCGAGAGATTTGGGAAGGTTACTCGGAAGCTTCGGACGCTGATTTGATTGCTGAGCAGCAGATATGGGCGTCGGTTGATCCGTATGCGAAGAACGAAGCTTTTAATTGCATTAATGGAGATGTGTTCAAATGGAAGCATTTGTGGAAGGTTTTGGGGGAACAATTTGGGGTGGAAACCGCAGAATTCGAAGAGGGGGGTATGGATGGGAGCTTGGAGGAGATGATGAAGAACAAGGGTTCGGTTTGGGATGAGATTGTGAGAGAGAAGGAGCTTCTGCCAACTAAACTGGAGGAAGTTGGGGTTTGGTGGTTCGTAGATGCTGTTCTTGGGGTGAAGGATTCGCACTTGATGAGCATGAATAAGAGCAAAGAACACGGATTCTTGGGTTTCAGGAACTCCAAATATTCTCTCACGTCGTGGATTGATAAGATGAAGGCTTCCAAAATCATTCCTTAGTCCCTCACCCATTTGAATTTGATGGTGCTGTTCTTCTTCTTCTTCTTTCCTTAGTCCCTCACCCATTTGGATTTGATGGTCTTCTTCTTCTTCTTCTTCTTTCTGGTATTATGACTACTGATTATTGGTCCTGTTGTTATATTTTAATTCAGAGGATGTAGGACATCTCTTTGATGCCTCTTATCAATATTGTAGAGTTATGTGCTATTTTGCAAGGGAAAATAATCCCCTCTTCGATGGCACGAGGAGGGTGTCCTATTACCAGTAACCATCTGGCTACAAAGTCTTCCATCTACGCCTTGCTTGATGGATTCATGAGTCTTTACGAACTAACATACTAACATACGTAGTTGGTTTCCGAAGGAAGGAAATACCATTATAGTAGGTAGCTAGGAACATCAATAAGACTTAGAGAGCTTCCAGGAAAGGACAGGAACTATTAACATATCTGACTAGGTATTATCGTGGTCGTCTCCTATCTCCTTTCATGTCTCTTTTTTTTTTTTAAACTCCCTTTTACTGTGATTAAGATTCACTAAGCCTCAAAGTTCATATTTTTAACCTTGATTTTTCAAAAAATCATGGTTAAAAATATTAACTACAATTAAAGAGAGCTAACCAAAGTTTTTTTTAAAAGGCACTTGGAGAGAAAAGCCAATGCTGATCCTCGTAGCACCCTCCGAGGAGAAAACTAATGCTCCTGTGAGAAGCTTAGAGAGAATGTAGGACCTGATCCCTGAGTGTTCAAGTGTATGGACTATCTAAGAGGGGATACATTAAGAAACAACTTGGTAAATGAGTTGGTGGGCTATGAATATGGTGTATAAATGAATATGGACCTAGCATTTGATCTTTCTGGGACCGTACTGTCTACTTAGAACAAATCTAGGGTTTTGAAATTCTATAATCACATAAAATGTACAAATTCCTAACATTCTATGAGAATCAAACAAAATTAAACGATTCTTAAAATTTGATTCATGTAAAATCATCTGATTCCTTTAGAATTTTGTACTTATGCAAGGTCCCAGTTAACTGTAGGACGGATCGTGCAGCAGGGCCGCAAAAGTCCCTTTAAATTGGGTGGGGTGAAGTATGGGCTAATGCCTGATGATCAAAGCCCATTTGGGGCTTGTATCTGTAGGCCAAGCTTCAACTTGGCAGCAGCCCAGGCCAAGAAAGCTGTTGATAAATTAAATGGTTACACTGTAAAACTTTGGACATGTAAAGACTGAAATCTATATTTTATTTATACTATCAAACTCTATAAAATATTTGGGGTAAGATGATTATTTTAAAGACTGGTAAGATTCAATACAACTACAACGTGGAACAAATAAACATTTTTGTCATTGTAAGCTGATGAAGAATAGGCATGGATCCTGCCTCAATTAGTCCCTGGTTCCACTGATCAAGGTCTCTTCAACTAGTAATCCAACATGGCTATGGCCGACCAGCTTTTAAGGGTTGCTCCCTTGAGGTTCTGCATATTAGTCAGATTCATGAGTGCCAGGACAGGACAAAATTACAAATGTCGTAATCCATGCCCTCCTAAAGATCACTCACCTCTTCAGGGATCTAAAGAGATCATCATTGTCAGTGCTTAGAGCAGCAACAACTGATCCAGTCGTTGCAAGAGTTGAAGCTACATCTGGATAATCTTTCCAAGACGTCGTGATTCTGACAGACGGATACAACCAACTCTTTATGGAATCCACAAAGGAGTTGGGGTCAGAGGTCAGAATGGCTTCCCAATCCACCTGCAAACCTTGTGGGATGCTCCCTGTGACATCCATATTAGCCGCAAGAAACAATCCAAGCAAAACAACATACCCCACAGCAGCAGAGCCTCTTGATAGTGGCATGAAGTTGTACCTGAAATCATTTGGTTTCATATACATTAATAACAACTATAGATTAATGAGCATGGTTTTAAATTTCACATGGAACTAAAATTTTCCAAAATTTTCACCTTATTGGATGTTTGGGAAAATGCATCTCACGTGTATTTTATATCTCACAAAAGTATCATATGGCATTTAGGCAATTTTTCATACATTTCAGTAAAAAAAATTCAACTGAACATTAACTTTTGGCAGAATTCAGAAAGATTCTACAATTGAACATCTTTTGATCAAATCATTTTTCTTGATTGTGTTCTTGAGTGAGACTCTAAAACTCCATTTGAAAATTTGTTGATAAAAAAGCCTCCAAATTCAGGAGGGCGACACATGACAATTATTGTCATTGAGGAGTCATTTCAATGTTCACTTCTTCTTGGTTTTTTTCTTGTTAATGGCTTGTTCTTTTCTTTTCCTTCATAAAATTAGGCTTAAATTAGCTTTCATCAAATGTAAAAGCATCATATCTATGGATCATTCACCAAATCATTTGATTTCCAATTTATTAGGTAAAAAATGGGGAAACCCGTTTTTTCGTGTTTGACTTGAATCTTATGTTGTATGACTTATTGGAAGTTACAAATAACATATGAATGTAATTTTGAATGTGAAATACATCATATTTCCGTCAAAGAGTAGTTTTCCCCAAAATTCTGTTAATGTGTATAAATTCTGTTTTGTAGCATTTTAAATTCCGACTGTAAATAATGTCTCTTTAATATTTAACTGAAATATCAATGAAAATTTCCCCTTTTATCATATATTTTTTTGGTAACATTTTGAATTACGTGTAAAAATGTTTATATAATATTACCTGAAATATCAATGAAAAAGTTCCCCTTATATAAAAAAAATTTCCCTACAGCTGAAGAATATAATGCCATCCCGCAAAATTTCCTATTTCCAGAGTACAAAATTTCCAGCAAAATCGAAGTTTCAAACCTTATTAACTCGAGCACAAACTAGTATGGTCTAAATTCACCGTATTACCAGTAATATGTCATCCTTAGAATCGCACCACGCACGTTCTCGAGCATATCAAAATCAGTACACCCATATATTTCACCACAATAAGCATTGCACAAAGCCTGCAAATCCAGAATTGAAAGCCGCCATCAGTCAATCTATTTACTTTTGGTGTGCATAGTTTGCATACTATAGAGATCTAAGCTGAGAAAGATATTTTGTAAAGGTTATCGGATGACAGTAACAAGCTTCTACAACTGGAAAAAAGAGGTGTGGTGGAGCTCAAATCTGAGAGATTTCAAGATCAGGCATGACCATAAAGAACGGACTCTGTAAGACTTCACAGAAAAGGGAAGGAGATGGAAAGTCATATGTAAGGTTCAAGGGTTGGTAAGAAGATGGTGCAAGTACTTCTTATGTTATGAATAATTTCTCTTCCTATATCATGATTTGCACCAAAACATTCAGTGATGACGAGAATCAAGCATCTCTCTGATTATTAACATAAATGTATAGTAAGAGTTGCTAGCACGTACAACTGGCAAAGAAGGTAAGATTTTTGTTTTTGATCAGTCAAATAATAATTGTCCAAAAGAAAAGAAAAGGGTAAGATAGAACTCAAGTTTTAAGTGATTATCACAGCAGGCATGGCGAAGCTAGAGTTCAACAATGGAGGAACTCTCCTAAGACTTGACAAAAAGAGGAGGATACGACAGATCATGGCTAAGGTTCAAGGGCTCTTAAGAAGGTAATGTAAGTTCTACTTATGTCTCATGTATTTGAAGTTTTGAACAGTCTATCTCGTTTTAAACAGTTTATCTCTTCCTAAGGGGGTGTTTGGATACGATTATTTAGGCCATTATCACTGTCCACTGAGACTATAATCAGTGAAAAAAAAATAGTTGCATAAAGTATACCTATATGATTAACTTGCTGATACATCAATTACTTATGCTAAACATCTAACAAAAGAAAAGAAGCATAGGGGAAAAAATAAAATAAAAAATGAAGGAAAAGTGAGAAAAATGAGAGGACAATGGTAGAAAGATGTCAAATGGACTCAAATCAGAAGTGATTTCAAAATTAACGAATTTTTTTAATTATATTTTCTTCGATTACAACCACTAAAACTGGCTATCAATTATGTATAATCATTTATTTGTCAGTAACCAAATGCTATTATTTAGCCATAATTGATTATAATCAATAAAATAACCCAAGTCAAATGGCCCCTAAATAATGCAATGCTCCAAAAAATCCAGTGATGCAAAGAAATCCAGTGTGTATTTTACATAGCTGCAAGAAAGCTATGTACAAGATGAGAAGTTTGCTTCTAGGAAACTCGTTTCCCAGTCTCACTTCCTCTCGCTTCAATCAGGTATTCAAGTCTCATTTAGTGGTCAAAGGGGGTTGTGCATCTAAGAAGTGATGAATAGACCTGAGACTAAAGGCTACAACATAGATCCTAAGCAAGTTTTGTTAGATTGAAAGCTAAAACTGTAAGACACCTACTTCTCCACAAATATCTCATGTAACATTAAATTTAAGGAACAATTGACCATCTAATATAATGAGAATGAAGCACCTATACCTATTTCTCGCTTTCGATTTCCTAATGATTTTTTGAGTCTTGCTTCCCGCTTCTTGCTTTCGCTTCTCACTTTGGTAACTATGGTATTTTCACTACCCTCCATGTTTTTGCCCTCTACTTATCTGCTATAGGCATAATAACATATCCACGCTAACCAAGGTTCTAAATGTCGATATCGCTCGACATGTTGAGCTGTGAAGAAAAGATATATTGGGGATATTTATCGTAAGATATATCGGTGATTTTTGGAAAAATGACAAAACAAATGGGGAAAACTGGAATTTTGCGGTGGAACTTCAAAATATGTTAAAACAGATGTTAATACACCTTTAAGAATAAAAACATTTACATAAAAGATGTAATGGGAAATGGGCAAAGATTTGCGTTGACAACATAACGTATGATTGATTCATATTCCTAAATCATTCATTTTTTAATCAATAAAATTTATAATTCATAAGATTCATAACAATACCAACATACATAATAATAATCCAACTCATACACAAAAGAAGTTACACAAAGGCTCGAAGTCATCTCTGTCCTGATTAGGCTGGCGATAATACATATGTACAATACTATGCCCAGTTCATCACAATATCGTACATTAATGTATACTCAAGTACATAACGCCAGTAGTCATTTGGTCCAAAATGTAGCACGCGTCCATTGATGGATCATATGGGTATTGAGGCACAACTGTCACCGATACTGGCAAATGAGGTTGTACACCTCTATACCCATATGGATGTGGCTCATACACAAAAACATATCCATGTGAATATTGGTCCTCTGGATGTGCATAGCTATGTTCCTGAGAGCACCATTGTACCCCCTTACTCATATTCATACAGCTCATACCCAAAAATATATCCATATGATTTTTTTGGAAATTAAATTAGGAGTATTGTAAATGGAGGGTACCCATAATATGCTTTTTTTTTTTTTTTTTGTAAAGCTTGAATGTAAAGTCTTTTCCTGCTGTGCTCGTAGCCATAGTAACAAAATTTTCCGATATATTGAAATTTTCACGAATTTTTGGTCCCATGATTTATTTGCCGAACTATTCGCGACTTATTGAACAATTCACGAATTATTTGTAAAAGTTACGTCATTCACGTTTAATTCAGCTCTTGGTTTTTGTGACATTTTTGGTTTTATGCAGGGATAGTATTGTAAAATGTCTTTCTTTAAAAGGGGAAAACCTTTTTGTTTGATCGAGTGAGACAAAAAACGATTTGGACGATGAGAAGAGAATGAGAAAAGATAGTCTCCAACGCCATAATAGAACATACTGGTAAGTGGTAAGCCCTCTCTCACTCAACCTTTTTTTTACTGTCAAGTCTGTCATTTGGGCACCATATTGCTGTAGAGTTCTACCACTATCCTGCTCTCCTCCTACGCTTATGTCTAAAAAGCACCGTGGGTTCACCATCTCTTCTTCCTGCTACTTTGTCTCCATTGTGACCACAACATAAAATAAGGGGGAAAAAACCCTAATTCCACTTTTCTTTTGAACTCTTTGGAGTTGCTCACCACTGTCAATATTCAATTTAAAGTTCAAACACCCACTATTTATTACTACTACCTGTTGCTAAGATATGCTCATTCAGTGTACAATTTTGTTTTCTTTCATTTTGCTTTGTTTTCTAAGCATGGGTATCTGCTCCAACGAGGATTGGTTTGGATTTTCCTGCCGTACATAATCATAGAAATTGCATTTGTATGTACATCATTGGATAGCATGCAGGGAATGAGATTATCGCTGTCTTGTATTTGCCTTACATAATCATATATTACGGTTGTTTTGATATCTGATCATACACACACCAATAAAAAGAATACATCTACACTTTTAAAATACAGTCCTACTTTTTTTCCCAGGAATCTTGGATTGTGGGAGTATTGCTGAGATATATTAATTAGAATCAATATCTAATTTTTTATAATTATTAATTAATTAATTAATTTTCTCTTCTTTTTTTTCCAAATTATCCAATTTTTTTGAACTTGACACCCCTACAAAATTATTCCCGAACCCTGGCTTTGTTACTATGCTCGTAGTAGCACTGTAGCACCTAAAAAAAGAAAGAAAAAAGACAAACTACACAAATATTGCATCTAGTACTGACAATTTAATAGATAGAACACTTGGAGCATAATATAGACATAAGTACCCTTCATATCAAAAGTAATTACTGCTCATTCAGCACTGCTTTCATAAGTGATACCATGAATTGAAGTCCAGCATCAGTAACAAAACCTTGAATGATAAGATGATTGGGAAATTTGGAAATTACGGAATGCAATCTTATCTTGTGGCTAATGCAAAACATAAAGCCCTTCTCCAGAAGCAAAGCGTAAAGACCCAGTCCAGAAGCTGATGTGATCAATCTAAACTTGCAAGGTCAAATCTCATCAGCTGAAATATTTTCTTATGCTATCCACTACCTTAGTTATAGAGCCTAAACTAGGTTTTGTGTCACAAAGCTGAGCATGACAACTCAAGTTACCTTTGGACAAACTGTTCAACAGGAAAAGCTGAATTTTCCTTCTCGAAACTCATTGTCTCATTGACCCTAATCTTTTAAAACTGACAAGTATTGTCTTATATATAACATAAGTAGATTTTGTATGGCCGTGAGACTTTTGAATTTTAACATTATTTTAGGGATTACTGTAGCCTGTTAAAAAGGGCATAGAACATCAAGTTATTTAATTTTTTGAATTTTAAGTTTTAAGTAGCAACTCTCTCACTTGGAAAGACAGACAAGCGCTTCATTGGTTCTAAAACTGAATTTGGTTACCTTTCAAGAAGTGTAAAAACCCTAGAAGGTGCAACATATGGTCAGTAAATTTTTTTCTGCACTCAATGGAGATTCATACTTTTGGTTGGCATGTTTACTTCATGTTTGAGTTCTAAAATTTCCAAATATGTTAAAGGTAATTTTCGAGTGTTTGTGTATTCTGATTACACTAACATGAAAATTTCACCATGTTAAAAGTCTAAAAAATTTGAGCCACAATGATTAAACTGAATTACCAGTAAAACCAGGGAATCATACTATTCAGAGAAAACAGAAAGAACTAATGGCTCAAGTTTGAGATTTAGTGAAACATACTTCCCATGCCATTCTCATTTCTGCATCGTAATCGTCCCATCTAGTAGGTGTACAAGGTGTTCTAATCGCAAAGTCAAATCCGTTTTCACCCCTGCAAGAATCATAAGATGTTTAGCAGAAAAAAGAGAAGAAAAATTTGGAAGCCATTTAACATTGCAGAATTATTCAGTACATTTTCTGTAGGGTGATCCTTGTCCCCTCAAGACGCTTCCTGAAATGAGCACAACCAAATAGAATTCAGGAGATAACAAGAAATGTTATGTCCAAGACATTACTTTTTCTTCTCACAAGGCTCTGCTACTGAGTACTGAGCAATGCGGAACTGCTATAGCAATAGACGAGTAGCCATAATTACCCCTCAAATGCTGTACTGTTGCACCAAGTAGCTAACCAGAAATCCTCACCAACAACACTGTAAAGATCAGAGCAGGACTCTGCACGTATTATCTGTACGTTGTATCCTCAACATTAGGCAAAACAATTGAAATACGATATGAGAAATCAATGTGACAGTGAATTAACAGAAAGTAAGAACTAAAAATAGTATTAGCTTGAGAAAACTGCACAGAATATGTGATGATGCTAGTCATAATAATTCACAACATGCCAATTCATGTGATAGTTTAAAATATCAATACGTATCGACCGATACGTATCTTGTTTGGAGCTACCCAATACGATGATACGCTGAAAAAAAAAATCCCCCGTATCAGACCGATACAGGCCTGATATGAGAATTTTCGCACAAATTATTTATAAAATATTATTTAAGTAAATGTTTTTTAAATTAATATTACTTTCATTTACTTAAGATATTAATATGCAAAAAAGGTTATCCCCCCATTTGAATTCAATAAAAATTATTTTGATCCAAATTCCTAAATAATAAAAAGTCAACTTTGTAAGCACCCCATTTTTGCAACCCCGAGTTTGGAGGAAACCTTGAATGCAAGAGGGAAACTCACCTAAACCCAAGCCCATTACCCGAGTCAATTTCCTAATCCCATCTCCAAGCCCAAATCCAAGGTCTCAGTTCCTAATCCAATCTCAAAGCCCAATCAAGGCCCGCCACAATAGCCCATTACCCAAGCCTAGGCCCAATGCCTAAGCTCAAGCTCAAGCTCAAGCTCAAGCTCAAGCTCAAGCTCAAGCCCAAGCCCATTTCCCTAAACCTATTTAATAAAACCCATTTCACCTAAACCTAACCCAAGCCCAAGGCCCACTTCCCTAACCTTTATAAAACCTTTAGTAGCAAACCCTAACCCTTTTTTCCCTGAGACTTCTCTCTCTCCTTTCCCACTCATGTGAGGCCTCTCCCCTCTTCTCTCTCCCCTTGACCTCTCATAATTACCACTTTCATGAAAGAGAAAGAGTCCTTTCCCACTCATAGCTAAGTGACTATGATTTGTCTTTTCATACCTTCTTATCAGCACAGCGTTCATGCCTTTTTTAACTTATAAAATTCTCAACTCTCGTATGTATGGTTATAAACATAATTGGAGACCTTACCGATACGTCGATACATATCCTATTTTCGACTTACTGATGCAGCAACCGATACCGATATTTTGAACCATGTTCATGTCTAACCAGTCAACCTTGAACTACTTGCACAGACACTATCCAGCTTCAACTTGTGACCCTATAATTCATGACTTATTAGGTTACCTTCCCTCTCAAGATGAGCTGGATATTGAAACCCACCAAGGTCTCGAATCTCGATTACGACCTGACTCACACTAAGGGCCAAAACTGAAAGAAACCACTGAGTTGCTGCATTATTAATTTTGAGCGGTGAGGACAAAATAATTGTACCAAAATCTTGCACATTCGGTGAATTGAAACTCATGGATCATGTAGGTCTCACTTGAAAGGAATGTCACACTTTGTGCATGGCTAGTTCTTCTACTATCTGTAGATCAATTTTTCAAATCATATTGCAAAGCGATATATTACATATTATCATTTAGTTACTATTCTTTCATTATAAAATGACTGGCATTCACTACTTTGTTGTCCTACAGGTATTTGACTCATGTCAAATTTTGATTTCCTAAATGGAGTACTTTTTATATCAAATTGGTAAAAGAGGTTGTGTATCATACATATATACAAATATAGCTTCCTTACAACTAACCATAGTTGCAGGAAAGCTATGTACAACGTCAGAAGCTCGCTTCGAAGGAAGCTCATTTCCCAAACTCGCTTCCGCTCACTTCCATCAGGTCCCACTTAGAGCTCAAAGGAGCTATATATTTAGCAAGTGATGGGATAGACCTGAGTCTAAAGCCTACGACAGAGAGCCTAAGCAAGTGTGTTGGATTGAAACCTAAGACTGTAAGGCACCTACTTCTCCGCAAATATCTCATGTAAGATAAAATTTAGGAATGATTGGTCATCCTAATATAATGGAAATAAGGCACCTATATCGAATTCTCGCCCCCTATTTCCTAAGGATTTTTTAGCATCACTACCCGCTTCTCGCTTTCGCTTCCCGCTTTGGTAACTATGCAACTAACTATTAAAAAACATACACATCCTACAAGGATTGTGAAAATGGACACCATTAAAATTTTGAAAGTAAAGGAAAACATTTCTACTATCTGTTTAGTACTATGACCTTTAATGAATCACTCCACCTTTTTGGTGTGGCATGGAATTATACGAGCAGTGCACAACTTGAGGATACGATACCTCACTGTATTATAAATCAATAGTAGAAAACCAATTGTATCATGGTTCTTCAAATCCTAACATGTTCATGATATCTACAGTTCTACACAAAGGTTGGTGGCATCTAACAATACCAAAGGTGGTCTATTTGGCTGCATCTAGTTAATAAGCAGGAGAAAGAAAAGATGATGATGCCACTCCTAATAAACAATTGAAGTAGATAGATGTCAGTGTTAATTCTGCTAAAGGAATGCTACTAGCAATTGACCATGAAATAATATTTACAAAATGTTTTGAATTTCAAAATAGTCATCTAGGAAGTATAAGATCATGACCAACCTCAAATATTTGGGATGAGGAGGAGGATGAAGATCATGGCAAAGTTCTACCATAAGTTCTATTAAGGATATGAATGATAATGCAGTGATACAACAGGTATATAGCCCTTATGAATTGGGAAAGGCAATGATTGAAAACATATTATATAGAAAAGAGATCTAATATAAAACTCACATTTTGATATTTCCCATCTCTGGATATATCAATAATGTCATCTGCCTTGTTGTTTACATACATTGTTTCCTTCATGACAGTCTTTGCAAAATTTACTGTTCTGCAATATTAACAAATAATGAGCATTTATTTAAGTGATTTTGCTCTATATTGAGAGTACAGGATTTTACCTTTGATAATTTGGAAAGTACCGCACAACTTTCGCTTGTCCAAGAATCATCGGCGTGTGAGACCCAAATCCAGTATTGAACTCTTCACTGGGTTGCAAAAAAGACCACATCAACCTCATCTTAACAAAAGATAATTTGCAGCAATCAACACACGCAAGAACTTAGTTTCAATTTGGGAAGATTCAAGAGCTGAGAAAAGAAAATTGAGAGAAGAACAAAAACGCACACAGACAATGTTGATCAATCTCGTATTGTTGGGAATCAAAACAGGGCAAAGGATGACCTAAGTGTTCCTAATCACGGTGCAAAAATTCTCCACATATTTAAAAAATCATGAATAATATCACGACATTTTCATCAAATGATTAAATCACGAAGTATTCCCAACTTTTTGAAAAAATCGTGAATTTTTCAAATAGTAATCAATTATTTACAAATTTTTGAAAAAGTCCTCAATAAATATCTAATGTATGAAAGCATTTGTTTACAATTTTTCAGAATTAGTAATTTTATTTTTTCATATCTTACTCAGCATTTTTCTGACTTTCTGAATTTTTCCCTAGTTGGATAATTCCCAAACTCTGACTTGCTTACTATGTTCCTAAGAGGAGTGCTAGCCCAACTCTCAGGTCTTTCCTACTCTCAGCCTCCACCAACCACTTGTCCTTAGTCTTTACTTCGACCGGTTGCTTAAAAGCACACACTTTAATGTGAGAAAAGTGTTTGTGCTTTAACTGGTTGCAAAAGCAACCAGTTAAAGAAGGGACAGGTGGTTTTGTGGAGGATGAGAGTAGGAAAGGCCTGAGAGTAGGGCTAGCATTCCCAATCCTCATGTTCCTAATATGAACAACAAGCATGAAGAGAGGTGGAAAGAAGATGGAGTTTCCTTTTTATATTTTTTTTCTTTTTATTTTTTATGATTTGATCAACTTAATGAGTTGGAGTGCATGGACCCTCATTTTCCTCCATATGCCTAGAGACAACCACTATGGTGGATTTCTCACTAATGCAGAGTGAATATAAATTTTAAACTCTTTACCCTAATAACTGTTCTTGGTTTTTCCCTTTAATGCAATTTCCTTAATAATTCAATATTATGAACATAACAGAATATGAAGAGATGAAAACTCCCGACAAAATGCCTCGAAAACAGCTATTTGACAAAGTGGAGTTGGTCTTGTATAAGAAAATAGTTGGTAGGTAGGATACAATTCAAACCTCCAACAAATTATTCTGGAGTCATATTAACATGTAAACAAAAAGAGTACCTCTTTGGAGAAAAGTGAAATTCCATATGATCAACACTAAATCCTATTTAGGATGTTAACAGTACATGATACAAATGGTCACCTAAACTATTTAGAAGTCAATAAAAGATAATTTGAAGATCAAAGAACATAAAAATGATAAAGTTATGTACAGAACATCAAATAGTGACATCATGACAATGGTGACTTGCCTTAGCTTGTTAACCCACATAACTGGATCACAAGGTTCAGAGATCTGTCTCCATTTAACACCGAACGAATAAAGATCTATCCAAGACATTACAGACCGGTCTGATGATCGATCTTCAAAAATACCATACGAAGTTGATGTTTCTGAGGAACTGCTGGTACTACAAGAAGCACCACCTCTATTTTGGCTGGACAGATGGACTCTTTCCTTTCTCCTGGCTTTCTTGCCATTTTTTGCTGTGCTTTTACTTGAAAGAGAGCGCCAAAACTTTGAGACCTTTTGGGCAATCTCAATAGCAGCTAATCCCGCCATACGATGCTGGTACAACATATCCGAATAAAGAAGTTTCAAAGATAATGAAAGATACAAATAAAATAAACAGAAACAATGAGAATTATAAAGAAAATCATGGACTTCTATACAGGTAAACCAGTTGATTTTTTTAAATCAATTTGTTTATATGAAAAACATACATTAACAAATTTAAATGAGAAGCCAAATTGAAAGATACTAAGGTAAGGGTACATCCCTGATGGTATCAAATTCTTCTAAAATTTTAGTCTTAAATAAACAAAAAATTAAGATTTTGATGACAGCAACAAGGACAACCAATGAACCAACTCAGTTTCAGACCGTTGATACTGACTCCAGAAAATCATCAACATTGTCAATGTTTTATGTCTAAAATATTTGGGGATTGGCAACACATCCTGTTTCACCATTTTACTCTATTGAATCTAGAAATTAGAATGAACCAAAAAATAAAAATAGAAATGAAACTATAAGAAACCAGAAAAACAAACTAGAATAAACTATTTCATACTTCCGGGGTAGTTCGTGAAATAAAATTACCTGTCGCCTATTAGGTAAGAAGCCTGGACAGTTATATTGGATCTTCTTGCCAATAGTGTCAGCAGCCTGCAGGAGAGTAGCCTTCTGCTTTGTAACAACAAAATCTTGCTTCCTAACCTTGCCCTTTTTCAGAGAAACACGTAGAGGAGGTTGCCTATAAACCCTTTCACATACGTCTTTTGGGTGCAATCTTTTGCACCAGTACTCCTGAAGAAAAGCGATAAACATGCAATCAATTGCTTATGACAAAAGTATAAATCAACAAATATTACTTACAGAGGTCAAGTTTTACTAAAATGTCTCACATTCTGTTAAAATCAGATACTATATTAAAATAGAATATGGATGCATGATGAAATTTTAGAAAACTACCCACTAGAATCAAGTAGAAACATTCACCCAAAATACCTGAACTTTTTTTTTTTTGATTGACAACTGTTGTTATGGGCCTAATGAATAAGCTCGTTATTCTTTACTATCTCTTATTACCTTATTGTCTAGTTCTTTTTTTACTTGTACTTAAAAGGGCTTTTATGTTCTTTCATCTCTTTAGTAATATATAAAGGAGATCTAGAGGGAATGGAAATAACTTCTTCCCTTCCTCTTTCTTGTTCTCTATTTTCTTTTCTTCTTCTCTATTTCTCTTTTTCTCAAATCTTAAATGATCAAACCCTAGTTTTCTACTTGGTATCAGAGTAGGAAGACGAGGCCTGCATTTCTTTTTTTCTTTTTTTAATGGAGTGTTCATGAAAAATGCATAAACATTGTTTGTGAACAGTTTTCATAAATAGTGCAGTGAACCGTGTTTTTTGGGAAAAATAATTCTTCTTTAAAAGATCAATATTTTTTGGAGAATTGTGGTATTTTTTCCATATTTTTTTAAAGTGTTTGAATGGTCTTATACCCAGTTTTTTGATTTTTTGGAGAAAAATATTTAGTCTTATGATTGATCACTTGGGTGGCATTTCTAGGACCAATTTTGTGTGATGAGTGTAAAAGATTGATCAAGTGTATTGTTAAAAAAAAATTTAAATTATATTTCGTGAAGTTTGGGTAAGAATTGAAATTCCTACAAGGATTTACTTATGGTATATTTGATGTCCCCCTCATTTTTCGGGTATGATGGAGTTGTGAAATCAATTATATGACTGTTGATTGATTCGTGTGGATTGTTGGTGGTGATTGACAAGCTGATTTGTGAAAATCAGCCTTCTTTCCTCATTATGAGAGTATTTTTGGTATCTAGGAGGCCCCGGACCCATTCATATCACATAATTGTGATCCCGTATTTGGAAGTATGTTAGGGATATGTGGTATGGAGGGCAGTTCTTTGAGGCACACAAAGAAGACTTGTTGGGATCTGGTTGGCAGACCGGCAAAATTTACTCATCCTAGGCAGTCATCTACTGCACACAACACTTAATCGACGTCCGACGAGTTCTACTCCGTCTGGAGCCACTTCCTCCTACTTAGTCTTCTTCTAGGGAGATGTTGATAGTTCCTCAAAATGAACTTGAGAGCCTTCACCACTTACTTGCTCAGTGGGATCACTTTCCTCCATCTTCCAATTCTCATGCTTAATCAGGTGCCAGTACTTCCATCGCTGCACTACACATCATGTCTCTTCTTTACCCTTATTTGGCTACTCTTAGATTATTGATTTTGGAACATCTGATCACATGCCTAGTACGTCTATTTTTTCATTTTATAAATCACATCCTAGTAATGTTAAACTCAAGGTTGTTGATGGTTCTCTTTCCCTAATATGTGGAAAGGAGACAATTTGCATCTATCCTAATCTTTCTTTGTCTTTTGCTCGACATGTAACTAGTTCTTTTTCTAATCTCCTATTAGTTAACAGCTTGACTGACTTTAAACTGCAGTGTAACTTACTTTCCTTCTCATTGTGTATTTCTCGTGAAGTTGGTGGTCTTTACCTCCTAGATTCGACATTGAATTCTCCTATGCACACCAGTCTAGTAGTAATGGTAATAGAAACCAAATTATGCTTAGGCATAACCAGCTAGGTCATTTGTCCTTTCAGCCCTTAAAATTAGTTTTTTTCGAGTCTATTTACTTTTGTTAATCTGCTAAGTTTACAGTGTGAAGTGTGTGAACTAAGGAAACAGTGTAAAGTTTTCACCTTTCTAGGTGAAAACTTTTTTTTCTAGAGGATATCATTTACCTACGTTAGTACAAGGTTAGTGGTTAGCATTGGGGATTGGAGTTCTTGCTACTCATCACCCGGGGGAATGGATCCCATGACCTCTTGAATGAGAGAGGCCACACCCCACCATTGGCGCAAGAGGAGGGGCATTTTCTAGGTGAAAACTTTGTTACATGGAAAAGCAAGAATTAGGTGGCCTGATCAAGTGTTGATGCTGAATATAGATCTATAATCATCCTATACGTGAATTGATGTGGTTGAAGACACATGCTGGAGCTAGGATTCAAAGTTGAAATGCAAATGAGGTTATAGTGTGAAGAGTTCGAATCACAGCCGATCGCGGTTGAACTCAGGGAGAGTTCAATCGCACCCACAGGCTAACACGTGTCCCCTTTAACCCCTATTAACTGTGGTTAAGATTCTCTAACCCTTAGGATTCAATAATTTAACCTGAAAAAAATATTTAACTTTGGTTAAGAATTTTTAACCCTTAGGGAAAATATTTTTTCATAGATCTAAGGTTATATTGTTAAAACTCAGGGGTTAGTGAATCTAAACCACAGTTAATAGAGGTTAAGAGGGACACATGATGACCTATGGGTGCGATTGAATGCACCCCGAGTTCAATCACGATTGGCTGTGATTCGATCTCACTGTGAATCTATGATAATCAAGAAGCCATACATATTTCCCAGTTTTTCATGAAAGAACCAAACCTATTGAGCTTGATTATAACTTTCTTTCTGAAAAGGTTACTGGCAGCTACTCACTGCGTAAGCTCTTATAATCAGGCAAACCAGCTTGTTGACATGTTTACCAAGGCTCTAGCATGTAACCGGTTAACAAGACTTTGTTCCAAGCTTGAGGGGGAGTGTTGAATGTTATTCCTTTAGTTTTATTAGTGATTGAACTCTTTTATGGTATCTAAGGGTACAATAGGCATTTTGTATTATTAATGGAAGTACTGTAATTCTTATTTTTTTATTAAAATAAAGGTAATGAGGAAAGACAACCACCATCATCATTGTGACTCTCTCTCTCTCACACACACACATTTCTATTAGAGATTATAATAAGCAAGCAATCAAAGCTACGACTATTGACTATCAGGGTTTAACTTTTCTATTTAGGGTAGGTAGGACTAAATTTAGTATTGGAAGCCTGGAAGGAAACCAACTTCTACCCAAGAATGAAGCAGCTGTAAAAAGTTCATGACAAAAAAAGCAACAAGCAGTAAAAGTTCATGACAAAGAAATAACAGATAAATTCTCAGTGGAAACAAGTACAGTCTCCACCATATGTTACCTTAAAGAGGGAATCAATATCTCCATCAATATCAAACAAGCAGAACTCGCTGTTGATCTTTGAAGCAGTGTATAATGCAATTTCTTTCTGCATAAGACGTTTCATATGAAGTGAGATGAAGAAATTTTAAGGTTCACCATCATAGCTTGGAAAAGGAAGACGGAATGAAAAAAAGAAAATAAAGATCAAACAGTATAGAATATAGATGGAGTTAAAGCATGAATATGCATGGCAGTAAAAACAGAAAAACAGTTCAATAATAGTTTAAGTGGAGGTAAAACAAGATTATGCACGGCTGTAATGCAGAACTTGAAAATAACTAGTTAAAACTTAGTAAAAACAGTGTAGTCAAAGCATCAAGTAGGCAACCACTTCACTTAGCTGGATGCCTAGTGCCTGCATCGAGGTCTAGGCTGGCAATCATTATTATATGTTCTTCTAGCGGCACCCAAGCATCATCACCTAGGTGCTTAAGCACTAGACACAGGCTGTCGTCCCCAAGACCCACATAAAGCAAGACTTTATTTCAAAAAGAAAACAATAACAGTAATAAATACAAATAGTTTTCACCTAATATGTGGAGATAAAAGGTTTGCTTTATATAAATAAATGAAACAATGGCACTCCTTGCGGCTAGGCAACCTGCTACACCTGCATCTGCACCTCCTCCTGTGCATCATGCCCAACCAAGCATTGAGGCGTTCCGGAGACTTAGGCCTCCTACCTTTAATGGGAGCATTGACCCAATGGCTGCAAAAGCATGGATCATGCAGCTGGAAAAGACCTTCAGGGTATTGCACTGCACTAAAGAGCAAAGAGTCGACCGGGCTTTCTTCGTCATTGATGGTGAAGCCGAACACTGTGGAGATATGTAGTCAAGCAGAGAGATGTAACTAGAGCAGGGCAGCCATGGACTTGGGGAGAGTTCTTTGATGTGTTCAACAAACAATACTTCCCAGCATTCATCAGAGAGCAGAAGGAAGTGGATGTGGTTGAATATGAAGCCAAGTTTGCAGAGCTCTCAAGGTTCGCACCACAATTGATCTCATCGGAGAATATGCAAGTCAGGAAGCTTGAAAGGGGTCTAAGGGCCTTCATAAGAGACAAGGTCTCCATTCTTCGATTGGAGACTTTCGGGGAGAATGTGAGCAGGGCCAAGATTGCTAAGAAGAATTCAGATGAGTTTTTCAAAAGAAGGGACATAAATTTGAGGGATAGAGGAATAGTCAGAGGCCAGACTAGTAGGATGGCACCACTAGAGAAGAGGCCCTAGACTACCCCATATCATGTTACTAGGCTGGTATAGCCTACTCAGAGGCCTACACCTACACCTCCGGCCCCTCGCCCTACCACTACTACTCAGACCAACCGATATGTGTAGCCTGCATCTTCTACACCTTTGTTTGAGGTCTGCGCCCATTGCAATGAAAAGCATAAGACAAGAGAATGTCAGACGCTCACTGGAGGGTGTTTCATTGTAGAGATCGTGGACATCAGATCAAGGATTGTCCTCGCCACCCACAGTAGGCTACTCAGCGGTCCCAACCTCAGAAAAAATAGCCACAAGATAGGTAGGCTCCGAGGCCTCAGCAGCAGCCACCCCATCCAAACACTCAAGAGCAGGGTATTTGTTATTTCAGAGCAAGATGCTTAGGCATCTGATGATGTAATGCAGGGTACAATCTACTTATGACATGTTTATTTATGATATTGCATGATTGTCTGATATATATGTTTGTTATATCGTTGTAGAAGCATCTACTTATGACATGTTTATTTATGATATTGCATGATTGTGTGATGGATATGTTTGTTATATGGTTGTAGAAGCATGCTTATATGATATTTTGATTGTGCACTTAATTGACATTTAGTTATGTATAAAACTTAGGCACTTTACTGATTAATGACTATCTAGCTCATGTGTTGATCGTCACTGGATCAACTCATTCCTTTATCAAACCTAGTTTTGTCAAGGGATTTTCTCCTGAACCAAGTCAACTAGACCGGGAACTGTCTGTTACAACTCTGATTGGCAGTTCAGTGATCACAAACAAAGTATATCGTGCTTGTGTTATTCACATTGGACAACGTGAGTTAACCGGATCATCCTAGATTTCTAAGACTTCAATGACATTCTTGGAAAGGATTAGCTTTCAACTTACCATAGATATGTTGACTGTTTTGAGAAGGCAGTGAATTTTAAGCCAGTTGATGAAGTTCCCTTCCATTTTAGAGGATTGAAGAAGAAAGATATCGCAGATTCGTAGCCTTGAGTATCTCAAATCCAGAGGTACCAGATTCAGCTACTATTCCTGTGGTAAATGAATTCATGGATGTGTTTCCCGATGATCTACTAGGTTTACCACTAGATATGGAGATTGAGTTTGTCATAGACTTGACTCCGGGTATTGTACCCAAATCAAGAGCAGCTTATAGGATGGCTCCAATGGAGTTAAAAGAATTGAAGGAGCCGATTCAAGAGTTGCTTGACAATGGTTTCATCCAGCCAAATGTATCGCAATGGGGAGCTCCGATTCTCTTTGTAAAAAAGAAGGATGGATTAATGAGGATGTGCATCGATTATAGGCAACTGAACGAGGTCACCATTAAGAATCGTTATCCATTGCCAAGGATAGATGACTTATTTGATCAGTTGCACGGAGCAAAGTTCTTCTCTAAGATCGATCTTCGATCAAGCTACCATCAGTTGAAGATTAGGATAAAAGATGTTCCGAAGACTGCTTTGAAGAGTCAATATGGCCACTATGAGTTTCTAGTCATGCCCTTTGGTTTGACGAATGCACCTACAACATTCATGGATTTGATGAATAGAATATTCAAGCCAACCTTGGATATATATGTGGTAGTCTTCGTGGATGACATCTTGATATACTCCAAGACACGGGAAAGAACATGAAAACCACCTCCGAATCACATTGGAGACACTAAGGGTAAGTTGTATGCTAAACTTAGCAAGTGTGAATTTTGTCTAAGAGAAGGTAGCATTTCTAGGCCATGTGATTTCTAGCGGGAATTTCAGTGGATTCTGCAAAGATTGAAGTTGTGACAGATTGGAATAGGCCAAAGAGTGTCAAGGAAATCAGAAGTTTCCTCGGCCTTGCTGGATATTACAAAAGATTTGTCGAAAGATTTTCTAGCTTGACAGCACCGCTCACTCATTTGACCAGAAAGAATGTCAAGTTTACATGGTATAACTGATGTGAGAAGAGTTTTCTTGAGTTGAAGAAACGCCTCACTACAGCACCAATCCTTACTATTCCATCTGGGAGTCGAGGTTTTGTGGTGTATAACGATGCCTCACTCATCAGGTTAGGATGCGTTCTCATACAGCACGGGAAGGTCATTGTTTATGCTTCCCGACAGTTGAAAGACCATAAAAAGAACTATCCTACTCATGATCTAGAGCTAGCATTAGTGGATTTTGCTCTAAAGTTCAAGAGGCACTATCTATATGGGGAGTAGTTTGAGATTTTCACAGACCACAAGAGCTTAAAATATCTGTTCTCACATAAAGAGTTGAACTTGAGGAAGCACAGATGGGTGAAATTTCTCAAGGATTATGATTGCTCAATCCTTTACTATCCAGGAAAAGCTAATGTGGTAGCTGATGCACTGAGCAGAAAGCTTTCTGGACTATTAGCTCACATGATGGTCTAGGAATGGAAATTGTTAGTGAACATGTCTAACAATGAGGCAAGTTTTAGTGTTAGCTCATCTGGAGCTTTGTTGGCTAATATTGCAGTCAGGCCGACCCTCTTGGATAGGATCAAGGACCTGGAAAGGTCAAATAAAGAACTGCTAGCCTATCAAGACAAGTCACTCAGAAAGTGCAGCAGAGATTTTTTATTGAATGAGGAAGGCTCTATTACCTTCAATGGAAGATTGTGTGTTCCAGACAACAAAGAATTAAGAAGGGAAATTCTATATGAAGCACATAAGTCTACGTATACTGTTCTTCCTAGAAGTACCAAGATGAAGGTCTGACAACGGGTCGGATTCGCACCGGTTCTGCCTAGATCCGAATTCGATCTGATTAAGAATCCGATAGATCCGAATCCGATCCGAGATCCGTCGGATCATGAATTAATCAATCCGAATCTGATTATATTTGTAAGATCCGAATCTAATCCAATCCGATTAAGGTTAATTTTAAAAAAAAAAACTTTTTTTTAATTTTTTTTTTAATCTAATAATACCTTAATTAACTCTAATTAATGTTAATTTGTTTTAAATTAATACTTTATGCATAGAAAATCTATTTAATATATTTAAAATCATTAAAAAAAAGTTATTATAATCGGATCGGATTTTAATCGGATCAGATCACCCTATATCCGGATCCGATCCGATTCTAATCGGATTCCACCGATCCAATCTGATACGACAGATCACATATAGGGTCCAAAGTCCGGCTAATCGGATCCGGATCCTGATCCGATCCATTGATAGCCCTACCAAGATGTACCAAAATCTCAAGAAACAATTCAGGTGGATAAACATGAAGAGAGGTGTAGCTATTTATGTGTCTTAAGTGTTTGATTTTCCAACAAGTAAAAGCCGAACAACAAAGACTAGCAGATCTTCTTCAGCCTCCCCTTATTTCAGAATAGAAGTGGGAAAACATTTCTATGGATTTTGTTGTGGGTTTGCCTAAGACTATGAAGAATTTTGATGTTATTTGGGTTGTGGTTGACAGATTGACCAAGTCAACTCATCTTCTTTCGTATCGTACTACTTTCAACTCGAATCAACTTGCAAGCTTGTATATTAGGGAAGTGGTTCGTCTACATGGGATATCAGTTAGTATTGTGTCTGACCGAGACCCAAGGTTTACCTCGAGATTTTTGAAGAGCTTCCAACAAGCTATGGGTTCTCGCCTAAACTTCAATATGACCTTTCATCCTCAGACAAATGGATAGACAGCGAAGGTGAATCAGACTATAGAGGATATGCTACATGCTTGTATGCTAGATTTTAAAGTTGAGATGAACATTTGTCGTTAGTAGAGTTCACCTACAACATTTATTAAGCTAGTATAAAAATGGCACCATTCGAGGCATTGCATGGTAGAAATTGTAGATCTCCTCTATATTGGAATGAAGTAGGTGAGAGGAAGTTTTTGGGACTCGAAGTCATCGAGCAAACTGCTGACAAAATTCAGGTGATCAGGGAAAGATTGAAGACTGCTTAGAGTAAGCAGAAGAGTGATACGGATACTCGCCGAAGAGACTTGGAATTCGAAGTTAGGGATCAAGTCTTTATCAAGATTTCTCCTACAAAGGGAGTTAGGAGATTCGACAAGCGAGGTAAGCTAAGTCCGAGGTATGTGGGCCCCTTTGAGATCATTATAAGAGTGGGCAAGTTGCTTACAGGGTTACCCTACCTCCTCATATGGCAGCGGACCATAATTTCTTTCATGTCTCCATGTTAAGAAAGTACATTCCGGATCCATCTATCATCGACCTTGAACCACAAGAGATCCATGAAAAATTAACCTTGGTTGAGCAACCGGCTCAAATTCTAGATCAAAAGGAGCATGTATTGCGCACCAAGACTATCCGCCTTATTCTCCAACGTTGGCAACATCATTTGATAGAGGAAGTCACTTGGGAACGCGAAGATGAAGTTCGAGAAAATTATCCTCACCTGTTTAAATGAAATTTCGAAGACAAAATTCTTGTTAAGGATGGGAGGATGTAGAGACCCAAAACTTTTGTCTCGATATTCATGTAAAAATAAAAGATAATGTTGGAATTCGCATCATAATAAATGGCTTGGTGTTTTCTATGCTAATTTATGTCTTACGTTGTGTTTATGATGTGTGAGTGAAGAAAAAGTGGAAGAAAAGCAAAATCGCAAAAAAATTGTAGGGGGCGTTCGAACAGCTTTAAACATCTAGAGAGAGGAAAACCTAGGGTTTTGAAAGGGCTTTCAATGGGAGAAGAAAGGATTGGAGATTGAAATCAAAGGTCATTCGCAAGCTTGTGATCGTAGGGAAGCGATCAAGCAAGGTAGATATACTCTATTAGTCTTCAATATTATGATAATTGATGTAAATTAAGGTAAAGTAAGATAAGTTGAAGTAAGAACATGATTAAAGTAGGTTTTCATCGTAAGAATTTCTCTTATGGAAGGTTTACCATGTTTTAATAGATTTTTTATTGTGATTGAAGTATGTATGATCTAACAAGGGGGGAGGGATTGATTTTTGGAGTATGTATGATTGAATATAGAAGAATAGATGTATGCCGGAGATTGTTTGAATGGTTGTATGTTAAATGGGTGATTTTTCAAATTTGTGTATAAGGATTTTAGGGTTAATACCTTTATGTATGAACCACTTGAAATCAAAGCATGATTAATGACCTATTACTACTCGATGTTTAAAGAACCCTGATCATGTATGTTTAATTGTACCAACCTTGAAAATATGTCATAATGATCACGAATGATGTATGATGTTCATTTTGCATGTGTGTTATATGTTTGGGTAAGTGAGCCTTGAATTATGATCTTGGTTGCTTATGATTTTTATTATTGTAGTGCGAATTGTCATGATGGATTTTCGATGGTTCTTGACTAAGTGTAACTTATTCGAGGGTTTATCACTTGGTCACCCACTTCACTCACGATAATGACGTATGCACAAGCATAATAAAACTCACGAATGCGAGCAAGTGTCACAAGTACGATTGCATGATTGAGTTTTCTCATAAATTAGGATACCCACAAAGTAAGTTACTCAATGATATGTCAAACCTGGCTCCAAGTTTAAAGTTTCTCAAGGGTACATCGTACCTGACTTCAACTATAAGTTACTCAAAGGTATGTCATATCTGGCTCCAAGTCTAAATTATTCAAGGATGCTAGTATCTGGCTTCAAGTTTAAAGTTTTCCAAGGGTACTAATCATCTCTGGCTCCAAGAAAGATCTCAAGTGTACCGAAAGAAAAGAAAGAAAATTAAGAAAAAGTAAGAAAGGTAAGCAAGTGAGCACAAGAATAGTAAAGAAAAAGATGTCTTCGCACTCTGATTTATGTATGCATACCCTGTTAAACCATGATGTATGTAAGAATGTTTTATTTTGATGTTTATGATATTGGTAGCTAGGAGTTTATATCCACTGAGCGTTTTCGTTGCTCAACTGAATTTTTATGGTCAGTAGGTTCAGGATTTGATATTTGTACAGCCGGTCCTTGGATCGAGGAGTATACAGAGGAACCATAAGGTGATCCATAAGAGGAGAGGGATTTGGATCGATATCCCTATTATTGATTTTAGTTTATTAGATTTTGATTTTTATGTTAAAGGAATTTGTAATCACTAATCAGATTTATTTATCGATGATGTTTAGGTTTAATTGATGGTTGAGAATCATGACGAATGATTCAGATATTTATATTTCAGTTTTGATTATGGATGTATAGATTTGATCGATATTAATTGAAAAAAATTTCAAGTTCATATTTTAGTATGCCTTGTATGCTTCTAATAGGACAATATGATAAATATGACACATGCCCAAGTCTCACTTTATCCTAGGTGGGATTTTGGGGCGCGACAAAGCGTGTCGCCATATTATACCGGTTTAATACGCGAATTATGTATTAAACGCATACAATACGCGCATTTTTGTCGTGCTTTTACCGTGTTAAATACAGATTCAGTACTAAATGATTGTTATTAGTTAATATCATGATTTTTATTTATTGATAATAATTAAATAATTGTTTATTTTCCTATACTTTTGCCATATAATACCCTTACTTCCCGAACAAATCATTACCGTATTATACTCGTAACTATGCATCTAGTTGGTACCCACAGGCTTACTATGATGTGTGTTTCAATATTCCTATAGCTACATGTTGGGAGTTCCTTCTAGTCTGCTTAGGATTATGTTAATTTCTCATCTTAATATATCTTGCGAGCAACTCAATAAGTGGAGTAATTCATATTTTATTGATGCAATTGCATGCTCCTTCCCTACATAAACTTAAACTCGTAAGGCAAAAAAAACACAAAATTGTTTTTCACATGGTTGTATGTGTGATTTTAATTGCTTGCTTGCTTATATGAATTTACTTGCTTGTTTATGTTATTCTACTTTACTTGCTTGTATGCTTGCATGAAATCCTTGGAACTATGTTGGTTTGATTCCCCTTTCATGAGATACGTAAGCAACCCTCACGGGTTCGGCCCCAATAACCAAAAAAAAAAATTCCCCTTTTGCATGCTTGCTTGAATTTGGGATGATTCTAATTCCATTTGATGCATCTCTCTTATTTGATGATTGTTTCCAATTTGAAGTGATTATTCAGAGCAAGAATCTTTTTAAGCATGATTCCATAATAGCATGTTTTAATTTAGGAATTATAATATGGTTTCCAATTTGTCTAAGTTGATTTAGGGAGTAGATAACCTTTGGTAGGAGTCAATGGATGCCCAATACCTTCCCTTAGCTCAATCAAATCTCTTACCCATATCTTTGTATTAGACAATTGCATGGATTATTAGATTAAGGTTCTTATTCTCCCCTTAAAATTAGAATAGATGATGACTCTATTTTTGGTGGTTTTCCATTATTCCTTATTAAGGTATTTCCAAATTGGAATGATGCTAAATCTCATGTCCACAAGTGCAACCAAAAAACTTGGACTTTTGACCCTCGCCTTCAAACATTGACTCCTTGAGTTCTGTCCCCGGCTAATCTCCTCTTTTAAAGTAATGGCAATCAGATTTTTCTTCTGCTCTACCCTTCTGATTATCCCATTAACTGAGGGGTGCCCTTCTTCCTCCTCCCTATCCCATTGCCTCATCTGCAAACTGAAATCCTTCTTCTCCCTATCCTCCCAAAAACTTTTGGATTCCAAGAATTGATCTTGGCCCTAAGGTCTTTTAACTTGTCGAAGATGTAATCAGCCCATCCTTCAAAATAATTCTCCTCCCACCAGGAACGGACCAGGTCTTTAGAATCTTCTGCTTCGAGTGGGCTTACAGTCTCTGCCAAATTCCCTTAGAAAATGGGGTTATGATCTGAGATGCATGCCCCTCCCTATCCAGCAACTTCTATTGAAGACATAACCAGGCCACCCCTCAAACATCTAATTAATGGGAAAAAAAAAAATTTGGATATCCTTCTATAGAATAAACCTAGCATATGTGAAATTGTCGCATATCTCAAATTACCAGCAAATATCTCCTATATCTTGAAAACTAAATTTTAGATCCGATGTACCTTCAAAATATCAGCATTCAACTCTAGGAAAGACACATTTTCTACCACACGGGGATTCTTTGAGTCAAACTGTGACGCCCCGAACCCGCGCCTAGGGAATCAAGTTCCGAGACGCGTGTCCGTTCGTCAAATCATGCAAGCGGAAGACTTTACCCGCAAAAATGCGGAAAATTTAAGCATTTATCAGATGCTCCCAAAAAGCAAATAATACCTGTCATCACAATAGCCATCATACAAACCATATACCTGTATTATTTACATCAAGTTTGTTTTACAAAAGTAGGCGTCTCTATCACGCCAGGTACAACTTGTACAAGCTTCCAAAATATCCAGATAGATTTTTCACTTACTGGTCAGCAGCTCCAAGATCTGCTGACACAAAAAGTCAGTGAGCTATGAAGCCCAATAAAACCACAATCCTTCTAAACTATTTTCCACATAATAACACGCATCAATAATGATATAATAAGCAGTTCAATTTGCATGTTACAGTAAAATAGAACAGTATATAATAAATTGTGACCCAAGGTCACTTAGGGTTACGTCACCCTAACAGAGGTTCCCGACCTCACATTACTTTCTAATTATGAGGTTCAGTTATGAATGTATTATATTACCAAATTATCGTTTCGATCATCAATCATGTTTCATTTCGAGTCCTAAGACTCTATTAATTGGCCACAGCCCACAAATGTTTAGCTTAAAGTCTCTAAATCATAACCATAATACATTGAGTCATTTAGACTCACACACGCTGTTCCGGCTTTCACCTGAACATGACCAAACCTTGGGTATACCAACCCAACTCACTTGGAATCCGATGATTCCATACCGAACTATGAGTCCACCAACTCAAACAAATACACCAACTCTGAGTATACCAACTCAGACCACTTCGTATCCGAAGCTTACACACACAACATGGGCATTCACCCAATAAGAACATTTTTCCATTCAATTGACTGGCCACATCTACCGTGTATTCGCCGCCATCGCCCTGGGTATCAGTTATGAAGGAACCCCGACCAACCTGCCTACCTTCATCTTCTGGCTAGTCTACGGAGGAACCCCGACATCTATACCAATGCCGACATCTCCTGACGTTCCACCAAGAAGGTACCACGATAAACACGGTGCCGACATCTTCTAACCCACCCAGAGAGGAACCCCGGACTATACACTATCTGATGTTTAGCCACTTTAAACTCCCTAGGACTCCGACATCTCCTGACTACCAGTCACGGAGGAACCACGGGCCATGGAGGACACCGCCACTCCTGACCTAGTCCAAGAGGCACCACAGACGACCTAGACAAACAGACCGACATCTCCCGACTATCAGTCACGGAGGAACCCCGGGCCTTACTGGACACCGTCTCTCCTGACCTAGTCAAAGAGGAACCACAGACTATACTTAACCCTGGTTAGATTTTCTAACCACAGGTTAACCCCAGTTAACCCAAGCCTCGCTTGATTAACTGAAATACTTGGGCCTCGCACCCGTGAACCAACTCTAGTAATACACCGTCCCATTAAGGAGCGTTTTCAAGCTAATGGATGTCTCCATAGCCTTACAAGACATGCAAAATAATTTTTCGTCACCCTAGAGTGGCGATACAATTTACCCGGGACCCGATCTGGGCTCCCCGAGGGACCACATAAAATCACAACATCACATAGGGGTCTTCGACCCTTTTTCATTCACGTCAAAAGACATGCATATACATCACATGAAATAATATAGCAAAATAAGCGGAAAAAATAGAAGAAAAGATAAGGGTTTTACTGTTTCACGCGTTTCGAGGCCTCATAGGCAAAAACAGATGTCACCAACGCGTTCCCAACGACGATCAACCTCGGGATAGAGCGCATGCAACTTTCTCTCTCCACTTTCTCTCTCTACCTTTTTCTCTCTTTCTACACGCAAAACGAGACGCCGGAGAGAAAATCGGACGCCGCCAATGCGTCGGGGACGTCAAAAAACCTCAAGGCGACCTCCCTTTCCCTTTCTCTCTCTTCCTTTCTCTCTCCTCTTTCTCTCTCTTCCTTTCTCTCTCCTCACTTTCTCTCTCTAAAGTGCTGTGGCAGAACCTCCCCTGATTACAAAACGTGAGAAAATGGGGGAGGTTGGCCTCCTTTATATATAGATAAGGTCATGTGCATAGCACATGACCATAATTAATGGTCCCGTTGACCAAGTCAACGGTTGACCCATTTGACTTTTTTTTTTTTTTTCTCTTATGTATACGGCCTCCGTGGTCCTACTTAAAGACATCCGATTTTGACGAAACTTTAGGTGACCGAACTTGGGGCAGTCCGACACCTACTGTAAAAATTTCGGGGAAAAATACTGAGTTTTGACAACTACACTTTAGTCCGGAAGAAAATTGCAAAACCCACTAATTTCCTGATTTCGAACACAAAACAGGCCGCCGTTTCTTCGTTTGAAATAACTAACTGCCGAGACGACAGACATTAGTCCCCATGGCCGACTGACACGCATTAGTGCCAACCGCACGGATTTCTATTAGGATCTTTAACAAATATTGGGTCCCACTTAATTTCTGGAAGTATGAAAATTTCCCCTTTTTCTCAATTTTATCACACATAATGGCCCCGCGGTCCCTCGAAATGATACTTGACGGAACCGATACGGTAGGGGTGTGTCCCGGCAGTCGACCAGCACACTGTGTACGATTTTCGCCAAATGATACTGAGATTTCCTCGGTGCACTTCAACCCTGAGCAAAATTCCCTTCTTATTAATTTAACAAATAATTAACTAATTAACCTTCATTAAGGACCCATAAACACATAATTTTATTATATTAAAATTCCGGGTCGTTACACAAACCTATACATATTCTGAGCTGAGCCCAAACTAAGTGAAGGTTGACCAAATTTGGGTCTAACTCGGGCTCAGCCAGAACTCAAAAAAATTTACTGGGCTGGATTTGAGCTCAATGGTCTAGGCTGAGATTGGGACCAGGATGGATTCAGGTCTTTTGTTGATAGGCTGGGCTGGGCTCAAACTGAGCTCATCCCAGTCCGATGTGCAGCCTTATTCCCAGTAGAAGAACTATGAACTCCTACCAAAGGCGCAAATACAAGAGGTAATTCCGTATAAATTTCTCGTTTGAAAGAAGATGTCACATGATAATGCAATGTTATAAGCTACAAGCAACAGCCAGAATGAATTAAAGAACTCAAGAGAAATATGCAACAGCTCTGCAATCAAAGCTTAAGACCATTTCCAGTTCTTTATTTTAAAAAGTTTAATTGGATGTATATTACATAATGCATATAGCTCTAGATAGAGCTTCTTTTTTCTCATGCACTTTTTAACAGAAATGTAGGATGAGAGCAATATATGTATAAGATAGACCAATTCAAATAAATGAGAGTTTTCTGCAACAGAAAAATTGCGTGACAAAAGATTGCTTTTCTATTGAAATGTGTTCCTGGCATTCTTTGCAAAGTGGACATGGAAAAAGCTTATGATCATGTTAATTGGGTGTTCTTGGGGTATGTGCTAAAGAGAATGGGTTTTAGCTCCAGGTGGTGTCATTGGATGCACTGGTGCATCTCATTTGTAACATATTCCATTCTTGTCAATGGTAGCCCAGCTAGTTTCTTTCCTAGCTCTGGAGGCCTGAAGCAGTTTCTGGGTTGATTGAGGTTGGAGCGGTTCCAAACTTAGAGTATCTAGAGCGGTTCCAAATCGGAAATAATTGAGGTTGGAGCGGTTCCAAACTTAGAGTATCTAGCGGAGTGTCTCGGTTGTAGGTCAAGGTCTCTTCCATCAATGTATTTGGGCATGCCCCTTGGGGCAAATTTTAAATCCAAAGTAGTTTGGGACCCAGTGTTGGATCAGTTCTCTAGGCATTGGTCAGGTTGGCAATCATCGTTCTTATTGAAAGGCGGAAAGTTAACCCTCATTTAGAGCACCCTTAGCAATTTGCCAACCTTCTTTATGTCTACAATGATTATTCCTCGGTCAGTCACGATGGCTCTCGAACGTATGCAATGCGAGTTTTTGTGGCAGGAGAAGGGGGGTCATTTCAAATACCACCTCGTTGATTGGGCTAGTATCTGCGGGCCCAAAAAAGCGGGTGCCCTCAATTTAAAACCTCTATCCTTAGTCAATAAGGCTCTATTAGGTAAATGGATATGGAGGTTTTAAGAGGAGAGAAACAGCTTATGGCGCTCCGTGATAGTGGCCAAATATGGGGAACTCTCGGGATTGGTTCCAAAGGAGGTCAGGTTGTCCCATGGGGTGGGTTTGTGGAAGGGTATAATGTCAGTTGCCCGGTTTGTCACTCCTCATTTTGTGTTTACGGTGGGCGGTGGGTCTGAGGTCCGGTTCTGGAAGGAAGTGTGGTGTGGAACCACAAAATTGAAAGATGACTTTCAAGCTCTATTCTGTCTAGTAACCAATAGGGAAGTCACTGTCTGTGATTATATAGGTCGGAGGGAGGGTGAGGCGTCATGGGGCCCTCAGTTGAGAAGAGGGTTGAATGATTGGGAAATTGAAGACTTTGGTAGGTTGATAGAGTGTTTGGGGTCTCCTCCCTCGTCATCTCAGGGCCCCGATTGTAGAGGATAGTCTAGAGGCAACAAAGGTCGCTTTTCAGTAAGCTCTCCAGTTCAGTCACTTGGGTTCATAAGACTGTGTGGAATCCTGGTATTCCTTCAACAGTATCATTTTTTCTATGAAATGCGGTTTTGAATAAGATTCTCACCTGTGACCACCTCAAGAGTAGAGGATGGAGGTTGGCAAACCGACGTTTCATGTGCCTCTAGGCAGAAGAATCGGTAGACCACTTACTTCTACATTGTCCCTTTGCTTGTGAGATTTGGAGCTTCTTTCTTTCCCGAGTGGGAGTGGAGTGGGTTTTTCCCTCTTCCTCTCACAGCTTCTTATCTTGCTGGCATTTGATTGAGGGACTGGTCCAAGGACTGAAGGAAGGTGCTATGGTCAGTGATGCCAGGTGTGATTGCTTGGTCGATTTGGAAAGAGCGTAATAGGAGAATGTTTGAGGACTGTCTCCTCCCCCACACGTATATGTGCTAGGGCCCGCTCAATGATTCTAGAATGGTACTCCATTAGACAAGAGGGAGTGGATTTGAGTCCTTGGCTTGTGGATTAGCTTGGTGGGGTGGTGGGGGGCTGTTATAGGAGTCTCCTTGGGATACACTTGTTTTGTTTTCCATCTCTTGTTGTTCCTTGGGTTCATGAGTTTGTGAACTCTTTTTTGGTTTTGCTCTTGTTGTTCTTCTTTGCCATATATATTATTGTTTGCTTGACTATCGATCAAAAAAAATATATTCCATATTGAACTGTAAACCTGATAAAAGGCCAGGCATTGTAGCACAAAATTTTCCATTGAATCTAGTTCCAAATCCAAAACAGCATCGTAGTCTTTGACCTGTAACCATGGAATCACAATTAAGCAAACACAAGAAAAATAACACTTCAAATGACACCAAAGATATTAAAAGAAAACTTCTATTAGTACCGCATCTCCATATTCTCCAATGGCATGGTAGCAGGATGCCCGCAAGTACAAGCTCTCAATGTTTGAGCTCTCAATATCTAACTCAATAGATAAATCCTTGATAGCATTCCTGCAACAGTCAATTCAGCCCATTAAACATGGAAAGATTTGTACTGACAGAGAAACAAATTGATAGAAAATTACTAAAGAAAAACAAAAGAGGACATAAATGGTTACTGTTTGAGTTGTCAGAATCTGCATGAAAGATAAGTAGTAGATAAGGTTAAATTCTTCTTAGCCTCCTTGTGATAGTTTCCTGTGCTACCCTTCCATAAGAATGAGCTGACATAGTTATACATGTTCATCTACTCCCTTAGTGGAATATTGTTAATTTCGTATAAGATCAAATTTTCAACTACTTCTGTCTTGCAACCGAAGGAGACGTAGAATT
Organism: Tetracentron sinense; assembly: GCA_015143295.1. NCBI lineage: Eukaryota > Viridiplantae > Streptophyta > Magnoliopsida > Trochodendrales > Trochodendraceae > Tetracentron > Tetracentron sinense. Next base: position 26,176,076 of record CM026574.1, read on the forward strand.
AATCACATAAGGATTAGAGTGCAGCTTATGGTAAAGGGAAAGGGAAGTTCATCAGAAGAGGTTCAAGTTGCATAATTAAGGAAATTTTTTGCACAATTGAGACATGATTTGATGTTTGGTTCCCATAACTTCTGGTTATATATTCAGTATATCTATAATCTAATCCCATACTTTGTTTTGGTAGGTAAGCTTGGATTTTAATCCAACAGCTTCAGAGGTTATTACTTGTTACAGGCTGGTTGCAACTAAAGTAGGGGTATTTTTTTCTCTTTATATTTGTAACATTTCATAGGACACAAATCCCCAAATAAATGTATACCAGGTTGAGAGAGAGTGTAAAGCATTGTGATGTAAATGATAAGGGCAGTTAGGTATTTTCCAACTAGTGGCTTACGAATGAGTATTTTTGATCATTTTACAATAACGTGCATAGTTACCAAGTCGGAGTTCGGGAATTATTCGTCAAGTGAAACTTTCAGCAAAAAAATGACAAAAATTTGGAAATAAATCGGGAAAATTTTGGGAAATATATTAATTATATATAAATAACATTACCAATTATGAAAAATTATAAACGAATATATATCACATATTAGATATATATTTGAGACAGTTTCAAAAAGTAGTGAATAATTCATGTTTATTTTGCAAAATTCGCAACTTTTTGAAAATGTTGCAATTTTTTCCAAGTCATGAATTAATCATTCAATAAAAAAGTTGTGTAATATTCAAGAATTTTTGAAAAAATTGGAGAACTTTGTTACTGTGATAATGTTTATCACCAATATGTTTTCTGAACATGCTAAAATTTTGGATGAATAAAAAATTATGTGTCTCACCAGTATGTTTTTTCACAATCGTTCGATAAAAAGCTACATCATTTTGTAATGGAATATATACACACACATCGGTTCGCATCCAATGATAAACATGTCTCACTTAGTTTACACTTGCTTGTTAAGAAGTGATGAAAATATGCACTTCTTGTTAAATAGGTAAATTTGCTTTATTAACTCAAACCTTTTGGAGAAAGAACACTAAAGATAACAGTTTATTATTCTTTCTTTTTTTCAATCAACTACATGCTAAATGCTTAATAACAAACTGTCTTTACTTAACCAACATGTTCAATAGTGACGTGGGTACAATAAAGGTCATAGGAATTCAACAAAATATGGCTTAGTTAATAAAGTTATTAGTATATTCTGTACTTGTAGCATCATTTATCTTGTAAATTCCCCAATACTATCACCATTTCCATGTCTATCACCTAGTTCAAAGCCTCTTTGAGCTGTAAGATTTACATGGTCAATGAACTTCCAAATTTCTCTGAACCGAATCACCTAGTTCAAAGCCTCTTTGAGCAGTCTGATTTACATGGTCAATGGACTTCCTAATCTATCTGAATAGAAAGACCTTAAGAGCTTCAGTACCCACACACATGATGTATTCCTTATATACGCATACAATAGAATTTTAATAGCCAGTAGATGTTTCAATATCTCAATGAAGAAGATTAAGAGGCCGACCCATAGTTTTACCAGAAAAGGAAGTGAAAACGAGAAGCAAAGTAAAAGTGGGAAACAAGGCTCAAAAAATCCTTAAGATATGAGAAGCTGTAAATGAGATATAGGCGCATCACTCTCATTGTATTAGTAGGGGTAACCATACCTTAGATTTTGCCTTACATGAGATACGTATGAAGAAGTAAGGGCCTAAGGTTCCAATCCAATGATACTTCAAAGTATACACCCTAGGCTTCAAGTCCTACATACATAGCCTTCTTTGACCCTAAATGGGGCATGATGGAAGTGAGCTTCCTAGGAGGCAAACATGCCACCTTGTACATAGCTTCCTTGAAACTATGGGTTGGCCTACTTACGAAAAAAAAAATATTCAAGAGAATCAGTTGAATAACATCATAGGAGACCTCGACTATGACAGAGGAAGCAGTTAGCCCAGTGTCAGAAGATGAATGATGACATCCAGACTAATAACGAATAGATCCGCTTTGATGGGTGATGATTCTCCAACGATCCAGACCTAGTAACCCTAGCCAAATCCCATAATTACAGGAAGAAGAGCACTTCTAGTGGAGAAACTCTTAGCATGATTATAGATAGTGGCAGTTGTGAAGTACAGTGACAAAGAGATAGCTCAGAAATTAAAACTCGCAATTGACAGTGACATGATTAAAGATGTTGCGATGATGCTTGGTAACTTTTATTCTTGGGAAAGCATACAGAAACCCTAACTAATACAACATGGTTCAAATGGATGCTTGCTATATATGCGAGGGAGAACTTGGCAGCTCACACGACCATGCATGATGCATCACAGAACAAGAATTACTGTACACATTGACAAACATGAAGTCAACACATCTTAAGGGGAGATAACCACCTAAGAAATATGAAGGATGCCATGAATTTCAGAAATTCCCAAGTGCTTCAATGAAAGAAAAAAAAAAGCAGCCAGTCTGTTTCTCAATGAGAAACAGCTGCACCTAGCATGCATTGCATGCCTGCCAACAGTTCTCATAAGACACCACAACAGCTTAAAATGCAATATATATACATACATAAATATATCCATAGTTACCAAAGCGAGAAGAGAAAACAAGAAGCAAAAAGAGAAGAGGGAAACGGGAAACGAGGCTCAAAAAATCATTAGGAAATGGGAAGCGAGAAATGAGATAGATGTACCTCATTCTCATTATATTAGGATAGCCAACCATTCCTTTGATTTTATCTTACATGAGATATTTGCGTAGAACTAGGTGCCTTGGGTTTCAATCCAACGATACTTGCTCAGGATCTACACCCTAGGCTTTAGACTCGGGTCTATCCAATCATTTCCTATATACATAGCCCCCTTTATCACTAAATGAGACATGAATCACATGATGGAAGCGAGCTTCCTGGAAAGCGAGTCTGGAAACGAGCTTCCCACCTTGTATAGCTCTCCTGCAACTATGTATATATCACATAATTGTTGAAGCACATTACAGTAGGAAAAGAATACAATTTAAAAAAAAATAAGGGTGCCTTTCCAATTTATCAGCAAATAATGAAGTTACATTCAACAAAATATGAAACCGATACAAGGAATACAGAAGAGGTTCCCTATGTACAGAACATCTTTATGCGTGCTATTTTAGCTATTAAAAAAACAGTGTTCCATTTGTACCCCTTACTGTCGTGACAAAATATGAGCCTATCGTATAAAAATCTTCAGGTCTATTCCATCTCTCTTGCCAAAGAATGAAAGAATAGGAATTCCTAAATCTCCCTCAACCACCAAAATCCCAGTGAAATGTTTTCTAAGATTTTGAAGGTCTTGGAGGAGAGCCACCCCGATTGCTGGCCGGACCCCCAATTCCAAATACACTGCAGTCATAATTAGCATTAGCCATCCCCTTTCAGATTCATCCAAATGGGTTGACTTCCTTTGTCACATTGCCGCCGTAGAGAATGTTTTTTTTTTAATCGATAATGCAAGCATATATATTAATCAAAGGAGAACACGAGTACAAGGAGATATTGGTATAGAACATAAAAAAGTTTACAATGTCGTAAACTAAACCCCGTATGATATCCTAACAAATCCTGAATGATGATAGCTGTCAACCTAGCACTCGACCCAGATCCACCCCTCCACCCGAATAGAGACCCAGTCCAAGATTTGTGATCAGATACCCTCTTGGACATGAGATATGGAGGATGAGGAGTTGTCAAAAACTCCTCTATTCCTTTCTTTCCAAATCCCCATGAGATGGCTCCTGGTAGCACCAACCAGATTGCCCTCTTGGCACCATCCACACTAGTCATAGTCCAGCCGGATAAGAAGTTCTAAAAGGAAGAAGGAAAGACCCAATTCACTCCTAATCTAGAGTGAAAATACCCCCAAATGACATCCACAATAGGATAGCGCAACAATAAGTGGTCCACCGTCTCTTTCGCTTTGAGGCATAAGAAACAGCGATTAGCTAGACTCCATCATCTATTTTTTAAGTGATCACTTGTAAGAATTTTATCCAAAGATGCATTTCAGAGGAAGAAGGAGACCTTGGATGGAAAACCTGGATTCCACACTTGTTGATGGGAAAAGGTTGCAAAGTTAGTTGACTCAACTAATAATAGTGATTTCACTGAAAATCGACCATTGCTGCTTCCGGCCCAGATTCTATAATCCCGATCCTTAGGACTCACATGAGCAGAACCAAGCCATGCCAATAAGAGACACAACTCCTCAATTTCCCAGTCATTTAAATCCCTTCTCAAAGTTGGACACCACACCACCCTCTGGTCACTCATCTCAAAACATTCCCCCACTAACGCATCCTGGTCTCGGGCTAAGAGAAAAATGTGTCTGAAAGAGTTCTTTAAGGGTTCATGACCCCACCAAATGTCTTTCCAAAATCTCACCTCTAACCCTCTGCTCACCCTAAATCTAAAATGAGATACTACTAGGTGATGTACAACCATGATGCCCTTCCACAACCCTATCCCGTAAGACCTCCTCACTCCCCGTGGTACGGGTACCCATTCAGATTCTCTCTTTCCATATTTTGCTATGATAACGGAACGCCATAGGCTCTCCCGCTCCTCTCCAAATCTCCAGACCCACTTGGCTAGCAGAGCCTTAATGACTTGTACCAAAGGTCGCAGGCTGAGACCACCATACCTTTTGGGGTGACAAATTTGCCTCCAGGGTACTAAATGGTACCTAAAAAGTCTCCCCGAACATGCCACAGGAACTCCCGCAAGAGCTTCTCAAGGAAAACCGCCACCGACCTCGGGATGGTAAATAAGGACATAAAGTACGACAGGAGACTACTAAGGGTGTGCTTGATAAGGGTCAATTTTCCTCCTTTCGATAAGAGTGACGACCTCCACCCTGCTAACCAGTAGGCAAACCTTTCTTGGATGGGTGCCCAAACCGATGTAGATTTGAATCCAGCCCCAAGAGGCATTCCAAGATACATAGATGGGACTTGGGAGAGCACTTACTCGACACCCTAGACAACTCAATAGCCCTACGATATCCAATAACTTCCAGACTACCAAAATTTCTGATTTGCTAGGTTCACCCTTAATCCTGATACGGCTTCAAACCATTGAAGTAGACACCTTAAATATATCAAATTTTGATATGAAGGCCCACAGAATATTAAGGTGTCATCCGCAAATTGAAAATAGGAAATGCGTAGATGATCAGTCTCTATCATATATCCATCATACAGAGGGCCATTTGCTTTAGATAGCATCTGGCTTAACGTCTCCGAGACTATGACAAAGAGGAACGGAGAAAGGGGATCTCCTTGCCTCAAGCACCTCGAACTCTGGAAATAGCCCACTGGGCTACCATTTATAAGAACTAAAAAGATACTGAGGAAATGCACATTTTCATCCACTGCCTCCACTTGTTTCCGAACTCCATCCTTTTTAGGGCATAATCCAAAAACTTCCAATTCACATGGCCATAAACCTTTTCTAGGTCAACTTTGCACACAAGACCGTGTAACTTCGATCTCAAACGCTCATCAATGCATTCATTGGCTATTAGCATACTATCTAGAATATGCCTATCCCCCACAAATGCCCCCTGTTCCACAGATATGATGGATCTAATAACCTCTTTTAGTCTGATGGCCAACACTTTCGATAGGATTTTATAGACACTGCCAACCAAACTGATGGGCCTAAAATCTCTTAGTTCAGCAGCGACATCTTTTCTCGGGATTAAGACCACAAAGGTACTATTCAGCACCCCATCAAACCTAACCGTAGAGAATGTTTCCCCAATTGCTTTGCAGATCTATAACTTTAAGCTCCCGGAATTATTTCAATATTATAGATGATTCACAATATCATAAACTCTTCATTGAGAATATCACTTGTAGAATCATTCTGAAACAGAAAATTTATACTGCACATATGATCCACAAGAAGATCTAAAAAAAATATAGGTCACCTGTGCTCTCCCATCCCATGGCGGAGTAATCCACGCAAGTGATATGCTTTGGTGAACCTGCAGAATATGCCACCGAATTATGAAGAATACACAAGTGAATATGTCATAAACTAGTATGGGCATCACAGCTAGATTTAAGGTCCACCATAATTAGTCAAAACCAGCACAAATAGCACGTGGTGCAGATTAAAACACTACCTCCCATCAATGTGTAGAATTTGTTGAAGGCATTCCAAAGCCTTCACCGGATTTCCTAAGTCTTGATAAAGCTGCCAAAAATACACACACATCAAGACTGTATTTATAAGAGACGTTCAAGACTTAATTTAACTGATAACAAATTGATACAAAGCCAGTACAAGTTAGGAAAAATGAGTACCAAGCTAAACTGTTGACTAAGTATGCTCAACAAGTTTTAACGTTATATAATATGTTCAGACTTGTGCAGACACTGATATAATTTTTGAAACTACAGAGAAATTTTGTTCAGCCATCTAAATATTTAACGACTTGATGACCATACAAGTAAAAAACACTACAGATTAGTCAACATCAATCAAGAGTAATCACGAAACCCCTTCCTGATTTTCAACGACACTGGAGATTTTGTTTTTTCAGTTACCATATTGCCAACTCATATGAGACAACACAATCTGTTAACGTCATGGTTTTATATATCATCAAATTGGGATGCATATTCATCGTAAAGTATATGTATCAATTGATGCAGAAATAGTACAGCAACATAAAAAAAATCTGTATCTTGGGCCATATGTATTGGCAATCTAATCAGCCATATGTATTGGCAATCTAATCAGATTGTCTGCTATGCTAGAGTGTATCGAATTGCGTCAGTCCACTACGCTACCACCACTCTGATATGCTGAAGTTATTGGAACTTATTGGTCATTTCACACACACACACATATATATATATATGAAACTATGGTTGATTTAAACTTTGAAGAAATACTTTCCATTGCAAATGCAATCCTCAAACAATCATATTTCTCATTGCACTTTTTTTACGGTAGGCAATAATAGTAACTGAGAAGATGAAGAGGCACTAGGAAATATCATGCCCGGTGTTCATTGTGTTTAAATTTACGTTTAATTCAAACAACATTTCTTTAATTCACAAAATAAAGTATGTGTGTGAATGATTAATAAATTTAAAAAACCACACGGAAAAGGAGGGAGAATAAAAATAAGATAAAAGACATAAAAGGAAACTGAAAATAAATTGCATTAATGCCGGTGTATAATTTGGCCTTTGAAACACTCCCTTTACCTAAGGCATCCACCTTCCTTTTAGCCAAACTGAGATTTAAAAAAGAACAAGATGTCCAAAAATGATGTCAAAAGCCCAGATTACTTCCAAAATATAAGATAATCTCCAGGTGCTTTTCTTCTTCTCAGACACGTAACTAATTGTGTTGTGCAAATCCCTCTCCATACTAGATTCCCCATATCTCTTAAAAACTCTTGAGCCTTGAGGAGAGATACAGCTTCTAAATATTAACATAGCCTAGTTACAAATGTTAGAACACAGAGCCCCACACCCATGGCTGGGGATTGGGTTGGTCCGGCCTAAGAGTTTTCGCAATTTAAGATCAAGTTTGCCCTTGAGCCTAGTCCAGATATAGATAATAACTGAACACAGGATTATATGGCATATATGCTCTATTGCACATACCTGATGGACCGCGAGAAGATATTGTATGGACTACGTGTTGACTCTTCTGCGAACTAAATGAAGTATGAAGCCTGTTTTATGGTGTTTATAGGTTTCTAAAATGGCACATTTTTTTTCATTCCGGACGACATTATATGTGACATGTGGCAAACCTTTTCTTCCAAGACGTTGTTCAATTGCATGGTATTTCTAGGAGTATCACCTCAGATCGTGTCTTAAAATTCCTTAGTCACCATTTATCATTAACAAGAATGCTATGCAAAAAGAGGAAAAAGATATCACGGAAAATCATTCACCCACCTAGGGCCAAAGCACTGAAGGGAGGAAGAGATTAGCCAAATTACATGTATGTAACCTACAATAATGGCATTACTGACTCGATACCATTCTTCAACATATCTTCCTTGACCAAGTTCCTTAATAACTTCTGGAGGAATTTGTGGCGGCAGTTTGGTACAAAGCTTTTGTACAGTAGTAACTCACCAAAAACAAGGAAAAACGGAAATGGTAAATCAAACTTGGAAATATGATACAATGTCTTTCTAGTAGCAAGCCGAAGTGCGATGATTCGCGTGGTCAAACCGAATTTTCCTTGAAGAAAAAGAACTTATCAACAAGTAAATCATCTTTCGAGATCATTATGGCCATACCAAAAGCATACTCTAGAATTGGTCCCATTTCAATTGGACAAACTAATCGATGATACGGTGGCTATACCGCAAGAGATCATGAAATTTGTGAAGTCAAACAAAGGTCAAAAGAATCCAATACCAAGTACAAGAATGATGTAGATCAATACCAATGAGCCAAAGTAATCAACAAAGGAGATATCATCAAGGTTTACCTTCAAAAGGAGCAGTTCTATCTAGGCCGTATAACAAGTTGAAGAAAAGATGGACCCTACAAAATTTTGATGGTGACCAAGAACAATGCAAACAAAGTGCAATTTACGGATGATAAGGACATCCGGAGGACATTCAATGTCAATGCTTTGTTCAATTTCATGAAGATGTTGAAGGGTCATAGCATAGTGCGTATGGTAGCGAGGTTCCCAAGTAAATGGGTAAAAACGATGGCACATTTTCGAAATAATGACAGGTTACTACTCGTACCAGTTCTAATATTCAGTAATCACTATTCAGTATCGTGTACAAGGAGAAGGGTGGCCACAAGAGGAAACAACTTGGATTTCAGTGGACAAACTATGGAGGATTGATGCGCCTGCTTTAAACATGTATGAAGAAGTCAACCCGAGACCGAGTTCCCTTCAAGTGGAGCGGACTGATGTAGCAGAAGTTCCACAATCTGGGCACCAACTTCAACAAGCCAAGAAAAAAGAAATTGAGTAGCACGAAAAAAATGGAAGTGAGGCAAATGAACAATACACGTGAACAGTAAAAGTCAGATTCCTAATTAGGTTAGAAATATTTTAACTAATTTAGAAGTAGTTTAAATATGCTGTCTTACAATACAATTTTCTGATTTTCCTGGGCTAAGTGCTAGCCTTGTGAGAATATGTTGGCCTAATATTTCCTACGAAACGCTTCCATTTTTTTTGGTATTAATTAAAATTATTTTTTTTATCGATAATCAAATCATGTATATAAAAGCAAAGAGGAAAGTACAATGCAAGGTTCACAAACCATGAACCAAGGAGATATGTAATACAGCAACTAAGAGCCTCAACAACATTATGAGACAACCAAAAAGATATTCCCCAAGGGTCCCCACACAGAGCACCATGTTGTCACTAGGTGATGGGCTTAGGGTTGGATCCGGGGAATGGTCGAAGACGTGTCCTCAAAAACTCACCTATTTGTCTCCTTCCAAAGGGCCCATGCTATTACCCCTGGAAGAAAAGGCCAAACTACTCCCACCCATGATTTAAAAAATCGTCAAAACCGTTACGTAACGCCCGTTACGTAAAGGTTTTGGTGGCCTCCGATACCCGATACCATACATTTACCCGTTTATCCCGAAACAAAACTGTAACGCTCGAAACCCTTACGTAACGGGCATTATGCCCGATACGTAAAGGTTTCGATCGTAGAACTGGGTTCCGAAAATCCCTAAACTCATTCTAAAACCTCATCTTTGCTTCCTCACTTCTTCTCCACCTATTCTTAGTACCTTTTTTTCCCTAAAATCCTTTTGTTTTTTGTTGATTAACAACTTGATTTAGGGTTTAATTCATAGATTTGAAGGAATTCAAGGTAAGTTCTTTATTTCAGGTATGTTTCAACCATCGACCCATCTAATTTCCTTATTTCTAAATTTTGAGTTTCATATTAGCTTTAAAAGTATCTTGTTACTCAATTATTATATGTTTTTTATTTTTTTCTATTATTGGAAGTTTTTAATTTTTTTTAAGCAAAAAAGAAAAAAAATAAGTAAAGGCCGAAACCGTTACATAACGGCGTTATGTAAAGGTTTCAGCCGTGTCCGTTACGGTGTCCGAAACCGTTTTTTTAAACCTTGCTCCCACCAGTGAGGAAAATGACACTGAATGCCAGCAAGATAAGAAACTCCAGAAAGATCGGAGGGAGATCCAAGGGATGCGAAGGTGAGAAAGGATAAAAGTCCAAACATCTCTCGCAATTGGATAATGCAGCGAAAGGTAATCCACAAATTCCTCCATTAGACGGCTCATGAAACACCTATTAGTCAAGCACCATCCTCTAATGCATGAGATTATTGCAAGTTAGAATTTTATCTAAAACTATTGTCCACATGAAGAACGAAACCTTAGAGGATACCAAGGGGCATAGTTACCAAATTCGCATATTATACCAATATAATACTCGTATAATACTTTTGGGAGGCATCGTTTAAACAACATACTTTTACCGTATTACGTATTATACGTGTTTCACAGTATAATACGTGTGTAATACACGAATTTTGTATTAAATTCGTATAATAAATGTATTTTTGTCATACTTTTACCATGTTAAGACGCATTTTCCGTATAAAATGATTATTATTGGTTAGTATCATAATTCCTATTTATTTATAATTGTTAATTGTATTTTTAATTTTTTTCATATTTTTGTCGTGTTTTTGTAGTACAACACTATACATCCCTGAAGGGGTGGACCAGTGGTTCCCGAGACTTACACCTCATGACATGGAAGGTCCTGGGTTCGACTTCTCACTCCCCCTTTGGGGCCAGTCCCGCACGGATTTTCAGGGCTTACCCGGTGTGGCGGGTTGCGGGCTCTCATTGCACCCTCAGGGATTAGTCCTAACCCAAGGGTTCGGGACACCCCGAGTTTCCCAAAAAAAAAAAACACTTCCCAAACAGATCATTGTCGTATTATACTCATACTTGGTGACTATGCCAAGGGATACCACACGGCCTGATGAGAAAAAGTTAGACTAGGATTAGTTTGCAAGGATTGTAAAAAGGACCTCATTGAGAATCACCCCTTGTTGTCCGGAACCCAAACTCGACTATCTCTGACAAGCGGGCGTGGGGTAATATGCTGAAGCTGTGAGAATAAACTCAAAAGATCCTAAAAATCCAAGTTGAATAAATTGCACAGCAGCTTGGGAGTCAAATGGCTGCTCCTTCACGCCACTCCAAATAGTCAGCCACTGAAGACTCCTCCTTATTTGATGCTAATAAGATGAGGTTTCCAAAAGCCTACTTAAAAGGAGACGGACCACACTAATGATCATGCCAAAAATTGATTTCCTCCCCATTACCTACCCTGGGATGGGTGAGATTAGAAAAAGGCCCCACCCCTGCAAGATGACATTCCAAACCCCGACTCCTAAAAGAACCCTCCTATGTTTCAAAGACCAATTGTTGGTCTCCCCATGTCTCGCCACTATCACTGCCCTCTACCAACTAAAATATTTTATTATTATACAAATTAAAATATTTTATTATACACATCATATTAATTTAGGAAATATATAGGTCATATCTAAATATTTGTATATTAGTTAACTAGTGTCAATACTCTTGATCAGATCCACAAGTTGGGTTTAGGGTAATTCCTTTTCAAAAATTAAATTTACTTAATTATTTTAATTAAAATACATTTAGAATTTTTTTTATCTTAAAATAGTATAGTCACTTATAGATCATATTTTCATACAATAATTAGGAGAATGTTCTCATTTATATGATAATGAAGTGGGGCTATGATTATACCTATGGGTCTCATGGATATGACACTATTGATTATACGATAGTCTTGGTTATGAACAAGGCTATAGATCTTTACATGATTGTAGGGATACCTCGTCACCCAGACTACCCAAAATTAGGGGTGCTTGTAATTATTGATGTTCGACAGTAAGAGCAATATATTCGGGAATATTCAGTTGCTATCAAAGCTACATGTATTGGGCTCAATAGTATCATTAATTTGACTAACAGCTTAATGAAACCTTGTTGAAACATAGATGATGACTTCAAGCACATCATAGCTCTATATAGTTATGAATCATAGCTCATGATTTGAGAGTTTACGAGTGTTATATTGTGATATTCTCTTTTTTGAATGTATTATCATATAACACACTCATTTATGTACACATTTGGCTTTTCAGTTTCAGACAGTGCATGCTACTTGATTCTTATATTTGTTATTATCCATACTTCTATGTTGTTATATAATGAGTTATAGATGTGTATTTACGCTTAATTATTCACTCCTTAAAGTTTCATCTTAAATTTCCAACGTTTCCTTCATATTTCCTACATTTTCTCAACTTTTACAGTGTTTCCTTGAGCAACTTCCTCAAAATATTTTCACTTCCCTAGTGACCGAAATTTACACCTAGACACCAAAGTTTAATACCTTGGTGAGAATTGCTTTTAACCAAGTCTAAGTGTTCCTTCCCTACTTTCTTTTTATGTTTACAGCTAGGTGGCTACTTTTTTTTTCTAGGCAACTACTTCAGTTCTTTACATCAAAAACAGTGAAACCTTTTGTAGAAACTCATCTTCATACATTTTTCTGTTCCATAATTTTTCACTAAATCACTAGTTTCATTACCAAAAGACTCAAACAGAAGATGCATTTAGCTGAGAACCATTGTGCTGAAATTGTAAAATAAAAGTTACAGCAAGTAGTTTCTCATGAATACCTGGGTTAGGTGAGCCCATGCCTCGAGGAAATTTTGATCAAGTTTTATCGATTCCATATGTGCCTCTTCAGCCTTGCTATACTGACCAATTGAAGATAATGCCAAACCCTACCACAAAATCAAAATTTGTTCAATTGATATTACATTTCAAACAAGAGTGCAATTTGCTACCTATACTGGGTATCTTTGACACTAGAATCCGCAAAGTTTTAGATGTTAAGTACTCACTAAATACGTGTATGCAGATTTATTATCTTTATCAAGCTTCACACACGAATTTAGGTCTTCAACAGCCCCATTAAAATCCTTGAACTTGAAATTAACAATTCCTGCAATAATTCAACCCTAACTATCACGTGCATGCGCCATAGAACAGGAGTTGGTAAGAACTTTGGAAATACAAATAAATAAATATTATCAATGCTTTGCTCATACTAATTATTTTTAAATGAATCACAAATATCACCATATTCGTCAGTCAAAGTATTATTGGTGTCAGCTAGGGAAAAATGCTATGGGGTCTGTACCAAAACATTCGCACATATTTAAGAGGTATATAGATATTAGACGAGCAATTATATTATATGCAATAGTAACTGTATGTAATTTCACTCTCCCACACTCAAAATGAGCACCATCACTTACCCCTTTCATGTAAGATATCCGCAGAGTTTGGCTCAAACTCTAACGCCATGGTCAAGTCTTTAATGGCCTGTAAATCAATAGATAATTAGACACAACAATTCTACAAGGCAAATGATGTATATAAATATAGATGCCAGCAAAATCTATATATTATGCACCATATATCACACATCATGCAATGTGTTGATAATAAGGTCCTTCTGGGTGTCTGTAAAAGTACAAGCACTGAAAAACTCCCACTGCAATATGAGAAAAAATTTTGAAGGTACTAGTGTAAACAAAAGTAACTGGCAACCAAAACCTATATACGAATATATCAGAAATCTTTAAACATAACATACCTTCACCAACTCCCACTTATTGTATTTTTTTTTTTAAATGATAAGTAAACTACTTGCAAGTGGGTATTTTATTTTCTTAACCAAAACCTTGTTGGTCAAGGGTTTTGAACCCATGTTTGTAGGTATCAGCACCCTACCCACTTTCTTTATGAATGACAAAATTTTATCAATATATGGTAGACATAGTTACCAAGTACGGGTATACGGCAATGATCCGTTCGGGGAGTACGGGTGTTATATAGCAAAAACACGGTAAAAGTACAAGAAAATTAAAAAATAATTAATAATTATAAATAAATAAATTAAAAATATGATATTAACTAATAACAATCATTTAATGCGGAATATGCGTTTAACAAGGTAAAATAACGGCAAAAATATGTGTATTGTACGCGTTTAATACGTAATTCGGGTATTAAACAGCGATATGGGTATAACACATAACACGGCAAAAGTACGGAATTTTAAACGACAACCCCCCCTACAAGTATTATACGAGTATAATATGGGTGTTTGGTAACTATGATGGTAGAGTGTAAGAGATTAGAAAGACATTCTTAATATGTAAAAGATCCTTATAAACACCATTCTTAAGTATAGTGACAAAGTCGAGGTTCGGGAATAATTCGGTAGGGGTCAACAAGTTTGGAAAAATTCGAGAAAATCCGAAAAAAAAATTCGAGAAAAATAAAAAATAAATTAATAATTATAAAAATATGTTGAACAGTTTGATTTAAAATATACAAAATAAGTAGTTTATTTGCCAAATTAAATAAATCATTCGCGAATAATTTGGGAAATTCGCGAATAATTCAGGAATCCAATAATTCGGCAAATACTTCATCATAGAACTTTGTTACTAGGTAATGTTAACTTGAGATCAGGCAAGCTCATAGCATCCCTTTAACTTGGGGTGAAAAATATTTCTCCATCCTCTAACGAATTTCTTAACATGGCCAATAGACTTAGCCAATCTCCAACGGCCTTGACCTTCTCTTGCCTATCTAATGGCATTCAGAGTATCTCCATTCTCCCTAAACCATGATAGGACCCAAAAAATAATCTTAAAAAAGTTTCTAGCCCTTTATTAAATTTCACTTCAGAAGAGTCTGCCACACCTATAGGTTTGAAAGACCTTCATGACATCACAAGTCATTTCTAGAAACACCTCCTATACTGGCCGTTCCAGGGGATACAAAGCACAACCATTAACTTGAGCTTAGTCTGCACCCTATCTCAAAATCTCCAAAAGCACACTTTACTAGCCGTTTTCCCCATTATTGGTGATATCCAATGGCTTGTAGCAACGCAATCAACCACCTTAAAATCATAAAATTCATTCAACACAAGAACTCAATCAATGACTAATCTCCACATGGCATTCCACACTTCTAGAAAGAAATGATTTCGACCTTGAAAAAGCTCTCCTATGCTATTTCAAAAGATCCCAATAAAGAACTGGCATTGAGGCTGAAAGGCAATCAGCCAACTTGAGAATACATCCATCATATTGAGGAAAGATCCAACAAATATCAAAGGATAACAGACAGAACTTCCACCACATCTTTCTAGCCAACTTGTGGTGAGTAAAAAAAGGGTAAACATTCTCCTCTTGCTCCTTGTACATTGTGCATCTATCAGGGATGAACTGCTCGCTTAATAATATATTACTATGATCAATGGTTGTGGTTTTATCCAATACAATCGCCCATGCAGGAGTCATCAACCTAGTTGGGATTATCTTACCTCAAATCTTCTCAATGTAACACCCTGGGAAAATCAGCCAAAATAGCGGATATGGAAAACTCCCCTCTAGAATATCCTCTTCAAGTAGAGGAGAAACAACTCAATCAAAATCGGTATGAAGCATGTAAAATGGTGTTATTGACTAGATTTCAGTTACACATTTCATTTATAGGTAATGAGAAAAATTATATATAAAAAGGAAAGAACTATATATAAACAAAAAAGGAAATTAGGAGGAATCCCCATGTATAAAGCCATTATACAAAGCTTCAAACTAATTGGCTATCGCACTAGTGACTAGCCACAAAAGGATATATCATCGAACCTCTAAGTTGTTGCCATGGTTATGGCATCCCAATTAGATTTAAGTAATATCTTTGTCCAAGATAAACCGGCCTTTTTTCTTCTCAGTTATGAATATATTTGTCATTATTTACTTTTATTACCAATGTCTAGCACACACTATGCACAACTTAGGTAGTAAAGTATAAAGTGAAGAGTCTAGGACATCTGAACATGAACCTAACCAAATTATCCTACTTTCTCCAGCATAGTTTTTCTTCTCTTACTCCTTTCCATCTGTTCTCCATTAAACCTTACTTCCAATTAATCATACTATAAGCCTATAACAGACATATTGCCAGGTGACAAGGTAGTTACAAGTTACAAGCAACCACGATGATTAGATAAATTGATGAAATTTATCATGTAAATGTGCCGCATAAACACGGTTGACAACATCACTGCAAAATAATTAATGGTCATTGCAGCATAATCTGGAAAGAGGGTAAGCAAGTCTTACCTCAACAGATTCTCCTAAGGCAGCTTTGGCCTGCCCACGCCGTTTCCATGCTTCCCCAGCTGACGGATTCGATTCTATAGCCTAGTAAATAAATTATAAGGTACCAACTTATAAATAGGAGTCAGAATATAGTTGCACAACCATTGGATTTGGAGTTTTGTGTACCTTCGTAAAGTCAGCAATAGCAGCATCCAGTTCTCGTTGGAATGCATATGCTGTTCCCCTTCCTATCAATGCCTCAGGATAAGTAGGATTCTCTCTCAGTATCTGCATTTCATTTTAGGCAATGTCAAGGGATTATCAGAAATGATAATGGCCCCATGAAAACGTTTACCAAGAGAAAGACCAAGAAAACAACCAAAGAGAAAAAGAAAAGAAGAAGACAGCAATTGTGAATCATTAGCCAAGCAGAAGGTAAAACCTTGTCAAAGATGGAGATAGCATGAGCATATTTCCCTTCATTCACCTACAAGATAACAAGAATATGTTCATAAAGAGAATAATTGCTGAGAACAATTGTCCAGTTTTATTAACACAACAGTGCAACCATAGTTCGAAAACTTGGCAAGTCACCCGAGTAACTCGGCCGAGTTACTCGATCCTCAAAGCTCAAAGGAGACACTATTTCCTGAGTTACTTGGGTGACTCGGTCGAGTCGAGCCGAGTTTTTTGATTCACCAGATTAGGTTGAGTCACATAAGGGTATTTTTTATATAAAAAAAAAAACCTAAACTCGAACGTCAACACTGTTTTTGCATCATATTTTTTGGGGTCGACAAAGACAACCTACTATGGGTTCTATTAAACCTGTTGTTTTAGGTTTGAGTGAGTTCTTTTCACCCCAGGTTCTCAAGTTATTACATCTATATTCCGAGTTGGACCGAGTTGAGTTTTCCGAGTTACTCGACCTGACTAACTTTCGAGTCGAGTCAAGTTTTCATGTTTTTGAACCATGGTTGCAACTATCAGACAACCATGATGCCACAAAATAACCAGTAATATTTTTTTAGTAAAGAAGCTCAAGATGAAAATTTCATTTGTGATACAAGGATATCCATTTGAACACACTATCGGAAAATCATAGAAGCACCAACTTGGCAGATTTGAAACTTCACAAGCATCAATCACGAGTTCTCATACTTCAAATTACCAAAGTACAGAAGTTGATATATACCTCCGCTATTCCTCTTGATAATCGGAAATCCAAATTTATTGACTTGGTCTTCGAAAAACTTGTTGCAAAGTTCTTTTGATTCCTCTTGGCTTCATCATTCAATTTACTGTGTATTTCAGATGTATCACTTGATTTGCAGCGCATTTCAGATGATTTGCTGCATAGTTCAGATGTATCAATTGATATGCTGCGTATTTCAGATGAGATGCCACATAGTACAGATGTATCACTTGATTGGTTGCACATTTCAGAGTTGTCACTCCATTTACTGCGAATTTCGTAAGCTTTGCTTGATTTACTATGAGTTTCCGAACTGGAATTAGAAATTGATAAAGTTGAACTGGAGGAATCCATAGCATGTTCTTCAGAAACAATAGTGCTGTCCTCTTTTGCACATGTCAGTAGTTCTTCCAGCTCTAGCAATTGCTTCAAATCTGCAGATTGCTGAACAGCATATCCATGGCCTCGCTTCCAAACCAGATAAGCGTCGCCCTTTCTTCCCAAAGCTGACAATGCGCGACCTGGGTGATAAAGTAGCTACTATAATTAAGTTGAAGAGAGAATACATGTAATGCAAAATGCAGTTAAAATTCATTTTATGGATTAGTAGTAAATGAATAAAAATATTTTCATTCCAAAGGATTATTGGACTGATCAATCGATGAGTAGTGAAGAGTCTGATATATAAGTAAGAACCATAATTTCAGCTAGATTGATGCAGCAGCCAGCAAGGGCTCCATCAGTTCAGTAGACCATAGACATAAATCAAATCCTTGGTAATCACCATCATGGTTTTAAAAGTCAACATAGTAACGAAACGAGACTGCCAGCGACATAGCGTTTACAACATTTGCCGAGACCTTTCCTAATGTTTCGATACATATTTTGCCATTCTATCGAAATGTTACTTTTAATTTATATATACAAATACAATGTTTTGGTCGACATGTATGGAAATGTTTGACCAGATAATAACATTTTGAAATACAATTATGTAAAACTCTTGATTACACCCATTTTTTCATCTTTGAGTCCATTTTTTTGAGTTTTTATGGTGAAAATTGACCACTCCTTCGGGTTTTATTTATTAATACAAATATTTGAAAAAATATTTAATGCATTAATTATTAATAGAATAAAAAATAATGGGTAACCCAGTACATGTAATTTACAATAATTAGTGACTATGGACTCCTATGATTTAGTTACCTATTAAACTATTCCCCTAATTAAATTTATCAACAAAATATTTATAATTTTCTTAAATAGAAATAATAATAACAATATTTATTAATAAACCAGAAAATTTCAAAGATAAAAACTAAAACTAAAATATAATGCATGTATAATATGCATATTAATAATTATTCTCCAAAAAAACCAAACTATTGAATAATAAATTGTGAGGTACAACATAACTATGTGTGGGTATTAGTCTCATGATTCATCAGTCATGTAATGTGCCCATATTATATCCCTTTGGGGATGCAGAACTTTTTGACCATGACTATAAACCTATCTTCAACTTTGACTTTTAAAATTTCAGGCACACGCAACAATTGTGTCACCTGTTATCTCTCTCAATTTTTCTATTTCAAATGGGTTGTTTTTGCTATACAATGAGTTTTGAGCATGCATGGATATTTTATCACTCCTAAAAATATCAATGCATGTTCCTATGATTTTCAAAAGGACTTAATATTTCCATACGTGACATCGCAACCTTTAGGGATAAATATAATGAAATATATATGTCCAATGATGATATTCCTATATTTTTTAAAAAAGATGATATTCCCCAGCTTAGCATGCATGTAGTGTAATATGGAGTCGCCACCAACCATGGAGCTAATCTGTGGTTGGTCACCAAGAAAACAATCCAAATTTTGAAAAACAAGACTCCATTCTACGAAACTAATGAAATTACAGGGTAAGGGAGTTCGATTATGACTTGAGGAATGTGTTAGGCACCCCAATTCATCCGTCCAATGGATGGTAACCTATTTCCCTTGAGATTGATTACTTTGAAAAAACGACTTTGAAAACAAAATAATATGCATGAAGGTGGGTGGAAATGCATGAGGGTTTAGACACAAAGATTCCTAAATTGGGTTTATGGGTGTTAATGGGCTGGGTTGAGCCCGGGCCAGCCCACCTAAGGAACAAGGAAAAATAGGTTTCTTTTTAGGGGGGTAGTAATCGGACCTTATTGGACCAAGCCAGCTGGGCAAAACCCAGTTAGAAGTATAGTATAACAGGCCTAAGCCTGTAAGCCCAAGCATGCCCAACTATGGAATTCGGCCGGGCGACGCACCAGCTCGACCCATTGACACCCTTAACTGGGTTCTTCAAAAATATACGAGATGGAGGAAATAGGATCTCAAAACTTCGCTACAGACACAAATAATTAACGGAATACTCCTAATACAAACTTGTCACCTATGACATGACCTTAAACTTAAGAGAATTCAAGTTAGACTCAACATTGGAATTTGTGACTACATAAAGGCAATGGGATTTCTAACCCAAAATGCAAGATTTGTGAACCTAAATCTGCGAAGGAAGCAAATAATGACATCTGATAGACTAAAATGAGGGTGAAAAACAATGATAAAAAGGGGCTAAGACTCAAAAAAAGATAATGAACTTTATGAGTTCAAAGGATAAGTAAAAAGGCCTTTCTCATGAGGATGGGAGACAAGTATGATGACAACAAATCTGAAAGAGGACCCAAGTAAACTCTATTTTAAGGCTAACCAAGATGAAATGATTGAAAATACATGTATCTTTTTATTATATTAAAATCATGAGGATGAAAATTTAATAAACAAGGTTCTAGGCATAAGGTCCCTTCCCATTTTCAGAAGGAGCCCCAATGGGTCCAAAATAAATTAGGAAAGAGGTTGGTGGTCTAACCTAGCCTACAACTCATCTCAAAATAAACTTTTAAAAAATTAGAGGTTCTATGCCTAAAGGTTCATTCCCTTGCTCTTTTCACAAGGAGCCCCAAATCGGCGAAACACGTCAAAGGGAGTCCAAACTACATCAAGACAATGGTTGATTTTCTACCCTAGCTAAAGGCCCATCAAAAAAGAAAAATAAAAGGAAGGGCCTAAAGAAGGTAGATGCTTAAATTAAAAGACTCGAATTAAATCCTCACCTAGTGTTGTTGGAGCCTTGGAGGATCTCCTCTAAGCCCCTTCCTTCTTTTCTTCTCTTCTTTTCTAGGAAAATTCCTACTAGGCTAAGGGGGATGACATACACTGGTCTCAGAGTTTTAGTTATAAGATGTGCATAAGATTTAAGAACGTTAAATGTCATTTGTACTTATATTGGAAATCATCTTTTAGTTATGCTTTGTAAGATCATATGGTTTGTGTACTTGATAAGAAAAGAATGCATCTTAGTTGACCATAGTTGATCTGCTATGACGTCGCGCCTCGAGATTCAAAAATTCAAAATTTGGCACATGATAGTTTTTGTGGCCCGAATTCAGTCCGTTGACACTCCTAGTCCTCTCTCCTCCTCCCCTCTATTATAGGGGTCAATAATTCCTCATATTCTTTCTCTATTTTTTTCTATTGAAAACAAATAGATCATAGTTGTTCACATCTTTTAGAAAGAATTTTCTGACATTTATGCTAATTATATGCAATTGTATGACCTTTTTTTGTATAATAAACCCTAAAAGTTTATAGGTATCCGACACGTGTCCAAAATACTCAGATTCTTCTAATATGAAACAGAATAACCATGTCTGAGGCATGTCCATGTCCTCACGTTTTGACACGGGACACGTCTATTGTCTTAAAGAATCCATGCAACATAGCCTGTTAGCATTCACGAGGTTGGAGGCTCCTCTTGGTGTTATCTGGTTCCACCTTTCAAGTAATATCTTATGGTCTATTTGGAAGAAAAGAATCCGGAGAGTTTTCGAGACATGTCTGTCCCTTTCAAGAAACTATACCCTGGGACTAGGCAATTACTATTAGCCTAGGGTTCCATTAGAAGAGACTATGAGGAGTTGGGTGGTCTAAAATGCTTATGACATAGGACAGCCTCTGTTACCTTGTCCAATGCGAGTTCAGCCATAACTTTTGAGGGCTGTCCTTTTGCTGTTGATTTTATTGTTTTCGCTTGTTCGGGTTCACTTCCCTCTGAACCCTTTATTGTATCATTACCCTTTTCATTATTATATATATCCGCTTATTACCGAGCACAAACAAAAATAAATAAATATACATCAGATAGCTGAGATTATTTCATTAGTTTTGTTTTGTTTTGTCTCACTCCTAAGAGAGTCAAATAAATAATGACCTAGAAAGATAAGAATC
Source organism: Tetracentron sinense (assembly GCA_015143295.1). NCBI lineage: Eukaryota > Viridiplantae > Streptophyta > Magnoliopsida > Trochodendrales > Trochodendraceae > Tetracentron > Tetracentron sinense. Next base: position 26,197,893 of record CM026574.1, read on the forward strand.
TGCCCATATCAATGGTGTTATGCATGTAGTGTGTATTGTGGCACCTGGACTACCCCATGTTCTTTCCCTGTTTATCTTCATGTCTATAGAAGAGATGGCATGGATTATGGAACCAATCACCAAGAAACAAAGAGACAAAATATGGCAACAACAATAAATTGAACCCAATACTGGGAAAACACGAAAGTAAGAAAAAGAGATATGACCAATCTTTCATTTTTCAACCCAATACTGCTACTTATCCAAATTCAAATATATAGTTGAAGAATCTCAAAATAAACTGAAACTACTCAACACAATACAGTTATACAGTTCAAAAGAAAATGGATAGAAGAATCTGACTATAGCTAAAAATGTTGCTGAGAGTACAATAAATCTCCACTCCACAGCTATGCCTCAATTCCCTACAAACTAGTATCAAAAAACAAAGCCCAACGAAATAATTATTATTATTATTATTACTATATCTGATATAACAGAGAAATGTTAGCTATCCTACACGATGATTGTATTTAATAAAACTGAAAACAGAACAATACGAAATCAAACGCAGAAACACAAAATTGGAAAAGGAAAGCACATATGCAGGGCAGATATTCGATCAAACAGACCTTTGAGAATATAGGGTTGCAGAAGCATAGGGTCCAGCAGAAGCGCCTTGTCGCAGTCTTTGATGACATGCTTGTGCAGCTCTAGCTGGCTGTAGCAGAAAGCTCGATTGCTGAAACAAACAAAAACAGTTATAATTCAACCCACGAGCCATGAAATTGGAGATCCAGATACCATAGAGCCAGAACAAAAGGGTAAAATTATTCAATCACGAGAAGCGATAAAGAAGAGAGAGAGAGAGACCAAATGTCTTGAATAACGCATGACTGAGAGAGGAGAGAATCGAGAAGGCGAATGGCTTTAGACCAGTCTCGGGAGCTGCAGAGCTTCGCAAGCTCAACCCTCTCGGAAATGGTAGACCCCATGAGGCTAGAGCCAGGGGCTTGTACTGATCGGGTCCCTTGTTCGATCTTCGTTCGGCCTTTTCGTCCTTTATCTTCTTATTCGGTAGAGATAGAGAGAGAGAGAGGATAAAGTAAAATAAAATAAATAAATAAAATCTGAGGAGTGAAAACGGAGAGGAAGGAGAGGGATGCGAAAGGGGTAACGCCGTCCACAAGTCTCTGCTATTGACGCGTAGCAATGTCCAAACGCAACGGATCAACACTTGCCCCACATAGAGGCTCGAACTGCTCAAATATTATTTTAAAAAATAAGAAATATTATTTATATCATTATTATATACTAAGGGGTGGCACGTGCGATGCACGTGAGAGTGAGGGGAAGGAGTTAACCATAGTTAATAGGAGTTAAAAGGGACACATGTTAACTCGTGGGTGGAGTTCAATTGCGATTGAACTTTCCTCGAGTTCAATCGCGATTGACTGTGATTCTATTCTTTAAATAGATAGATGAGGGTAGTTTGGGAATTAAAATAAAACATTAAATTAAAGTTTTGTTTTATGTAAGGGTAGTTTAGAAATTTTGAAAAATTCAGGCTACACCTGCCTCTCCCATTATAATAGTAAAGATATAAATAATATAAAATATTTTTAATTTTATTAATTTTTTAATAAAAGTATTCCAGTCGAGCTCAAGCCAAGCCCGGCTCGAGCTTGAATCAATGTGGACCGAGTCGAGCTTCTAGCCAAGCTTTATGAATTCGGGCCGAGCTTCGAGCCGATTTTTTGAGCACCATTTTGAGTCAAGCCGAGTTTGAGCCTAAAGTAAACCCTTTCAAGCCAAGCCAAGCAGGACCAAGCCGGCTCAACCCGCCTTCTAAAAAAGATCTTATCCCGTGGGCTTTAGCGAAATACACCCCTACTAACTTCTCCCTAAGTAAAGAGCAATAGTCCCCTCTATTAGGGCACATGTATGGTGAATCTCATCACGATATTACAATACTTCTTGATATTCTCTAATAACCTCCTTGATCGAGGAAGGAACTATTCTGCCTCGCCCTCACAAAGCCCCTTCGAACTATGGTTAACAAGTTTCAACCCTTGTGGTTATTATTTTCTGAAAATTAAGGTTAGATATTTTAACCCTAAAAGTTAATGAATCTTAACCATAATTAAATAAAGTAAAAAAGGAGATGTACAAAAAGGGCAAAGATGGTAATTCACATCCTCAAATCGAGGAGGTGAATATTTTCTATTTCTAAATTTTGGTCACTTTGCCTCAACTAATCTACAGGCTCTTTCAGAATTTGGATGGGTAACAACGCTCATATTGTGATGTTGCCCGCGTCTTGCAAAATGGGTCATATATTCATCATTTAGTGGTCCCCATATGAACAGTAGGTGGGCCTCCCATTTTATAAGATACAAACAGGCAACAGTGCAATAATGAGCGTTGTTGCCCATCGGAACTCGCTCTTACACCCACTTGTTCATACCTTACTGGACACTTCAAAAACACTTCTAAAATACGCCATCAACCATCAAATTCCTCCCCTTTGGCCTGTTTTTGAAATATATAGCCATCTAGAGGCTCATTTCCAAATAATCAGAAGAAAAAAATGAAAGATTATAAGATTTTTAATATCTTAGAACACTAGAATTCAACTCAGGGAGACGGAACAGTAATTAAAACTTCTTTTTTCTCTCAACTATAATAGAACATGAATAGTTAATGTATCTAACACGGGTGCCAAGACTTCTAGCCATGCGACTCAAGGTGACTATTGTCAAAAAGAGATGCTTCCTCACACTGCAAGTAATGTATGAAAAAGAAACAAAAGAAGGGAGATGAAGACTAAGGAACACGGCTATGACAGTCGTGCACAGATATGCTTGTTGGCAATTTTACTTGGGGAAGTGATTTTAAACTCTCGATAGTACCTACTATCGAGAGTTGGATTCTTGGATTTTCAATCTAAGGGTGTAAGCATTGCATGGGGCCATCATTTAAAGCAGGTGAGGACATGGAGTCATTGGATCTTCAATCCAACGGTCCTGCCCTCGATTGTACTATCGAGAGTTTTTTATCACTTTCCTTTTACTTATTGTTTAACTTCAAAGTTCCACCATCCCCGATGATCTACGGGCATGGGGTGGATGAACCTAACCCAAACCCCGAACCAATCAATGAGTCAACTTGAGCTAATAGTTTCAGATTACGAGTTTTACATATCAGCTGCTAGGTTTATCTTAGTAATTTGCAAACTCTATATTTGCAAATACATTGTTACTAGTGGGCCGCATGTGAGACGAACGTCAAAGAGAGAGGAGGGAAAAAGATGTAAGAAAGTATGGATGGAAAGAGGCATAGAGTGGAGATGATTTTTTTAAAAGATAAAATTATCCATAAATCTATAGTAGAAATATTTTTTTAAGTTATAAGATAATTTTGAGGCATTTTGTAGGGAACTGCCTTAGAAGCTTTTTTTTTTTTTTTGTTGATAAACTTAGGGTCATTTTAGAAACCAAAAAACCTTGAGAATATTCTGACTAGAGAAAAAAAAAATTGAGGGCATTTTTGGTATAGGAACATAACTTATGGGCATTTTGGGAATAAACACTTAGGAATATAAACTAAAAAAAATGAAGGTATTTTGGGTATAGAAACTTAAGGAACATTTTAAAGATACAAATAAAATAAGATAAATTTCAATCAACGTTTCTAAGTCTCTTTCTCTTTATATTAACTAGTAAGGAGCCCGTGCAATGCACGGAAACTTCAAAAAATAAAAAGTGCATAGTTGTAAACAATATAGTTTATAAAGAAAAAATAATATATAAAATTTTGTCACTCTCATCATATGATGCTAATATGGGTTGAGGTTTCTCTCAAAAAATTTGATCATTGGTTCATTCAATTTATCAGAGCACTCGGGAATTAATAATGTCGGTGCCATTATTTTAACACTAGTGGGCAGTAGGTGCGATGCATGTGAGAGAGAGAGAGGAGGGAAGAGGGATCCTAGTGAGAACATTTTTTAAAAAAATATAAATATTTTGGGTATAGAAATTTGAGGGGCTTTTTAGATTAAAAAAAATTGTGAGGAACACGTTAATTAGTACAAAAATAGACATTTTGAGAACCAAAAGGCTCTAACTTTTCTCTTGAAAAATAGTTACCACATAGAGAGGGTGTGACTCTTCATTGAGAGAGACCAAAGAGGGAGAATGGAAAAATATGAGGATAAAGATTTGAGATAATCGTGGAGATATAGAGGGATTATTGTTAGTTGTAGTTGATATTACTTTAATATCCTTACTAACTTTTCTCATGTAAAATAAGATAACATAATATCTTAATTTTTTTATATGGAATTATGGACAAAATGAGAAAAATATTTTTTTAAAAATCACCTTACTAACTATGTTCACAATAAGATACCATACAATTGGGACTCATTAGGAATATTAGAAAAAAATCAACCAACTTTTTAACCCCACTTCTCTCATTATAATAGTAGAGATTAAGAACAATTTTGAAATTAAGATAAATTTCAATCAACGTTCTTAAATCGTGCATTATCTTTATATATATTAATAAATGATAATTTTAGAATTAAAATAAATTTTAAGCAACATTTTAAGGCCCCTAAATTAACAAAGGGCATAGAATCAAGATAAATTTCAATCAACATTTTTAATCCTCATTCTTTTTACATATTGGTAAATGACTGTTTTAAAGTTAAGATAAAACTTAATCAACGTTTTGAACTCAACCATTCTCTTTATATTAGTAAAGATGTATAACAGGTTTGCATATTAACTAATCACTCCCTTAGTTCTTGTTGGACTTTCATTTATAACTACTAAGAAAATAATTATTATGCCCTTAAAATATTTTATAACCTCACAAAGCCCCTTTAACTACTCTTAAACTATGGTTAACAAGTTTTAACCCTTGTGATTGATTTTTTTTTTCCTTTTAAAAACCAAGGTTATAGGCTTTAACCCTAAGGTTTCTTGAATCTTAACCACAGTTAAAGGATGTTAAAAGGGGACACGTGTCATAAAAGTATTATAGTCCACTAAATGTCACAAGGGTATTATAAGTCACTTTTTTTAACATTTTAAAAAAAAATCAACTAAAGTCGAAGAATGAGGTTCTTTGTCTAATAGTTGAGCAATGCCAGTTAAATTGTAAATTTGTTATACATAATATTAGGGAAATATTATAATAGGGAAATAATGATATAATATCTATGAGATACACAAGATCTCATAGATAATATTGAATTAGCATCAATTAAGGATTTGATTAGATTAGGTTTCTATCTTGAGGTCAATGTAATCTCTATATAAACATTATTAGAGGTCATTGTAATCATCTTGAGAATTCAATAGAATCAGTTTCTCTTTATGGTATTAGCTAGAGTGGGCGATCCATGACCTATCTTGATTTTATTTTTTTTTAATTCCACTTTTCCAGCAGGTGGTGCCGCTACCGCCTGATGGGTATGAAACCTTTTATTTTTTTTATTAATACAAATCCCACTATCATCTTATATACCTTTACAACCCCAGTTCTCATACTCATACCCATGCCTTACGGTTTCTCATTTTCTTTTCATTTATTGAAAACTTCTCAAACGATAATTTTTTATTTAAATCGTCAATCATACTTCATGAGTTTTGGGAGATGATCATGACAACCTGATATAGTGGGCCACTGGCTCCGACAAACTCAAGAATGAGCAGGATGCGACAGAAATGGACTTCACAGACTAACGGTGACCACCAAGCACATAACTATTTGTCAACAAATTATCAAAGAAGTCAAGGGTGAGGAGTACTCGACTTCTAGCAAACACATGAAGATCTCGATCCTCATGTCTTTGAGGGGGAGTATTAGGAAAATATTATGTTAGGGAAATAATGATGTAATATCTATGAGATACACAAGATCTCATAGGCAGTATTGAATTAACATTAATATTCAAATATTTGATTAGATTAGTATTATATCTTGAGGTCAATGTAATCTCTATATAAATTATATTTTTTTTTTGGTAAAAAGATACTTTGATTGCTAAAACAAAAGAGGTTACAACCTTGATCCTAACCCGGAGGATGGGTCCCTAGTATCGGATCCAAAATTAGAAGGAACAAAACAAATTATGCTATCATTGAGAGCTCGTTGGGCTGATTGGTGAGCCAATGTATTGGCCTCACGATGGGTAAATTGGAACTTAATTGTCCCACACCGAGATTGGAGATAGTGAATGTCTTCAACTATCGTTTGAATCTCCCAACTTCCATTCTTGGATGGATCATTTAGAATATTCACAATTGCTTTGGCATCTAATTCGATTATAACCCGAGGCCACCTATGCGTTGTGACTAGTTGCATTGCTAGCCGAATGGCTTCGGTTTCAGCTCTTTTTGTTGAACCATCTTCCACATTTTTCCGACAAGAATTAACCACGACCCCGTCGTGGTTCCTGACTACCGCCGCTGCCTCCGTTGCATTAAGGTTAAGAGTAGGGGTGTCAATTGGGCCGAATTCGGGCTCCGAAACCTTTTGTAAATGTGTCGGGCTCAGGCCGGGCCTATTCAAAAATCACCAAACTTCAAGCCCAAGCCCGGCCCATTGACACCCCTAGTTAAGAGATGCAGTCCCATCTACGTTTATCTTGATCCAACCCTGGTCTGGTGGATTCCACTTGATATTTCTTCATGTCGAATCCAAAATTTTGTGATATGTGTTCCCCAAATCATGGTAAAACAGCATAATACATTGTAGCATGTTCACTGGATTTGGTTGAATTCCTTAAAAAATGTACTCGTTCCTTGCCTTCCATATATGCCACATGATCACAATGATCTAGGAGCCTAAAAGAAAGTTGTTTGCTTTGAATTCCCTCCGAGTAGTCCACTTATGCCTCCAACCTTAGAGATTTGCTTCGTCATGATGGATCCTTGTGGTTGAAATGGACGAACCAAACCACATAGATCTACCAATTGAACAATCCAACAACAGGTGAGTGACTGATTCCTCGTCCATCTTGCAAAGGGCACAGCTGGGGTCAACCAGAATATTCATCCTTCGCATGTTGGACGCTACGGCCAAGGCATTGTTGCATGCTCTCCATATAAATACTTGTATTTTGGGCTGAACCGGCAATTTCCAAATCAAATTCCACTTCATATTATCAATCTCTATTGCCCCCCTACTGGCTAAAGCCTTTTGAGATATTAAAACTTGAAGGGCCACATGAGAGGCTTACTGCACCTCAAACTTCCCCGAGGGTGAGTGGTGCCACACCAATCTGTCTAGAGTGTAATGCGAGCTCGCAGGATTTTTTTGGATTACCTGAATAGTTGTTGTGGGAAAGATTCCTTGGAGTTTGGCCACATCCCAAGCTCCCTCCTCCCTAAGTATCCACCATGCCACGAGAAGATCTGGGCCCACTATACCTGGGAGAGAAATGGGCTTAAACTGAGGCATGGACGGTACCCATGGGTCCATCAATGTTTTGTATAGTTCCCCAGATCCGATTTGTCATCGAGCCCCTTTCTCAAGAATAGTCCTACCTGCCAATAGGCTACGCCAAGCCCAAGAGGGTTGGCTGCCGATTCTTGCCTCCAAAAAGAACTTTCTCGGGAAGTAAATGACTTTTAGAATTTTAACCCAAAGAGCATTTGGAATTGTTCCTTCATGATAAGCTTTCTTGAATTTCATGAGCCATGAAAACGTTGTTTGTAATTTGCCTACCGCTAATGAAAGTGGATTGCGCCGGATCGATAAACTCTTGTAAGGATACCATGAGTCTGTTAGCAAATTTTTTGGATATGATCTTGTAAGCCACGTTGCATAGACTAATCGGTCTATAGTGGGCCATGCTATCCGGATTGAGAATTTTCGGGATTAGAACTACGTGGATGAATTTTCGGGATTAGAACTTCGTGGGTGAAGTTTAATTGACGTAAAAGGAATCCCATCCGGAAAAAACTAAGAACCGCCTCACACACATCATCCCCTATCATCTCCCAGTGAGAGTAGTAGAATGCTCCTGACATTCCATCCGGCCCTAACGCTTTTAACGTAGCAATACTAAATAGAGCTTGCTCTATTTCTTCTTTTGTAACCATTCGACATAACCCTTGATTTGTCTCCCTCAAAATTTTTGATTGAACAGTGTCCAGCACCTCTTGTAATTGAGTCGGGTTAGAAGATGTAAACAACTTTTCAAAGTGAGTGAGGATCACCTCCTCTATTTCCTTTTCTGACCGAGTCCACACCCCTGCTTCATCTTTGATAGTGACCTTCCGGTTCCTTCACCTTCTTTGGATAGTTTTTGTGTGAAAGAAGCGTGTATTTTTGTCCCCAAGAAGCATCCAGTCAGCCCTCGACTTCTGCCTTCACATCATTTCTTCTTGTTGGAATGCCTGGTCAAGTTCCAAATTGAGAGTCTGCTTTGCTCGAATGTTGCTCTTAGATGGATCCTGAGATTGAAGCACTTCAATGATTCTTGATTTTCTGAATTCTCTCTGGTAGAAACCCAAACGACTGCTTGTTCCACCGAATCAAATCCTCCCTACAAGAATAATTTTCTGGCATAGTCTGAACATAGGTGACCCCTCACAATGCTTGCTCCAAGCTAGATTGATCACGCCTTTACTCTTAGGATGGTTTTTCCACATGTCTTCATAACAAAAAATCTTCTTTCTTTTACTGTTAGGATTATCCATGGTAACCATAATCAGGCTGTGATCCGAACCGATAGTAGGAAGAATGTGAATCAGTGCATTTGGAGCCATCCCACACCACTCCGGATTGGCCAAGCCAAGGTCCAGACGAGCTGCTATATGATCTGGATTGGATCTTGGGTTGGACTAAGTGAAGAAAGGTCCTTGAAAGCCCAAGTCTAAAAGATGGGCCGTTGACACCATCTCTTGAAACAACTTTAGATGGGCTGGCGATGACATTTTTCCACCCTCTTTTTCTTCAACATTTAGTAAATCATTAAATTCACCCATGCACATCCATAGTTGTCTTCGGTTCATTCCCCTCAGAGCAAGCTTCTTCCATAGCTCCCTTCCCTGGATTGTATCATTTGGGCTGTAAACAAAAGTGATCATCCATTGATTTTTGGAATCCTTAATATTGAAGTCAATACTGTTGGCATTTGACTCTAGAATATTAATGGATATGTAATCCGGCCATAATAGTGCCAAACCCCCTGCTAAGCCTATTGGTTCCACTGTAAAAACATTATCAAACTTGCAAGATTTTGCCACACGGTCCACTAGCATCCTCTTGTTCTTTGTTTCCATCAAAAAGACTATACCGGGCCTATGACGAAAGACTAGTCCCTTAGGATCCGAATTGTCTGGGGTTGGCCCAACCATGACAGTTCCACGCTAAAGGTCATTGTAATCATCTTGAGACTTCAATAGAATCAGTTTCTTTTTATATAACAGTGTAGTCGCAAACTAGGATAAACCTAGAAACTGATATGCAAAAACTCCTTTAAGATTTTAGGTTGGGCTTGGGTCAAAAATCCCAACATGTCTTGAGCTTTGGTTAGACTTGGGCCAAGAACTTGGACAACCGAACGTTCTAGGTTGGACTTGTTTGTTGGATTGGTGTTAGACTTGATGAATCATCTTATTTTTAATTTAAGAAGCCATAGCCATGGCAAGGGGAGTTGTTGCCCAACCTTAACTTTAATATATATATATATATTCTTTACAAGTGGTCACAAATAGATGAGATGGCCAACGAACTTTACGCCCAAAAAAATCTGAGGGTTACGCCCCAACCCCACACACTCCCTTGACTAAGAATATTTCATACTTACCTAATCATTATTGACAACTCTGTTAATAATAATTACTAACAATATTAGTCCTCATACAAAAATATCATGACCAGCCCAACAGGAGCTTTGATTGAAGAGACAATTAAAACAACCCAAAAAAATGTCCGGATATGAGAATTTTGGAAATTGTTAAAAAAGTTTTAATTGATATAAACACCGGCCTTGGATTGTCTCTGGCAAAGCCAAAAACTGGTTTCAGGGTTCCATACATTGTGCGACAGTTGGCAAAAAAATGGGGAGCAGTCCCTCCATTTTCTCCCCATGATTTTGACTTCTCCCCATTTGATATCTCTCCCACTTATTCTCATACACTAATCGCCACATGTCTTAATATGTGTGGAGAAGTTAAAATCATGGGTCCCATGATTTTGACTTCTCCACCACTTGTCACCTATTCTATGGAACCCGAGACAAGCCCTTTCTGGCTTCGCCAGAGACAATCGGAGGCCATAAACACCCTATTGTAGCCCATGGGGGGCAGCAGCAACCGCCTGTTGGTTCATTATAATAAAAAACAATATCTATTTTCACATCAACTTTTTCACACTATTTAAAAAATATAATAAAAAATTACTTTTTATTATTTTATTTGGAGTGGACCTATAGGCTACCTGTTGTGCTACAGCAGCCCACTGGACGAGGAATAATAGAGTACATCTATTGTTATGATATGCATAAGATGCATCATATCATTACCCTCATTACAATTAGAAGGATTTAGATTGAGATTGAGATTGAGACTACGATTGAGATTTGATTAGCATTAGATTAGGAATGATTTGATTTAGTTTCTATATTTATCTATATACTACTAGCGGGTGGCACATGTGATGCACGTGAGAGCGATTGGAAGGAGTTAACCACAATTAATAGGAGTTAAAATGGACACGCGTTAACCCGCATGTGTGATTGAACTCTATTCGAGTTCAATCGCAATTGGTTGTGATTCTATTCTTTAAATAGATAAGGGGTAGTTTGGGAATTACAGTAAAACATTAACACATTAAAGTAAAACATTAAATAAAGTTTTGCTTTATATAAGGGCATTTTAGGAATTTCAGAAAATCAAGCTACGCCTCTCTCTCGCATTATAATAGTAAAGATTATCTATTTAAACCCTAGTTGGGTCTCTTTGTAATTATCTTGAAAATTCAATAAAATCAGTTTCTCTTTGTGGTATCAGAGCAGACGATCTGCCGCCTATTTTGATCAATTTTTAATTATGTTTTCCGGCAGGTGGTGGCGCCACCACCCATCCGACTTGAAGTTTCCGTAGTTAAATAATTTTTTTTCCCTGCTTGATTATGCTTTTCCAGCGGCTGACATCATTGTCGCCCGTCCGACTTCCAGTTTTCTTTTTATCTTAGACGATGTAATGGTCTCATTTATCCCCCCGCCTCGGTGCAACAAAACCCCATCTCGAATTTTTATTTTTATTTTTAATGAAATCAAAGAAACGCCTATCATACCCATCTCGGTCTCTATGTCTTCCTCTCTTTATCCCACCAAACAGTTGCATGACTTTTATTACAAGAGATTCCAATGCTCCACCAAAGTGTCCATTGTTTTATTTTAGAGGAGTGCTAGCACCAGTCACATTAACTCCAATTTATTCGTTAGACGCAAGATAGGCCTAACACTTGGAGGTGTTTCCTTATTTTAATAGTTTAAAACCCAAAAGTCAAACAAAGTTTGCCATTTGTATAGCCCATTTGCGTCTCTGGAAGATTTGCTACTGGGGCTAGCAAAATCCTTTATTTTATCAGCATAAGGAAATCTAGAGCTCTCAATGGCCCATCACCCAAGACAACAAGGAGAAGGGTAATTCCACAAAACAAAGGTGATTTTGCTTTTTTACCAAATAAACGTCTTCATGCATGGCTGCTTCAGCAAAAGCTTGTGTTGGTTATGCGTCCGCTTCATAAGCCACTGCCTCCCTTGCTATCTCTTCCACTTCTGCCTCTGGAACTACTGGAGCAGCAGCTACAGCCACATCAGCCTCCTGTGCAGTCATAGTCCTCCTCGTGGGTCCATTAGATGCCACATATTTGGCCCTATGGAAGTCACATGCTCTAATATATGATAATGGCGGAAGGGCCGGGTTAGCCACCGCCTCATCTTATTGTTATTGATTGTGTAAGAGAGAAAGAGAGGCTCACTTTTTTATTTTTTGCTTGTAGAGGCGCATCTCACCAGGATCCATTTTTAAGCCCAAAAAGACCCTTTTGAAGACCCGTGACCCATTTGGCGAGGCCATAGGCACAATCACGGATGTCATTTCAAATTTGGCCCAAAGAAGCCAATTTCATTGCCCAAAAGGCTATTCGGCCCATTGAGGCCCTGATCCATTGAGGTCCACCCCTTTTCATTGACCTATAGAGGCCCTGACCCATTGCGGCCCATATTGTTCTATCTTCATGCAATACTTCAACAACGGTGATGATTGACAGCTATCAAGAACTGTACTCATGACATTGGAATGACTAGCAAGCTACCTTCCCTGATTGAGTATCAAACTCACGCATATCTTCAAATCTACATGAGTTTGAGGGGGAGTAATAGAGTACATTTGTGGTTATGATATGCATGAGATGCACCATATCATTACCATCGTCACAATTGGAAAGATTTGGATTTAGATTGAGATTGAAATTTGATTAGGATTTGACTAGCATTAGATTAGGAATTATTTGATTTAGTTTCTATATTTACCTATATACTATTATCTATTCAAACCCTAGTTGGGTCTCTTTGTGATTATCTTCAGAATTCAATAAAATCAGTTTATCTTTAGGGAACTCTCACAAGCAATGGATTCTCTCTAGTAGATGCCTGAGATTAGCTTCCCAACACCATTATTTGCATGACGAGTGGGAAGGCATTTAAGTAGGAGAGATAACATGCATTTTACATTCCGTTTGGTGGTAGACGCACACCTCCCAAGCTCGCCGCATGTCTTCTTTAACATCATTAATTGTGATTAAGATTCATTCATCCCTAAAGGTTAAATAATCTGACCTTAGTTTTTAGGAAAAAAATATTTAAAAAAATTAGAAACAAATTTTGAACTGGAGCTTTGCTTTACTAAGCGAAGCTCCCCTTTTTACTCTTTGTGAGTGATACGTTTGTAATTCTGAATAGAGGAAGGGGCAATTGTTCAAAACACTTTTTACCACCATATTTGCAAAATTGCCATTGGTAAATAGAAAAAGGGAACTCCACTCTGTATTTAAACTGAAAAAATTAACCACATAAGTAAGTAAAATCATAAGGTTAATTTTTTTTAATATTTTTTTTCTTCTAAAAATTAAGGTTAGATTATTTAACCTTAAGGATGAGTGAATCTTAAATACAGTTAATGGATTTTCTTGTGGGGGCTAATAATGTAAGTGTGGGGAGCCCCCAAATTTTTTTTGATGGTCAAGTGTGTGGGCCATCTCGTATGTTTGAATCTGCCTTTATCCTCTTAAATTAAATAATATAAGAATAGATTTAGCTTTTCTTTCTCTTTAAAAGTTTAGGGGGCTTTAGTAGCTCTGCACCCGTCTCTACCCTACTTCACGCTACACGTTGATACAATACAGGATTTTTTTTTTCTTTCAAAAGCTTCGGCATCCCTCCCTATGTGGCTTCGCCCATGTCTATCACCCAATAGAATGTGCAATGCATGCTATCAATGCCCTACTTAAATGTCTTCCCACGCGTCATGCAGAGCGGTGTCCGAGAAATAATCTCGGGCATTTGCTGTTCTCACTCTCACACGCCAAAAAGCTGAGTTCCAACTTTTCAAACAAAAGAAGAAGAAGCTGAGTTCCGCCTCATTATATACTAATACTAACTACTAAAGAAATAGGAAGCTGATGTGGCATCCCTCACAAGTCTCTATTTCTTTGTTTTGTATGCTACATCATCTAGCCTCTAGTAAGTAATAAAACATCATAAACACATGAGGTCTTCTCCTCTCCTAGTGAAGAAGCACACCTATTTCCAAAGAAGCTATTTCCTATGAGTTTTTTCATCTCAAAAAAAGAAGCACATAGAAGAGCCACACCTTCCAAATTCCCCCATATCTCTCTCTCTCTCATTCAGCTCTCCCATCGAAGAGCCACACCTTCCAAATTCCAAGTCCTCTACCTCCTAGCATTTGTTTATTTTATATGTGGTCTCTTTCCAACATTGCCCTACTCCTACTCAATTGCCTTCAGCAGCAAGTACACAAAGGGGGGTTTGGCCATTAAAACACTTCACAATCTTTTCTGTATCTTCAACATCTCTTTACGGGAAACAAAGGTGTAGCACAAGACCGAATACGATCGGCAGCTCATCAGGTACTTACCCACTCCTATGTTTATTTAATGATGAAGACGAATCCAAAGAGAGAGGTAGGCACGACAGAAGAAAACCTGGAAGTGCCGGCAGCCTCCAAGGCAGTTAGTAACAAATACTCTCGAGTCTTCCATGGGCTTTGCGAGTGAGATTGTGAAGCAAAGGGATATATGATGCTGGATGAGTATCTGTCGAGTGTGTGTCTCCTGGGACTGAACCTCTTATTAGCATTTTCTAAATCTCTAATTCAGGTTAACATTAACAAAACTTGTGTGTTTCCATTTATTGTGTGTATCGAGTATGAAATTGCCTATCCGGTTCTAGGGCAGAGGATTTGCAACCCATCTTCATATCCAAACATAGGATTGAACCGGTGGCCATGACATCAGGTACAAGAGATGCAGTTGTGCCAATATTAAAGGCCTTAGCAACCAACAAATGGCCACTTGAGTATCCACATGCATGCATCTTACATCAAGCTACCCTTATGGGGGAGGAAACCAAGAAATCATATTTGTGTGGGGTCGAGCTGTGGTGGAGTGGTTGTAAGAAGTCATTTAGCATTGAACAAAATGAGTTAGGCAACTGAGACGTTGCAACTAGATGCAATGAACTATATTGCTTCAACTATGAATTGCCTAGAATCAACAAATTGGCGTTGCCATTGGAGGTCCGTTCTTTTGGGTTTATGGAAATCTATGATTTTTGAATTATTCATGAGTAGGTGTTAGGTGGTGACAAAATGGAAAACATTTGTTTGATGATATCCCTGACCGCGCATTTTCAGCTGTTTTATAATACCTGAAGCAATGTCAGTGCATTTTAACAATTGTTGATTATATAAATTATTTAACTAGCATTTCTTTAATAACATCTCTTAGAATATTATGTTATTTATTTGATTTGTTTTTAAAAATTGCTATTAGAAATTGGGTTATTTTTATTTTTTTTTTCTCTGAAAGTTGGTTGGCCATTTATTTAGTATTATATAGTTTATTTTGAACATCTTAATGGAGAAGGATAAACATAAGGTGACGCTATGAGCACACCACTATTTACTGATTGGACACCATTTATATTACTTACTAATTGGACACCATTAAAATATAACAAATTCTACGAGCACACCAAGAGTAAAAAAATATCTATAAATTTTCTACTTATATACACCATTTTAAGGGAAATACTTTTTCCCACGCGTGCCTCTATATCCTCCCACATGTCCCTTTTTAACTCTCACTAATAGTGGTTAAGATTCACTCACCTCTAGAGTTCTTTCATATAACCTTGGTTTTAGAAGAAAAACAATATAGGAAATATATTAACCTTAAAAATACTAACCTTAGGTAGATTGAGCTTAACCATAGTTAAAGGGCTATATAAGCTACCACGTGTCAATTTTAACATCCATTAACTGTGGTTAAATTCACTCACCCTTAGGGTTCACCCATATAAGTCGCCACGTGTCCAATTTTATTGAAAGAGTACCTTGGTAGCCCTACAACCATTGTGAAACAACTATTTCTGTAGGATTATCAATATAAAAAATAAGCACAAAACATATAGAATGAGACAATATATAGAAGGAGACAAGAAGGGATATAAAAGGAGAAGACATTGAGAAGATTACTTCTATAAAAAGAGAAGCTTGTTTGTTAGGAGAGTTTTTAGTAAGGGTTTAGGGATTTGGGGTGTGGGTGCACATAGATATACAAACTATAAAAAAAATGGAAGTTGTTTTTTTAAATGGTGTTCAGTCAGTAAATAGTGGTGTGCTGTGCTCGTAGCAGCACCCTAAACATATTGCTTTGTATATGTTTGAAGCTTGGTTAAAGTCTTAAATGGAAATCATTGTTTTTGGATGGTAGTTTTCACTTTAAATAGTGTCTGCATCAACCCACTTGGTATTTTTCGCATACGGACACCAGGGTAAGTCGAGGAACTGGAGTTGAACACACAACCACAGGGAGCAAACCCGGGACGCTAGCCAATAGCCTAAACTCCCGGTGGAAATCTACTTCAAAGTGTCGAAAATTATGGCCCTATCACTTCAATGGTGTGCCCTTATTATCTCTCACCCTTTGGCTTATTTACATAATATAATTCTATATGTTCTTTCTTATTCCAATCTTTATTTCTATGATGAATTGCCTTAAAAAATTATTTTAATCTCTCTTCTGTATTCCAAATCAATGTATAGATATGTATGTTATTAACGTATTATTTATAGAATTGAAATCTGTTTCATTTTTCAACCATAAATAAAATTCAACTCTCATGGCTATTTATGTGGTATTTGTGATTTTCATTTTTATCACACACCCGTGCATGGCATGGGGTCTTTGCTAATATTTAAACCAAGAACAAACAAAAGGACACCTGATTTGCACACGTTGACCCAGCTAACTCGATCTCTAGAAGCCACTGTTCGGCCCGTGATGGACAACGACTTTCTCGCAATCAGCAATAATCTGCTCCAAGGCGTCTTTTGCAGCCTGCTTCTCACGTAAGTATTAATATTGGAATTATGATATTTTAAGAGACCAAATCCTC
The DNA here is from genome assembly GCA_015143295.1 of Tetracentron sinense. Classification (NCBI taxonomy): domain Eukaryota; kingdom Viridiplantae; phylum Streptophyta; class Magnoliopsida; order Trochodendrales; family Trochodendraceae; genus Tetracentron; species Tetracentron sinense. The sequence continues at coordinate 26,214,604 of CM026574.1, forward strand.
TACGGTGATAGGATTTGGCAAATTTGGTTATCACTGCTGAGGTTGTCACATGTCCCTTTTGACACCTCTTAACTACGGTTAAGATTCACCTATCCTTAGAGTTCATTCACCCATCCTTGATTTATAGAAAAGAAATATTAATTATATTTTTTAATATTTTAATAATAAAAATATCCTAAACATATTTTTTTAATATTTAAAAAAGGAATTAATATATTTTTCTAAAAACGAAGATGAGTGGGTGAACCCTAAGGGTGGGTGAATCTTAACCATAGTTAAGAGGTGTCAAAAGGGACACATGACGATCTCAGGGGTGATAACTGGACTTGTCCAAGAGGATTTGGTTTCATATTTTAAGAATTGTGATTGCAAAAGATACAATCACAATATCAGCAGTGTGCCCATGTCCCCCTGAGATCGGATCACAGCCAATCGTGATTGAACTCGGAGAGAGTTCAACCGTATCTACAAATGTCAACACGTGTCCCTTTTAACATTTATTAACCATAATTAAGATTCATTAACCCTTAGTTAACAATCTAACCTTGGTTTTGGAAACAAACATTAAAAAAATATTAACCTTAGGATTAAAAATTCTAAAATCTTAAGTTGATTTCTTTTTAATATTTTTTTCTAAAAAACCAAAGTTAAATTGTTGAACTCTAAGGATTAGTGAATCTTAACTATAATTAGGTTTAAAAGGGACACGTGTTGACCTGTGGGTGCGATTGAAATCTCCCTCAGTTCAGTCACGATTGATTGTGATTCAATCTCCCCCACTTACTTGAGACCGTTTGGCATCTACAACTTATCCTCCTGTGCATGACTTTGCTTACCCCCTCACCCCTCAATTCAATCATACTCTCATCCTTTAGCTGTGGCCCTCTCGGGTGAAATATGCTCGGCAGCCATCAGCTCACTCCCAGCTGGTTCCCGACCTTATTAAAACATGTCATATCTCCTTAAATTCATCCAACCTATTTCATTGCGATGGAGGCTGCACCTTCCGTTCAACTCGTTTCTAAACAAACAAGTTTTCTTTTGGAGTCACACCTTTTGAGGTGGCCACGTGTCCCCTTTGACACCCCTTAACAGTGGTTCAGATTCACCCACCCCTAAGGTTCACCCATCCATCCTTGGTTTTTTGAAAAAATATTAATTCTATTTCTAAAAACAAGGAAGGGTGGGTGAATCCTAGGGGTGGAAGAATCTGAATCACAGTTAAAACAGTTAAAGGGTGTCAAAAAACCGAGGATGGATGGATGAACCCTAAGGGGGTGAACTGTTAAGGGTGTCAAAGGGGACATGTGGCCACCTCAAATGGTGATAATCGGATTTGCCAAATCCGGTTATCACTGAAGAGGATTTGACTCCTTTCTTTTTGGCTTTTTAGAGAGACACCAATGGCAATAAATTAAAATGGGATCGGATTTGGTCTTGCTCTCGCAAGATCAAAACCATCTTGCCTAGGTTCATTACCCAACATGTGGCAATAAAAAGGGGAGAAGTCATTTCATATTCTTCCCTATTTTTTGTCTTCTCTCCATTTGATATTTGCTTCCCTTTTTATCGCCACATGTGGAAAGCCCACCAAGAACAAGACGGTTTTGGTCTTGTGAGAGCAAGACCAAATCTCATTCCCAATAAAATGGGATGGATGATTTTAAGGACACGTGATATGTTTTAGTAGGCCTCATATATCCCTGGCAAAGCAAAAAAGGTGGTTTTGGCAACCACAAAATAGGGGACATGTGACGATAAAAAAGGGAGAAGTCATTTCATTTTCTTCCAATGATTTTGACTTCTCCCCACTTAATATCTCTTTCCCTTAATCTCCCCACTTTATCACCATAAGTCAGATAATGTGTAGAAAAGTCATTTCATAATCCTAGGGACATCATGATGACTTCTCTGTGAGTTTTGATGGACAATAGCGCTTGCTGTTGCGCTGTTGCCCCGTTGTGTATAAAAATTGAGACCCGCATTCAATAAAGGGTAGCGGTGGGGCCTTCATTTTTTCGGACACAAGGGGGGCAACAGCGCCGTTGCCCATCCGAACTCCTTCTCTGTCATGTCCACTAATTTGTGGTTGCCTGTTGCACACGCCAAATGGTCTCCACCTGACTGCAAAAGGGCCTTGCAGCAGATTATTGCTCCCTCGCCATCTAACAGTCAGTGAAACCCATGCCCTAGTTCGCTTCCCTTCTCATGTCCAGTGGTAGGTAGCGACTACCACTCTCTGGCATCTGCCCCTACAAATAACCATCTCACCTGGCTACTCAACGCACATAGCTAGGCGGTTTCTCATCAATGGCAGAAAAAAGGGTCTTCACACTCTCCCAGGTCGCCCAACACAAATCCAAGAAAGATTGTTGGTTTGTCATCAATGGCAGGGTCTCTCTCTCTCTCTAAAACGATTTGTTTCAGTATATAATTACTGGGTTTCTCAAAGTGAGTGAATTTGCAGGTACTGAACGTGACAAAGTTCCTGGAAGAACACCCTGGAGGAGAGGAGGTGTTGATAGAGTCAGCTGGAAAGGATGCAACAAAGGACTTTGAGGTTATCGGGCATAGCAAGGCTGCTCAAAACATGCTGCTCAAATACCAGGTTGGAGTTCTTCAAGGCTTCAAGATCCCAGAGGGAGATTCCATGGACGTTGCTTACAAGGAATCCAAGGACGAAGGGATGACTGCATTTGTAGTCGAGGACGATGGGGTGCCCAAACATTCGGCTTTTATTGACTTCTTTGTGCCACTCTTGGTTGCAGGTTTCTTCTTCGGCTATAGATACTTGAGCACCGTAGCCCAGATCACCAACTAGATCAGTCATGTCCACCCTTTCTTTTTTCCATTTCCCTAAATATTATATATTATGCTTGCCTAAACATCTGCTTTTCTTTTTCTTTGATGGGTTTCCAGCAGTGTTTTCATAACGGAACATGAGGTCCTACTGAACCTTGGCTTTATATATATTTATCTATTTATTTAATTTCAGTTCTTTTTTTGATTTTTTCCGGTTATATCAGCGCCGGTACTTCCGGTTTCCTGTTTGAAGAGCCATTTTTAAAAGAGCATGATCTTGGTGGTTTTAGGGACCAAAGTTTTACGGTTCAACCGACGGCCTAGTTCGATTTTTATAAACTTCTTTCTAATTATCGTTAATAGATACATTCAAAGTTGTTAGAATTTAAAACTTCCATGCTCTTTAGTGTGAAAGAAAAAAGGGGAATTTCTGCTAAGCAATGTAGACCTATGAGGCTATGAATTCTATCTCTATTATTATAATGCAAGAAAGGTGGATAGCGTTACCTAAAAATATATCCCTAAAAGTATATTTCTAGATTAGATAAGTATTTTAAGGTATTATATTAATTTAAAAATAACTAACCACATCTCTACTAATTAGGAGCTATTTTAGGAGATTGAGATAAGAGAACATGAGAGTGTATTAAATGTGTAGGTTAACTCCCCTAGATCTTCTCCTAATAAGGATCTCGTTCCAAAGGAAAAGGTTTTATCATCATCTTTTCCTAAATTTTTTCCTATAATAATAATCTATTAAGTCCCACAATAGTTAAATTCATTGTTTACGGTTACTTAATGTTCATATAAAAAATTATTTTATTATTTAATTTAATAACTTATAATTGTTTGGACTGTATACTCAACGTGCATCACAAGTGCCTTCCACTACAACCCGCGTGAACTTGTTAATCAGCTCAGATGGATTAGAGTTGAGATTTTGGAGTTATGAGTCAGGTTCAAGTTTGGTTAATTTTCACAATTCATTTATAATTAAGTCAGATTTAGCTCTTAGAAACATCAATTCATAATATCTACTTAATTTAAAAATAAACGTATATACATAATATATTTCTTAAATATTAAATATTATTGTAATTTATAAATATAATTAATTTATATATAATTATTATGTATTTAATTCACAAGTTAAGAGTTTATTTTGAAGATTTCCTTATTGGATTGAGTTTAGGTTCATAGTAAACTTACTCAATCTAAATCAACCCAACCCGTCAAACCCGCCTAACTTTTCAAAGGTTAAGATTGAACCCGTGGGTTAGGAGTGCATTTTGTGTTCACAAAATTTTTATAATTGGGCCGGGTCTAAGTTTGGCTTTCAAAATATAAAGCCATAATATCTACTTAATTTAGTAATAAACATTTTTACTTATTGCTATAAGATATTTAATAAATATTAAATGTAAGTTTAAATTTATAATTTGAATATAATAATAGGGATATATAATTATGTAAGTAATATATTTATTAATTTAAATATTATCATTATTTTATACATTAAATTATTATTCATTTAAATTAGAAATTAGGCTACAGTGCTTTTAGGGTTCTCCTATTTGGTTAGGTTAAGTTTGACTTTTCAATCAATTTAGGTTAAGTTTGACTTTTAAATCAATTTAGAAACGGGATGAATGTTGATTAAATTAAGTATATATTTACTCAACCCGAAACTACTCTGATCAATTGTCAACTATGACGACAACAAGTTGGAGGAGATTGAGTTGAAGTGGTGAGAGATTTTTATAAGGTTTGTGGCTTTCCCTTAATTTCGCAACAGTGTGGAATTATTAAAGTTAGTAAGGATTTGAATTATATCCATTTAGCTTGTAAAATCACTACTTTAATTTTGTGTAAAATTGACATTTCCAATTCCACTTTTTTTTTAAAAAAATAATATGCCCCAAATCACATAATTAGAATTCAAGAACGAATTTACAATCCTGTCCTCCAATTCCATAAATCCTATTCCAAACGCACCTAGGGCGAAGCACTTGAAGAAAGGATGATTGTTAGCCCCTCACTCTAAATTAACAAAAAAAAAAAAAAATCCATTAAAAGATGAAACCTGTTAGTTGCTTTTGGATCAGTATATTCATCGAGTTTTCACTTTCTTTTAAAATCTCACATCACCTTAAGTAAAAACAACTATCAAGTGTCACTTTTTAGAGAGAGCGGTAATTTTTTTTGAATTTGGAGAGTAGGGCAAGCATTTGGCATTCCTCTATGATAGAGATACTCACCTACAAACAGGGAGAGGTGGCAAGTGATCGTGACGAACCGTGTTCGTGTTGGGTCAAAACCTTTTCCTAATATAGACATGTAACTGCTGGGAAAAAAAATCATGTGTCAATTCAATTATCTTCATACAGATCTTTAGTTACACTAGTGTTTTGTTCGAAACTCTTTTTATCTTAGACACCCACCGGTTGAAAGGATCAAGATTAATGAATTGAATGGGCACATGCACAACATGCTGATTTCTGATCCATTTTGAGGATGAAAAACCTCAAATCTACTGTATAAATTTCCTTCATTTGTTCACTGCATCAAGCTTGTAACCACCAATTGATTGGATATCCACATGAACAATCTCTTAGGAATTTTTTTTTTTACTTAAATGGTGCCTCATTTCTTATGGGATTTGCTTTTCAACCTGCCCTCCATGTAAATTCCATCTATCCCTTTCAAAAACCCAACCGAGGGACTATGAAAAATGAAATTTAGAACCTGAGAGCTTGAATCTATCAGCATCCCTACCTTCTCCGGTATGTTTACTGCAAAATATGTCGCATCCCTCGTTTGACACAATTGTGTATATATACTTTATTATTATTATTATTTGCATTCACAAGGCAGTTAGGTGTAGCCTTTGGCGGGCTTGTTTATTCAGGAATCGGCATGAAGCGAGTTCCCTGATTCATATGTATTATGAGAGAAAATGTCAACGGGAGCATTTGTGCAGTTACCAGTGCTGTAATCCTTCACTCTACCGTTGGGGGAACCATGGTGGTGATCAAGATAGATCACGATCACGGTAATGTCATCGTGGACATTGCGTCTTGCCCCCTTTCCAATTCTTTTAATTTCATCGTATCTCATCTCGCTCTTCTTCGCGGCCTCCTGAAGGGCAGCTCTCACCAATCGCTTCGCTATTCCCTGCCAATAATTTCACAAAAGATTGTGTCTTGTCAAAAACAATGTGGCACCATTCCAAAGAGCTCTTCAAGAGAATAGAAATTGGTTTAAATGGGAAGCAATTAAATGGGACCCAGGTTCAGTCTGTAGTTCAACTGGATGATACAATGTGTTGCAAGACTGAGGGCATGGGTATGATCCCAATTTACGTACCAAGTGATAAGATCAATATAGTAACAGTGGAAGTAAGTTAGAGAGTTGAGCACTTACCGCTCTTGGGTTTTTAAAGACCATCTCTACGACTGCTTCATCATTCAGTTGCTCCCAGAGGCCATCTGAGGCAAATATCAAGAATAAGTCATGTGGCCTTAGCTTTCTAATCTGGATTGAGGGTTCTGCTGTCATTACAGGTCGTTTCAAAGTATCAGGAAAAATGAATTGCTGGAAAAGAGGGTCTCTGATGAATTCAGGTTTCTTCAGATAGATGTCTCCAATAGATCTTGATACCTAAAAAGGGAAAAGTGTTTAGACTGGCATCTTTCATCACATGGTTTTAAATAGATGGGTAATTCAACATCAAGAGGCAACTAGCTGCTAGCAAAAAGCAATATATGCACTTTGGCATCCATAAGAAGCTTAAATTGAAAATTAAATACTGTGTCCATACAAAATCAAGTGAAACAAACCCACAAGTTATGAATCCTTATTTTAATGTAAGCTATGTGTCCATTACTACCCCAAGACTTGAATTATGGCTAAATTGCGTACTAAAGGAGAAAATGGATTCCAAAGGAGCAAAGAGATAAGCATCCTGTATCTACTATCTACGACTACAAGCAGTGTCATGCCATGAGAGTCTGCAGGAAGACTAAGATGCAAAGGAGAAGTAAACCAGTGTGACTAGAATCACAGTTTGATGTTTTTTCAGGTCTTCATGTACATCTCTGCATGAGAGTGAGGGAGACAAAACATGTGATTCTGGGAAGGATAGATATTTGTGGAGGAAGGAAAGATATGGGCCATATGGCATCCCCCCTCCCCTCTCAATGAGCATAATAACACAATAAGGCAAAAGACTGGAATTTTATTCTCGAGGGAATCACCAGGAAAAAAATAGACAACAAACTATATCTTGTTTTGCAGCTTCCACACTTTATAAACTGTATTATATTGTTCACAAGAATAGTTTGACCAGCATCTTTGCTTTTGAAGAGTTAAACTCCAGTTTGCATGCCAAAGCATTGAGAGGGGATTCAAAATTTTATAATATCATAGTTGCAAAGTTATGCTACTATCCTCGTGCACAAAGAATATTTCTTTTTCCTGTTAAAGCCTTTTATGATGCAAGGTTATTAAACTCAACTTTATACAAGAGGCATAAATTTTGCTAAACAGTGCTGCATAAGGTTTTTTTTTCTTGTGTGTGTGTGAGGTGGGTTGGAGGGGGGTTCAGTAAAGCAGTGCTGCTGAGTTCGTACAGTAACTGGCTGAACAGGCTTGTGTTTTGGTTGGAGCTGCCACAATCGTTAAAACTTATAAATCCAGAATTCATTTACTTCTATATTTTCTTGTAGTAGGGGTAGGTAGGTAGGTAGGAGGCAGGAAATGCTAGCCAACCAAAAGGTGAAATGTCTGTCAATCTCAATGTGCTTAGTGTGATCATGCCGGACTGGTGCTATGCTAATGGTTGCCTTGTTGTCGCAGAACAGCTTCATTGGAACTTCAGCTTTCATTGTCAAGATCTTGCAATAAAATTTTCAACCACAACAATTCAGCCACACCATGAGCCATCGCCCTATACTTGACATTAGTACTAGACTTAGCTACCACATTTTGTTTGTTACTCTTCCAAGTTACAAGATTACCTTCAAAGAAGGTACTATATCTTGTAAAATACTTTCATTCAAGCTTTTAACTGAAGATGGCCATGATTAGCAAATAACAGACCTCTCCATGGAGTAGCCTGAGTTGCCTTCAAATATTCTCAATAGCTTCATAATTGGGAATTTGTGGTGCATGTATGAACTGACTCACCATACTAACAACATATGCAATGTTAGGCTTAGTGAGAGAAAGATAAAGGAGTCGATCAACTAGTCCTTGATATATCTCTTTGTTTGCCAGTAACTTTCCTTCACTTGTACTCAACTTGTGATTAGGCTCAATCGGAGTGTCTATTGGTTGAGAACCTAATTTACCAGTTACCTTAAGTAAATCTAAAGTATATTTTCTTTGCGATATAAAGATTCCCTTCTTTAATTGACTATATCCAAAAAATACTTGAGACTTCCCAGGTCCTTGATATCAAAATCCTTCACCAGAAATTTCTTCAAATTCTATATCTCTTGGGAGTCATTTTCTGTCACCACAATATCATCTATGTAGAAATTAAAGCCAAAATTAACTGCCCATGTCGTCTCACAAAGAGAGTGATCAGCGTGGTTTTGTGAGTCTATACTCTATAGAATTAACTGCCCAATATCCATCCTTACTCCTTACGTGAGTCATTTTTCAAATCAGCATGGAGGAAAGCGTAAGGATAATAAAACTCGTATAGAATTCATCTTGGCGACTAGAACAAACGTATCCTTGTAGTCTATCATATATGATTGTGTGTATCCCTTAGCAACGAGCCCGAACTTGTATCTTTCAATCGACCCATTTATTTTGAGCTTCACAGTGAAAACCCATTGGTAACCTACTGGCTCATTTCCTTTGGGTAACTCAACCAATTCTCATGTACCATTCTTGATTAAAGACCTCATCTCTTCCACCATAGCCTCATGCCACTTAAGGTCAGAGATCGCTTCTTAGAATCTGGAAGGTAAGGACACATAAGATACAAAAGACAAGAAAGAAGAATAGGACGGAGACAAGGTTGTATAGGAAACAAACTTAGATAAAAGATGCACAATACACTGACGCTTCCCTTTGCGTAAGATAATGGGAGCCTTATCATTAGTAGAAGTAAGACAACAATGAAGAGTTAGGATTACCTAAATTTGAATTTGGACCTGATTTTGAGAAATCTGAACTGGTGGCTAGACTTATTACAGTGGTCCCTCCTTTTGTGCTTCTAGTGTAGAAGTTCCTTCTCATGTGAAATTGCATCAGTAGTAGTAGTAGTAGTATTAGTAGATGCTAGTTGTTACCATGGAACAATAGAATCAAAAGAGACACCAAAGACCGAAATAGAAAGGAGGAACTGGAGACGAATACCTTTTTTCCAACTCACTATGCTCCCCCAGAAGGAGGGGTAGGAGAAGGAGAATAGAAGGAGACAGACTCAAAAAAGGTGAAGTCTGGTAAAAAAATCGTTTTCTTGACACAAGATCATTGTATCACTTTGTGTGGAAGAATACCCCAACAAAACACCTAGAATGGACTAAGGATTCAACTTAGTCTTATTCGGACCCAAGACATGAATGAAACTCACACAACTATAAACCCGAGGAAGAACAATGAAGGGAGGCTGATCTGAACAAAGAATATAATGTGGAGATTTCAGTTGCAACACCTTGGATTGGATGGCATATGAATTCATAGTAACAAAGTTCAGGTACAGGAATTAGAATAAAAAAGACTCAAATAATAGTCTAATTGATGGGAACTATCGGACAATAGGAAAGTTAATGCTATCATCCACTAACTAGGTACAATAGAAGAACATTCGACGGGGGTTACGTTTGGAAAAAATCGGCAAATTCGGGACAAGTTCAGTATAAGTTCGGAAAAATATAATTAATAATTACAAAAAAAAAAATAGAAACATAATACCAACTAATCCATTTAAATACCTGAATAGCTAAACTACACAATAACTAAGTAGATAATCAACATTCGGCAATACAATGAAATACATTTGAAGTAAGGAGTCATTATTGTGAATTATTATTTCAGGAGAAATTATTCTAAGTCTAACATTGGTTAGTTATACGGCAGGTCTCTACAAGTTTTATCTGCTGCTTAATGAGGAGAGAAATGATATTGAAAGGCATGCTTTCAACACAATTATACAACAGAAGAACAGCTAGTCAGACTCGTAGAAACAGTTTGATAACTGTGGAAGAAGGAGTATATATATGCCATTTGGAAAGAAAACAACAAAAGCACATCACTACAAAACATAATAAATAAAAAGAACCAGCTAAGGTACAGCTTTCAACACAATTCTAGATCTGGAACCCCCCCTAGCAAGTTTGCAAGCAGTTTTAACATAAATTCCTCGTCAGATGATGATTGATAGTAGTCAATTAAGTGAGAACCCACTTTTATCCATACGGCCTACTAAATACACTAATTAGCCTTACAGCCCCACCCATTCCAATCTTTGAATGTCACAAATACAGAAGAGTACATTGAACTTGTAACGACCCGGAATTTTAAATAATAAAATTATGTGTTTATGGGTCCTTAATGGAGGTTAATTAGTTAATTATTTGTTAAATTGGTAAAAAGTGGGTTTTGTTCCCTCGAAAATCGTGCACAATGTGCGAGTCGGCTATCTGGACGATCACTTATCATTCCAGTTCCATAGCGTATCGATTCGCAAGACCGCGGGAGTCTTCAATGTAAGACAATCGAGAAAACCATAAAATTCCAGATTTTTCCGGAATTTAGTGGGACTCCATAATTGTTGGAGATTCTAATAAAAATACGTGCAGCTGGTACCACAGCGTGCCGGTCGGCCGTAAGGATGACCTCTGTCGTTTCGACAATTAATCATTTCAAACAAATAAACGGCAACATGTTTTGTGTCCAAAATAGGAAATTAGTGGGTTTTGCAGTTTTCTTCCAGACTAAAGTGCAGTTGTCAAAACTTAGTATTTTTCCCTGAAATTTTTACAGTAGGTGTCTGACTATCCTAAGTTCGGTCACCTGAAGTTTCGTCACTATCGGGTGTTATATAGTAGGGTTTCAGAGGATATATACGTAAAAAGTGGGAAAATCTAGTCAAACCGGTCAAAGTGGTTGACTTGGTCAACCTCACTTTTTCCACACTAAATGGATCATGTGCTTTTGCACATGATCTAGACCCTTTTAAGGCATATATAAATGGGGGTCAGCCCCCTTATTGCTCACGGTTTGCAGACAGAGCCACATAAATTTTTAGAGAGAGAAAGTGAGGAGAGAGAAAGGAAGAGAGAGAAAGAGGAGAGAGAAAGGAAAAGGGAGGTCACCTTGAGGTTTTTCGACGTCCCCGACGCGTTGGCGGCGTCTGATTTTCTCTCCGGCGACTCGTTTGGCGTGTAGAGAGAGAGAAAAAGGTAGAGAGAAAGTGGAGAGAGAAAGTTGCATGCGCTCTACCTTGGGGTTGATCATCCTTCCGAGCGCATTGGCGGTGTCCGTTTCGGGCCTAGACGTCTCGAAGTACATGAAAGAGGTAAAAACTTCTTCCATCTCTTCTATTTTTCTAGTTATTTGCTATATTCTTTATATGAAATGTATGTGCGTTGATGGAAAAGGGTCTGAGACCCCGTGGATGTGTTATGGGAAGGTGGTTGTGCGTGGAAAATGAGTAGATGGGTGTAGCCCTCGGTCTCGGGTCTCAAAACCCTGGATTTAGACTCACTATGTAAAAGATGTGGATGGAAAAAGGATCAGAGACCCCTATGTGATGTTGTGATTTTATGTGGACCTTCGGGAAGCCCAGATCGGGTCCGGGTAAATTGTATCGTCACTCTGGGGTATCGAAAAGTTGTTTTGCAGGTCGTATAAGGCTATGGACACATCCATTAGCCTAGAAACGTTCCCTAACGGGATGGTGTGTTACTGGATTTGGTTCACGGACGTGAGGCCCAACTATTTCAGTTAATCAAGCAAGGCTTGGATTAACTAGGGTTACTCAGTGGTTAGAAAACCTAACCAGGGTTAAAGTGTAATCCTTCGTGACTGATAGTCGGGAGTGGATGGATTATTATCCATAGATCCACTTTGACTAGGTCAGGAGTGGTGATGTCGTATAGTCCTCTATGACTGATAGTCGGGAGTGGGTAGATTTGATATCCATAGATCCTCTTTGACTAGGTCTGGAGTTGTGGGTTATGTTAGTCCTCCGTGACTGATAGTCGGGAGTGGGTGGAATAATATCCATAAATCCTCTTTGGCGAGGTACGTGACTGATTGTCGGGAATGGGTGGAATAATGTCCATGGATCCTCTTTGGCGAGGTACGTGACTGATCGTCGGGAGTGGGTGGAGTGTTATCCATATATCCTCTTTGGCTAGGTCTGGAGTGGTGGTGTTATGTAATCCTCTGTGACTGATAGTCGGGAGTGGGTGGATTTAATATCCATAGATCCTCTTTGGCTAGGTCTGGAGTGGTGAGCATGGTTCAAAATATCGGTATCGGTCGACGTATCGGTAAGTCCAAAATAAGATACGTATCGGTGTATCGGTATTGTATCGGTTGGATACGGCGGAAAAATTCAGGATACGCTAAAAAAAGCTTGGATACGCAAGGAAAAACTTGGATATCTTGCATAAAACCTCTTTTAATGCAAATATAAGCTAAAAACAAATTAAATGAAGGCCTCCAACTACATTTATAATCATACATATGAGAGTTAACAAATTTATAAGTTAAAAAAGGCATGCGCGCCGATAATTATGTATGAAAATACATACCATAGTTACTTAACCAAGTGATAGAAGCTCACTTGCATTCATAAATCAAAATATGAAAATACATAGACCTTTGTATTCACAAATCAAATTATATACATGATAGAATCTCAATACCACATTAAGCTTCATGCCGGCTCATACTCTATCATTGTGAGATCAGGAATTGAGTAGAGTGATACATTATAAGTGATCCAGACATGATGACACTACTGTGTCCAAGTCATCATCGTGGGGTACATGCCCAGATACATTTGTACATATGTTTGCTGCTGAGTCGTGATTTGTCCATAACTGTTAGTTGAAGACTGGGACTGAACATCATAACCAGTGGCTCTTGATAAGTAGGGTTGAGCTGGGGCATCATAACCAGTTGCTCCTGATAAATAGGGCTGGGGTGGGGCATCATAACCAGGGGGATAACCTTATTTACATATTAATTTGTAAAGTAAATAAAAGTAAAATCAAGTTAAAATCATTTACTTAAATAATATATTATGTAAATAAGTTTTGTGTATTGGATATGTATTGTGGATCCTAGTGTAAGTGGAAGGAGAAAAAATTAACTAAAAAATCTCTGTATCGAGTGTATCGGGTCTGTATCGGCCTGATACATACCAGTGTATTGGGTAGCTCCAAATAGGATACGTATCGGCCCGTATCGGTCGATACGTATCGATATTTTAAACCATGGTGGTGAGTTATGTTAGTCCTCTGTGAGTGATAGTCGGGAGTGGGTGGATTTGATATCCATAGATCCTCTTTGACTAGGTCTGGAGTTGTGGGTTATGTTAATCATCCGTGACTGATAGTCGGGAGTGGGTGGAATAATATCCAGAGATCCTCTTTGACTAGGTCTGGAGTTGTGGGTTATGTTAATCATCCGTGACTGATAGTCGGGAGTGGGTGGAATAATATCCAGAGATCCTCTTTGGCGAGGTACGTGACTGATCGTCGGGAGTGGGTGGAATAATGTCCATGGATCCTCTTTGGCGAGGTACGCGACTGATCGTCGGAAGTGGGTGGAGTGCTATCCATAGATCCTCTTTGGCTAGGTCTGAAGTAATGAGTTATGTTAGTCCTCTGTGACTGATAGTCAGGAGTGGGTGGATTTAATATCCATAGATCCTCTTTGGCTAGGTCTGGAGTGGTGAGTTATGTTAGTCCTCTGTGAGTGATAGTCGGGAGTGGGTGGATTTGATATCCATAGATCCTCTTTGACTAGGTCAGGGAAGACGATGGCTGTACTATTTGAAAGAGATGTCGTGAGGACAAGGTTCTCACTGTGGCCGAGTCAGATAGTTGTATGATCTTGTATTGAGTCTAAAGGCTCAAGGTATGATTTGAATGGGCATGAGCCCGATCGATTGATAGCTGAGTCTGTGAACTCAGGGATAGAAGTTGTATGCGGATGAAGGCCTGGTCGATTGAATCTGCGGACTCAAGAATAGAGAGTGAGCGGTTATCTGGAATCGGTAACCTGGTGTTGTGAATATAGTTGATATTGGATGAATTTGACAATGGAAAATGTTTGGAGGTTGAGAACCTCGATTCAAGTGAATAACTCTGGGTGACCTCGGGTCACGATTTATGATATTATTTACTATTGTAATATGGAAATTGAGCGATATTATTATGTCATTCTGATGTGTATTAGTATATGGAAAATAGCCTAGATGGATTGTGGATTTTACTGGGTTTTATGGCTTACTCCTCTCATTTGATGTTTCAGATTCTGAAACGGGTAGCTTGATGGAGTCTGGAGAGTGTTCCGGCGCAATTGTAGCGCCAAAAGTAAAGGCTATTGTAACCAATGAGGTAACGTATTTGCTTATTATGGGTTATTGTGATGACCAGTTGTTATTGCTTATGTAAGTTCATAAAAAAAATTGAAAAATTTCCGCATTTTCGCGGGTAAAGTCTTCCACATGCGTGGTTATAACGAAAGAGCACGCGTCTCGGAACTTGTTTCCCTAGGCGCGGGTTCAGGGCGTCACAGAACTTGTCGTGGAAGATCTTGTCGAACCCTAGACACGTCCTAAATACAGTCTAAATGAGGGCGTGTTGAATAATTAAGGAATATTTGAAGAGCAAACGAGGAAAGCAAAAAAAAAAAATGCAACCCAGAGTGACTGAAATACAGAGAGAGAGAGACGGATGGAGGAGGGAAGAGAGTGACTTACAGGAGAGAAGATGTTGCTGGAGTGAATGCAGGGGTGGAGCCAGGAATTTTTCATTGGGGGGGCCAAAATACATGTATACAAAAAAAATTTTGGTTTAAGGGTATGGGATTTTGGGGTTCGGGGGCGTAGCCCCCGAGAAAATTTTTTTTGGGGTAGTTTTTTTATTTTGAAATTTTTTTTTCTCGATAATACCTTTGAGGTCACCACGTGTCCTATTAATACCCCTTCATTGTGGTTAAGATTCACCCACCTATCCTTGGTTTAAAAAAAATATATCAAATTTCTTTTTGAACCCTTGTTAAAAATTCACTAACTCCTAAGATCAAAATTATTTAAATATTTTTTTCTAAAATCAAGGATAAGTAGGTGAACCATGAGATTGGGTGAATTTTAACCATAGTTAAGGGGTGTCAATAGGGACATGAGCATAAGGGGACTCCATTGGGGGGCCACTATATATGTGACAAAAAAAATTGGGGGGGCCACTACATCATATAGGACAAAAAAATTGGGGGGGCCAAGTATACTAAAAATATTTTTTTTTAATTGAGGGGCCTACTAGTCATACTAGTACAGTAGGGATTTACAAAAAATTTGGGGGGGCCATGGCCCCCCTGGCTCCGCCCCTGAGTGAATGTTTTGCCGGAGAGCTGAGACGATAGCCGAGAGAAGAGGTGGCCAGTGGGGTTTGGAAGTGGAACTGAGGCAATTGTCGAAAGAGGTGGGGGGTCTCGTTTGTACCCTAACCCCCTTTCTCTTTCATATATATACTTTATATAAAAAAAACACGTTAACTTAAGCCAGCAGAACAGTTCCCGAGCTAGCGAACAGTTCGGAAGTTCGCAACTAGTTTGCGAACTTCCGAACTGTTCGCTAAATCAGGAAAAATGCGCTGATTAGTTCGTTGAACCTTCCCCGACGAATTATTCGCGAACTTTGTCACTAAGGATACGATTGATAACGTAGGCTACTGTAAGTACTTTTTCTACCCAAAACTTCTTTGGTACATGCATTCCCATGAACAAACTTCGAGAAACCTGCAAAAGATGATGATTTCTCCGCTCGGCTACCCGTTTTGCTAAGGGACATGCGACATGTACTATTATATGTGTCATTCCATGTTTTTCCAAATAAGTGCTCAATTAAACTATGAAGTACTCTCTTGCATTATCTGATCTGGATATTTTGATTTGTTTCTCAAACTGCGTCAGCACCATTTTGTGAAACTTTTTTTGGAATATTTGGTGCTTTATCACACGTCTTCATTAAATAAAGTTAGGTATACCGAGAGAAACCATCCACAAAAAGAGATAAATTGACGACAACCATCCAAAAAAACAATAGAAGGAGGTCCCCCCCACACATCAAAATAAACAATTTGAAACGAAAATGAACTTCTATTCATATTAGGAGGAAAAGTTGTTCTAAATGTTTGGACAACTCACAGACTTCACATTGTAGACTACGACCCGCTACAGACTTAAACAAATTAAGAAATAACAACTTCAATGACTGAAAAGATAAATGGCCCAAACGACTGTGCCACAATCTAATTTTGACATCTTTATTACTCCTACTAAGACTATTATTAGACTGCAACTCTGAAAGAGAACAAGCAAAATACAACAGATAAAGACCATCTACTTCACAATCATTCCTAATTGTTTTCCTCGTTGCCTAGTTCTGGAAAACACAATGTAGTAGCCAAAAAGATTACACAACAATTCGAGTTTTTGGTAAGACTACTAAATGACGACAAATTTGTTGATAAATTTGGAACATGAAGGACATATGAAAGAGATAAGCGATCAATAAGTTTGAAATCATCTTTATTAGGAATAAAGGTTAGTGATCCATCGACAATCCTTACTTTATCTCTTCAAGAGGATAGACTATACGAAGAAAAAATAGATAACAAATTGGTCATATAATCAGAAGCACCTGAATCAATGATTCAGGCTGGGCTAGATGAGAAATGACTTACGGGATTAGCATACGCATGAATACCCAACCGTGCAAAGGAAGTCGAAGCGGAGGAACCTTCCAACTAGGCCAAAAGAGGATGGAGATGATCTATTCCAGCCATAGAAAAGCTGCTTGAGGTAGATTATTAGGTTCATGTAAGAGGAGCCGCCGTGGAGGAGGTATCCAAGGAAGGAATCGTGGAGGTTACAGTAAGTCCATTCGGTGTACACACTTTAGACACACTTTCAGACAACATTTTCTTACCCACACCAAACCCTTAGTCTCCAAAAAAATATTGTAACCAACAATCTAATTTTTTTTCTTTAGTACTATTAGAAAAAATTAGAAGAAACATATGAGAATATACTGGGTATAGCAGCTATACCGCTTCTGAAAAGTCTTCAAAACCCAATATACCTCCAAATCAATAGATCAAAATTAAAACCAATAAAAGATGACAAAAAAACTCATTTTTCACGAACACTGTTCATGGACAATCTAGTTCACGAATATTGTTCATTGCATTATTCACAAACACTGATCACGAACAATCCATTGAAAAAAGGAAAAAATGTAGGCCTTGTCTTTCTACTAAGAACAAAGAAGATAGAAAGACAGAGAGAGAAAACATGAGGTATTATCCCCTTCATTCTATTATTAATAATGATATAAAGTTACAGTAATACCCTTATAGCTCCCAATACTCATGATCATTTGCATCCACACCTATTATAACACTATATCTCAACAAGATTGGTAAAATATAGTGCATCTCTACAACCAGTAATGTAACTTTACGCAAAAACTGTTAGATTAAAATTTTTTTGATTGATTTTATTACTTTATTATTTTATTCAAATTTCAAAGCCAATAATAAAATATTATATTAGATGATTTTTGTATGAAGTCCACTATATCATAAGAGCATTAGGCAGTTCTCCACACATATGGCATATCTCATGTCAAGCAAAATCTAATGGTTGCTTTACTAATATAAGGGGACTGAGGTAGTTTCTCAATAATTTTTTGAGCTTCTCTTCACGCTTCTTGCTCAGATAACAACACACACTTCATCATCTATTACTAGTTTCACAAAATATATAGAAAAACAACACTTCCAAGTGCACATGAGAGACTTTACCACATTAACTCCACGAGTCGTTTGCCTTAGATTTACATTGATTACAATTTATAAAATAGATTATAATCAATTATACCCTAAATAATCACGTTTGGTTACCAACCGGCATAATCAATAGTCGTCAACAAAATATATAATTATTTATTTACGTTACTTTTTCTCATCTTGTCAGATGTCTGGCTTAAATAAATAAAATAATCAATCTTTCTTGCAAATTGACGTGTTTTTTTTAAACAACTGTTACTTTAAAAGTGATTATATTGCCAGAAATTATCTAATTCTAGATTATGTGGTAAACAATCTCACCCAAACGAGGCCTGAAGAATTTGACAACCTATGCTTAAGATCAAAAGCAGGAGGAAGGAAAGCTCATGGTTTAAAAAATCGCCGAAATTGTTAAGTAAAGCCCATTACGTAAAGGTTTCGGTGGCTTCTGATACCCGATACTGTACCTTTACACGTTTATCTCGAAACAAAACCATAACGCCCGAAACTGTTACGTAATGGGCATTACGCCCGATACGTAAAGGTTTCGATCGTAGGACTGGGTTCTGAAAATCCCTAAACTCATTCTCAAACCTCATCTTTGCTTCCTCTCTTCTTCTCAACCTATTCTTAGTACTTTTTTTTTTTCTAAAATCATTTTGTTTTTTGTTGATTAACAATTTGATTTGGAGTTTAATTCATAAATTTGAAGGAATCCAAGGCAAGTTCTTATTTCGGGTATGTTTCAACCCTCGACCCATCTAATTTCCTTATTTCTAAATTTTAAGCTTCATATTGGCTTTAAAAGTATCTTGTTACTCATTTATTATATGTTTTTTTTTTTAATATTTTTCTATTTATTGGAATTTTTTGGATTTTTTTAAAGCAGAAAAGGAAAAAAATAAGTAAAAGCCGAAACCGTTACGTAACGGCATTACGTAAAGGTTTCGATTGTGTCCGTTACGGCGTCTAAAACCGTTTTTTTAAACCTTGGGAAAGCTACTAGCCTAGGTCCTTGACAGTTGATAGGATAAAATGTGAAACAAATGAAAGGGCATGCGACTAAGCCAACAGATGAAAAAAAAAAACCACCAAGACCAGCTTAACCTTATAATACAGATCATGGTAAATACAGGAGACACTAATAACACTCATTTCTACATTAATCCTCGCACACACACAAACAAAAAAAGAATGAAGTTTGTATCAAACAGCATAAAAGGCTCTCTCGAGTCTTGAAAAGGAAGCAACCTACATGCTGATATTCTGCCATCAGCAGCACAGACAAGCATTCAGAGCCTGAATTATTCATCAATTGAATTGCAAATCTCTATTAAACTGGTTCATACCAGTACATACTTACAACAGAAATAGTCATTAAAGATACACAGATTAATATGCATCAGATCATTAGCAGTCCTAGAAACTACACAAATCAATTATAATCCAATTTCCATCTGAATTCAGTCTAGGTTTCAAAATGCCTTCTGTTAAATCCTCCCTAATAAAAACTTGGCCGATATAAATCACACCAATCACAGTTACTACTGATTCTACGCTCTGTATCTTCACTCAGACAAACAAATTTCAACTATCAAATACTAAGAAATCAATCAACTACCAACACAGAAAGTAAGTGACAGTAATTTCATCAACAAGAAGAATAAGAAAAGTCCATTATACCTGAATTATGCCCTTGATCCGCCAAACTCCACGAGTACACACCACAATATGCGAATCATCAGGATGAAGCGCCTCAACCTCCTTCCTCACCTCTTCAACAGCAACATTATGATCGGTCGATAACCGTTCCGCTGCTACAACCTGGTTTTTGAGCCCCTCAGACACTCTCCTACCAAGAACAGCCCTAGAATCCCCGAGATTCGCCACATACAACACACCATTCGAAATCGCTCCAACGAGACAACAAGACCCCACGGAAGCGATCTGCGGCTGAGTCGGCCAGGAACGCTTCACCAAATGCAAGAAATCCTCCTCAGTTGCATCAAACGCCTTCTTTAGGACATTCGCAGACAATCCTCCTTGCTCCGAAGCAAGCTCTACATGACAGAAATACAAATTCAAAACCCTAAAATTGAAAACACTAGTGAACAGAGGAGGAAAGAGAAATTTACTGTGGAGGTGAGGGAAGAGATGGGTGTTGATGAAGCGAGAAGCTTCAGGGCCGCCATGGCCGTCGTAGACGCCGATGTAGGTGGCGGAAGGGGAGGTGAAGACCTGGCTTTGGTCTTCGAGAGAGGAATTGGCTTGAACAACTGCGATGGAGAAGTCGCCGGAGGCGTGTGGTTTCAAGTCCATGTGCCAGAGTAGTCCGTCGCCGTCGACTCTGCCTCGGGAACACCGTTCTAGGGCTCTGCAACACGCACGCAACATCTCTCTCTCTCGATGATTTCTCTCCGGATATTTTCTTTTAATTTTTATCGTATATTTTCTGCATACAAGCTTCTGTAAATAAATTTAGAGAGAGAGAGAGAGAGAAGAGAGAGAGAGAGAGTCGTGGGAAAGCCGTGTGAGAGGAAAGACGAGGGCTACTACTTTTTAGTTTCTACGCTTTAGGACTTAAAACAAACGACTTGGGCGCATGCCGCTAATAGCGCATGTTAGATTCGTTTGTATATCATAATTCCCATTTTATAGTATTTTTTGAAAAAAAAGTTTTATTTATTTTTAAAGGAGAAGTGATTTAAAACTCTCTATAGCACCTATCATCCAGAGTTGAACCTTTTGATTAAAAATCTAAGGGTACAAGCACTAGGTAGGCCATATCGTTTAAAGCATGTGTACGAGGACAACCATGTTAGAGCATTCCTAGCAGCCTCACCAAATTTCACTCACCAAAATAGCCAAAACCCACAAAAAGTGGTTTTGGTGAGCCACTTTTTTAAAACACTCCCAACAGCCTCACCATTTTAACCAAAACAAAAAGAGAGAGAAGCAATATTTTATCATTTGTGTGGGAAAACGAAAAAGGAAGAAAGAGAAATATTATTTTATTGTTTGTGTGGGACCACAAAAAAGAAAGGGAGAGAGAGAAACCTTATTTTATTATTTGTGTGGGCCCAAGGGTGAGAAGATTTAACTTTGGTGAGTCTACAGTACTCACCAAGTTTGGTGAGTACTGTAGACTCACCAAAGGGATTTCTTCATTCTGTTGAGGCTGCTGGGAGTCATTTTAGCACCTTTTTAGTCTTTTGGCTCACCAAAATAACCAAAAAGTTATTTTGGTGAGGCTGCTAGGAATGCTCTTAGGCTGATAGTAGATACTATCGGGAGTTTATTGTCTATCACTTTCCATTTTTAAAACTAAGGTTAGATTGATGAACCTTAGGAGTGGGTGAATCTTAACCATGGTTGATGAATGTTAACTAACTTGAGCTTATTTTTCTAAAAGCCAAGGTTAGATGGATTAACCCTAGGGGTGAAGGAATCTTAACCACATTTTATATAAAAATTAAAAGAGACATTGCATCCCGTGGATGTGTGTGCGTTCCGCTAGGGTGGAACACATCCACATAAACAATCATTTTTAAAAATATATATAGTTAAAAATTGCTAATCATACTCCAACAATCCCTACTTACTTTTAGAGCTTCATTCGAGCCAAATAAAGGTGAGCCGAACTTGGCCAAGCTTGAGCTTGATTTGAACATGCCCGAGTTTGACTTGAGCTTGATTCAAGCTCGAATATTGAGGCTTGACTTGGCTTGAACTTGATTCAATCTAATTTGAGCTCAAGTTTGCTCTAGCTTATTCGAATTTTAAACTTATTTTAATTAATTTTACATAATACTAATAAAATTATTTATTATCGAAGTAAAGTATGAGAAAGTACATAAAACTAATTTAATCATACTCAAATATCATATTTGATGATAATCCTCATTTCGGAAGTTGAGATTTAGGGTTAGGGTTTTTGTTTTTAACTTATACTATAAGTTAAAAATGTTATTATATCAATATTATTTAAAACATTATATATATATATATATATATATATATATATATACTTTGAGTCAAACCAATTTCAAGCCCTAAACAAAACCGAGTCGAATCAAACAAGGTCTGATTCAAACTTAGTTTGTTTAAACATTCAAGTTCAAAATAAAAGCTTCACTTGATTATTCGAGCCTAAAATACCAGCTTAAGCTTGGTTTGAATGAGCTGAGCCGAACTCATAAGCCAGTTTAGCTTAAATGTAACCCTATTTAATCTTACCCTTTTTAAATAATAAAATAAATTAAATGACTTGTGAGATATTCAAGCTGATAAAAGTCTTATTGTTTTATTATTGTAGGTATTTTGAGAGTATGCTTAGCATTTGTTAATTTTTACATTCCTATGTCATGGAAAACCAACGGTATATATCTCGTCTCTAGGTTGTAACCGATACTGTTATAGCTTGAGAGAATCTCAAGACCATGATAATTGATAATTCATGAGATGACTTTGTCTTTATTGTTAGTCTATTGTTGCTGTCGTGTTAGTATTTGTTGTAAGTATGAATGGGAAAGGGACATATGTCGTATTGGCCGGAAATCTCAAGTCATTGTAGCGCACTTGACTTCCAAGTCTCAAGCTCTCACCTAGGTACGGACAAGTATAGCTACTTTTCATAGGTATAGGTAAGAAAACGGATATAAACGTGTTTTTTTTGGTGGGGACATATGGTTAGGCCGCAACCCCGATTAATAGTTAGTATCTGTTCTAATTTAAGAGCTGGTGTAGAGCACAACACTCTCACTCTCTCGAGAATGGATCTCGGAACCTCCCTCTTAAGGAAGGGATACACCTACCACTAGGCTAGTCCCAGTTAATTCCCAGGGTGTAACAAATATCATTTATCTTCCTTAGAAAATCAGCTCGTTCATGTATGCGTTATTGTGAGGAAGATGATTTATTTTGTATATATTTATTTTCTGTCTTACCTTTGTTCGTATTAGAAAAGTTACAAACTGTGTTAGAAAATCAGCTCGTTAACGTATGCGTTACATAATGGAAATGGTTGGCCGTCCATACCCTACTTTTAAATACTCATCAACTCTGGTTAAGATTGATTCACCCTTAAGATTAAGGAAGTCAACCTTGGTGTTTAGAAAGATAAAAAAAATCTTAGCTTTAATTTGGTTAAATTTAATCAAGGTTAAAGGGGTGTTAAAAGGAACAGGGGGTAAGATAAGTAGTGGACCCGAGTCCGTTGATCACTACTCTATGTGAAACGATTTTATCTTAGGACGTTGAAGAGATTTAGGTGGTGTTGTTTGACATCATTCATTTTCATAAGGAGGATCAACTTTTTTTGTTCCTTAAAAATTGTTCTGATTGCAAAAGAAACTTTCCATAACAAATGTGTTTCCAAAAATGGAATAAGAAATCATTCCGCACGAACGATACCAAACACCCCCCCTTAGCCGTTGAAGAGAATTAGGCCATTGAAGAGAATTAGGTGGTGTTTGACATCATTCATTTTCATAAGGAGGATCAATTTTTTTTGTTCCTTAAAATTTCGCACGAACGATACCTCCCCCCCCCCCCAGCCTTTCCTCTAATCCAGAAATCTCAGTGTTTAAACAAGTTGACTTGGTCACAGGATTTCGCGCCGATCTAACCCTCAAAACGGTTCAATTTGGTAGCTCACAAGTCACAAGCCGGATGATGCTATCTCTTTCTCATTAAAGTGTGGTTTGGTTGGTTAGAATACCTAGCCATTTGAACGAGTCTCTAAAGTTGAAAAGTAATGAGCAGGCATTTAAACTTTTGAAAACATCCAATCCCCTCCCAAATTTTCCAGAAAGGATGAGACAAAGCAATTTCCTTCAAATTATAATTAGACATTAAATACAATCTAGTTTATGTTTGAACTTTGCAGGGAATAGTTAGTAAGCCATTGGAATCAACTGCCAACATTGTATTTGATGTTAGAGTCAAAGAGCGGTTCACATTGCAAGTAGAGCACCTCGCCTCGAGAGTAGACTTGGTTGATTTGGCTTAATTGTCACTGATTCAAGTATTTTTTTTTTTTAAATCAAAGGAAATTTTTTTCTTAAAACATTGGATCTTCTCAAAAAGTTGTTGGCCAGGAGACCATCACCATTCATTTTAGGCGTGCAATGTACGTTGTGCAATGTCAATCAATGTCTTAGTATGAGCCACAGATTGTCTCTGGCGAAGCCAAAAAAGGCTCTCGGGGTTCCATACATTGTGCGATAGTTGGCGTAAAAATGGAGAGAAGTCATTATATTTGCTTCCCATGATTTGGACTTCTCCCCATTTGATATCTCCCCCCTTATTCTCACACACTTATTGCCAGTTGTCTTATTATGTGTGGGGAAGTCAAAATCATGTGCCCCATGATTTTGACTTCTCTACCACTTGTCCCCTATTCTATGGAACCCCGAGAAAAGCCCTTTCTGGCCTCGCCAGAGACAATCCAAAGCCCTTAGTATGTGTACAATGTGTTGGTTAATGTGCACAAAATATGTGGCGTGTCAAAAGTGTTGCATGGAACTATTGGAGAACCCAAGTCCGGACTCAAGGCTTGTTACACACCATAATAGTCCTATATTTGTCGGGACCAATAGTTTTCACCAAGGGCAAGGAGCAAACTATTGCTCCTGCTCTCACAAAGCCCCTTAATTGCCTTTGAATTATGGTTAAAAAGTTTTAACCATTGTGGTTAAAAAAAATTAATAATTTTTTTCTTCTAAAAACCAATAGTAAGTACTTTAATCCTAAGGATCAGTGGATCTTAACCACAATTAGAAGAGAGTTAAAGGGTGTGGGGTGAAAAAGGGACTGAGATGTCTCCCTTCACTCCACCATGAGGAGGTGGTTAATTTCCATTTGTCGGCATCCCTTTGTAAGGGCTCGAACAATATTAAATAGGTGAACTCATCAATGGTGCACTTATACCAATAGTTACCTGAATTCAAAATCACTCGAGTGTGTTTAACTTGAATCAATAGTACTTGTCTGTTAAATCCCTAAAATTTGAGTTGTTATAAGAGATGCTCAAGGATGTATTTCATCCATCATAGAATAAACTCATTTGATAATTAGAAATGATCTCTATAATCAACATTGTAAAGGTAAAAAGTAGTTACGCGCAATAGAGAATACGAGTAGGAATGTCTCGACTTGACAGTCATTTTTGACTGAGTTTCATATCTCCGACCCAAAAGCTTAGACCTTGACTACGAACTCGGACCTTGCTTACAAATCTGACCCAAACTCGAACCTCGACTATGAGCTCGACCAAATCGACCCGAGCTCGAACGGACTAACTTGAGCTCAACCAAACTAGACCGACCTTGCCTACGAACTTTGTCCCGATCTCAAACCTTGACTACGAGCTCGACCCTACCTGAGCTCGACTTGACCGACCCAAACTCCTCGAGCTCCCTGAGCTCAACTTGACCGACCTGAGCTCCTTGAGCTCAACTTGACTAAACTGACCTCAATTAGGAGCTCGACCCTTCCTGAGTTCCTCGACCTGACCCAAACCCGACCTGATCTCCAGTTCGAGAGGCCTAAGGCGAAGCCTTCTTAATTTCTAAGTCACCGCGCAATAAACTAGATCATGTCAAATCCCTATAATCTCACTCATGATTATAATGCTCTCCTACTAAACATGAAATTTGCCTTACAATCGTAGTGACAATACAAACGTGTTAAGAAAAGACTTCAATTTCATCGAGGAAAGGGAATGACAATACAAGTAAGAAACTCTAATCACCTATCTATAAAAAAGACTAATTAGAACAAAATGAGGGATCTAATTTATGGACCCTCAAGACTCAATCATACTTTAAAGCAATCTTTGTCCTCCTCATCCATCCTTCTCCCATTATCTCTTATGTTGACATGATCGTCAGAACATCTTTGTCTAAGGACTTTCACATCTCAAGGAAGAAAAAGTGTTGCAGTCAACCAGATAAAGACAAGTATTTTGGGAGGAACCAGATCAGGTATTCCCCCCTCCCTAACAAACATAAATGAAAATGGTCTAAACTTAAATAATAGTACTTGATTGCCAAATCACGGAAATTTGAGTTATAAGAGATCATTTCCCTTTAAAAATTGAAAATAACCTCTATATATGATGTATATAAATGAAAATGATCTCTTTAACGACTCTCTCACACACGATTATCGATTGCACAAACAAACAATTAAGAATTAGTTTAAGGATACTTCCAAAGTGTACTCCTAAAATTACTCTCAATTCTTAACCGTCTATCTCAATTATTAGACGGTTAAGCTTTAAATTAGACTTTTAAGATTAAATTGATGTGGCATTAGAAATGACAAAATAAACTGACTCAAATCTTGGCCGTTTCAAGGGGTTTAATTGTGACTAACTACTTTTATTTGAGTCGAATTCATAAAGAAAGGGGTGCCTTCGGGAACGCGGACGCAGGTGGTGCATGGCTATGGTCAACTCGTGCCGTAAGGTGTTGGGTTAAGTCCCACAACGAGCGCAACCCTCATGTTTAGTTACCACAGTTGAGTTTGGAACCCTGAACAGACTGCCGGTGATAAGCCGGAGGAATGTGAGGATGACGTCAAGTCATCATGCCCCTTATGCCCTGAGCGACACATGTGCTACAATGGTCGGGTACTAGGCGCTACGGCGCTGAAGTAACACCCATGCCGTACTCCCAGGAAAAGTTGTAGATGGTTATAAGTATAACCACGGTTAAGATTAAAGCTGATGTGGCATTAGAAATGATAAAGTAAACCGACTCAATTCCTGGACGTTAGTGGTTGGTTAGGTCTCTAGTACACCATAACCCTCACAAAATAAAATGTGTATTGCACGAGCTTCTGTCTTAGATTTTTTTGTCCAAGAAAACTATCATATTCAGTCTCCTGCATTGATCATCAATCGAAAGAAAGACATTTGACTTTCCATTACGCTGAACTTCAATTGCTACTCTCTCATACATATTACTAGCGGGTGGCACGTGCGATTCACGTGAAAGCGAGGGGAAAGAGTTAACCACAGTTAATAAGAGTTAAAAGTGACATGTGTTAAACCACAGGTGCGATTGAACTCGTCACAATTGGTTGT
This sequence comes from Tetracentron sinense, assembly GCA_015143295.1. Taxonomy (NCBI): domain Eukaryota; kingdom Viridiplantae; phylum Streptophyta; class Magnoliopsida; order Trochodendrales; family Trochodendraceae; genus Tetracentron; species Tetracentron sinense. The sequence goes on from CM026574.1 coordinate 26,241,547, forward strand.
GATTCTATTCTTTAAATAGATAGATGAGTTAGGGACAATTTGGGGGTTAAAACAAAAGATTACATATAGATAGTTTGGGAATTTTGAAAAATCAGCTAATTCATTCGAAATCGTAACATACATACCCATTCAGATAAAAGAAGCCCTAATTATTCATAGACTCTAAAACATGATCCAACACCTCTCTCTCTCGCTCTCTCATGGAACCCCTTGACGGTTCATGCCAGGGTCCTGAACCGTGGAGGAGAGAGCGGCGGCAGAGAGGGTGGGAGCGTCGGTGGAACCACCACCGCGTCCGGGCTTCACGTCAAGGTGGCCCTCCGTACCGTAACCTTGGCGCTTGTAATCCTCTAGGTTCTCACAGTTTACATACGGGCTGCTATCTAAGGGAAGCCCCTCCAGCTTTTCCTTCTCTCCTCCACCTGTCCTCTTCTGTACTTGTTCCTCACTCTCTCCCTTCTTTCCCCATTTGCTCTCCATCTCTCTCTCTCTCTCTCTTTTTGCCTTGGTTTCTGCTTCAGGTTTCTTAACGAGTCTTCCGGACCTTAAATAAGATTTTCTGGTCTTTTAGAAAATTGCCACGGATTATACAGGTGTCATTCTCATATGAGGTTTTGGTTCCACGTGGCACATGCCTATCACGTCCGAGCGTTTTTTTTAGTGGAGTCCGGATCCTCTCTAGCAGACGAATAGAGAGAAAACTTTTCTGGTTTTCACCGGGGGAATGATACCTATTATTATTATAAATACTATTCTATAAATCAAAGTGATATTAAAGATTCTTACCCACAGTTAAAAGGGAACGTGTTGCTATAGACTGATGCTAAATCTTTTCCCTAATTTATCTAAAGGAGGTTTTTTTTTTTCGGTAATTTCATAAACTAACGCCTCAATCCACACCTGTTATGCTCGGATTGAAAGGAATGCATATGCCTCGTACCTGAGTAGAAGGCATAGATCTCCCAGCATTTTGAAACAAACAGATAACCTAGCTCTTGCCTAATGAGGAATGAACACGACCCTCACAACAGAAAGAAGGCTTAAGAACAAGGAGATATCCTCAATGATCGAACGGGACCCATCGTCTGTGGCACTTGGCAATCGCTTTCTATCACTGATTCCAGCCTTGGTCTTCTAAGGAGGTTAAAAGTTAGGTTTGAACAAGGGTGAGCCTTTTTCAACGGCTACACCAAGGACTAGAAGCTGAATTCATACAAAAGGGAAACACGTCCCACCACTGGAGTGGGAGACGGGTGTCAACGTGCCGAATTCGGACTTATTCAAAAATCACAAAACTCAGCCCAAGTCCGGCCCATTGACACCCCCTACTTGCAGTGATATAGAATTTGTACCTCCAAAATCTTGTGTCATTAAATAACTCGTTCCACCATGAGGTATGACTCTTGTTGCTAATGGAAATTGACTTCTTCATAGGATCTACTAACCATCTCCCACAAGGCCAGAAAATAAATTAAAAAAATTCATTATATAACAGAAATTTGTAGAGGGTACCCTTTCCTTCAAACCAATTCATAAAATACTCTTTCTGTATTATACTAGATACAAATAAAAGATATCACCCTGTGTATCAAAAGGAGATTCACTACAACTTATAACAAAGTGAAAGCAAGGGTATATATCCGAATTACAAAACATCTCTACTACAACGATGAACAATCCTAAAATCCCGTGTCTGTTTAAACTACGGAACAAAGACTTCCCTGTTAGGAGAAGACAATGTCAGTTTTTCTTGCTTTGTGATTATCTATAATTATACCTGTTCGGCAGTACGGGCAGTCCCCACAAGTCTGCACCCAGGGATCTAAGCATGTAGAGTGGAACCTATGCCCACATGGCAAGCAAGTTAACCAATCTCCATCCTGGAACCTCTCCAGACATATACTACACTCCTGTGCTTTTATTGACATCACCATTTCATCCCCTTTTCTTGTATTGCTGAAAACCTCATGGTGCAGACAGTTAACGTCCTCCTGGCTGAGCCCTGGTGGTTTTTTCTTGTTTAAATCTTGCAAGGATGATAATAGATCTGTTTGTGAAGTCGAGTCAGTAAAAGGGATACCACTTGCTAACCACTCCCTCGGAGTTTCAGTCTCCCAGTCCCCTGCATCGATGTGCCTGATGTCATCACTTAATGCAAACTCGTTCCAAGAGATGCCTGATGATGTTCCGCTACCTTGTCTATCCCACAAGTCAAAGGGCAACCTGTCATTAATTAATATTCAGGGTGGGAGGGGACACACACAAACATACGTTGCAAGGAAACATGAATGTCATGGTCCATTCAAAAGGACTTGTCTTTCATCTATTTTGTCGATGAAATTGCTTTATTATGGAGGTTGTGAATGATAATCACAGGTTTAATTTTGTGTACAAATAGAGATATCTGTTTGAATATTCATCTATAGGTAGTATTTTTTGTCTAGAAATCATAACCAGTGCGATGAAGGGTATATGACCCACCATTCAAACCTCCTTGGTCACACCTCACAAGCCTCCTTGGTCACAAATCCTCATGACTGAATGACTCACTTATGGAGAAGTTGACTTACAAACATGAACTTTTGTAGTGGATACGCCATGATTTTGCACAAACATTCCCAATTCATTCCCAATGCATGATAAGGCATTATCATTAATGAAATATCACGAGTATCTAACCCACTTGTGTGTGAGACGTGACTGTTAACAAATCTAAAGAAGCATAAAACCATTAACGCACCTGTTTCCAGAAAAAGATACACCTCTCAATCTTTCAAGAAGCCTCTCCCTTGCCAGTAGCACAGCTCCAGGAAGTCTGTGATTCCTAGCAAATGTTGGCCTAGTGGTTATACTGCTTGAAGTTTCTGCGTTAATACTGTTGCCTGTACCAGTTTGGCTAGTACCATGGCTTAGTCGAACTGATTCACGTTCCTGAGCATGCAAGATGTGACATAAGTATGGGGTATAGGCGTATAACATATTCCAATGATTCTCAATCATAGATATATCCATCCATTTCATTTATTTGTAAGAAAATCAGATAGCCAATTCAGGTGTATACTCAGTGCATGCCAAAACTGTACATAATTTCTTACAAACAGTGGTCAAGCATTCTATGCAGAACAGGTGAAATTTAAAGTTGATAGTATCTTCCACATTAAGATTCAGATAACTAGGATGTCATTAGAAATTAATTAGATACACAGAGAGATCAAACAGTTGCTTGGGTCACTTGGAATGGGTCTGACGACTCTGACCCACACACTGGTAAAGAGATCGGTGTAATATAGAATGTCATAATGTTGAGGAGAAACAGAACACGCTAAAGACACACCGATGAAGAAATCCAATAGCCATTGACCAACCAACATAGCTGATGACTGGATTTCAAGGAATGAATTATCCAGTGGTCAGGGGTTCCCTACTAATTGCATGGGTTGAAGCGTGGTGATGACATTACTTTTGATATCAATGGTCATAGTGCCTCTAGCACACAACCCATTAACTCCAATTCCTTCCAATTCCAACCTACTATTAATATTCTAAAGAAAAAGAAATATGTTGTATGTGACTTGAATAAATAGCTCCATCCAATCTTTTAACTTTCCTGGAGTGCCGAACTTATTTCATAAAATAAAATTACTTTCCTTCTCTTGTTCTTCTATTCTACTTCTTCTTTTACTATTTTCACTGGAAATAGAATATTTCTACATTTGAGGCAGTCAATGTAGCCAAAATGTCACCTAGGCAATGTCTAAGCCACCACCTTGCTTAGTCAGGACTCTTAGCGCCTAGAACAAGATCTAGGCGGGCACTCACTAAATCTTATATAATGTAAAAAAATTTGAACGACTAGGCATCGCCTCGCCTAGGGAATCCCTTATCGCCTAGGCATCGCTTGGACACTTTGACTAAACAAGGGGCAGCACAGATCTCCCACAAAATGTTTTGGATCACAAGTTGATGCAATGACACGACAAGCTACACATGCCCTCCATGCCACTCACTTACAATGTCATGGATTTGTGGGTTTAAGCAACAAGTTAATTTGAACAAACTGACAAGACTTTGGTGTTGTCCAAGTCCGACATAACCATTAAAGACTAATAGTTGTTTGCCACTAGAGCTATACCTCAAACATCTCAATTAGCTAACAGACATATTAAGGTTTAAAAAATGTCTAACGACAAAAAAGAAGCTTTCTATGAAGTTCCATAATATGCACATCACTTCGTGAAAAAATGCCCTACTTAGGTTTTCCAACAGCTAATTAATTAGAGCTTCAATGTGCGATGCATGAGGAAGAGAAGGATCAGAACAGAGAACAGCTTGTGGGAATTAGCTTCTTTGGAAATGTAAGAAGTTAAAACTACCAGCAGAATAAAAAAAATTATTAACAAAACATTAGGTTGTGAACTTTCTATCCTGAGAGAGTTCAATGAAGTAAGTCAAGTAACTAGCAATGAAGCTTCTATAGTTAGAACTGCAACAAAAATACATCTGCTTGATTAACTAAACATCAAGAATGATAGATAAGCCAACAGATATTTGTAACAATACATAGATTTACAATATCTCTAATTATGGGAGAAGAATTTGAGTTATAGCAAGCAATGGCCTAAAGGCTCATATACACATTTCAACTACATTTTAGTGAGACAATTATTACCTAAACAAACTCAACAAGATAGTGATATCAAGGTTTCCCTAAAGTAGTATTAGTCTAAAATGTGAGTCTATCATTTTACCAACCTCAACTCCATTGATATTATTAACTAAGAGGACCTAACCATGAATCACCAATGCTTTATTCCAACAAAAATCCAAATTTTCCATTCTAATATGTCAAAATCTATAATTTCAGTTAGAGTATGTGTTATGTCCACCATAATCATCATCATCATCAACGCCTCATTCCAAAATATTTGGGTTTGGCCACACAATTCTATTCTACCATTTCATTTCTTAAAATTCATAACTTCGGTTAAATCGTGTATTATCAAACCTATTTTAATTATCTCCATCCATGTCATATTTTGCCTTCCCCTTGCCCTTATCGATCCTTCAACTTGCAACAATTCACTTTTTTTTTTTACAATTTGGCTAATTTCACTAAAAAACACAATTCACTTCTCACCGAGGTTTGAAATCCCAGTGAAATTTCAGTTTCGTTCCCACCCAATGATATCAAAATCCCTTAAATTTCGTTTTTACAGATTTCGGGTGAAATTTCAGAATTTTGAAATTTCAAAAATTTATTTTAAAATACCTTTTAATTATTTTTAATAAAATAGCAAAATATTTACCAAAATTTCGTGAAATTTTGAAATTTTTTAACATTTATTTTAAAAATAAAATAATATATTCTATGAATACATTAAATTTTAATAAAACCAAAATAATTTCACAATTTGAAAATAGCAGCCAAAATTTCGTGAAATATCGTGGAAATATTTAATTTTAATAAAATATTAAAAAAGTAAAATTTTGATATTTCGAAATTTCGCCTAGAATTTGAGAAATCTTTGGAATTATGATTGGACCGAAATTGCCCATATAAACACAATTTCAAACCTTGCTTCTCACAAGGCTGTTAGTGGTCCACATTGAATGAGTCAAAACCATCTCAGTGGACACTCCCTTACTTTATCACGTTAAAGAAAACAAAGTGTTTATAAGTGGCTATTGTTAGTCATGTAGTTATAGTAGGAACAAGTCAGATTGCATCACTAAATCCACTACTACTCTGCATATGAAGGTTACTACCACATAAACGCTGTGCAACTTTGACTGTTATTCCAATTTTCACATCCCAGAATGAACATAAATGATGGCAGAGAAAAAACGGATATTAAAACCAAACCCCAGACTCAAGATACACAACAAGTTGTTGAGATGGAGCTAACATTAGACACTAACCCTGAACCACAAAATGGGTTGCAAGCTTTTGGCGGACCCTGCAAGGCAAAAACAAAGACTTGACGAATATAAAGATGCATCCTTTGCTCAATTTTCAGGACAAAATTACACGAATATGATCTTGGTGGTACAGAAAAGCTTCACATACTAAGAGACTCATTGAAACCGAAAGAAACAGCCCTAGACTGGTAGTAAATTCATTCAAAAAAATCAATCCTGCAAATCACAAATTGAGAGTCCAAATCTTCAAACTCTCCCTACATTTGTGTAGCCTGCGTTTATCAAAATGGAAAACAATTTTTTTTTCTCTTGGAAAGATTAGGTTTCTACAGCTGAAGATTATGTTCCATCAAAAAACCCACTTTTCATCAAAAATAGGGTTTCTTTACAAAATTCAACACATTACTGCAAATACTACGAAAATGAACAGAATTGTCTGCACATCACTCTTCAACTTACCGTTTGAGAGACGCGATGGCTCGGATGCCTGATGTGAGGAGGTCGCCGTACTGGATCGCAATCGTCGGGATCGTGGCGATGATGACGATTATTGTGGTGGTGATGGTGGAGATCTCGATCGAGATTGAAACCAAACCCTAAATCAGGGGTTTTTCGGCCAATACGATATCTTCTGCTGTAGAAAAGCTCCGAAGCGCTCGTCATGCAATACACTTATCCTTAACGAAATGTGTGCGCTTAACAGATGTATGATAGAGGAATTCCTGTGTGAAAGAAGAAGAGAAGATTAGCAGAACCTTCCAAGAAACCAAACTGAAGATAGGGAGAGGTTGAATTACAGCGACTGGCTCTTGAGATTCAAAGATTATGACAGTTTTAAGGCCAAGAGACGACGAAGAAGAAAAGACACGGAAGCTGCCGTTTCGCGTGACGAACGGTTAGAGAGAGGGAGAGAGAGAGCTGGTTACAACTCCAAGACTCCAAGTTCCATCCCAATCTGTTGTTGGGGGCAAAGTTGGGATGGCATATCTTATCTGATCATGATAGGCGTTTGGCAATTCTAAAAAGATCTTTAACAAAAAAAAAATTAAAAAAATCTAAAAAGATCTAACACAGTATACAGTACCAAAAAAAAAAAAACAGTATAAGAACTAAAAATATTTGAATTAAATTAAAAATAAGGGCTGTTCTATTTAAGTGTTATTTTATAGGCCCAGGATTCTCTCAAATTCAACTTGAGAGAATCTCTCAAGTTTAAACCCCTAGAGGTCGCCACGTGTCTCCTTTGACACCCCTTAACCATGGGTAAGGTTCACCCACCCCATGGGTTCACTCACCCATTCCTGGTTTTTTTTTATATTAATTATTATTTTTTAAATTAAAAACATGTTTTTAATATTAAAAAACTCTAAAAACTGTTTTTTTAATTTAAATAATAATAATTAATATTAAAAAAAAAACCAAGGATGATTGATTGAACCCTAGGGGTGGGTGAACCTTACCCATGGTTAAGGGGTGTCAAAGGAGACACGTGGCAACCTCTAGGGGTTCAAACTTGAGAGATTCTCTCAAGTTGAACTTGAGAGAATCCTGAGCCTATTTTACAATAACTAGTGGGGGAAAAGGAAAGATACTAGGAAGAGAGACCCTAATGAGCATTTTAGAAAAAAATTAAATGATGTTTTGAGTATCGAAATTTGAGGACATTTTGGGTAAAAAAGTTGTGAGGACACAATTGAGTATAAAAACATAATGTACACACCAGGGCTTTGTCCATGTGATAGTGTATCTCCTACTTTGGGGGGAGGTACTGGGTTCCATTCCCAAGAGGGTGGAAGTTTGTATATACTCTCCACCCGCCCACTAACTGATCAAATTCTAACACTTAAACGGTGTTGCGGCCTAAACGTATATCTCAAACCAAAAAAAAAAAACATAATGTAAGATATTTCGAGAACTAATAAGTTTTAGAAGTAGTTTGAGTATAGAAAAAATTAAGGATATTTTGGAAATATAAACTTGAGAGATATTTTAGAAATAAAGAAAATGAACTAAGGACATTCTTGAGGAGAATTTTTAGTTATAAGAGATTGTGAGGTACATTTTGATTATAGAAATTTGACTTTTGAGCATTTTTAAAAGTAAAAAATATTCGGGGCATTTTGATTATAAGAAAACAATTGAAGATATTTTGGGTATAGAAACCTGACTAAAGATCATTTTGAAAATAAAAAACTTTAAAGACATTTTAGTCCAGAAAAAAATATAATAGGTCATGAACCAATCAGACCGGTCGAATAGGGAACTGGTCACCCAATCAGTTCGACGATCGGTCCAGTTATAAAAATATTGTTTTATATATTAATAAATAATATTTTTAGAATTAAATTAAATTTCAATCAACTTTTTATCTCCTATATTTTTTTGGTGAAAAATCCTCTATAGTAATAAAAGTTAAAATTGATAAAATACAATTTTAGAATCAAACTAAAATTCAATTAACTTTCTTAAGTATCATTCTCTTTATATATTAACAAATGGTAGTTTTGAAATTAAGTTAAATTCAATTAATGTTTAAAGTATCATTGTCTTTATACATGAATAAATGGTAGTTTTGAAATTAAGTAAAATCCAATCTACGTTTTAAATTCATGTGTGTACAGAACAGTTTTGAAATTAGCTAAAATCTAATCAACCTTTGAAGCTAAAATCCAATTAAATGTTGGATTAAAAGTTTATCAAATAGCCTTATTAAGCAATACTCTCTTATTTTTAAAAAATAAATAAATAAGCTATAATTTTATTGTTACCAAATGCCTCTAGTTAGGTTATTAACATTTGGTATTCGAGCTAGTAGCATGTTTTGGGTTTGAATCTCGAAGGGGACTAATTAGGGAAAAGGCACCTGAATGCCATGAGTTAAACATGAGAGACAGAGAGACCAGAGTGAAAGTCAACACAGAGTAAATTACCATAGATGTCAACTGTGGAACTCAGTGATGTTTTACGATCCGAGATGATTTATGAGCCTAGCTTACCATTTGATTTTAGCCTTTTAGCTGTGTTCAGTTGGATAGAAAGTAAAGTGAAAGAAAGTGAGAGATTCTCTCACTTTTTTTATGTTCAGTTTACAAGAAATTGTTATTTTCTCAAGAAAATCAACCCAATTTTCTGACACTTGTAAAATTTTCTCTCCAAATCGATGGTTGTTCTGAAAGAAAGTGAAGCACTTAGTTCAAAAATAATACAAATTTACCATTTTATCCATAAATATAATGATTACTCAACCAGTTTCTTCAAAAATTTTCTTCCCAACCAAACATGCAAAAGAAAACCACTTTCTTTTCTTTTTTTTTCTTTTCTCTAATCCACTTTCTTGGCAACCGAACACAGCTAAGGACTTCTTTATAGCATTTCTTTGGGTCCCCGTTCCAGAGCCTCTTGGGCGTGGAGGGGCATCTCCAAAGTAAGAACCTCACACAATGAAATATATCATATGGGTTCAGGGAATGGATTTCCCTCAATTTGATCATGAGGATTGAATGTGTTGAGGCCTCGCCTTATTGGGTCAGATCCTTCTAGCATACTGCCCACTTAGCGAGGGAGCGGCTGCGAACCAAGGGCCTTCTAGTTCATAGAGACGGCTCTAGTCTAACCTTACATATACACTCATTTTAACAGAAAATAATCGTTCGATAGTTAGTTGATTGGCTCTAAGACACGGTATGCCTGCCCGAGGGTGATAAACAGAATTGCCAACCATATGTGGGAAGTTTAGATGGCTCGAACCAAGCAGTCTTCAATGACGTATCATTTGTCCGGTATGGGTCTCTAGCTAATGAGATGCCTATCCATTCAGTCATGAGAGCCATCTGCGATACCAGGAATGATTCCATGGCACAAACTCAACTTTGATATACAGAAGATCCAGTTCAAAAGATATCCCCAGCACCCCAAAACAGGCCTAACAAACAGAGATTTTCTTTCCCTTTCTATTTCAATGATATCAGTTGCATAAACTCATAAAAATGGAAGCCCAGTCATTGAACGGTTCTCCCTAAAATTTTACTGAATCAACTATTTGATGCCATCTCTATACCCGTCTCGGTCTACGCCTTTTCTTTCACAATAGATGGCTGGCTGAGCAAAAAGGAGAGGGGGAAAAAAAGATAAATAAATGAAATGCTACAATTTATATGCTTTCATACACCGAAGAGGTAAACATGATATACAAATCTGGCCCCAGCAAACACATATTAAGAGATGTGGCAGATAGAGGGAAGCTAGCAGTTCTCGCTTACAACCTGTGTATGCTTTCTCTGCAATCTCCATGGCTCTATCAACATATAACCATCTATTCTTCATAAAAAGAGAATCAAAAATAAAAATTAGGCCTATATTTAGTGCACTCATCTTAAAGTTTTTTCTCCCAAGCACATGTAGACATGAAATAAAATGCAAGAAAACACACATACCTCTATTGGCTGCCAGAACAAAGAATTTGGAACCCGTGTTCTCCCCTCCCTCCTCTCCATGTACCACCAATTGCTAAATGTTGAATAAAGAACTTGTAGCTCCTTTTTAAATTGCACGCAACAGAAATAAAACTGCATAGATGGTCAACAGGGTATAAGCCTCCATGAAACTAGCTTATGTCTTAAATGGAAAAGCAGTTGGCATTCCCAAACTACTAAAGGATTTACTGATGGCATCTTTCTCCATCAGTAGCACACCTCTCAATTTATATATCCTTGAGAGACAATCATCACCTTAATTTCTAGTTTGCATCCTTGCTCTTACAGAGTTCAGACATGACTTTACAAGATGCATAAGAGTGTGAACATATCAATGTTGAGAAGCATAAAAAGAAAACATGGTACTATTGCAAAGCTAGTATTTAGATTAAAAGGTGACGCCAGGAAACAAATCTTTGGGAGGTCAGTTGCTGTGTGGCAGCTGTTTCATTAGATTGCAGTATTCTCTAGGGATCATTTCGCAATTCCTGATCTCTCCTTCACGGGCTCCTTGTGAAATTGTCTTTTGCTTTTAATATAATCTCACTTTTGAAAAAATATATATATAGAGGGATAAAGGGGAAAAATAGAAGGATGAAAAAGGTAAAATAAAATTTAGTAGTAACTCTTTGCTCAATAAAGAACAAGTTGTGCAATTTTAATCAACCATGAATCACAAAGCCCTGAAACCACGTTTCCATATTCTACACTCAACTAGTTGAGATGGAATATAAACTTTCTTCAAGTCCATTCAAGTTAACTTCACCATTGAATTTCAAACTCCACATTGCAAAACACGGGAATATGCAATCACAATATAAATCTAGACCATATCCTTCACAACTGGTCATATTACAGTCCTAAATAACCAAAACCAAATTAAATTAATCAGTGAAGAGAATCTCATCAAAGAGTCTACTTCAAAGAAGTGTGTAGCTGAAGATTCCGATGTGTGCGCCTATGTTTCTGTGTGTGTGTGTCTCATTACCATCAGATACATATCAACGCATATGCACCTTCATACCTCTATAGCTAGATAGGTAACAGAACGTAAGCTACTTGTAAAGTTTCAGAGTGATGTGTTGATGAACATGTTGGCCTTTCAGATTAATGTAGCTCAATTAGCATAATGCTGAAATTAGAGAGTTGCACGCTCATTTTACAGCCAATAGAAAGAATCTAAATTATTAAAAAATAAGCTCTAGTTAGAGTTTAGGCACGCTTACCGATCAAGCAAAGGACAAGAATAACCCAAAATGTCACTTGAAGGGGTCGACCATATTGGATTTGATACTGAGACCTTTGAAGCTGTCTGTGAATAGCTCCAAACCATCCATAAATTTGCTTATCATAAGAATCATCACAGCTATCAAGGCAACTCTTACTTCTTTCATAGCATGCATCAATGCCCTTCAGGTAAAAAAAAAATCACAACAAATTATTAGCAACAAATAACATGGAACATAAAAGAGCTTTTTAGTAAATAGACCCAAGGTTTTGCACCTAGACATAGATGGCCTTTGAATAGTCAGCTTTACTTTTATGGCCCCACACACTTGGGAAGAGCCACAACTGTGAGCCATTCTTAAGTTTTTTATTTATTTTTCTTCTCAGACAAAAATATCCCCAAGTAAAGGAAATAATGATTTGAGAAGGATTGAATCCCTCATTCAGCCATCTTCTACCTTTTGAAATCGCGATCTAATCCAATTTTCCCACTTTGACAGTCCTCTTTGCTTTTTGGTGACTCCGATGCTTTTTTTCCCCGACAATCCCTGACCCTATTTGTTTTGAGTTAAATGCATATTATTATTAGGGCTTAGAGCAACCTTTGACGATCCTTGTTGATTTTCAGCAACCTCCGATGAGCTAACAAGTAATCTCTCTCTCTCCTTGTTCTTTGAATCTCTTCATTTTTCTTATTTTTATTAATGTAAATTAGATTGTATCACTTTCTTAAATTTTTCGTTTTTTTTCATAATGATCCATTTCCTCGTTTATTTGGATCGAAAGATAGGGTTTTTGACTGTAATATATATGTAAATAGCGATCAATCACTTAATATCGGCGGTTGATTGCTATTTTTGTAACTTACTTGATCACTAGCTTAAAAAGCGACTGGCAACTAGAAATTAATGATCGCCCATTGAAAGTTAGTGATCAATCGTTACAAATTAGCAATTTAGAATACAGGCTTTCTTCTCTAATGCGGACAAATAGCGATCAATCGCTTCACATTGTCATTTGATAGCTATTTTGCAGGTACTTGATCACTACTGAAAATAACGGTCAAATGCTGAAAATTAGTGACCGATAATTAAAAATTAGGGATCCAGAAAATATAGTCTATAATCGAATACGGGTAAATAGCGATCAACTTAGTCTGTAATTATGGGTAATTCAATAGTTTAAAACTAATTTTTTTTCCTGGCAACATAAGACAGTTCATGTAAACTTCAAAGGTAATTTTTATTCTATTACTCTGACCCTATTTTTTTTTTTTGTTTTGATAGTACTAACTATACTCTTGTTTGTTGACTTTTAGGTGGACCTTCCAAACTTCTGTAAGTCCATAAGCTTTGACTATATGACATATATTAGGGCAAAGTAGTTATTTTTGTTTGCGAAGTTTGGGTTGTAATACATTAACTTGTGAATGGGTGTTTGTAGAAGTATATTAAATGTACATGATAGATGGTGTGAGCAATATGTATAGGAAATGCTTTTTTTTGTACACTATTTATGAGAGGTCTCTAATTACAAGTTTATTTTATAATAAAAAAATTTATCAATTGTTAAATTCAGAGTATCGATAACTAATTACATGTTTATTTTATAATATTATTTTATTGCTCGCTAAATTCAGAGTATCAATCGCTAATTACAGGTTGATTTCACAAACACTGCTATTACAACCACTAAATTCATAGCATCAATTGTTAATTACAGGAGAAATTTATGAACACTTTTTATGATCACTAATTTTCAATAACAACTGAAAATTTTCAGCCGTTAGTCGCTTTTCTCCCCCAATATTACGTAGGCTGCAAAATAGCAATCAATAGCTATTTTTCATATTCAATCACTACTTTAAATAGCAATCCCGTCTATTTATTTCACCTCCATTTTTAGAAAACTCATCAATTTGGATCTCTACAAACCACATTTTTCATCCAAAAACAAACATTATGGAATTAAATAATGTTAGAGCCTTAAGGTTTGTGAAAGAGAAGTTTAAAATGGAAACCTTTGTTGAATGACCACTAAACTACCGTCAAGTCTCTTGTCTGACAACTCCAACCACGACCTACCCTTTTGGAATAGCAATAGCTAAAGCATGGATGTTTGCTAGGGAATGAAGGAAGCATAAAGATAAAAAGAAAGTTAAAGGATGGAGAAGATAGGCAATGAAGCAGGCTGGAGTTTCTTTCATCGGTAGAATGGACCTTCTCTAAGGCCAAAATGGTAAAGCTGATTATTCAAAGGTCATCTACGTCTAGGTGCAAAACCTTGGAGCTATTTATGTAAGAACCCAACATAAAATAATCAATAACTGCAATTTAAAATGAGCAATAGTTCGCTCCACGAGCGAGGAGGGAACTATTGCTCCTCGCTCTAACAAAGCCTCCTTAAATTACCATGAACTCTGGTTAAATTTTGTGAACCCTAAGGGTGAGTGAATCTTAAACACGTAGCAGAAAAAAGGGCTCCGAGATGCCCTCCTCGCGTCACCGACCAAGGAGGTGATTGTTTTCCTCATAAAATATCAAAATATGAAACACATAGAAGTAGATTAAATTCTCACCCTACTCAATTGATGAGACTGCAACGGTTCAGTATCTGCCTTTTGATTGCGATCCACACCCTTCCACTTTCTGAAACCATTCTTCGGCCACTTCAAGTTGGATGAGGTTTTATCCATGGCCCTCAGGAGCACAGAGAAACTTTGTACCTTTGGAGGGGGGAGATGATCAGGCCGCCCATCAAAATCATGGTCAGCAACCGTAATCTTCCATGCACCAATGTCAGCACTCGCGCTTGCCGTCCTCCGATGCCCATGCAACCTCTCCTCTCCAGTCTCCTTTACACCCAACTCGGCCGAATGGCACGCATTCTTTGAACAATCAGGCATCGCTTCTCCATGTGTTTCTTCAGGATTCTTTGCTTCATCTTTACCAGGAACATTCAGAGGGATCCTGTCTCCATCTGCTAAGGATCCAGTCAGGAACAATGCAAGCTCATCGCATTCTCCTTCATCCAACCGCACCCAAGGGAGTGACGTCCTGCCTTCTGCAAGTACCGATTCCTGTAACGAATTCTCAACCGTTGAAATCTGACTCTCAATTGCACCAATGAATTGGTAGTGCCTCTCTCTATCATCATCAGCCGAGCTACTACCATAGCTCGATCTGACAGCCCGTTCGAACTCCTCCAGCTGCATTGATAGCCCAGAATTCAAATCTAACATTCAAAAAACCCTAATTTCGCGACTCTTCGTATAAAAATAAAAAATTCACCTGCCATTTTGCAGTTCCGACGGCGGTACGTAGGTCCCTACGAAGCACCACAGAATCATAGATGCTCGAAGCGTCTTTCAATTCATGAATCCATCTTCTATAACCAGACTCCATCCTTCACGAAACCATAAGAGGGAAAAAAAACCCTAAAATTAAAATTGAAACTAAACAAAACATCAACCGTACAACCCCAGATATGTATATGAGAACCCTGTGAAACGAAACCCTAAAAAACCCCATCATAGGAGAGAAAACGAGACTAAATCATTAAATACAGTAATCAAACACTATATAATTCCAGAGAAAACCCAAATTCCAGGTACCTATCGGCGGATTCCTGGACTTCCTCTGCAGCAGCGAAGAATGGATCCTTCTCCCAACGATCGAAATTCGATGCCATCTGATTTCGCTTTAAAACGATAAGAACAAATGAGGGGAAAAATTAAAACTTTTAATAGAATCCCTATAGTGAGAAGCTTTTCAGACAATTCGTTCAGTCTCGATGGATCCTCGGTGAATCGTAAAAACTTGAGGGAGAGAGAGATTTCGCCTAATCTCCGATCTTCCTCTTATTTATTATTTGTCTGCGTTTTTTTTTAGTCGTCTGCGGCTGCAACCCGTTGGGTGGTTTAAAAAGGCCAATGTTTATCTGACCGCGCAAATGACACTACTCACTGGTCCACGATCCCTTTTCAATATTTACTATGGTTAAGATTTACTCACCCCTATATTCATCTATTTAATCTTAATTTTTAAAAAAGAAAAAGTATTAATTTTAATTGGATTTTACCTAAAGGAGTGTTAAAAATACGGCTGCATAAAACCCGATCAGCCCGTTGGTGCGGCTCGGCTCGGCCCGAGATCGATTTGAATTTTAGGCTCAAACGGGCCAAGCCAAACTTAAAAAAAAACATGAAAACTCAATCAAGCCAAGCTCGGGCCAACTCCTATGCGGCTCAGCCCGGCTCGATTGAGGTTTGGTTCGGCCCGAACTTAGCTTGAATATAATTAAATAAATAAATAAATAAAAATATTATTTATATATATCATTATTATATATATAAATAATATAAAATATTATTATTTAAAGAAAAAAAAGGATTCAAACCTCGAGCCAAGCCAAGCCCGGTTCGAGCTTGAATCAATTCGGACCGAGCCGAGCTTCAAGTCACGATTTTGAATTCGGGCCGAACTTCGGGTCGCACTTTCAAGCTCCATTTCGGGCGAGCTGGGCTTCAGGCCTCGATCAAATCCATTCAAGTCGAGTCGAGTCGAGCCGAGCCGAGCCGAGCCGAGCTTGGCCAAGCCTTGTCAAGCCCGGCCCGAATACAGCCCTAGTTAAAAGGTACATGCTAATGGACATTTAGTTAGGTAGCCAAATGAGCGGTCTGCTAATCCCGAAAAAAATTTGGGGTGTTGTAAGGGAAACCCCCAATATTTCACCAAAACTCACCACTACAAAATTTCTTTTATTTTGAAATTTTCTATCTTTGATGAGGACTATGCATTAAAAATAATATATATTATTTGGGTAATGATAACTACATTTTATTCAAGAAAAAACACCTGTTATTGTTTTCCCTTAAATTACGAACACTCTCTTCACTGCCAAGGTGGCTATGGGTGGGCTAGAATTTTGGTGATTTTTGAGTAGTCCAACCCCAAACCAGCCCGGCCAAAGCCATTTGGAGTCCTAAAGCGGAAAATTCTACATGAGGCTTTTTTTTAAAAAAAAATTTAATATTATTAAAAAAAATTTAACTATAAATGGAACCTTTTTAATATTCTAAATAGGGTCTTTTTAATATTATTTTTTTATTTTTTCTAATGGGGCCTAAAGCAAAGTCTTTGATGGCTTAATGAACGGGCCGGCCCTGCCTCAAACAGACACATTTTCAAATGCTTTTAAGCTTGAACTCGACCCCATGATTGATACTACTAGTCTACTCAAAACTAGAAAGAGAGTGTGAGTCTTTAAAGAGTGTTGCTAGTATTATCTATATTATTTTAAAGATTTTTTTAATCCTCTTGTATGTTCACCAAATCCTAACCTCATTCTCTAACCAATTTGTTCATTCGCAAATCAACTCATCCGTTCATGATAGGTATTCTTCCTTTCGAAAAGAAAAGGGACAAGTTTTAAGGTGGAGAAACTTGATTTTTGTGCTTGATAGTTTTTTTTTTTCTTTCTTGATTGGAAGGCAACATCAATCTTAGTAAATAGTAACACCATGCATGATAACTCCAACGAAAAAAAAAACTTGAGATTTAACTCTAATTTCAGCAGATATACATTGGCTTTCTATTCTTATGATATTTCCATTCATATATCCTAGAAATTGATGTCATTCTCATTTCAAACTGAATTCTTAGATTGCGATTTTTAAATGCATCACACTAGTGGATTGCCTTGATGAGACCAATCGAAACTGGATGGAAACTATTTAGACTAGATTGTCCAGAGAGGGTGTAATAGTCGAAATATCCACCCATTTCAATAGCCGTATGTCTTGAATCCCCCCTCCCAAAAAAATACATTTATTTGAGGCATTGTTACCAAGGAAACAAACTATCATCTTTAGAGCTTCATTAGGCCATTCTATATATTCCATGACTTTATTTCCTACCCAAAATTCTAAATATAGCCCGCTTTCCTCTTGATCGGAATTGAATTATGAATTTACAAAAAAATTATGAATTACTACAAATCTTGTATAAGAATTTACTGACTCTGTTATTAAAAAAAAAATGATGTTGAGAATCTAAAATTTACCCAACTTAAAATTTTATCAAGTTTTTGAAATTTTGTCAAAATCTATACCCTCTCCAAACCATTAACCACTTTTTTTAGACTTGCAATGTGAGGGTGGGTTCACACATGCTCCTTAGATGGGGGGAGGCGTGTCCCTCATTTAACAAGTGACTCTGAGATCAAGTCCTAAGGAAAGAAAGAAACTTTCTGTTGGTGATTTTGTCTACTAACATGTCTCATTAACCTTAGTTATGTCAGTATTAACCCTTATTAGGTGTTTAGTAAAGGCGGATGAGATGAGAAACTGCAAAATGTTCTTCATGGGATGGCTTTCCTCTTACTAATCCTAACCAGTAACCACTACATTTACCAAAAACTGAGTAAAAAAATCATAACCACTACAGTAGACAAATGATGTATTGTATAAAATAAAATATATTTTTTCGTTTTAAAGAGTGGGTTTTGACTGTGGCTGTGGCTGTGGCCCACCTAAGGGTGGCCTGCGGTCTGAAAATTTGGAATATAGAAGTCAAACTATTGTGTTTGAACAGATACAAAGTGCAAACGCGTAAGAGATGCCCGGTTGCCAGTTTTGACGTTGGACATGAATACAATAACAAGAACCATGCATATTCTCGCTTCTTTGAATGGATGGAATATGAATGTTCTTTGGCTAAGAAGACAAACACGAGTATTTCTAGATAATTTATAACTGATGTTACATGAGAAGTCAAACACGACTGCTTGCATTTATGAGAAAAATCAACCACAATTTCATCAGTTTTTTTTTTTTCTTTTTTGGGGGCAGCGGACGGACGCCTGAGGCCCAACCTCGAGCTCACCTTTCTGCATCCGACATGTGACAAGAAAAGGGGAGAGATATCAGAAATGGGAAGAAGTCAAAATCACTGAATGTGCAAAAAGGGGAGAAGTCATTTACATTTTCTCCCCTAATTTTGACTTCTCCCATCTCTCCCCTTTTTCTCGCCACATGTTGGATGCAGAAGGTGCGCTCGAGGCCCATTCTCGAACGTCTACTAGAGGTAATTCAATACCTTTTGTTTCGATGAAGTACACACTATCTCAGTTTGAGATGGCAAAAGTGTTGAGAATATAGAGGTTTTTAATTTTTTATATGAGACTAACTATGACGGGCTCTAGGGTGAAGCTTACAAGGGCTGCATGTGTGTGCTGTGTGTGTGAGAGTTTGCATGTTGGGTGTGTGTGTGGGTTTGCATGGGTGGTGTGAGTATTTCTTTGTATTTGCCTTCAGTCATTGCCTTGTGGTATGATTGAGTTTACCAAAAGAACCGGAAAACCTTAGGTGAGTGTTTAGTCCCACATCGGGTAGTTACCCGAGCATGCTGTCCCTTATAAATTCATTGGTGTCTCAAACGGTTGGTACCGGTTTTGAAGAGCTCTAGGGTGAAGCTTACAAGGGCTACATGTGTGTGCTGTGTGTGTGGATTTGCATGGGTGGTGTGAGTATTTCCTTGTATTTGCCTTCGGTCATTGCCTTCTGGTATGATTGAGTTTACCAAAAAAACTATGAGGGAGAGTTCCCGTTGAACAGCCAATTGGAACAACGAAAATTATGCCTTTGATCATGGATAGTTTGAAATTTTCCATTAACGAAATCTCTTTCTTATAATTTCCAAACTACCACTGTCATGACATATTTTTGGATTGCTCCGGTTGGCTTTTCAACCGGTTGTAATTTAATTGCTTAATCTCTTTTTTCTTATTCAACAAGGTGTCATTTATCCATGTTAGTTGTTAGGATTAGTGGGTTGTAATGACTGCAAATCCCTTAGACCGAACCGTATATCACTACTGGTATCCGGATTCACATATACGGATGGAAATGCAGCATATGTCCTCGTTCAATAGGGTTTTAGAGTCTCATAAAAAAAAATGTATTTATAAGGTTTTAGAAAAGCTGATGATACACATGCCATATCTCAATTGGTAAATGTGGTCCGGATACCAATAATGGTCTACTGATTCAACTAGAGAATTTGCAGCCGCTGGTAACTACGGATCGGACCTCCTGCTTGCCACATAAAGGAAAAGCTTCCCTCCCTCGTACTTATTCTAGGACCACTCTCGTGAAAAGGCCAGGGGCGAAGCCACATGAGGCCCGGGGGGGACTTCACCCCCCTGAAATGAGGGGGAACGGGGTGTTCTAGCCCCCCTAAATTGCTGAGTAATAAATATATCCCTTAAAAACCGACACAAATAGATGTGGCCCATGAACTTGACCTTCAAACAAAAAAAAAAAGGGTAAATTACACTCACCTCCCTTGAGGTTTGGTGAAATTTCAGAAACATCCCCTCAAAAAATAAAATAAAATCAGGCCTATGTCCCTGAACCTCATTATTAGCCCACTTACAAGATAATCTTGGCTCCGCCCAGAAGGGCACACCTTGTCATTTCAACTTAGAGGGGAAAGTAATATAAGAAGAGAGGGAGGAGTTTGACTGAATGAATTCCAGATCCCTTTCCAACGATGTTGGTTCAATTATCTTGTACTAGCGGGTGGAATGTGCGATGCACGTGAGAACAAGGGAAAGGAGTTAACCACAGTTAATAGGAGTTAAAAGGGACACGTGTTAACCTGCATGTGCGATTGAACTCTCCCCGAGTTCAATCGCGATTGGCTGTGATTCTATTCTTTAAATAGATAGATGAGCAAAAGGATAGTTTGGAAATTAAATTAAAACATTAAATCAAAGTTTTGTTTTATATAAGGATTGTTTGGAAATTTCGAAAAAATCAGGTACGCCTCACATTATAATAGTAAAGATGATGACTTTTATTTCCCTCTTCCCCGTCATTGGCATGTAGGAAGACCATGTCTCCTACATGAACCATCTGGAAGCATCTAGTGATGCAGGATTGGCGAGTCAGGTAGGGTCATGGTTCAAAATATCGGTATCGGTCGCCGTATCGATAAGTCCAAAATAGGATACGTATCAGCGTATCGGTATCATATCGGTTGGATACGGTGGAAAAATTCAGGATATGCTAAAAAAAGTTTGGATACGCAAAGAAAAACTTGGATACCTTACATAAAACCTCTTTTACAAATATAAGTTAAAAACAAACTAAATGAAGGCCTCCAACTACATTTATAATCATACATATGAAAGTTAACAAATTTATAAGTTAAAAAAGGCGTGCGTGCTGATAAATATGTTTGAAAATACAAACCATAGTTACTTAACCAAGTGATAGAAGCTCACTTGCATTCATAAATCAAAAATATGAAATTAAATAAACTCTTGTAATCACAAATCAAATTACATTCATGATAGAAGCTAAATACCACATTGAGTTTCGTGCCGGCTCATACTCTATCATTGTAGGATCAAGAATTGAGTAGAGTGATACATTATAAGTGGTCCTGACATGATGACACCACAGTGTCCAAGTCATCATCGTGCAGTACATGCCCAAGTACATTTGTACATATGCCCGTTGTTGAGTCGTGATCTGTCTATAACTGTTAGTCAAAGACTGGGACTGAGCATCATAACCAGTGGCTCCTAACAAGAGGGTCGGGCTGGGGCATCATAACCAGGGGGATAATCTTATTTACATATTAATATCTAAAGTAAATGAAAGTAAAATCAAGTTAAAATCATTTACTTAAATAATATATTATGTAAATTATTTGTGTGTATCGGGTCTGTATTGTGGATCATAGTATAAATGGAAAAAAAAAAAATTAACTGAAAAATCCCCGTATCGAGTGTATCGGACATGTATTGGCCCGATACAGTAGAGTTTTTTTTTTCCAACGTACCAGTGTATCGGGTAGCTCCAAATAGGATACGTATCGGCCCGTATCGGTCGATACGTATCGATATTTTAAACCATGGGTAGGGTACAGGTCGGGTCAAAGATCATAGTTACTGAGGAGTGCCCTATTTCCACGCATAAAGCGAAGCTAATCATTCTAATCTCATTCAGTGGCAGTTTTATAATTATGGAAAAAATCAATAGTATTTTTGTCCTCTCATAATTACAGAACTGTCATTGGTTCAATACAAAAGGGGAGCTCCCCTTCAACATGGTGAAGCATAATTCAAACTCACATTTAAGACTCCAAAAAACAATTCAAATGAGAAAGTCATTCATTTAACTTATTTGTGAAAGTAACAAGGAAAAGTTACGACATATGTACTACTAAACACTGTAAGATGCTAATACACAAAACGCAACCTAGGACTAAAGCACTCCCAAGTCCCAAACAAATCCTGAGACTTCAATTCCCATACCATGTTAAGATTCGAGGAATGTAATTCTTTTACAGATTCCATGGAAATGGTGATCAAAGAGAAGCTTTCTCAAACTCATCCGACTCCCCTCAACCAGTAAGTCGGATTAAAAGAAGCGGCATCGTCCGGAACATTGTCCATCACCCAATCATGGCCTTTGGGTATGTATATCCCAGTACGTGGATGTGGGACCCACAAAGATTGTTCGATGCTCTTCTCATCGTTGTTTGAGATTTTTGGTTTCTCCTTCCCGTTTACTCTGGCCAAGCTGCTGACACCACTTTCGCCCAACTTAGCTTCCCTGCACAAGCTGAATGCCCCCAAAGCATGGTTAAGCCTTTCCTATGGATTAAGAGGTTTTTTGTGAAACTATTGTTCTGTATTTCCATCAATATAATAAGTGTAAAACAGTAAAAGTCCATCATTCGGCTTTTATGAACTTCAAATCTTTTCTAAAATGGTACATTCATATATTTGGAGTACTCTGAGGGGTAAATAACAATAGATGGATATATGACATCTACAGAGAGAGTGTGTGTGTGTGTCTATATATATATATATATATATATATATATAACTAACACACTCTAAACTCACACACAGAGCCAAACCTAAGGTGGCCGCTAAGGTGACATCTAAGTTAGACAAACTGGAAAAAGCTTGTGTTTGAGCTAACACTTTTTGTTTTCGGTATTATCCCGAGGTTAATATATGTTCTAAGCTTAGTAGCATCGCCTAGCATGTTTGCTATGGGGAATGATATTTGGTCAGGCCCTCTCCAAACCAAATTGTCTTGCCCTCATTCCATAGGTTGACATGTGTCCCTTTTAAACCTCTTAACTCTGGTTAAGATTCAATAATTCTTAGGATTCCACATTATAACCTTAATTTTTAAAAGGAAAAAAATTTAACCTCAAAGAATCATAATTTCTTATCTAGAATTTAAAAGGCAGTTACAAAAGCAGTTTTGGTCTGACGAGGGCAAAACCATAGCTTATCTGGATAAAAGGGTTGTGTGAGGTCAACAGTTGTGCTACTCTCCATTGATAAAGGCCTCGGATTGTCTCTGGCGAAGGCAGAAAGGGCCCTCGGGGTTCCATACATTGTGCGACAGTTGGCATAAAAATGGGGAGAAGTCATTCCATTTTCTCCCCATGATTTTGACTTCTCCCCATTTGATATCTCTCCCCCTTATTCTCACGCACTTATTGTCACATGCCTTATTACGTGTGGAGAAGTCAAAATCATGGGCCCCATGATTTTAACTTCTCCACAACTTGTCCCCTATTCTATGGAACCCCGAGACAAGCCCTTTCTGGCTTCGCTAGAGACAATCCAAGGCCATTCATAAATTAGGTTTTTTCTTTCTTTTTACCGGATAAAGGAGTTGTGTTAGGTCAGCAGCAAGTACCAGAGTACCTACCCAAAATATGGCTTCGGATTCTCTCTGGCCCATGCCAGAGAGATGCTCTCGGGCCACCACATTGAAGCGACAAGTGGAGGGAGAAGTCATTTCATTTCATTTCTCTCTATTTTTAACTTCTCCCCATTTGATATATCCCTTTATCTCACCATTTATCACCATGTGTCAAATAAAGGGAGGAGAAGTCAAAATCATGAGCCCCATGAAATGACTTCTCCCTCCACTTGTCCCTTCATTTATGGTGGCCCGAGAGCATCTCTCTGGCACTGGCACTGGCCAAAGAGAATCCAAAGCCCCAAAATATGAATCCGGCCTCAGAGGATTCTCTCCGGCAAATGCCATAAAAGTGGTCGGGCTACCGCACGCCATAGATCCTGAATTGATTATGATTGGCGTTCTCAAATATGCGACTTTTCAGACTGCTCCCTCTCTCCTAAATCTAACCGGGAACTGGCCAGTGGCCACCTTGACCTGTCGAACACCCATTGACCCAAGAATTGGGCAAAAACCGGGTCAGGTTGTTCTGGATGGGTTTTTTTAGTATGAAAAGTCATTAGAATGATTGAAAATAAAAAGGGAAAGCCCATTGAACATCCCCACTTTCAGTTTTTTTAGACAACGTTGATGGCATGCAAGTTCCAAATAGAAAAACGTCAACCATTTCAATTTGTTTGAAAGGGGGAAAAAAAGTGTTAATATTTATCCCTAAATATTAATCTGTGCACCTCCAAAGAAACTCAATGACCATGCTTCTTGTCACAGGATCGTGAAGCTTTGGGGAAAGAAAATATGAATTCTTTGATTGAAGCCAAAAAATTTTGCACCATGTAAGTAGTTTGAGAGGGTGTCATAGCAGCTCGCTCAGAGAGAGAGAGAGAGAGAGAGAGAGAGAGAGATATTTGCACCATGTAAGTAGTTTGAGAGGGTGTCATGGCAGCTCGCTCAGAGAGAGAGAGAGAGACTTACCCCTGCATATGAACCATGCAGGTTGCTATGCTATGGTGTTCATGAGTATTCCAACAAATTACCAACAGGTTCGCAAATTAGATAACCAAAATTAGGCTGCTTATCTTCTTTTTTTGGTAACTAGCTTTTTATCTCTTGATTCAACAAAATATGTGGTAAACTGAGAACCAGTTAAATGGAAGCAATTGTTAGCCAGTGAACCAGCAAAACTGTGGATGCGACATGCAATTATCATAGCCAAGAAGGAGCTGAACCCGTATAGCGTGGTCCCAATATCTAATTGAGCAACTGTATAAATTTGAAGCTTTTAAATGATCTAATAACCAAAAAATCAAAATGATAAATATATTACCCATGGACTAATATTTTCGCATTAGTAACGCTCAATCTGGCCATCACCCTGAACGAGAAAATAATGCAAGTAAGATGAGATTTCCCCCTGAAGTTTAAGACAAGGTGGTCCTGTAATATCTTCTCATAAAGTGTTCTAAGAACTGATTCTTTCCAGTTGATGCCAAGCATCTATATTCCTTATAATCGATCCGTGTGTGCCTATGTCCTGTTCACTTGTACCTTGGTGCATGTTATTCAAAAGCATGCATACAATGTAAAAGTAAGATGCTAAGCTTTTTCCTTTTTCAGCTTCTTTTTATTTTCTTTCAGGATGCTAAGCTATTTTTATTTTCTTTCAGGATGCTAAGCTATTTTGGGGTGGTCAACTTTGTCCCAATCCTCACAATTTGATACCCACCATGAAAAGAATAAAAGAAACTGCCATTAGTGAGTACTTCACAACTTGTTGGTAAAGATCAGTTACTTGAAAGATATTTTTCCATGTACATAGTGAAAGGGAAAAATCTCATACACGCCACACGTCTATAGCTGCTTAGTTGGTAGAGGAATGTTAGCAAAACTCCACATGTGAATGAGTCTGAGGGGGCGGGTGTGCACCCTGAAATAAGCTCCGATGATAAAGTCAGTATAAGGCACAAGCACATGAACATAATAGTATAAAGATACTTATCGTGAGGTCACTGGGTATATGCACTTGAGGACGAACTCTGGTGTTATGCTCTAGAGATTGTAGCTCAGGAGGCACAAAGAATATGGCTCTGACAACGTAGCTCGTATAAGGCACAGACAACGTAGCTCTGACAACGTAGCTCGGATAAGGCACAGACAACGTAGCTCGGACAACGTAACTCTGACAACGTAGCTCGGATAACGCACAGACAACGTAACTCAGACAACGTATACGTTGTGCATCAGACAACGGGTACGTTGTGCATCTCACAACGAGTACGTTATGCATCAGACAACGAACAACGAGCTCGGCACTATTCACAGCACAACGTGACAACGTATTCGGTACTATTCACAGCACAACGGACAACGGATTTGGCACTATTCACATCGTCAAACACAAGTTCAAGTGTGATTGCACTCAACAGCTAATCAATTGCAAGGCCGTGCAAGTAGCAGTGTGACCATTCATGGAGAGCATTAGGCGGACATGGCCTATTTGAGAGAATCTGGTGGTCATAATCGATTGTGAGACCATAAAGAGCATCAAGTAGCCGGATCACACCAAAGGAAGATGAGAGAATCAGGTGAGTAGCCGCCTGCATAGCCCTTCGGGGTAAGGGTGTGAATGACTCAAGCTTCTCAGATCTTTTTCTTCCTCTTCTTCTTCTGCCATTTCTCTTACCTTCCGCCCCATCCTTCTTTTCTTTCTGGTGATTCTTGCTTATTTATAGGCATTTAGAGTCATCATGACTTGTGTAGTCATGATGAGGTCACCTGTCAGACAACACTCAAGTGAACCAACACATAGCCCAAGTGGGCTTATGTCGGCTAAATTGTTAGAATTTGCTAGAGTGAGAAATTCCTATTTTACCTCTTCTTTTTACTCATTTTTACGAATTTTATCCCTTATACATAGAATTTGCAATTTATGAAGCCCTTTAATCAAGGAATAGTTCTCAGGTTTGCTCTGAACTGAAGAATTTGCAAAGTTCTTTTTGCTATTCTCCTTCGCTAATCAGCCTCATCTACCAACTCATATTCTTTAGGTTGGTAAGCATGGGACCACGCTGATGGCCTCAAGGCTAAAGCCACTAGGGCTGTGGTGTTTGATCACCAAGTAATAGAGGTGTCAATAGGCAGATTGGGGTTTGAGCAAGACTCAAGTCTCCATCCCGCCAAAAGTTACTGAAGCCATGTCCATGGTTAAAGAATGTTGGTGGGTAGGCTTGACCACATACTTGAACCAATAATGTCAATGTTTCATATATAAATCCATTATCTTCCAACAAAAAAAAGATCTCAGACCAAAATGGACAAGATGATCCTGACCTTC
This sequence comes from Tetracentron sinense, assembly GCA_015143295.1. Classification (NCBI taxonomy): domain Eukaryota; kingdom Viridiplantae; phylum Streptophyta; class Magnoliopsida; order Trochodendrales; family Trochodendraceae; genus Tetracentron; species Tetracentron sinense. The sequence continues at coordinate 26,268,239 of CM026574.1, forward strand.
CAATATGCAAACTTTATGCGGACCATTTGACATAAGTTTCCTGACCCATCCAAGCCCACAGAATGGTGGATTTTGGCACCCTATATGGGTTACGTGTGCTGTACTTTGTTTAAGGTCTATACACACCACACTTCAGATTTCCAAATTCTGCTGTGGAATAGGGCCTAACAGGCAAGGAGGCGTGTTTTAATCTGATTGAAGTAAGACCAGCAATTCAAGCAACTGTCCATAAAACTAGCATAGTGCCATCGTTGAGAAGAATTTCATTGTTTTAACATCCGCCCATCTTCACGTATGTTATGCCAAAGGAGAATATGTCTTAAATTTGGATTCTCAGAAAGCTTTTGCGAAAAAAAAAAATGAAAAACCAATTTATTAATTCAAACTTCATTCAGAATCCTGTAAAGACTGACAAACAGGGAGGTAATATGTGTCAAGCTGCCAGTATTTGTGTTTCACTCCCTCCCAGACTTCCTCTCCTAAGCAATCCTTAACAGGCAATGGAATCAACTGAGTGAAGTAACCCAAATTCTGAAGTTCTAGAGAAACTAACTGACAGTAAACAACATGGAAGAATGCATTACCCCCACAAAGGCCATTGAAGAATGAGTAGATTCCTCCAAGCTTCAAAAGTACGGGAAGATGCTGGTGAAACTCCCTTAGATCTTCATAATACTCCCCATAAGTGTCAAAGAAAATTCCTAAACATATTAGAAGAACAAATCAAAGAGTCATTAAATTGAAAGACAGTAATACATGTAGCCATAAGAGAAATAATTCACAACAGAGATGCATTCACATTCAGACCCTAAAAGCATTCAGCTTTTGACATGTTTATATGCAAAATATTTTTTGCTTATAAATTTGAAGACTTCTTTCTTATTAGACTTTGAAGTTGGCACAAATATTTGTACATTAATAGGAAAAAAAAAAAAACCTATTTAGTGACTCAGATGATAGAAATTTGCACCTGCACATGAAAGAGATTTTACAGCTGGCTTTATATCAGAGGTTGGCAGGTAAATTGAATTACTTCATCACCAGACGTAAATCAGCTTACACTGTAAGCGTCATTAATCAATTCATGCAAGCTCCTTTAGACTCCTCTTATTGTGTTTAGAGATTTCAAGATACATTACATGCTCTTATCTTTTGAGAAATTTAGTATAGCTAAGCATTTGCTTCCCCTCCATAGTAATGCATGTTGGAAAGGTTTTTCCATAAACCAGTCAGTCAAATATCAGTGTTTCACTTTGTTAGAGGGAACTATAGTTACTTAAAAGATGAGGGAAAAAAAAAGGAATCAGAGAACAAATCTATAGTAGCGTGAATTAATGCAGAATCGGTATAAAAGGTAAGGCCTGTGCTACATGTCAGCTGACGGTTGAGGATCTCCATGTCGGTGAGGAGAGCAACCTCAATCTTCCAAGAGATTTGTATTGTGACAATGAGGTTATTAGCCATACTGCCTTTGACATAATTCTTCAGAAAGGAATAAGCATATAGAAGTCAATTAGATACATGTCTCTGATCTTGAATCTCACTTTTGGGAGATTCTCCTCTCTTTTATATGAGAGGGAGGTCCCTTCTCTGTTGGGGATCCCAGGACATGTGGCAGCCTTGGGGATGCTGTATAGGGATCACTACTAGAACCTTTGAGAATCCGAAGTTCTATTGGTGGAAATTCCCCCATTTGGGAAGTTCAAGGTACATGATAAAAGCGGATCGAGGGACCCTTCAATAACAAGGTCCCAGATTATTTTGTTGGGGAAAGTCCTCATTCCATCAACCAGGAAGACGTGGCATCCAGCTATTAGATGTTATTCGAAGGAGAGAGGATCCCTGCCTTATTCAAAGGAATCCATGTGGCAATCCATGGTTGGGGGACCCTGCTATGGCAGGTTTCTTGGGCTTCATCCGCCAGATGGTACATGGTAGCTTTTTATTCACTACTACATGATGAGAGTAGATCCCTATGTTCAACTGTGGGGATCGACATGGCTCATTTCCATTGAGGGCAGGAGGGGCTACTAAGGTAGAATCTCAAATCTCTATCTGTCATAACGTGGCATGTCCTACTTTGGGGAACCCTGCTATGACAGAGTCCCTATGCTTTGTCTGCAAAGGGTGAAAGGAACCATGTTGTGTTCGCAAGGATCCACGTGGCTGTCACTTTCCAAAGAGGAGATTGCTCCCCTCCGCTGTTGCACTGATCTGGTGCCAAAGTAACAAAGTGCTCCGATTTTTTCAAGTCGTCAACTTTTTCGTTGAACGATTACGTAGTTCACGAGGTATTCGTGATTTTTGAAGAAAAAGTTATGGATTTTTCAAACAATTGAAAATTTTGTGAATTAAATGCAAATTATTAACGATTTTTTTGGAATATTCCAGAATAATTATCAATATATAGAATATATTTTTAAAGTTTTCATAATTAAAAATCTTGTTATTATTTATTCATCTCTTGACCAACATGTTTCCAGTTTTTTCCTAAATTTTGCCCTTTTTTTTCAATTTTTTTCCTAGTTGAGCAGTTCCCTAACTCTGACTTGGTAACTATGGGATGCACCACGTTGGTGTAGCGTATGCCCCATTAATTTGACAGTGAGAAATCACTACCAACACTCCATGTATATTGTATTCTACGGCAGATTCCAAAATTAACCATCACATTGGTAATGACTTGGATTTAGAGCCTTAAATAGGTATTCGATTACCAGATGTCGGCCAAATATTTTGCTCTTTCCTATATTTCTTCATCTTATACCATGAAATCGGGAATCCCCATCAATAATCAAGACAATCAGCATCTAGAAATAGTGAAATACAAGTACAATTCATTTGGAACCTACATTCTAATTGGTAAGAAAAGAATATGCCCTCGCCATCTACTTTAAGCTGAGTATAGAGTGAGCTTATTATATTCATTATATAATTATCTGGCAAATAGTTCAAAGAAAAAATAAACTAAACCATAGAATATGTATGTATATAATTCAGAAGGTACTTGCGTTTTGAGTTACCATCATATGATTCAAGTTGAGAAAGAACATCTTGCCAACGACCAAATATTATCTTAACGTTATCCTTCTTCCCCCAACCAGTCCGAAGCATACGATCATAAACCTCTGGGTGAGCCTCGACAATAGTGTGTGTAACAGGTGCATACTGCTGAATAGCCGTATCCACAAGACCCATTCCAAAGCCAATATTAAGAATGTGACCGCCTCCAGAACAAACAGCTTTCGCGTGAGCCTCCATCAATGGTTTTTCCCAAGCCATCATGATAGCCTTGCTATTGGAGTCCATCAGCTTATCCTCGCTAAAAGTAACCCTATCTTCTAAGTAGTCTCCATTAGAATCACCATTATCATTTGTTGCCCTAGCAATTGTTCCTAGGACCAACTCAGCTTGAATCCCTGCACGCGTAGAAACCCATCGCTAAAACCAGGGGTTAAAAAAAAAAACAGTTTGAAATAAGCATAGAAAAGTTAAAGCAAATTCAATGTATAAAAAAAATATATGGTTCTACAGTAAACATAAATGAGGAACAATAGCCACAACTGTAGTCATACAAAATTTTACGCCCTTTCACATATGCAACTTAGCTGTGAGCCTTCTTTAAGATTCAAATTTCCAGGGCAGTCTTCTTACCAATTTAAACCAATCAAACCAAACCAAGGGTTGCATCATGTTCATCATTGCAGAAGAACACCCTTTAATTCAACTCAGATTTTTCTAAACAGAAACTATATATCACATTAACAAAAGAGAAACAATCAAGAAAGAATTAAACAAATCTTAATCAAGTAATCGACACCCTTGTTCAATAATTTACTTCCGATCGAGTAAACTTTTTAAAGATAAGAGAACTTAGGAGAAACACCCAACATTGAAGAAGATTCAATAATTACAAAGATTCCCATGAAAGCATTAGCTACAGCACCCCCTTGCATAAGGATTATAGTGCATGTCAGCCAAGCCCGAGGATTTATTTCAGGCTTAGCATCAGGAATATTATAAAGAATATAGTAATAGCTATCACGCTCCTCATCACTTAGTCAGACATAAAAACAGGGATCTTATTTCGGAGTTCATCACCATTTCAGACTTAGTAACAGTAATTCTATTCTATAATGGAGTAATTACCATTATCGCGATTCTAATCACCATTACTTACTTGGCAATAAGAATCTTATAAGAGTCCTTAGCGTTGTTGCCCTAAAAAAAATTCAAATTCTCAATATTCTCCCACTTCCACTTCATATTCGAGTTTCAGCCACGGCTCTGTTATGATCAACTTTTTAGGAAATCAATATACTGAAGAATGTCTAAGCTTGTGTAGAACTGCAACTAGACAAGTTATTTTGGAAAATAGTTCTCACTTCAAGATCTGAATGGAGAAATGTTGCTAGGTTAATCTAATCGGAGTATCCAGCGAAGCTCATGAGACAGATGATGGATTTGAAGCTAGAGAGAGAGAGAAAGAGAGAAGCAGTGTTTCTGCCATTAACGGACCTGCGTTGAGAAGGAGGTCGAAGGCGTCCTGATTACCGGATTCCATGGCAAAGTCTCCGGCGGAGAGGCCGGAGGGAGAGAGGGCGTTCCAGGGTGCGCCGGCTTCGAGCAGGCTTTTCGCTGCATCAGCATGGCCATGTTTGGCTGCGTGCATGAGTGGGGTCAGGCCTTCTCCGTCGAAGTATGAAACGTCTGCTCCGGCCTCCACCAAAGCTCTGACCTTGGCGGAGTCGCCGGCCCTCGCTGCCTCGCACAGCAGCTCCCCTTCCCCCATCTATGCACACTCTGCCACTCCAGCCTCTCGGCAAAACCTAGGTTTCCTATTCCAAGAGCCTGGGCTTGGGCTAAAACTCAACTTCCCAAGCTTGCACTGGGTAGGGTCTAGGCCCTCTAGGGGCAGTCTTGGGTTTAGGGCTGAAAATGGATGGCCAAATCTAGGGGTGTATCTGAACCGGGCTAGCTCGAAGTCGCTCGGCCCAAAAAAAGCCCGGCTTGAGCTAGAAAAATAGATTCGATGGAGCCGAGCCGAGTTATTTTTTGAGTTTGAAATTGTATTTAAACTGACTCGAGCCACGGCCTGTTTAATTCACCTCAGCTCGAATGTGCTCGATTCGGCTCGAGCTCGACTTGAATATATATATATATATATATAAAATAAAAATATTTTTATTTTTATTCAAAGAATATTTTTTAATAATTTAATCCAAGCTCGAATCAATTCGAGCTCGAGCCTAACCAAGCAAATTCGAGCCAAGCTAAAACATAGATGAAAATTTTCAAATTGAGCCGAGCAGGCCAAGCTCGGCTCGAATAAACCCCTGAGTGTAACCAAACTGAGCTAGCTCAAAGTTCGTCTCGGCTCGAATAAACCCCTAAGTGTAAGCTCAATCGAGTCTGAACTAATGTTTTTAGTTTGAAAATGTGTTCAAGCTGAGATCGAGCCAAGTCCTGTTTGATTTGGCCTCGATTGAGGCTCGATTCGGCCCAAGCTCAACTCAAATATTATTTTAAAAAGAAAAAATAATTTTAAATAATATTTATTTATATATATATCATTATTATATATACAAATAACATTAAATATTATTATTTTATTTTATTTTTAAAAAAAATTATTCAAGTCAAGCTCGAGCCAGGCCAAGCCAAGCCAGGCTTGAGCTTGAATAAATTCGGGCCAAGCTGACCTTCGAGCCAAGCTTTATGAATTCGGGCGCTTCGAGTCGATTTTCCGAGCACCGTTTCGGGGCGAGTCGAGCTTTGAACCTAGAGTAAACGCTTTCAAACCGAGTCAAGTCGAGTAGGGCCAAGCTCGGCTTTGCCATGCTTGAATGCACCCCTAATTTTGACACCCATGTGTCAAAATCCTCTACTATTATAGTTGTGTTGGGGAAATCCGATTATGTTGGTGAGGTCACCACGTGTCCCTTTTGACATTCTTTAATTGTGGTCGAGATTCACCCCCCTAAGATTTACATAACCAAACTCTCTACAGAACTCGAGGGAGTCCGATTACGTCTTTCAGGTCGCCACGTGTCTCTTTTGACATTACTTAACTGTGGCTAAAGTGGCTAAAGTTCACCCATCCTTCCAGTCATTCACCTATCATTGGTTTTTATAAAAATATTTAATATTTTTTTTAACCACAATTATTTTTTTTTATAAATATTTTTTCCTAACAACCAAGGATAGGTGGGTGAATCTTAACCCCAGTTAAAGGGTGTCAAAAGATATATGTGTCGACCTCAATAACTGAACTCCCTGAATCCATTTATAACAACAGAGGATTTGGTTCCTTTTGTAATGGACTCATAATCATCTCTAGTTATAACTGGACTTGGGAAAGCAGTTACGCCACTTACGCTGTCATGTATTCCTTTTCACAGATAAGATTCACCCATCTATCGTTTTTTGAAGGAAAAAAAATTGATCCTCTATTAAAATTCACTAACTCTTAGGATTAATTTTATTTTAATAATATTTTTTAAAAAACCAAGGATTGGCGGGTGAACCCAAGATCAAATCACAGCCAAATTGCATTTGAAAATTCAAGGAGAGTACAATCACGCCCACATGCCAACATGTGTCCCTTCTAACCCCTATTTACCATGGTTAAGATTCATTAACCCTTGAGGTTCAAGAAAATAACTTTAGTTTTAAAAAAAATAGTAACCCTAAGATTAAAAGTTCTTAGCTAGAGTTCAATATATATGTTTTAAGCCAAGGTTTAGGTTATATTGTTGAACCTCAAGGATTAATGAATCACAGTTAGTCACTCTTCTTGAATTCAATCCCTATGATTCCATCTTGGGTGAACCCTATGGGTGGGTGATTTTTTTGGGGATTTTTCCCTAAATACACCTGGGGTTTCTTGAGACCCCCAAAATACACCCCACTTTTAAAAATTTCCCTAAATACACCTGAAAGTTTTTTTAAGTTTATTATACCATTAACCAAAATAAAAAATAAAAAAAAAAGAAAGGAAAGAAACTACCACCGTGTAACTCTCCTCCCCACCTCTCTTTTTCCTCAACATTAGTCTCATCTCACTCCGGCGATGCTACAGTCTCACGCCGCCGTCTCCCACCGTTAGATCCGGTCTCACATAACCGTCGTCTCCAACCATTGCTCTCGTGGTGGTAAGTTTTCTCACCACCGTAAACCCTTTTTTTTTTTTTTCGAAGTATACTCAAGACTCAAGAGTCTCTCCCTACCAGTACCGTGTAACTCTCTTCTTCTTCACCATTCTTCCCACCGGTTCCTTCCGTCTCACGCCGCCGTCTCTTATCATTGCTCCGTTGTTATCTCCCGTGGTGGTTAGTGCTCTCACTATCCCTCCTCTCCATTTTCTGTAAGATGGTAGTTAGAGTTTATTTTCATCTAATTTTTTTCTATCATTCATTCTCCTATTATCATTTCGTTTTTTTTAATCTAATAGAAGATTTTTTTAAGTAAAATGGAGGATCCATGGAGGGATCCTCTATTTTGAATGATCTGAAGTCGTAAGGTTGAAGAAGATCGGATTCATGATTTTTGTGATCATTTATAGAAACTCACGATCAATATATAATTATCGCGATCAGATCAAAATATTCGCGATCAATCTTTATTCTGACTAGTTAGCGGTCAGTCGATCGTGAAAAGTTAGCGTCCACCCATTATCATTAATTGATCGCGAATATTTTACTGATTGATCGTGATTTATTTACCATTTCGCGATTGAAGTTTTCCACCAATTCGCAATTGGTCGTGACTTTAAGAAGAAACTAGTTTAGATCGTTATTTTTCTTTAAGAATAAACGATTTCTTCTTTGTGTTAAATTTGAAAAATTTTAAGAGTTTTATTGGACTTGAATATGTTTCCATTTGATTTAAATAAATTTTGATTTATTTTAGTCAATCTTGCTTCATTGTTTAGCCATGACTGTGGAATCTTTGTCATAAAGTACATTGATCTCTTATGTAGCAACTTTCCCGTGGATTTTGATCCAGTAAATTAAGATACATGTGTTTATATTTATCATCCATATTCTTTTTGGTTATGACTTGCATTTTGTATGTTAACTTTCAGAAAAAAGTCTACAAACTTCAGGAAGACAATTACATTTGACTTTTTGAAACACATCAAGCAGTGAGATCATCCTCAATAGTATTGGTAGGTGGGAGTGGTTGTCACAGAAGAGCACCCAAAGCGATGCCGGAAACACATCAAGCAACGGGGTAGTGTGTTTTTTTTTTTTACCATGATTCTTTTCGCTAGATCGTTAATTATAATAAATTAATCGTTAAATACAGGTTTAAATCAAAGTTTTAATCACGATCTGTTTTTTCTAACCGTGATTTTTGTCACTGGATCGTTAATTAGGATGGACGTGATCGTTAAATACATGTTTCAATTGCCGAGTTTCAATCACGGTTTATTTTTTTGACCGTGATTTTTGTCACTGGATCGTTAATTAGGGTGGACATGATCGTTAAATATATGTTTCAATTGTCGAGTTTCAATCGCGATCTGTTTTTTTTATCATGATTTTTTTCACCTGATTGTTAATTAGGATGAACATGATTGTTAAATATAGGTTGTCTCCATCCAGTGTTGTATCCACAAAGAGTATACCCTTGTACTTGTCCTTAAGGTGTGTCCCATCAACAACTAGTACTCTCTTCACTAAAGACTTGAAGTTTCTAATACATTGTTTGAGTGCAATAAAACACCTTTCAAACCTGTTTGTTTCTGGGTCTACATGCATGAGAGTCATAGTTCCCGAATTCATCATTTTAAGCTCATGAAAATAGGTTGGGGGTCATAGTCACCATCATAAAAGCAAACAATAGATTTAATGGTCATTACCTGTAAATATAAGAACATTTTTGCATTAATAAACATATAATAAGGGTAAAATAAAAAATATAGACGTTAGGACACTTAATTTGTTTCTACAATTAATCTTCTATTTTTAAAATCGTTAATTACAGTGCAATCAATCGTGAATTGTTTAAAAATGTCATGATCAATCGCGAATTGGTGGAAAACTTTAATCGCAAAATAGTAGACAAATCACGATCAACCATAAAATATTTACGAGCAATCAATAGTAATGGTTGGACGCTAACTTGTCACAATCAACTGACCGTTAACTAGCGATAATAAAGATTGATCGCGAATATTTTGATCTAATCGCGATAATTATATCTTGATCATGAGTTTCTGTAAATTATCGCGAAAATCAGAAATCTGATCTTCTTCAACCTCTCGACTTCGAATCATTCAAGATGGAGGATCCCTCCATGGATCCTCCATTTTACTTAAAAAAATCTTCTATTAAATAAAAAATGACATGAAAATAGGAGAGTAAATAATAAAAAGAAATTTGAGAGAAAAAAAAATAAACCTTAACTTTCATCTTGCAGAAAATAGAGAGGAGAGATTGTAAGACTATTGTCAACCACGGGATCTAATGGCAAAACAATGACAGGAGCCGGCAACGTGAGACAGAGGGAGCCGGTGGGAAAAATGGTGAAGAAGAAGAGAGATTACGGTGAGGAAAAGAGAAACTCTGAGACTCATCAGTTTATTTTACCTTTTATTTTCATTTAATAAGAGTAAAATGGTCTCAAAATAACCTTTAGGTGTATTAAGGGAAGATTTTTAAAAGTGGGGTGTATTTTGGGGATCTCAAGAAACCCCAGGTGTATTTAGGAAAAAATTCCTTTTTTTTTAAACTACAGTTAAGGGGCGTCAGAAAGGGACACGTGGCAGAGTTAGTGGCGTAACCGGACTTCCCCAAGTCCGGTTACAACTGGAGATGATTAGGAGTCTCCGGCCGGGACTGGCAGAGGAAGAAGAGAAGAGAAAGAGACCTGGAGCGTCGAAGAAGCGTTTGAAGATCCACAGATGAAAGGCAAAGGCAAAGGATCTTGGGGTCTCGGAACGAAGCTAGGGTTTCCGGCCGTTTTCCTCTCATGTTCCGTTTTCTTCCTCGCCGGGTTCTTCGGTTCCGAGCTCCTCTCTCAGGTTTTTTCCATTATTTCTTTGCTTTGACATTGAATTCGCCAGATTTTGATATATAGATCTGTTTATTTCGTCTGAGTTTCCTCTCATTCGCAGGATATCTCCGGCATCCGTCCGAGACCGAGGCTGCTCGAATTGGTCGATGAGGAGAAGTATGAATCGATGTCACACGGAGAGACCGGAGAATCTTCGATTGCTTCGATCCCTTTTCAGGTGCTTGATCTATTTATTTGATCGTTGTTCGCTGTCAGTTACTTGGTTTAATTTGATCAGAAGTGATTTCTATGGATATTTCCGTTGGATGGTATTATGAAGTAGCTATGGATCAGAAGTGAATTCGAATTATACTTGCAGTCGTAACTCTTTCACTTTTTTAATTTTAAGAAGAAGTTATCTAGCTCTCGTTTTTTGCATTCTACTGTTGAGTTTCCATATAAATCACTGGTGAATTTGGGGGATGCTTTCCCTTTTGAACTCTTTTGCCTTTTGATCTCAACTGCAGAATATTATTAGTTTAATGATTAGATTCTCATTCTCTATGATATTTCTATAAATGTGATTCGTACTTAGAAGTTGGAATCTCTGCATATTATGTGCGAGTAGTGGATATCACCATTCAAGTTTATGTTCAAAGAATGCAAATCAAAGAACAAAAACTAGAATGCACAAGAATGGTGTCAAGAGGAAGACCCACTTTAAGTGAGAAACGAAAAGGAGAGAGGATTGTAAGAGAGATTGGAGAGGATATGTATAGAAACAGAAATTACAGCCATCTATCCCTTTAAAAATGTTGATGTCAACCTTTTTTTTTGATTGGTTAATCTCATCCCAACTATTAAAGATGTCAGTGTGGGTATACAGATGTTATCCACCTTTTGGTGGACTTGAAGATGCTTGGACTGCAACAGTATGTGTTTAGAAACAGGGGTGGAGGCAAGATTTTATTGTAAGAGGGCAATAATAGTTGATTGAAAATATTAGTAATTGTTGATGAATTTGTGCAAAATGATTAGGCAGGTACTAAATATTTTGGGTTTAGGGAATGGGGGTTCAGGGGTGTGGTCCTTGATTTTTTTTAATGACTAAGTTTGTGGTTTTTTTCGTCCATTCATTTCCTACATATCCTACATGTTACGGGAGCAACTATCCCCTTATCCTATGGCTATGCCTTAAATGACATAGTGTAAACAATATATTTTTGTTTTCAAAAGTTTAAAGGCCTCCATAGTCCATGCCCAATGGCTATGCCCTATTAAATGATATAGTATAACTTTTTTCTCAAAGTTCAGGGAACAGTTGCTTCCTTGTTCAAAGACTATACCCTGTTAAATTATAAAAAAAAATAGGATAAAAGATATATATGTTTTCAAAAGTTCAATGGGGTAGCTGCCATGACTATGCCTCAGTAAATTATTTAAAAAAATCAAAAGTTGAGGGGGGAGGGGGGGCACCTATCCCCCATGCCCCATGCTCTGCCCTATAAAAAAAAATTGTTTCAAAAGTTTAGAGGTGCACGTGCCCCCCAGGCCCCTGGATCCACCCCTGTTTAGAAAGGTTCTTTTGTTAGCAAAAATTAGTGAGATTTGAATGCTTCAATCTATGATTCCTACAATCAATGAGGCTTAGGTTATTACATGGTTGAAAGTCTAAATTCAAGATTAAGATTAGTGAAAAACTAATGTTGTTATTGGTTTATATATTACTGCCAATTGTCTTAGTCATGGTTACTAAGCCAGAGTTTGGGAATTATTCATTGAGGAAATTTTTTGGCAAAAATCGGAAATAAATCGGGAAAATGTTGGAAAAGATATGATTCATATGAAAAGTATAAAATAAGATTACTAATTATGAAAATTTATGAACTAATATATTTCATATATTAGATATATATTCGAGATTTTTTCAAAAAGTTGTGAATACTTCTTGAATTATTAGTTTGGTGAAAAAGTCACATATTTTTTCGGCACTTTTTGAGAAAATTGGATAACTTTGTTACTAATTTACCATGGTCTTAGTTCTAGACTTCTAGGTTGTGGACATACTGGCACTTGTGGAGGAGCAAACCATCTGCTTAGTGCATGTCTGCCCTACCTTAATGGTTGTTTATTGTAGCGGGAGCTTTTCTTTACTGTCCAAGTTTCACTTATTGACGTGACACAAATTGGAATGGCAAGTAAGTTTGGAAGTTGTCAATCGATCTCCTTCTATATCTCAGCTTAAATTGGAACAACTTCTTGGATGGGATTTTGATTATAACCCAGTCCATCACTCCCTTTGTTTCAATCCACCGTAGCTTGGTTGATTCATCCACGTGCCAAATAAAAAAGCATCTTTGATGTTTGGCCTATTATTTAACGCTTGAAAATTGAGTGCAATTTAGTGAGTGCTTGATTATGAGTTGATTTGCATTGATCAAGTCAGTCAAGTTGTTTGAACTTTCAGCAAAATAAACTTAGACAAATCAGATAAACATATATATGTTTCAATGAAGAGTAGGAAAGAAAGAAAATTGAAACACTCAAATTATCAGTCTCCATCAAGACTAGTTAGCATCTTAAAAAAAAATTCAACACTAGTAGCACATCTAATAATTAATAAATTAAAAAGTTCTCTATAGTCTCATTCCCATAGGATTCATATTATACCATCTAGATTGTGTTATTATTTCAAAGATTTAAAAACAATCTTGTGCCATTTGGTGCTTGCTCAGTTGGTAAAGCCTGATGCATATTTTTTAAAATCGCCGAAACCGTTACGTAACGGCCATTATCGCAAGAGGATGCTACATATTTTGCGTTAATAAAAAACCCTAAAAAGTCACATAACGGCTGTAATAACTCTATGTATCGGAAAGTTCATTACACAAGGGCCGATATGCCTTTTGCGTAAACTTTTAGGGGAGTTGGACACATGGTGAACATATAATGGAACAATATTAGGTGAAGAACAAATTGTTGATGTCTGATAAGACATGCAGCAGACAGCTTTTAGAGAAGTCTTTCTCTTGTTGAGTATGGAGGAGGACACATGTCATTGAGTGGCACGAAGGTCTGTACAAAAGAATATAAAAGTTATTGCAAGTCAAATAAGTTGAAAGCATTAGCAAATAAGATTTGGATACATTGAGGAGCCTAGTCCCAAAGAGCCTCAGAACACTTTCTTTGAGTCTGATCAATAGTGATACATCACGTACCCATAAACTCACTTAAATTTAGAATCATCATATGGGTTTTAATTGATCACATGATAGTTCAGGGCATGTGACGGGGCATTGATTGGTTGCAGACCAATTTTGGTATGGAGCATTAAACATTTGATCGAACTCTCTTTTGCTTAGAAACAAGACACATGATGTAATATTGTTCGTTACGTAATGGTTTTGGTGTTATGTAACAATTTCAAAAAGGATTGTTATGTAACAAGGAACTTTGATTTTAAACCTTGATCTGATTGTGGAATACCAACAAACATGGGTTTAGAACCCTTCACCAACAAGGCCTGGGTAATAAAATTCACTTGCAAGCAGCTTACCTTTCAACAGGGAAAAACTACTATCTTTTTTCCAAGTTAATTAATTTGTGGATTTTTTTACTTCTTTTCATTCAGTGCCTTCAAAATGTAGGTTTTGAGCTGGAAACCGCGTGCACTATATTTTCCTGAATTTGCAACTGTTGATCAATGCAAAAGCATAATTAAAAAGGCAAAGTTAAACCTTAGACCGTCAACATTGGCTCTTCGAAAGGGAGAAACAGCTGAGAACACCAAAGGCATCAGAACAAGGTACCTTCTTTCTACACGTGTCTTTGTTATTGCAAACAAAATCTTTTTTTCTCTTAAATAAATTGATTTGTTGCTAGGGTTGTCAATGGGCCGGGTCAGGCTTGGTTAGGCCCGATTCTAAATAGGCCTGAGCCCTACCCTTTTTTAGCTAGGCCGGGCTTTATTATTAATAGGGTTGGGCTTGGGCTTGGGCTAGCCCATCCCTACTCAATAAATATATCGTATTATATGTATTACATATAACTTTTAATGGTATATATTGATGTATTATGCATATAAATATAATATATATATATATGTGTGTGTGTGTGTGTGTGTGCGCGCGCGCTATTTATATACACTATATAATAGTGTGTTATACTATTAATTTTATGTAATAAATATATATATATATATATATATATATATATATATATATATATGCATATATATAAAATAAAATATACATAACTATAAAATAGTGTATGATACTATCAATTTTTTTAATATATATATATATATATATGGGGGAGAAATTTCTGATCTGATACCTTGGGAACACGTGTCTGTTGTTGGTTGGCTGCTATACTTCTTCCTTCTCAGAATGTGGGGGTCGTCCGACCTGCAAACAGTCAAGTCAGCACAAAGGTTGATCAAGACAGGGTGGCTGGAGAAGAGAATGATAACTCGGTAGTGTACGAGAGTCTTTGGTGGAAAATTGGATTGAACTTGGATCCCTTTCTCTGTTCCAACCAACCCTATTTATTGATGCTTCATTAGGGTTTTCCAGTTCTGTTTCCATTCCTACTCCTAAACGGAGTAGGAATCATTCCCATGCACGTTTGTCCACATGGCAGAGGATACAGAGCATGTTTCTAACTAAGATTAGGTCGACAGTCAATCTTTCCTCTGTAGTAGGAGAGCAACGCGATCTTGTGTGAGATATACAAGATTGGGTGTGATCCCTCTCTATTTGAGAACTTCCCAAAAAAGTCTGAGAATTGGTATTGCAGCTCGAGTAATTCAAGAATGATTAGGAAGTCTAAATCTTGGCCTGGCGGAACTAATGGCCAGGAAGGACAATGGGACATTCTGGCTGAGCTGGAATTCAGGTCGGAGGTAAGGTCTCTTGCCCGAGCTGGTCTCCAGCTCGGAATTATGGTCTCCTCGTCTGAGTCTAAAAATATTCTAAGTGTAGTTAGGTCGGTATGCATGACGTAGTGCTGCCACAGGTGTCCAGTGTGTAAACAGATTTTTACCCTTACAATATATATATATATTTCTGCATATAAATAAATAAATATATTAGTAAATATACCAGGCTGGGCCTGGGAGCTCAGCCCTAGCCTAGGGCATAAAATATGGGTAATAGGCAGCCTTTTTCCAGTCTGACCAGCCCGGCCCATTGTCACCTATTTATTGCATCCCAGTATCAATGCAAAAGATTTATTCAATGGAAGTGTATAACATATCGAAAAGAATAGGAGCAATAAATGCTAGTAGGACTAGTGGCCTACAATTATATCGAGACCCCCCATCCCTTTGAAAGTGGCCTTTTTCATATGGACCGCAGCTTTGAACAATATTCTAATTATAGTCTTTAGACCATGTTATCATTCAGTAATTGCTCTTCCCAAAAATGTGCTTCACCGTGTTGTAGACACGGTGAGTCAGTCGACCACTTGCTCATGCATTATGAGTTTGCTTCGAAGCTATGGCACTATTTTCTACACACTATAGGAGTCGCATGGGTACTCCGACATCCATTTTGGATCTTCTGTCCGGCTGGCCACAAAGAAAGTTTGGCAACCGTGGCATAATTTTATGGAGGATGCTGCCTTCTGTCATTTGCTGGTGCATTCAGAAGGAGATGAACAAATGAATTTTTGAAGACAAATCAGAAGCTGCCAGTGAGGTGTTGAACAAGATTGTACCATCCCTCTACCTTTGGTCTTTAGATATTAAAAATTTCAAAGAACCAATGAAGTCAACTTTTGCTCTGACTAAGCCTCTCTTTTTCTGTTTTGGTACAGTTTTGGGCTGTGCCTCCTAATATGGCCAGTTGTCCTTTTGTCTACTGGGTTAGCCTCTTTTGTCTATTTAAGTAATACAATTACACTGATTGAAAATAAATAAATGGTATTATTTTCCACTAAAACTGTATGGAGTTGGCTTTTATGTAAATCTACTTGTCTATTTTTTGTTCAAATCTCATTCAGTTGATAGAAGAATGTTTGTGGCTTTTGTTTTTCTCATCATTTAATATTTTCTAAGCTTCTTTCCTGTTTTGATTCACATAATTGTACAAACAACTTCTTCTAGTTTCATGTACCTGCAGTACCAATTTTCTTTTGTTATCCATCTTCTTTTTCGTTACACACCTTCAGGCACCTAGCAATGAATGTTTGTAAGTCTGCTTCGGTTATGGGTCGACAATAATCTCATGTGACTCATTCCAGTCGTTTATTTTTGTATCCAATAAGTGAAAATTGTTAGAGAGATCTCCATGGCAGGAGCTATGCCAAATTACATGTAACTATGATGTTGTTAGCTAGAAAAATATAACTATTGTGTGTATTGTCAATAAATATACTTTCATATGCTTATGAATTATTATCACATGCAAGTAAACCAAATGGACTATTGTTTTACTCACAATTGCTACATGTTCAAATTCCCAAGTGCTCTTTTCTTATACAACCTGCAAAAATGGATTCAGCATAAAGGATTAATGAACCTTTGCCTTTTCTTGTGGGCAACATATAGGGTCAGCAACATGAGTGACAAATGAGATTGAGAAACATGAGGTATGGCAACAAGATGGATGGACCACATGACTATATGAAATGGGGTCTTGTTATGGTATGAGAGGTGATGAAAAATGCACGATGAGAACTGGATGGGAATTGAGGGGCATGGTGCAAGTGACCATGAGATGGGGTAATAAATTCTGGAATGTTAGTTGGGGAAGGAGTGTAATTGTAAAAAATAAAGAAGGTTCATGTGGATCAACATATGGGGTCGGCAACATGACTTCACAAGTGACGGTGAGATGGGGTAATAATTTCTGGAATAATACTTGGGTTGAACCTTGATTCTTTGAAGATTGAGGTTGTGTTTGGTTAAACTTTTGGGGCTACTTCTAGTGACTTTTGGCCATTTAAAAGTCAAAAACCCATAAATTTGACGTTTGGCTTTCGAGATCGGAAATGACTTCCCGCCGAAGCAGGAAGTCGTTAGAAGTCACAAAATCTACTTCCTGTGAAAGCCAGGGGACCTTGGCTTCCGCAGGAAGTCGTTTTTATGACTTCAGCGGGAAGTTGATGGAAAGGGACGAAAACGGAAGTATAAATAACAATTTTTTTTTAGGTTTTTTCATTCGCACACGAGAGAGACGAGAGAGAACCCATCTCCCTCGTCTCCTCTCGGGTGAACTTGCATTAGCCCCCGAGGTTCTCCCGCCGTTCAACCTGCCGGAGACGTTGCCGGTAAGTCCTCTTCTTCCTCTTCCTCCTTTTCCCCTTTTTTTTGGATTCTTTCATCTTTCAAAGCTCTTATTCTAGGGTTTTCATTTTTTTCCATTTCCATATATAGTTGTTGCAGGCTGACCTATTGTAGTTGCTCCAACGCCGAAGTTGTTCCATAATTGTGCTAGGTGAGTCTCCTTCTTTATTTTTCATTCTTCTTCTTCCTTTATTTGTTAAATACGGTTGTGATTGGGTTGGGAGTTTTGATTCATGTATGGGGTTTTTTGATCTGAGTTAATAGGGATTTTCATTAATGGATGGGGGTTTTGATCAAAAACCCCATCTACATTGATACGGTTGTAATGAAGATGGGGTTATGGTTTTGATCAAAAACCTCCATGTATATTGATACGGTTGTAATAGAGATGGGGTTTTTGATCTATTCAGGATTTTTTTTTTTTGTACAAAATAATGGAGATGGATGGGGGTTTTTGATCCATTGTGATTTTTTTTTTTTTTGGGTTAAAAATAATTGAGATGGAGATGGAGATGGGATTTATTTTCTGTTGTGGATTTTTTTTTTTGCTACAAAATAATGGAGATGAGGTTTTTTTTATCTGTTGTTGATTTTTTTTTTGGTACAAAATAATGGAGATGGGATTGTTGTTGTGGATTTTTTTTTTGCTACAAAATAATGGAGATGGAGATGGGGTTTTTTTTTTTATTAGTTGTTGATTTTTTTTTTTGGTACAAAATAATGGAGATGGGGTTGTTATTGTGGATTTTTTTTTTTTTTTGCTACAAAATAATTGAGATGGAGATGGGGGTTCTGTTGTTGATTTTTTTTGCTACAAAATAATGGAGATAGAAATGGGGTTTTTGATATGCTGTTGATTGCTTAATATGAAGTTCGAAGTTTTGCTACAAAATAATGGAGATGGAGATGGGGATTTTTTATCTGTTGTTGATTTTTTTTTTTGTTACAAATTTTTTTTTTTTTGGGTACAAAATAATGGAGATGGGATTGTTGTTGTGGATTTTTTTGCTACAAAATAATGGAGATGGAGATGGGGTTTTTATTTGTTGTTATTATTATTTTTTTGGTACAAAATAATGGAGATGGAGATGGGTTTTTATTTGTTGTTGATTTTTTTTTGGTACAAAATAATGGAGATAGAGATGCGATTGTTGTTGTGGAATTTTTGTTTTTTGCTACAAAATAATAGAGATGGGATGGGTTTATTTTTTTGATATGGAGTTGGAAGTTTGGATTAATGGCTGGGGGTTTTTGGTTAATGGATGAGAGTTTTGATTAGTGGATGTGGGCTTTGATTTATGGATTTATTTGGATTATGAATAGCTAGGTTTAAAACTTTATGGTTGCATATAATTTCTTTTACATTGATACTATTGATGTTTGACAAGTTTTAAATTGTCATGAAGTGTTATATACTGAAATGGCATCAGAAGGTACAAGTCAACCATCTCAGAAGACTCCAAAAGCTGTGTGGAATGCTATAAATAACAAAATATATATAGATTTAGCACACGAAGAGGTGTTGAAAGGGAATCGTGTGGGGATGGGCTTTAGTAAACTAGGTTGGGCTAACATAAAAAATGAGTTCAATAAGAGAACAAAGAATACATATGATATGAAAAAAATTTAAGAATCACCACAACAGGCTAAAGGAGGAGTGGAAATTATGGGATAAGATGATGAATAGGACATCGGGCTTTGGGTATGATCCTATATTGAAGATAGTACAGCTTGTGATGAAGTCTGGGCTGACTTCCTTAAGGTAAATTGTATTCACATTCTGATTTGTTAGAGTGTCCGTGATCCTATTTACACACTTGTTAACATATAGTAACGCATCAAATACAGGCAAATCCAGATGCTGTAGCTTTCAAGAAAATTGCATTAGAGCACTAGGACCAGTTAGAAGTCATTTTTACCGGTACGATGGCAACCGGGGAGTTAGGTTGGGCTCCCAGTGAAGGTGCATTGGATGCTGGGTCTCCTCTACCTACCGACCCTCCTATAGATGAGGAATTTGTCCCATATACGCAAGCGGGTGTGAATGAAAATGCTGAGGGGGGATCTCCTGTTGTAGGGGACACTAGGCCTTTGCAGAGGTCTCGCTTTGAACCTTCAATTACTTCACGTCGGCCAAGAAAAGAACCTAGGGGAGCACTGTTGGACAGTCAAATGTGGTCACTATCAACTTACTTTGACATGCGGGTAGAGGAACGCACCGAAGCTAAAGGGATGTCAATAACTGAATGCATGAAGCGTATGAATGAGATGTTGGGTTTGGAGAGATCGAGTCCGATGAGGCTGATCGCAATTCAGTTATTACAGAAGCCAGAGAATAGGGAGACATTCATGTCATTAGTAGATGATGTGGATGAATATCTGTGTTGGATTCGTTATAACATGGATTTATAGCTTGTTAGTGTTCATGGATGATGTTATTTACTAGTGTTTTGGTACTTCGGTTGTTTTAACATGGAATTATAGTTTGTTAGTGTTCATGGATGATGTTATTTACTAGTGTTCTTACACTTCAATTTTTTACATTGTTGTAACTAGGGGCGGAGCCAGGTGGGGGCCTGTGGGGGCACGTGCCCCCACTCAACTTTTGAAAAAAGATTTTTTTTTCCCATTGTTTTAGGTATAGCCATGGGAATGGGGGACATGCCGTGAGATTGGATCACTCAATTGTGATTGAGCTTAGAGAGAGTTTAATCGCACTTATAAGTCAACAGGAGACTTCACGCTTGAGGAGTTTTGTAAGTATGCTTTCTCATACCATGATTTAATATGATCATAAGATGACTCTTGGAAACATTTTGATTAGATCAAAATCAAGTTTGAATTAAAAATTGTGCTTCAAAATTTTTTATATTCATGTCTTTCAGTGGTCTTGGATTTCTTTCATTTGCATAAATGCTTAGGATTTAAAGAATCCAACTCCTTTGAACATCTTTGCAAGTAGCTTTGAACTCTTTATAAGGTTCTTAACCATATGCAACATGTGTGGGATTTTAGACAATATGATTCTTGAGATTTAAGCACATGGGAGAGAAAGCAAAAGCACGTGTCAATGAGTTGTCCTCTTCAACAACTCTTCAAATCTCAAACTAAGACAAGTCTAAACTTAGTTTGAGATTTGAAGAGTTGTTGAAGAAGACAAGCACAATTCTCTAGCTTATATATATATACTAGGGGCCAATACCATTGAAAGACATGAATATAAATGTTTGTAGATTGCTTCAGGAGGAGTCTGGAAAAGTTTGTAGACTTTGAAAGTCTATATATGGTTTGAAGCAGTCACCCCGTGCTTGGTTCCATCGCTTTAGTGAAGTGGTCCTTAGCATGGGCTTCCAGCGATGTCACTCTGATTATACTGTTTTTATCAATTCTGGCACCTCACCCTCACCCTCACACGACCTGATATTACATTTATTGTCAGCATGGTTAGCCAGTTCAGGCATACTCCCCGTGCTTCACATCTTGCTGCTGTTCATCATATTCTCTGATATATCAAGGTCAGACCCAGTTGTGGACTTGTATATCGCTCACATAGTCACCTCGATATCTCCGACTATACAGATCCTAATTGGGCCGGATCTGCTACTAACCGTCGTTCCACCTTGGGTTATTGTGCTTTCCTTGGAGGCAACTTGGTTGCGTGGAAGAGCAAAAAACAACACATAGGTTCTCGGTTTAGTGCTGAAGCAGAATATCGTGCACCTGCTCATGACACTTGTGAACTTTTATGTCTTCGTACTCTCCTCTCTAAGTTAGAGTTTCTTGTTAAAGGCCCTATGTCCTTATATTGTGATAACAAGGCTGTTGTAAAGATTGCCTCAGATTCTGCACTTTATGAGCGGACAAAGCACATTGAGGTTGATATTCACTTTCTCCATGAAAAAGTCTGGGATTGTTCTTTATCTCTTCAACATGTTTTGTCTTCTCAACAACTTAGTGATATCTTCACGAAGCCGGTTGGCCCTGCTATTCTTCAGGATAATACTGTCAAGCTGGGCATGCTTAATGTTTATGTTCCAACTTGAGGGGGAGTGTTGATATATGTAATATAGGATTCTCTAATCTCTAACTAAGCAATTTACCCTAACCTCTCTGTTTCCTCTCTTCTCTAAATCTTAAACCCTAAATCCTCCAAACTCTTTCTCCATCTGAAATGAGGTACTATCTTAAAAAAGGTAACATCCAGAGAGACAAAGAAACAATGAGACTGGGGATCATAACACCGATAGCCTTTAGAGGCGCTAGAATAACCAACAAAGACATGTCTAATAGCTTTATCATATCATTTCAAAAGAATGGGGCAAAAATCTTGAACAAAGCAAGTACAACCAAGTGCTCATGGCTTAATGAGAAAAATAGGAGTCTGAGGACAAAGAAGTTGATATGGTGAGAGGCCAGCAAGAATGCGAGAAGGTGTCAGATTGATGAGAAAAAGGGCAGTGAGAAGAGTCATAGACCAATAAGGCTTAGGCACTTGCATGCCTCGCAATAAAGAGCAAGTGATACCGACTAAATGACGATTTTTGCGCTCAGCAATACCATTTTGTTGTGGTGTGTAAGGACAGACAAGCTGATGAGCAATACCACGAGTAAAGAAACTAGACAAAAGGAGCAGAGAGATACTCACCTCCATTATCAGATCGAAGGACCTTAATAAGACCACCATAATGGGTAACAATCATAACATGGAATTCCTAAAATTTAAAGAACACCTCATCCTTAGACTAAGGTAAACCCAAGTAGCCCGAGTGTAATAATCAATAAAAGTAACATTAACGAAAACCATCACTAGAGGTAACCGAAGATAGACCCCAAACATCAAAATGAACTAACTCAAAAGTAGAACGACATCTATGCATGCGAGAAAGATAAACAGTGCGAACATGTTTAGTAAGCTCACAAGTATCACATTGAAAAGTAGATAAAGAACAAAGTTTCAAAGAACATAAAGTCTTAGATCTAACATGCCTAAACTTGACATGCCATAAACGATAAGTATCAAGAGTAGCATCAACTGAAAAGGGAAAAATAGAAACGGTAGTAACAACTGATTGGACACGATATGGAGCATAAGCAGTGTCAAGCTAGTACAATCCGCTTCTTTCCATGCCTCTACCAACAATCCTTCTCGTAGTCAAGTCCTGAAAGAGACAACGAGGAGGATAAAACACAGCACAACAATTGAGTTTGGTAGTAAGACTGTTAACTTAAAGAATGTTAGAAGATAAACGAGGAACACGTAAAACATGGGATAAAGAGAGAGACAAAGACACAAGAATGTGTCCCACTCCTAAAATACAAGTAATAGAGTCATCGGCCAAGCAAACCTTGGCAGTAGGAGGTGGAGTTGAATAAATAGAGTAACTTTGTGACTCACCCATCATATGATCAGTAGCTCCTGAATCGATAACTTGGCTATGAAAGAAGATGATGTAATGACAACATAGGCTGAGGGAGCATGAATACTTGTGGCAGATAAAGTAGCAGTATCAGAAGAATCACTCTGTAGATGGAACTTAGCAATTAGCTCAAATCATCTCAGTAACCTGGGCTCTCATAGATTCCAGAGGATCACTGTTACAACTTAATTTAATCCAAATTAATGGACATAAAATCAAGAGTAAAAATAATATACTTGCAAGTGCACAAGTGACACAGTTGATGTATCTGGTGAGCACAGGGTCGAATCCACAAGGATTGACTATTGTGCAACAAGAATTAAGGAAACGAAATCTAAAGAGAAGAGAGATTTAAAATCGGTTTTCCACTCAATGAGAATAGAGCAAAAATCACTGATAACTGTAAAGCAATGAAAAAGAGGTCTAAGGCTTCAGGAAAATCCACCTATCCCTCCTTATGCTTAGATTTGGATGAAAACACATCTAGAATTAAATAAAGATTTAATCTAGATGGAAAATTATACGATAAAACCACTGACCATTAACTTCAATTGAATAATTAGAGAAATTTGAAGAGTACTTTGTATCTAACTCACAGGGGATCCAAGCATTCCATATATCAGTAGATCATATGAAATCAAAGAGCATATAGAGAAGAACAATTAACCAAAATAAGAACTATTCAATTAAAATTAATGATCAAACCATCCACATCATCCACATAAATCGGAAAAAGGTTTCAAATCCCTAACCTTAGAAAGGTGTTTAGCCCACCATGATTGAAGTTGTCATCCTCCTTAATGGTGTTCCAAACACTACAATAAAATAACTCAAAAAAAAGCTAAAAGAAGAAGAGAGAAAAGAGAATGAGAAAAGATCAGAGAGCCCCAAAAGTCTCTCACTTTAGGTTTATATAGACTAAAGGGAAGAAGAGAAGGGAAAGAAAAACAAAAGAGAAACTTCTAATTCCAAAATTCCAACCAAAATTGCACTTCCCTCCACTTGACGACATGTTTTGACCCCTTAAACGTCTGAATTAGGAGATCTTCATGAAATACAATTTTGTTCCCTTTTAAGTCTTCTTTCCAAAACATCAAACCTTGCCTTAATCTGAATTTTGAGTCAAAAGTTATGTCCAAATTAGTAAGTACTGTCCAGATTAGGCGGGAATCCGGGAAATCCTCATTCTTTGTTTGGGATTGGTTGCTAAATAATAGCACTCCTCTAGCCATCCACGAAATTTCTTGCTTTTCTTGTAGATTTAGTTGACCTCCATTAAGCTCCTTGCTTGAATTCCAAAATCCACCCAAAATAAAGAGTTCTTGTGACCAAAATAGGTTTTCTCATTTTTTCTGAAATAGAAACATCAATATAGCACACTTCTTCTTTCTAATTCAAGAGAGTTCCACCATTTTTATGCTAAAATCATATTAATCCATATCTTCCTAAGATTCTCCAGCGATGTTGTAGAATCTTTCTATACTTGGTCTTGGGCTTTGACTCTTTGGCTTTGACTCTTTGACTTGAGACTTGGCTTCTTGGACTTTTGGCTTGGGCTTTGCTCATTGGGCTCTAGCTCCTTTAGATCTTTGAGTTGAACATGGGCTATTTGAAACTTTGGACTTCTTGAATCCCGAGAGTAGTCTGGGGTTAGGATTCCTACAAAAAATAAATACACGTGATAAGTCTTTCTTAAAAATATTTTGCATACGGCCTTCCAAGACATGTATGAATACATGCAAATGTATCATGAAAATTAAGAGAAAGAGGACAACGCAATAGTGAGAAATAAACCAAAGAAGTATGATAATGCTTATTTAAATGGGGATAATTAAGCAAAATTAAGCACTTATCAATCACTCACTACAACTGAGGTTGCAGTATGAGGATCAATAGCAGGAGTCGTAGCAAAGTGAGCACCAGGACTAGACTGGTAACCCTTAGAATAGCATGTAAACGATAACAACGATCATGATCATGTCCCACTATACTACAAGGAGTAGAAGATCGGCCACGATTAGTCCCCCTACCACGTCCTACAACAGGACGGAAATCGGTAGCAAAGGCGGTATAATCTGGATGGGGTATAGGAGTGGTGCTCGAAGACATTACGGTCCGACGACGTTCCTCACCGAACACAGTGGAGTACACATATTGAAGAGAGGGCAGATGAGACGTGGCAAGTATCTGAGTGTGCAACTGCTCGAATTTGACATGAAGACCACCCAAGAAATCATAAATGTGATGACGCTCAATTCGCTTTGTCATAACCTTGACAGAAGCAGTGAACAATTCAAGTAGAGGTTCATAATGGCTCAATTATTCCCAACGACGCTATAGAGCCCCAAAATAATCAAAGATAGACATATCCCCTTACTGAAAATGAGTAATATCACGGGTGAGTGGATAGATTGGATCATCGTTCTCCACTAGGGCATAAGTCTGAATGAGAGCTTCCTAATGCTCATGACAACTCTTATAGAAAATGTAATTTCTGGCAATATGAGGTTTTATAGAGTTCAATAACTAACCTAAAATAATAAAATTCTCAACCTTCCACTTAGCAATATCAGGAACACCGATCTTCGGCTTTGGGGTCTCACCATCAAGATACCCCATCTTTGAACGACTTCCAATATAAAGCTCAACAAAGCATCGCCACACAAGAAAATTATCACTATTGAATTTAATATTGGTGATAGAATGGACAGCGGAGTCGGAAAGAGCCGGTAGAGTAAGAACTTTAGCATCCATTGGAGCAACTTAAGCAAGGAAATATGAAGTCACACCTCCAAGCTTAGAATCCAATTCCAACTTCAATAGATTCAAAGAACAATGGAGTCACAACTCTAGTCAATCAATACCTCATCAAAAACAGCTATCTAAGATGTTGTCATAAGCAAACAAAACAGAAAAAACACCTCCAACAGTGAAAACGGTAGTGAAGGGGCTTGGAAAAAGCATCATAACACCTTCAAATCTCATCCAAATAGAGTAAACTCAGTTTTAA
Source organism: Tetracentron sinense (assembly GCA_015143295.1). NCBI lineage: Eukaryota > Viridiplantae > Streptophyta > Magnoliopsida > Trochodendrales > Trochodendraceae > Tetracentron > Tetracentron sinense. The sequence continues at coordinate 26,293,956 of CM026574.1, forward strand.
AATGTTCCTTACAAAACAACGGTTCACTCATGACCAATGAACAACATTAACAATGACCCATCCGAGCGAAAAAATTTCTGAACTAAAACAGTTTTTTCCCCCAAAATTTTCAGTATTTTCCTTCAAATCATTGTAACTTTATCAATATTGAACCAAATCACAAGATATTAGGATTCAAAATTCCTCTAAAATCAAGATCTTTGAAAAACTACCTTCAAAATACCCCCAATGGGTAGCCTAATGTCACGGGCAATTTACGCTGCTAGGCAAATCCCGTGCGGCACTTGATCAATCCGTTGATCAAGTCAGCCTCTTCGGTCAGTTACCTAACAAACAAGAGTAAAGCACACCACAATGCACAAGAAAGAAGCAAAGATCAATATTATTGCATAAAGGGAAATGTTACAAGATACTATACATGTACTAGAAATAAAATACACTAGGGGAGCAGGTGATCAAAGATGGTGCAAAGACAACCCACTCAAGTGAACTACCACCTCCCCTACAAGGTGGATGATAAACCTTTTACCAATTAGCAGAAGGAAATATCCAATGTGTTGGTGGAGTCATACTCCTTTAATACAAAAATGCCACTAAGACTTTGGTAACTAAACTACCCTTTAATAAAAGATAAAAATACACAAGTAGTGCCACCATCAAGGCCATGCAAACATTGCTGGACGAATGGTCGTGACACACTCCCCCACTTGTTAAGTTGACGCCCTCGTCGACTTGTTCGCTAAGTATTCTTCAATCTTATCTGCGAGGGGAGAAGAGCGATGCCTAGTTCCCAACTAGCTTCGGCATCAGATAGCCCTTTCCATATAACCAAATACTCCATGTGTGCAGGCCTGGTCGGTGAGGCTTGGACATGACGATTCGCAACAATACGCTCAACCTTTTTTTGTGGTACGGTCGTTACGATAGCTGTAGGCTGGTTTGGAGTGTTGTGAGTGAGGTCTTCTTTGTCTGCATTATACGGCTTTAACACACTAGCATGGAAGACCGGGTGATATCTGTAAAGTGACTCGAGCAGTTTCACCCTGTAGGAAACTTTTCCCATCTTTTCAGTGATAGGAAATGGTCCTTCGTATTTGCGAACTAAACTTCTGTTGCCTTTACGAAAGAACTTCAAGTTATCCGGATTTAACTTTATCAGTACTAAATCTCCCACCTTAAACTTATCTTGCCTTTGCTTGGGATCCGTAAATTTCTTCATTCTTCTAGCGGCTTTCCCAAGGTATGCTCGGGCAATGTCCACATTCTTATTCTACTCTTTGGCAAACTTGTAGGCACTGGGACTGGTTCATTGGTAACCGACAACGACTGTATGAGGCGTTAGGGGTTGTTGCACGGTTACTAGCTCGAATGGGCTCTTGTTTGAAGAAGAGCTTTGTTATAAGTTGAAGCAAAATTGAGCGACATCGAGCAAGTTCACCTAATTCTTCTGATTAGCATTGACAAAGTGCCGAAGTTATTCTTCAAGGAGAGCGTTAAAAAGCTCGGTTTGGTCATCAGTCTGAGGATGACTACTTGTTGAGAAGTTGAGCTTGGTCCCAAGAAGCTTGAACAATTCTGATCAAAACTTTCCCGTGAATCTTGAGTCCCTGTCGCTCACAATGTTCTGAGGCACACCCCTGTATTTCACCACATTCTTTATAAACAAGTAAGCTGCTTCCTCTGCTGAACAGTGCAATGGTGAGGGGATGAAAGTATCATACTTTGAGAATCTGTCGATCACCACCAGGATTGATCCAAACTCTCCCACTTTTGGTAAGGCCAAAATGAAGTCCATAGAGACACTCTCCCATGGTCTCCTAGGGATAGGTAATGGCTCCAAGAGCCCAAGAGGCCTATTCCTTTCCACCTTATCTTGTTGGCACACAAGACAAGTCTTCACGTATTCTGTAACATCATCTCGCATACGAGGCCAGTAGTAACTCTGTTCTAGCAAGGCATATGTGCGGCGCCATCCCTGATGGCTTGCCCAAAGATTATCATGACACTCTTTTATAAGATCCTTCCTTAGGTCCCCCATCTTTGGGAAAAAGATGCGACTTCCCTTTGTATAAAGAAGCCCATTGTTGATCCAGAAGCGACGATTCTTGTCACTTTCAACTAGTGGCCAAATTACCTTCGCCTGGTGATCGGTCTTCAACTCTTCACGGATCTTATTGTGCATGGTAGACTATACCCGTTGTACACTTTTATGCATCACCTTCTTTAGGGTTGCAAGTTCCGCTTTGCGACTTAAGGCATCGGCAACATTGTTGTACCGACCCGGCTTGTACTCTAGCTCAAGGTCATATTCCGCTAGCAACTCTTGCCAGCGCCCTTGCTTGGACATTAGCTTCTTCTGCGTCATGAAGTGAGACACGACAATATTGTCGGTCTTCACCGCAAATTTTGATCCAAGTAAGTAATGCCTCCACACCCGAAGGCAATGCACCACTGCAAGCAACTCTTTCTCTTGAGCTGTGTAGTGACACTTAGCTTCTGATAACTTTCGGCTCTCATAAGCGACCGGATGTTCTTGTATCAACACTCCTCCAATAGCATAGTCTGACGCATCAGTCTGTACTTCAAAAGGCTTCACCAAGTCTGGCAATGCAAGAATAGAATGTTGGGCCACGGTAAGCTTCAGTCTCTCGAAGGCTTCTTGGCACTCCCTTGACTATACCCATGCATGTTCCTTCTTAAGTAGGTAAGTCAATGGTGCTGCAGCTGCTGAGTAGCCTTTAATGAACTTACGATAGTAGTTCACAAGGCCTAGGAAGGATCGCAGCTCGGTGGTAGTTGTAGGTGGCTTCCACTCTTGAATAGATCGGATCTTGTCCTCCTCTATTTTTGCTTGTCCTTTGCCTAAAACGTGGCCAAGGAAACTAATACGCTCCTGCGTAAATGAGCATTTCTCCTTCTTAACATACAATTGATTCTCCTTTAGCAAGGCCAACACCTTTTGCAAGTGCTCAACATGCTTCTCAAGAGTTGACCTATACACCACGATATCATCTAAATAGACCAGAACGAACTTGTCAAGGAACTCGTGGAATATCTGATTCATCAATGTTGAGAAGGTAGCTGGGGCGTTAGTAAGGCCGAAAGGCATCACCATGAATTCAAATGCACCATATCTCGTCACGCAAGTTGTCTTAGATTCGTCGCCCTCCGCGACGCGAACTTGATAGTAGCCTAACCGCAAATCAAGCTTACTGAAGTACTTGGCTGTCTCAAGTTGGTCGAACAAATCAGCAATCAACGGGATGAAATACTTGTTCCGCACGATCAACTTGTTTAATGATCGGCAATCCACGCAAAGCCTAAGACTCCCGTCATACTTGCGCTGGAAGAGGATTGGTGCCCCAAATGGTGCCTTGGAGGGGCGAATGAAGCCTGACTCCAAGAGATCATCAAGTTGCTTCTAAAGTTTTGCAAGCTTTGGAGGGGCCATACAATAAGGGGGCTTTAGCAGGCGGCTTAGTCTCGGGAACAAGTTCTATCTCGTGGTCAATTGCTCGACGAGGAGGAAGGGACTTTGGCAACTTGTCAGACATCACGCTAGCAAACTTTGTCAACACCTCGGTCACTTCCTTCGGAACTGGACCTTGCTCTAGTTGACTCTTCCCTCAACGTAGCCACATAAGTCATCTCTCCCTTCTTCAATCATTTCTTAAGTTGTAGGGCCGAAAGCATCTTCTCTCCACCTTTGCTTGCCACTGTTGGAATCATACATGGAGAGTAACCCAAGATGCACAGCGATCACAGGTAAGACATTGGCACGGCCTTGGATTCCTGTAAGAACTCCATCCCCACAGTGACCTGGAAGTCATCCATGGGAATCGCTGTCAAGTTGGTCTTTCCTGACTAACCTCTCACTTCAATAGACACCCCCTTGGCTACCCCATGAATAGGCTTCCCTGCTGAGTTCACAGTTTTGATGCGACTTGAATTTTTCTCTAGCTTCAATCCAAGTCGCTTAGGTTCTTCTTCCGCAACAAAGTTGTAAGTCGCCCCCGTATTCACCATGGCACGGGTGGCCTTCCCATTGATTTTCAAATCAACGAACATGAACTCCTTCGACTATGGTGCCTTCCCATCACCCTAAGTTTTAAGAGCATTAAGCAACCCAATGGCTCCCATCCTAGGCTGCTCTTCCTCATCATCATTGTGAACACCCCATTTTTACACCCCTAAAATCTTGTTTAACTTTTATTTTATCTTATTATTTATTATTTATTATTGGACTACCATGGTCGTTCAAAACCCAAACCCATCACCCATGTTCACAAATCCTCAAGAAGGGTAAAGCCCTCAAAGGTTTAAACCCCAAGGGCCCAAGCCCATGAATCTTTGAGCCAAACTGTAGCCCATTGTTGTAGCCTATATAAGTCGAGTTTAGGGGTGAAAAACCCACTTTCTTTCGGTTGGAGCAGTAGACTCCCTCTTTCCCTATTCTTTCCTTCTCTTTCTCTCCTTCATCATCACCTCCAGCTACCACCATTATCGGTCAGGCCAGCTGAATCGTCGACGTCTAGCGTAGTCTCTTCTTGATCCGACGCCTAGCTTCTCGCCGGAAACATCATCACCAACGTTTCAGCTCAGTTCTCCATCGAGTTCCACACCGCAAGCAGCAGCCTAACTTCACGGCGGCAACCCGAGTTCGGTAGTTATCAATCCCTTGCTAGTTACCTGTTATTTCCATCCTTTTGATCAAGATATGGATCTGTATATCAAATTTTCAAACCTAGATTTATGGATCTAAATCTAGTTGTTAGTATTTTATTCTAATTTTATTTTTTATTTTTTTCTTCTTCTTCTTTTCTTCTTCTGTTCTTCACAGAATTTCAGATTGGCACAGGTTCGTATCCCCTCTGATCTCCGGTGATTTTAGCTTTCCGGCGAGTCAGAGGTTCGTTTCCCCTCTGATCTACATCCTGTTTCAAACTCTAGATCTAGATCCGGATCCGGATCTAGATCTAGAACCCTGTATTGTTTTTTTTATTATTTATTTATTTTATTTTCATTTTTGTTTTGGTTTTCTGGTTCGTCTGTTCTAGGTTTGTTGAGATTTGTCCTTTGGGTTTCATCTTCAGCAGATTTTCCGGCGAGATTCCATCTCTTCGCACATCCCCATCTCCAGCGTCTCCATCTCCGGCGATCATCCCTTCTGGCGAGCTGTACCAGTCCGGCAGATCCCATCTCCAGTCCCAATCCTCACCTCGGCTGGTACTTCTCGATCCGTTTCAGCTAGGACTCCAACTCCGTCGAGCTGAAAATTCCTGGCCAGCAGCTTCATTCCGGTTCGTGTGCTCTTTCTTTCTCCCTTTTTTCTTCTTCCAGCACCTGGATCTACATAGATCCCTCTGGTTTCTCGCATCCTTAGTGTATTTCTTCATCAAGCCTGTAGTTGAATCATTTACTCATGTTTTTATTTTGTTATGTGTACAGAAACAAGCTGATCGGGTTTCTCATCACACGCAGCTTTTTTATTTTTTATTTTGTTTATTTTATTTGTGTAATCCCTTGTTCTGGGGAGTGTGAGAATATCTTCCATCTATCTTCCTTCGGATCATCAGAGCAGCTCCGTCATCTCCCTTAACAGCCCTCGCAGGTATATCTCTTCCCTCATTTTTATTTAGTACCCTCTATCTATTGTAGTATAATTTTTAGTTAGTTCAAAACTTAGAGTGGGAGATTTGAATCTCAAATTGGAAGCCCCTTAGAATCATTTTCGAATTTTTGGGCTTACCTCTTGAGGCCTTAGAATGATAGTGGACCAAAGCCAATTGACCATTAGTGGTCAATGGGCCTTGGCCCATTAACTTTCTCTTTGGGCCCATTATGTATTATCCATGTGTGTACAATAGGGTTAGGCCACGATTTTCTTTTCCTATTTTGCCTACATTGGGCACTTAGGTAGTTTTTCTTTTTTTTTTAAACCCTAAATAATTGGCCTACCCCGTTAGTTTAGTCTTACAAAAAAAAAAAAAAAAAAAAAAAAAACCAAATAAATTAAAGGTACTGGTCTATCTCCCCTTGGGACCTAGAGCAGGGTCCGTATTTAAACCATAGCCTCTTTTGGTTTAAGGCCGCTCGATCCGCCCTGCTCTTTGCCTTTAAGTTAATTAAATCAGTTAGGCTTTATTTTCCTTTTTGCCTACCTTGGGCATTTAGTTTAGTTCATGACTAGTTAAAACTTGCCAAAATTAAAAAATACAAAAAAAATCAAAAAATACAAAATAACAAAAACATCCAAAAAAATCTAAAAGAAATCTACCCTAATAAATGAATGCCCCCTAGAGCTCCCCCACGAGCACCTAGCTACGCAACCATCTCTCGGAATGAGATTCATAAATCTCAATTCCACATCCCCCCAATTCAAACACGAGTTGGAAGTGACCACACTCCGAAACAAGTATAAAAACAGTCACCACCCCGAACTACTATGAGGGTCTGATTCCGACTAACCGGATAAGTAGGCAGCCCAAAACCAGGGTTCGACCCCAACCAAAAATAAAATTTTTACGCCCCATATTGATTTGTGTTTGATTAGCAAAATTAATAATTATTTAGGAAATTTTAAGTGATTTCAAATGTTTGGCTTGGACCTAATGAGTAGGTTACCACCATTGGATGGAGATCCTGGGGTGCCTAACCCCTTCCCCAGGACCTAAAGGGATCTCTTACCTAGACTACTCTGGACCGTAGACCCCCTTATTTTGGATTATCTCGGGATCCTACTTCCCCTAAGTAGGTGGTGACTCTTAGAATAAATTTAGCATTATTCCTCTACTCTCAAACCTTATCTCGACACTTAGAGTTGAGAGGGGAGGAAAGGTGGTAAATTTAGGTGTTTACAATCATCACTCTTGGATAATTCCTTATGCATAGCCGAGTTACCCACTGATGCTTGTAGGGCATTGAGGGCTTGTTTCTGTGGACAAATTGCTACTTGGTGCGGTCTACCACATAGAAAGCACTGCATCGGCTTGGAACTCGAACTCTTTGATGTTGAAGCTTCCTTGCTCGGCCTTGACTTGCCATTGTTATGCTTCTTCCCATTCAATGGTCGGGAAGATTTATTGTGGCTAGTGTGGGTCAAGTGCAGCTTCTTCTTGTTAGGGTCACTTGTAGAATAGTCATTCAGACGCTTTACTGCTGCTTGTGTTGAAGCTAAGTCTTGAACACGTTGCCTCTGCAACTCTGTCTGTGCCCAAGGTTTCAATCCCTCCATGAAGTAGAACATCTTGTCTTTCTCAGACATGTCCTTGATGTCTAGCATGAGGGTCGAGAACCGTTTCACGTACTCACGCACCGCGCCTGTCTGTTGCAACAGTCGCAAGTTCCTCCTAGCGATGTACTCCACATTCTCGGGCAAAAATTGGGCTTTCAACTTCCTCTTCAAGTCCGTCCAAGAATCAATGACGCATCTCCCATTCTGAATGTCATCGTATCGAGTACGCCACCATAACTTAGCATCACTCGATAGATACATTGTCGCTGTCGAGACCTTGGCTTCCTCTGATTCTTGGCTCACGGCTCGGAAATACTGTTCTATGTCGAACAAGAAATTATCGACCTCTTTTGCATCTCTCGCACCATTGTACAAGCGAGGCTCTGGCACCTTCACCCGACTATATGTCTTGGTAGGGCCATGAGGGTGCGAACCAACTGTCATGGTAAGCACATTCAACCGGTTTGAGAGCTCCTCAATCTTGGCCTGGAGAGCATCCACTGTCCCCTTTACGTCCTCGGTCAAAGTCTTTACTGATCCGGACAATTCCTGGTGTCCTTGTTCTATGTTGCATATTTGGTCATCCATTTGCACTAAGGTATGCAACATCCCATCAATCTGTGTTGTCTGGGCTTCCAACTCGTCAAGATGATCCTTGTTAGTGCACGCTCCTGTCCCCTGTGCCATGTCTTCTAGCTTTGAATACACGGTCACGACCTTGCTCTGATACCAACTGTCATGGGCAATTTACGCTGCTAGGTAAATCCCATGCGGCACTTGATCAATCCGTCGATCAAGTCAGCCTGTTCGGTCAGTTACCTAAGAAACAAGAGTAAAACACACCACACTGCATAAGAAAGAAGCAAAGATCAATATTATTGCATAAAGGGAAAGGTTACAAGACACTATACATGCACTGGAAAGAAAAGACAATAGGGGAGCAGGTGATCAAAGATGGTGCAAAGACAACCCACTCAAGTGAACTACCACCTCCCCGACAAGGTGGATGATAAACCTTTTATCAATTAGTAGAAGGGAACATCCTATGTGCTGGTGGAGTCATACTCCCTTTTTACAAAAATGCCACTAAGACTTTGGTAACTAAACTACCCTTTAACAAAAGATAAAAATACACAAATAGTGCCACCACCAAGGCCATGCAAACATTGCTGGACGAATGGTCGTGACACTAGGCCGTACGACTCACGTCAGTCGTACGACTGGTGATGTCACTTGCAAGCTTCTATTCTTTGGTTGTTGGTTCTGGTTTTATCAAGCTTCTCCTTTCTTCTTTGTGGCTCTGATACCAAGGTGGAGTTTAGGGTTTAGAGAGAAAAGTTAGGTCTAGGTTTCTTAGGGAAGAAGAGAAAAAGAGGAAATAATAGAGATTAGGGTAAATTGCATAGTAAGGGATAGAGCACCCTACTTGCATCTTATATTAAGAGAGAACATTACATATAAACGGTAAATTATATATATATTAAGAGAGAACATTTTATTAAGAGAGAACTCTCCCGATTCATTACTGGGACTGCATTTTTATACTTTGACAGTCTAATACAAGTCTTTGGATTAGTCTCACTATCTTTTCCCTTTCCTTTCATCTCTCTTCTAGAGCAAGATGGTGATGGATGGGAGGAAATTTGCTTCTTCACTAACCGCTTTGTCTTCGCGACGAACGCCTAACCCCCCTATACCCACCCACAAATTTATAAAATCAACGGAAGGCCCAGCGGCCTTTCCAGGGCAGGGAGGCTATGAATATAGAACCGAAGAGTCCCCTAGCTGCTGAACTAAATAAGCAAACTAAAGAAAAAAGACATTAACAACCAAACAGACAGATAAAAAACAAGGAGAAACCTTTATCGGTGACACCAGGTGCAAGCAATAAAAGGAATATCATTTCAATAATATCATTCCAATCAGTAAAGGATTCCATCTCTTGATAGATTTCACATCTCCTCTCGGCCTTCACCCCACTGTAATGTTTCAAAGGTATCAGATTTTATTAATGATACGGATTACTAGTAATCCTTTGGTCATTGCCAAATCGATTAAGAATCTTTTTTCTAGGTTTCTTAGGGAAGAAGAGAAAAAGAGGAAAGAATAGAGATTAGGGTAAATTGCATAGTAAGGGTCCTAAGGGATAGAGAACCCTACTTGCATTTTATATTAAGAAAGAACATTATATATATACCATTTTACAAATATACCCACGATATTACATATATCAACAAGTTACGTAGTGAGGAATTATTCTATGTTGAACCATCTTTAGGTGGAATTGGTAAGCAGAAACTTTTTGACAGTCATGTGGTATTGGAAGAAGAAAATGAATAAGCTGATTGTGATCTTTTCTCTGGAGGCCTAGGAATGATTAGCATGCAATGAATCAATAACTTTTCTTTTGAACAAGGCCTACTTTAGAGTTTGAGCTTTTATATAGGAGGCCAGTTAATCAAATTAAGTAGAACTCCCTCATGAAATGGATGATGTTGCAGCCACTTCATCCTTTTCCTTTAGATGTTTTGCCATGCAAGTCTCTCGGTCACCATTTAAGCCCATATGCTCCTCCTTGCTTTATCATTTATTTAATTTCACCTACCATTTATTAAAGGTTAAGTTTAATCTTTTGTGGAGGAATTTTATGTGTGGGTTTGTTCTTCCGTAAGCTTTAACACAATAATTCTTTTGCATTTTGTCATGATATCTGGTTTTGCCTCTGCAAATATTAATCAGAATGTTTTTAATTCTTGAATATATGTTTGATAAGATAGTATGATTCATTGTGTTAAGAAGAAATTAATTGTTGTTAGCTTATACATTTCTTGGCAACAGTTCAGGCACATTTCTCAGTGCATCAGAAGATAAAACTGGAGTATTAGATCTTATTGAGCAAAAAATTGCAAGGGCCACAATGATACCCAGGACTCATGGAGAGGTACATTTTCATAGAAAAAAAATCTCTTTTGTTTTAGGCAGGTTATGACCTTGCAGTAGCTTTGATATAAGTGTTGTGCATGGAAGATTAGAGTATTGTTGTCCATACAAGTCTCAAAAACCTCTTCCAGTTCCACTTATCTGAAATGATTCTCTCTTTTCTTTCTTTTGGATAGGATAAATATGAAAACAATATTTCATAATTATAAACTATATAATGCTTGAAAACATGCAATCCTGGGAGTTTCACAGATAAAACTTCTAGGATATGTGTTGCTCTCTTTTCTTTTGACTCAATTTTTCTGGACAAAAAACATCAAAAACCTGAAATAAATTGAAAATATGAGAAGTTGTCAACTTTCTAGGTCTTCCCTTTTATATTTTTCGACACACCAAAAGAACCTCATAAATTTTGAAAATAATATGTAAATTCCTACACATTCAAGCCCTGTAAACAGATGATTCCTCTGTGAAACCATACGGGTCTAGCTAAATACAACATCAACATGTTGTCCTGGTGACATCCTCATTATACGGATCAAGTAGGTCCTATGTTGGGCTGGCTAGGTTGTCTTTTCCCCTTGGGAACAATCCAGCCAATCCCCTTTTTTTAAAAAAAAAAAACTCCAACAAATGTTCACTTGATCATGTGAATGTTTCCAGGATTCGATCTTCTCCTCAGTTGTTTCATAAGAGGAGAAAACTCTTTATATTGTCATCAAACTGAACAAAGTTAGTTTAATGGCTTAAAAGAAATTGCCATCAAACTGAATGAAGTTAGTTTAATGGCTTAAAAGAAATTGTCATCAATACACAAAGATTGCTTTAGACTTTGAGAGTTTACGTAACTTTTTGTGTCATTTTTATTTGTTTATTCTGTTTTTTTTTTTTTTAAATCTCCATTGAAGCCATTTGTAGCTTATCCCTTAGTTTTACGAAATGTAGGACATTATCTTTCTATAACTTTTGGGATTTTGCTTTAAAAAAAAAAAAATTACTTTATTGTTTTATCATTATTGTATTCAGTATATGTTTGTCATTCGTGTTTAATTAGTTAACCTTTATTTCAGGGCTTCTAAAATAGTCTGTTATATGTTTGTCCTTTGCATTAAATTAGTTAACCTTTTATTTCAGGGCTTCTAAAATAGTCTGAGTAATGCGAGAATATCACCATGTTGCAGGCATTCTATATCCTGCGATACGAAGTCGGACAGAGGTATAATTCTCATTATGACGTGTTCAACCCGGCAGAATATGGTCCACAAAAGAGCCAAAGGGTACGTACTAAAAAACAAGATTGGTCTTCCTTCGGTCATGATTGTTTACTAAATGTGTGATTTGCGTTTGTTTTAAGTGCCACGTTCTTTTGTTAAATTTTTTTCTTTCTTATTTTCCAGTGCCTTGCGTGTATATGTGTGTGTGTTCATATACCCGATATGGCACCTGAATATGTGATATATAGTGAATGTACCATCAACTTATTTTTAATTGTGGATACATATGTACTTGTGTGTGTGCGCTCGCTCGTGATAGGGGGTTCTCTAGGTGTGGCGATGCCTAGCCAACCAAAATTTACTGTTTTCTATTTACATGATATAGGTGAGTGCCTGACTAGATCTTTATCTAGGCAATATGGGTTCTGGCTAGGAGAGGAGGTGGCCTAGACAGTAGACACAAACACACACACACATTTTCAGGAAACTGTGTCAGTTAGTATTGCTACCTTTATCCACTGATGTCTATATTTTTGACATTCAGAAATTCTTGATGTATGCCACCCTTCATTAGTTTTTATTGTGATGTTTTTTCCTTTCCCTAAATCCTTGATGTCTTCCAACAAGTGTATTGGTATGATGTGCCAAAGGTTAATATTTGTGTTCTCACTTTTTTTTTCATTCCGTTACTCAGAAGGGTTATTTATTAACCCGTCACTCGTCAAGAATCATAACATCAATCTTGATTAATCTTCATGCAGATTGCTTCTTTTTTGTTGTATTTATCTGATGTCAAAGAAGGCGGCGAAACCATGTTTCCTTTTGAGGTAAGATATCAGGAATTTTTACTTTCTTTTTAATCCATTACTTAGTATGAAGGTCATCCAGACTTGCCCTATGTTTTGATCTGCAGAGTGGCTTGAACATGGATGTGGGCTATGATTATAAAAAATGTATTGGTTTGAAAGTGAAGCCACGACAAGGGGATGGACTTCTATTTTATTCAGTGTTTGCAAATGGTACAATTGATCAGGTAATTGCTATTTTTTCTATTGCTCATTTTTAATAGGTAAAAATAGTCCGTGCATTAGTATAATGAAGGAAAAAAGAACCCGTACACAAGTAGACAAAAATCGGGCAGTTGTAAGAATGCATTAGCCGTCAAGAACCAGTGTTACCTAGGCACTTCAAATTTTCAAAATTTTGCCGTGCTGACCTTGATATGACACTCCTTGGTACGTGCTTATACCATGTCGTGGCGACCTCGGCATTATGGTCCCGTACCATTTAAAAATATAATATATATATTAAATTGCTAGGAACTTTTTGTGAAGTTGTGTAGCTTTTTCGGCAATATAGAGGAAAACTTACTAGGAGAGCGGTGACACTAACGACAGTCAATATGTACGTCTCTGTCGTTTTCTCCTCTTTATTCTCTATATGAGTATTTTCTTAAAACTTAGGTATATACTTTAAAAAATATATTGAGGACAATTGGTCCCCCCCTCTCTATTCTTAATCACTTTCTCTATATTTTTGAGTTATAATATGTTCAAATGTGTATATATATATATATATAATCATTTTCAAAAATCTATACGTCTGTGTTGCCGTATTGGGATTTCTAGAGCTTGTCGCGTCAAACACCTTTAGACACTTGCACACTTGGCACCCGTACCACGTGCCTAGGTAACACTGTCAAGAACTTTATAGAAAATCCTCCTTATATGCTCTCATGAAATATGACTTCTCAATTGGAGAAATATATTTAAGGCCTTGAGTCCTTGGATATTTTTTATATTATAGATGACTAAGGAATAAAAAAAGGCTATGACTTGCCCTCTGTTGAATTAAGATTGGCAAATTTGCCTAGACAATGCACCTGGTGGTTTCTTCCTATAGACTCCAACAAATAGGGAAAGTTCAAATCTTTGTAAGATTCTTATTTGATTGCCAAAAGATCCAGTAAACAATCCTTGGATATCATAAGCTCACTCGAGTTTCCTATCCATTCTACAAAACATTTTTATTAAGGGAAGCTTCTTCAAAAGTTGGATATTTTCCAGAAAATTAGAAAATAAGATAAACTAAGTAAATGGTAAACTAGCAAATAATAGTAATAAACTAGCTAATGATATGAATCCTTTGGTGCAGTCTCTATTGACACACTATGAAAAATCAGTACATATGGATGTCACTAATATCCAAGCTTTAATATTTTTGGGGGAATACACCATAATATTGATTATTGTAACCTTAAGCAAGGGAATGAAAAAAAACTATTTGTTTATTTATTCATTTTTTTGGGTGGGTAAGCTGGGATTGCACCCCACATCCTCATGGTTCCACTGTATATCAAGCGATTGCACTGCGGGTTTAAGCTTAGTGAGCGGCTGTTCTGAAAGGAGAAGTAAAAATTGTAGCATCCATACTAAAGATGCCCACCTTTTAATCTGTGAATTCTACTAGTATTTTTTTCTTTTTATGCGCAATTATAAGTTAGAGTAAAAGCCAACAGTTCGCGAAGTATTGGATTATGAATCATCATGACGTGAAAGGACTTTACCTTTGTGACCATGTAAATCATCCATTAGCTAGTTGCTTTAGGGTGGTCCTGATATTGAATGTTGCTAATAATCTCCCCTATCTAATTTTGAGTCCTGTATTATGTACTTACAAGAAATGTATTTTCTGATACATTTCTTGTAACTAGGAAGCACGATGGAAGTGGGATAAACCCAGAGTAGCTGCCTTAAAACTTCATTGCCATTACCTTCACTACTTCGTCTCTTTTGTTTGCACAACACACGGACTCTCAATAGATCATTATCCTGTTGAAGCAAATATGGGAGTTCCTAAAAAGTTGGTTGTAGTTTTCTTTTTTTTCCTTTTCTCCCTCTCCTCTCTCTCTTTGTGTGGCCTTTTTTTTTTCTTGTTCTTTTTTTTTCTTCAGCATTGGTTGCATGTTCACGCAGGCATCACTTCATGGGAGCTGTCCAGTGATTGAAGGGGAGAAATGGGTCGCTACAAAGTGGATCAGAGATCAAGATCAAGAGGAATAAATATATGTACATGTAGGAGGTGGTTTATTCCAAAAATTTTGTATGTTCTAAGCACTGGCATTACTTTTGTGATCATGTCAGAGTTTTCTAAAATTCCCTCATGAGTCATCATACTTTTAACTCACCATCATAGTGCTCTCTACGGAATCTGCTGGATTTATCTGCTGGATCTTTTTAAACTATATGAACAGAATAATATACAACTATAGGTTATGGCGTCATATACGATCTTGAACCATTTGTAACCACGCCCAGGAGAGCAGCAACATTCTGGTGCCTGAAGCACGATCTATATCCTCCTAATGAGATGTCATTTCTGTTGTTTGCATCAGTAGCAGGTTATACTAACTCTACTTCTGTGGAAGAAGAATGCTTGGGGCAATATGCTCCGATCACCTGTCTCTCCATGATCTTTTTGGAGCTCATTAAAAGCGAGTACTGCTAGCAGTAGCACCCTTTTGTGCGAGGACTATACAAGTACCATGTAGGCACAGTGACCCGGAATTAGGAATTCAGGGAATTAAAGACTCGCAAGAACTTTTGTTTCTTTTAAGAGCTCAGCTCAAAAAGACCAAAACTTCCATTACATTTTATTCTTCTGAACAATCAAAAGCGCCAATAATCCATGAATTGGGCACCATTCATTTGGAAGAACATTGAAGTCTACATTATTATAAACTGAAATGATGACAGAGAAGCATTAAATACCAAAAGGAGCCTGGAACTCCAGTATACTTACAAGGAGAGATGAGCTTCGCCACAAGTACAAAGGAAGCACTAGTAATCTGCAACAGTCTGCTTATAAAATACTTTAAAGTGTAATTTTGAGCAATGAACCAAGCAGCAAACAAATCATTAGCGATCCGTGCCGACAAGATCACAGCAGTTCTCAAAAAGATAAAAATCACAGCACTTTTTATTTGGGTTAAGGAAGAAATTCCAAGCTTGCTGTGCCCTACCACAGATAGGTATTGAACCATAGACATGTCCTCGGTGGGAATGCCCTTGACCATCCTTCATGAGGACTGCTGGAACAAGATCACAGTATTTTATAATATCCATAATTTTTTTTTAAAAATAAATATTTCTAAAGTGAGATTCGGCAATGAAGAACTTACGAAAGTTCATTGCAACTAATTTTTTCACGTTGGCAGATATGTATCTTTGATCATTTTTAAAAAAAATTTCTAAAGTATTTCTGGAGTTACTAGTAGCCATCTGAAAATAAATACATATTTTTTCTAAAACCTACAGAACCCTAAATTACACTTGCAGTAATTAGGAACCATAAAATCCCATTTTAAAATATTGCCAAAGAGGGGTGCTAGCCTCAATCTCACAATTCAAATTTTTTCCAAAATCTCAAAAAGAATTTTCCCGCTCTTCCAAATTCTCAGTATCATATGCTTCTCAAAACATTTCCAATTTTTTTTTCTGTCCATACATGCTTGCAAGCATTAAAAAAGTTTACAAAGTCCGCCATTCAACAGTTCTATGAATTGAATTAACCAAAACTGGGTCTTAACTCTCTTTAAACTTGCACAAGGTCCATTAGCAAGATAATTGCAACACAATGCCTCTATTGCGACATGCAGCTTCAGACTTAGTTAGTAGCTGTTGGTTCCTTGCCCGGTAAAAATCACAACAGTATCCTTCCCGTTAGGAACCAAAAGCTAGGAAACATCGCCGTCTAAGAATCACCCCTTCAAATCCTTCCTCTTCTCGGGCCTTGGATGATGCAATAGAACTCACAGTACAAGGCTCATGTTTGTGATCATCCCTTTACATGTCTTCTAGGGTTTGGGTTGCACGTCTAATAGAGGCTTGCAACGTAGAACATTATTCCGTTGCAGTACTGACTATAAGTTCTCTTTTTACAAGGTGTATCTCATTGCATTCTTAATTTGGAAAGGCCCAGAATCTCCTCTTTCCCTTTTTTTTCTTCTCTCATTTCGATCAGATCAGTGTCTGATGAATGATAGCTGCAACAGGAAAACATGACCCCACAATCTCAGGCGAACTCCGGCATCTGGGTTTAATGTAGAAATTTGTCATGAGCTTACAATTTGTGCCAGTTTTGACGAGGTTGCTTCCCCCCCTGCTTCAACATGTGCATGCAACCAGCTGCTGTGAACAGCCCAAAAGCAGCAAATGCCATGAATTCTGCATTTCCAAGGTTCCGGTAGTAGCCTCTCTGAGACAAGAACAACAAAAACCAAGGACGCAACAGAGCTCAATATAACTGAGAATTTCATGGAATAAAAGCAACATTTTGGCTGCATGAGACAGAAAAAGCAGTACTAAGCCAAAGTACGGTACGAACCCATCCTCCCCTACAAGATGTACTAGGCCAAAAAGCATCCTGAGCAGATAATCTTAGTTAACCATCCGATTATAGACATTTTCTGCACCACCCGTCATTCTTCATGATCATTTAAAATAATGTAAGAGAACGGATTGCTAAGACAAACTGACCAGATCAATTTTTGGCCTCAGATCTCCAAGGTGAGACACATCAATCATATCAATTTGTGCCTAAAAGTCCCATAGATAGGCCCATCATTTGGCATGTCCAACCCCACATGGATGCATGTTTATGGAAAAAGTTGGGGGATATGGTTTTTTCTCGATAAAAGATACGCACTTGGATGAGAAAAAACAAAATTGCTGCATTTGCAGGAGCAAGAGACAGGCTTATCATCCCTCCACGCAACTCATTTGGCACGTACCTGTGAAGACAGTTTTAGAGGCAGGAGAAATAATTACTCACTGGTAAGAACCATGATCAGTAGCATTAAAGAATGATAGAAAAATGAAACACTAATTTAATTTAC
Source organism: Tetracentron sinense (assembly GCA_015143295.1). Classification (NCBI taxonomy): domain Eukaryota; kingdom Viridiplantae; phylum Streptophyta; class Magnoliopsida; order Trochodendrales; family Trochodendraceae; genus Tetracentron; species Tetracentron sinense. Next base: position 26,311,240 of record CM026574.1, read on the forward strand.
ATGGTCCTCAATCTTGCAAGTGAAGGTAAAATCAGACCAACGCAAGCATGGAATAAGCAGAAGAGTGTCATTAAAACTCCAATTTCCTGCAAGCCACAATTACAACTTGTGAACTTCCAAAGACCTAGCTCCAGCATCAGATCAGATAATGTTTCTATATCTATGATTCAAGCCATCCATACCTGATAATCATAAGCTACTATAGACAAGACAAGCCCCACGGTAACGAATGCATATAGCAGGTAATCCTCGGTTTGAAATGGTGATGGTCTGCTAAGGAACCAAGGAACTGCTGTGCTCCCTAGCATTCTTGCACCCAGAAAACACGGATATATCATCCCCAGATGCACCTCTCGCCCGTCAGCCTAAAACAACAGTTGATGTATAGTAAAATACCTTACAAGCACAAGGACCGTTGTGAGTTGATGTGACATAAAACCATCAGATGTATGCTCACTACATCCCACTTTTTTAATTTCGATGACATGCAATAAAAGAAAATGAATTATTCGGGAAATTCATGAATAATTCGGGAATCCAATAATTTATGAATAATCCGCAAATTTCCCGAATAATTCATTTAGGTGGCGATTGGTAACACTAGTCTAAAAAGAACTGCTTATTTGAAAATTATGCTTAGTTGGACTTTAGATTGTTAAGTTGAAGGTTAATTGCATGTCTACATTTTAGAGATTTTAGGGGTAAAAACCTCTACTTTAAACCATAGCTACTTTTTAAAGTAGAGATTTTTACCCCCTAAAATCTCTAAAATGTAGACATGCAATTAACCTTCAACTTAACAATCTAAAGTCCAACTAAGCATAATTTTCAAATAAGCACTTCTTTTTAGATTAGTGTTACCAAACGCCACCTTAGTTCAGCAAATAAACTACTTATTTTGTAGATTGTTTAATCAAATTGTTCGATATACTTCTATAATTATTAATTTATTTTTTATTATTCCCAAAATTTTCCAAACTTGACCCCTGCCGAATTATTCCCGAACCCCGACTTTGTCACTATGCTTCAAACTAGCCTAAATGTCCACCATTTTCCTCACTTAATGCAGCTTCAGGATGAGAGGGATACAGTAAGGTAGCAGATACTCGAAACGAGAACACATTCTATTGTATTCTAATAGCAAGTAACAACATACCACTAGCGTTGGTGCCCATAGAAGCCAGAAGACTGTAACGGAGAGGTGAAGGCATGCTTGTGCCCATGCCAATAGCCGTATCCTTTCATCTGTTGTCAATTATCAACAATTATAAAATTGAATATATAAATCATGAAAGTCAGATGTACATATTGAGTTTCTGCAATAATTAAAAGATAACAGAGGGGATTTATGGTCTTGAACTTGGAGACCTCTCAAAAGGAATAGCACTCTCCCCTGCATGTCTCCCACATGTATCACCATGTTGTCAGTTGAATTAACTGGCCAACCACACAGGAGCATATAATTCTTCATTTTAATAGATCTGTGCAGTATATCAATGGTTCAGATTGTAAGTCAGTCAGACCTCACAATTTAGGTCAGTCACATTCGATAGTATTTATTACTCATCTCTACAACCATTTACACCACAGTTTGCAAAACATAAGTATGGTCAGATCAGTGGCCAAATCAGACTGTCACATACTTCCTTGACATCTGGACAATCAAAAACCAGACTTCATCTTTCAGCCGGCTTTGTTATTTTTCTCATCTAATTTAATCATTTCTGTCGACTGTAGAGTGAAATGTACTAATTACTGAACCTATTAAATGTAGAGCCACAACTTTCAATGCATTGTGGGAGATGCGATATAAGTGAACATCCTTTCTCATAAAACAAAAAATTAGTGAATTTAATCACTGCAATTCCTAGCTAATTTAATCACTGCAGTTCAATTATTACATATTAAATAACGAAAGTTCCATAATTTTTTTTTAGTATAAATGACTTCATACAAATACATAATCTTTGTGGTTTATACAACAAAAAACAAAATAAAACTCAAATGATTCATACATATAATGTAGTGATAAAATGATTAATGTAAGGTATAACTTTACCATATTTTGTCCATCAATTGTTCAACATATGATATTAGTAATAGTAAGTATGTAAGAAGAAGTGGAAGCTTTTCTCGGGCAGGAAACATGGTAGTTAACAGGTTCGTGGTAAGCGGTGAGGACTCATTTTGAACCCAACTCGTGGTACCAACACCCACTGACTTTACCAACTAAGCAAGTTTGCATCATTGTAATATTTAGTGTTACTACAAGGTAAGTATGGTTTTAATGAGGCCAGTAACTCAAAAGCACCAACAGATTTTGAACCCAATACCTATTATTTATCAATACAGACCTTTACCAACTTATACAAGTAGCATTTTCTTTTCATTTATGGTGTTTCCACCAGGTAAACCCATTCAATTAGGGGATCGATAACACTTCCAAGTGAGACAGTAAATGCACCTCCTTTGGATAAATGTGATTAGACAGGTTTGAACCCAGGTCTGTGATCACGGCACAGACTTTACCAACTTAGCAAAGCAAGCATCTACATGACTTTCAGATTATGTAAGAGACTTGAGACTTAGTGTTTCCAACAAAATATCGTTCTTACGCCTGCTGCGATTGAAAAATAATAGGGTGGATTCTCCTGTGGATGAGGCATCCATGGGAATGTTTGTATAGTGGGGTAGATCTTCAATTATAATTCGTTTATGTTCATCCCCGCCCTTCCTCTTTGACGATTACTTGTATTTTCTCCTTTTCTCACACTTTTACAACAAAAAAATATTTCTATATTAGAAGGCATAAATTTAAGTAGCTATGCAAGAATTTATGAGTATCACTATTAAATGCATATTTCTGTGAGTAATATGACCTGTATTTACTCTTAAACTCCCCGCTTAATGGGATTTCCATATGACTCCCTTGCTTTTCGTATTTTAAAGAAGAAATAGGTTAGGGATTTTGGTTATTTCATTTTTTTCATTTCTCTTCTGTCTTTCTTTCTTCTACTCCAACTGGAAGTAATTAAATCTTTCCTCTGTCCTCATCGATAAAAAAAAAAACTTCCCTCTGTCCTCATCGATAAAAAAAAAAACTTCCCTCTGTCCTCCTCCCCTCTTTTTTCTATTGAACACTCAATGTGTTTGTAGTTAAAAACCCCTGTGCCCGACGTACAAATTTCTGGAGGAAAGATGACATGTTAAAAGGAGCTTCTAGCCGCACGGAAGTCCCCGTCTTACAGCAGAACCCAGCTGCAAGGAAACCCTAACTCGAAACACCCTATAATAGCATTTTGTCTGCCAAGGAGCAGGAGAGATAATGACATGGCAGTGGTCATGCAAAAAGGATTGGCAATGAAAGAGAGGTAGATTAGAAGAGGAGGAAGAAGATGAAACTTAAAATGAATTATTAAGAGCATGGCCTTGTTGTTTTCAAAGTCAAAAGGACATGGGGATTTTCTATGTGCAAATATGTGATCAATTAATGTTTCAAGGAAAAAAAAAAAGGACGTCGGATTAGTATAATTTCTCTTATATTTTGTTCCTTTACTTTCTTAACTGCCATCAATTCAAATTGCCTCACTATTTATTGTTTGTATGATTAGTTGATAACACATCTTTATAGGTCATATTAGTATTTGATTTCTCATTGTAATCCAAATATTCTAGCATTTGAACTTTTTGCTTGAATCAAAGAGAACAAGGATTATTAAGGATATGGGATTCTTACCACCAAGAATGCATGCATATAAGGACATCTTAGAGCCGTCAATCAGTGTAGATGGGGGACTTTCTTTCCATTCTCTACTGATATAAATGATACCCATCATTGCTAAGATTACAACTCCAGTGGAAGGAAAAAATATATTTTTTTCGGCATTACTGCCAACCAGCCAATTTGCGAGAACTTGGCTTCCAATGAGAGATGCAGACTCAGAAAAAGCCATTAACCAAAAAGTGTCACTCAGCAAATCCTGTCTGTGGCCTAGCTGCAAAGAAAGAACATATCCATTGCAACATCAATTAGAATGGACAGCTATTTCTATGTATACCGATGACGTGGTGCAAGGCCCCCCCAATGTCCTGGAAGACTAAAGATGAAGTAAGTTGGAAGCTGACCATGCAAAGTGATGGACATGGACCTGACATTCAAGTCAATATCCATCTCGACATGGTTCAGGATCCTGCACCAAACACTTTCTCCTCTGCATAATGAGAATGTAAGGAATAATGCTTTCTTAAAACAAACCTTCTCATGCTCAGTTACCATCCATGTCTCGAATCCGAATGAAAATATAGAAGAGGCAAGAGACAAACAGGTACTTGCTACCCAAGCACTTGGATGCATGGTAACCCTCTTCCATATAGCAACGAAAAGGTGGAGGATGCAAAAGAGCACACAAACTTTCTTTTGACCTCTAAATACAAATATACAACAAACCATGTCAATCTTTTCAGCCCTTTAGTCAAGAAGTGAGAAACTGATTTCAATGAGAAGTCAAGACAAGAAAACAAAAATATCGATCAAGAAATTTCTCCTAGAACTACAAAAGTTGTAACTTTGAAAAATGTAGCAATGGAATATCCTTGTTGAGAAATAAAGCATCAGAGAAAGAAATTATTGCCAAAAGAACATTCGCAATGACACACAAACACTCGCAGGTAGTTTGTCAAACTTTCCTATCTTACAAATTCTACTGCATGTGAGTGAAAGTAAATAACCAGACTATTGAAGCCCAGATTTGGTTTTGGGAAATTCCATCCCAAAAAAAATAAAAAAATCTGTAGAAACTAAGGCTTGAAACAGATGAAATGGATGATGACTATTATCTCCTCAAAATCCAATATAAAGCTTAGAGGGTTTCTACAACCTCGGTCTAGCCTAAATCCGATGTCCAGACCGTTCTAGATCGAGTTTCCTAAAGATCAAGATGAAACAATTAAGATCGAAGGAAAAGACAATGGAATCATGATCGGAGGGAGAGAAGAAGAAACGATGAGCTCGGAATGAAGGAGCAAGTCCTCGAGAACTCCATGAATCCTCTCCTACCAAAAATGATCAATTTCGTCTGATAATCCTCGAAGGTGAAAAGCTCAAGTGTCTGAATCTCATGAAGTCACCTCTATTTTATAAAGGTCTCAAGCGAGATCTAATAGTTGAGACAGTTGAATTGTCACATAACATATCAAAGAGAATCACATTCAATTGGGAGAACTTGTCATCTCATCATCCAATTATAACTAACTCCTTTAGGTTGCACCCACCAGGGGTTGGTGCAGTTGGCTAGCGTCCCGGGTTTGCTCTCTGTGGTCGTGTGTTCAACTCCCACTCCTCGACTTACCCTAGTATCCATGGGCAAAATTCTGAGTGGGTCGATGCGGATACCCGAAGGGACTAGTCATTGGCTCGAAAGCTTTGGGTCACCCTCCGTTACCAAAAAAAAAACTCATTTAGGTTGTTATGACCTAAACAACTTTCAAGACATATTCTTCAAAGGTAGAGAAAACAACCATTTAAGGTTTTTATCGATTTAACAAACTCTTTCCAGACCCTCCAAACCACAATTCATTATCCTCCCCCAAAAATATCAATCACTACATCATTAAGGCAGTTTATACGCCTTTATGATGTTTGACCTCAAGGGGATCATAGGTGCTCGACGAATGCACCACTCCCATGGCGGAAACTATATTCGTCGTCAGGCCCCAAACACCAGATGTTGGGAATGAGATTATAGAGGCCACACTCCTTTCATAGCCCACAAGGAAATGAGTCCCAAAACCCTCCTGATCATGGTTGTTAAATCCTTGCGATTTGCAATTCAAATTCTACGATTTGAATCGAATCTCAGGCATAACGATTCAAATCGCGGTGAAAATCTTAATTTGCTAAATCTCATTCGATATGCGATTCAGATCGTACGGTTTATGCGATTTGAGCACAAAACCTCTGTAACGGACCGATACTTTAAAAAATATTTAAAAATATGTTTTATTCTTTTAATTTTCAGAAGGTACTTTATGTCTCTTAAGAGGAGAGAAGAAATGGGAAAACCTCTATTACGGACATGCCAAAACCCTTATTTGAGTTTTCTCTTTGTTGTTGTGAAACGAGGAAAAAAAGAGAAGAAAGGAGGAAGAAGAAAGATGATGAGGTTGGAGAGTTGGATTCTGGGAGAACTTGACAGTTTATTTTATTAGTCTTTTTAATTGAATAATTTTGATACTTAATTTGATACAACATGATTATATGAGTTTACTTTTGTTGATTTATTTTTGATGATATTGGGGGTTATGTTTCGTTTTATGGAGTCTATTCGCATTTTACATAGTGTATGTATTGAAATGTTCATTACTTTCTTTTATCAAAAGATTTGAATGAAATCTTTTCGATAATGGATTGTTCTATTTTTTTGATTTGTTAAGGTTTTTTTTAAATGATTGAATCTTACGATTTACGATTTGAATTGAATTGAATCTGTCATAAAACGATTTTATGATTCAATTACGATTTAACAACCTTGATCCTGATTGTCAGCCCAGTAAGTAATCCGTACTGCTGAGATAGAAAATGGGGGGGACACACACACCCATACGGCCATACTCATGAGGAAAATGGTGGCCAGCCCACACATTAGCCTGCTCCCAAAGCATATTTAGAGTACATGGTGATCTAATTCTACCGAAATCCCGAAGGAGAAACAAGACTAACTGGAAAACCATCTTTGTTCCCTATAGAGTATAACTCCTTGAAACTTTCATTTAACAATCTGTACGAAAGCTTCTCACACCATTAGATCAAGGCCTGTCTTTAAGTAAGTCATTGTCAAGACGTTAGGATGTTAAAACATTTTATATTTAATCCATGTGGCATCCAAATGGTGGAATCACCAGTCCATTCCGACTGTTCTTTCCATGTGTCAATCTATCCAAATTACGCCATCAACATAATCTTTGTTAGGGAAACAATCACATAGAAAACCAATTAAAACTAGTGACTCAAAACTCAGACCTAGTAGAAGGAATTTCGGGATGCACTTATCTGTTTGGAGGAAAATGCCAAGCATCTTAATATCTGAAATTTCTGTCAGAAAATCCTTAATTCTTAAAATTAGTGTGTGCTTTTTCAAGCGTGCCAATCCAAAACCTGAAGGTAATCTAATATGTAGCACTGAATTATATCAAATAACAGAAGCACAGAAATGGAAAATTTGAAGATGAAAAAGATAGATGATCACTGCTTCAATCCCAAACAAAAAAGGCAAAAATAAAAAGGAGGAAGTCCACTTACATCGCATCAGAAAGTATGCCTAAGAAAGTACCAATGAGGAGAGCAGCAGCGGATCCAACAGAGAGAGACACCACAATCTGCTCCCTGCTAACACCATAATAACCAGACTCAAATTCTCCAAACACCGACTCAAGACCTTCCATTACTGAAAAAATCAATCATGTCCATACGTGGACATTGAAACCAGATCTGTGATCTAAACTCAATGAACAATTTGAATAATGATAAAACAGCAATAGAAATTCAATTTTATAAAATAAAAAAACATAGAAAATGCAGATCGCTAACCTGAAGCCATAGAATACACGAACAGAAAACTTCTCTGGAAACGAAGAAATGAAGCAGGGATACCAAGATCGAAGAATGTTGTTGTTCTATTCGAGTTGTTTGAGAAGTAAGGGAGGAGGAAAATTGAGATGAAAGAGGAGAAGAACAGGAGTAGATACAACAGGGGATTTGGCTCCCAGACGACGCTCTCGATCACGACCCCCATTGATTGTAAGGTCCAGATCTCAGAAACCTAGAACAAAAGGCGTCAATGGAAGAAAACCAAATGAGAGAGAAATCCAATGCCGGAGTTCGTTTTATTAGATTTAAGAAACTCTAGTAGCAACTCAGGTTGGACTTGGAATTAATTTTTTTTTTAAAACGCAAAAACGGTTAGGCCGAAATCGGTTGATGGGTAAGTGATTAGAGCCTATTTAAAACTTAATATAAATGGATTTGAGACCACTTACATGAGAGATATACACAATGGCACAAGCAAGAGCTCGCTCGTGACATATATAACTTGAGCTCGATTCGAGCTCTCGACTGCTAACTCGAGCTTGGCTCGTCTATAAATAATCAAACTCGGATTGGTTTGCAAGCTTCCTTATTATTTTAGTTTCGTTTATTCCTAATACTAGCCAGATAAACTCATTAAAAAAATTATGATTCTTTTGTTCACGACTTGCATGCATGGCATAACAATTAATTTTGAAAATGGAACAAAACCTTCAAAATCTTAGCTACAAAATCATCTTTTAAAGTGTAGAAAAACACATCAACTAAAGCCAAAAAGGATTTCTTAAAAATAATAATAATAAAAGACTAATCACTCATATGTATAATCAGTTAGGGAGGCTTGAGAGGCTGTGGTTTACCTTGTGACGTATGTTAGCAGTTTGAGTCCCTCATGATTATCAAATTTTTGTTTTTACTTTAATTTAACCAGAATGAAAAAGGGGAAAACGTAGAGGGCGAGCGATGGTAAAGTTCTAAAACATAGAATATAAGGGAGAATTCTACAATGGTAAAGTTCCCTTTTAAGTGTTACCTTAATAACAAATTCTTATTTAAGCTTCTAAACTTTTAGGTGAAAATTAATATTATTAGGGGTATTATAGCTAGTACAATAAAATTAATTGAGCCAAGCCAAAAAATCTTCTTGATTGTGTATGATTAACAAACAAGCTCAGTCATTTAGCTTGGTTCGACTTGCAAGCTGGTTCGCTAGCGGACACTTGACAGCCTCAGTTGGGAGAGCTTATAGTGTTTGTCCCTACAGTGAAAGACCACTCCTGTTGGAAATGTTGCAAATTTCAACCATGTAGTTGAACGTATGACAGCCACTTCACTGATCTTTCACTGCCCAAATCAAGTCATCTTTCAAAAGGTTCTAATCACTTAAAATAAAAAATATATAAAAAATAAATGGTAGCAACAACATTTGGATCATCCAGATCAATGCCATATGGGCACATTTTCATCTCTTGCAATTGTGTACATACACTTCACATCACTTTTAAGGGCACAGATTTAGGAGCATGGATTTCATGGCGGCCTGTCCAGAGAATCCTTTTGGGGCGAGTTTTGCGCAGCAGCAGCTCTAGAGTCACCTGTTTTTCTGCCTAACCCTCTCCCGATGTAGCAGATTTGAGCCCTGTATTTGCCCCGCTGCAAAAAGAGATGGAGTCCTCCTTGTCACATCTTTTTTATTTGACAAAAATCAAAAATCCAATGGCAAACTTATATTTATCTGCTAGAAATCTAATATGATGTGATAAAAAAAAAAGTTAAATACAATGGGGACGCTGTGGTTAACACCAAACACATGATGCATCTTCAAAATAGCTACCCGTGCAGTCCTTCATAATGTTTTATAGTCATTCAGGTCTATAATATCTACAGTGTAAGTTCACATTCTTCATCAAATCAGGCGCTCTGTCAAAGTGCCAAATCTATAACATTCCTTAAAACAAAAAATAATCCAATGGATGATCCAATCATCCGAAGACTTCTTTTATTTTCCATTGAGCAAAACCGTATGGGCAACAGTCTTGAGAAATGCTTTTTTCATCAGAGAGCTAAGATTATCTGATAATTTAATTTTCTGTCTAAAAGATCTCTAAATGTGGATGATCAACAAGGCAGTTCAGATGGTGAAGAATGTTGTAGTACAGTAGACCCCCATAAATACTGGGATTATTCAAATTATCTCTTATGGAAAGTTACATGACCAGAATTCTATAACATTGAATTTAGTCATAAGTGTGCAAAATTGATACCGACACTGTCCATTAATGGTGGATATGAGTAGAACCCAAACCCACATATAAAAGCTTGAATTTGAATAAATTGGAGGAAGGATGAAAATAGTTATACGCACCATTTACAATGGATTCCAATCATCTCAGATCTTCACACAGCTTTCGGCTGAATCTGCTCAAAGTCAAAAACTTCGAACATGAGGCGTCTTACATCTGGCTTCCCATACACGGTGTATGACAACCCATGGATGGCTTGTTGAACTGCAGTTGTAGCCGGGTTCCTGAGTCTCCGGTTGTGTTCATACGAGTCCTGGATCTGCTCACCGTAGATAATAAAGCGGTGGAGGCTCTTGTCCCTCAAGTACCTCCCACAGAACTTGTTAAGAAGAAGACGACGGTGCTTCTCCTGTAACCACCTTCCAGGAGCATCAAGATGCTTCATGAGCAGCCTCTCAGCCATCACAAGATCCTGCAGAAAAAGAAAACAGCCATCCATCAAATTGGCATTCCAAGAAACAATGTGCTGTGTATACTGTACAGCATGACTGTATATAGCATGTAGGTACATGTATAAACCTTTTTTTTTTCATTTTCTTTCTATTTGGGCACTGAGTCGACAAAGTTGGATTGAATCTCATAGTTTAGGAGTAAAGCCTAATTAATGATATGAGTCCAACCATAGTTGCAGAGAAGAGTGAAACATAATTACCTGGATCTTTTGGCCAACATATTCCAATCGTTCTAAACAAAACCGCGGATGCTCAAATTTGTGCTTTGATGGGTGTAAGAAACAAAGCTGTAATTCAGTGAGAAATGAGATGTATGAACTGAAGAGTTGCATAAAATTCATAAGATGCTAAAATTCAATAGAATTCAACAGAGGGCACGGAGATCTTAAATTCAAACATTTTACCAGAGATATTGAAGACACAATTCAATCTCAAAAGGGAAAAAAGTATTGGGCAATCAAATGATGTAGACTTGAAAGATTTAAATCCAAGACACTGCCTACCGATAATGCTAAAGAAAAGATATAATAAATAAATAAAATGAAACAAGCTAGTGCTGCATAATACCATATTGGATAATACACAAGTTGCCATCTCGGTGACAATTTCTATTAACTACATCATACTCTATACCGAACGCCCAAGTGTGCATAATTCCAGTCATTTAAGAACTCATAGCTCAACATTCAACAATGACTCATCCCACTCGCACAAGTCTTATTAATGAAAACATCCTTGGAAAATGCTTTCACACTGGTTTCCCACTCGCACAAGTCATAGCCAGGGTTTAGAATATCAGTGAGGAGAGCAGCATATTGGCCTCTCTCATCCTATTCCCAGTCTCCGCAGAGTCTCATCCTTGTGCATATTATTCTCAAGAAGGTGAGGGATACCAGTACTCGATCACTCGTCTGTTGTGGAGCAACATAAGACTGTAACCACAAAGCAGCTGAGGGTATTGGGAGCAAGGTTCTAAATGTCGATATCGCTCGACATGTCGGAGTTGTGAAAAAAAGATATATCGGAAGATATATCGTTTATCGGTGATTTTTTTTTTAAAATGCAAAAAATTGAGCAAAACATTAAATTTTGCAGTGAAACTTCAAGAAATGTTAAAATAGATGTTAATATACCTTTTAAAATAAAAATATTTAAAAAAATCAACAATATACATAAGAGATGTAATGAGAAGATAGTAAAGATGTGCGTTGACGAGCGACAATAATGTTTGATTGGTTCATGTATCATTTATTTCTCAATAAGATGTGTTCTGGCCTATATGTTAATTTTTAATATAATCAATTTTACTTCATTTGAAATAATTTGTAAATTTATTTCTATCTGCAATTGATGAACTCCATGTTTTTACAGGACTGAATCAATATGAGATGATGTGGAGATGGTTGAATTATCGGAGATCCTGTATCAAGAGAAAAAGAAGAAGACTAATTTTAGTTGACTATAAAGTTGATGTAATTATGTAAAAAGAAGTTGATGTAATTTTATTTAAATGTGCGAGACTCTTATTTGATGTAAACAAGCAGGATGTGAATTTTATTTTTATCTGAATGTAATTATATAAAAAGAAGAGGATTGTAATTTTATTTGACTGTAAAGTAGATTTAATTTTATTTTTGATGTAAACAAGAGCTCTACGTATATTGAGTGTTGTTTAAGTGATTAAACGTTTAATGTAATCAAGCAAGACTTCTATACTAAAATACAAAGTTTTTTTTTTTTCTATTTATATATTTTTAACAGGTTAGAAAATATAATTTAGTTTTTTTAAAAATTGTAGAAGATTTTTTTTTATCTGCATGAGTTGTGATCATTGGAGTAAGAATGAGGTAAAGAGAACTGGGAATAATATTAGATGTGAAAAATAATTTCAATGGCTTTAACAGTCTAACCTTAATGGTTAATGAATCTTAACCACGGTTAAAGGGAATTAAATGGGAACATGTTAATTAAAAAAAATCTAAAAGCCAAGCTTAGATGCTTTAACCCTAAAGGTTAATGAATCTTAACCACAGTTAAAGGGAGTTACAAGGTGACAAGTTTAATTTTAAAAAAAATTAAAGTTAGATGCTTTAACCTCAAAGGTTAGTGAATCTTAACCATTGTTAAAAGGAGTTAAAAGGGGACATGTTCATTTCAAAAAAATCTAAAAACCAAGGTTAGATGCTTTAATCCTAAAGGTGTCCATTTTTAACTCGCTTTAACTATGGTTAAGATTAATTAACCCTTAGTATTAAAGCATCTAACCTTGGTTTGTTTTTAAAAAAATTAAACCTATATTTTAACTCCATTTAATTGTGCTTAGGGTTCACTAACCCTCAGGGTTAAAGAATCTAACTTATGGAAGTATGTTTAGTAAAAAAAATTTGGAGTGACATTAATATTACCCTTTTAAGGGTTTTTTTTTTTTTGGTAAACTCAATCATACCGCAAGGCAATGACTGAAGGCAAATACAAGGAAATACTCACACCACCCAAGCACTCACACACACACACACACATTTTAAGGGTTTAATACAGAGTGATATTAGCATTATCATTTGAGAATTTATAATAGGAGTGACTTTAGCAATACCCTTTTGAAGGGTTTAAAACAACAAAATCATTCGATCATTTTTTCAGAGCCAGAGCAAACCCTAACAAAACAAAAGGAAGAGGGGAGAGGGAGAACGAGAGAACCTGGTTTTTGTGGTCGGCGATGGCAATGGCAACGGCTGGTGACGGCAAGCTCGCCATTTTTCGGTGACGGTATGTACCCTACACTATTCGGCTGTTCCTCCTCTTCCTAAATTCTGTTTTTTTTTTTTTTTCCCAATTTTCAATAACAGATTCTTAAGATTTGGTCGGTATCGGTGGATTATCGACGATATATCGTCGATATCGCCGATATGTCGTCGATAACCCACGAAATCATGCATTTTTTTCTTAACACCGTATAGGTGTGTCGGAGGGGAGCGACACCGACAAATATCGGCGATATATCGCCGATATTGTCGACATTTCGAACCTTGATTGGGAGATGCTTGGTGTTGCCACCAGGTAAGCCTATTTTTAATGAAATCAGTAACTCGGGTGAAAATGGGTTTTGAACCCAAAATCTGTCACTCAAGAGGCTTTTACCTAAAACATGCCAACCCTTACATATATAGTTTATGATGCACAACTGCCACATGCATATTGGCCAATTCTCGCAGTCTTGTCTAGGTCCCGGTGTTGGGAATTGCCAACATCAGGTTACATAGGTTAAAAACACACATTTCCTCCGGTGTATGATAACAAACAAACATTTGTGACTAAATTACATGTCTGAGGGTTTTATGAGTAAATGTATGACATAAACGATTGAGAAGATGTCATTCTATTCTATCACGCTTTCCTGATTAACATCTAGTTATATAGGACTCAACTGCACAAGAGAGTCCTTTTTAGGCAATAAGATAGGTTATTCTCCTATTTCCTGTCAGGGCAAGTCTTCATTATGCTTATTCTATTCTATCATGCTTATCTGATCATTATCTAATTATATAGGACTCAATTACATGAGTGCCTTTTGTATGCAATAAGATCGGATATTCTACTCTTACTTGTCAAGTTGGATTTTCACTTTTTAGTTGTGCTTATATCTGATATGTATTAAATTCATAAATTAAGAGTTTCTCTATAAAATTCTGGTATCTGGAAAGATAAATTCTGATTGTTTTGCCAAGTTTAACCTAAAGAAGTTTAGAGACCTCCACAATATCCAAGAATATTAAAGTCCCTCTAATGTGTAAAACTTCAATCAACAGTTTTGCTTTTTACCAATATACTGATTGCACCAAGAATGGGTGGGTAACCTGTAATTAAAAGTATGGTGAGAATAATATAGTATAAACATGGTGTGATAATGACAACTGCAAGCACAGGATGACCATTAAAAAGAACATAACAGAAGACCCCCAAAAAAAGTTTAGAAGAAAATATGAAGGACTCTTAAGCTTTCACTATTCAAATGCTTAAAAAGCAAACACCACAATCCATAATACAAAACCACACATACACACACACAAAACAGCTAATACCAACCCAAATAGGGGGAGCAATTGGCAATCAATGGGCCTACATTAAACCATCCAAAAACCCATCCATGATCCAACCAACTAAATCCTCCATTGCACAAAGAAACATCATAAATGGTTACGATATTCCCCATTTCCAACACTTTGATAAGTGTGTTCTCTCCTTTTCAATGATCCCATGCAGTTCATTTTCAAGTGTTACTGATAAATCTCACAAGAAACTTTTGATCTTTGATGTTTAGCCATGAAACCCAAGATCAGTTACGAATTCACATCACTGACATAGAGAAGCAAAGATGAGTAAGTCCATAAAACTTATTATCAAATAAAAATCTCCTCCATTGACCAAAATCAATTGATAACAGCAACTTATATCAAAATTAAAATGGGAAGTCCATAGCATTGAGTTCTCAGGAACTGAACTCATTTTCACGCTCAAAATCAAGAATTCAAGATCACGTACCCGGTACCACAATCAAAGGGAAAAAAGCATAATCAAAATTATAAGGATAATGCTAGGTCCACTTTCTTTCTCATCCACTTTTCCTTTTTTTGAACAATAAGACAAAAAAAAGTGGTAGACCCCACAAAAAACTGTCATATGTTTTTTATTCTTATTCAAAAAAGGGGGAAGTGGATGATAAGGAAAGTCGACATAGCATTGCCCAAATTATAAACTGGCCATCAAAACAATTAAAACTCAAAACAAGACCATCAAAATGACGAGAAGACATGAGAAAAAAAAATTGTGTGAGTGTGTGTGTTTGTGCGCACATGTGGCTGAGTGAGTGTGTGTGTGTGTGTGTGTGTGTGAGTGAGAGAGAGAGAGAGAGAGAGAGAGGCCCCTGGAGTTTTGAATAGGTGGTAGAGGCAAAGGTCCAAGAAGCAACAGCGATGGTGAGAGCAATAAGAGAGTGTTTGAAGACTCCCCCTTTTCCTTAACCTGTGTATGCTTGCGTATTAGACATCCGATCTTAGAATGGTGCTCTATTCAGCGAGTAGGAGTGGATATGGGTGATCTACTAGGGTGAGTACTGTCTCATGAGACAGTGACAATTGGGGGGGGGGGGGGGGGGGGGGTCTGTAGTAGATAGTGTAGTTACTCCTTAGTTTCCTTTCCGAGTTTACACCCTAGAAAACTCCATGTGATTTCCATGATATCACTGCTGTATTTTCATTTCATTAATACAATATGCAGATTACCAATTAAAAAAATGCAGAGACTTTGTGGCTTGTGCAACAACTAAGAGGCTCTTTTCCTGAGAAATCACCAATTTTGTGAAAGTGGTTTTTCTCAAGAAAGTGTACTTTCTCACATACTAAACACGAGAAAGTGGACTTCCTCAATCATCAACCTTCTTAGTTGGTTTTCTTGCCGGCCTGGTGAATGATCGCTTCTTGGGTGCGATTGGCGAATACTACTCAAACAAAGCCCGGCAAAAAATGGCATGTCCTAATATTCCTAACCTTTTGGTTGAACGAAATTCAAGGCTGCTGAGAAATCAAAGAAAGGGAAAAGATCAATGACGACCAAGAAAATTACCTGAAGCCCAAGTCCAAGTTCAATGTTCCTGGCCTCTGTTATGTCTGGAATTCTATCGGTCATCGGCAATGGATATCCAAGTGTTTGCATAACTTGGGGTCTGCTTTCGTAATCCCAAATGTTTCCTCGGAACCGATGCATACCAGGGGGAACACACACCCTGAAAAGCCTTGGGTGTGCAAAAAGTGCTTCTTCTGGAGGCTGCACATAAAGAAAATATTGATGGAGGAGAATTTCAAATATTTACTAGAATAAGGTCCCTGCCATAGTATTGCAAACATGCAATGCTCCAAAATTTCCCTCAACCATCAGTTGAAATCCACTTTGTGACATTATCTAATGGCCACTTATTAGATTGCAAATCAACAACCTTATCTACATTGTTTATCCCAGGATTCCCCCACCCAGTTTATCAAAAAGTCCTTCGATAATTAAACTCTTAATCAGCTAATATTCAGGCTTGGATGTGCAAAAGGTGCATCTTGCAGAGGCTGCGTGATAACAAAGTGCTAGAATTTCCAACTTTCCCCAAACAAGATCCATGGGATAAAAAATATAATGAAAATGACCAAAGGCACAAAAAAAGATAATCAATACGAATGCAGAAAAGAAGAGACAAAGTAAATGGTCCTTGCCTTATAGGCAATAATGTCTTGCCAACTGAGCTTTTTGCCTTCAAATTCTGCAGAAACATAATCTACATCTTCAAGCTGTCTCCGCAATTTTGGCTGGCAGTTCTCGTCTTCTGGGTCCATTCCAAAAACCTCAAAAAGAATGCGATACACTTCTGGCATGCCAAAGCACAGATATATTGCCCCAAACAAAGCCCAGAATACAGACCTGCATTCAAAAAAAAAAAAAGGAAAATGTCTTAGTACCAAAAGGGGCATAATAAGATTTGTAGCTACTCTTGCATTCCAACAGCCTGCCCCATTAGAATATGTTAAGTTTAAATAATAAATTT
This sequence comes from Tetracentron sinense, assembly GCA_015143295.1. NCBI lineage: Eukaryota > Viridiplantae > Streptophyta > Magnoliopsida > Trochodendrales > Trochodendraceae > Tetracentron > Tetracentron sinense. Next base: position 26,328,160 of record CM026574.1, read on the forward strand.
AATAACAATAACAATGATAATAGAAAGATAGTGAATTCATAAGCAAGATGCTGAAAGACAAGATCGATTATTTCACTAGGAACAAATCCCATGGCCATATTGTAGGATTAAGAAAAAACATGTGGTAATCGAGTAAGTAGTAAATGCAGAATACATGATCATAGGATCTAGAATCATAAAGCTAATTAATTTATCTTTTTCAGAACCAGGAAGTTAGTGTCAGTGTCACAAAATTCTAAATTCCGTAGTCTCAACAATTGAGGTAGAAAAGGGCCAATAGGCCATTGCATCATGAATCAATCTCCTCCAGCATCAAAAAGTATTCTGTGCATAAATAAATTATAAGAAGCCCAAATGTAGTCCATTAAAGGGGAGCCCTGATATCAAAGAGACCCAACTCCCCTCCCATCAGTTCCGTATCATTTGATTCATTTCTATTTCTGCTTATAATTTGTCCTCTCCATTAACATACATGGTAGCCCACCACCATCCTACCCTTGCGCCAACTTTGCCCAATATCCATTTTGTATCCTTTCTAATCTTTTGCTTATAATTTTGTCCTCTCCGTTAACATACATGGTACCTCACCACCATCCTACCCTTGCTCCAAGTCGCCAACTTTGCCCAACCTTGCCAATATCCTGACATCCAGCAACCCAACTCCCAACAATTTCAGTGATTCATTCTTTTAGGGTGTTTATCCATCCAGTCGTGGGTTTGATCCGTCTCTGTGGATGACAATGACACTGGCATCCACATCCATCTCTTACAACATGGCCCTTCTGCATTTTGAGGAGCAGAAGGGCCATGTTGCGGTAACAGCTCCTCACGGCTGCACTATCAAAACAGGGAACCTATTGCATAAAGTGAAAAAACAGGGAGGCCAATCAAGAGTACGAATTATATATGTGTGTGTGTGTGTGTGTGTAAGAACCTTCCAAATCAAGAATTCAAAGAATAATGCAAGTACAATCGGTAAGCCTATGAACACATTGATTCCACAGGCTACAGAAAACTATAGAGATAATATTCCTGAAATTTGTGAAAGGGTCAAAATATAGTTCATATCCCAACTACCATTTTACTAGTGAATAACAATAGTTGTATTAAAGAGGCAAGAATGTAAAAGTGAAGGGGAAAAGAGCAGATTCCCCCAAAGAAAAATTAAAAGGTTTACGAATCTCGAAACAAAATTTGATTCCACATATACAAAGTAATCAGCGATATGAATTCCCGAGAACTCAAGAAGGGGTGGCAACCACCTAGATAAGATCCACCCCAATGGAGGAACATAAACTAGGCAAAGAGGACTAGGAATCCTCAAAGATCCTATTTTCCCTCTCCTTCTAGATACCACAGCATATTGCAAACGGCATCATGTCCCATAGACAGTTACCCTTCTTGTTGAACCCACCTTCTAGCCAGGTAAAGAAGATGTCTTCCACCTACTTGGGGGGAACCCAAGAGACCCCAAATAAAGAGAAGAAGAATGTTACATAAGCCAAGCTGTCAGATAGCGGATGATAAGATCCTTGACCTTTTCCACTGCTCCTTCACACAAAACACTCATTCAGAATTGTTCATACTGTATCAATTGTATTCTCTCTTCTCTTATATATTATGCTTGTTTACTGATTGGAAAAAAAAAAAAAAAGACACTTGTTAGGATTTCGGAATGGCCATGCCTCGGTTCTTAGGTGATCTATGATACGGATCCTGTCCAGTACCACTGCCAAAATGAACACTTGTACCTTGGAAGGGATCAAGGTCCTCCAAATGTTAACGAACTGGGGTACTATGAAGAGCTCCTCATTTTCCTTCTAAAGGAGGAATGGTAGAAGTTTCTGGCCATGAACACACACTTAGGTTTACCCTTCCAAATCCTTTGATTCTGAAGTAATCTAAATCCCATTCGACCTGTCAAACAGCTGCAAGCACTCCTCTACCTCCCTATCTTTAAGATTCTAGTGGAAAATAAGGCACCATATCACCTCTTTGCTTCTCCTATAAAAGAGTTCAAAATCAAAGCCTCTCCAAATGGGATGAACCTGTACGGTCTTGGACACACCTCACAGAACCGCCAAGACCCACTCCAATCATCCTCCCAATAATCGGATCCTTCTTCCATTTCCTACCACAAACTTGACGTTCCATGGACTAATCTTGTATCTTCATGATCCCTTTCAAGACCCCTACTCCATATAACTTGACAACAGGATTCGGATCCCAACTTTGTTTGGATATCCTAAATTTGGTTCCTGCTACTCTCCTCCGCAAAGCCCTCTCCTTTGAATTAAACCTCTATACCCACTTCCCAAGCAAGGCTTTATCATATGGAGTATCCTCAAACTAAGCTCCCACAATCCTTGGACTGACAAAACCAATTCCACTTAACCAAGTGGCACTTTCGTCTATCCCCTCTACCCTTCAAAGGAAATCCCTCTATAACTTCTCAAGATGTTTAGCTACAGACGTAGTCATTTTAAATGGGGACATGTAGAAAACCGAAAAGCTTCCGAGAGCGCTCTTGATCATAGTGATTCTCCTGCACAGGGAAAGGAAACTCATGTAGGACAATGCAATCTAACCTAGGATGATGCTTTAGAGATCTGAATTTGAAATTGCAGAATTTAATAAGACCTATAAACAATCAAGATTCACATTTCTACTCAAAAGAAAATCAAGTAGGAATTACTAAACAACCTAGGTCAATCACAATCCCGCAATAATAAATTTTCAAATCTAATTTGGGTGATCGTAATGGAAGTGAGAACTTCCACTGGCATAGGGATTTCAGTTCAATACTCAATATAATTTCCTTAATCAATTGAAGATTTCAAAAGATAAGTCTAGGCTCAACAAGGGTTAGTGGGTGTAACATGCATGTGAGGTATGTTTCAAACATTATGGAATTGAATCTCAAAGAAAACCAGCAGCAAGCTAATATCAATTGTAAAATTAAGGGTTAAGGTTTTAAAGGGGCTGTCTTAGGGTTAGAGGGGTATTATGATTGGGGTATGGCTGCTTTAGGGTTTTAGAGTAATGGTAATGATGTGAGTGTAACATGGCTGTACCAGCAATAGAGGAAGTGTAATAAATCTAGTACAGAAAAAGGGGCTGTCCAGATTTTTGGGCAGTAAGGAATAGGGACTGGTGTATAGTTGTAGGAGGGCTGCAAGAGGGGTGGCAACAATGGGGAATGGGTATGGAGGCTGGTGGTAGTAAATGGAAAGGATCTAGGGTTTAGGTTGGTTAAGGTTTGCTGGAAAACAAACAATCTAAAGAAGAAAGCAAAAGAGGAGAGAAGAAAAGAGATCTAGGGTTTTGTAAGGGAAACAAAGAAAACAGAAAATAAAGAAAAGATAAAGAAAGAAGAAGAAGAAGAAGAAGAAGATAGAGTCTTAGAGAAGATTACCTTGGAATCACTCCGAAATTGGCATCACACCATTCCCATCACAGGAGATTCTAAAAGCCAAAATTCTCTCATATTTCATTCATAAAATTTTTGTAAATTTCTAATCTCTAAAGAGCGTAATAATAGACAATCATAAAACGCTACTTAAAAAAAAATATCAAACTACCCTTATTATGTTCTCTCATAATAAACTAACTACAAGGGACAAAATAAAACAAAAACAAACTAGATAAAATCATGATTTAAAATATCGATACGTACCGACCGATACGTAGCCTATTTGGAGCTACCCGATACACTAGTGCGCTGGAAAAAAAAAATTCTATTGTATCGGGCCGATATAGACCCGATACACTCGATACGGGGATTTTTCAGTTAATTTTTTTTCTCATTCCATTTACACTAGGATCCACAATACAAGCCCGATACACACAACTTATTTACATAATATATTATATAAGTAAATGATTTTAACTTGATTTTACTTTCAATTACTTTAGATATTAATATGTAAATAAAGTCATCCCCCTGGTTATGATGCCCCAGTCCAGCTCTACTTATCAAGAGCCACTGGTTATGATGCCCAGTCCAAATCTTCAACTGACAGTTATGGATAGATCACGACTCAGCAGTAGGTATATGTACAACTGTACCTGGGCATGTACTGCACAATGATGACTGTGTCATCCTGTTTGGACCACTTATAATGTATCATTCTATTCAATTCCTAATCCCACAATGATAGAGTATGAGCCGACATGAAGCTCAATGTGGTATTGAGCTTCTATCATGTATATAACTTGATTTGCGAATATAATGGTCTATGTATTTTCATATTTTTAATTTATGAATGCAAGTGAGATTCTATCACTTGATTAAGTAACTATGGTTTGTATTTTCATACATATTTATCAGCGCGCATGCCTTTTTTAATTTATAAATTTGTTAACCCTCATATGTATGATTATAAATGTAGTTGGAGACCTTCATTTAGTTTGTTTTTAACTTATATTTGCATTAAAAGAGGTTTTATGCAAGGTATCCAAGTTTTTCCTTGCGTATCCAAGTTTTTTTTAGCGTATCCTGAATTTTTCCACCGTATCCAACCGATACACCGATACGTATCCTATTTTGAACTTACCAATACGGCGACCGATACCGATATTTTGAACCATGGATAAAATAAACAACTAAATAACTAAAGAGGTGGGCCGACCACTATGACTGCCCATGTTCATCGACGGCCTAATCTCGGCCCTTTAATCTCATCTCTCAATCCGACGGTTGATCGTCTTCCAAGTCGTGATCCAACGGTGGATCTCCATCATAAACAAAATTTAACGGTCTGATGTTTGGATCAGAAACTCTTCTTCTAATAAGCTAGTCTCTCAATCACCGGGTCCCAAATGTTCTTAGCTAGCAGCCTCGCACTGAGGGAAAGGCTAGGGTATCTAGTAAGGAAGGTACCTAGAAGAAAACCCATGATGCTGACCCAGTCTGCAAAAATGTCATCTCTAGCACACCCACCTCTATTAGGGTGCTATTGGTGAGATTGATACGCAGTCCTGAAGCCACCTCAAAGCACCTAAAAATCACCCGCATTTTACAACCTGCTCTCTAGATAGAAGCTCTCTGGTATCCTAACTACAATTTTCTTTTGAGAAAAAGAGAGCAAACTAACTAAATTTATGTTTGAAATTGATCAAGGAACAAGATTTGTATATTCTTACAACCCATCAAATATGGTTTATTACTTTATTTTTCAATAACAAAAGTGTAGCATGAAAAGCAGGCGTTACCACTAATCTAACTGCCAATTCAAAAGTAAAAAATAAAATGAGAGAGAGAGAGAGACTAGACGGCTAGAACCTTATCAGGATTCAGGAAAATCAAACTACTTGTTGTTTGTTAAGAACATACTAATCCTTTCTCAGAACACCTCTTAGAGGTTCAGGAGCATAAACAAATATTCAACTACCACACTCATCAAAATCTGAAGAAAAAAAAAACATTCATCATCACAAGCCAATGCATCAAATCCTGTTCCAACCACATCTAATCAGGCTTTGAGAAAGGAGAAAAAAAATCAAAAACAAAAACACGACTTACTTAACAGGCGGCTCGCGCTCCTTCCGAATCAACTTATCCATCTCATCAAATGGAAAAATCAAATTCTGCAAACTGGCAGCTTTAATCCACTTGGGCATATTCCTCTTCCCAATCAACCCAAACACCCTCTCCCTCATTGGAGCAGGAGACTCTCTCGGGTATCTCTGCAAGAAGTACTCAGCAAGCGCCAATTCAAGCACAAATTGCCCCAAAAACCACAACCTTGAATGCCCTGACTTCACATGCCTAGCATTTGTCCGATCACATGATGGGTGCTGGAAAGCCAAGTATAACAACGTATCTAATTGCTTTGCAGGATTATCATCGTCCAAGCGATCAGACGGCTCAAGGGGGTACCCTAGGGCTTGTTTGGCCTCGAGAATGTACTCATCCATCCATGTTTTATCAGCATTGTTGAGGCGAGAAGAAGGCAAGCAAGAACTCAATAGAGGGAAGGATTTGAGGGACAATTGAGGACTGTTGAGGAATCTCTCTGCTAATTTAGCGTCATCTAATGGGGGTTTTAGAATGAATCTCTTCGGGGGGATCTTTTTCTTCGGAGAGACAAACTTTTTTCGCTCTTCGAGTTCTTTGAGAAGTCTCTGAGGGCTACTTTTGGGGAGTTCTTGGGGGTCTACAGCAACTGCGAGAATACGGTAATTCGGCGAAATACCTTCTCTGAAATTAGGGTTTTTGGGGTTGATTTGGAGGGGAAAGGGAGAGAAAGAGGATGAGAAAGAAAGATCAGATGAAGGAGAGGAGTATGATTTGGAGAAATGTTTGAAGGGAGAAGAGAGTTCCATGGTGGAAGAAGAAAAGATGTCTACGTGAGAAAGAGAAGATGATGGGGATTTGAAACTGTTTATCAAGACCAGATTTTTGTGGGGTTTTGCAGGATTTCGGTCGCCATTAACGAAGGTTTTTCGCGGGTTTTTCTGTTCCGGGGTTTTGTAGTAGCAGAGAAGTGGATAAGGTGAAGTGTAGAGAAGCAATGCAGTTGAGATGTTTTGTATGCAAAATAGTGAAATACCAATGCTTTTAAAACCGGACCGGGCGTCGAATCGTTTGGGTTCCCGTTCCCGGTTCGACCGGTCCAATCGGGAAGAAGAACATGAATAAGGGCTAGCATGATATTGGGCCCACACATAAGCACATGCTTAAGCAAACCTCTCAAGCGATCCCAATTTGTTTTCTTAAACAAAAAAAAATTATGTCAATTTGTTTTAATTTCTTTTAAAATCTTAATTGAGCTTATATTAATATTTACCAATTGAGATTAATGAGTTTAATATGCTTGAAAGGATCTTGTTTCTTTCTAAAACTCAGCAACGCTTCAAAGAAAGCACTTGACGAAGCTTCTCATTTCAAAGAAAAGAATGGTGACCCTAATCACTTACGTAGTTATTGAGAAACATAGTGACAGGGTTGGTGCAGTTGGCTAACATCTCAGGATTGCTCCCTGTGGTCAACTCTCACTCTTCGACTTATCCTAATTTATCCTAATTTCTGTAGGAAAATTTTCGAGTGATCAATGCAGATACCCAAAGGACTAGTCTTGGCTTGAAGGCTGGGACACCATTCATTACTGAGGGAAAAAAATTATTCGTTACTTTTTCTAAAATCTTAGTTGGGTCACCAAAAAAATCTTCCTAATTGGGTCACCAAAAATCTTCCTAATTGGGTCACCAAAAAAATCTTCCAAATTTGCCATTTAGGGTCAGTTCTTTTGTTGAGACTTTTAAAGTCGGCTCCTTAATTTGAGTCACTTTGTAAAGGATCCCGTGTGATTTAAATGGCATCAGTTCCAAAAAACAGTCTCATACCAAGGTGACCTCAAAATGGACAGGCAAGAATAGTGACACCATTGTCCATGCCACACAAGCTTTTTCAGGGCAACGGATTATGTCTGGCAGCGAGATCCATACTGGAGCACCACTCTTCAGACGCGGGAAGGCATTTAACTATGGGAGTGATAACATGCATTGCACATTCCGTTGAATGGTGCACGCACACCTCCAAGCTTGCCACATGTCCTCTTTGACATCCATTAACTCGTAGAATCTTGGTTATGATTTCACTCATTCATGTGATTTATTTTTTTAAGATATTCTTTCTAAAAACTAAAGTTAGATTATTTAACCCTAAGGGTGAGTGAATCATAACCACAGTTAATGGGTGTCAACGAGCACACGTGACAAGCTAGGAAGGTATTCATCTACTGTCCAATGGAACATGCGGGATGAATGCTATCACCTCCTTAGTGGAACACCGTTCCAAGTGTCGGCTGGTGCCCGAGTGTGGATCTCGAACATCTGCCAGAGGCAATCCGTTGCCCATTTAACTGTCAATCGCTACCTGAAATTCACAAATTAAATTAAACTACGATTATTAGAGTTGGATTGAACAGAGCAGATCCGCAGTCAAATTTCTAAGCATAATTATACTAACATACGAGCTGAGAAAATTTTCCTCTACGTTGCAAACTCGGGTTGATAAATAAATTAGAGATAGAACAAGGGGAGAACATCCTAAAACAGCTATACATTTTGCTTCCCCCAGATAGAACCCCTGTGAGCTGAACAATGCTTTTAACATGGAGACCTCATTGGCGTGCATTGCACCTCCGATCTCTCGGCCACAGCATCAGCATGCAATCTCACACAAGTGTTTCACTTCCGACTACTCTGCTGCAATATCAGCAGGCACTCTCTCATACAAGCCATGAATCAAAGTTGATTTTGACATCTGAGGCTCCTTTTCCAGGATTGCAATCACATCCTTAACTGAGATACTGCGAAAGACCCTAGTTTGAGGCATAACTTGATTCCTCCCAAATTTTCTTATGGTCCCTGTCACAAACCAACAAAGGAAGAAAAACACTTAAACATTAACTACCAAGTGGAATAACTGGTCCATCATAACCTTTTTTTTTTTCTTCTTAAACCAGTCTGATGATTGTACTTGTCCATATCTCCTAAATGATTGAAGCAATACATTTCCCCAGCACTCCAAAGATGTGGTGGACTAGATGGTTATGGTCATTTGATTCGCCAAATTTTTTCATTGGAGACCTAGGTGGGAGCTGCAAAATAGTTATGAGATCCTCCTCTACAAGTCACATGTAATAGACTAATAGTAAGCCATTGGCAGAGCATCCTTACAAATTACAAAGAAGTGCTTCATATTTCCACCATCATTTATGATGGACCAAGTCTCCAAACTGGAAACTCGGCCTAGCAACTCAATCAGAGTTGACTCATGAATTAGTGGGGCCAAGTCACCAGAACAAGGGTTCAATCCTGTGCTTGTAGTTCTATTAAACATTGCTTAGTGTAGCAGTCATGAGATCTCAGCTTCTAAAATCAGATAACAATTTAAATCATACTTACCAGATGCAGAAGAAGCAGAGGGGTCTTTGTTTTCCGCTACTTGATTGCCCCTTGAGGTTGATAAAAGCTTGCGGCTCACGTCTTTACCTGTTTGAGTAGCACCAAATGCTGCATCCATTCCTCCTTCACGCTTTTGCCGTGCTTGTTCGGCCATAAGCTGCCACTTTGATAGCATATCATCTCCGCCAACGGCTGCTCGAGCAGCAACATTTGCTGCTGTTGTCCGCATTTTATCATCCTCTTTGTTTGCCTGCAGGTATAGGAGAAAGTAAAAAAAAACAAGTTCTTTGTTCGGGTGGGTGAGGTGAATGGACTGAAGTCAATCATCCTTGATGAACTGACCCCAATTGTATACACGGCACACATACCCATCATACGGGGACCATTTGATTGTTGGGCCATACATATAGGATGAGAATGGAGACAATGAAGCTTAGGTTTGTCATATTGTATCTTCTCCTTTTTGTCAGGAGAAGACACGTGTCCCTGTCAATAAATACCTTGAGTGTTTTTAAACGGCCTTCGTCTTTCTCCTTATCGCAACCATCTCCAGTCTTTCCCTCAGGCTGCATTCACACATATTGAAACCAGAGTTCATGTCTGTTTTCCATACATTACATCATTTTATATATATATATATATATATAATTAAATTCTGTACAACTGTCATAAATTTTGAAAAAGACCTGCGAGACACTCACTTCATTGGGTTTTCGGAGCTTTTCTGTTTCTTTGGCCTGTATTTTCTCCCAATCCTCCTTAGCTTTCCGGTTGATTACCAAAATTTGGCATTGAACATCTGAGGTAATAAGAGACCAGTGTCTTGGCTTTTCAATATCAACCCTCTACAAAACAATTCGTCTAAAATCAGGAAAAAGAAGATAGATGATGATTCAAGTTAGTGGGATGGAGAAACAAAAACTGACCTGTTTTGATAGTCTGATCAGATTATTTATCAATCCACGCATTCTTTCCTCCACGCTCTGAAGATTCAGTTGCATAAAAAACACAGCAAAAAGACAAAAACAAAAATAATAAGCTAGCATCTTACCAATGACAGGCAACGTTCCACATCGTTGCTTATACTCTTTAAGCCAAATTTGGACACTGTCATAAACACGAAAAGTCAAGCAATTCAGTCATGCAACTGATTTTACTTTCACCTTGTTTCATAATATGCATAAATATCTCATGGGTTTACAAAAGAATTTACTCAAGAGGGCAAGAAAAGTTTTTAACTGATTTGCGTTAATTTTTTCTGAAGGGGATTTTTCTGCAACATCAGCCTTTTTTCTTCTTCTTGTACAACCCTTCGAGATGCTTCTGAAGCTCGACTTTCCTCCTTAGGCCCAGAAAATAGCTGCTCTTCCTCTTCCTGTTCCAAAACACTATCCATGTCATTATGGGCTTCTAAAATTGTAGTTTAAATTTTCTCAGTTAGATAATAATTTCAACTAAAGCAGACTTAATGAATTGACAACCAAACAAAACAGCATACCCTTAGATTCACTCCACTGACAGCAGTAACGTCATTAAGTTGTTCGATGCTTTGATCCAGAAAGGCCCCAGATACCTTCTGCTTTTTACTGTGTGGTGTCACATGAAATATGTTGGGAGAACAATTATTAGAATCAAACAAGGCAAATATTAGATGCGGAATAAGATCCAGGTTTGAATGGACCGTTACAAATCATTTTAAGTTGTGATAGACCAGGAAATAGTACTTCACCTTGACTGGGGTGACAAAATTCCAAGAGCTTCAAAAGGTTTCTTCTGGCCAATAGAAGATTTTTTGGGGGGTGTCCTGTCAGTAGTTACAGCCCCAATTGAAGTTGTTGCAGATGTGATCTGAGCACGCATCTGGTAAAATATAGGAGCAACAAGGAAACCATGTTAGCCAATAGCAGCAAACAACAGCAAGGAAGATGAAAAGACAACATCTACTTTTCAAATTAGATGAAGTTGGCAGTGGATATTAGACCAGAAAGTAATTCCAACATGCAAAGCAAGTTATCCTGTCATAAAGATTTGATACTAAACAGTAAACATGATAGAGAGCTAAGAATGCAACAAGGGGGATAATAGCAAGTTCATTTTCTCATATGCCTTCCCTGCATGATCTGTGGTATCGATATAATGTCTCCAGTCCCATGTGTCTTCGCATAAGAATGAATTGAATATGGACAGTACAAACGGATATTGACCTGAACATATATGCTGCTTTTTACCGATCAAATAAAAGAAAGACATATTTTGTTCTTCAGTTACCCCACATATCCATCACCTTATATTGCATGGTGTGTTTTGATATCCCTACCACAGACACAATACTAGTTCCCAATCTACAATATTGTGACCTAAACAGATAAATTTCTGTTTTCATCAATGAACCATATCTAGACAGTATGAACGCTCATTGAAGTAAACTCAACATTGTAGAAACTCATTGGATCCAACCAAGCCAATAGGCATTTTTACTGAAATTCTCAGATTGGTCCAAATAATATAAGACATTTTTTTCTTCAGTTACCCCACATATCCATCACCTTATATTGCATGGTGTGTTTTGATATCCCTACCACAGATAGAATACTAGTTCCCAATCTACAATTTCGGACAACACAATTTTGGACAATATTGTGACCCAAACAGATACATTTCTGTTTTCATCAATGAACCACATCTAGACAATATGAACACTCATTGAAGTAAACTTAACATCATAGAAACTCATCGGATTTGAGTCCAACCAATCCAATAGGTAGTTTTACTGAAATTCTCAGATTGGTCCAAATAATATATGTTTCAGCTTGAGTATTCCAAGCATGTCTAATCCCATGTTATAGCTGATATTGTAGGTACCAATTGACCTGGAGAAGGGTCCAGGTTCCTAGGAAGTTTCTTAGTCTTCTTTGGTTTTGAGTTCAAGTCAGTATGCTTTTAGCAAAATCCTCAGGATGAAATTAAGGTTGACTTTTTCAAGTAATCTCATCAAATGTTGCTATGGATGACCTCGTAAGCACCTACGGAATGGAATCCATACATCAAATTTTAGTAAATTTGAATAAAACACATAAGCTTTGGCTTTAATAGAAAGGAATGACAAGGATTCGTGTTGCCAACCACATGTATTTTGGGATGAGTTACTGAGGATGAATAAAACACAAAAGTCTTGGTGATAAAGGTAAGGTACCGGCACAGTAGGTTCCAGTTGTGATGTCATGGAAGATGGAACTAAATTTGTAGGCATCATACTTTTAGATGTCGAAAAAGCCATTCTAGAAGACTGCTTCCCTAAAGATTCATACTTTATAGTAGCAGGTAGTGCAGCATTTCCTTGGTCAACCTGTACAGCACCAAAGGAAGAACCTTGAGGAGCCGAACACTGGGATTTGTACTGCAGCTCAGAAATCTGATCATCTGGTTCCTGTTTCACATAAGCCATCGGCGACAAAGCACCACTTTTCTGCTCTTTATTCATCGACGGTTGCCATAAAATTGGATTCTGCTGCTTTGCTGAATTGTTTGTCAAGTGAGAAATAGATCCACCCAGCATTCTCTTGGGTTCACTAATAGAGTTCTGCATTTCATATTTCGGAGCACTCATCATGTTCCTGGGCTGAGTTGCCCCTTCTAACTGTGTTGAAACCATGCCTTGATGAACCAGAGGACCTTGCCTCATTTGTGAAACTTGAGTTTGTGGTTTAAGAGAAGTTGCTACACCACTGTCTGGTGGCCTAGAATATGCATGAGCAAGATAATTACCAACTGTCCCTCCATACACAGGGAAAGATGTCTGTGGCAAGTTTACATGCTGCTGCTGCTGATTATTAAGTCCTTGTATCGGGATCGTAGGAAGCTCCTTTTCTTGCTTAACAGTGTTCATGCTCGAAGAAGACATTTGGTTTAGATTCATCCCGTGCGACTCCGACTGATTCCCCACCTCTCGGGACTTCTGAGCACTGCTTTCTATGGTTGTAAATTTTGAATCAGCCTGCGACGTGTCTGCAGAAGACCTGTGGCCCTTCCGATAAAGTTGTGCAAATGAATGGGGATCGGTGAATTGTGAGGCACTAAGAGACGGCATTTTGTGCTGGTGCTGCTGCTGAGAAGCTTGATATTGTAACTGAACTTGGGGGGATCCTGTTCGTGAGTTCCGAGCAGCCTGAGCTTTATCCTGTTCTTGACATTTACCATGTGGCAAAATTAGAGAGTACATAGGTTCAGTAAAATTGCATAGATTTTCAACTTGCCTGCGTTTGTACTTTGGCTAGTGCCTGTCTGAGCATCTGGTCCCCCACAATATTCCTCATGAGCCTGACAAAGCTCTCTTTGTTGATTTCATTTCTCTGGGAACAAAAATAATGGCAGCTGAAAATTAGAATGAGGCATAATATGACAGTTCAATCTAAGAAATCAATGCAGAATAGTTGATATACAAATCTATATTCAAAACCCACCCTCAACTTAGAATAAAGTGTCTGAAGCTGCATAGCTCTGTCTTTATCAAGGTGGGGAACTATGACTGGGAGTAACAAGGCAAATGGTACTTGTTTACCACGATTCATTGGGTTGCTTGCCTGGTCTGCTGCTGTTGACTGTTGATTATTCATCTTGTGGAATTTTGAATGTTGATTTTGGATCTCTGGATGCCATATCTCTGGGAAGTGAACAGGATTTTGTTCAGAGACCTGCACCCCATTTTTTTGGGAGAACTGGAGCAGATTTTGCTCCGTCTGCCGTTGTTGATCATCATGGGATTGTTTCTGCTGCAAAGGGAGCTGACTGAGCTCCTGTGAGTTATCAATTTGTTGTGACTGATTCTCAGTACCAAATCCATGTTGAGTTAGTTCCAATTCCAACCGTTGCTCTTGCGGTTGAAAATTCTTTAGTTCTTCTTGTTGACTTTGGCAGGCAACAGTTTCTTCTTGGCTGGAAGTTTGCCACTGCGGAAACATCTGACTGGAAGTAGGATTGCTTCCTTGGGACAAAACTGTTGTTTTTAAAAGTTGCATAGTTGATGACTACATTAGAATCAAGTAATTTATATGCATAACATATAAAAAATCGAATTAAAGGGAGACACACACATGGCGAGAGAGAGAGAGAGGAAACACTTTACACTTGTGTGGTTTAGTCTTTTACAACACAAATTCTCAGCTTAACGATAAGCTGAACATAATACCTTTTAAGGATTAAAAAGATACTGCATTATGATTAACCAACATATTATATTACAATATTCTTAGTCAAGGCGATGCATAGATGTCAATAATGCCAACTCGCCAAAAATATCCTACCATGTAATTAGTCAAGAGAGTCTATAAACATATCAACCGACCATTTCCTGTCTTCAAAAACAAGTTCTGATGTATTTGCCAACCATCCATATCTCACACTAGGATAGTCTCTACCTACAAATGCTCCCATTAAGTACTGAATTCAAATGGCTCGGCAATAGAAGCCATGCAATGCATATGCATTTGAATTCGAGAGCCTTCGTCCAAGCCCACTGAATTTTGATATCTTCGCACAGCCCAACTCAATAAAGAGATTCTAAGCTATGCGCCACCAGTCTGTACTTGGCATCCACACTTGACACATTAAAAACATATTGTCATGTAATCTTTTGAAAGACCAAGTTTCCCCCAATTTATATAGACCATTTACAGTCAGTAAGCATGCCCAATCAGCATCTGGAGAAATATTAAAACCTAGAAGTATCCATTGATTCCACACAATCCCCTTTTCAGGAACATATATTGTATACATTCAAGCGGGGGGGGGGGTATACATAAAAAAAAATCAGTCACCCCAACCCCACCAATATATGCTAAATCTGATTTTGAACCAAACTCTAATCGCCTCCTGAATCAACCAAGGGTTCTCCTTCTGAATAAATTATATTAGTTCCCAGCTTCACTTACAATTAAATTTTCTTTACTTTTCTCTTGTGAATCCATAATAATAACACTAAATAGAACCGGCTTTATTTGAAAGCAAACTCTATTGATATAGAGATTTTATCCACTTCCATGTTAAATGTTATCTAGATTCATGCATACGGTTTGTGAATGTACAAAAGTTGTAAAACATGTAAAATTGAAGAGATGTGTCACAAAAAGAAAGAGAAAAGTGTTTAATCATAATTGTACCACTATCTGAATCAGACGGCTGAGAAGTAGACATATCTCCTTCTATGTCTCTATTTAGGGCGGCAGTGAACGCCTCTACGTCCGCCCCATAATGTATAGTTTCGTCCTGCAAAACATAGGGAAAAAAAAGGGATTTTGGAATTTCCCTATGAATCTTAGCAGGATATAGAAGAGGGGGGAGAGAGAAGAGATCAATAACCTCGTCGTCTTCGAGGAGCTTCACAATGGAAAGGTCCATTTTAACCTTTTCTAAAACTAATCACGTCACCACCTTCTTTATTTTATCTTGTTGGCAGATGACCGTAAGGTTTCTCTGTGGTAATTGAGCCATTATGTTCTGGAAGAAACCCTACTCGTCCCATGACAAAATTTTGTTCTCTAGTTCTGAGGAAAAGGAATAAAAAAGAAAAAAAAAATAGTTTAGACAGTTAAAAATTTAGAAAGCGTTGTTCCAGACACATCCAAGCAAGGAAGAAATGGTTTTTTCTTAAGAGAGGCCTTAACTTTTACAGACACCCAGTAATTTTTAAATATCAGACCTATTCTTGAAGCAGAAACTGTAACAATATATGCCGATGGATGGTTAAGCCCTGCCCACTGTTAGTAGTGAGTCTACTCAAAAGTATATTCTAGATCTTAAGCGTCTATTTTTGGAAAAAAGGCCCTACTCAGATTGGCAGCATAGCTCGTAGTCAGAGCACAAACTGAGATAGGCACAAAGAAAAATGGCCATAAAAACAAAAATCAAGTGGGAAAAAAGTAAACAAAATGGCGTTAATGCTAATAAGTAATGATGAATTGTTCTGCAAGTAGAACAAATTACATTTTGTACATTTTAACCATTAAAAAAAAAGACAACTCATTTTTTGAATATTTGAATTACATAATACATTGAAATAGCCTTATTCTTTCCATATCTCTCACCAAACCCAAACTATATAATACACTAGCAGGATACCCCTGCGATGCTAGGGAAAAAATAAATAATTTTTTACAATAAATAAATTTTCACTGTATAAAAAATCTAAATTTATAATATTAAATGAGGAAAAAGAAAAAACTACAACAATAGTTAACTAAAATACAATAAACCCTACTCCAACTGATCCATGCATGCACCTTTCTTTGAATTCTTAAGTCCTACTGAGAAGCCAAAACAATATAATTAAGCATTTTCAACACTGCACAAAGAAACATGAGTGACCATATTCTTCTAAGAAAACTAAAGAAAAGAAAAACAATATAGGAACTGAATAATGAAGTTGATGCACTTTATTGTTATTTGCTTCTCTTCTTCTCACTTCGGAAATTTTTTGTTTTATATACACAAAACCAAGACAAATAAATAAGAAAATGAGATAAAATTTTCGCCTTTCTCACAAGTACATCCTCAGTTTTCCTTCTTTTAGCAATTTAAATTATAATCCATCCGTTTACGAATAAGGGGATTTGTTTTTTTTTTAATAAGGCGAATTTTAAATGCCTTACTACAATTGTAGTTTAAACAAAAGCCTAATCTCACAAAGAAAATAATAATTAGGAATCAATTGACCCAATAAACAGTTGTAAAAATATTTATCATAATTTCTATCTGGAAAACTCATTGAAACACTAACTTCAAAATTTTAAGTGATGCCCAAACGGGATAAGATAGTTAAAATGTGAACTACCTCAAAATATTTTCTTAACTATTAGAAGAAATATAAAATGTGAAAGCCTAAAAAAAGTATACCTGAAGACCTTATAATTCAAGGATTTGCAAAAGACCCCGATACAAATATGAGATCAAAGCAGGATATCAATTGTGAAATCTAATGCATATAAACTTTTGAAGAAAAGGCGTTCTAACCCAAATCCAAAATAAATAAATAAGATTCAATGCCGAAATTAGTTAAGTAATCAGTGATAAAATCGTACATAATACATACACACATATATAGACACAAAATACAGGCATACACATGTACCAAAATAGAGACTTTTAGGGATTATGTATAATCTGAACATACCTTATAAAGGACAATGCCTAAGAGTTTAAAACCCAAGATTTTTTAGGGAATATAGTGAAGTCGAAATTTTTAAAGAGTACCAAAAGAAAAAGAGAAATGTATATTACCTCGGTATTCCATGGAATAAAAAGAAAACAATGAAAACTATATACATTGATATCAATACAAAAATATAACCCTTTTGAAACATCGACAGAGTAAAAGGAATTTGATTTTCCTAAGAATATTGAAGTAAAACCAAAATAAATAAATAAATAAGACAAGAAATAAAAGGTAACGATAAGAACATATAAAACGTATCAGTATATACCGAAAAAGGGGGGAAACTAGCGAAAATCATTTTCTAGTACAAAATAAATAAAGAAAAATGATGAAAAAAAAGATCACCAAATAAAGAAGACATAATCACATCTCTAACTCTAAACAAAGAAACAAGAAAAAAAAACAATGAAAAAAAAACTCAGAGAAATCATCATCCAAGCCCTATCCCAACCAATTGGGGTCAGTTGCACAAATCATGTTTCACTATTCTATGCACTATCTAGAATCATATATTCCATTAGATCATAAGATTTCACATCTTTTTTGAATATTTCTCCCTATGTCCTTTTCGGTCATTCCTTGTCCTTATAAAAACTCAAAGAGAGAGAAAAATAAATTCAGACTTAATATATCACAACAGAAGAAGGTAAGATTATAGAATAAATTAATTAAATTCCATGTGTCCTTAAGTGTCAAAAGCTATTAAAGTCTGCAATATGCATCAATGTTGTTAAGGGCAGACACCTAGCCACCTAGGCGACCGGCCGACCACCTCTCGGGCACCTTTAAAAAAATACAATGTTAAGCCCCCTATGTTTTGAAACTTACAAATACCCCTCTATGTTTCAGACACTTCAGTAAAGCATGCCTTTCCCCCTCATTATATTCATGGGTCTCCTCTGTTGTCGATGCCTTTCCCTCAAACAAAAAAAATTGATGTGCCTTGCATTTATGATTGGGAGAAAATTGTTCGTCACAATTGTAACATACCCCCTTTTCTCTTCTTGCCTTCATTTCCTCAATTGTCAATTTCTTGAAATTTGGATTAATAAGTTTGGAAGACGTCCCAACCTGAGGTGGATTTTTAGGTGGTGTTCCTCGGTTCCAGTTGAACCTAGTAACACGTCACGCACGCGAAAGCTTTTCCTCAAATAATCTAGCCAATATAATAGCATGGAAGAGATCCCTGGGTTCCTTGCTTTGCACGTCCAGTTGCACGTCAGAGGGTATATTTGTTAATTGATTAGTCATCCTCTCAAACTCCATCTAGTATTCTCATAGGAAGCCGGTTTGCTTCAGGTTTTTTAGTGCGATTGAAAAATCGTCATATTTGGTTGGACCAAACCAAGATATAAGAGACACGGTAAAGAGTCGCCATGGTACCCCATCTCCATAGTGTTGTTCTAACTAGTAATACCATTGTCGGGCTTCTTTATCCAAGTAGAAGGATGCGATTGTGACTTGTGTTGGTGGTATCTAATAAAATTTTAAGTCGTTAATCCATGAGATCGGATCAGTCCCATCAAATCTTGGAAATTCTAGCTTGAGCGTAAGCAACCTTGCTGTTTGCGCATTGACATGGTGACTATGGACTTCGCCGCCTAGATTGTCATCGTGTACTCACTACATCCAGATCCTCAAGCTTTTTCAAGATGATATCCAACTTTGTTATAATGTCGGACTGATCCATGGTGCTACAGCCTTCTTTTGTTTCCGTCTGGGTGGCATTAACGATAGGAACAACACTCTGATAGCAATTGAAACAGTCTAGAACTGTTCCAAGCCTCTCTTGATAAAAATGGACCAGATTTAAAGAAAATTAGGGGAAAATCAATCTCATCAAAGGGAGATTGCAACCTTAGAACTCATTGAAGAGAGTTCTCACCTCCTCTTAGGTTGAACCAAAAATTATTCATTACCCTAAAGAAGATTACATTCATCAATAAATTCTAGACGTATCTACCTTACCCACACAGCAAGATAACTAAGACTCCAACTAAATAAAGAAGTACTGAGAATAGAGACTTCTATAAAATCAAATTACTACTCAAAATAGACTAAAACTCCTACTACTATTTGGGTAACTACTCAAAATAGACTCCTACTAAATAATGACTAAGTGGAATCATTACATGCACGTTCAAGAGTCCCTGCAATGAATATGATCCCAAAAAAAAAATGCACGCATCACCAAGGTATAAATCATGGTCTTGAAGAGTTGTAACTGAGAATACGGTGCTGCTCAAGATGGCAATGAGAAAAGCAAACAACTGGTAATAAACAATAAAGAATTGAAACTAATTAGATTAACCAAACACTCAAAGGGTAGTTAGGAAGAACACTTATTCAAAAATGAGTTGAACAAAGTTTAACCAGAAGCAACAAAATCACTGTCGAATTATGGTTAGCATTTAATCCATAAGAGAAAATTAGGGTAAAATACAATGGCTAGTTAATACCCTAATAATAATCAAAACATACAAACATTAGAAAATCTGCCTAAATAAACGAAAAATAAAAAAGGATTTGGCTAACTCTTCCTATAAGATTATTCTTAGAACTGGCCTTTAGAAACTCTTCAAAGGATTCAGGAGAATTTTTTAAAAAAAAAATAGAAAAAGATCATTCAAAATCTTGGAGAGTATGAATGTATTAGTATGAATTTTAAGAAGCAACTTCACCTCCAGATAAATTGATTCAAAGCTCCGAAATCTCTGTAAGAAGTTATGGTGTTTTAGGTCTACTTTGATTCTCAAGTTCGCCCGAGAACTCTTCTCAGAGATTCCCTGTTTTACAAAACCAAATAAGAAAGACTCGTACTACTACGTTCCGGTGCCAACTGGCGGGGAGAACACCGGTATTAAGTATTAACCAAACGAAGACACGTATCCGTGAATGCCACAGTAGAGTCGGGTACTCCGGTTTGCATTAATTAACCCTATAGGATTAATCAAATAATATTAGAAAAATTACGGTTACCTCCCTAAGGTTTGGTGAAATTACAAGACCTCCCATCTTGTTTCAAAAATTATACTATCCTTTCTGTTAGGATGGTCAATTTAACACCGTTAACGGATAACATATTTTTAGGATTTTATCCAACTGAGTTAAAAGTTTTTCTTTCTCTCACACCAAGGTTTTCTTTCCCTCACCACGCTGTCTCAACCGTCTCAACGCCGGTTATCATCCACGTTGGTCGTCGTCAACACCCGCCATTATTGATAAGTTCTCTCTTCTTCGTTAGGGTTTCGCTTCCTGCGACAAAAATATGGGTGGTGTTAGGCGCACCCCAATACATTATGAGTTCACCCCCATTAATTTTATTTTTGCCTTTTTCAGTTTTCCCTAAACTTAATAATAGCCGCAACCCATGTTTTGGCATCGTTTCTCCTTCCTCTTTGCATCAGCCCTTACCCTTGGGTGGACTTGTTATTGGAATGGTGATCCTTGCATTTTGGCTTGTGGTTAGTGAATATGTGGACAGTTTTATAGTGTCCAGACATTGGACTTTCTTACTATTGATTTTGCTTTCTCAATCATTTTTTTCATTAGTTACATGCATGCTTGATCTCCTTTACAGTTACGTTCTTCTGAGTTGCCGGACTGCTTTCTTATAGTTCTTTGCATATCCAACTCCAGAGCTTTGAGTACCACACAACCTTCAAATGGTGTTGCATTTTGAATAGTAAGTACGATCTACCTCCCCCTCCGACCAACTATTGTATGTCGTAACGTAGGGAATCACTTAACTTTTTCGTCATCAACGTTGCTTTATTCTTTAGAAATCACAAGCAAAATTAATTTGGGCATCATTTCTTATAACACTTGCAACGAATATGGATAATCTGATAATGGAAGATTTGGGCACCATTTCTTATAACACTTACAACGAATATGGATAATCTGATAATGGAAGGTGGCTCAAAGGAGAAGGGGCAGGTAGCTCTTTTTGCTTTGACAATTAATCCATGTATGTGGTTTGATTTAGCCGCACGACTTCAAATATGATTGTTTCACTCCTTCAATTTTAATTTAGCTTAATAGGTAATGTCTAAAATTGTGATTGGTGTGTAGTTATAAATTTTATAGCTATTTTTTTTTTTTTTTGAGTGTACAAATAATTTCATGATTTTAATGGGGTGCAGTCATCAAAAGGTGGGGTGCGCCTAACAGCACCCAAAAATAATTAAATAAATTTGTGCCTTTCTTCTGCCCACCATTAATGGTGCGCTTTATTTCCTTTTTGTTCTTATGTTTTGACATTAATTGGAGATAGAAGCCACTTTAAGTATTCATGCCCATTATGCTTAAGCTGTTGAAACCTTTATAGAGTTTGATTACTTATAGTTTTTCGTATTACATATCTTGCAATAAAGACCAAAACTTCTTAACCAAAGAACAAGAAGACATAACTAAAGATTACAATCTACTTGAACATGTTACCCACCAAAAAGAACCTGATACAAAATTTCAATCTTTCTTAAAAAGGGAAAAACAAACTCTCGGCATGAGCTGTGGTAATAAAATCACACTTTCAGCTTACATGGTTCATTCAAAACACAAAAATTTTAAATTACAAGCTCATTAGTCTATAACTAGTTAGCTTTAAAATCAATCCACTCTTTAATGGTGGAATACATAAACAGATTCTAGTGCAAGACCAATTTAGCATTAAATAATACAACATAAGCAATCCCCGCTAAAAATAATGGGAATGTGCTATTTTACCGATTGCACCCATGAAAGAACAAGTGGGTTGAATAAATAATTTTTATAATATTATTAATATTTCAGAGATAATTTAGACATTTTAAAAAAATTATAAAGCATGACATCATCAAAATCCATCAATGTTATTAACGGCATATTAGCAGAAGAGAGAATTTGTTAACTGACAATTGAAACATAGGGGAGGCTGGTGTAATGTTTGAAAAAAGAGGCAGGGGGGTCTTTGCAATTTTACCAAACCTCAAGGTAGGTAATTATAATTTACCCAATAACATTTTTATCACCATTGCGACGCAACCGGTTCCTAATGCCCGGGTTCGATTTGATTAAACTTAAGAGTGCTAGCCCTAGACAAATTAAAACCTGATGTTGCAACCCAGTAACAGGTTGATGGTTTGACAAATGTTGTCACTACTTTTTGTCTTTGGAAGACTGGCTACCATTTCTATTAATCATAGGGGCTAATGACGAGAAGGGTTAATAAAATAAAATTTTATTGTCTTGCACCAATGGTCCCATTTATTGATGACATTAATATTTATGATTAAGGGCTATCAATGAGCCTAGGCGGATTAGGATACGGTTAGGCTTGGTTAGGTCCGATTCTAAATGAGCCAATTATTTATAGTCTAGGCCTTACCCATTTTTTTAATCGGGACAAACTTTATTATCAACCAAATTCTGTCAACTCGTCTCTAAATAAATATATTATATACATGTATTTGTATACATATTGATATCTGTTTCCTTTACCATGTAAGAGAAGAAGTTGATGTCAACCAACACCTTTTTTGGTAAATGAGATATTAATTAAACAAGATGAGTAATTATAGAGGAGGAAGCCTCGCAAGCTGGAGTCAACCAACACTTCATCTTCTTAAAATTTCATCATTAAAACTCAATTTTTTCATCTTAATCACAAAGAGTTGAATAGCGAAAATACCCCTCATCAGTATTTGGCTCAGGATCCTCTCGAGTTGAACTCGAGAGAATCTCTTGAGTTCGAACCCCTAGAGGTCGCCACGTGTCTCCTTTGACACTCCTTAACTATGGGTAAGGTTCGCCCACCCCTAGGGTTCACCCATCCATCCTTGTTTTTTTTTTTTAAAATATTAATTCTTTTTTTTAATTAAAAACTTTTTTTAATATTAAAAAAACTCTAAAAACAGTTTTTTAATTTAAAAAATAATAATTAATATTTTTAAAAAAAACCAAGGATGGGTGGGTAAACCCTAGGGGTGGGTGAACCTTACCCATGGTTAAGGGGTGTCAAAGGAGACACATGGCGACCTCTAGGGGATTGAACTTGAGAGATTCTCTCGAGTTTTACTCGAGAGATTCTCTCGAGTTTAGTATTTTTGTTCCAAACACATCCCTTACCAAGATTTTTGATACCAAATATGTCCCCTAACAAGATTTTGATATCAAAAATATTCCATGTTATATTTTTTATTCCCAACATGTCCTTAACAAGAATTGGATACTGACAATACCCCCCCCCCCACATGATTTTTTTTTTAATTCTCAACATGTCCTGTGTGGATTTAATACCCAAAAACACCCTCATGATTTTTTTATTCCCAAAAATTGGATACTCAAAATACCCCTTATTATTTTATTATTCCCAATTCGAAATTAAAAATATCCTTCATGATTTGTTTTTGTTTTCAACATGTCCCATAATAAGAATTTGATACCAAAATACCCCTTGTGATTTTGTTATTCCCAATGTCATCCCCGTACCAAGAATGTGATACCCAAAAATACCCCTCATAAATTTTTTTGATACCACAATATCCTCATAATTTTTTTTATTCTTACACGTCCCGTAACAATAATTTACTATCAAAAATACCCCCCTTAATCAATAAGGTTGTACGTGCACAAACAACTACTATTATGATATAAACCACACTATTCCTATCTATAACTATTAACAATAGATAGATGATGCCATTGTAACCTAAGTACGTACCTCCCTCCCCAGCCAACAAAAAAAAAAGTCAGGTACAACAACATGTGTAGAGTTGAATTTGTGTGTCATCATAAAACCAGCCCTAAACACCATAGTCAGTCCGCAATTAGGGGTAGAGCCAAGATTTTCTTGTAAGGAGCAAGCGATAGTCGATTGATAATGTCAATAACTACTTATGAGTTTGTGGAGAATGATTGAGTGGTTACAAAACATTACGGGTCTAGGGGTGAGTGAGGTTCGAATCCCATATGTGTTCGGGGGCATAGGCCCCAGGAAAATTGTTAAGAACCATATATAATAATTTTTTTTTTTTCAAAATACGTATAATATTTTTCTTATTATTACCATGCCACTCTGGGACCCTTTTGGTGGGTGGTGCAAATTATGGTGCAATTGTCACTACCACTTGAAATGTAACAATCGCAAATGATTTCAATGTGACCCAACTATCCAGCCCTGGTTAGGAGGGCTTGGGTCCAGGGTTCATGACCCGGTCCTTAATCTGATTGGTTTTTGAGCCTATGGATCCATGGCAGTCCATGGATTGAAATTCTAATGTACCCTACTCGGTGGTGGAGCAAAGGGAGGCATCTCGGGCCCCTTTAACCACCAGAGTTCAAGGCAGTTAAAGGGGCTTTGAGAGAGCGAGGAGCAAACTATTGCTCTTTAAATTATTTGGTATGGATATCCGATACGAATAGGGGACGGGCCATGCATTTAACCATCCATCTCATGCCCAGGCCCGAAGTATAAAATAAAGTACGAGGTCCGAATATACTAAAACCTGGCCTGTTGACACCCTTGGGATAGGTAATGCCGTTGAAAACTAGTCCCAGCTACATTTTGGGGTTTTTGCTCAAAGTGCTCTTTAACCACCAAATCAGTGGAAATCTATTTCCCAGCAATTACCTCAAGCATAGAATTGTTAGTTCTGGTTAGAACTTCATGGCCAGGCACAGTAAGGGTAGGCTTGCATGCTTACATTAATCAAAAAAACCCATGTGTTTAGTCTCACATCAGATGTTTACATCCAGCCACTCATCCTCGTAAAGTTCCATAGGCCCTCATACAGTTGGTACCTGTTTTGAGGTGACTTGTGGTGTTAAGCTTCATGAGGTGAATGAGTGCGTTGGGATGTGTGTGAGTGCGTGTGTTTTCCTTTCGTTGCTTACAGCTTCGCCTTGTGGTGTTGTGTTAACCAAAAAAACAAATGAAGCTGAAATACATACTAGATTGCAAGAACAGATGTCCAACAATCTAAAACAGTACCCTTTCTCATATTTAACAATCTCAGAACTCACTTCCTTTCAGTCTGCTGAACCAAACACCAATTCATCCACTTACCATCGCAAATATTTGTTTTAGCAGTTCTTTTTTTTTTTTTAATGCCAGCACAATATTGACTCATTGAGCATTAAATATTACACATTCTGATTTCCATCAGCACGGGGCTAGTGATCATATGATACACAAGCTTATATCACAATGGGTAGGTCAGTACTTATTTGTGAAACAGTGTATGCGAATGTATCAACCGAATGAAACTACCTGTGATCGATTGCTTCCCTACCATGTGCGGATACTTCCCATAAGGTGATGCATTAATCCAGGGCATTGTCATGTGCAGGTTTAATCTCGCCTGGGGCTGTAAACTTAGATATGTTCCATAATTAAATGTCCACTCTGTCTAAACTTTGGCATTGGCTTCAACATCTTGAGAGACGATGTAAAGGTGCTCACCTACCAAAGGAAAAACGGATTTTGGAAGATTATCAAGAGAACACATTGTTAGGATGAAAGGAATAATAGCATTGCAGCTTCAACCCTGAATGTTGTTTAGATGGGCTATGAACAAGTCATTCCAAGTATCTGTAATTCCTGGTAAGCACCAATGCATGCAATCGTCGTGTTTCTTACCACCAGCCGTGGATGGATGGATGGATGAGCATCTGCTCTAAATTCACTCATGGGTGATCTCCACAATGCGGAAACTAGATCCTTTGAGGGCCTTGTATAGGTGCTGGTTCACCAGGCGTGCCTCCACATTTGTTCCATTGTTCTTCAGTGAGAAGAGCTGTTCAACCTGAACAAGAGGTGAAATCAATGGTTCATTCACTGCGATTGCCTATACAAGTTACGTTCACGAAGATATAAAAGGATGTCGATTTCCCTGACTAGCCTTTGGGTGTTACAAGACATAATGAGTCAACGCAATCAAGAGAAGTAGATTCGAGAGTTTAGTTACAGGTGAAGGGTCCTGTGGTAAAGATTTATTTAGATCTTAAGGTGTCACAGCACAAATTGAATCCATGTGATCAATAGAAGTAGGCCTATATATAATATTAACCTTTTAATTAGCAAAATATCACATGGATGCGACCATATAATGGCTTGTACAGGAAGTTGCATGTCCTCATTGAAAACCTTCTCAAAAGACAATAGAATATGCCATTTATGCTGCACTCCAGAATTGAATAATGTTGCAGGGAAGGGAAGTGAAACAACAGAAGCATGCAGAAAGGACTGTCACCAATAATGATCTACCAAATTATAACTAGTATGCTCCACTAGATTTAAGAAATAAAGTAAATAAAATTTGCACTAGATTCAACCTATTATATGCACAATGGAATTCATAATCATAGAATGAGAGTAACCTGCTCTGGCAACAAAGGCTGTACATGTTGACATGAACCAACTTGATCCCAATCACCTCCTTCAAAATGTCTAGGGGATTGTGTGCGGAAGAATTTGATTGTACCTGGTCGCATCCCATTCTCCACGAACAATGTCTGTTGTAAACATCACACAAGTTGCATGAGACAGCACCCTATTAACTCTAGACAAATGCTCATTTTTGTAACTCTTTAGTAACTAGAAACAAATGGATCTACATGGAAAGGATGAGTGGTTTGTAATATATATAATTTGTCTTTGTTAAATTTGGATGGGTAGTTCAATCGTTTCATTATTTTATTTCACATTTGCATTGGTTCTTCCTCATGTTGCTTAACTGATGGGAATCATTGTGATGCTCAAATCCGTAGTAAATTCTATTTCCGATAGGAGCAGTTGACAATTGAATCTAATTTTTGCCATTATTTTAGTATATAATTAGCTGTGAAGGAGTAGAATTAAATCAAGGGGACATGTAATTGTTCTCCTTAATAGCAGTCCTTCCTTTCCCCTTTTCTTTTTTTCTTAGTCCCTCGGCTCCTTTCTCTTTCACCTTCTAATTGAATTTTTCTGCTGTTGATGTGCAAGTCTTTACAAAATTTCTTACTGAAAAGGGGTTTTTATTCTAATAAGTAAACAGCTAATATTATAGAATTATGGACATGATGAAACTTGCATTTCGTCTCAGTTTTGAGATGGTGGATATGTCCCCCTTATTTAACACCAGTAGAGGAATTTCGGTCATTTAGACCAATTTTCTAATGTGCAATGCACAATGTATACCCATCTTACTTAATGTGATTACTCGGGGGGCGTTTGGTAACTCTAAAGTCTAAATAGGTAGAGCTTATCTGAAAATTTAGCTTATTTAGACTTTAGAGTGTTTAAGTTAAAGTTTAATTGAATGTCTAAAATTTTTGAAGTAGAGGTTTTACCTCTCAAGTGATAAGGAGGCAGGGGCTCCTTTTTTCTTTAGAGGTAAAAACTATAATTTAAAAAAAAATTAGACATTCGATTAAACTTTAACTTAACACTCTAAAGTCCAAATAAGATTGATTTTCAAATAAGCTCTACCTATTTAGAGTTTAGAGTTATTAAACGCCCTCTCAGTTTTGTAAAAGAAGTAGGCCAACACCAAATCCGTAGGCAAGAAAAAGCCTCTTTTTTACCTGGATTGGCAAAGCAAGGATAGCTACTAGTAGGACAGCTCCTAAGTACATAAGACTAAGGTTACTAGCGTAATCAGTTAAGAAGGAAGAAGATGTATTCTCCTGCTGTATTCAGTTGAGGAAAGATTACTATCACTACTCATGAAGCAAGCTAGACTGATAGGCAATAAATATTGGTCATTTATACCAATTTTCTAATGTGTGTACGGCATAGGCCTATCTAACCTAATAAGAACTTGAAATCATATATTTTATTCAGAAATGCCAAAAAAAAAAAAACAGGTAGTTCAATGTCATACCATGTGTTTTAGAACCATATCTAAGCCAACCACGGGATCTATGGGAGGTATCACAGGCAAACCCTTTATAAAAAAGAGCATTGGTGACTTAATCGGGTCAAACTTTGAAGGGCCCACCACCTGAAAATAAGAATTGAAGCCAAATTTAGAGCTAATGAATGTTACAGGCAGACAAAGGTTTTCTCTAGATGTCATTATAAACAAATTTAAACTTCATGTGTACAAGAAACTAGCAACTGCGCCCAACTTAATGCTGTTCAAAATTTCAAATACATTAATAAGATCAGATGTCACTAATAATACATTTTCAATCACTAAGCATTAAGCAACACATTAATTTGCAACTTTAATAGAGTAAGAAGGATGCAGCTCTAACATTTATGAAAAGTACCAAGTGTAAAAGTTTATTACCAGTGTCCTGTATTTAGGATAAGAATATCATGGAAGCTTGGAGCCTCTGCCCATGTGCCCTCTGGACTATCAACGTCCACTCTAAAGCCCTGTTTGTATCCAACGGATTCTAGTATACCCCCATCAGCATTGGCTGACCACCTATATAGAATAGACATGAAGTGAATATCCGTCAAATGTAATCAACATATGAAAATGGGTTTGACAAAAGTAAATTTATTCAATAGTGGCATTTTTGGACCAAATGAAAAACTAAAGCACTAAGGGACCGTTCTTTTGGTGGAACTTTTAAAGTCTAGAACTTTCATTGTTTCACGCCTAATTTTACTTAATGTGTAGAACTATATTATTCCATAGAATGCGAAAGTTCTACAAATATGAAACTTTCAAGTTCCACCAGAAATTTTGGAGCTTTTAAGTTCCATACATGTGGAACTTCTAATTAAATTGAACCTAATAAATCTGAGACACCATTGTATAAAAGAGTTAGAAACCCTCTCCCCTCTCCTCTCAGACTCTTGCCTCTTGTTCCAAAATATTAATGTTCCAGACTTTTAAAAGTTCCACCAAAATAATGGAGCCTAATAGCAGAAACAACTTGAAGTTGATCCAATAAAATATGCATTATGCACTGAAGCATAACTACTATCTTATTATATAATAAGGAAGGGGAATAATAATCAAGGCCACATCATGATCTGTGGCTTCCAGCCAGACACACCAAAAGGGAGTAAATGGAACCCCAAATCAGCTGGTGTCATGCAACTTCAATAATGGGTCTCGTCAGTACCCACCAATCACGAAGGCAATGAGCTGAAAGGCTCATCGTGGCTGAGGAAATAAATTCCTGGTAAGAACAATAATCATTTCATCACCACTAAAGGATGACAGGATTCATAATAAAATACCGTTAGATTTCACCTGAATTTCATTTTATTTTTTATCCACAACCGAAATCCATTTTACAAAATTACAAAGAAATATGTCCAATGGAATAACGGCAGTACACCTTAGCTAGCACGCGTAATCCTTTAGAATATGTCCCCAATATCAATGTATATCAAAAACTTCGACCCATAAATTTGTAAGAAGATCAAGAATATCAAAGCATGCAGGAGAAACGCTTTATAGAGGATAAGATGTACACCTAATCCATCCTTAAACGTTGAGGATGTCCCTTTTAACTCCCTAGATCCAATGCTAGAGCTGAGACTAGTACATATAGCCTTGGGTTTCTCATGGACACATACACGTACACACAAATTTCGAGCGTCTCTAAAGATGAGATTACCCGAATTTTGGTGTCAAAATAGTGAAATACCCTCACCTTTTAGGGTGAAGTTTTTTTTTTGTCGAATACAATCCTTACAACCCGGATAAATCTAGGATGTTAATTACCTTTCCCTATTGGAAGAGGAACCTCTGATTAAAAAGAAGAGGATTAAAGAAGATGATAATCTGACAATAAAATTTGTACTTTTATCGAAAGGAGGCGCTCAATCCCCATGTAGGCATTACAACTTACAAGTGCCTCAATGATATCTTTTTACAGAAGAAGAAAACGGAGGTGGTCATTTTGGGAGTTCACTTGATGTTCTCCATTGCGTGTTGTGGGTGAGGGAGTCTTCTTCTTCACTGTTGTTGCCTTGGCACGTTTGCTGTTGTCTATGTGCAGCAACGGGGCAAGTTCTCTATTTTGGAGAGTTCTCTTATTTCTTCCTTGGTTTTCTTCTTGGGGTCTCTGTTGGAGACTCCCTATTTTTGTATCAGGGAGAGAGTTCTTGTTGGTCTCTCTCTTTGTTTCTCCCTTTCGTAGAATCAAAACTGGGGCAAACTCTCCTTAAAGAGGGTCATATATCCCAGACTCACTGACAGTTGGTCACCCTCTCTGGGTAACCTTTGAGTGCAGTGCCCTCCTTCTAGAAGGCTCTATAATATGTTTCTCCAATTTTCTATGGAAAACCGTATTAGAATGGGAGAGGGGAGAAGATAACTCCCCTCATTAATGGGGTGCCAGGTGGCACCCTGTATTAGGGGTTTAAACTACCAAAGGAGTTCCTATCCCTTTTATAAATGGGGTGCAAGATGTCACCCTAGTATTGGGACCTTAAAGGGGGGGTCCTCATCTTAGAATCCCCCTTAAGGTGACGAGATCATCCCTTTGGGGGATTCTCTGTCACATGGCAAGCCATATATGTCTACCAATTATGGTGGTCTGTGGACGTTTGTCCACAATTTGTTTAAGTCTGTAGCCAATTTGGGCGGCGGCTACACATGTTCGTCCTTGAAGACTAGCATTGGTTCGTCTGAGAGGGCATAAGCCTGTTCGAGAAGGTTGGGTCTTCTCATCTGTGGGACACGTGTCAGTCCTAGGACTGGCATTGGCTTGTCCACGAGACTTTCTTGCCAAGTTTGTCCGTACAAGGACTTGTCTACCAGCATTAAGAAACTGATTAGTCTCCATCTGTCAGTCAGCTGCCACGGGTGTCATTTGGGCACATATGCAGTTTAACAGCCTAATGTGGGTGGTGGTCTAGTGTGTACGGGCTCATGGTGCACCTGCAATCATGGACGGTGAGATTTCATTGCCCACCAATGCTCCTCAAGATCTGGACGGCCAAAAATGATTTGGCCATCTGGATCTTGCCACATGGCAGTGAAGGTAGGCGTAACAACCACTCTTAGTAGGAAATCCCCATGATGGGAGTTTCCCCTGATAATCCTCATGATGAGGATTTTTTCTCATTAAGGCAAAAACGGCAGGGATTGTTCCCTACCATCTAAGTCGTCCATTGCAAAATCGGCCAAGATTTAGGCTTAAGAGTTCCCTATATAAGGGGAACCTTAGTTCAGAAAGGCACTTTGCCTTCCAAATCCTCTAAAACTCATTTATGGAGGATAAAAAAACAAATTATCTATATATAATTAATTCCTTTGTTTTGTTAAATCTTTCCTCATTTTCTTCTTCTTATTATTATTATTGAAG
Source organism: Tetracentron sinense (assembly GCA_015143295.1). Lineage (NCBI taxonomy): Eukaryota > Viridiplantae > Streptophyta > Magnoliopsida > Trochodendrales > Trochodendraceae > Tetracentron > Tetracentron sinense. The sequence continues at coordinate 26,359,523 of CM026574.1, forward strand.
AATTGATCTTATAAAGAAAAGAAGTTAGGAGGCCCCTTATGTATATTCCTTATATACTTACCTTGGTTTGCATAGAGCCAAATCTTGGCAACTGTGACGGTTTGCATAAGAGCCAATCTTGGCAAACTGTGACGTCCCGAATCTTGCCGAATTGGCAGTTTGTTTGGGTTGCAAGTTGGGATCCCTCTCAACTCAATACATAGGTTTGCCTCTTGGGACTTTGTACAAGGGCTAAGTCGGTCTAGGAGCCATGTGGTGGAAAGATTTAATAAGAGACTAGGTGGGTGGAAATCTCCTTATCTTTCACGAGGAAGATAAATTTTATTAAAAGCTCCCTCAGTAGTTTAGCAACGTATTTCCTGTCATTTTGAGTATCTTAGCACCAGTGGCAACCAAGTTCGAGTGAATATAAAGAAGTTTCTTATGGAATGAGAGGGTGGTAACGAGGAAGTATCACCCTGTCAATTGGGATTCTATTTTTCATCCCAAAAGGAGAGGTCTGACTCTAAATGTGTGGCCACTGAGGTAAGTAATAAGGTGCCCTTAGGAAAATGGCTATGGTGATTTTGGGAGGAGAGAGGCAACCTATGACGGGAGGAGATAGTGGCAAAGTATGGGGAGAGTAGTTGGGAATCCAATGTAGTTAGTAGGCTGCATGAGATTGGGATGTGTGTGAGTGCGTGTGTTTTCCTTTCCTTGCTTACAGCTTCGCCTTGTGGTGTTGTGTTAACCAAAAAAACAAATGAAGCTGAAATACATACTAGATTGCAAGAACAGATGTCCAACAATCTAAAACAGTACCCTTTCTCATATTTAACAATCTCAGAACTCACTTCCTTTCAGTCTGCTTAACCAAACACCAATTCATCCACTTACCATCGCAAATATTTGTTTTAGCAGTTCTTTTTTTTTTTTTTAATGCCAGCACAATATTGACTCATTGAGCATTAAATATTACACATTCTGATTTCCATCAGCACGGGGCTAGTGATCATATGATACACAAGCTTATATCACAATGGGTAGGTCAGTACTTATTTGTGAAACAGTGTATGCGAATGTATCAACCGAATGAAACTACCTGTGATCGATTGCTTCCCTACCATGTGCGGATACTTCCCATAAGGTGATGCATTAATCCAGGGCATTGTCATGTGCAGGTTTAATCTCGCCTGGGGCTGTAAACTTAGATATGTTCCATAATTAAATGTCCACTCTGTCTAAACTTTGGCATTGGCTTCAACATCTTGAGAGACGATGTAAAGGTGCTCACCTACCAAAGGAAAAACGGATTTTGGAAGATTATCAAGAGAACACATTGTTAGGATGAAAGGAATAATAGCATTGCAGCTTCAACCCTGAATGTTGTTTAGATGGGCTATGAATAAGTCATTCCAAGTATCTGTAATTCCTGGTAAGCACCAATGCATGCAATCGTCGTGTTTCTTACCACCAGCCGTGGATGGATGAGCATCTGCTCTAAATTCACTCATGGGTGATCTCCACAATGCGGAAACTAGATCCTTTGAGGGCCTTGTATAGGTGCTGGTTCACCAGGCGTGCCTCCACATTTGTTCCATTGTTCTTCAGTGAAAAGAGCTGTTCAACCTGAACAAGAGGTGAAATCAATGGTTCATTCACGGCGATTGCCTATACAAGTTACGTTCATGAAGATATAAAAGGATGTCGATTTCCCTGACTAGCCTTTGGGTGTTACAAGACATAATGAGTCAACGCAATCAAGAGAAGTAGATTCGAGAGTTTAGTTACAGGTGAAGGGTCCTGTGGTAAAGATTTATTTAGATCTTAAGGTGTCACAGCACAAATTGAATCCATGTGATCAATAGAAGTAGGCCTATATATAATATTAACCTTTTAATTAGCAAAATATCACATGGATGCGACCATATAATGGCTTGTACAGGAAGTTGCATGTCCTCATTGAAAACCTTCTCAAAAGACAATAGAATATGCCATTTATGCTGCACTCCAGAATTGAATAATGTTGCAGGGAAGGGAAGTGAAACAACAGAAGCATGCAGAAAGGACTGTCACCAATAATGATCTACCAAATTATAACTAGTATGCTCCACTAGATTTAAGAAAAAAGTAAATAAAATTTGCACTAGATTCAACCTATTATATGCACAATGGAATTCATAATCATAGAATGAGAGTAACCTGCTCTGGCAACAAAGGCTGTACATGTTGACATGAACCAACTTGATCCCAATCACCTCCTTCAAAATGTCTAGGGGATTGTGTGCGGAAGAATTTGATTGTACCTGGTCGCATCCCATTCTCCACGAACAATGTCTGTTGTAAACATCACACAAGTTGCATGAGACAGCACCCTATTAACTCTAGACAAATGCTCATTTTTGTAACTCTTTAGTAACTAGAAACAAATGGATCTACATGGAAAGGATGAGTGGTTTGTAATATATATAATTTGTCTTTGTTAAATTTGGATGGGTAGTTCAATCGTTTCATTATTTTATTTCACATTTGCATTGGTTCTTCCTCATGTTGCTTAACTGATGGGAATCATTGTGATGCTCAAATCCGTAGTAAATTCTATTTCCGATAGGAGCAGTTGACAATTGAATCTAATTTTTGCCATTATTTTAGTATATAATTAGCTGTGAAGGAGTAGAATTAAATCAAGGGGACATGTAATTGTTCTCCTTAATAGCAGTCCTTCCTTTCCCCTTTTCTTTTTTTCTTAGTCCCTCGGCTCCTTTCTCTTTCACCTTCTAATTGAATTTTTCTGCTGTTGATGTGCAAGTCTTTACAAAATTTCTTACTGAAAAGGGGTTTTTATTCTAATAAGTAAACAGCTAATATTATAGAATTATGGACATGATGAAACCTGCATTTCGTCTCAGTTTTGAGATGGTGGATATGTCCCCCTTATTTAACACCAGTAGAGGAATTTCGGTCATTTAGACCAATTTTCTAATGTGCAATGCACAATGTATACCCATCTTACTTAATGTGATTACTCGGGGGGCGTTTGGTAACTCTAAAGTCTAAATAGGTAGAGCTTATCTGAAAATTTAGCTTATTTAGACTTTAGAGTGTTTAAGTTAAAGTTTAATTGAATGTCTAAAATTTTTGAAGTAGAGGTTTTACCTCTCAAGTGATAAGGAGGCAGGGGCTCCTTTTTTCTTTAGAGGTAAAAACTATAATTCAAAAAAAAATTAGACATTCGATTAAACTTTAACTTAACACTCTAAAGTCCAAATAAGATTGATTTTCAAATAAGCTCTACCTATTTAGAGTTTAGAGTTATTAAATGCCCTCTCAGTTTTGTAAAAGAAGTAGGCCAACACCAAATCCGTAGGCAAGAAAAAGCCTCTTTTTTACCTGGATTGGCAAAGCAAGGATAGCTACTAGTAGGACAGCTCCTAAGTACATAAGACTAAGGTTACTAGCGTAATCAGTTAAGAAGGAAGAAGATGTATTCTCCTGCTGTATTCAGTTGAGGAAAGATTACTATCACTACTCATGAAGCAAGCTAGACTGATAGGCAATAAATATTGGTCATTCATACCAATTTTCTAATGTGTGTACGGCATAGGCCTATCTAACCTAATAAGAACTTGAAATCATATATTTTATTCAGAAATGCCAAAAAAAAAAAACAGGTAGTTCAATGTCATACCATGTGTTTTAGAACCATATCTAAGCCAACCACAGGATCTATGGGAGGTATCACAGGCAAACCCTTTATAAAAAAGAGCATTGGTGACTTAATCGGGTCAAACTTTGAAGGGCCCACCACCTGAAAATAAGAATTGAAGCCAAATTTAGAGCTAATGAATGTTACAGGCAGACAAAGGTTTTCTCTAGATGTCATTATAAACAAATTTAAACTTCATGTGTACAAGAAACTAGCAACTGCGCCCAACTTAATGCTGTTCAAAATTTCAAATACATTAATAAGATCAGATGTCACTAATAATACATTTTCAATCACTAAGCATTAAGCAACACATTAATTTGCAACTTTAATAGAGTAAGAAGGATGCAGCTCTAACATTTATGAAAAGTACCAAGTGTAAAAGTTTATTACCAGTGTCCTGTATTTAGGATAAGAATATCATGGAAGCTTGGAGCCTCTGCCCATGTGCCCTCTGGACTATCAACGTCCACTCTAAAGCCCTGTTTGTATCCAACGGATTCTAGTATACCCCCATCAGCATTGGCTGACCACCTATATAGAATAGACATGAAGTGAATATCCGTCAAATGTAATCAACATATGAAAATGGGTTTGACAAAAGTAAATTTATTCAATAGTGGCATTTTTGGACCAAATGAAAAACTAAAGCACTAAGGGACCGTTCTTTTGGTGGAACTTTTAAAGTCTAGAACTTTCATTGTTTCACGCCTAATTTTACTTAATGTGTAGAACTATATTATTCCATAGAATGCGAAAGTTCTACAAATATGGAACTTTCAAGTTCCACCAGAAATTTTGGAGCTTTTAAGTTCCATACATGTGGAACTTCTAATTAAATTGAACCTAATAAATCTGAGACACCATTGTATAAAAGAGTTAGAAACCCTCTCCCCTCTCCTCTCAGACTCTTGCCTCTTGTTCCAAAATATTAATGTTCCAGACTTTTAAAAGTTCCACCAAAATAATGGAGCCTAATAGCAGAAACAACTTGAAGTTGATCCAATAAAATATGCATTATGCACTGAAGCATAACTACTATCTTATTATATAATAAGGAAGGGGAATAATAATCAAGGCCACATCATGATCTGTGGCTTCCAGCCAGACACACCAAAAGGGAGTAAATGGAACCCCAAATCAGCTGGTGTCATGCAACTTCAATAATGGGTCTCGTCAGTACCCACCAATCACGAAGGCAATGAGCTGAAAGGCTCATCGTGGCTGAGGAAATAAATTCCTGGTAAGAACAATAATCATTTCATCACCACTAAAGGATGACAGGATTCATAATAAAATACCGTTAGATTTCACCTGAATTTCATTTTATTTTTTATCCACAAGCGAAATCCATTTTACAAAATTACAAAGAAATATGTCCAATGGAATAACGGCAGTACACCTTAGCTAGCACGCGTAATCCTTTAGAATATGTCCCCAATATCAATGTATATCAAAAACTTCGACCCATAAATTTGTAAGAAGATCAAGAATATCAAAGCATGCAGGAGAAACGCTTTATAGAGGATAAGATGTACACCTAATCCATCCTTAAACGTTGAGGATGTCCCTTTTAACTCCCTAGATCCAATGCTAGAGCTGAGACTAGTACATATAGCCTTGGGTTTCTCATGGACACATACACGTACACACAAATTTCGAGCGTCTCTAAAGATGAGATTACCCGAATTTTGGTGTCAAAATAGTGAAATACCCTCACCTTTTAGGGTGAAGTTGTTTTTTTTTTGTCGAATACAATCCTTACAACCCGGATAAATCTAGGATGTTAATTACCTTTCCCTGTTGGAAGAGGAACCTCTGATTAAAAAGAAGAGGATTAAAGAAGATGATAATCTGACAATAAAATTTGTACTTTTATCGAAAGGAGGCGCTCAATCCCCATGTAGGCATTACAACTTACAAGTGCCTCAATGATATCTTTTTACAGAAGAAGAAAACGGAGGTGGTCATTTTGGGAGTTCACTTGATGTTCTCCATTGCGTGTTGTGGGTGAGGGAGTCTTCTTCTTCACTGTTGTTGCCTTGGCACGTTTGCTGTTGTCTATGTGCAGCAACGGGGCAAGTTCTCTATTTTGGAGAGTTCTCTTATTTCTTCCTTGGTTTTCTTCTTGGGGTCTCTGTTGGAGACTCCCTATTTTTGTATCAGGGAGAGAGTTCTTGTTGGTCTCTCTCTTTGTTTCTCCCTTTCGTAGAATCAAAACTGGGGCAAACTCTCCTTAAAGAGGGTCATATATCCCAGACTCACTGACAGTTGGTCACCCTCTCTGGGTAACCTTTGAGTGCAGTGCCCTCCTTCTAGAAGGCTCTATAATATGTTTCTCCAATTTTCTATGGAAAACCGTATTAGAATGGGAGAGGGGAGAAGATAACTCCCCTCATTAATGGGGTGCCAGGTGGCACCCTGTTATTAGGGGTTTAAAACTACCAAAGGAGTTCCTATCCCTTTTATAAATGGGGTGCAAGATGTCACCCTAGTATTGGGACCTTAAAGGGGGGGGTCCTCATCTTAGAATCCCCCTTAAGGTGACGAGATCATCCCTTTGGGGGATTCTCTGTCACATGGCAAGCATATATTGTCTACCAATTATGGTGGTCTGTGGACGTTTGTCCACGAATTTGTTTAAGTCTGTAGCCAATTTGGGCGGCTACACATGTTCGTCCTTGAAGAACTAGCATTGGTTCGTCTGAGAGGGCATAAGCCTGTTCGAGAAGGTTGGGTCTTCTCATCTGTGGGACACGTGTCAGTCCTAGGACTGGCATTGGCTTGTCCACGAGACTTTCTTGCCAAGTTTGTCCGTAAAGGACATTGTCTACCAGCATTAAGAAACTGATTAGTCTCCATCTGTCAGTCAGCTGCCACGGGTGTCATTTGGCACATATGTAGTTTAACAGCCTAATGTGGGTGGTGGTCTAGTGTGTACGGGCTCATGGTGCACCTGCAATCATGGACGGTGAGATTTCATTGCCCACCAATGCTCCTCAAGATCTGGACGGCCAAAAATGATTTGGCCATCTGGATCTTGCCACATGGCAGTGAAGGTAGGCGTAACAACCACTCTTAGTAGGAAATCCCCATGATGGGAGTTTCCCCTGATAAATCCTCATGATGAGGATTTTTTCTCATTAAGGCAAAAACGGCAGGGATTGTTCCCTACCATCTAAGTCGTCCATTGCAAAATCGGCCAAGATTTAGGCTTAAGAGTTCCCTATATAAGGGGAACCTTAGTTCAGAAAGGCACCTTTGCCTTCCAAATCCTCTAAAACTCATTTATGGAGGATAAAAAAACAAATTATCTATATATAATTATATTCCTTTGTTTTGTTAAATCTTTCCTCATTTTCTTCTTCTTATTATTATTATTGAAGAATTGATCTTATAAAGAAAAGAAGTTAGGAGGCCCCTTATGTATATTCCTTATATACTTACCTTGGTTTGCATAAGAGCCAAATCTTGGCAAACTGTGACGGTTTGCATAAGAGCCAAATCTTGGCAAACTGTGACGTCCCGAATCTTGCCGAATTGGCAGTTTGTTTGGGTTGCAAGTTGGGATCCCTCTCAACTCAATACATAGGTTTGCCTCTTGGGACTTTGTACAGGGCTAAGTCGGTCTAGGAGCCGGTGGTGGAAAGATTTAATAAGAGACTAGGTGGGTGGAAATCTCCTTATCTTTCACGAGGAAGATAAATTTTATTAAAAGCTCCCTCAGTAGTTTAGCAACGTATTTCCTATCATTTTTGAGTATCTTAGCACCAGTGGCAACCAAGTTCGAGTGAATATAAAGAAGTTTCTTATGGAATGAGAGGGTGGTAACGAGGAAGTATCACCCTGTCAATTGGGATTCTATTTTTCATCCCAAAAGGAGAGGTCTGACTCTAAATGTGTGGCCACTGAGGTAAGTAAATAAGGTGCCCTTAGGAAAATGGCTATGGTGATTTTGGGAGGAGAGAGGCAACCTATGATGGGAGGTAATAGTGGCAAAATATGGGAAGAGTAGTTAGGAATCCAATATAGTTAGTAGGCCGCATGAGGTTGGGATGTGTAGGTTCGTGAAGAATTTTTGAAATACGTTAGATTCTTAGTGGGAAGTGGGGAGAACGTGAGGTTTTGGTTGGGTCTTTGGTGTGGTCAGGGAGTTCTAAAACAAGACTTTGTAAACTTCATTCATTAGTTGTTGATTAGGGTATCCTGAATCCTAATGGCGTCATCATTTGAGCGGCGTGGTGAGGCAGTGGTTCGATTACCTGAGTTGAGAAGGAACTTGAATGATTGAGAAAATCGATTTCCTTAGGCTCCTAAACCATGTATCAACTGTTACCCTAGTCCCCTATCTACAAACAAACGAGCCTAATCTAGGAATAATCAAGGTCGATTTACATCGAGATCCTTCCTTTAGGCTTTGCTCCCCTGTTTGAGTCCCCGGTTTCCCTTAGGTTGTGTGGAATCCTAGTGTACCTTCAAATGTATCATTTTTCTGTAGAATGCGTATATGGACAAGATCATCCCTACAGTTTGAGCCTTTCAACTGAGGAATATGTAGGTCACCTTCTTGTACTAATATTAGTATTGTCCTTTTGCGACCGGTCTTTTATTGGTTTATATCTCTCTTGGAGTCGCATGAGTCTTCCCTTGTTCTTTTAGGGTTTTTTTATCTTGCTAACACTCGCCTGCGCTAGGCACCCCAGCTAAAGTGTTATGGGAGCTTCTTCTAAGTGCAATCTCATGGTCCATTTAGAAGAGAGAAACATGCAAATTTTGTAAGACGCCGAATTCCCACAATCTAAGGTTAGTCACTTGTTGGTGGTTTGGTGCTCTAGCAGAGGTGATGTTGAGTAGTTGGAGTTATCTCGTTTACAGCCTAAATAGGAGATTAGAGTGTCTTAATGTTATTTTAATGTCTCTTCTTAGTAACCTATATCATTTGTTATTTGCTTGTTTATCAGTCTTAGCCCTTTGGTTCACTATCTGTGAACTGTAGCTTGTATGTAGATTGCTTCCACCACTCTTGATGAGTGTGCAAAAGTACACTCCAAACTAGTTATTATGCCTCCTTTTATCACCCTTTGTAGTCTGAATACAGGATTTAAAGCCTATATTCTAAACTTGTTTTCTCATCTATAGATTATGAATTCTAAGTATTTTTATATTATTTTATGCAGGTAATTCAAGTAAAGAACTTTCATGGAAATCAACAGATAAAAAATGGTTGTATTTTGGAAAGAGAGGAATGATAGTATTTTGCCCACAAATATATCGTAGTCTATTTGAAAAGAGAGGAATGGTCGTATTTTCGACAATTCAATATCCCCAGATCACCGGATCTCGACCCAAGTGCGACAACTGATTGTGGACTGGAGCTCCATAAATCAGTTGGGTCAGGATGTGAAAGACACCCTATCGCTATGAGGAGTCAGTATAGCCGTTTATTATCTTGTTTGTTTGCTTGCTTGTTCTTTCTTTCTTCCTCTCTTCTCTGTTATATTGTTGTTTGCATCTGCTTGTACTTAGTTTACATCTCTGTGAACTGCTAGCCTGCTAAGCATTCTCTTTATAATATGTATATACATCCTTTACCGATAAAAAAAAAACAGATAGGAAAAGTAAAAAAGATGAAAAAAGAATCCTAAATTGGACCATTCTCGGGATTGGAGAAAATAAATCCCAAGACTCAAGTCAACGAATCAAAGCCCAAGACCAAGTATAGAAAGATTCTCACACATGGGTGGAGAATCTTAGCAAGATATGGATGAATGTGATTTTATTTTTGGCATAAAAAGGATGAACCTCTCTTGAATTATAAAGAAGATGTGTGCTATAGCCTATATTGATGTTTTTATTTTAGAAAAAAGAGAAAATCTAAATCAAATAAAAAAAACGAAAGTGAAGAGTAGCAACTATATATATCCCAAGCCGTATGGACGTCTCACCATCACTATGCACATGTTAGTGCTAATCCCAACTCTAGAATATCCCTTATCTAAGTCTCCTCACTTCTCTTATTATTGTTTTAATTTTTCCTTTGTATAGATTGTTAAATCCCTAGCCTTGGCTATGGTGGAATTCTCTTAAGGAGACGATGATAGTTTGATTTAATCCATTGAATGTTTTTAATGTTTATGATTTTTATTTTTTTTGTTCTTCTAGTTTGAATCTCTCTTCAATTGAATCTTTTGGGTTTAACTCTTTTCACGTGTTTAGTAATGTTTTTCTCGCAGTTAGGTAATAATTCTTGATTTCTCAAACGAAGAACTCTAATCTCAACGAATATTACCCTTTGCTGCGATATTGCCTCCGGGTATATTGTCAACCTCGGATCTTTCTGGTGAAGTTATTGCTTGGGTTAAAACTTGGTTTGGATAGTTGAGTAGAAATTGATTTTAGGTTTAAGAGGAAGAAACTCGATGCATTAGCACTTTCTCTCATTGATATTTCCTCTAAATTAATTGCAACTTTCTCTACCAAAAATCTACAATCTTTTTTTCTACAAGTGTTCCCTTCCTTCACTTCTCCCTGTGGACCAAAACCCTTTACTGTACTACAAAAGTACCGCATATCTTTGAGCACCATCAACTCCCCTCCCCCCCTTAGTAACCTATATCCTCTTCTTAGGGTAAGAGCTCCCAAACATTTAATTATTCTCAATATTGCCAACATTTGGTTTATCTTTTACTGGGTGAGAAATTCATAGGTCAGCAAACATCGCCTACACCATGCAGGCATGCACCCCATTTATTTTGAGAGTGTTATATCCCATGGCCAAGCTTCTTCAATAGCATGTGTTGATTTTATAAGCACAAAGTTTCCTATTCCTCTAGAGGACTTCGTAACTTTTGCACAGTGAGTATAAATTTTCTTGAGTATAAGTTTTCTCAGCAAGGGATACTTATAGCGTCATTGTTCAAGAATTCCAAAAGCTCATCTTCTGGATAACTGTGAATCTAACTAATTTATACTACTACTAAATTGTAAACTGCTCGTTTTCCTTCACCGCGAGTATAGCATGATGAGCCCAAGTTAAGGCAACTCCAGAGGAAGGGGGAATTGGGGTATTAGAAAAAGGGATTTCCTGAGGATCTAAAACCCCAACCCTTTTTGGGGGCAAATACCTCCGAGAGTGTAGCAAGTGGGTTAAGGCCCGCCCTTTATTATAAGTCTCCCTTAAAGGGGGTTGGGGGTACCACGTTCCTTAGTTTTATTTGTGATGCCCCGAACCCGTGCTTAGGGAATCAAGTTCTGAGACGCGCGCCCGTTCGTCATTATCATGCAAGCGGAAAACTTTACCCGCGAAAATGTGGAAATTTTCAACTTTTCTTATGAGCTTACATAAGCAATAACAACTGGTCATCACAATAACTCATCATAAGCAAATGTGTTACCTCACTAGCTACAGTAGTCTTTATTTTTTTTTTGCGCCACAACTGCACCGGTACTCTTTCTAAATTTTATCAAGCGTAGCTCCATGCCAATCGGCAACCGCTTCAAAATCTGAAGACACAAAATGAGAGGAGTGAGCTATAAAGTCCAGTAAAATTCATAATCCATCTAAGCTATTTTCCACCTAGTAACAATCATCAGTAATGATATAGTATTCTAGTACAATTCTCGTAGTATAATAATATAATATCGTAATCCATGACCCGAGGTCACTCAGGGCTATTTCACCTTATCCCGAGGTTCCCAACCTCCCATTGCCAAGTTCACTCAATCACCGTCCATAATAACAAATTACCGTTCTATTTTAGAATCCACAGAGTCATTATCCATTCCAGAATCCGTTATCATCGTACCACTCCATTACCATGACATCCCATATCACCATGATAACTAGCGAGATCATCCGGCTTCTATCAAATGAAATCTAACCTTGAGTCCTTAGACTTCATACAATCTTGAGTCCCTAGACTCAGCACACAATCCACATCTTGTACCATCTCAAGATATACTTAAGTACAATGACCCTTATTCATGTAGCTGTCTTGGGACATACCTAAGTATAACGATCCCCATTCCTCAACCTCTATTGGGTCATCCTTTGAATCCACGGGGCCTTTCACCTCAAGGTATCTTGTCTTTTAGAACTCAACCCTTTGAGTCATCTTGAATCCACAAGACCTTTCACCTCCAGGTATCTTGTTACCCTCGGACTCACCCTATCTTGTGTCATCCTCTATTGAATTCACAAAGTCTTTTACCGTAAGGTACTGTTGGAACATACCGAAGTACAGAGGTCCCCACCCCTCAAGACAACATTCATTTCTCATGACAAAATCAGAAAGAATCACGGGATCACACTTCACCCACTCCCAACGATCAGTCACGCACCTCGCCAAAGAGTAACCATAGATATCAATTCACCACTCCTGACGATCAGTCACGTACCTTGCCAAAGAGTAACCATGGATATCAATTCACCACTCCCGACGATCAGTCACGTATCTCGCCAAAGAGGATCCATGGATATCAAATCCACCCACTATCAGTCGCAGATGACTCACTTAACACCACCACTCCAGACTTAGCCAAAGAGGATCTATGGATATCATATCCACCCACTCCCGACTATCAGCCACAGAAGACTACATACCATCACTTCAGACCTAGCCAAAGAGAATCTATGGATAATACTCCATCCACTCCCGACAATCAGTCACGTACCTCGTCAAAGAGGATCTATGGATATTATACCACCCACTCCCAACGATTAGTCACGCACCTCGCCAAAGAGGATCTATGGATATTATACCACCCACTCCCGACTATTAATGACGGAGGACTACACAATATCACAACTCTAAACCTAGTCAAAGAGGATTTATGGATAACACTCCACCCACTTCCAACAATCAGTCACGTACCTCGCCAAAGAAGATCTATGGACATTATTTCATCCACTCCCGGCGATCAGTCACGTACCTCGCTAAAGAGGATTTATGGATATTATACCACTCACTCCCGGCTATCAGTCACGGAGGACTATACAACATCACCACTCCTGACCTAGTCAAAGAGGATCTATGGATATCAAATCCACCCACTCCCGACTATCAGTCACAGAGGACTATATCACATCACCACTTCAGACCTAGTCAAAGAGTATCTATGGATATCAAATCCACCCACTCCCGACTATCAGTCACGGAGGACTATATTTTAACCCTGGTTAAGTTTTCTAACCACCGAGTAACCCCAGTTAACCCAAGCTTAGCTTGATTAACTGAAACAGTTGGGCCTCGCACCTGTGAACCACATCCGGTAACACACCGTCCCGTTAGGGAACGTTTCAAGGCTAATGGATGTGTCCATAGCCTTATACGACCTGCAAAACAACTTTTCGACACCCCAGGGTGATGATACAATTTACTCGGGACCCGATCTAGGCTTCCAGAATGTCCACATAAAATCACAACATTGCATAGGGGTCTCTAACCCTTTTTCATCCACACCATTCACACAGTGAATCTAAATCCGGGGTTTTGACACCCGAGACCGAGGGCTACACCCCTCTACTCATTTGCCATGCACACCCACCCTTCCATAACACATCCACGGGGTCTCCGACCCTTTTTCATCCATGCACATACATCCCACACAACAAATATAGTAAAAATAAAGGGAAAAAGAGAAGAAAGGAAAGGAGTTTTACCTTTTTCACGAACTTCGAGGCATCTAAGGCCAAAACAGACACCGCCAACGCGCCCGAGAGGACGATTAACCCCAAGGTGAAGCTCCTCGTCTTCAAACCGTCTCTCTCTCTCTAAATTTATCCCTTTCTCTCTCTACACGTCGATCAAGGCGCCGGTAAAGAAAATAGACGTTGCCAACGCATCGGGGAGACGGGGACGTCGAAATACCCCAAGATGGACTCCCCCTTTCTTTCTCTCTCTTCTTTCTCTCTCCTCTCTCTCTCTAGACTTTCTCTCTCTATAAAGTGGGTTTGGCAGAACCTAGAAACTGGGTTTGGCAGAACCTCACTACCGTGAGAAAATGGGAGAGTATGAGGGCTGGCCTCCCCCTTATATAGGCCAAGGTCATGTGCCATGCACATGACCCCCTTGATGTGACCCATTGACCAAGTCAATGGTTTGACTATTTGACTCGATTCTTGATTTTGTTGCACTTACGGCTTTCGTAATCCTACTTCATGACATCTGATTTTGATGAAATTTTAGGTGACCGAACTTGGGGTAGTCCGACACCTACTGTAAAAATTTCGGAGAGAAATTCTGAGTTTTGACAGTAAAAAGTAAGTGTGGAAGAAAACTGCAAAACCCACTAATTTTTTTATTTCGGACACAAAACATACTGTCGTTTTTCTTCATTTGAGATGATTAACTACCAAAACGATAGACGGTCGTCCTCACGACCGACCGGCACACTATGGTACCAGCCGCACGAATTTCTATTAGAATCTCCAACAATTATGAAAAATCTGGAACTTTGGAAAATCTAGAATTTCCTGGTTTTCTCGATTTTCTTACGTTTAAGACCCCCGTGGTCTCGCGAATCGATATGCGACGGAACTGGAACAATAGGTGATCATTCAGATAGTCAACCCGCACATTGTGCATGATTTTCGAGGAAAAACACTGAAGTTTTACCGTACAATCCAATCATGAACAAAACCCACTTTTTACCAATTTAACAAATAATTAACTAATTAACCTCCATTAAGGACCCATAAACACATAATTTTATTATATTAAAATTCCAAGTCGTTACATTATTAGCAAGAGCAGCATTCTCTCTGTAATCGGAGCAGACACGTGGAGTTCACTGGAAGGGAGAATGGCGGGAATGATAATCAAATTCGATCTTCAGCATTTCATAATATACGGTACCCATCTAGTGGTATGACTTTATATATGGTAGACACTTCCTTCAAGCTCCTCCGCACGCCATAGGGCTTCCATGATGACATGACACAATGTGGTATGAGTGTGAGACCTGAGGCTAACCAGGCTCAATTCCAACTGAATATTGGTGATATCGGAGAAGAGTTTAGAAAAGTATGAAAAAGACCTTAAGACAGGGTAATAATAGAGAAGTATAACATTAAATACTTGACACAAAGTGGTACAGGTGTGGGACCTGAGGCGAACAAGGATCAGTTCCAAGTTCCAACTGAATATTTGTTCTATCGGAGAAGAGTTTAGCAAAGTATGAAGAAGTTCTTAAGATGGGGTAATAATAGAGAAGTATTACATAAATTATAAATAAAAAATTATACTAATTATGCATAGGGATTCTTCTAAATGTGTGAAGTACCATCGTCTACAAATATGGGATTCCGACGCTCCACCAGATTTTGTTAGACACTTCTGAACTTCCTTTTCTTTTTCTTTCCCAACTTGTACAACAAAATTTAACATCTACACTAGATTGATATTCACTATTTCCCACAGAAACTTCCTATGTGACATATATAACATTGTTATATTCATTTATGCTTAACAGTATTGATACAAATCATAAGACACCCATTACAAACCAATTATAATCCTTAATTCCTTATTACTATATGAAAGTAATTATTTTTTTCCACTTAACTTAAATATATGGCCGAATCCAACAAACCCATTTTTAAAGATTTTCCAAATCTCTTTATTGGCATCAAATATTAACATACCCATATCAATGCACCGTCTCCTATATCCAACACTTGCTCCCACAGCAGGAAGATACAAGATTTAACAATGTATTCGTGGATGGGTGTTGGGGGAGCCTACACTAGTAAGCAGAAAGATTTGTAACATCATATTTATACTTTTATGTGAGACAAATCACTTATATCTTTTCCGTCTCATCGTTATACGATTTAAATTTTGAACAAAAATGTGAGCACTGCAACTAATCCTTCAAGTTAAGAATTCTGGGGGAAAAATATATTTCCTACTACAAGATGAAGTCCATAGTTAAAACCCAATCCCACCGAAGACCCAATTACCTGATTATTGAAAAAAAATAAAGGGGTCGATTACTTTCTCCCAAAACCAGAAAAAGTGAAGAAAGAAAATAAAATAAAGCAATGTATAAGTAATTAAACGGAAACAGAATCGTTTCAGTAAGAAACAATCACTTAATTACAGTAGCATAACAAACATAGCTTACCTACCATAACGTGCCAAAAGATTCGTTCGATGATATGCAACAGTAATGTTGTATCGGAGAAAGGTAAACCCACGATCTGCCCCAGCCGGACGCCACTTTTTAACTGCACTTGACACTCGTTTCAGAGTGCACACAAGAGAGACAAACATATTCCTATTTAACGAATCGCCTACAAATCCTGCACTGTTGAATATTCATAAGGACTACAAAAAGCATGAAAACTCAGTATCAAATAAATCACAAGGACCAAAAAAAAAATCACAAGGAACCCAACTCATCTAAACAAACAAGGGAAATCCCTTGTAAATTGTAATTACACTGATACATGAGCCACCTAATCCAATTCACTGTTCATCGAAACAAAAATACTTTTGGGGAATTGCTTGTAATTACATCGTTACACATGAGCTTCCGAGTAACCAAAATGCTTGTAATTACACTGATGCAATGAGCTTCCAAATCCAATTCATGTAGGCAAAAATCCATCCAATTGGGGTAATCACTTGTATTACACTGATATCATGAACTTCTTACATAAATGGCAGTTAGTTTGAAGTAAGATATTAATGCAATCAACGTTTAGCATACCAAAGATTTTTCAAACAAGCAATGCCCAATTATTTCCTTTACTTTTACATAAAAAAATTCCTATGAATTTCTTCAAAAGAAAAAAATAATAAGACATAAAAGATGGAAAATTACCAATGTTGGTGTTTCTAAAGCGCTGGAGAAACCGAACCGGATCGAACGACGGAAGATCACAATTTTTGGGCCGCCAACGCCATTTGATGATATCTGGAACATTGGATTTGTTGCTGGAAATGCAATTCCATCCCTTGAAGATCTCCTTGCAGGAATTGTCGTACCGTGTAGATCTCATCGTGGGATCGTAGATCCACATCCCATGAGAGTAATCACATAATCTCTTCTTCTGCGAGTTTTCCATCTCTTTGAATTCCAAGTGGCGATGATCTTCCAAGGAAATGGAGCTTTTGGTGAAAGCAGAGAAAACGAGGAAAAGCGAAACGAAGCAGAGAACAGAGAGGAAGAGAAAGGAAGTGTAGCAGGAGAAGGAGAAGGAGAGAACAGAGAGATTGTTGCTCTTCTTCGCGTGATGCTCTCTTGTGGCCATTAACGCTACTCTCCCACGGCGTAACTTTGAGCATCTCCTCTATATTTATATGTAGTGGAGATGGCCTCAACTTTAAAGTAACTTCTCACCACTTACGTAAGGAGAAGGAGAAGGAGAAAGGGTATTTCTTTAGTTCCATTTGAAAATGGCTTAGCCGCTTCGCATCTCTGTCTACTGAGAGGAAAGACCGCCCATATGCTTCTTCTACCAATACCCCAAAGAGCTGGCCTTCTCTCTCTCCTTCGACCCACACAATTGCTCTCAAGAACATCCCCTTTTAACGTTCTTCATCTTCACACCGCAGAGACAAATCAAGACTTCTGTAACTCTTACATTCGCTTCCTTCAATGCCACCCCGGAACCCACTTGATCCAACAAGTCCATGCTCGAATACTCGTCCAAGGATCCTCATTGAACAGTTTTTTTGCAACCCATCTAGTCAAATCCTATGCCAAGGCAGGAAATCTCCAAGCAGCACGCCTGGTTTTCGATACAGTGCAGAAGAAGCGCATCTTCCTCTGGAACGCCATGATTCGTGCTTATAGTCTGAATGAATTGTGGTTGGATATTACCCAATTGTATAGGAGAATGGAAGAAGAGAGAGTTGAGCCTGATAATTACACTCTCCCCTTTGTGATCAAGGCATTTTCGGCTCTTTCTTCTGTCAAAGAAGGGAAGAGAATTCATGATTTTGCAAATCAAATGGGGTTGGTCAGCAATGTCTATGTAGCAACTGCTTTGACGGGTATGTATCTGAAATTGGGTGAAATCGACCTTACACATGACATATTCGATGGAATGCCCGAACGGGATGTTGTAGCTTGGACTTCCATGATTTCTGGTTGTGTAGATAGTGGAAATCATCGCGAGGCTTTGTGGGTTTTCAGAGATATGAGATTCAGGGATGAAAAACCAAACTGGGTCACAGTTCTGAGCTTGATTCCAGCTTGTGATAGTTGGGTCCATGGTTTAATAGTAAAATCAGGTTTGGATTTCTATGCAGAGGTGGAGACAGCAATCCTTGATATGTAAGCAAAAAGTGGGGATATGGTTACTGCACGTAGTTTATTTGACTGGATGTCGGAAAAGAGTTTAGTTTCATGGACTGTAATGGTGGGTGAATATTCACAGAATGGATATGCTCACGAGGCTTTAATGGTGTTCTATCAAATGCTAAAAACTGCTGACCTTAAGCCAGATTCCATTGTAGCAGCCAGTGTTCTTCAAGCTTGTGCACAACTGGGTTCACTGAATTGTGGAGAGATGATCCACGGCTACATTGTTCGAGTTGGGGATGCATCTGACGTACTGGTTGAAACGGCTCTAGTCGACATGTATGCAAAATGTGGCAGTATAAACACAGCAGAAAAAACTTTTCACGAGATTCAAGATCGGAACATGATCACATGGAGTGCACTGATTGCAGGATATGGGTATCACGGGCTTGGTTTGAAAGCGCTCGATCTTTTTGAGAATATGAAGAGAGAGGGGTTTGTGCCCGACGAAACTGCATTCCTTAGTGTATTATCTGCTTGTAGTCACTCGGGTCTTGTTCTTGAAGGGAAGGAGTGTTTCAACTCGATGGTACGGACTCACAAACTGGTGCCTGGGACAAAGCATTATGCTTGCATGGTTGATCTTCTTGGCCGTGCCGGACTTGTAGAGGAGGCATGGAATCTTATCGAAGAAATGCAGGTCGAGCCATAGATAAATGTTTGGGGAGCCCTTCTGTCTGCCTGCAGAGCTAAAGGAGATGTTAGAGTTGCTGAGTTTGCATTTAAGAGGTTGTTTGAGCTAGAGCCTGATAATACAGAGTATCATGTGCTTCTAGCTAATGTATATGCAGGTTTGGGAGATGGAATGAGGTGTCTAAGGTGAGGTCCGTTATACGAAGAAAAGGAGAGAGGAAAACACCAGGTTGCAGCTTTATAGAAGTGAACTGTAAGACCTGCGCCTTTTTTGCAGGAGATGGATCTCACCCTGAGTCCAAAAATATATATTCCATCCTAGAGATGCTCCATGCCTTTGCAAGTGACACAACAGTGGATATGTAGTTCAAACCATGGAAGTTATGATGGGAACTAGGTGGCCTTATTATGTGCAATATTTGTGAACATGGATTTGTTCCAAATATTTCCATCCGTCGTGAGTTGGAGTTATGAGAATATAAAATTTAAGTTCAGGTGAAAGCAAGTTTGGATGTGAAGTCAGAAATGTATAAAGGTGAAGAGATAGAGGTGGAAGGATGAGAATTCTCCTCTAACATCTCATGCCCAATGTAAGCACATAAATTTACCGCATTTCCTCCCCTCTCAACTCTAAGTGTTGAGACAAGGTCCGAGAGTAGAGGAATAACGCTAAATTTATTCTAAGAGTCGCCACCTACTTAGGGGAAGTGGGATCCCAAGATAAATCCAAAAATAGGGGGTCTACGGTCCAGAGTAGTCTAGGTAAGAGATCCATTTAGGTCCTGGGAAAGGGGTTAGGCACCTCAGGACCTCCATCCAATGATGGTAACCTACTCATTAGGTCTAAGCCAAACATTTAAAATCACTTAAAATTTCCTAAACAATTATTAATTTTGCTAATCAAACATAAATCCATATGGGTGTAAAAATTTTATCTTTGGTTGGGGTCGAACCCTGGTTTGGGCTGCCTACTTATCCGGTTAGTCGGAATCAGACCCTAATAGTAGTTCGGGGCGGTGACTGTTTTTATACTCGTTTCGGAGTGTGGTCACTTCCAACTCGTGCTTGAGTTGGGGGAAGCGCAGTTGAGATTTATGAATCTCACTCCGGGATTTGGTAACGCAACTAGGTGCTCATGGGGGAGCACTAGGGGGCGTTCATTTATTAGGGTAAGTCCTTTTTGAATTTTATGGGTTTTTTGAATGTTTTTGTTGTTTTGCATTTTATTTTATTTTGATTTTTTTGTATTTTTTTTTAATAGTAGTTTATAACCTCATTTCGGAGGACTATCTAGCGGGGTAGGCAAGTCAATTAGGGTAAGAATCCACCTAAGCGCCCAAGGTAGGCAAAAAGGAAAAATAAACTACGGCCTAATCCTATAAGTTGTAATTGTACATGCACATGCATCTACAATTTGTATATTTCAATAAATAATACTAATGAATTAAATTACAAAAAATAATTGGCTAAAAGAGTGAGATCGTAGAGGGCCAAAGTAAAGCTATTGTGCTAAGGCCCATTGACCATTGATGAATTGATCTGACAAATTGATCAATTGGCTTTAGCTCAATATCCGAACCTATGGTTTTAGATATGGCAAATTCACAAGATTCAAAGAGACTAAAGGGGCCACACTACAATAAATGTATAAAAAATAAACCAAGGATTGTTATGGTAGAACTTGACTTAGGATAGGCCTGGTTCGGCCATAACATTCCTCTGTTTATGGACTATACCTCCCTTCCCAATGATTTCTCTCAGACCAAACGAAAGCAGGAAGGGGCATCATCATTATGGTTTAGAAATAAAAACAGATTTCAAATCTCCATTAAAATTATGGTTTTATATAAAACCAGACTTCAAATCACATTGAAAATTCTGGTTTTATATAAAACCAGACTTCATTACAGCCACACTACTCCCCAGATTTGAACCAGTTAAACCCCATTCATAAACTTGATTTTAAGCTCTACCAAACATGGACGGAAACAAACCACGAGAAGAAACTAACCATATAGGAATCAATAAAAATAAAATGATAACAGTGAGCATAGGGAAGAGATTACCTGAGAAATGATGAGCTATTGGGCTGGAAATGGATTGGATTTGACGAAATGAGCTACTGACCGGAGAGAGCACTGGTGGTGGATCAAATCTGGCCTGAGGGGATGATCGGTGGTGAGATCCTCTTGCTTCTGGATAGATCAAGAACTGACAATGGAGAGCTGCTGGCCGAAGCTAATGCTGAAGTTCACCGGAGCTACGGTTGGTGTGAGCCGAGGTGATGGTGGAGCTACTGTCACCGGTGTTGGGTTGCAACCACCATAGATGAGTAACTGCCGCTGATTGCTTGTTTGGAGCTGATGGCATGGTGAGAGAGGACTTGGAAGGATCAAAGCTCACTGGGGAAGACAATCGGAGAAGATGGAAATGATCGGATTCGAAGTTAGCCGGCTTCGCTGGAGACAATGGTGAACGAAGCTGCGAGCTGATGGTGCGGGCTGATCTTCTACAGATCAAGAGATGGGAGTTACCACCGTGGTTTGGTTGTGGCTGACGACGAGCTGGTCGAAGTGTGGTGATAGGTGATGGAGGAATCAACAGTGGAGATCCGGAATTCTAGATCTAGAATTTTGGATCCAGAGATCTAGATCTGAAGAAATTTGAGGTGAGAATGACAATAAATCAGATCTAGCTGAAATAAGGGAAGAAGCAAGGGATCCGGCGATGATGGTGGAGCTGCTGATCGGAGGAGAAATGAAGCTCGCAGGAGACAATGCTGGCCGAAGGTGCTGGATCTGCGCCAATTACTTGGTCGGGACTGAGTTCAGATGAGAACTAAAGAACAGAGGAGAGGGTTCCGGCAGCAAAGGAAGAGAGGGAGAGCTCCCGAGAGCTGTGTGGCTGGCCTCTTCGATAAAGAGATTTTTTATTTTTTATTTTTTATTTTTTGTTTTTATTTTTTGTTTGT
The DNA here is from genome assembly GCA_015143295.1 of Tetracentron sinense. NCBI lineage: Eukaryota > Viridiplantae > Streptophyta > Magnoliopsida > Trochodendrales > Trochodendraceae > Tetracentron > Tetracentron sinense. Next base: position 26,381,125 of record CM026574.1, read on the forward strand.
TTGTAACTCAATTGTCTTGCTTTATAAAAGCTACAGCAATGGGCTTTGGGCTTGATTTCAAGGGCTTGGGTTTTGGTTTGGATTCAAAGGATGTATGTTATGAAGTGTTGGGCTTGGGCACATGGATTGTGATTTAGGTGACTCTTGAACAACGGATTTTGGTTATGGATTTTAGGAAATGGGTTTAGTGAAATGGATTAAGAAATGGATATGCTCTCTCTCTCTCTAAACTCTTTATTTCTCTCTTAAGACTCACAATGCTCGCACAAGGAAACAAAATTAAATTAAATTGAATTAAAATACAAAAAAAATAAAATAATAATAAAAAGAAAATAAAGTTTTAAGGGCGTAAAAATTGGGTGTTCACACCCAAGTCCAAAGGTGAAGGATATTCTGTATAGCTTTCTCTGAATTTTGGTATCTCCAATGTGTAATACTTTTCACCACATGTTTTTTGAAGGTTAATATATGGAAATTGGTTCCAATTTTTTTATGAATTGATTAGCTTGTTGCTGTTTCTGTAAATTGAAAATAAGTCAAACTACACTTCAATCTATGATTCTATTCTATGCCTAGGATGGAAAATGGATGCACAAACTCACTCCATGTATCCCTAAGGCATTTATCAGGTGTTTAATATATAGAAAAAGCATAACTTCACATATATGACATACTTTCCTCTTGAAAGAAGAAACATATGAAAGAATCGCCAATAATTTATAAGTGCTATGCAGGAAATGCGAGTAGCAAAAGTGCATCTTTGGAAGCCTCAAGGCTTTAACCTCTGAAGAGCAACAATATATACAATGCTGCCATGTAGGAGCAAGTAAATTTACAGCATCTTCATGCAGATGGAGACTAAGTGCATGTGATTACACCACCATCGATATCATCTGATTCGATATGAAAGAAATTGTATTTATTTTGTTAAAAAAGTTATGTACTTGATTTGTTTCATACAAGTACTTATCACTAGCCTATGTACTAGTTCCAGTTAATCCATTTCGAAAATATACAAATATTAGCAAAATCATATGACTACAATTATTGAAGGCTAGATTTGTGAAGGTTGAGTATGATTTACTGTGCAGCAGAAAACCAAACAGCAATGAATGATCAGCTTTTGTTGAAATAAAAGATACCTTCAGATTTTTATTTCTATTTTCATTTTCCATTTTTCTTTTTCTTTTTGTCTTTCTTCAACGGGCATGCCATGGCATAGGATATTGAAGCCAAGCTGAGGGTTTCTCTAGAGTTATTGATTTGGCCCGACAAAATGCGGACCGACTATGTTGGCATCATCCGAATTTTCAATTGCTAATAGTTCCTTAAGACCCAAGCTTCTATTCCAGGCTTAATTCATCTAACAAAAAGGAAGAAATGATGAATTAGAAGAACACCCTCAATTTTTTTTATTAGACTGATCAGGACTATTCCCAGCTAGTAGAAAGTCAATTCGCAGATTCCATAATGTACATACTACTTTTCAACTGCTATGCCAGCATCTTCAGATGAGGAGGTCTCCATTTACGATCGAAGCTACTCCTTTCCAGTGCTTTTGGTGTATTTAGCTTCTTGTCAATGAGGTTCAGCCACTCTTGCAAGCCAACTCCCATTATGGCAGATGCTTCCACTAATGAAGATGAAGATCACGACAGATCCTAGATACTAATTATTCTCTTCCTAAATTCTCTTTTTCCCTCATTGTGATAATTTCCATTCTTGTATCACCACAATTTATCTTTGTATTTAGCTTGTAAAGAATCCTAACCAAGTTAGGAAACTAATTATATTCTGTAACAGCAAAACTCCTATATAAGAATAGAAATCCCTTTGTCTCTTCTCACGGTTTTGAGAGAGATTAACTTTAGTTATTTACAGATTTCTTTATCCACATGATGAAAATCTTGAGGTTGAGATTGTGAATCTTCAATCTTCCGCTCTTCCAAGGACTCAATTTGTTGGCCATCCACGGTCTTCCAGTCCTCTGAGGAATCGCCTTCTTGGTCATCCATACTCTCTTCATTGTCTCCTGATGACATCTCCATCACCATTTCGTCATCATCGATAGGTTCTCCAAGTGACAGTGCAGATGCCTTATCACCTTCTCCTGCTTCTGAGAAACTGCAAGTCTCGTCATCTTCACCTTCATCTAGATATTCATCAGCCCCAGCTCCTGTTTCTCGAAGGTCTATCGTAGCAGTTTTCGGAATTCAGTTGATATCATGTTTTAATAACCAAATAAAATTCCTTAATCCTTTGTTGGGTTTGCCGAGAAAATAAGTGGAAAGAGAGAAAAGAAAAGAAAATTGGACAAAACTCAAATAAGAAATGTATTAGAAATCAACAATTTTCTTTTCTTTTCTATGTTTTCACCTATTTTCTCGGCAACCAAACATATCCTAAGGTATCACAAGTATCTGAGGACATGAAATATAGGTTAAGGGAAAGTAAGCGGGTGGTAGGGAAAGCACACCACAACAAAAACACAAAAGATGCAAACCAGAGAAGGCTTCGGATGAAACAAAGTGAATAACAGTATCTTATTCCAAACTTCAATCATATTCTGAAACTTCTCCTCAGAGACTCCTATCTGCTTGAGTACTTGCAGTGCAGTTGACCGTTGCTCTTCAAGATTGAGTGCACTGGAATCTAGTACGTGCTACAAAGATTTCAAACAAAGCCATTAGATATTTTTTCGCTGTCCCTTATATGGCCTGGAATAAGTTTGGTTTGATAGCTAGCTCAAGCATATTCAAAATAAATAGCAGAAAGATGAGGAAACATGAAATGAAAATGCAGAATAAAAATTATTCAGAGATGCCTTGTGCCTGCTCCAATTAAATTATTGTTCTTTCGGACTTGTAATTTGTGACATCAAAATTGCTCAGACTAAACATACCCGCTGACATATATAATGGTAGGTTATCAACTCATGTTGTTACAATTCTGCATCGCTGCAAGAATGCACGTCCATGAACTTTTGAGAATCTGTTTCCTACATTAGTCACTCATTAGGTGATCCAGCTAACAAAGCCTGTTACATTACAATCTCATCGCCTTAATGTTAGTTTATTTTTGTATGTTCCTATAGCAATTCAATAACCATGCAAGACTTGTCTCAGGTGAATGTTTTTATGTGCACCCATGTTAATTGCAAGAAATTCCTATCGACTTTGAATGTATTATCTATTCATAAGCAAAGAAATGCCTGTTAGTCCTTACATGTACAAAGGGACTTCTCTTCCCTTTGTAACTATGTAATTTATCTTCCTTTTAATAAATTATGTTCAGCGGGTCTATAGATTGCTCACACAAAAGAGGCAGCAGAGGGATATGTTTTATTGGAGATAAGATATTCAGTGTTATATGGTAAAATGGAGGTGTTACAAAAAATCATGCCGGGGGTAGTGCCAGCGGGGGCTGGCGGTGCTAGGGTCTTGGATCTTTGAGAAAGAAGAGGGAAATGGGAGAGAAAGAGAAGAAAGGAAATAAAAAGAAGGAAAGAAGAGTGAGATGAGAACTCACGTTCTCTTCTTCTTATTTCACTCCCCCAAATGGCGAAAAAGACGGTAATGTCCTTAATTCTTTTAAGGTCTATTTTGTGGTATAAGGGTATTTTTGGAAAAATGAGGTATTTAGGCTCATTTTCAAGGGATTAACTTGACCAAAAATTTTAAAAAAATGACACCCTTACTTTAAATTTTTTAAAAAATGTCGAAATTACCTACCTATGTTCCCTGGACTCGGGTGTTACAACTAATGTCCTTTTTGTTAATGGTTTAGATAAAATGATTTTTTTTTTGCATGTGCGACACTTTCACATGTGTGCAAAGGAACATTAAGAGAAATGTTTTTAAAACCTGAATATTTGCGATGGGGGATGTGGAAAAAGCCATAGCCATGACATCTAACGGTACGTCGTTCATAATTTTTTTTTTTTTTGTGCTTATCATTTAACTACGTTATTAGGTTAGAACAGTCAAAAGTTAACTTAAGCAGTGGAGCTCTTGCAACTCGTACCCTAAGATTGGATCCCCAAACCTTCCTTCATCGAAGGCCACACCCCTACCATCCCTACCACTCACACAAGAGATGGGGGTGTACACCGCTCATAAACATAAATCACATGTATTCACGACAATACACCATAATATAATAACTATAAAAATAAACCAAATCCTCTATGGTGATAACTAGATTTGGTAAATCCGGTTATCACCCCTAAGGTCGCCATGTGTCCCTTTGGACATTCTTTAATTGTGGTTAAGATTCACCTCACATATCCTTGGTGTTTAGAAAAAAAAATATATATATATATATATATATATTGTTTTTAGATATTAAAATATTTTAAAAAATGATTAATATTTTTTCCTAAAAACCAAAGATGGGTGGTGAAAACCACACTTAAGGGCTTCAAAAGGGTCACTAAGGAGGATTTGGTCACTAAGGAGGATTTGGTCTCCTATAAAAAAAAAAAAAAAAAAAACAATAAAAAAAAGCGTACCCAACTGCCCCAACCAGAAAGCAAAGCCTCTGACAAGGCTCACATGCTTCATGCCACGCATCGTGTCGAGAAGCTGATGGTACACATAAACTCGTGGAAACCAATTGCATATTTGCATGCGAGATTCAGGAATGGCTCCCCATCCATAAAAACTGCAATTTCAATTTTCAAGAACCCACATTTCCCACCAAAGCCTAAACTCACACAATCCTTGCTTCGCATCTTCCATTTCTCCTTACAAAACCACCTAAAAGGAAGGAAGGAAGAAAAACATGAGCGGAAGTTTTCTCAGAAATGGCAGCAAGCGATGCATCAATCGAATATTGGATAGACGTACGATCCTGGATTTCTGTGTTTCGACGGAAGCTCAACAACAACAATCTCGATCTTACGCTCGATCTTCTTCTGTTTTCAAGAAGATTAAGGAGTTTGGAATCTCTCAATCTCATTGTTCTTCGTATTTTTCCTCCTATTATTCTCCACAGGTTGGATTCATTGGCTGGTATTTGGGCATGATCAATTCTCGCCCCCTTCTTACAAAGAGCATCACTTCCGCGCTTATTTATACGGCTGCCGACTTGTCCTCCCAGGTAAACCCTAGATTTCCTTTTTTTTTTTTTCATTTAATTTTATTTCAATAAATTGATTCATATGTGAAAAAGACACGGAATTTGTATTTTTATTTGTAATAGTTCATGAAGATGGAAAGGGAGGGGAATGCATGTCCTGGGGATTCACAGGCTTATTTATAGGATTAATGCACAATCTTACACACCTCAGCAGAATCAAGTTGCTCAGAGAAAAAGTACACATAAACCCACGAATTTACTATTTCAGATGAATGCACATAACTTTGTAATGTTTTGGAATTCTCTCATTGTGTGATTTTTCATATTTTTTATACCCTTTACTGTTTCCGTATAAATCTGCTAATCAAATCATTAGTTTAAATTTTAAAATTTTTATTGTTTTTTAATTACAATGCCCATTTTTTGTTGCATGGGCCGATTCTAATAGTGGAACACTCGAATTTATTCATTTCATTGCTATAGCTCCGCAGAGTAGCTGTAAATTGTAATATATATATATAGACACACACATACTAGCAGGGACCCGTGTGATGCCTGAGTGTGAATAAAAAAAAAATTAGAACTAAGCACTCATAAGACAAAAGACAAAGGAATCCGCCTGAGACAACCTTCGCCGCCCCCCAAATGGTAATACACACCAATTTCTTGTTCGTTTTGATATTGGAAACTCAATAAATGAAGTATAGTTTCCCTGGCCGTTTAAAATAAACGAAGTATTGTGAGAATTATGTTTCCCTGGCGGTTTAAAGAGTTGAGATGCAAAACCATATTGACAAGATGACAACTCAATTCAAACACCAAATTAGAAAACAGCCCATTACAGAACAATTAATCATTTTAACACAAATAAATAAATTAACAAGATATACTCAAAGAAAAATATTCTTTTATCAGATGCTACAACATTACTGTCACAACCCAATAAAACTTTGCATGTGAAGAAATTTAATTGAAGGATGCATCAGATACCCATTGGTTCGTTAGCCTAGCCTAGCAAAGAATGTTTGTACAAATGTTACTAAGCCAATCTAAGTAGCATATTATAAAAGACTGCATGCAAATTAAACTTACTACAGGAATAAGAAAAGAAGAAGCAAAATAATATATACAGCAGGCTGAACCTAATAAAAAGGCTATATCTCTCTGCTCTACCATTGCATCATGGCAGACTTAACCTGTAACATATTTCTTAAGCCACAGTTCAAATGCAACACGTCATCCAAAAAGATCCTCTTTCTTATATAAACAAAACGAACCAATAGCAATAACTTCTAGAAGAGAAGTTAGATTGCTATCCTCCGCAATTCTCTATACCCATCAGTTGTACAACACCACCTCTTGAGAATTCCCAATCCCAAATCCTGAAGGACCCTGTTTTCTAAGCACACAACAAATTCAAATTCAGACATGGAAATAAAAATGAAAAATTGAAAAAATGGGTTTGTAATAGATTTTATATATATATATATATATATATATATATATATATTAATACTCACAGGCCCCTCCCGTCAACCAAGGAATAATTGACTAGGGCTTGGTGGGAACTTCAATCCTCCGTGGACCCTTATAAAGCCACCAAAACATGTGGGCTTCTGCATTACACAAAAGAAAGGAAATCAAGATAAAAAAAGTGCAATAAATCAGGAAAAATGTATGATACACAAACATGAGAGAGAGAGAGAGAGGAGTGGGGCATACCTGAAGCGTCAATGACACAGGGAATGCTAGAGGTGCTTCAAATCAAACCGTATTCAAATTCACCTTTGAAACCTAGCATGTAGTCTCATCTATCAAAGAAATAATACACTGTAATGTCATTTTGAGGAATCAACTTGTAGAAAGAATGAAAAATCTCGTTGAACATTGGTGGGTACTGCATAAGGAGCATTATTGATCAATTTGGTCTACCTGTGAACTTGAATGCATGCATGATCTCGTTGAAATAAGCGCCAATATATGAGATCGGAGAGGAGTATTATGGATTTCCAAGATGATTTCTTGTCTGGGTATTGCAAGCAAAGGATATCTTTTTATAAGCAAACGACATCCATGTAGGGGATTTGAACTACCCATCAGGGAGATCTTCAACATGTAGTGGAGTGGGAGTGGAGGGAGGCAGAGACGTGGGTGGGAGGGGAGAGAAAAAATATGAGGAGAGAGAGAGAGAGTCGTGAAGTGTTATGGAAGGGGAGGGAGATAGAGACGTGGAGTGGGTGGTTACATACGTGTACGAGAGAGTGAGAGAGAGAGACATGAAAGAGGAGAGATGTTTTAGGAGGTGTGTTGATTGAGAGGTAGATAGAGAGACATGTCATTTGAGGGAGAGAGTAGGAAAGAGGGAATTGGTAAGATGTGGGGGTAGGGGTGGTTATTGAACAAAATGTTCGTGAATTACTCGGGCTCGGCTCATTAAAAGCTCGAGTATCGTTCGTTTATTTGGTAAATGAGCCGAGCTTAAACACTATTTTCGAGCTCGTTTGGTAAACGAGCCGAGCTTGAACACACCCCTACTCGGCTTGATAAAAGCTTGGTTCGATTACAATATATATATATATATATATATAATTTATTTTATTAGTTAAGTACATAGAAATAACGTAGGGGTGTGATTGTGTGGGTGTGTGTGGGTGTGGGAATGTTGTGTGTGTGTGGGTGTGGGAATGTTGTGTGTGTGTGGGTGTGAGTGTGTCGGTGTGGCCGTGTGAGTGTGTCGGTGTGGCTGTGTGAGTGTGTGTGTGGGGGGGGTGTGGGTGTGACCGTATGGGTGTGGGGTGTATCGTGGTGGTGTGGCCGTGAACCCATGAGTGTGTCTCATGGTTTTGTGAGTTAACAAAAAAAACAAAAACGAAAAAACAAACAAAAGGTAAAGGTGTGAATGTGATGTAACTGATGTGGGACAAATTATAGTCCCACATCGGTTAAGAGACGAATGGCATTTAAGTGTGTTGGCTATATGAAGTTGTTGTGAACAACCGAAAGGCCAAAAGTGCTGGGCTTGCTGGCCACTAGGCTCACTCTCTTTCTTGGCTTTGCTCGATGAGATTGGATTGGCTCGATGAGAAGGGAAATCTCATTCGGCTTGGTTCAATAGCACTTTAAAGTATTTATTATTTAAATTAAGAAATAAGATAATTAATTTATATAATTATGATTGGTAGAAGCTGGAGCTCGGCGCCTCGGCCCAAGCAGTCTAGTCCGAGCTAGAGCTTAGCTCGAACTCGTTTATGTTTTTCGAGCCAAGCTCGAGCCAAGTTTGAACACTAGTTTTAGAGTTTGAACCGAGCTCGAGCCGAGTTCGAGCAATAGCAAAAGTTAGTGAGCCGAGCTTGAACATCCTACTACTCGGCTCGTTCGGCTCGAGTATCACCCCTATGTGGGGGTGGTTAGTGGTATGTGAGGTGGTGTGTGTCGTTTGGGAGATAGAAAGTCATGAGAGAAAAATTGGAAAGAGGTTAAGGTGGGAGAGGAAACGATGTGTCTTTTTAAGGGTGCCATGTCAACACTTATATAATTGTTGGGATTCAAGATTGGAGATCATAGAGGGGTGCTAGGTGGCATCTTATTTCTTTGTATTATAGTATATATTTTAAATTGTTCTAATCGGCAACAAAGATAACATTAACCAATAAAAAACAAACTACAATGCAATAAAATAAGAAACAAGAAGCTACAAAAAATGAAAAGACACAAATAAACAGAGAGGACGTAGAAGAATTTAGGCAAATGGCAGCTCCGGGTCACAAAATAAGGGGTAATTGGAAAGATGGAAGAGTTTAGAAATTTCCTAAGATTATTGTATTAGGGGCATGAGGGAGATTCTAGGAGCCTCTTTGCTAGCCTAGAAAGTAGGAGCGCTGGGATTAATTCAGTGGTTGGGCGTCCGGTAACAAATAGGAAAATGTCCCTTGAACTTAGGATAGACCGTACTTCTTGAGTCTGAGGTTGGGGCTTTTGCTATATCAATTCTCTGCCGGATGTTGTCAGATAATTTTTCGTGGGTGTTTATAGGGTTGTATGGGCCATTGAAGAGGTCGAAGTTCTCGGATTTCTGGTGCTAGCTGTATGATGTCTGTTTTAGATGGGATGCACGATGGTGTATAGGAGATTTTAATTGTATCTGGTATTCCTCTGACAAATCAAGTGGGTGTCAGATTTCGAGACAAATGAGGGCTTTTGAGGGTTTCATATCTCGTCATAATCTGATCGATTGTCCACTCAAAGGAGTCAATTCACATGGTCGAACCTCCAGTAGAATCTCGTACTTAGCAAGCTGGATAGATTCCTCTTTTGTGATCAGTGGGAAGAATATATCCAGGGTTAATCTCTCCACTAGAGCAATTTTTGACCATACTCCATTTTTTTTAAGAATCAGATTGCATATGGTGTGGTTCATTGCCTTCCAAATTTGAAAATGTGGTTAGACCACCCAGATTTCAAGAATTTGGAGGATGGAAAGAGAAATTTTTAGGGGTTATCTGAGCATTGTTTTTGGCCTAAAATTGAAAGCATTGAAACAAAAATTGAAAACTTGGTACAAAGAGGTTTTCGGTACCCCGGATGATAAGAAAAACCTGGCGTTCCAGGAGATCAAGGATCTTGATGCTCGAGAGGAGCTTAATTTTAGGCCATAGTTTGGTTCGAGTTATCCTTGTTGAGGATACCCACAAATTGTTAATCCAAATAAGGTTCGAGTTATCCTTGTTGAGGACAACAACTGGTTACACAGATTTATAAACCCGATTAGGCTATCACTGAAAGTGATTGCCAAACAAAATTACTGTCTAGGAGTGATTCTAACATAGTTCCGGAATTTGATATGAATGGGTTCTGGATAACCAGATTCTAGTGTAGCAGTCTGTTTGGAAATAACTCTATCTACTGGCTCTGTTTGGTAACAATGCCCACGGATTGATGTATTTCTACACTAACTGAATTCTCTGTTCTGGGTTAATCCAGACAATGCTCTGTTTGGTTACAGAGCAGTTCTCAATCGGCCAAATTATTCCGTCAAACCACTTCTCTGTTTGAGTAGTCCAGATGAACTTATCGAATTCTGTTCCTAAGCAAGGGAAGCCCCTATGCTGTACAAGAACACTGAATATCCAATCCGAGGATTGCTTATACCTTAGGAGGGAAAACATTTATTAGGTGACTTCAAGTCTAATAAATTTCCGATGTGTTTCTCACCCAAAACACCCAAGACTTAAAACACCATTTATCACACACAAATAGTTTTAAAACACCATTTATCACACAAATGGTTTTATTTTAAATCATTAAAACCCAGTTTAGATATTATTTAATTGATTTAAAAACAAATTTTAGAAATCATTAAAATCAACAGTCATTGAGTATTACATAGATGTATCTTTGACAAGAATGATGTCTAATCTCAGAGTCTTTCAGTGGTATAGTTAGAGTCACAACAATGAGTCTTTCAACGGTATAGTTGGAGTTACAATTTTCCGAATAAGAAAATTTTTGTTTTTTCTCTGAGTTGCTTAATTAGCAGTTTGCTTATTACCGTATACTTTTTTGTTGCCTCTGGTCATTGCGTGATTATGGTGGTGGGCTGTCTAGGTGTGGGTATGGATGTGGTGGTTGACCTACACGGCTTATTACATTAATTATTCAATTTTTTTAATCTTCATTACTTTTTTCTTTGACAACTCCAAGATACCTATATGTTCCATTTTTTAATGATAACATTTATTTCATGAAAAAAATTGCTTAACTAGATCAACTGATTACAATTCCAGTGTATACTCTAATTGTAGCACATCATTGTACTATTGTTGAAACTTGAAACTGGTAATTTTTGCATGACAAAAAAGGGTATATTTGAGGAATTATTGCATCTCCATTATACATTAATGTTGGTTGATTTAGTTATTTTTTCTCACCAGACAATCACAAAGCCATCTTCTGAATCTTTTGACTCAATAAGGACATTACGTATGGCTGGATACGGGATGCTAATTTTAGGACCATCACTGCATTTCTGGTTCAATTTCGTGTCAAAAGTCCTACCAAAGCGGGATATACTTACTACCTTCAAGAAAATAATCATGGGGCAGACTACCTATGGACCATTTATGACTGTAGTTTTCTTGTCATTGAATGCAGGTCTACAAGGTACATATATATCTCCTGTTTCTACCTTATGCCTTGTTACTTTATGTTGTTGTCGACTAGTTTGCACAACATGAGATTTCTTATTTCTATTCACGTTCTAATTCCGTTAGTGATTGTTTGACTTGACTGAGTTTTTTTTTTTGGCTTCACTGAGTTGTTTAACCTGTTAAGCGTGAATGCATGTTAGAACCTTATATAAGCAGCTACTTGGAATTTTGGATATATTGATTTACCTGCTTCCCTATAGTTTCCTTCCTCCAATAATCTTTTGTAACCTTGTGAAGGAGGATTGTTTGGATGTTCACACATGCTCGTGTATTGACAGTATGGATTTCTTGGAAAAGATTCTATTGTGAATTTGACGGAAGCTTCTCCACATTCCTAGGAATGGAATTTGGCGATGATAAAATTTCAGAGTATTTTGATCATTTTAGCTTTAGTTTACGAAGTATGAAACTGGCAGGCTGCATAGACTAGGGGTATGTTGTAATCATGTTTTAAAACACGAAGGCGTTAGGACCTCAAGAAGCATGCTCCCCAATTAAAGGTTATAATACATACATATATTTATATATTTGTGTATGTATGTATGTATGTATGTGTACACACGCAAATATGTGATATTATATAAATTATTCAGTTATAAAAATAATAAATTTAAGAGTCAAGAAAAGCTGAAATTTAGATTTACTTATATATATATATAAAAAGATGAATGATGTTCATGTGGTGGATTTTGGATTCCAACAAACAATTGCAAAGTAGTCATTAATGTCTGAGGCACTTGAAAAGTAATCACTAATGTATGAGGCACAAGCATTAAAAACAGTAATGTTGAAGACTCAGTTATATGACTAGAAACCTATTTTTTATTAAAGTATGAAGCATACACCTCATACATAAAATGTCTCAGGCTCTCGAGGCATGAGGACACACCTCTTGTGAGTCTCAAAGTTTGAGGCGTGACCCTAATGAAATTTAAGCCTCAAGGTTGAGCCTTGAGGCATTTTCCCTGAGCCTCACCTCGAGGCATAAGCCTCACTTACTTTTTAAAACATGAGTTGTAATGGGCCCAATAAAATAATCCCATAACGTCCTTACGTCTTTACGTTAGGTGCCGTACGATTTCCCTTCCATGTTTGAAAAAATTGTAAGTTTTAGCCAAAAATATTTTAGGAGATTTGTTGTATTTTACTATTTTTTTTCCCCAGAATTTTCTGAGGAAATCTTGATGGTGATTTGCCCCATTGTGTGATATTTAAAAAAAAATCAGTTTTGAATCAAATAGGATGGATCTATTCGGGCTTTTTTGATGTGGTAAATTGGGAAAAACTGATATGGTTTCTTTATATGGAAGTATGGAAACAAGTTTCATGATTGTTGGTTTAGATTTGGAGGCTCTACAATCTACGTTGTTTTTTAGGGCATACTGTTTTTTCTGTGTTGGGTATGCTATGTGATATTATGAAGGTGACCTAATCTGTGGAGATTAGTGTGGTAAATAGTAAGCTGTATGAAAGCACAAGTTACCCCGAGTTTACATCTCTTTTGGCTCCTCCGTCTGAGAAACCAAGTATGCAAATTAGTACAATGAAGTAGATGATAGAAATTATCTGGAGTGGTCCCGATCAGGCAAAATGTTTATTTGGTAGTCGAGGAAAACTAGGCTATATAACAGATAGGATTGAAGAGCCTAGTGTGATTGATCCATTAAATGCCAAGTGGGGATCACAGAATCTCAGTCATGTCCTGATTGCTTCACTTCATGCAGCCACAAGTATCTCATGGTTTTCTTGTTCTTCAGACAACTAAAGAGATTTGGGATTATGCAGCCCAAAAATATTCACAAGCTCGGAATATTGCTTGAATATATCACTGAATGATGAGGGACAGCATTTCATGCTCCCCTGAAGTATGCATTGACTATTCATGCTGTTTAAGAGATTATAACTTTGTACTATTTCTAAGTAATTTTCAGTTCAGGTGAAAATGATGCTGAGATTGTTGCCAGATTGAAGCGAGACTTGTTCCCTACATTAATAAGTGGTCTTATGTATTGGCCCATGTGCGATTTTGTTACATTCAAATTCATCCCTGTCCATCTACAGGTACATATGAGTATTCTGTTGTTTGTATCTGATGAAATAAATTCTTAGATTGGATTATTGGACAGCGAGGATCCACAATTCAAGGGGTCTCTTCTAGAAAGTTTCCAGTCTCTATTGATGATCCTAACCATATGATATGTGGCCTGCTTTCCATGCCATTTGCCATATGTATCAAAACCAAAATAAAAGGAGATGCAGGGTCTCCAGTTGGCTCAGTTTTTCAGTCAAGATGATCTTCTAGGTGGAACCCCTTGAATGGTGAGTCCAGGTGTAATTCTCACAAGTGCACCAAAGTGTCCTAGCCATTAGATTATGAGGTTGGTTATTTATGTCTTTTGTTTTTGGTGTTTTTGTTTTGGCAGCCACTAATTAGCAATTCATTTTCATATCTGTGGACCATTTACATGACATATATGGCGAGCTTAAAGAAACCAGACGCTGAGTAATAATTTCTCAGTGGATTGACTCCATATTTCTAGCTTTCAGTGTTCCTGGCTTGTTTGAGACGTGCCAGACTGCCCCACCCCACCCCAGAGAGCAGCAATTCGGATTTACATGGGATATATAGAACCGGAAACTCTTCAGATATCTCTGCAGCATTCCACATATGTTTCCATATCAACGAGAAAACATGGTTAGGTTGAACCAGAGTTGATAATCACTCACAGTTTTGCATTTCTCTGATGATTCAGTTTATGTTTCAGCAATGATATTTGAACAATTTTGAAGGATTAACACAATTGGAACACTATTTTAGGTCTTGCGAAAGCAATGGTTTAATGATTGGACATTTTCCCGTTTTCTGTAATTTAAACAATCTTTTGGAGAGCAGGTTTCTTGTTCAGACTTTCTAATAATTTCTGGAATTCAGATCAATAGATCTCATCCTACCTACACAGTATGTGAAAATTTCCTGTAGTAGCAAGTTGTTGAATGGTTTACGAGCTACCACAGTAAGGTAATACTAACACTTAATCCTGCAATTAACCATGGTGTCTGAATGAAGTATAGGCTTGAGCAGTCAGGCGAGGCCCCGAAGCTTAAGGCTCACATCAGATTTGTTCAGATACTGCAAATGGAGCGTCTGAGTAGAGTTGTAACTTTTGAGTTCCATGACTAACCAGGAAAGCTCAACTTACATGAGACTTGACCCGAATTAATGGGGCCATGGCAACTACATTTACTTAATTGCATGTGTGTGTGTGTGTGTGTATATATATATATATTGTATATCATGACATGGAGCTATGATCCAGTTGAGACATGGAGCCCTGGCTGTTGAATGATTGACACTAGAAAGGAGACTCCTGAAATACATGATGGGAAGAGACTCCTCGACCATAGCAGTTGCCCCATAGAAACCCCATTCTTTGAACAACCCCACCTCTTCTGTCTTGTAGGAAAAGGAAGTGACAGTCACATTTTCGCACAGAACAAAGTGGCTCCGTCTTCTATTGCCGGGACACCATGGATAGGATAAGCTTCCTCCAATGAGCAATTCAATCAAATCTATCTACCCGAGTCATTTTTATAAGAACCGGTTTTGTTGGCTATCGCAAGTTGTTTTATTCTGCATCCACCATTACTCCTTGAGAATATCAACAAATAAAGGTTGCAGAAAACTAAAAATACAAAATACATCAGATAATAGAACACAATGTATCTCCATCTAACAGAATATGAATATGGTCTATGGTCATAGTAACTGTAGCCTGTATGGATGGAGTACATTCACGAATCGGACGCAGACAATTCAACTAGTCATATACAGGAAATTTCCTAAACCCAATCAGATGTTTATGACCCATTCAGTATCTGGACATTTTCTGGGCTCTTCTTCATATTTTCTTTTTTTACCATCCCAAAAGAAAGCCATAGATGAGATTATGATCATGTTTCATTTATTCCAGGCTCCATTGTCTATAGACCATAATTTTAGTCTATTAATAGATGTATAGTATGGAAATAAAAGATGGAGATGGAGATGGAGATGGAGATGGCAGACTTGTGGATAGGAATGTTTTCCAGTTTTTAGAAGCGACTAAACGGATTGCCAACTGTTCAACACCACTCCCTCAACTCACCTGTCACCACACAATCTAAACTACATCTGAACATTTTCATTTACTCTTCTTCTTACACAGTATATCCAAACTGCCATCCATGTTTGTGAAAATGACTCTTTTAACCCCTATATAATCCCTTCTTTTATAAGGAGGAGGGGCAGTTTGGGCAGTTCAATTAAGCCGATAAGTGTCTGTACTTTGTAGAGCTGAAGATATGATTCAATTATTACCCAATAGACTGAATAGAGAGCTTGAGTTTGTCCACCTTTTCGAGGTCCACAATGCGTATTAACTTAACTCTTAACCTACACCTTCTAACCTAAGATAAATGGAGATAGGATCACAACCAATTGCAACTGAATTCAAAAGAATTAAATTGCATATGTTGCAAATGTAGATTGGATAAGGGAAAAAGAGCAGAAAATTCAAATTTTGAATATTTTTTCTCTTCCAATCAACATCTGCCACATGTGAAATTGAATTCTCTTGCAATTGGCTTTGACGAGAGATCAGATAAATGATACACTTACCTCCAAAAAATAGCTTGAGTTTGTGTTTTTATTACTACTAAATACTACTTTAGTTCTTAGTTCTCATTGGAAAAGAAAGAACAGGGAATAAAAAAAGGGAAAATGATTTATTCTTTGGAGTTGCTTCACCACAACCTTGAAGAGGAACTGCATCTCAATCTCTGTACAGGTACTTCATCTTCCACCTTCTGATGGGGACATGATCAATGTAAAAAAAAAAGGAAAAAGAAGATGAGATTCTTGAAGCATAGCCATGGTGGAGCTTGATAAACTGCATCCACAACTGTCAGCATAGCTTCCAAAAAGAAACAACTACTCTCCACTGCTATGATGAGAACTACTGAAGGGTTTGCTTCCTGTCTTCTGTTTTCTTCAGTGAATTTTTTTTAATAAGTCTAAAACTTATTTGTTAGTGTAAAAATTAAAATGGATAGTTTCTGTTAAAAGTGAAAAAAAAAAGGAATATTATGAAGAGGGTATCTTGAATTTCAACAGGAATTCCTCTCAGGATATTCCTAGCGATATCACCATTCGTGTCGATGGAGCCTCCTTCTCATTGCACAAGGTAGCACTCTTCTTTGATCCTGCTTTTCCATCTTAAGTATCTATATCCTTGGCAGAACTGCAATATTAAATAGAAGAGGAAAAGAAAGAAAATTGGAACAGTTAGTAGTTGAAGAGTAACAAGTTTGTATCCTCTCTACAGTTAAGAAAACTGGCTACTACAGACTAAATTTTAAATTTTGCTATATGTATGATTTTAACCCAAACTCACGGAGAGAAGCAGTTGGAACTTCTTCTTGAATTTATTTTTATCTAATTACAGGTTGAATCGAATCTGATTAATTGCCACTTCGATTGCAGTTCCCATTTTCCCACAGAAAACTGGCTACCCTGTGTTGAATTTTACATTTTTCCATATTTATGTTTTTTAAAGCCAAATCAAGCTTACATAAGCATCGGTAATCTGTTTTTGACTGCAGTTCCCATTGGTCTCAAAGTGTGGATACATAAGGAAATTGGTCTCGGAAGCCAGTGATGCTGATCTCTCCGTCATTGAAATCCCCGATGTTCCGGGAGGGGCAGAAGCGTTGGAACTTGCAGCAAATTTTTGTTATGGAATAAACTTTCAGATAAGTACAAAAAATGTTGCTTTGCTTCGATGCGTGGCGGAGTATCTTGAGATGACAGAGGACTATGCAATTGGGAACCTGGTGGGCAGAACAGAGGCTTACTTGAATGAAGTGGTGCTGAAGAGCCTTGCAGGGTCAGTCTCTGTGTTGAATTTATCAGAGAATTTCCTTCCAATAGCGGAAAAGGTAAAATTGGTGAGCCGGTGCATAGAAGCAGTAGCATCTCTAGCCTGCATGGAAAGTGACTTCTGTGTGCCTGGTAGGACTGAGAATAGCCATGAGAGTTCCATTTCTTCCTTTGGGAATTCTTCCTTTGGGACTCAGACTAAACCCATTGTAGATTGGTGGGCTGAAGACTTAACTGTTCTTAGGGTCGATATCTTCCAACGGGTTCTCATAGCAATGATAGCAAGAGGATTTAAACAGTATGCGCTCGGCCCAATACTTATGCTGTATGCACAAAAATCTCTTCGAGGTTTGGTGAGATACTACCCCAAAGAACTGTTTTTTTTTGGGTGTGATCAGGTATCTAATGGAAAAACATTTTGCAGGAAGTATTTGGAAAGGGGAAGAAGAAAATTGAGCCAAGACAAGAACATGAGAAGAGGGTTGTGTTGGAGACAATTGTGTGTCTTCTGCCAAGGGAGCGGAATGCGATGTCGGTTAGCTTCCTTTCTATGCTGCTACGTGCAGCAATATACCTTGAGACAACAGTTGCTTGCCGGCTGGATTTGGAGAAGAGGATGGGTTTGCAACTCGGACAAGCGGTTTTGGACGATCTCTTGATTCCTTCATTTTCCTTCACTGGTGACTCATTGTTCGATGTAGACACTGTACAGAGGATCATGATGAACTACCTTGAATGTGATACAGACGGGACTGGTCTCTGCTACAATGCAGATGAAGAGTATTTGTCTCCTCCAAGTGATATGGAGCGGGTTGGAAGGCTAATGGAAAGCTACCTTGCTGAAATAGCCTCTGACAGTAACTTGCCTGTTTCGAGGTTCATCAACCTTGCCGAGTTGATCCCCGAACAATCAAGGGTAACGGAGGATGGCATATATAGAGCCATAGATATCTACTTGAAGGTGCATTCTTTTATGTGCATATCTCTTCATTTGCAGTATCGGTCTTACTCTTTTCCTCGTATAGTTATTATTACAGATATTAGGTTGTGGTTGAAATAAATAAACAATTCAAGAATTGAAATTCTACCACATGGAAATATCTTTCAGCTTCACAATGCAATATAAACCATAGTTGCACAGAAGCTATGTACGGGGTGCGATGCTCGCTTCCTTGGAAGCTCATTTCTCAGGCTCGCTTCTTAGGCAGCTCGTTTCCATCACGTCTCATTTAGTGGTAAAAAAGAGCTATATATGTGAGACATTATGGGATATACCCAAGCCTACGGCCTAGGGTGTAGAACCTAAGCAATTATTGTTGGATTAGAACCTGAGGCACCTAGTTCTGTACACATATCTCATGTGAGGCAAAATCTAAGGTTGTCATACTAACATAATGGGAATTAGGCGTCTATATCTCATTTCTCGCTTCTCATTTCCAAATGATATTTTGAGCCACGTTTCCCATTTCCCGCTTCTCATTTCTCTTTGCTTCTCGATTTGGCAACTATGATATAGACACCCCTTATCTGATCCTACTACCTAACCTTTTGAGATGGTTTTTGACTTGTCTTACATCTATATTTGTTCTGCCATTAATAGTATCCATAATATAAGATGAGTGTCTTGCATGGCGGTTGGCCTTGTGATTAGCCTTGATCCTTATAATTTGCAGGCTCATCACACTTTGAGTGACATGGAGAGAAAAAAGGTTTGCAGCCTGATGGACTGCCAGAAGCTATCGCGAGAGGCCTGTGCTCATGCGGCTCAGAATGATCGGCTCCCTGTACAGACTGTGGTTCAGGTGCTTTACTATGAGCAACAACGCCTTCAAGGCTCCATGAATGGAAGCCTCCTGGGTGGGGAATCTCCTGCTTTACCCCCTAAAGTGAATTTGTACTCCACGGATTACCACCCAGTCCCTGATGAGGTCTCAAGCTTACGAAGAGAAAATGATGACCTGAAAATAGAGCTGGTGAAAATGCAGATGCAATTAAAAGAACTCGAGAAATCAGCGGAAAACACTCGAAAGCAAAGCACTCCATCATTTGTTAATAAGCCTCCTTTGCCTCGGAAGTCATTTATCAATTCCGTATCGAAAAAACTCGGGCGGCTCTACCCCTTTGTGCGTGGTGATGGGATCAATCCTTCCAATGCCAAAGGTCGGACGAAGCCGAGTAGAGATCGGCGACATTCCATCTCTTGAGTCATCTAGTGTCTCTCTCTCTCTCTCTCTCTCTCTTTCCACTATATACTACATTATTACTTAGAGAAGAATATACTATTTCTGTTCCTTTGCTTTTATGGCTTGAGAAGAGGACTAGTAGTTGCCATCTGTTTCTCTACTTCATTCACATAAATATTGTTGTAAATTATCTTTTCATTGTGTTTCTTCAGTCTCTATAAATTCTAAAATCTGGTGAAGAGAAAAGAAAAAAACATGAAACTATTGGCGACTTGGGATGGTTGACTAATATTTCAAATCAGTAGCTTGTCTGGTTGGTGAATTTTGTACAATTATATTGCAAATTTGTGAGTTTATGTATGGAATGATCAATCAATCAACGGACACTTAACCAATAATCTCCCGCCACATTGTTCTCCATGGATTTCTCAGGACTTCTGATTTATGTCCCCCCAATAGGCTGATTCAACAGAAAAAATAACTGGAATATGTAGGAAAATGGATTTCTCAGGACTGCCGTATGGTTGAAGGAAGTAGGATATGTCTCCGGTAAACTTGTTAGATTCATCAAATGGTCTCCATATTTTAAATCTGGTTTTGAATCTTCAATTGTGTCGATTTGGGTAAATCTTTCAACCCAAAGGATCTGACAGTTATAGGAAATTTGATCGGAAAGGTTCTGTTAGTGGATGGACCTACTCGTGACATCTTTCGGCCAAGCTTGGTGAGAATCTGTGTGGAAATCGATCTAAACAAGGAAAAGCTAAACAGATTTTGGCTTGGTATGAGTTCGGAGGGAAGATGGCAACATATAATCTATGAGAAGGATCCTTCTTATTGTTCTTACTGCAAAAATTAAAGCTGGGTCATCAGTTCAAACTCTGCAGAAAAAAAACAAGTTTATCAAGGTAAGGATCTCAGGAATACAGGTGATAATTCTGAAAAATTACCAATTCAAGGGAGCAAAAAACTTAAAGGGTATATGGACTGGAAAAAAAAAAATGCTTAACAGAAGAAAATAGGGTATAGCAGCAGTTTCTCAATTTCATGAAGGAAAAAACGCTGAAAATAAGGATGGAGGGATGAATTCAAAGGACTCCAATGTTGATGAAGATGAGGTAATCTTCAATGAGGAAATTCAAGAAGAATTTCCCATAAATCAGGAGGTGGGGTATATTAAAGATGGGACAGCTGGTTCAGTGGCTAACAAATCCGTGGAATTCCTGGATTAAAATTTTAATTCTGCTACAGCTTGTTTGGGCAAGACAGGTGGTGCTTGTAAATCTGCTACCTCATTCGGTGGAATTAGTAGAGGCAGATCCCTCATCAATAGATTCTTTGGTCGTTGTAAAATCCAAAGAAGTCGATATTGATGCAGCATTGGGTAGAGAGGTGGTTATTTATGAAAATTCTGATGACATAAACTTGATTTCTCCTTCGGAGATATTCGCCTATCAGATCTGTTCTGATGATCCTTCTCTATTAGATGAAATGAAGAACAATTTAAGTTTTGAAGGAGAGATGATCACGGATCGTTTTTCTAGCCGAGTACCAAAGCTTGCTCAATGCCTTATTAACAACAAAACCTAAATGAGTATTCAAACAGAAGGAGTTTACCCACTCTAAGGATATTATTCAAAGTGAGCTAAATTGTCTTTTTGAATCTGGACGGGCCAAAGATTTAGAGGTGAAAAATGGGGCAGAAGCTTGTGTAACTGTCTTTAGGAGTCAAATTTTTGAAGGTCAATGAGAGGTTGAGCTTCCTAGTGGACTTGGTAGTCAAGAGCAAGTTCGTGATGATATTTTTATTGAAGAATTCAAAAAAGAAAATGCTTTCAACTAGTGACATCAAGAAAAAATAAGAAGAAGAAGAAAACACCAACAATTGATTATTTTCAAGGAAGACGAAAGAGGGAGGTTAGGAAACTAACTCGATTTAAGGAGTACTTTTTTTCTTTGGTAATGTAAGAACTGTTTTTAATAAAGTCTTATGTATTTGTGTTTTGGTAGGGGTAAGGTTTTATGTCCCCTTTTGCTTTTTTCCTAATAAGGTAGGGGTCTGTCAAACCCCTTACATGATTGACAACTAAAAAAAAACAAACAATGTTTACCAATTTCACTCACTTATTCTCTTCTTCAATACTCTTTCTTTTGACCAGGTAAGATGGTTCGGAAATTTCTCCTCTTTAGATGCTTATACTAGCTGCTTCTGCTTATACGAGCTGCACTCATAAAAAGCAGGTCTATTTCAATTTTCAAATCTCATATTTACTCTCAAGTGGAACTTTATCTTAAGTTAGAAGTAAGAATTGCACAATGGACCTGTTGGCTAACGGAAGTCATTCAATCTCTGCAGTGCTATTAAATCCGAGGTAGCTTTTTATGGGTTTTAAGGACAATGCAATGGGGCATGCTTTACTCGAGACTATTTAATATTCTAATAGCTAATATACTCTCAAGTAGAACTTTATCTTAAGCTAAAAGTAAGAACTGCTTGTTAGTAATTGACTCATTTTTTAGAATTTTAATGGCATTAATATTCAAATTCCACGAAATAAGTAAACAATCAAAATGATTTAGATAATAAAGTTTGTATACCTGCTGTAAGCACCCCAATTTTGCACCCCTTTTAGTTTTTTTACCTTATAAAAGTTTTCAAAAATTCATCAAAAACTCGTTATAAAAACTCTCTTTAAAGTCTATTCTAGTAGGCTTTATTTTCTGGAATCGGCCCTAAAAGCATAAAAAAGATTAAAATGCCCTTGTGGTGAAAAATGATTAAAATGCACCTGAAAAAGTGTTCAAAAGGTATCATTTTATCGAAAATGATTTTACAAAAGCTTTGGTTCAATTTTGACTATTTTTGGGATCAAATCGACCTTAAAGCAGAAAAAATGACTAAAATGCCGTTGTGGTGGAAAATGACCAAAATGCCCTTGAAAAAGTGTTCAAAAGTTATCATTTTGTCCAAAATAATTTTACGAAATTCTTGGTTCAATTTTGACTATTTTCATAATCAAAACGGACTTAAAACACAAAAGCAGGCTTTCGATGAAATAGAAAGTGACACGTGGCAAAGCAAAACAATAGGGTTTAAGCTGGTTTTTTTACCAAATACGACCAGACCTTTTGGGAAGATTTTGCTTGGTCGGTTTTGGTATAAACGGCCAGATTTTTATAGGATTTTTCATATGGTCGTTTATACCATAAACGACCACAGTAAACTGAGTTTTTTGGTCTTTTTTCCTGCGTAAACCGTCGTACTTTCCGTCATTGTTGACTTTTCTGTCATTGTCGTTTTTAACATAAACGACAAGAACAATTTTTTTGAAAAATCAGAAAAGAAGAGGTTTCTCCTCTCTTCCATTCCCTATAAGAGTCAAAGTCCTCTTTTAAAAATCCTCACCAATTCTCCCACTTCTCCTTGGTTTTTTTTTTTATTCCTAAGACTTAGAAAGCTCTTGGAAAACATATTCCAAGAGTTTAAATTCCTAGAATCTCTTTCTTCGGGAATACTTCTTTTCTGAAAGTCTACTAGATTTTCGGGCAGGTAACCTTTTATCTCTATCTTGCTTTCAATATTTTACTAGTTTTATTAACTGCATAAATTCTAGTTTTTTTTAGTCTTTAAATTCTAATTTAGATGCTAGTCTTGCCTATTTGAACATTTGCCCAAATCCCGGTTCGAAACTAGCCTTACTTAGTTGAACTTCTGCCCAAATCTTGGTTCAAAACTAGCCTTGCTTAGTCGAACTTCTGCCCAAATCCCGGTTCAAAACTAGTCTCATCTAGTCAAACCTCTGCCCAAATCCCGATTCAAAACTAGCCTTGCCTAGTCAAACTTCTGCTCAAAACTCGGTCTAAAAGTTAAACTTTAGATTAACCCTAGTTAAACCCAAGCTTAATCCTAGTTAAACCCTAATTAAACCCAAGCTTAACCCTAGTTAAACCCAAGCTTAGCCCTAAATTAACCCTAGTTAAACCCTAGATTAACCCTAGTTAAACCCAAGATTAACCCTACTTAACCCTAGCTAAACCCTCGTCTGAACCCCGGTTCAGTTTTACACCAACAAAATCTCATCGCTCCTCAGCACGATCTTAAAAGGCCATTTCGCACCCAAGTCAGTGAAAACCATCGAATCTTTCAATCAAATCAAGCCATCAACTCTTATCCGAAACTACGTGTGACTTGATTCCACTAACAATGGATACATAGGCAACCCTGATCGGGTCAGTTACTCCTAGGATAGAATCCATATTCCGTTTCTATCATGTCCATCTCATTATCATTACTGTTAATATTATATCTGCTTAGCATATAAATGAAATTTCAAGTTTCTCTTATTGTTTCCTCATTTTGATTCAGACTTAGGAAGTAGGTAACCATCTCCGGATGAGAGTTTAGGGATGCCTAACACCTTCCCCTAACTCAACTGTATCTTTTACCCTGACTTCTGACTTTCAGACTACGTCTTATTCAAACATTTCAGGAGCCTATTTCTCTCAGAATTAGATAGGTGGCGACTCGCTTTTCAAATTGCAATTTATCGTTATTCCTCATCAAGTTCCATCCTGCTCGGGAATGGGGGTTAAGATTCTGGTACTCCCCAGCAGAGTCGCCAGCTGTGAGTATCAGAATTTTAACCCAAATTCCCGATCAGGATGGAATCCGATGAGGAATAGCAATAAATTGCAATTTGACAAGAGTCACCACCTATCTAATTTTGAGAGAAATAGGTCCTTGAAATGTTTGGATAAGATATGGTCTGGAAGTCAGAGGTCAAGGTAAAAGATTCAGTTGAGTTAGGGGAAGGTGTTAGACACCCCTAAACTCTCATCCGGAGATGGTTACCTACTTCCTAAGTCTGAATGAAAATGGAGAAACTATAAGAGAAACTTGAAATTTCATTTATAAGCTAAGCAAATATAATATTAATAGTAATGAATGTAATGAGATGGACAAGATGGAAACAGAATATGGATTTTATCCTAGGGGGAGCTGAACTCAATCAGGGTTGCCTACGTATCCACTGTTAGTGAAATCAAGTCACACGTAGTTCCGGAGTGACTGATGGTTTGATTGAAAGATTTGATGAATTTCGCTGATTTGGGTGCGAAATAGCCTTTTAAGCTCGTGCTGAGGAGCGATGAGATTTTATTGGTGTAAAACTGAACCAGGGTTCAGATGAGGGTTTAGCTACGTTTACCTAGGGTTTAACTATGGTTTAACTAGGGTTAAGCTTGTGTTTAATTAGGGTTAATCTAGGGTTTAACTAGGGTTAAGTTTAGGTTTAATTAGGGTTAAGTTCGGGTTTAACTAGGGTTAATCTAGGGTTAAGCTTGGGTTTAACTAGGATTAATCTAGGGTTTAACTTTTAGACTAAGTTTTGGGCAGACTTTTGACTAGGCAAGACTAGTTTTGAATCGAGATTTGGGCAGAGGTTTGATTAGGCGATGCTAGTTTTGAACCAGGATTTGGGCAGAGGTTCGACAAGGCAAAGCTAGTTTTGAACCGGGATTTGGGCAGAGATTCGACTAGGCAAAGCTAGTTTTGAATCAGGATTTGGGCAGAAGTTCGATTAGGTAAGGCTAGCAGTCTAAACTAGAATTTAAAAACTAAAAAAAAACTAGAATGTAAGCAGTTAATAAAACTAATAAAATATTGAAAGCAAGACAAAGATAAAAGGTTACCTGCCCGAAAATCTAGTAGACTTTCGGAAAAGAAGTATTCCCAAAGAAATAGATTCTAGGATTTTAAACTCTTGAAATATGTTTTCCAAGGGCTTTCTAAGTCTTAGGAATCAAAAAAACCAAAGAGAAGTGGGGAATTGATAAGAAATTTGAAAGACCTTGTTTTTCTTATATAGGCAAAAGGGAAAAGAGGAGGTTTCTCCTCTCTTCTGATGTAAGACTATATTTAAAAAAAATAAAAATGCTCTGGTCATTTATGTGAAAAACAACAATGCATGACAGAAAAGTCAACAATGACGAAAAGTATGGCGATTTATGGAGGAAAAAGACCAAAAAAACCCAGTTTTACTGTGGTTGTTTATGGTATAAACGACCATATGAAAAATCCTATAAAATTCTGATCGTTTATACCAAAAATGACCAAGCAAAAACTGCCCAAAAGGTCTGGTCGTTTTTGGTAAAAACGATCAGCTTAAACCCTATTTTTTTGTTTCGCCACATGTCATTTTCTGGTTCGCCAAAAGCTCGATTTTGTGTTTTAAGCCCGTTTTAATCCTGAAAATAGTCAAAATTGAACCAAAAATTTTGTAAAATTATTTTGGACAAAATGATAACTTTTGAACACTTTTTCAAAGACATTTTGGTCATTTTCCATCACAGGGGCATTTTAGTCATTTTTCCTGCTTTAGGGCCAATTTAATCTCAAAAATAGTCAAAATTGAACAAAAAATTTTGTAAAATTATTTTGGACAAAATGATACCTTTTGAATACTTTTTCAGGGGTATTTTGATCATTTTCTATGATAGAGGTATTTTAATCTTTTTATGCTTTTAGGGCATATTCCAGATTGTAAAACCTATTAGAATAAACTTTAAAGAAAGGTTTTAAAATGAGTTTTTGATGAATTTTTTAAAACTTTTGAAGGTAAAAAAACTAAAAGAGGTGCAAAATTGGGATGCTTAGAGCATCTCCAACCATGCTCTATAACTCTAAATATAAAGTTTTGGTTGAAAAATCCAACTCCAACCGTGCTCTATATTTAGAGGGTGGGAGAGAAAATAGAGATGACCTCTATAACACTATTCATGCTCTTACAATACCATTTGTGTCCTCTTTTTGTCTTTCAATCTTTGTTAAAATGCCAATTGTGTCCTTTTACCTTATGACACCCCCTTAACCGTGGTTAAGATTCATCCACCCATCCTTGGTTTGTTTTAAATATTAATTATTTTTTAAAATTAAAAATTGGTTTTAATATTAAAAAACTCTAAAAACAGTTTTTTAATTTTAAAAAACGAATTAATATTTTTTTAAAAAAACCAAGGATAGGTAAGTGAATCTTAACCACGGTTAAGGGGTGTCAAATGGGGCACGTGGCGACCGTGGTTAAGATTCATCCACCAAATCCTTAGTTTTTTTAATAAAAATGATTAGTGTTATAGAGTAGGAATAGTGATTCAGAGTTTCTTCCCATTGGAGCAAATAACTTTAAAGTGGGGCCCATCTCCACTAAATTCAGACGAGATGCCAAAATAGAGGAGAGATATAGAGTTTTGGGTTGGAGATGCTCTTTTACACCTGCATTATCATCTTAGAATCATTAGAGCTAGATGGACACTTGAAACAAAAGGGTGTAGGAAAGGACTGTACGTATTTGAAGTACCTTTCTTTGAATGTCTCTTCATGCCTCAGCATGGCTATCTTCATGGACCTGAAAGCAGTCTGTGTTCTGGTGTTTGCTTCCTACAAAAAACAGGATTAACAACTTTTGACTTGTTCTGTTCTTCAGCTATGCATTTTGATAGTTTATCTGATGTGATGATATATCTCTCTTTTGCTCCTATACCTGTCAAATGTGGAAATGTTGCAGAAATACAAAATAAAGAATCTGGTTAATTGAACTTAGAGCTCTTGGATGAGTTTTCCCGAATGGTGTTAGAATTATAGAGCAATCATAAGACGATAAATTTGAGGAAGGACATGCACATTAAACGGGCAAAATGGGCATGGCTTGTATCCTTCTTCAATTTAAGGGGGATTATAATTTTTTTTTTTTTCTCATAGTTGGTATTCTTCAATTATTCGCTCTAGGAATAGATTAATTTGATTCAACTAGTTTTCTTTTCCAGATAATTCTCATAGGTGTCTCTTCTGTTCATTGCCTGTATTTAAGGGAATACTGGTAATATTCATGTTTACAGGATATTTAGTACCATCAGAAGATCTACATGGAATGGTCAGATTATTGTATAGTTTAAGCATATACTCATCGATTGCTAGGAGATTTTACTGTTATTAGGACTAGAATTCTATGTCTCAGAGTACTCTCAGCCTAACAAATCGAGTGTCCTGCTACCTTCTTATATCCTTTAATTTATGCAAAAAAAAAATTATAGAAAAATTCAAAATTAGAGAAGTGGGAGTTTAATGATTCTGAAATCATTTCTGCATATGGTTGAAATGAAAAACAAGGTGTTCCTGTTAAAACAGCTAAAAGATTCCAGTCTCAACAAGCATAATATCAACACGTGGCCACATATTCACAAAGGCCCGGGCGAGAATCCGCTCAATTGCTCTGGAAGATTTGCAACTGACGCTAGCAAAATTCGTTGAGTAATGCTATGTCCACTTTCCAGCCATCCCCTCTCCCTACTTTTATGCAGGATGACAAAATAGTGTGACACTTTTGTGTGTGGGTCCCATCACTTTTGTTTTATCCATTTGTTTTAAATTAGTAAAAACAGTAGAGAGTAGATGGCCGGAAAGTGAAGTAGCATTTTTTTTTTACTTTTTAATCCTGAGCGGAAAATGGCCTAAGACTACCGGAGATTGACTATCTGAGCCTGCCTTCAAATTCTCCTATCCTTGTCGATCATGCTTTTACCCATGTGGCTTGAGAAGACCCAAACTTCCCTGAGTACTGTTTGATTAGTCATATTTTACTTAGCCAAACACAAATGATCCAATCCATAAGGTTAATCAAAATGAACTCCTGTTTAGAACCTGTAATGGATAAAATTCGTAAAATTGATTAAGTGTTAGAGAACAAGCTAGCTTGTGTTGTTGTGTTCACCAAAGTGTGACACGTGGATCGCTTGCTTAAAAGAGAGAGTTGTTCCGTTGTTTGATGCACAACATTTCCATTGTCTAATACAAAACGTACCCGTTGTCTTCCACAACAAATCCGTTATCTTCGGATAACTAGACCAAACCTCATATTAAGACATACACAACGGACTCGAGCTCGAGTCAACAACGAGACCGACTCGCATGAGGAAGTGATCAGGAGGCGATCGTTTATTCTAACGAGTAGGTGAAAAACATTGTCTTGGCATTTAATACTGGTCACTTCCGCGTGCTGTCAGAAACAAACCGACTGAACTAATAGTAGGCTCCCACGTGAGATACGTTAGGTGACAGATTTGTCTGACATATTTGGTAATGAGTGCTGGACACATGGTATGGTCATCTATGGTCGTCCATGGCCATTCTGAACTGAACCTATAAATACTCCGAGAATTTCAGTGGAAAATGATCAAGAATTTTTACACATTCTCTCTCTCTCACTTACTTTGTGCTTACTACTGTTCATCACCTTCGACATCTACTTACTTTGGCATCAGAGCACAGGGCAGGGTATCATACCCTTCGACTCCTACCTTCTACCAGTAAACCATAGCTCGAGTAGCAGTTGTTGACGCGTGTCCTTCCCGGAAAATTTCCCACAGAACCACAATCACAGAATTTAAATGCACTGGTCAGTTTGATTTTCAAAGTTGTTTACAGTCCAAGGAATGCCCCATCAGCTGTATTGAGGGGCATACTTTGGGTTCCATTAAAACACCGAATTATAGCTTAGTCTTATTACAATCTTATAAAATTGTACTTTTATATGATCAATCTTGTCGGCACATTACAAGTAATTGAGCGGATATACCAGAACTCTTTGAAGTAGCAGTTTATATGGGGGAGTTGTCATCCGCAATAGCTTATGAGCCTAACTTTCCGCTCCTTAATGACTCTATTGTCTTTCGGGGTATTGATTAGGATCCTAACATTTGAAAGTCTCTTTCAAATGTTCAGCAGAAGTTATTGGGATCGTAAGAGTGAAAAGTTAGGCTCATAAGCTATAGGATCTAACATGGGACCTAAAACCCTCACCCCCTCTACAAGCGCATTACAAATAATTGGGGCAGGGATATCATAACTAGGCTTTTTTAGGTATCTCATGATCATCAATCTTAGCTTTCGTCTTAGTCTTTTTTGTGTTCTTATTAATTAAAAAAAATTGTGTGCTCTTATTAAAATTATATTCCATATATTCTGGCTTGTTTCAATCTATTTTAATAAACTTACATTTAAAAGTAGCACTACACAATCTAGTTTTGCATCACTAACCCATACCGCATATGATATGCAAATAACATACGCCCTAATAAAAACCTCTTCTTTTCATGAGCCCTGTCTTCAATATAAACTGTCAATTCAACTATAACCAATGCATAAAGATAGGGACTCGCAACTAGTCTCAGTTCTAAGAATTTCTTTATATTGCTAATTTAATCTATGGGGCCTTTGAAATGAACAGGGTTACTGAAGCTACGCAACGATGTGAGGACTTGCAAGTATGACGACGTGCATGTGATGTGGGAGATGCTCAGAGCTCGGCCAATCCCCTGCCAAGAAGCGAAAGAGACCCCTTTGGAAGATCATCGAGTGGGCCAGCCGTGCTCCATATCTTTGCCGTAGCTTTTGATCTAACCATGACGGTCATCTACTGTGCTTTTTAGTTTTAAAAAATTTAGTAGCAGGCCAGGACTGATAAATATCCATATTGATTTAAAGTAGAGAAAGATGACCCATATCTGAGATATGTCATCGTTAAAATATAACTCAGGATTCTTGGAATTGAAAATTGGAGAGCAAAGAGAGAGGGTTAGGTGGCACTTATTTCTTTAAATTATAGTATAGATGCCAACCAACAGATATAATCTATCTCTTCTTCCTCTCCTCGTCTCTTTCAAGTACTATTATATAGTCTCCACTTATGAGTTTTTGAATTGAGTATGTTTCTACTCTCCTTACAAGAAAAGCCATAGAAAAAATCTGGTATTAATCAGGAACCTTATCTCTCTATTAAATATGAACACTTTGATCATCTAAGAATGTAGCTTAAATATCACATAAATAGCAGTCCTTGAGGTAATATTACATGCACAAAAGTAGACACCCTTGCATATTATATCTTGATTTGAAAATGACTGAGAAACCGATTTTAGAGTCTAGTCCACAATTACCTAAATTTGAGGCCTGACCCATGTCAGTTGTCAACTTGTCGGCTTTGTTGCATAAGCCAAAGACCATCTGCCAAAGTCCAAACAAAGTTGTCAATTCTCTTCAAGTAACTGGATCATTCAGAAAACTGGTTTTTAGATCACTGAAAGGTACTAATAAGAAGTAAGGAACAAGCCATTGCATTTATTGATTTCTCCATAAGTCATCCCTGGAAGGAGATTTCTATTTGGGGATTTGATCGGTAATTGAGCATTATATAAGGGAATGATTATTTACAAGCAAAACACAAAGTAGTTTTCTTAGCCTGTTCACAAGATGCCTCTTCACCATTACCGAAAATAAAAAACTCTTCACAATTAAAGAAATAAACAGGAAATCTGGATCATCTAATATCATTGGTTTTTGCAGAACTTTTAGGCACAAGAAGTTAAATGTGGGTCTCGATCCCCTAAAATGGTATCGAATGTCCTACTATTGAGCCTAAATACGGTTATTTCCCACCTAAAAAATCAGAGCATGGACAACAATTGACAATGGGACTGAGCCTGCAATTCAATTGGATGGTAATCTGGGTTTCAACTATAAGGTCCAACCCCCACACACCTGCAAAGAGAAGCGAAGAGCGAGACATAATGTCTACCAAATTTGGACTTTGTACTTTACATTACAATATCTCTGGGTGCTTTCAATTGTCTCAGGGCATGGAAGAAAGAACGACCCTACTCACTTCACTACGAACGAATACACCTCTCGCGTCCCAAATCCAACAGCGGCTGTCCTCCACTGAAGCTGGTTTGGGTGAGTACATCTCACCTTGAAGAGGAAAAGAAAAACAGAGCAGCTCAACAGTGAATCTAGAAACAGAAATTATTAAATCCGCTGCCAAACAAATATTGGGCTCATTGGTGATCTTGCAGCTTAGTGTAACATACTGAATAGTGAATCTGATTATATGAACAGCAATTTTGACATGAAATAAGATATCAACTTGCTACTAGCATCAGTAAATGAATTTTGAAAGGAGAAAATGATTCAAATCCTCAACCAATACTTTGAGGGAACTCTGAAGTCTGAATCCAACCAGCAGTGAGTTCTGATTGTATCAGAGAGTGAAATCTTAAACCAGAGATTGTAATTTTGCTTGTTTTGTTGTTTCAAATCAAGAGAAGAGATTCATGTCCATTTATGTGTGTGTGTATATATATATATATTTGACCAAAAGCTAGGTAAATGGAATCCAACCCATCTGATATTGAATAAACAAGCAAACACAATTGATTAGAGAGGAATAAAAGGATTGGACAGACCTGTGTTAACCAAGAACAGTTTATTCAAGATCATCTGATCATGTTCTTTAAATTGGAAAAGAATTGAACAATAGTACTTGTAGCCACTCTAATGCTTAAAAAGGCTTTATTTACAGGTACCAGTCAAACAATGGACAAACAAGAATATCAGTCAAAGAAGGTCATTGAACTTTTGAAACAGAGAGATTCTTAGTAACATGTCTCAGCCCATGATGCAACCTAGCCAATTTGATCCATAACTTTCCGCATTATTGACACATTTATTTCCTTCAGCAATGCTTGTAAAAATTGCAGAACATATTAAGGTCAAGATCCATGTTATATTAAATCTCAACCTCAGAACACTGTGTCGTCTCTTCATGATGAATTTGAACTCCTTTACTCATCCAATTCAGACCAAAATGCTGATTAGGGATCAGTTAATTCTTCTGATGCACGCAAGCAAACCTTCTCAAGTTGTGCAGGCCAGTCTTCTCCAAGTATTTGGGGATTTAACTCCATTGCTACTTGAAAATCCAACAATGATGCATAAATTTTTTGGGTTGATCTTTGCATGTATCTCTCAGGCCACATCCCATTCAAACCAGGTATTAGCCGATCATTTACTTGCCTTAGGTGGTCATGTTGACACCTTGATTTAGCTAATTCCATACTGGGTTTGATCAACCTTTTCAAAAACGCATCCAGCCCATTGTTCAACAGGTTAGTGCAGTCCATAGAGATGCTAAGTCCCTCCATCTCCAACTTCCGCTCCAACCTGTTCCTCAAAGACCTAGAATCAGGTAGCTCACTGCTGTTATGACAGGTCCCATGCTGAAAAGCAGATATGCATCCATTACGAAGAGCTTTACGTGTTCCGCCCATGTTCATGGGGATACCAATAGGAGCTCTGACGGGGCTTCTACTTTGAATGCTCGGGCTGACAGCTACTTGTTCAACCTCCTCCCCATCCTCCACAGACACAACTTCACAAGGGGGTCTGCTACCAAGAGAAATCAGCTCTGCCACACTTTGCTGCTCTTGTGTCCAAGGGACCGCATCTTCAGACACGGCACACTGGATTTTCTCATGAAGTCCGAGAGGACTTGAACTGTCCCTAAACTGGCGATCTCGAATATTTGAAGACCTACCCTTGCAGGGAGATGGAGAAGATACATCTCCGCAGGGCGGCCGGAGATTACTACTCTGATACTTATTTTCAATTTTGACATTTAAGGAACTTTCTAATGTGCTCCCTTTCGCCGGGGGAGTCTTGGCAATGCAGGCATTCTTGATAATTGATCCAATAAGAAGGTTGTGAAGAGAGACATTCTCCTTCCCAATTGTACTAATGCAAAGCTTATCGAACTCGGACTTGCTAAGTTTGAGGCTAAATAATCTTTTGAGGTGATGGAAGTATTTCTGTGCTTTCTGATGTCCAAGTTTTCTGACTATATGAGTTTTCAGCTCTAAAGTGTTGAATCGGGAGGAATGCCGACTCTGCGGCATTTTATTTTCCAAATTCCTCTCAATCATCAAAATCCGATCTTCGTTCAAACCCGGAAAATCCCAGAGAACCTCATATCAGAAAAGACACCTTTTTTAATCCTAAATCATAAACCCTAGTTTCTGAAATCTGTTCCTATTGGGATTTCTAAAACAATAGCAATAGAGGCGGTCGGCAGTTCTTCCTGTTTTAAGCTGGATGATTGTATTCTGAAAAAAAAAAAAGGGAACAACCCAGATAAGGATTGAGCTCAAAACCTGGTCTGAGAAGTTCAATTGGGCTGAATAAATCCTAGAGTTCCTTCAATTAAGAGCTAAAATTCAAGCAAAGCAGCAGCAGGAAAATTGATTTTACGAATAAACCGAGAAACAACAACAACAAAAAAACAAATTTTTACAGATTTTAAAACTGTAATTCGAGTTCTAAATGGAACCCTTTTGAGATTTTGATGAAACAACGAGATCCCAATAACTCAAATAGAGCAATGAAGAGAGAAGATAAACCAAGGAGAGAAAAACGGAACCTGGTTCGAAGGACGCCATGGTTGGATTGCCTGCAGCCTCGATTTTCTCTGTGCTTCTTCTTCCTTGGGCTTTCCGTACCTTCTCAATGGCACGTGCGTTCTTCAAGTATATATGGTTGGTGACTTGGTTGCGACTTGCGAAGTCTCCAACTCTCACGGTTTTCCGAGTCGGAAATTTGACTCGTCTCAGAAGGCTAGAGTCAACTCGACTCGGGATATACGGAGTTGGACAGTAATTAGCACACCACGCATTCGATTATTTAGCCTAATGTCATGGCCACGTGTCCCTTTTAAGACTCCTTCAATTATGGTAAAGCTTAAGATAAATAAAATTAATATTTTTTTTTCCCTTTTTAAAAACCAAGGTTAGATTGTTAATCCTAGGAGTGAGTGAATCTTGACTACAGTTGTTATGCGGTTAAAAGGGGGAGCATGGACAAAGAAGGACTACACATTAGCTTACATAGTCTAATGCGACCTTAAGTTAAGCATTTCCCTACGGAGTTAATTGGAGCTCATGTCACTGTTATTTTTTAATGGAACTTTAAAAAAATCTTGCAAAACTAGGGATTAGATATACATAAATTACAGAACCGGAGTCGGTTTTGAAAATGTAAAATCACTATTTTAGGCTTCCATAATGTAAAACCATAGAAATTACTAAACCGGAGTTCTTGCAAAACCATTGTTAGGCTTCGAAAATACATTCTAAGATACCTTGCTTTTGATAATAATTTTTTTTTTTTTTGGTAAACTCAATCATACCACAAGGCAATGACTGAAGGCAAAGACAAGGGAATAGTCACACCACCCAAGCAAACACACACACATTGTGAACTTCAATTTTATGTACTTTTTGGGACAAAGTATACAAACGAAATTATTCTTGGAAGCATTATGATTATAGAGTATTCTATGGTTCAAAAAAAAAAAAAATGTATTCTAAGAAATTTTGCTTTGATAATAACTCTTCTACTTCAATTTCATGTACTTTTCAAAGTAAAGTATGCAAATGAAATTATTTTTCGAAGCTTTATGAACATAATATTTTAGGCTTCAAAAATGTATTCTAAGATATCCTACTTCGATAATAACTCTTATACCTTGATTTCATGTACAAATCAAATCAGAAATGTTGAGACCCGAACTTTATTTCATACATTTAATAGAATTAATAAGGGTAACTTAGTCTTTTGTTATGTTTTTGTGCATATTTAATTATATCTAAACAGTGTAGTATGATTTAAATGTTTAAGTGTTAATAAGGTGAAAAATCAGAGTCGGCGATCGATCGTAGGTAAACGGACGATCGATCGTCCAGAACCTGAAATTTGGGTAAGCCCCTGTTTTGTACGATGATCGATTGCACTAATGTGACGATCGATCGTCCTGAACCAGAAAATTTGGGAAATTTATGTTTCTTCGACGATCGATCGCAATAGATGCGACGATCGATCGCAAGTTGCAATTCAGGTTTTTTAAAAAGTTACGGAAATGAGAGTTTTAAACCCCTAGCCTATAAATAACACTTTTAATTCAAAGGTTTTAGACTCTAAAGGGTTTCTAACCTAATTTGGAAGAGATTTTGGGAAAAACCTAGGGTTTCAAGAGGATTGGCTTGGAGGATTAAGAATTTGCTTGGAGAAGAAGAAGATTAGTTTGGAGATCAATCCCAAAGCTTGAAGAAGCTTCATCTAACGATTTGGATCCAAGGACAGGATCCTTAAGATCGATATCCCTTCTAATTAACTCTATTAAGATGTTTTGCATGTTTAATTAAGAATATATATGGATTATCAAAAGATTTACATGAATATGCATGAATTAAGGAATTAAAATATGAATTGAGGTTGATATCATATCTAATCTATCTCTTGTATTGTTGGTATGATTATTGAACCAGTATGAAATAATGGATTGATATAAGAGTTGCATGTTTAAGTAAGGATATGGATGAATTTGTATGCTAGAAGCTTAAATTGAATTATGGAGTGTGTTATGAATTATGGATGTATGGAAATGATGGTGGATGGATTAAAATGGAGAATTGATGAACTATGAATGTATGGATTGGTGATGGGTTTGTAATGGATGAATGTGGTTTATAGATGGGTATTGCTATGGTGGTGGAAATGTGAAAATGGGAA
This sequence comes from Tetracentron sinense, assembly GCA_015143295.1. Taxonomy (NCBI): domain Eukaryota; kingdom Viridiplantae; phylum Streptophyta; class Magnoliopsida; order Trochodendrales; family Trochodendraceae; genus Tetracentron; species Tetracentron sinense. The sequence goes on from CM026574.1 coordinate 26,416,960, forward strand.
AAGGACATTGTATACATAATTAACGAATGGAAGGTGTTTGTTGAAATGTCAAGAAATACTAAGTATTGAAATGATAATGTTGAAATGTTTGCATGAGCATGACAAAATTTGATATATATGTTACAATGAATTATGCCTATTTATGTTGCATGGTGATCAATATTCGGATAGGCCAAAGCATAAAGGAAGTCCTCCATGTCGAGAATTCTCTAATTAGGGAGATGTAACCTAGCGGAGTTTCTTGGCAGAAGACCGAAATCTTGGTGATGACCGAATTCGGATCTTAATCACGACAATCAAACACAAGTTCACATGTGTGGTAGATTACAAGTCTCACGCGTACACAAGCATGACACGGACATTGCATGGACACTGAACACTGGATATTGAAATACAATGACAAATACAAGAAACAAGAACAAGTACAAGTACAAGAATAAAAGTGTAAAGGCTTAGGTTTGTGGTTGTTATCTCATACAATCAATGGTGAATAGTATGTATATTTAAACAAGATTTACACAAGCTTATGGAGTTGTACACAGCTAGACTTTCTAAAGTTAAGTAAATTGAAATAGAAATAATCATTAGCACTAAATCTCCTTAGATTGAGAAGGATCAATTGCTGGGACAACTGGAGAATGAATTGTATTGGACGGTGCTTCTATACGCCCCCGCAAGCTGAGCGGTCTTTCTTTGACTGTTAGTTTGTCTCTAAGGGAAGCAAATTAGAACGTGCTCAGAACTTTGGTGAAGATATCAGCTATTTGATCCTTGGAGGAGATAAATCGAACATCAATTTTTTTGGTTGCAACATTTTCCCGAACAAAGTGGTTGTCAATTTCAATATGTTTTGTGCGGGCATGAAACATCGGATTAGTCGTGAGATACGTGGCACCAAGATTGTCGCACCAAAGAATCGGAGGAGAGGAAGCTACAACATCAAGTTCATGAAGTAAATTCTTGATCCATAGGAGTTCGGAGGTGGCAATGGCAACACCCCAATACTCGACTTTCGTGCTGGATCGTGACACAGTTCGTTGTTTGCGAGCACTCCATGAGATTAGATTGGGACCAAGATAGATAGCATAGCCACTAGTGGACCGTCGATCATCAGGACATCCAGCCCAATCGGCATTTGAAAAAGCACTAAGGGTGAGAGATGAAGCCACTCGAAAATGAAGCCCGTGATTGGGCGTATGTTTGAGATATTGAAGAATATGCTTGGTAGCGAACCAGTGCTCATCCATTGGTTTGTGCATAAATTGATAGACCTTGTTTACTGCAACTACAATGTCAGGACGAGTAAGGGTCAAGTATTGTAGGGCCCCAACGATGCTCCTGTATAGAGTAGGATCAGAGAAGGAAGAACCCGTGTGCTTGGAGAGCTGAGATGAGCTACAAAGTGGAGTAGTGGTCGGTTTAGAGTCTGCCATTTTGGTCCTCTTGAGGAGATCAATAATGTATTTTTGCTGAGAAAGGAAAAGCCCTTAGGGGTGACGATGAGCCTCTATGCCAAGGAAGTAGCTCATGGATCTCAAATCCTTAATAGAGAATGCAGATTATAGTTGATTGATGATGCCTTTGACGCATTCCATGTGAGACCCCGTGATAATGATATCGTCAACATAGACCAACATGTAGACTTTGTACTACGAAGTGCATTTGAGGAATAGAGAGGTGTCAGCTTTAAAGCCCACAAACCAATGTGATGCAAGTATGAGCTAAGGCATTGGTAACAAGCCCGTGGTGCCTGTTTGAGACCATAAAGAGATTTGTGAAGGCGAAAAACATAGTCTGGGTGTCGTTGATCAGTAAACCCCAGAGGTTGCTTCATATATACTTCTTCGGTGAAAATCCCATGAAGAAACGCATTGTTGACATTAAGTTGGTGAAGGGGGTAGCCATAAAAGATGGCTAAGCTTAGTATAGTCCGAATAGTGCAGGGCTTGACAACGGGACTGAAGGTCTCATCATAGTCAATGCCTTCTTGCTGATTGAAGCCTTTGGCAATAAGGTGAGTCTTGTACCTATCAAGAGTGCCATCTGCATGCCTCTTGAGTTTAAAACCCCACTTTCTGCCCACAATATTCATATGAGACAGAGAAGGAACCAAGGTCCATGTGCCATTTTTGAGTAATGCATTAATTTCAGCACCCATGGCATCGCGCCAATGAGGATTTTTGTTTGCTTGAAAGAAGCAAGTAGGCTCCTCAACCTCATCAAGCAAAAGGGGATGATTGGTTGCCATAAGTTCCTTTGGCTTGTGAATGCTATTCTTCGACCTTGTAACCATGGGATGTTGGGAGACCGTACACCTTGGTGGAGCATGAAAAGGTTCTGGAGGTGGAGGGATGGATGGGTTCGGTGACGGGGAGGATGTGGGTTCGGTGGAAGAGGGTGTGGATTCGGTTAAGGGTGGGGATGATGGAGTTGCGATTGAGGTTGGGGAGGGTGTTGGTTCAGCTAGGGGTGGTGATATAGGCGACGGTGGAGTTATTCTATAGGTAGGGAGCTAAAGGGAGCCATGGAGGGTTGAGGATTGGAGATCAGGGGTAATAGGAGGTATAGGCCACGTGGGTGTTTGGTTGGGAGAATTAATGGATGAGGTTGTGTGGTGAGAGGGAGGAGTAGCATACCTTGGGGAAGATTGTTGCAGTGCCGCGAACGAGAATGAGCCTTCATTGAATGTCACATGGTGTGATATATAGAGACGACCAGTAGGAAGATGAAGGCATTGAAAACCTTTGTGAATGAGACTGTATCCAATGAACACACATGAAAGAGAGCGGGGAAGGAGCTTATGAGAATTATAGGGCCGAAGATGGGGAAAGCATTCACACCCTTATAGTCAGGAGAGGTGCCGAACAACACTTCAATAGGTGTTTTGTGGTCCAAGGTGGAGGTGGGTAGGCGATTAACCAAGTAAGCCACGGTGGAGAATGCTTCAACCCAATATGTGAGGGGAGCAGATGCACAATGCAAGATTGCAATGCCAATTTCCACCATATGTCTATGTCGTCGCTCTGCAAGACCATTCTGTTGAGGGTTGTGAGGACATGAAAACCGATGGGTAATGCCTTAGGAGTTCAAGTAAGATTTGAATTTGATAAATTCGCCCTCATTGTCTGATTGAAAGTTTTGAATTTTGTGAGCAAGGAGATTCTCAATTTTAGATTTAAATGAGATGAATACTTTGAGTGCATCGAAAAGATGAGCAAGAGGGTAAAGCCAAACAGATCTATTAAACGCATCCATCAAAATTCAATAATAAGGAAAACCATTGCGAGAAGTAACCGGGGCAGGACCCCAAATGTCGGCCACAACCAATTGTAAGGGAGATTGAAAAATAGTTGAGCTATATTGAAAAGCTAATTGGTGACTCTTACTAGTCTGACAAGGATTACAAAAACTAGGTACTTTACTTAAAAGCGGAAGAGAATGGGTTACAATAACTTCTTTGACGGTGCGCAACATCGGATGACCGAGACGACGATGCCATGTGTCAATGGATGTACGCTCACCAATGAGGGCAGCAGGAGAGGACGAGGAAGGGAGAGAGTCACGACTGGAATTGAGGCAGTAGAGTCCATTCCTATTCTGGCCTTGTAGAACAACCTTCCCCATATGCTTATCATTGGCAACAAAAAAGCGAGGGTGAAACTCAAAAAATACATCATTATCATAGGTAAATTTAGACATGGATAAAAAGTTAGTTGAAATGGAAGGGACATGTAAAATATTATTGAGAAGGAACTTGCGATGAGGGCTAGAGAAAGTGGACATATCAATGTTGGAGATAGGGAGTCCGGAACCATTACCGATATGAAGATGGTCGGGGTCATTGTATTCATAACGGAGGCGCAGGTTATTGAGATCTACTGTCACATGGTTAGTAGCACCACTGTCCGGGTACCAATTGAAGTCGTGTGCCAAGTTTGAAGAGGAAACATAAGCTGTAGCTTGATGAGCGGTGGGGGCTACCTGGAAGTTTTGATCAAATCAAAACCAACAAGTTGGAGCCGAATGATTCTTGCGTCCACATAATTGACAAGGCCCCATGGGTTGACCAAATGGCTGTGAGGTATGTGACGGGCCAGTATTAGAGCGACCTTGACCTCGATTGCGACTGTAGGAGTGTCATCCACGGTTATGTGTACCAGATTGAGGAGGGCGGCGATTATTGGTGGCAATATTTGCCATGGGGGCAGCAACAAGTGCACTAGTTTGTGCATCAAGCCGCATCTCAAAAGCAAGGAGATGTGCTTGAAAATCCTCCATGGGAATCGCTGCCAAAGTAGCAGTCAAAGTGGTAACAATCGCATCATATGCCGAATCTAGGCCATGAAGAATAACTTGCTGAAAATCAGAGTCTGTCACGGGATTGTCGGATGCGGCAAGTTGATCGGAAAGCTGCTTGGCTTTGTGAAGGTAATAGGCCATTGGAAGGCTGTCTTTGCATATGGTTTGAAGTTCCTGACGGATTTGCATAATGCGAGCACGTGATCGTGAGGCAAACTGATGTTCGAGTGCCAACCAAATGTCACCAGAGGTGGTGAGACCCACCACTTGGGAGAGAACAGTCTCAGATAAGGATGAAAGCAACTAGCCAATAGGAATTGATCTTGCTTGCGCCAAGTTGAGTAAACCACGTTAGGCGAGCCGTTGGGGAGGAGACGAGGGGGAGGATCAGTGGTCCCATCAACAAATCCTCAGGGATCATATCTGAAGAGAATGGGTAAGAATTGTGTACGCCATAATAGATAGTTTTGGTTATCTAGTTTAAGTATGTGATGGAGAGGTGCAGCTTGGAGGGTGGGAGATGGGGTGGGTAAGGCGGAAGGATGAGGGGATGAGGGATCAAAAGTATTGGTGGAAGAGATGTTGGCCATTATAGTTGGATGAGGGTGTTGGACCGTAGAGAAGGTTGCTGGAGTAAGGTTTACAATAGTGAGTGGAGGATCGTAGAGTAGGCTGATACCATGTAAAGGCTTAGGTTTGTGGCTGTTCTCCCATACAATCAATGGAGAATAGTGTGTATATTTAAACAAGATTTACACAAGCTTATGGAGTTGTACACAACTAGACTTTCTAAAGTTAAGTAAACTGAAATAGAAATAATCTTTAGCACTGAATCTCCTTAGATTGAGATGGATCAATTGTTAGGATAACTGGAGAATGAATTGTATTGGACGGTGCTTCCATAAAGAGTACTGCATGATTTTACAAGGATCCTAAATTTCAAGTAGCTCCGGTAATCCTTGATGTTCTCCATTGATAAGATTTCAAATCCTGGATAATTATCATGGACATTTGGTATCTAAGAGATTTAGGGGTTTACGCTTCTGTTGATGCACCTTCATGAATCTAAATACAAATACCCCATTCACTATTTTTATGGGAAAACAAGCATGTATGACATTCATGGTACAAGTCCAAGAGTCACATAAGTACATGAATCAAGCTAAGTCATGATATGTTCACATGTTCCCATATACTCTGATTATGTTCATGTTATATTAAACTGCTATTAACTTTACAATTGTTACTTGATTTAGATATTGGATATATGTATGTGTTATTATTGATGTTAGTTAGACTAGATATCCGCTGAGTATTCAATCTCAGTTGAACTAGAGGAAGTGCTAGCCCCAAACACAATAAGTCAAAATTCTTCTCTCGAAGCAGAGTGAATGCAACAAGTGATGTTGCGCCCGGGGGAAGACTATGACTGGGTTTAGCATTTCTGATCGAATTAACGTGAGATGTGAGTAAAATAAATATCCACAAGGGAGATAATCGATAAGCTTGCCATCCAAACAGTCGACAAGCTCAAATGCCTGTGGGTTTTCCACCCTATATTTTAAAGACTCGGAATCCTCTCCATTCGTGTTGGTGAGGAGACCATTAGCACCCAGTGGGAAGGTGCCATATATGTTTGTGCAACCTGTTGCACACAAACCGACACCTTGATAGGTGTGGAAAGGCCTATGTGACGCCTTCCCACTGAATGTTGGCGCTCTCCTCGCCAGCACAAACTGGAGAAGATCCTGTGTCTTAGCTACTTTAAATTTGTAAAAAAATACACCAAAAAATCCATTTTTTAGGGGTATTATTTTATTCATTCCTTCTTTCCTTACCAGGCAAACAGTGGAAAAAGCTCTTAACCTGGATCAGGAAAGAGCATTCACTCCACCCAAACATACCCTAATATAAGTCCAATACGAATAGCAAGAGGGAAATTTACCCCCACTCTCTCACTTGCTCACTCTATCTCCATGTCCGATAACCAGAATCCGTTGCAGGTCGTCTTCAAAGCCTACGAAACTTTCACACAATGCATTCAAAGTCATCTCTCCCATTTCATAGGTGACACCCACAACCCATCACCCCAAAACCAACGGTCTATTACTTCCATCTCTTCATCATCGAAAGCAACCATATCAGACGGTGATCCTAAGCTTCTCCAACCCAAAGAGGATTTCGCCAAGGTTCCTAACTTACTTTCTTCATTACCCTTTTGTTATGGATTGATATTGAATTCCTCTGTTGTTTATTTGATTTGATAAGAGCTAATGCTCGCCAAGTGCTTGATAAAAGTCCTGGAAAAATCTTGTATGCTTATTGTGAGTAGAAGTCCGTTTTTTATTATCCTATTGCCGATTAAGCTTCCACCCTTAGTTCCTGGTTGTTTTGCTTGTCTTGTTTATTTGTTGAATCTGTATTCTGTAGTCTGGTTGGTGCTTCTGTATATGTTATGAAACACTGGAGTTGTAGCTTTCTGTGCCTTTGGGTTTTTCCTTTTGCTTTATCAGTTGCAATATTTTATGGGATTTTTTTCATATCAATTTGATAATTTCTATATGGGTTTTTTGTTATTTGGTTGAGAAGTAACATGGTTAGTAAATTCTTCATTCTTTTTTCCTTTCAGGGGAAATCTGCTAGGCCATTGACTAAAGAAGAGCTTGGAAGGGCTACTTGGACATTGCTTCACACACTCGCAGCTCAGGTCATCGCTTATCTGTTTCTTTGGAGATTATGATGCTCTTTTTTTTATTCCTCTTGGTAAACTCCTGGTTATTGGATTGAGCTATTTATTTTTTGGATAAATGTTTGTTTGCTTCTCTGGAAATAGACCTGTTAAAAGGAAATCTGAGTTATTATCTATGAGAGTTAGAGAGAGTAGATGCCATGTTCTTATGGGTGGAAATCATCCCAAGCAGGTGGCCTGTCGTACGGGTAGCATCACCGGAAAATGAAAAAGAAAGGATAGAAAAAAAAGGAAAATGGCTCCTAGGTGAGAGAAGAGCCACCAAAGGAAGATGAGAGGAAAATGCTCAAAGCCCTCATATGCAGGGGTGGAGCCACAGGGGCCCAGGGGAGGCTTCAGCTCCCCCATAAATTTCGAAGAAAAAAAAAACTTTAGTAGTATTAAGAGGGGTGGAGCTAGCGGACGGGGGCTCTAGCCCCCCTTAAACTTCTGAGAGAAAAATATACTCTTTACAAACGGACACAAACAAACGCATTGACCCACGAACTTGACCCTCACAAAAAAAAAATTCGCTATGCCCCCAACCCCCATTGTTAGCCCCTCCTAAAAGAGAATCTTAGCTCTGCTCCTGCTCATATGGCCTTAAATGACAACTAATGGCATGTTCCTTCCAAGTGAAGGGGTAGGGGCCCCCTTTTATAGGCTTCCAAGAAGGGACTATGCTCACATTCTAACAGATATTCCACTATCACCAAAATATTAATAGGACACATGTTGTAACTCGGATGTCTATAAGTTGAGATCCAGAGGTTTCTTATTATCTGTGAAGACGTGTGTACTGTCAAAATGTGCCACATTAGGGTGTCAGACGAATATACATATTCACTAAGGTCCTCCCTTCATAATCTCCACCCTCAACATGCGTTGACAAAGACGATGCTTAGATCCAATCAAGGATAACGAGAGCCAATCCCTTAGTAATAGCGTCCACCTAAGTCAATATATCTCTTTTGTACCCACCAAACCACAATCTCTAATCAAACCCCAAAGAGCTCGCACAAAGACGTATGATGCTTATGCCATGAAGCTCAAGCACTGACACAATGGAGGATGATAGCGCTGGTACCATAGAGGCTAATGACTCAGCGCCATGGATCTAACTATGCTGACAACTATGAAATGCCTTAAATTACAAACCAAGGACACGCCATAGATACTCAATATGGTGTCAGGTTGCCAACAAGACAAAAGTGGTACAATGTGGCCCCTACTAGCATCAAGGTGGAGCTTATGTGGTAATGTGCAAAAACCGCCACCAATAGAGAGAGTAAATGTAAATTGGCTTGCAGTCAAACAATATACTGGATTGAATTTTCTTCTATGCTTTGCATTAAAATACCCTTGAAGCATTGTTACCAAGTTGAAGTTAGGAATTATTCGTTTAGTGAAAATTTAGGAAAAAAAAGGCAAAATTCGGATATTTCAGAAATAAATCAGGAAAATCTCGGCTAAGAAATGAAAAAATATATAAAATAATATTACTAATGATGAAAATTTTAAACAAATATAATTCATATATTAGATATTTAGTTGGTACTTTTTCAAAAAGTCGTGAATAATTCGGGTTTAATTCGCAAAATTCAAAAAGTCGCTATTTTCCCCAAAACTCGTGAGTATTTCGTGAATTAATTATTTGACGAAAAAGTCGGGTATTATTTGGGACTTTTTGAAAAATATCGGAGAACTTGGTAACTATGCCTTGAAGGACACTAGAAGTAGACCACATGCTCTCTTTCAAATATAGTAAGATGGGACAAACAAAAAGCTTCTTATTTTCAAATAAGAAGCCTAAAGAGATAACTGAAATGTCTTGGAATAGAAATTTAGTCTCGATGAAAGTACAGGTTCTTTTAGATAAATGAGAGAAGTAAGTTCTCTTTGTATAAAGTATCAACAAGATCTATTGCTCTTAGTTGAAAAAGATTCCAAGATTCTAAAAACCTTTTTGAAACACTTTAATAAGCAAAAACACTAGTTAAGGTTCTACATGCTGCTAGTTTGGTTAACCAGTTACACAGTAAAAGAAAGATTTATCGTAAAAAAGAGGACTGGTTTGGAAAAAAGAAAAGAATAAGGTTGTGCAAACTGGAAATAATTGGAATTTCTGAAAAAAAGTAACATGGGAGGAGCACTTTCTTTTTTGCTGCATCAAGCACAATGCCATACCAAGAGAACAATTGGGATCGAGCTTCATGGATATCCAAGTTTTACCGATAAAAAAATGGATATCCTAGTCTTACTCTATTTCAAAGATTCTTCAAAGTCACAAAAAACATGAACATATGGCAGTTCTCCTTTCCATTGCGATTGAATTATGGAAAGCCTTCATTGAAGTTTCAAATCTTCATTTAGGTTTAAATGGGAATGATTAATTACAAAATAGATATAAAGATTTTAATATATGGAATATTCGACCAAAAGGAAATCTAAGGTAACTCCAATACAAAAGATAAACATAGTTACCAAACTCCTGTATTATATTATACCCGTATAAATTATAATACCCATATAATACTTTTAGGAGAGGTTGCTGCTTAAAACAAATTACTTTTGCCGTGTTACATATTATATGCGTATTGCCGTATAATACATGTTTAATACGCGAATTCCGTATTAAACGCATACAATACGTATATTTGTGCTTTTACTGTGTCAAACGCGTATTCTATATTAAATGATTGTTATTAGTTAATATCATGATATTTATTTATAATTATTAATGAACTTTTATTTTTCCGTACTTTTGCCGTGTTTTTATCATATAACACCCATACTTCCCGAACGGATCATTGCCGTATTATATCCATACCCGTACTTGGTAACTATGAAGATAAATATCAACTTTCCATTACTAGACATCTCTCAAAGTCAAAGTTCTCTATCTCCAAGCACCATTCGGTCTCTGGCACACCCTCGTGCTACAAAGGGGTGTCCAAGCACAAAATATTTTGACTGTCCTAGCATGGTTGAAATTTTGATAAATTTCTTTAGATGGAAAACTGTTTAAACCTAATGCCTACACTTTCAGCTGCTCTACAGTCTGTGATTCTGCTTGCATGTAAAGTATGTTGTATTTACAGAAATTAAGACAATCTAAATCAATAGAATTATGCATTCATGTATAAGAAGAACGGCTTATCGATATAGATCAATCAGTAATCCTATAATCAGTACTTTAAGCAACTGAAGTAGCACCATACGTTTTCTATGAAAATAATTCTTCAAATATTACTTGCTATTTCATGATGCTGTGAGGTTCGTGACTCTGATCGATATCATGAGTCACAAATCAACCTAAAATATGAGTATGTCATGATTATGAGATTGACGAGCTAGATAACCATATCCTATTAAAAAAAAAAAATGAGCCTTCACAAAACAGTTTAATATGAAAAGGACATCTGTTTTAATGCTGGTGGAGGCTTCACAGTTCATTCCTTGAGTTATGCACACCCATCTAAATCAGGAAATATGTGTTTTTTTAGAGTATTACTTCATAGAACATTACAATCTTGTATTATCGTGGTCAAGGTTGAACCTACGACAAGTAAGGTCCACAACAGTCCTAAAGGATGTACACCATTAATGTGTTTATCATCTCCTTCGAGTAACGTTTGATTACCTTTTTATATGACTTTAATTTTCCTTTAACATTCCATGGTTACACCTACAGTTACCAAGTTGGGGTTCGAGAATTATTCGTCTAAGGACAAGTTTGGAAATTTTGGCAAATCGGAGATAAATCAAGAAAATCTTGAGCAAAATATGTAAAAATATAATATAAGATTAGAAATTATGAAAATTATAAACAAATTTATTACATATATTAGATATTATTTATTCAGGACTTTTTCAAAAAGTCATGAATAATTCGTGTTTAATTTGCAAAATTCGCGACTCTTTGAAAAAGATGTTATTTTTTTCAAAAGTCATGAATAATTTGTGAATTAATCGTTCGACGAAAAAGTCGGGTATTATTCGGGACATTTTCAAAAAAATTGTAGAACTTTGTAACTACAGTTACACCATCATGGAAGTAGAAGTCCTTCATAGTTTGCCTTCCACACATGAAGATGGTTGCAGATTGGACTAATATGCCTTATAAATTGGTCATTATTGATAATCTATGGATGTTGCCTCATGATCGTGCTGGTCTAAAGCTAATGTGTTTGAAGTACTGAAGATAATTCAGAAAGCAAAAATGGTTTTTTTGTCCTTAATTGATATTCTTTAGTGTCATTTGAATTTCATCAGAAGTTTAATTGTAGTTGGATCCCCTTCATGAATTGAAATTGTAAAAAGAATAATGCCAAGTTTCTTTTACATAATAGGCTCTGCATCTAAAGTAGATTCAATTCATCAAAACTTGTTTCTTTTTTTCAGTTTCCAGACAATCCAACTAGGCAACAAAAGAGAGATGTAAAAGAACTGGTACATGACTCTCTCTCTCTCTCTCTCTCTCTCCACTCCTATTCAAAAGGGATGGTTTAGCTTGGAGTTGAGAACCATAATGGTTCTTATGACTCATATTACCTTAGTGCTAATCTGGTAGTTGTTCTAATCCACGACATCCAATCAGCAACAGTGAAATTCGAGAGCACGGGTGACACCTTGTTGCTCATGATAATCAAGGAAGAACAACTAACAGGACTATGTTTGGCATGCAGATGGCGATTTTATCTCGGATTTACCCTTGCAAGGAGTGCGCTGATCACTTTAAGGAAGTTCTAAAGTATGGTATTTTCTAATTTCTTTGCTCCCCCTCTCAAATAAACCATGATGGCCTTAGTTCCTACCAAATCAACTCTATAATTCTGATCAATGGGATGCCCCTTTAATCTTGTTCTAGTAATGGAATTTTCTTACCGATCTCAAAAAGTAATGGAACTTTCTTCCTTAAATGTATCAAGATGCTCTTATTCTGTTTATAGTAATCACACAACTATCATAGAGATTGTTTTAGATTTTTGATCTTTTTTGGGTATGAGGCATCATTTATCTACATTAGTCAGCAGGGTTAGACAAGGAAAGATTAGGATGAGATGAGTTGAGGATGAGGATCTGAGTCAACAAGGTTAGACAAGGCGTCATTTATAGTAATCTTTCCTCACATATTAATAGAATTAGTGTAGTTGAGATGATAGGTGATTGGAAAGACAAGGAAAGATAACATAAGAAATAAGCACATTTGAGAAGATTTGGGAGTGGCTCTAATAGGCAATAAAATAAGGAAGACTTCGATTGAGATGGTTTGGACACGTTCAACAAAGACTACCAATGACTCAAATAAGAAAAAAGTAAACAGGTGCAAGTTGTAGCTCTAAAAGGGGGAGGAAAAGGCCAAATGACAAATTTGATAACATGCGATTTAAGGTAATTACTTTTGATGGAACGGAATGGCAGAACAAAATTCATGTTGCCAACCCCAAATATTTGGGAGGAGGCATTGATGATGAATCAGCAGGGCTAATGATTTGGGTGGGTGGGCCCTGTGAGACACTTCAACCAAATCTATTTGTGAGTCTCACATTGGGAATTGATTTGATGACCACCTATTTACTAGGGCCACACTCTTACCATCCCTCCTTGAAGGTCATGTGTAGGATGATCACATGACAACAAAAATCCCTGGGATTACATAGCTTTTATGACATCTTTCTAATAAGAAACTAGCCTATAACATGTGAGGCAGTGTTTTAAAAGGCTAATGCATGAGGCGAGGCATTAAGACCTCCAAATGCGTGACGCGTAAGGCTTAAGCCTCACTCTCCTTAAAAAAAAAAAAAAGCAAGCAAACCCTGCAATTTGGATTTGCCTTTTTTTTGTTCATAGCTATATCAAAAGACAACTGATGTTCAAGCAATCAATTCATGTGGCGGATTTTGGATTCCAACAAATAGTCACAATGAAGTTACAAAAAAATAAAAGCATAAAGAATAAATTTAAGTCTTATAACTTATGGGGCGAAAACTTTACTTTTGGTTAATATAGGAGGTGCATGTCTTTAGGCAATGTGAGCCTCAATGCAAGAGGCTTGCGCCTTATATGAGCCTTACTTTTTAAGGTGAAAGCATCAAAGGATTTATGCCTTAAGATTGAGACTTTGGGCGTTTTCCTTGAGCCTTGCTACAAGGTAAGCGTCGAGACCTAAGTCTCACACACCTTTTAGAACACTGCTTGTGCGAAAGGAAGTAACAAAACCTATTACATAGCTCAATGGCCAGCATCTCTTAATGTTATCCAACCCATCTTTTTTTCTTTGAAAATATTTTCAGTAATGTAGGGACCTTTATTTCTATGCAATAAGGTTGTAGTTTACCAAAAAAGGCAGCATGTCTTTCTCGTTATCAGCAACTATTATTATGCTTGCCATATTCTGTATGCTAGCTGAGCAAAGAGGCTAAGAGTATTCTTATCAGTTGTAGAAGTCTGGGCTACTTATTGAATTATTTTTCACACAACCAATGCCACTTTGGTCATTTCCAGAAAGAAGAAAAAAGGATGCTTTGCTAAGACACTCTTACGAATATCTATGTTTCACCAAACCTTCATGCACTAATGATTTCCTTAACTGATGCATGTTTGACAGTTCGAATCCCGTACAGGCAGGATCGCATGCTGAGTTTTCCCAATGGCTATGTCATGTGCACAACGTTGTTAACAGAAGGTACCACACATATTTTTAGATTAACCATACTAATACCATATCTCTAAATAAGAGAAATTGGATGATAAACCTTTTTCTTGTTTTGACAGCCTAGGTAAGCTTGTATTCCCCTGCCAGCGAGTAGATGCAAGGTGGGGTAAATTGGAGTGCGAAGGGCGTGCATGTGATCTAGAAGGCTCTACACAAACTCTGGTGAGCAAACAAAATAAATAGCTTTTATATTTGTCGTAAGAGATTTTATCGTAAAGTCGCTATGGGCAGCAGTTTTGCAGTCCAAGGGCCCCAAAGAAGATGTTCTATGTTAGAGATCAGCCCAAGGGCAGCAGTCTTTACACAGGTCCATTGATTGTACAGTTCAGATTGAAAAGCATATGCAACAGATCTCTTTACTAATTACTATTGTTGTTCTCTCATTTGGCACAGTGATATCTAGTGATATGCTATTCCCATGTGAGGGGTTGATGTCGACAATCCAGACCGACCATCTTTTAGGGGACCTCTGGGCCTCGTGGACAGTCGCTCTGTCCATGTCAGCCTGGTACCCAACCTTGTATTGGAATTTCCATGTGAATAGGAGCAGTTGAATTTATCAGTATATTTGAAAAAGCCAATAAAAATGGTCATATTTATCGGACTGGGCTGCATTGACACCCCTTAATCTTAACCGGAGCTTGGTTACTGAAAGGAAAAAAAACAAACAGAAAACAAAGAGATGTTTACCCATCTCTACAGACAGGGGCGGAACCAGGGTTCTCTTGAAGGGGGGCTAACAATGGGGGTTCGAGGGCTGCCCTTGATTTTTTTGAGGGCCAAGTTCATGGGTTATCATGTCTGTTTTCTGTTTGTGTCCATTTGTAAGGAATATTATTTTTTGTCATAAGTTTAGGGGGGTTATGCCGCTATTAGTATACAAATTTTTTTCCAAAATTTTGGGTTGGGGCCCACTGGGCCACATGTGGCGCTGCCCCTGTCTACAGACTACCAACCCAAATGCCCATTGATTTAGATCTTCTCTGAGCAATGGACACCTCTGGGATGAGTATGGATTAACCCAAGACATCTCACTAATCAAAGTAATTACAATTATAAGCATAATTCACAAAAAAATTAGGTTGGGGACGGCTATAGTCATTGAACTTCTTCTCGAGGTGGCCTACCTCCGACACTCCACAGGCAGATCCACTGCTAGTTCATAGATGCATAGAGCAAATCATATAAAAGAAACCCATCAATGGAAGCAAGTTTTGATTTTTGAAAAGCTTACTCACCTAGAAGGAATTGTACATCAAAGTGCATTATGGACATTAACACATGCGTGTGAGCGATGGAACATGACACATTCCTGGACCACTTTCCTTCAGGAACACTCAGTTTGAAAAGTTTTATCATCTTTGCAATTGAATCCCCTTTTCCTTTTGTTAGGTTTACGACTGTGAAATTATATCCCCTTTCCATTTAGTTAGGTTTACGGCGACTAGACTAGAACATATTCAGAGCTAGATACCAGTCACTCAAAAATACAGGCCCTTATCAACTTAGGCATCTTAATCAACTTAGGCAAAGATGACTTTATCTCATAACTGTAATTGAATTAAGCTTTAGATGGCGAGTGTAGTTAATGATTATTAAAGAAGAAAGTGGCAAAAGATTAACCACTTCTGGAACTAATAAACTCAGAGATTTTGCTAGTTTTTTGTTTCTTTGTGTAATGGGCAACAAAACAGCAAATAATCAAATTTTTTTAAAAAAAATTGCAGTACCTAATACCTATATAACTGGAAAAATCAGCATGGCCCACAGTTAGATAAAGGCTGCTATTTTCAGTAGGAATATAGTGTATGATTGGAAACCATAACTTGATAATTCTCGTGTTAGGGTTAAAAATATTAGTCCCTTTTGGATGGATGGATGTATTGGGTTTTGTTGAATCTAGTTTTATATTTATTTAAAATTTGGTTCTTTAGTTTTAAATATTAGGTTTTAGTCCTTAAAACTATTTTGGTTTATTTCATAAAGATCTTTATTTAAATTTAATAATAGTCTTTTTTTTTTTGTATTTGGGGTGACTTGAAGTTTGGTCTCCTTGTGAGACAAGCTTATTTCACTTGTGTGTTTTCTCTTTGAAAACATAGTCGCACATCGGAAAATTAGAAGAAAATTTTATTCTTTATAAATGATTTAAAATTCTACTAGAGTGTAATCTTATGGTGTAAGAGGCTCTCATTTTCATAATCTTTAGACCATATCTTCAACGCGCGAGCTGCGTTATGAAGCGTACTTTGCACTTCGCGATTAATCGCTTCTTCTTTTGTTTGATCTAATCGAGGCCGTCAGATAGATGGATCGAGATCGTGTGCTCTCATGAAGACACGTGGCGGGCCGTGTGAGTATGACCCACACGGATCTGAGTGGGTTCGGCCGACCCAAAGAAGAAGGGGTTGAGAAGGCTCAAACCTACCAAACGAATTAGAGTGTCCAAAAACTCTACCGAATTGTAGATAGAGTCCAAAACCAATCCGTCCAGAAAAAGAAGATAGACCAGTCCAAGGAGGAATAAGACATTCATATCCAGTCCAACTAGAGAATGTCGAACGATAGACCCGCTCATTGTTCAGATTGGACTAGATCCAATTGAACAGAGTAGTTTGTGATTCCAGAAATGGATAATCACATATTGGTGTTACTTGTAGCAGCCTAATCATGGTGGCAAACCCGAAAGGGTTATTCTTTGGTAGTCTATACAATTGACCCACTCGAACAGATCAATATAACTAGTTAGTCTTCAGATTGAACCAATTTGACAAATCGACATGAGATGGCTAAACCAGACCGCCTAATGTTATCCTAATGAACCCCTCTAGCAGATAGTCTAACCGGTTGGTCTACGGACTAAACCAACTTGACTGATAGAATTGAGATGGTCCAAACGGACTCAACCAATTGGATCATTCCGGTCCATATACTGTTATGTTGTCAAAATTATGGTAGAAAATTGTATGTTGACCTAGGCTCTGGATTAAAATAGATTAATTATTTAATCGGTTGTATTAAGTTAAATAAATGTATTCAACTTATTATTCAATTGAATTTCAATTAAATGGTTGTTTTAATAAAATAAAGTGTTTAATTAATTGTGCTGATTTCTAAAATGATTTATTGGACTAAAATATCATGTTTATGTGTTAGATTAATTATTTTTTTGAAATTGATTTTTCATAAACTCAATTAGTCTATTGTGAGATTTTATTAATTATTCATGCATACTCTAAAAGAGGTTTGGTGCATCACAATCCGTCGAGTAGTGCAAACTCGTAGGGATTGATCGGTTGAATCTGAGTTGAGTTTATCCCAGAGATAGGGCTGCTTTCCCTTATACACAGGAGACTGTGACTATCTTTAAGAAAGACTCTCTTTCAAATGCCTCTCAACTTGCGACATTCGGTTATATATATATGTTTATATATTTGATATGTAATTGTTTATTTGTCTAACTTGTTATGTGCAATGATTTATGAAGTAAATCCAACAGGTTTTAGTCTCGTAAGGCGTGTGTGTTGGCCTACCGTGTGTGTTTAAATGATTAGTGTAACGAAAAAAAGTCATTGCAATCGAAAGGCGATTGTGTAAGATTTGACATGGATTTTGGATCTATTTAGATGGCCTTGAACTGTAGGGGATCTAATCGAATCAGATTAATAAACAAACAAATAGACTTACAACAATTAGGAAAGTGCCCGAGACCGAGCTGATCCATGCTAGAGTCTTCTCAGTGGATTTGCAAAAGAACTTAATTAGGATGCTGTTCAGTTAAAGATATGTGGATTTGCAAAAGAACTTAATTAGGATGCTGTTCAGTTAAAGATATATAGTTTTGTTATCAAATGATGATGGTTGGGATTTTTGAAGCATTCTGACTTTACAGACACTCCATATTATATTTGGTTTTAAAGTAAAACACATACTAATTAATGTTTGTTAACTAAGTATGGTAGCCCCCTTTGAAAGTGATTACAAAGTTTGGAGAATGATTCTATCTAGACACACATATTTCCAACTTTTGCTTCTCCTTTCTACTCCAACCCTATTAAAATAACTGGAATTCTCCTCACATTTTCTTCTTCCATGACCCACTGAGATTATTTGAAATTGGGAGAAGGAGCTAGAAAAAATGCAATTGGTGGGTATGTGTATTGATAGGGTTTCAAGTACATGGGAGAGGGATTGAAAGGATTAGTTGATGTTTGAAAAGAAATCAAAATGGGTCATGACATTAGCTTGAGGGAAAAGAAATCTTCTTTTCTAGAATGTGAGTCCTATTTTATTTTAAAAGAATGGTTTGCTCTAGTGGTAGGATGTTTTTCCTTTAGGGGCAGACGACTTGGTTTCAAGTCTCGATGTGGCGGTCGAGAAGCGTACCATATATACTAACTTAACCTAACTCCTAACCAAACTACTAACCTAGATACATGATAGCATCAGTTTGTAATTGTCTCCGCCCTTAGACGTAGTCCCTAAAATGACAAATCACCTTAAACATTTCACGATTCGAAGAGAAAACAAAGTGGGACTTATGCCTCATGAAGCAGAAGGTCCTAGGTTCAACTTTTCATTCCCCCTTTGGGGCTAGCCCCGCACGAGTTTTCTCGGGTTTACCTGGTATGGCGGGTTGCGGGCTCTCGACGCACCCTCGAGGATTAGTCCTGACCCAAAGGGTTGGGGACACTCTGAGTTTCCAAAAAAAAAAAAAAACCATACCTTGTGACCCTATCAATGGAATCATGGCTTGAGATTAACAATATTGGACTTCTTTTTATGGAATCCCATTGCCCAGTAAAGCTCATTTATTTTATGCATCATATAGTGATTATTTATCAACTTTGGTTATCAAATGATTGAAGAAGGATCGGATCTTCTCCGATTATAACAAGTATGAACGTGTCTAGTTAATACATAGAAGCAATACTTACCTCATTGATTTTAGTTTGTCAACCCTTACAAATTTTTAAGAAACTTTTTTATGGAAAGTTTTACGGCATTCAGGACAAGTGTCCTTATCCAGCATAACAGGACTCGTTCTAACCGGTTATAACTATGTAGTTTGGGGATCTCCCATGAATTGAGTTTGGCTTGCCTTTGATTAGATGAATCTATTCTCACTTGCGTAGAACCCACTTAATCACTTGGGCATTGTTGTCTTATCCATTACTTGTACTATGAAGCATGATTATGCTAGCTTCACCCTATTCCAATTGCAATAATTAATTAAACTAGTACATATCTTGGCCCTATTAATAAACTAAAGTTGTAAGTATAGTATTAGAGTTAGGGAATCAACCAATTAAGGGCTAGGATTAGTGTTACAAGGATTAAGATTAAGATTTTAAGAGATTATAGTTAGGGTAGGGTTGTTAAAGGGAAAGGGTCAGCCCTAACCCTACCTTACTAATAAGGGCAAAACCCTAATCATACCTTAGTCTTTCAAGGGTCTGAATTGACTAGGCCCTAACGGGCAGGTCATCCTAAGGTGGTATCCTTGTTAATGTTTTTTTATTTTTTGTGTGCCTATGCACAAAAGTGTAATAATTAGAGAAAGTTGGTGTGGTTGAAAAATCAAAGGTTAAATGAAGGGTAAGAAATGACAACATGCTAGAAGTTTTTTTTTTTTTTCTTGTTTTTTGAGTTTAACTATGATTTTAAAATACCAAAACATAGGCAAATATAAATTTATAGACATAAATATTTATATATCATTTTAATATTTATAAAAAAAAAATCCCTGAAACAAAATATATTATGGGAGCTTCAAAAACCATTTTCAATGATAGCTCCTCTTGATGGTTAATTTCCCTTTGGGAATTGTCAGGAGACTAGGAGAGCCATGATACCACTATTTATTTAGGTGGTGTTTGTCAACACTAGTCTAAAAAACAGTGCTTATTAGAAAATTATACTTAGTTAGACTTTAGATTGTTAAGTTGAAGGTTAATTATTGCATGTCTACATTTTAGAAATTTTATGAGTAAAAACCTCTACTTTAAAAAGTAACTCCATACCTTTTTTTAAAGTAGAAGTTTTTACCCCTAAAATCTCTAAAATGTAGACATGCAATTAATCCTCAACTTAACTATCTAAAGTACAACAAAGCAATATTTTCAAATAAGTATTTTCTTTTAGACTAGTGTTGACAAACACCACCTTAATACTTTATTTGAAGAATGCTAAGCCCACTCTCATTATTTGTAGATAATAAATGAAAAAGATTTAATGCTTTATTTGAAGAATGCTAAATCCATTCATAATTTTTAGATAATAAAACAAGAATTTTCCTAGCCACTGGTAGCAAATCTTCCAAAGATGCAATTGGGCATTACAAATGTCAAACATTATCTGAATTTTACTTTTTAAACTGCTAAAATAATGAAAAAACTCCACATGTTAGCCCCATCTTGCGTCTATGAAAAAATTTGGAGTAAATGCGATTGGGGCTAGCTCTGCTTCAACGTGTTAAATTGAAACAAAACTTCCATTTTTCCATTACAACTTATGTGACACTAGTTTTGTAATTATGAGAGAAATTATGCTACAAAATTATCACTTTCCGCTTTGAAGTAAAAATTGACTCATACTTAAACCGTAAAACAAATGACTTTGTTGGAGAATTAGTAGGACACAAAATCATTTTTTTTTGTGAGACATGCTCACCTTACTTTCAAGAATTCCTTACTTTAACCAAAAACCAACACCAATTAAAATGAGGAGAGGTATTGGTTTTCGGTTGAAAGTAATGGAAAATGTTTCTTTTTGACTGGGTAGAAAATGCCTGAGAGTAAGGTGCTTGACTAGCATTGCTCTTATTTTATTAATTAAACAAGGGAATGTTATATCCAATTTCTTTTTCATCTGCTTTTTCTTTTTTTCAAACAAGAAGATAAAAAAATGTGGATTTTTTTGTGGTGCTCACCACTTTTGCCTCCTTGAATAGTGAAAGAAAAGTGAATGAAAGAGAAAGTGGAACTTTCATTATCCTACCTAAAAGATTAATGTGAAAAAAAAATTTGAAAGTAGGGATGTTGGGAGTAAGCTTAGTATTCCTCATTTTATTTGTTGTTCAACCTAGGATTGAATCACAATTGAACTCTGGGAGAGTTCAACACGTGTCCCTTTTAATCCTTATTAACTTTAACTGTGGTTAAGATTCATTAACCCTTAGGATTCAACTATCTAACCCCGTGTTTTCAGAACCGGACCGGGCCTCGAATTGGTGGAGTGGCTGATTCCCGATTCGACCAGTCCGATTCAACTGTCATTTTATTAATAAAATAATGTTTTGTTTTTCTATTTTCAATCCTACCAGTTTTTAATATAGTTTGGTTTTGGGGGTTTTCGGAACCAGCAACCTGGTCGGTTCTCGGTTTTACTGCCAGTTTTAATAACACTATCTAACCTTAGTTTTTAGAAAATAAAATTTTTATAAAATTAACTCTAGGGTTAAGAGATTTTAACCCTATAGTTAAATTAAAAAAGAAAAACAACTTCGAAAATCTAAGGTTAGATTGATGAACCTTAAGGGTGTGTTCGGTTGAGGGAAATGTGAGGGAAAGTAGGTGAAAGTGGGAGAAACTCCCACTTTCACCGTGTTCAGTTTGAGGGATTTTGAGATAAAGTTAAACATCAACTTTCTCAATAGTATACCGCTTTCTTTCATTTTCACCCAAACCTTATTTCATAAAAATACTGGAATTGTGAAAGAAAGTAAAGTAAAAACTTTATAATTCCAAATTTATCATTTTATATGATTATATTCCTAAAGAGTACAAAGGGTAATTTTCGAAAAATTTATACTTTTCCCTAATACTTTTCTCTCACATCAAATACACAAGAGAAATTATACAATTCTTTTACTTCACTTTGCTTCACTTTCTTTTCTCTCACCAATTTACCCCTCAACCGAACACACCCTAACCCTATGTTTGGTTACTTAGAAAATTAGTGAAAACAAGGAAAAGAAAAGAAAATTAGACAGAACACAATTGAGAACTGTATTAGAAATCCGAAATTTTCTTTTTTTTTTTCTAAGTTTTCATCTATTTTCTCAGCAACCAAACAGGGTTTGTGAATCTTAACCATAGTTTAAAAAGACACATGTTGACTTATGGGTGTGATTGAACTCTCCCATACTTCAATCGCGATTGGCTGTGATTTGATCTCCCAACCCAATGACTACGATACTGACTACTAGCACTACGCGTCTATACCCCATTTATGCTCCCAAATCTCGCCTAAACCACTCCCCATCTCGCTCTCTTTCCGGCGTACACTTCTGCAGTCGTTACGCCTCCCCTCTCTCTAATAAAGCCCGAAAGCTTCAATCCTTCCTTTTTTTTTTTTTTTGTTTGCTTAAAAGATCATCAAAACACCAAACCCACTAAAGAAATCCTTTATTTTTTCACATCTTGAGTCGAAAACTCCAAAAATCCCATTCTGGGGTTCTTCAGTTCTTCTGGGGTTTTCATGATGGGGAAGAGAAACGAGAAGATTAGGGTTTTAGATTAAATTTTTTTTTCCCTGTGAGAGGAGGAGATGTGAGGAGATTGATTATTCATCTGATGTTTGATAATGGTGGCTGCTATTTCTGGCGCAGCTTCAACTGATCCACCAAACCCCAAAACCATTTCACAAAATCGGAACCCTACAAGGCCTCCTCTGTTACCTTCTGAGAGAGACAATGGAGTTGGTTCTCGAAGACCCAAATCCAGAGAAATCACTTCTAGGTACATGTCCCCTTCCCCTGCTACTTCCTCTTCTTCCTCCTCCTCTTCTTCTAGACGATGCCCATCTCCTCTTATTTCAAGAACAGCGTCTTCGACGCCCGCCACGACGCCGTTAAGGGCAGCCCCTTCGGTGATCAAACGGTCTCAATCCGCGGAGCGCCGGCGGCCGGCGACTCCCCGACTCCCCACTACGCCGTTTCCCGATATGAGAGCCGGCAATGCTGCTGAAGTATCGGTTGCTTCCAGGACGTTATTCACTTCGACGAGGAGTTTATCAGTTTCGTTTCAAGGTGAGTCATTCTCGCTTCCTGTTAGTAAGACTAAGGCAGCTCCACCGCCGCCGAATTTGAGTAATGTAAGGAGGGGTACACCGGAGCGGAGGAGGACGACTCCGTTGAGAGGGAAGGTTTATGGGGTTGGGGGTGCAGATCAGACCGAGAACTCGAAACCCATTGATCAGCATCGTTGGCCGGGAAGAACCCGGCAAGTGAATTCTCTGACTCAAAGTTTGGATTTTACTGGTGAGAAGAAGAAACTTCTTGGATCTAGCTCTGTGGTTCGAGCATTGCAACAATCAATGGTTGATGTGGCTAGAAGGGCATCGTTTGATTGTAGATTGCACCCAGATTCAGGCAATGCCGAGTTGGCTAAGACACTTCAGCTTGATGTAAATGCCAATTCAACTAATGGGTCTACTGTGCATTTGGATCTCACTGCATCTGATTCAGAGAGTGTTTCTTCTGGAAGCACTTCAGGAGTACAGGAATATGGTGGGGTTGCTAGAGGGCGGAGTGGGCCTCGTGGCATCAGTGTCCCCGCGAGGTTTTGGCAGGAGACAAACAGCCGGTTGCGGCATTCTCAAGAGCTGGGTTCTCCATTGTCAACAAGCAGAGGCTCGAGAACAACAGCCCCTCCGATGCCCATTCCATCTAAGAAGGTTTTAATTGATAGCCCCTTGTCGTCACCCGGCACAATCTCGAATAGCAGGGCACTGTCATCGCCTCATCGAGGACCCATTAGGCCCGCGTCCCCAAGTAAACTTCCAGCATCATCAACATCTTCTCCTTCCAGGGGAATGCCCAGTCCATCCAGGCGAATGCCCAGTCCATCTCGGGTCAGGAATTCAGCAGCAAATACCTTGAGTAGTCATTCGAGCAATACACCTTCTATTCTTAGTTTTGCTGTTGATGTCCGAAGAGGGAAGATGGGGGAGAACCGGATTGTTGATGCACACCTTCTTAGGCTTCTGTATAACCGGCACTTGCAATGGCGTTTTGTAAATGCAAGAGCAGATGCTGCCTTGTTGGTACAGAGACTAACTGCAGAGGTACTGTGAGCTTACACCTTGTTTTGAATATACTATTGAACGATATCTCTTCTGAAACTCAACTGATGCCACTGAGGATGTGGTTGATGTTTAATTTCAGTTGATGCTATTTAAATTTTATTTGCATGTGCGTTGTCCTTTTTATTTCCTGCTATGGTGTCTTCTCTAATATTCATCTACATGGCACTTATCATTGCTTTGATTGCAACCTTTAATACAAACACTTTTATTGCCTTCCTCTGGACTTGCAAGCAATGTTAACTGTGCTGCATTTCGTCCACTTGGTGTGAAGTATAAGAAATATATCACCGAAGTTTGATGCGAGAGCACTTGCCCTCTTCTTGAAGTTCTGAAACACTAAAAGTTACAGTTTCCTTTTACTCATTTAGGAAATCAAAGAGGAGCTTAGGAAGTTCCATAAACTTGTGGTAGAATGGCAATCATTAGAAGCAGATCTGCACATTTTTTTGGTCGTTTAAAATCAAGTATATTAATAGGGTGTATCCAAGCTGAGCCAGTTCTGAAACACTAAAAGTTACAGTTTCCTTATACTCATTTAGGAAATCAAAGAGGAGCTTAGGAAGTTCCATAAACTTGTGGTAGAATGGCAATCATTAGAAGCAGATCTGCACATTTTTTTTGTCGGTTAAAATCAAGTATATTAATAGGGTGTATCCAAGCCGAGCCAGCTCAAAGGCTCGGCTCGATCAAGCTGAGCTTGAGCTCAAGTATTTAGCTCGATCGAACCAAGCTAATTTTTTGAGCTTGAAATGTGTTCAAGCAGAGCTCGAGCCAAGGCCAGTTTGATTCGGCTCGGCTCGATTGAGGCTCGAGCTTGGCTCAGCTTGAATATTATAAAATATAAAGATTTCAAGCCGAGCCAAGTTCGTCTTGAATACACCCCTTCCTTAGCACCCACCAATGTTGTCAATTGCCAGTCTGATAAGAAGTTTAGGAAGGAGAGTGGGAAGACCCACTCCACACCTAACCAAGACAGAAAAAAGCTCCAATCTCAAAGACAATCGGACAGTGCGGGATCAGGTGATCTACTCTCTCTTCCTCGGCCAGGCACAAATAGGCAATAGCAACGACTAACCATACTCCACCCTCTGCACATTGAATTGTAGAACTTCCAATACCATCCCTTAGTATGCTGTGTTTACTCCACCCTCTGCACATTGAACTGTAGAACTTCCAATACCATCCCTTAGTATGCTGTGTTTCACAATGAGATGTAGTTAAATTAGTTCATCTAAATCTTGGGTCCCCATATACGAGATACACCACGGTTATGGAATGATCTCACTGAGAACCCCTCCAAGTTTTTCTGATATTGAGCTTATGTTCCTCAAAATTTTTTTATCGGTGTGTTCCTTAGAAAGTTGATGCTTAGACTATACTACATTATGAACTATTAGTCTTCTTTTTAACTTGTAATCACAAGCTCAATTATGTCTACAACAATCAAGGTTTGGTTTAAATAAGCTATTGAAGAATTTTCAAGGGAATGCCGGGATGTGTATATGTCTAGTATTGCATTTATGTTTCAATATTCTCATGTTTTAATAATGTCATTACATTGCTTATAACTATTTGTTTTTTTTTCATCTGAACTCTTACTGCTTATCCTGTATTCTGATAAATTACTTGGTTGCTAATCTGATTGGCATGGATTTAACATAGTAAAATATTAAAGTAATCTTCATCTAAAATTTGCTAATGTGATTGGCATTGACATAATAATCTCTTAAAGTATTCTTCATCTCAATATTTTTTCTTTATCAGAAGAACCTATATAATGCTTGGAAAACTACCTCAGAACTACGAGATTCAGTCACACATAAAAGGATCAAGCTCCAATTGCTGAGAAAGAATTTGAAGCTGACTTCCATCCTTAAGGGACAAGTAAGATTCATGCTTCGTCCTGGTTATATTCTTGTGAAGATCGATGACCTGTTATTTTGTGAATTCTTTCATACATATTTTTCCTTTTATACAATTATCTCTACTAGTAATAAAGAAAGTTATATGACCTGCTAGAATCGAACACATTCTGCTATTAACTTGCTTTGCATTTTTCATACTCCGACGATGGTACTCTTAGACATGTTTACACGAAGACCTGAAATCGCCTTAAAAAATCTCAGTATAGCTCTGACATTCGCAACTTGCTCCACTAAATCATCTACACAACCAAGGTGTCATCCACATACTGTAAGTGAGTGATCATGTGTCGTCTATTTCCTACCCGAAATCCCTCCAAAGAGCCCAACTCTAATGCTTTGAGCATTATATTGTTGAAAGCCTTTGCTACAACATTGAACAAGAGTGGAGAGAGGGGACATCCTTGACAAAGTCCTTTGTAACTAGTAAAGTAATCATTGGGAGAAACATAAACCATCATTGTGAGCAAGCCCTAATCCATCCTCTCCACCTACTATCAGCCCCATTCTACGCAACATGAAGTCCAAAAAATTCCAATCCACATGATTGTATGCTTCTCGTGGCCAATTTAGCACAATAAACCACTTCTTCCATCTCTAAGGTTGGAGTCAATATATTTGCTTGCAATCAACATACACCATCCACTGATTGTTTGCTCTTAATAAAGTTCCACTGATGAGCTCCAATAACTTTTCCAATGAATGTCTTTAGCCTTGGCACTAGCACCTTAGCCACTATCTTATATATCCTACTAACAAGATTAATTTGCCTAAATTCAGTCAATTCTTCTGCATCTCCTTTATGAGGAATTGAAGAAATGAAGGTAGAGTTTGCCACACAATCCCATCTCCCCTTCCAAAAGAATTCTTTCACCACGTTCATTGAATCCTCCTTTAGAGTATCCCAATATGTCCAAAAAGTATAGAGAAACCATCTGGATTTGGAGCCTTATCTCCCCTCCCAGAGAAGAGATTGCTTGCAAAACCTCAAACTTTCTCTCTAGTCAACTTGCCTTGCGACTCTCCCCAATTGAGAAACTTGAATCATATTAGGATATCCAACCTCCCATCTAGTTGAAAAAAGAACTTTTTCCAGTCTACAAAGGATGGGATAAGATCTACCATCTGACCTGATAAATTGAGCCCCTTTAAAGGGAGGATCCATAAGCTCATTCTCGTTGATGAAGTCTGAAAAATAATCATATATTTTCGAGATCCACCTTCTAGCTTCACCCTTCTCCTGAGGGAATATGACAATATTAATGTACCCTACTAAACACCACGGGTCCACGGTTTGTCCCACCTTGCAAAGGTCGAGTCCAGCTTAGCCCACAATTAGGGTTGTCAAAGGGCCGGGTAGGGGCCGGACCAGGGTCAACCCTAGCCTACCCTTCCTTATAAGAGTAGGGCCCTAGCCCTTCAAGGGCCGAGGTTGATTGGGCCCTAGCCCTGCCCTCAAGGGCTAGGGCTAGGGCTAGGCCGAGCCGAGCCGAGCCAAAGGGCCGGAAGCCTCTACTCCAATTTTTTTTGTCAGCAGTATCATAAGTACCTAACTATACACAAACTCCTCGAATGGAGTCTCTAATTTCAACATCCCATTTGCCCCTAACAAACACCTCTGTATTTAGAAGATGATTTTGGGGGGTTTTGTTAAAACTCCTTTACCAGAATTTCTACGACACTTTTTGGGGTTTCTGGCCTCATTGTTACTCTCATGACAAGAACCAGTAGCTTGATGAAGAATTATTAGCGTCCATCATTACAGATAATACGAATTTTCCTTATAGATTTGGTTTCTTTCATCCTTCTAACAATATTCAATTTCATCTTTCCTTTCTCGGACATTTCTAACAATAAAAGAAAAAAAGAAAGAAAGAATATGCCTCCCAGAATACCCAAAATGGACTATGTAGATCTAAACAACAAAAGAATAGCTCTCTAGATTAAGACTCAATATAAAGTAAGAGCCCCTTTGAAGAACAAGAACAAATGGAAAAGTTTGTATATATGAAACCCATCGAAACACTCTACTCCAGAACAAGTCCTGCAAAACCCCCAAAACCTAAAACCCATTAAAACACATATAGGGTCATAAAAAGAAAACAACTAACGGGAAACAAAAGAAGAATAGTAGCAGCAGAGAATGAGTAGACTATAGAGTAAAGGAAGGAGGCACTGAGACTTAGAGACGAGTGCCACTGTTGCTATGTGCCGGTGGCCGAGAGAGAGATGAACGTTAAGCTCAAGAAAAACCTTAAACTGTTTAGGGTTACTTCATATAATCGATTAGTTGTTTTGGGGTTAGGATGGGTCATGTGGTATATATAGAGGGGGTGGAAGTAAAATTACGTTTATAACCCTCGATTAAATTCGTTAATGGGGTTATAAATGTAATTTACAACATAATAAAACATTAAAAGTAAACTAAAATTAAGTCTCTTATATATATTTAAAGTGGTGTAGTGGAGCTAAGGGCGGGCCAGGCTAGGGAGGGGCAGACTGAGGTGTGATCGGGCCTGACCCTATAGAAGGACGAATTTCTGATTTTGGGCCCTGCCAGGCCCAAGGGCTGGAGAAGGGCAGGGCTTTTGACGGGTTTGGACAGGCCGAGTCGGGCCAAGTACCCTTGGACCCTGGCTTTTTTGACACCGCAACCCACAATAATGGCCTCAGAGATCTTGGATTAGGACCGTATACAGAGCATACTAGCCACTTGAATCTATAGTCAACCCTATGGAATAGGATCGAAAGAGAGAAAACACCCGCCTGGCAGACGATCTCTTCTGAACATCTCAAATCCTATATGACTCATCCCTCCTGCCGAATGCCAACTCCACACTCGGGAGCCCAACCCAAGAATCTACAGTTCTAGAGATCTGCAATAATACCATTTACCACGTCAAGCTTGGTGATATAGGAAAAAGTAGAAGAAATGGAGTAAGAAAAGTGGAGGATAACAAAGGCTAGCTAGCTAGTGCGCTACGACTTTCTCTGATAGGTGTCCACGTGGCAAGTGGCAACAACTCCAACACTTTTAACCGTCCAAACAGTGGGGGCAGCAACCAACAGATCTTCAATAGTAGTAATGAAAACACTAACAAGGGCAAGACACCTATTGGTGGTGGTTCAAAAACAGTCTGGTAAAACTATGGTGTGTTACAAATGTGGAGGTTATGCTCATTTTCCATCGTGTGTCCAAACAAACGCTTGCACTTTTGGATAGAGGAACCGGAAGCTGAACTGGAACCAGAAAAAGAATAAGGGGAAGGACAACCGGAAGATGAAGCGTGGATGCATACATGAGGGCCTTAGTTTTGTGATGCAAACCTTATTAACTATGCTAAAATCCGAAAAACAGAAATATTGGCGGTGTACCAACATTTTCCACACAAGGGTTTCATACAAGGGAAGATTTTGCACCTTTATTATTGACGAGATAAGAATTTGAACGTGACATCTCTAGAGCTTGTTGAGAAGCTTGGGTTAAAAAAAAGGAGAAGCACCCATGACTATATTGGGTAGCATGGGTACATGATACTTTTATTCCGGCAAATCATGGTTGTTTAGTTATTTTCTTGATTAGTAAGAACTTTGAAGAATCTGTTTGGTGTGATGTTACCTATGAAAGTTGGCCATATTTGGCTTGGGAGACCTTGGCTTTTTGATCGTAGGGTACGACATGATGGATGAGAATACATACTCTCTAATGCACAATGGGAGCAAGAACCCATGAAGGATCTCCCACGTCTTAAGCAACCAAAAGTAGAACAACCAACAAATGATCTTACTATGTGCGAGTTCATGGAAGAAAGCAAGGACGACACGTGAAGTGGCCAAATCAAATGAAGAAGAGAAGGAATACCCCATGGAAGTCGAGCATTCTTGCTGATTTTGTAGACTTAGTGCCAGAATAATTACCTAATAAGCTTCCCCCCTTGCATGATATATAACACATCATTGATTTGGTTCGAGGTGCGATGCCTAATTTACCTTCGCATGAGCTCAATGGAGCACACCAAGCTTAAAAGGAAAGTGAATGAATTACTTGCAAAGGGGTTCATTCGGGAAAGCTTAAGCCCTTGTGGAGTTCCCACTCTTCTCACTCCTAAGAAGGACGAGACATGGCGCATGGACAGTGGAGCTATCAATAAGATAACTTAAGTATTAGTTTCCTGTACCAATACTTGACGCCATGCTAAACATGATGGCAGGAGCAATGATTTTTCTCAGAGATCGACTTGAGAAGCGGATACCATCAAATATGTATTCGCCCTGAAGATGAATGACATGAAAAATGTCATTTAAGACCAAGGACGGATTATATGAGTGGTTGGTCATGCCCTTTAGGCTAACCAACGCATCGAGCACATTTATGTAGATTGTGACTTAGGTAGGGGTGTCAACGGGTTGAATTCGTGCCTCAAAAAGCTCTTGTAATCAAGCCGAACCTATTCAAAAATCACAAAAAATCAGGTCCAAGCCCGACCCATTGACTCCCCTAGACGTAGATACTATGTCATTTCATTGGAAAATTTGTCGTAGTATATTTTGATTATATTATAGTCAATCTTATGAGGACCATGAGGGCCACTTAAGGTAGATGATGCAAGTTCTTAGGGTTGAAAAACTCTATATCAATTTGTATAAGTGTACTTTTATCAGTCTCAACGTTGTATTTTTTGGGTTTTGTTGTCTCTCTTAAAGGTGTAGACGTGGACCCAGAAAAGATGAGGGCTATTGTTTTTATTGGCCAAAACCTTCTAATATCCATGAAGTTCGAAGTTTTCATGGTTTAGCTATGTTCTATTGGCGTTTCATTCAAAATTTCAGCACCGTCATGACACCTATCTCGAAGTGTATGAAATTTGGTCAATTTACTTGGACTAAGGCAGCAAGTAATGCATTTGAAGAAATCAAGTACAAAATGGTGAGCCACAGTTCTACAATTGTTGGATTTTGGAAAAATCTTCGTGGTTGCATACTTGTATGTGATGCTTCACATGTGAGTATATGAGTTGTCCTTAGCCAAGAAGGACATCCCGTGACCTATTTTAGTGAAAAGCTCAACAATGCCAAGAAGATGTACCCAACTTATGATGTCGAGTTCTACATCGTACTACAAGCTTTTAAGCATTGGCGGTCCAACCTCATTTATCAAGAGTTTGTCTTTTACTCCAATCACGAGGCATTGCAACATCTCAAGTCTCAACTCACAAAAGAAGCTTAGTTCTGGACATGCAAAGTAAAGTAATTATCTCCAAGAATACACCTTCCACTTGAAGCACCGAGCTGGAGTTGACAATAAAGTATTTGATGCACTTAGTAGAAAAGCCCTTCCTCTTGGTAAACATGTTTGCCACTACTATTGGGTTTGAGGAGCTGAAGTGTTGTTATGATCATGATACAGACTTTGGCACTATCAACAATGCCCTTTGTGACAATTCAGGTAATCAACATGCTGATTTTTAGATTTTGGATGGGTGCTTGTTCTACAAGACTCGTCTATGTTTGCCGTGACCTTCCTTACGAGATCATGTGATATGAGAGCTACATTGAAGATGTTTGGGTGGACACTTTAGCCGTGACGAGACACTATTGCATTGGTAGAGGATCAATTGTTTGGGCCTACTTTTGAACTTTGAAGAGAGATGTGTGGAAAGTCATGAAACAATGTCGGGCTTGCCAATTGGGAACAAAGGTTCAAAGAAGAATATAGGTTTGTATACTCTACTAATGATTCCGGATAGGCAATGGGAAGATAAGCATGGATTTATACTTGGACTACCAAGAACGCAAAGAGGATTTGATTCTATCTTTGTGGTAGTTGATCAATTATTTAAGATGGCTCACTTTATACCTTGTGTAAGAATGCTTCCGGTGCTTCTTATGTGGCTGGCTTGTTCTCTCGAGAGGTGGTTCAATTGTGTGGTCTTCCCAAGTCTATTGTTTTCGACCGAGAGGTGAAGTTCATGCGTTATTTTTGGAAGACATTATGGGCCAAGGTAGGTACTTGGCTGAAATATTTAAGTGCATTACACGGTCAAACGTAAGTAGTTAATTGCAGCCTTGGTGACTACATGAACCAAGGCATGGAGATGTGTGGAAATTACGGGGCAGTAGATGATGTGACCAAGAAAGTACCTTGAAGTTGCTGATGTTAATGAGAAACTTAACCCAGCAACTTAGAGTCTCACTAAGGCTTTCTAGGAGTCTCACCTAGAAGAGATTAATAAAGATTTTTTTTCCAAAAATAGGCAGTTTAAATAAATACCATAAATAGGCTTTGACATTTAAGACTTGCATTTATAGGCTCTGACATGTACAAAAGTCTCACATGTGAGATACTAAGCATCAAAGTGACGAAAATGCCTCTGTAAGTTAAAAAAAAAAAACTCCAGACCTATTTACCTTCTCTCAGCTTCATCTCATTCTCTCTCCTTCCTCTCTCTGCGTTCTCTCTACTTCCCTCGTTCTCTCTCATCCTCTCACGTTCACATTTTCTTTTCTCACTCTTTTGCGATTTCTCACTATTTGCACTCCCTTCACTAGCTCTATTTCGTCGTTTTAGTGATTTAAAATTTTCAATCTCTTCTTTGGTCTTGCATTTTTTGTTTAAGGATTTATTTTAAACATTTCTGATCTCTATTTCGTAGTTTTTTGTGTAAAGGTTTAGTAATTTCTCACTGGTCCCACCCCGCACAACTATTTTAATTTACCGTATCGGTCTATCGCTAGTGTTATTGATTTGAAACATAGAAATATCCAATTCTGATTGTATTATCGATCTAAAACAGTTACCCAAGAACGTGGCACGGGTGCCAAGTGTTCAGAGGTGTTAGACATGACAAAGTCTAGAAATTCCAATATGTCGGCACGGCTATATATATATGTATCATATATAAATAAATATAATTATATATAAGGTCCTTTTATTGTCTCTTTACCAAACTTATAAGAAAAGTAAAAAAGAGATAAGGGGATAGACGAATACGGATAAGGTCCTTTTATTGTCTCTCTTAAATTCATTAAAAAAGGAGAAAAAAAAGGAGGGAATAGACGAGTGGGACTTGATGTATAGGTTCTCTTTAGCCATTTAAAAAAACTGATAAATGGGACAAGGAAAAATGAAAAGGAAGGACCTAATACAGATTTCGATCCTTTCTCTGTTTGTCCGGTTCACTATTTTTGAATCCTTGTATCTTTCTTTATGCTTTAATATATGATGCTCTCGATTACCTATAAAAAAAAAAAACATTATTATGACGATCTATCGACATAGATAGTGTAAATTAAACAACAGTGCGGGAATTAAATAAAAATATTTCGAGACTGGAGTAGAAATTTCCATTAATACATAAGGAAGATTAGAGCAATAAACCTAACAAAACTAATATAGGAAAAACCCCTTAAATGGGAAAAAAAATCAAGAATAAAGAAGAGATTGGAATGATTCAAACACTTAAACAGCAAAATAGAGCTATGAACAGAGATAATATTACAAGGAATCTGATAATGTATATGAACAAAATCTTACCTCTACACCCGATGAATTGAGTCGAACGAATAAGTGACTTGATTTGCGAACGAATCGCCTCTTTTTCTTGCTTGTGTAGAAAGATGAGGAAGAGAGGTAACACAGTTTCTTTCTTGAACACTATGTTTAGTGAGGATGAAAGTGAAAGGGGTGTTTTGGTCTCTTTAATCATAAGTCTCTCATGTGGGAAGTTCGCACGTGCTTGAGCCTAGAAATGTAAGTTTGGAAAGTTAGAGCCTATTGATGGTATTTGTTTATACTTAAGAGCCTATTTTTGAAAAAAATCCTTAATATAAAGGTTCACTATTAACAAAGAAACTTGTTTCATTTTTACAAATCTGAATTGAGTTACAATGCCATTTCCTTCCCCTCTTATAAACCCAATAGAACATTCTTTCATTAATACAAAAAGTTCCCAAGAACATCTTTTTAGAACTCTACTTTCAAAGCAAAGAGTCTTGACTTTGAATTCTTAAAGACTCATGTCTTTCTAGAGAATTCTTAAATCCAAACAACTTCCAAAAAGATATGGACATTATAGAAAACAATTTGAATTAATTGCTGGTTTAGCCGTCTAGTAGAATTGTAGGCCCAATCTATAGGTCTTATTGAGAGCCATGGACCTTCCTGGGCCTGCGGCTATAAGTCTCAAATCCCACTGGTCTACCTTCATCAATGGGGCCTACACTATTTTCATTACTTTTCTTTCTCTTGCTGTTAACTTTAAGAGACTGATCCTCATCTCTTGGTCTCTTGAATTGCAACCACGTCCGCCTTCCTCTCCCTAATTAAACCCTGCAATTAACCCCTACTCTCCTGAGTCCTGAGTGCTCAACCCTCTAATGTTCCAGAGTAAAATCTTCATCTAAAACTGAAAAGATATAATCTCTTGGATAGAGTGAAGTTATATTGCATAGACTACTAGGTCTAGGATAGAGTGAAGTTATATTCCAGAAGCTTGTTAAAATTCTGGCTTTCATGTTCATGTGGTTAGTCACTTAGTCGACACCCGATACCGATATTTTGAACCATGGTGGTTATCACATTCAATTTTTCTCCTCATATCGTATCCCCCTTTTTTACTGATGGATCAGGTCCAAAGCTAGTCGATTCTGTTTTGCATTTTTTTCTGTTGAGAAACTGCAAAGATTTATAGAACTTTATCATTTTCCTTGTGAACCACTTCTCCTTGAGACTACAAAGTAATATGTCACTGTCACTGTCACTGTCACTGTCACGAGTCAGTTGTCACATTCTGTTTCTCCAACTTTGTCGACGCTTTTTTTAATCGAATTTGGGAATAATTAGTTTTTAATTGCTAAATGAGGATATTATATTATATTAACAAACTGGCGGGGAGCTAATAATTACGTCCGATACACAGATTGCATTGATCCTTCTTTCTTCAGCAAGTTGGTATCTTCATTGGCACTTCTAAACATCTGTATATACAAAAAAATTGGACTAATACTACAATCTCAAATGTTCGCAACGATGTTTACATATCTCCAAGGATCGTCTGTAGCTCCTGAAGCCCACTTGTTATAGTGCTAGAGTGACCACTAATCACACGAAGGCCAACAACGCATCTTCTGAAAATCCTTAGCCTTTGGAGGCTAACCCACGCTTCTGCTCATTAGGATCTCTTGCACCAATCGAAACTTATCGTTTCAAAATATGTTTCCCATTAGGGTCATGACAACCAGCTCAAGGAAGCACTGCATAAATTGCTTAATTTCTTCACCCTATAATTCTACTGTTTCAACAGTCCCAGAACATATTTACATAATTATAGATTTGCATTTATAAGTAGTTTGCCAACCAGATTCAAGCTTACCAACTTCCAAGCTTACCCTTGTGAGGGTAGACTGGTTATTTCCCTCCTCCTTTCTTAACTTCTTATCCTGTTGGCCAAAGATGACTGTGGATGGGGTCAGGGAGGCGATTTGGGCAGTGCTTCCGGGGGCGATTTCATGGATGGTTTGGAAGGAGAGGAATTTCAGGGTGTTTGAGGATTCTTCCTCTTTAGTGGCGCGTCTATGTGTGCAGATCCATATGGTGGTGTTGGAGTGGGTGGACTTAAATTTCGATGTGAAAGCTTTGAGGGTGGTGTTAGGCTGATGTAGTTTTTTTGGGCGTCCGGGATATTTCTTGGTTGAGTTTATGTGCTTGTAAACTTTTCCATTGCTTTTGTCCTTTTTAGCTCATTCTTGTACTTCTTTGTTCATATATATAAAGCTTATTTACCGATCAAAAAAAAAACTTCCAAGGTAATATTAGTTGAAACTTCTTCAATATTAAGGTCCTTTTAATGACTTTGAACTTGATGTCAGTGAAAATTACTTCACTTTATTTTATCTATTCAAATCCCTCAACATACAGCAAAAGGAAGCATCAGAAACTTCCTTATTTATCACCATAGGCATGGCACTTCCCTTCAACCATTAGATCATTTAGCTTCTCGGGTAATACTACCTGAAGCCAAAGAGAGGAGAGACGTGGTACCAAATCTCTCATGAACGTACAAGGGATTAACAAATGATGCTCATCAATTGTTGCAAATACATGTGCATTGTGAATACTTCCTGAATGTTTTGCCGTTTGCCACGAGAAGCTTGCTGGTTTGATAGCACAATAGGTGGCTTATCTCCTCTTTTTGAGCCATCTATGTTCCTTGCAAAGGGACTCTAGGTATGGTATATTGAAATATAATTCTAGAAAGAAAGTGCTGTAAATGATTCGACAAATTTATGTTTCCAAGTTTTCTGTGACAGTAGTGTACTTATTATGTCTATTGAGATGCATGCTTGTTCATAGATGAGGTTTGTTGATACTGCTGTACTTTACCTATCTATTTATCTACATCTGAAGCTTGTCGCACTTGAGTGCAGATGACCTATTTGGAAGAGTGGGCTCTTCTGGACAGAGACCACTCCAGTTCTTTATTAGGAGCAATTGAAGCTTTGAAGGCTAGCACTCTCCGCCTTCCAGTTGTTGGTGGAGCAAGGGTTTGTGTTTAAAATTTTAAAATTGGGCATTGGCTTCTCAAACGCTCAACACATTGTCATAAGGGGGGCCTGACAAAACTTTCTTTGCTCTTTATTTTAACAGGCAGATATCCAAAATGTGAAGGATGTTGTTGGTTCAGC
The DNA here is from genome assembly GCA_015143295.1 of Tetracentron sinense. Lineage (NCBI taxonomy): Eukaryota > Viridiplantae > Streptophyta > Magnoliopsida > Trochodendrales > Trochodendraceae > Tetracentron > Tetracentron sinense. The sequence goes on from CM026574.1 coordinate 26,453,399, forward strand.
AGTTGATGTGATGCAGGCAATGGCATCCTCGATATGCTCTTTACTGTCAAAGGTGAAGTTATTGCTATTCTTCTTAATTTCATTCCTTGTTTGCTAAGGTCAATGTACACTTTAGTTTAGTTACTCCTGCAGATGTTTTAATATGGGATGCTGATAACTCGATACATTTTCTCTTATTAATTTTTACTTGTCCTAGCTATTATAGATTGTATTTGCTTCGATTGACATATTTGGTGCAAGCTGTACTAGATACAGTAGCAACATAACTCATTAATGTAGGCTGAGCAGTCACCCCTATCAGAAAGGTTCTCTTATGGGCTATAACATAGTGCAATAGCTGTCTATAGTCAGAACTATGCATCTGTCCTATTTACATATATACTCATTTTATATCTACTCACTTTTACCTGATTAGGCCAGCGAAGTCAACTCAGACTGAAGAATCTAACCCAACTCGTCAAGTTAAATTTCAAGCATTCTTCTTTTTCAGCACTTTTCATCCACAGATGGCGAAATTTATTCCAAAAATGATTTTTATGTATTTTTTCCCTTTGGTTTTTCCGTAATTTTTTATATTCATCTTTCAAATTCCTAACTTAGAGTCGAGTTTTGTTTTGGGTTTTAAAACAGTGTAAATTTTTTTGTGCCTAGAGCTCAGAAATAAAAGGTGTATCAACTCCTAAAGGTTTTAGATCATATCCCGCAAAAATATTAATACTAGTCCAGGTATTGCAATCCCATTGTTAGATGAAGTAAGCTCTTTATTCTGCCTTTCAACCTTCTAGCAAGTTCACCAAGCATTGTGCCCGCTGTACGTACCAAGATTACTCCTTTTAATAGTACTTATTGTCAACCATATGGTCTACCTGGAATAGTCAAGACGGTTAAATCACCATATCTCTTGCCACTTGGGAAACAGTAAACCAATCATCTAGTCACTCATAGTTGGGAGCTCTCCTGAACCTGGACCTTCAACTGTACATTGTTCTCTTACTTGTATTGCATCTGATTCCTTGGGTGGAAGATTCAGGTGCCTAATTGTTTTGGTATCTTGTGATGTTCAGGAGTGTTGCTGCTGCATCTGCTAGCTTGAAGTATATTTTCATCATTTCATGTAGTCCTTTCTCTTAGTTTCTGGTCATCAGCCTTGCTCCATCTTTCTTTTTATTAATGGCATTTTTGTTAGCTTAGTTTTTTATTATATTTTCATTTTTCAATTCATTTGTCTGTCAGATATTTTCCTTTGGTTATTAAGTAAATACAGTTTGACTAACTTACAAAAAGCTTAAAAATTACAAGTCCTTTTAATGATGCATCCTTACTTCGAATGAATTACTGTGCCATGACCATAATAGTAACAAAGTTCTCCGATATTTTCAAAAAGTCCAGAATTATATGCGGCTTATTCATTTATTCACGAAGTATTCGTGACTTTTGAAAAAAAAAGTGTGACCTTTTCAAAAAGTAAAACTCACAACTGTTTTGAAAAAATCCCGAATAAATACTTAATATATGAAACATATTTGTTTAGAAAATTCGAAATTAGTAATATTATTTTATATTTTTCATATTTTGACTGACATTTTCCCAATTTATTTTCAAATTTTGCCCATTTGTTTCCTAGAAGAATAATTCCCAAACCCAGACTCGGTGACTATGGCCATGACCTTCCAAAAAGTCTCACCTGACCTGTTGAAAATGAAAAATTGAAAATAAATTTCAATTTAAACTATTGCCTGAAAGTCACATAATTACTCTGTTGCTCTCTCTTGGCTTACATAATATCCACAACCGTTTATCATTTACAGGTGGAGGAAGTGAACTCCTTGGTGGCCGAACTCGCAAATGTAGCAGCAAAAGAGCGGGCTTTGCTTGATCAATGCAAAGATATTTTGTCGACATTAACAGCTATGCAAGTAAGAGTGATAATCTATTTTACTTGCTTTTCAAAATGTTTACGTGTCGAATACTAACGAAAATTTGTGAAAACAGGTGAAGGATTGCAGCCTAAGAACACATATATTACAACTAATACATGTACCAACAAGCCTAACAGCACAAGTGTAGAATTGATCTCATTTGACTACTCTAAATGCTAACATCACATTGAACCTTTTATCAACCGGAGACGGCGACAGAGATGGAGGTAATTAGTATTGAATGTTTGGTTGTGGCTTGCAAAAGCTGGATTGGTCATTTGGCCTCTTTGGGGACCCATGGAGGTCCATTGTTTCATGTATTTTTTTTTTGTATGCACAGATTACATGAAATGGCCTTTTCCTTTCGCTATTTCATATTAGCTGTATACAAGTACTTTTTTCTATAGGCGAACAGAGAGTTTATGTACATATATGTAATGATGTTCCTAATTTCCTCTTATTCATGACTAAGTCCTTTTGCATCCCTTGCTTTTAATAATGCTGTTGTACCATTTATTTATGGTATTTAGTGAAATAACACACATATATGTTTTGATAATTAATATAAGAAAATATCATGTGGAGGTTATCAAGTTCACTAGCATAGTGAATATTAGCAATACCGTGTATATGTAGACAAGTATTATCAAATGTGTAACTACGCGTTTCAAAAAAAAAAAAAAGGGTAATGGAGGGTGTCCTTACCTTGACTAGGAAAGACTATTCCCTTTGGATGCACGCAATCATCCCCGCAAATCATGTGGATCAAGTAAGCCCTGCTCACCTTGAGGATGTCTCTTAAGACCGGCACCAACTGAGCTACAGATGACCAAACTAACCTAATGGCATATATAGGAGGAAAAGAATATAATCAATGTCATATAAAGCATTGTGATTGGTTTGGTTATGTCATTAAAAGTTTTGAAATAAACCTATGAAAGAGTAATCATGAGTTTGCTTGCAAACTAGTTATTCAAAATAGAGTAGTGATAGGTGGACCATGGATCCCATTTGCTAACCCAAGGCATCCACCAATAGGTGGATGCCTCCCCTCTTAACTGCTCAATAGATGGATGCCTGAGGTGTACCCATGAGTCCGTTAACTATTTCCCGTTTGAAAATAGTTTATTTTAAAAAAGAGTAGTGATAGGCGTATCTATGAAATCCATTTAGAAATCTAAGGCTCTTTCTTAAATAGTCATTAACTGTGGTATTTAAGAAAAGGGTAAGGCTCTTTCTTAAATAGTCATTAACTGTGGTATTTAAGAAAAGGGTGCTGGACTAATGAGGTCCGGCCTTAGGTTTCTTTCTAAAGGGATTTCATGGGTACCTTAACTATTTCCTTTAAAAACAATTGGCTAAACATGCGGCGGGACGCAACCATTGGGCGGACCTCCTGCAGTTTTTAATATATCATATTATTATTAGTGATGAATATGATGTGGATTCCACCCCAAACGCAGGAGGAGGAGGAGCTGGAAAGGTGATCACAGCTGAAATCAACACTGACAGGCGCCGCACCCGCTCGAACCACTTTGCTTTTGCACGGGAGGGGGGACCCCATCCCTTTGATTCCTCTCTCTCTCTCTCTCTCTATACAGTCTACCCCACTAGCCAACTACGGAATAGTTTTGGACAGGGTTAAACAATGTCCTTGTATGCTATGGCGAACCCGATTGAACCAAACTAATTTGTGATTTGGTTCGAATTGGGTCGTAAAATTGAATGAATCACACTATAGTTTCAAAATAGTCTGGATTTGTCAAATTTTTAATTCAAAATTAATTTTTATTTGAGTTTGGTAAATCTATAGTATGAGTACACGAACTATTCATGAAAAGATTTTTTTTATGATATTTCAAATAAGTATTTTTTATATAATATTTACATGTTTAAATTTTTTTAATAATACATATTTATTTTACATGCTTAAGCCAATGGTGATTGAATTTAGGGAGAGTTCAATCACTTTCACAGCTTAACATGTCCCCTTTAACACCTATGAACCGTAGTTAAGATTCTTTAAGCCAGACTTCAATAATCGCACTTTAGTTTTTTGAAAAATATGTTTAAAAAATATTAATTTTATGAGTTAAAAATTCTTAGCTAGAGTAAATTATTATTATTATTTTTATAAAAAAACTAAGGTGAGAAAAATGAACACTAAGGGTTAGAAAATCTTGACCACGGTTCATTAGGGTTAAAGAGGGGAACGTGTTGACCTCTCAGAGCAATTGAACTCTCCTCTAATTCAATGACGATTGGCTGTGATTCGATCTCTAGCCCTGATTAAGATTCATCCACCCTAGAGTTCGCTCGATGAAGAGAGGCCCACCATCGTACCTATGTTTCCTTATTCACTTGCACGCCAACGTCCCTTCCTTGCTCTTTCTCAAATTCACACTTCCTGATTTGCCCATATATTACCAAAAGATCTTACTTACATTTGGCAACATTTGAAGCCCAGTCCCGTAAAATTCAACTGAAGGTCAAAAACAAAAACAAAAAAAACTCTTTTATTAACGTCACACATCGTAATGACCAAGAAAGAGTCTCCCCGAGAAAGAGAACTCAATCGCCGGAAAATTCCAAAACTCGCCGGATTTCAAAACCGGGAAACCAGATAAGACTGAAAATGTTATTAACAAAAAAAAAAAAGATATTACACCATAAGAGCTGTGTGAACGTTGATTTCCCGAGCTTCCAGTTACCGGCAAAAATGGCAAGCTCTTCAAGCGAAAAGATTCAGAAGCTTTTGTTCTCGTCCTCCTTGTGTCCGACGATCTCCGGCACCACTTTCATAGCTCGTCGTTCCCGATTCTTCTGAATTCACCGATGGAGTGGTCGGTCGCCGCTTCTCCGGTCGATACGCAGGTTTCAGGCAGAGATTGAGATCAGCAGGTTGCAACTTTGCTACGTCATCTGAGGCTTTCCACTTAGAAGAATCTCGTAGCTTCCACATGCTTGTACTCACAACCTCGGCTTCGGAAGCGTCGTCAGAATCTGGGGTCAGGATTCCGGCCAGTACATCGGAGATGGGTTGCAACGTGCCGCCACGTAGGACCGTCTCCACCGCCGTCTGACACACATGCCAGTTTCCCGTCCAAAGAAGACCCACAGCTCCGTTCACAGGATTCACCGTGCGCCCACATGCTTCAAACAACAGAGACTCAAACAGAGCTGAAATATTCAAAGCAATTCAATTCAGAACAAAACCAAAACAAAAGGGTTCGATCGATCAATCGATCTCATACTTCACAGAACGAGAAAAAAACTGAAGAAATTACAAAGTTGACCTTCTTACCAGGCCTCTGATTTTCCGGCACCGACGAGATAAAGGACATGAGACCAGCACGGCCAAAAAACTTGGCAACAAACACAGTAGCGTGGGCTTGAGCTTCAGGAGTCTCGATCCATTGCAGGCATGGCCGGAGAATGCAAGACTCGCTGCATCCCTTCCGAAGAATTCGGCAACCGTTGCAACTCATCTCAAATTTCCCGGCAAAGAAACGACTGATTCCGGCAACGAAACGATCGTAAAAGAGGTCTAGAGAGATTTCTTCAATCCCAAGCAAGAAACATTTAGAAAGAGAAATAAGATTGGAATTGTATTTGTGGTGAGAGAGGGGTAATACATATATTTATACCGAGGAGAGAAGTGGAGGGGTTTAAGTCAACTAACCATGGTTAGTTGGTGGTGGTGGTAGGGGTGAGCTTCCAAACTCCTGGGCACGAGCGGCTCCGTGTTTCCGCGAATGGATGTTGGAAACCTGGCGTGGATATCAATGAGGTTTGTTTTCTTGGAAGTAGACGTATTCCGTATCTATCTCGCTTATCCAGTATCCGGAAAGAGAAAGGTAGAAGAGACCTTTGACATCTGCGGCTCAAAAGACGCTCACATTCCCACTTGCTTGACTTTAGGTTCCTAATCATAGCATGTAACAGATAAGCAAATAGTGAGCGAACTAGGCTCCGGGGGTGTACCCCACTGGTCGGAAGACGAACAGTATACCCAGAGGTCTCAAGATCGAGTCAGGAAGTAGGATGATATATCCTTAAAGCACGTGACGATTAGTCGTAGTCTTAAGCTCCGGATACCCCCACATTACCAGAAAAACACAAAAACAAAAAAACTTGGCTTCTTTCTCATATTACTGGACCATGAATGCAACAAATAAGGATCAAGCTGCCCATAACTCAACCACGGCGCTGCAGCAAAGCACGCATTCCTTCCACTGTGGAAAGCAAGAACCTAATTTGGTGTGAGTTTCCACTATCTCTGGTTAAAGTTCCAAAACCTTTTTTTTTTTTCCTGGTTGTGGGAAAGAGGGTATCCGGGCATCAGAGCACTCGAATAATAAGGGGAAAGGCTAGTGGTTGGCCACATGGACTAAAAGGGATTGGGCTATTGGCCATGATCTCAAAAAGTGGAGGTCTTGAGTTCAGAGTCTCTTGCCTTTGTTGGCCACACTTTTCTAATTGTGTAGTATAAGGGGATCTTTCCCACCTGAGGGACTTAGTCAAGTGTTTTAAGAGGCTCTTAAACCCTAATTTTTTAAAAAATGAGTAGTGATTAGCGAATCCATTTGCTGTTCAACTTATTTGTGTAACCAACATTGTTGATTTCTCATTGGTTTACCCTTCCTTTTTGGCACTTATTGTGATTTCATCTATCTAAAATTTTAACCTCAGTAAAAAAAAAATTATTAACCTTAACTTATTAAGTTTATACATCATTAAAAGAATAATTAAAATGGATACGTAGAGGTACTGGCATTGAGGTATAACTATAGCAATAGCTAGTCACTGCTACTTTAAAAAAGCACAAGTGGGTGGCGTATGATTATAGGAGGTTCGGTTTTAGGTAGGCACGTACTTCTTCTGCACTTGGATACTTTGCAGCTTCGAGCAAGAAAACATGGGAATGGATTTCGTTTGGCCCTCCCAGACCAAAACCGTCTGCCAGTTGCCTTAGATTCACACTCGGGCACCACTCTTTGCATTCAAGGGTGAGTCACATGAGACCCGGGGCTGAAGGCCCCTGAAATTTTGAAAAAAAAAGCCTATAGTGTTCATAGTGGCATAGCTTGGGAGAGGGGCAGAACTGAGGGGTAAGAAAACTACTATCCCCATTAAACTTCTGAAAAAAAAAAATATATATTTTTACCAACTGACACAAATAGACGTGATACCCCATGAAGTTAGCCGTCAATTTTTTTTTCGGGGGCTACGCCCCTGAGCCCCATTGTTAGCCCCTCCTGCAAGAGAATCCTAGCTCCACCCTTGTTTGCATGACATGTGGGAAGACATTTAACTAGGGAGTGATAGCATGCATAGAACATTCCGTTGAGTGGTACACGCACACCTCCCAAGCTCGCCACATGTCCTCTTTAACATTTATTAACCATAATTAAGATTCGCTCATACTTAGGATTAAATAATCTAACATTAGTTTTTAGAAAAAATATTTTTGAAAAATTAATCTTTGTTATGATTTCACTCATTGATGTGGTTAATTTTTTAAAAATATTTTTCTAATAATTAAGGTTAGATTATTTAACTATAAGGATGGATAAATCTTAACCACAGTTAATGAGTGTCAAAGAGCACACGTGGAAAGCTGAGAAGGCATGCACGTACTGTCCAATAGAACATGCGAGATTCATCGATTAACATCGTTATCTCGTAAAGGTACTAATTCCGGAGAATAGTGACAAGTATTGAAGGTGTTGAACCACGAAGATTGTACTGGTTATATTGCTTAATAGTAAAGATGAATTTTGATTTAATGGTGAACAAAAGGTTTTTGGTTTGTATTTAAATTCTTAAAATTATTCTAAATACCGAAAACAAATAAAAATAATGTGAAAGTCAAGAGAAAGAGATCTAGGGCATCGTATCTACCACTAGCCTCTTAACCATGATATATTTTATTTGATCAGGGTAGAATTATTTGCATTCGATTACGATTAATTAAACTACAAATCTCAATTTAAATCATCAAGAAGGTTAAGTACTTAAATCATAGGAATGACCTACCTTTGGTTGACATGAATTGTCACATTAAATTGATTAACCTAAGTGTAAACACCCCATTTTTACACCCTTAAAATCTCTTTTACCTTTTTAATTATTTATTTTTTAATTATTATTATTATTATTATTATTTACTTAACTCAATTTTATCTTATTTTGATATTATTATTTTTACAGTAGAGAGGAGAGGAGTTGAGAGAGAAGGATCCTTCTTTCAAAGCCCTCAAGATCATACACCAATCCCAAAATCCTAAAGCCCACGAATGTTGTAAACAAAGCAATACCTTGGTTTTCAATTTTGTCTATGGGCTAAAATCAAAGCCCAAGCCCATTGAGAGAACCCTAATCTCCCCTATAAATACCATGTATGAGGTCAGATAACCTCATTTTTTCCTCATTTTGGTTCGTTGGTTTTCGGCAGCAGCAGGTTCGTTGGTTTTCGGCAGCAGCAGAGAGGTCACTCTCTTATTCATCCTTTCTTGATCCATTTGCAAGACTCCATCACCTCCATCCAGTTCCTTGTTCTTTTGTTCATCAGTAGAAAGCCTCCTCCGACCAGCGTCTCCATCTCCGGCGATCACTCCTTCCGGCGGGCTTTGATCATCATCTCCGGTGACGAGTTTCATCTTCGAGTCGTCTATCTTCTCGGGCGACTTCAGCGCTGATCCAGTATTTCAATTTGCTCTGGCCAGCTCTTCTTCAGCCAACAACATTCTTGCCTTGTTCTCGATTTTTTCTTTCCGGTTGGTATTACTCTTTAATCCCTTTTCTCTCGTTTCAAATCCTAGATCTAGAGTTTGATTTGTTTTATTTTATATTTTATATTTTATTTATTTTATCTGTTTGTTCTCTGATCTCACTTGTGCAGAGTCTCATCATCGGTCATCTTCTCCGGCGAGATCCCACAGTGAACAGTAATTGGTCTGTGTCTTCATAGGTAATTCTCATCCCTTGTTCTTCAGCTCTTCTATTTCAACCCGATCTTCTCTGTTCTAATCCAGTAGCTAACCTTAGATTTAGATCTAAATTTTAAGTCTATTACAATTATTATTACCTCTCATTTTATTTGTTCATCTTGCTCATTCACCGGTTTACGCATCCATCTAATCCCTCCATGTATCTTTCCGGTAGATCTCTTCTCCCAATTCCTTTTCAACTCCAGCAGTAGCAACAAGCTCATCCTTTGTATATTCCGGCCAGACCTAGTAGCCTTCCTTCCTGTGTCGTGAGGTAAAACCCATTTCAAATCCGTTTACAAATCTCTCTAGATCCGTTTGTTCTTATATGGATTTCTAGATCTGGATGTCTAGATCCAGAAATTCAGATCTGGAAATTCATACGGCTGTTTTCTTTTAAGTTTATCATTTATGTAATTTTCTCCCTTGATTTATTTGTTTATTTCTTGTTCTTATTTCTCCGGCCAGCCGTCCCTGTTCAGAAGTAGCAGTAACTCACCATCGCTCTATCTCTCATTCCTTTTTTTTTTACTTGTTTAGTTCCATTGTTCTGTGGACATTTTTTCTATTTTTTATTGTTGTTTATTTTTGAGTGAGAGATAGAGGGTTCGCTTACTCGAAGCCACAGTTTCATCACCGATATCTTCTCCACAGATATTTTCTCCACAAACTTTCGCAGGTATAATCTCCACTTCTCTTAATTTTTGTTCTTTGTATACTTGTTGATGAATGCATGTTTAAAATCAAGAAAACCTAGGGTTTAAATTTCTAACCCTGATTAGTGGCTGGGCTAGAGTGGGTCGACCTATATGGTCAATTAGCCCTAGACCAGTGACTGTCTTTTAAATCTTAGAGGCTGGTGTGATCATGTAATTATTATCACCCTGTTTGTAATTTGTTTGGCATCATTAGGCCGTAGTTTTCTTTTATTTTTGCCTACATCGGGCACTTAGGTAGTCTTTTAACTCACCTCGTTAATTAGTCTAAAACAAAAAAAAAATCAAAATAAATTAAAGGTACTGGTCTATCTTCCCTTGGGACCTAGAGCAGGGTCCGTATTTAAACCATAGCCTCTTTTGGTTTAAGGCCGCTCGATCCGCCCTGCTCTTTGCCTTTAAGATAATTAAATCAGTTAGACTTTATTTTCCTTTTTGCCTACCTTGGGCACTTAGGTTAGTTTTGATTAGTTAAACTTGCCAAAGTTAAAAAATACAAAAAAAATAAAAAATACAAAATAACAAAAACATCCAAAAAATCTAAAAGAAATTTACCCTAATAAGTGAACGCCCCCTAGAGCTCCGCCACGAGCACCTAGCCACGCGACTATCTCCCGGAATGAGATTCACAAATCTCAATTCCACTTCCCCTCCCCAACTCAAACACGAGTTGGAAGTGACCACACTCCGAAACGAGTATAAAAACAGTCACGGACCCCGAACTACTATGAGGGTCTGATTCCGACTAACCGGATAAGTAGGCAGCCCAAAACCAGGGTTCGACCCCAACCAAAAATAAAATTTTACTCCCCATATTGATTTGTGTTTGATTAGCAAAATTAATAATTATTTAGGAAATTTTAAGTGATTTCAAATGTTTGGCTTGGACTTAATGAGTAGGTTACCATCATTGGATGGAGGTCTTGGGGTGCCTAACCCCTTCCCCAGGACCTAAAGGGATCTCTTACCTAGACTACTCTGGACCGTAGACCCCCTTATTTTAGATTATCTCGGGATCCTACTTCCCCTAAGTAGGTGGCGACTCTTAAAATAAATTTAGCGTTATTCCTCTACTCTCGGACCTTATCTCGACACCTAGAGTTGAGAGGGGAGGAAATGCGGTAAATTTATGTGCTTACACTAAGGTTGTAGCACGATTCGTCTTCTCTAGGCATAGATCATCTTAATATTTGACTACTTGTATGATAAATTATATTGCATAAACATTCATATATAAAATCACATAAATTAAATATGAATTGAATCTCAATCCAAAAGAAAAATTCCTTAGACAATGAATAACTTTATTAAGATTGAATATAAACATTAAAATCGATTGTTAAAGCAATCCTCAGGTCATGCAATCATCGTTTACAAATAATAAAACTCTAAAACAAAACAACTAAACCATAGTTACATGGCTAAGGTTTTATCGAAACCCTAAATGAAATATTTAGTTGATCATAGGAGAAGGAGTAGCCACCATGGATAGTGAAGATTCCATGCTCTAAGACCTTCCAAAACTCTTCTCCAGCCTCTTTCTCTGATAAAAATTCTTCTTTGGAACTCATGAACTCGTTTCCTTTTATAAGGTAGTAAGTAGGGTTTCAAAAGAAAATTTTCCGGAAAATTAAAATTGCGGTCTTCCGCTCGGGCGGAACTACCTTGCTCTCGGGCGGTTTAGGCCACCGCTCGGGCGGTGGATACTTGCGCTTGAACGGTTTATGGCATTGCACTTTTACTTTGTTTCTTTTCCTGTTTTCTTCATTTATTTCATCGACTGAGCTCTTCTAAGTTCTTGAAAGATCTCATCATTTGAGAATTATGGTATTTTCTCTGCTTAGTCATCAAAACAATGAAAACAACAAATTGTAATTAAAAACTAAGTCCTAAAGAGCTAATAAGTATACTTTCGGGTGCTTAAATGTGTAACATTAGGCACTGATCAGACATACATGTTATTCCATGCGTCTGCTGAAGAGTGATGCCCAAGTGTGAATCTTGGTCATTTGTAGAGGAAATCTGTTGCCAATGAGGAGAGCGCAAATCTTCTAGGTGTGGGACATAACAATAAATAGTAATATTTTCATAATTCGAATACTCGTCAAACCATCTGAGTGACTGGTTACCGGTTCTTGGTTCAATTGGATCGTGTCATTTTATTATTATTATCATTATTATTATTATTATTATTATTATTTAATTATTATTTTTCTAGTTATATCACTAGTTCTCCACTTGATCCGGTCAGTTTTTTCGATTTTCTATTTTTAGTGCGATCTTTAAAATTGTTCGTTTTTAATGATTTTAGGGATGGATTGACTGGTTGGTTCTCGATTTTATCAATTCAATTGATTGATCCGATCCGATTTTCAAAACACTGACCAATAATTAACAAAAATTCACCAATTTTGATAAGCAGTAAATGTATTAAGTATATGACAAAAATCATAGGTCTTTGTCATGCATTTTTCTATTAGAGGCGTGCTAGCCCTATGCTGGCCCACTTATAGAGCTTCTTTAACCGTCTTTTTAATTCTGGTTCACTAGTTTTAATAGTTAGGGTTAATATTCTTTAAATATTTGTTTTCTAAAAACTAAGGTTAGATGGTTGAACTCCAAGGTTAGTAAATCTTAAGTACAGTTAAAAGGTGTTAAAAAGGTCACATGTTGACCTGTGGGATAGAAGTTAGACAAATTTTGTTTGGCGAGGCCAGGCGAAATCCTCGCCAGACAAAATCTCATTGCTAGCCCTATTCTCTACATTCCCCATTAAAAATCAACACATGTCCTTGCTTTACCGGGTGTTGATTTATGGCATAGAAAAGCTAGCACACCTCTCATTGTTTATGTTAGTTGATGGTGGTAGTAATTAGAATAAGTGAACACTATTATCATATTATTCGATAAAAAATTTTTAGAGAAATGTTTAACTTACTGTCGCATTTGACTATGTAGTCAAATGTGTGGTTCTCATTGGTCTATGCCCCCCTTTTTTACACCCATCAACTATGGTTAAGATTTACTTACTCCTAGGGTTAAGCAATCTAATCTTGGTTTTTATAAAGAAAAAAAAATTGACCTTAATTTTCTTAAGCTTAACAATAGTTAAATGGCTGGTGGACTAATCATTGCCCAGAAATTTAACCATATTCATTTAAGAGAGAAGAATCTATTGATCGGCCACCACTTTATTAGAGGAATATCCTTATTTGGTGGGATCTATACGAGGAGTATAGGGTTTCAATATGAAGAAGTTTGGATTCCAGAGCTCCTAAAACATTGATAAATATAAAAAGGGGAATGCTATCATTCTTAGTGACTAATGAATTTGTTAATCACTAAGTCATTTTTACCCTTATGTATTGACTTGGGCTAGCACTCCTCTTCTATTAAATATAAGGTCAGTTCTTTTACGGAGATTTGTAAACTCCGGCACTTTGAAAGTTTTGCCAATAGACAATATACATTTTCTTTTGAGAACTAGATATATTGATGCTTTTCATCTATTGGGTTGCAATTCCCGTGAGACTTTAAATGCACTAAAATGAACGACTTTAATTCTCATAAAAAATGGTAAGACTTGAAATCTCATTATGGTAAAAGTTAATCTTGTTAAAAACCTTGACAAAGTTACTTAAATTTCTTATCAATTAACATGACGAATTGTAAACTGTCATGTTTTACAAGTCTCGGCAAAAGAACAAACCCTAAGAGTATTTTGATATTTTTCACGCTATTATTTAAACAAGGGAGACAAAAAGTACAAGAAAACTCACACTACATTTGTGAAAAAACTAAACAGTCCTTAACTTTAGTAAGTTTGGTAATTAATACAGGAATAGAAATGTCTTTGTGAAGGATAACAAGTTCAGCCATTGAGTAAATGTTAGCAACCCCCATATATATTAATAAAAGTTTATGAATAGAAAATAAAAATATCCTTCCATTACTTCTAACGAGGCATATTTAGGAGCAATGAAAATCGTAGAAATTGAGAGCTCCTCTTCATATTTAAACTCGGTCATCTTATTTCATTGATGCAGAACAAACAAATCCCTTATAGTTTTCACAGTTAACTAACACTTCATTCACATATAGTTTTCATAGGGTGTAAACGTTATCAAGTTCATGTCTTCATGCAGGACAAAGTTGAGGGATAATTTGATTATTAAAAAGGGTATGAAGGGTATTTCTGAAAATATAAAAATGATTTTATAAAAATACCTAACATGAGAGATATATTTACACCGACTAAATGGAAGCAAGAATGGGAAATTGTACCCTCCAAAAAGAGGGGCTTGAGAGGGCGTACATAATACGACCAGCTTGCCTGCATCATAAGGCACTCTAGGGTGCAAAATTCACACATTGCATAAACACTAACATTCCTTGGGCACGGTAGGGCACAAAATTCACACAATTCACACATTTCATAAACACTAACATTCCTTGGGCACTTTAGGGCACAAAATTCACGCATTGCATGAACACTAACATTCCCCATATATGTATGTATGTGTGTGAGAGGGGGGTGGGGCCGTGGGGGGGAATGTTATATCATTCACTAAGACTAAGTAAACATAGGGATATGTAATATATTAACATCTCTCTCTCCCTCTTTTATATATATATATAGGGAAATGATAAATGTCACGTAGTGCATGAACTCTCATAGAGTTCACGCAGGCTAAATTGAAAGGCATTCTTAGTAATTGATAAAAGAAGTTAAGGATAATCTTGAAAAAATGGTCATTTATTGATTTCATAAAAAATGCCTTAGAATTGTCATTAATTGCAAAAATTCCATTTTGTCCTTTGCAATGTTTGCCTACGTGAAGGATATGGAGTTCACATATGGCGTGAACTCTAGCACATCCCATATATATATATATATATATATATATAAAAGAGGGGGGGAGAGATGTTAAGAGTTCGCGCAATGCCAAACTCTCAATCCTTCTAGGCAAAATATGGCATACTTGTAATTATATAGACAAGAAAGTGTATTCTTGTATTTATGAAAAAGATAATTATACAAAACTATCCTTGATTATTTACATAATTACAAGTATGCCATTAGATTTTGTTTATGGTGAATGATACCGAGACGGAGTTAGCACATTGCGTGAAATTTAATATATATATATATAAAGAGAGAGAGAGAGTCCCCTCCCTCCTCACCCTCACAAAGCTGCTTTGAACTATGAGTAACAAGTTTTAACCCTCGTGGTTAATTCCTTTCCTCTAAAAACCAAGGTCAGATGTTTTAATCGTAAGGATTAATAAATATTAACCATAGTTAAAGGGTGTGACAAGGAGACACATGGCACAAAATGAGGGGTGAGATGGTAACTCACCTCCTCAACCCGAGGAGGTGAATGTTTTCCATATCCAATTTCTTTTTTTAATTCGTAGATTTAGAACATCTTTTCATAGTTCTAATTTTACGTTCACCATCACCTCTCTCTGGGCACATCAAGATGCCCCCCTACCTCAGATTCACTAGACCATATTAGCATTCATTCATGGGAACTCATCTTGTGTATTAACATTTAATTCATCCATGTTTAGTGCATTCTGATAGTGATGTATATTCGGGCCAGTCTCTCTAATCTTAGCAGTTTTTACAAGATAGCAAAATTGAGTGCTTACTATAATCTCCTCGTAATCTTAAAGGCAAGAAGCGATTATGCTCCCCCGCAATTATACCCAACGAGATTATGAAATTATTGGTTATTTACATAATTGAGTATCATGGCAAATCTAACTGAACAATATTATTTTCTCTCTCTTTATATATATATAGAGAGAAAAAAAAAAAAAAGATACTAATAAGTCATGCTCATTAAAACTTTTAATAAGCGGTCTCTCTAGAAAGAAGACATGTGCCAATCTTTTTTTAAATCCAGCGGTTGGATGTTGAGGTGGCTTTACCATGAGACATGTATCAAAATATCAGTATGATCGGACATGTTTAGACTGTTCGATTATACCCTAGTTTATTAGCATTAATCCCCTAAGGTTCACTAAATCCTATCTAGGTTATAGAAATAGCTAATTTTTCATATCGAATTGGATGGTTTATAAATGTCTGATCAAGCTGATTTTTTTGTCACATGTCTAAAGATAGATCCGTGCATCCAACAGTTGAATTGTAGAGCAACCCGCCACATGTCACGTTATTAGGGACCGCTCATTAAAAGCTTGAATGAGCATGACTCATTTGACTGCTACTTTATATACATATCCCTGACATAAGCAGTTATAACTTATAAGTGATTAAATTGGCTCAAATAATCAGCTGTTAATTGCTTATTCTCTTAATTAAGAGGGAAATCTCAGCTTAAGATTATGCCGACAAAGCCATCATTTTCTTGAGAAGGGTAAGCAGTTGCATCATGGCCCTAATCAAAGGCAGCTCAAACTCATGAACACTTGTTGGGCCATCCTCCAAATAAAGCAAAGAAAACAACATCTTCTTTATAAAAACAAACATTTGAATTATCATGAAATGAAATGCAAGCAATATCTTGAGGAATCCCATTTGAGGGGACCTCAAAGAAGGTAAGTTGTATGAAGCATAGCAAAAGTCGAACATAGCCATCCCTTCTTCTGACGGTGGCATCAGTAATGGAATAGCGACGGACAAAAAATCCATCAACGACAAAAAAAAAAATGATTATTAGAGAGTGAATTTGTCCATCTCTAATTGGTAGATTTCTTATTACAAAATAAATAAATAAATATATATATATATATATATATATATATATGTGGTAGATTTCTTGTGGAGGGGTGTAGGTAGATCGCTAGGTATCAAATATATCATAACTCATTAATATCTACAACTTTGAATTTATGGTATAAGGAAAGAGAAACAAATCGGTAAAGGTTCCTACAAGTACAAGCATTATTCGGTAATGAGAGGCTAACTTTACTTCTATGTACATGCAGAAAAGCTTTATGCATGCGTAGTAATGCACTCTACATGCTATGACACATAAACCTCCTAACAAAAAAAAATAATCAAAAGTTCAACCATTTTGTGGGGTCATTCCACTAAAAAAATAAGTTTAATTAACTGGATTTTATGTTGTTATTATTGTTATTACTATGAAAATAATAATTATAATTATTTGAACGGATTGCTAAGCTCTAGGATGGCTTCTGCTAGCTATTACTATTATTATTGTTATTACTATTATAATAATAATTATTGTTGTTATTATTGTTTTTATAGTTATTATTACTATTAGATGAGTGCTAGACCTTGACACAGAATTCCAATTGACTGTGAGTGTTATCCTTTGAATAGATTAAAAGAATTGTCCTTTGAGTAGATTGAAAAAAAAAGAATAAAAGAATTGTCCTTTTGAGTAGATTGAAAAAAAAAGAAGGAAAAATAGCAACACTTATCATTATCATAGTAAGAGATTGAAAGTTTTCCTCTAGGTAGAAATTTTGTTACTATCTTGAGTGTAAGCACCTAATTTTTACACCCTTCCGTAACCCTAGTTAAGCTCTTTACCCATGGATAACCTCAGTTAAACCTTAGGTCAACCCTGAGTCAACCCCAGCTAAACCTTAGGTCCGCCCTAAGTTAAACCCCAGTCAAACCTAAGTCTAACCTTAACTAAGCCCTAGATGAACCTTAGCTAGTCCTAGCCTAGCCTTAACCATACAAACCTAGGGCATGGGCCAAGGCCCATGAAATACCTACCCAAGGCCTCTAAGGCCTAGACCCGTAGACAAATAACTCTGGGCCTATACAGGGCCCACCAACCCTAGCCAAGCCCTAGGAGGGGGCCAGACCCTAAATTCAAATTTCTGAGAATGTCAGTAATCCAATTACCGATATTCTTTTTGTGGTAAAAACCGTACAGCGTGGATGAGTATTTAACTCTGGACAGACTTTTTTCTGAAAAAAATCTGAAATTGCGATAATTATTCTACTGCCATTATCTTTTTTGTCATGGGATGAAATGACGGTACTGTAATTACCGTCATTCATAGAATTTGTGTTTTGCGAAAAACCTGCTCCCTTTAGTGCATCAGGCACGCCTCTGGCCGCCCCCTCTCCTTTCTAAGACCTTCACCAACCCCTATGCGAATCCCCAACAAGTCCTAGATCCTTTGCCTATAAATCCAAGGTCTCCCCCCAACCTTTAGAGGATTCTAAAAATCCAAGGGAAATTTCTGAAGAATTCCAAACCTCCCAAGAGCCCTATGCTTATAAGTTCAAGACGAAGGAGAGGGTTCCAATCCTGGAGCAGTAGCCACTGCAAGCTTGGCCACCACTACCTCCGCCGAAAGCGTTCCAGCAGGGTAGGGTCCTCTGCTACCCCTATTTTCTATTTTTGAATCCTCTTGTAAGCCTCTGGGCCCATTCCAGGGAACTATTTTGTAGTTTCAAATCATAGAGTAAGGGTCCCCTTACCTCTCTCATAAGCAAAGAGACCCCTATGAAATTTCCAGCGCTGTCCACCATTCCACACACTAAGCATGCACCTCAGACACGGAGCAAAGGCTTCCCCTTACCTCCCCAAACTTCCCAGGGGACCTTCAGCTCATGAGAAATCCCCAGGAAGCATTGTGGTACAACACTAGGGGAGCAAATCGGATCCTGGCAAAATTCCAGAATGACGGTAAACAGAGTACCGTCATTCTGAGCATTTTTCGTTGCAGCAGCTGTAGGCCTCATTTGGATGAGCCCTGCTCCATTCCAGGGCTTGACTTAGATCCCTGAGACATCCCATTCCTATTCATGGTCCTTCCAGGCTCATCAGATCAACTTAATCATGGTTAAAATGAATAAATTTAGAAGTTGTCTAGAATGTCGGTAAACAGTTTACCGACATTCTGAGTTTTCTAGTTCTTATTATAGATTGTTGTCGTGGGCCCAATCTAGACCAGACCACAGACCCAAACCAGGCCCAAGACTTGCTCTGAAGTCCCTTGAATATCCTCATGGGTCCAGAACCCCTTGGGCATCGTCCCCGACCTTTGCTATGACTGCAAAGCCACTATTCTGGAAAAGAGTGACAATGACGGTAGTTATTCTATCGTCAATCCTATTGTTTTTTATACAACAGTGACCCTGAAAGGCCCATACTTGGTAGGAGGCTATTTTAAGCTCTACCATAGTATCTGAGCCTACTCCTAACTGGACCAGAATCTTAACTGGGGTTAAATTTAATACCGGTTAAATTTTAATCATGATTAAGACTATTTAACCTTGGTAAAAATCCTAAAAATCTAAAAAATGAAAGAAAGATCATAAATCTGACCTTGGACCTTGTAAACCATGATTAGCAGTCCTAATCATAATTAACTTACCTCCTAACTCCGGTTAAGCAACCTTAGGCCTTTGGACCCATCTCATAGCCTACCGAGCTAAACTTTGGCCTACTAGGCCCAATCTTAGTCTACCGGACTAATCCCTTAGCCTCCAGGCTCAATCTCTTGGCCTACAGGCCCATGCCTTAGCCTTTAGGCTCAATCGTTGGCCTCCGGACCCAATCTTAGTTTACCGGACTAATCTTTCGCCTCCAAGCCCAAACTCTTCAGATCATGCACTTGACCAACCCGGTTAATCGTCCCTAGCCCCCGGACTAGACCCTTAGCCACTCCGGTGCACACATACTCCCTTAGCCTCAACATAGACTCATGTGCCAGAATTACGCTCAGTCTGATCTCACCCCATGTGAGTATGTAGGCAACCCAACCCGGGTTCGACCCTAGTTAAAATTTTTCTTTTCTTGAATTAGTATACTCTAAAACTTAAGCATTTGAATGAAACTTTGACATTAATTTGACTTATACCTAGGAAGTTAGTAACCATTGTAAAATGGGAGTCCCATGGTGCCTAACACCTTTCTTGAGACTTAATTGAATTTTTTACCTAGACTCTCACGTAGACCATAAGACCTTATCCATATCTGAGACTTATCTCTTTAGAATTAATAAATGACGACTCCTAATCTCTAAACAACCAGTGGATACCGAAATCCGTGCTCACAATTAGTAGTTAGCTATTACTATTCTTATTATTAACATTATAATAGTAATAATAATTTTATTATTACTATTGCTAACCTGATTTCCAATTAAAGTAAATTTTTAAGTATATATCATCATTTCTCTAAGGTTTGTATGTTAGTAGTTAGTTTAGCACAATGATAGGATTTTCAACCGTGACACCTCAAATACCCGAAACCGAATCCACCGCTTACGAAGATACACGTCCTTTCACAAAATCGTAATTCTGGAAGTAAATTGAAAGATAGCTTTTTACATGTTTTGTTTATAAGATTAAAATTATGAGCAAGAGTTCTATTTGACGAGATAATCGGAGCAATCCAAAAAAAAATGCCACGAGTGTTTTGAGAATTTCATAAAAAGTTTAATTGACAAAAACGTCATTTTTTATATTTATAATTATCAAAGTACCCCTATTATAAGACATATTTTGGGTTGCTCTAGTTAATCTTTTTTTTTAAAATTCAATTCAGTATGTATGCCAATGTGTTTTTCTATAAAGATTATGATTGTTAATAAGAAAAAAATTGACTAGAATTAAGAGAAAATACAAACTTCTAATATAGAGGGACCAAAAAAAAATAAAAATAACAAACTTTTAATATTTTTTTGTTGGGTAATATAAACTTTTCTCCACCAAATTTCATATGAAAAATGTAAAAATAACAAAAAATACACATTCTTTTACTTTTATGCTTATATATCTATAAAATTGAAGTATTAATTATATGTAAAATAACTTTACTAATTAATGTACAACAAAATATATCAATAATTATAATATGTGTTATAAAACATACATGCTAGTTCTTTTCTTTTTATTTGAAAAAAAAATAATGCTAAAGCATAAAAGACAAATATGAACAAAATAATTTATAGTAATAAAAAGAATGCTTGCCCTACTCTCAGGATTTTCCTACTCTTAACTTGAGCCAATCATCTATCAATAAAACATTGCACCTGCCCATAAAGTACATATTTTTTAAAAACTCATTGCAATGCTTTATTGATAGGTGATTGGATAGAGTAAAAAAAAAAGAAAAGATTTTGCTAGCTCCAATCACAAATCTTCCAAAGACGCAACTGGCCAAACAAATGTTAGATTGATTTTGTTTTATTTTAATTGTTAAAGTATGAAACATCTCCACGTGCTACCCCAACTTACTAATGTGGAAAAATATTTAGTAAATGCGACTGGGGGCTAGCACTCTTAAAAAAAAATTTAAAAAAAATTATGGAGGATTTCTATGAGGGTCGATTGTCGTTCTGTCTTTTGTTTCACTATCTTTAATAGTTAGCTTTAAAGTTTAAACCATAGGTTAGTCAAAATTCACAAAGGTTGCACGTGTGAAGCTTACCAGGGCTACATGTGTGTGCATTGTGTGTTAGTTTGCATGCGGGTGTGGGTTTGCATAGGTGGTGGGAGTATTTCTTTGCCTTCAGTCATTGCCTTGTGGTATGATTGAGTTTACCAAAAAAAAAAAAAAAAAAACAAAAAACTTTTACGGTTTAAACTATAGGGGAATCAAAATTTACGAAATATTGGCAAAGGAAATCCAGGAGTGCTTAGTTGAAAACTCCAAGGAATACATCTTTAGGTGCAAAGATGCCGATGGTTCCAAAATGTAAAGTAGTTTGAGTTGTGCACGTATCGTGTCCGTAGTATTGTGATTATTGTCAACGTGGTTTCTTTTGCGACGGAACTAAATAAGATGGCGTGACTGAAAGGGAAAAATCCCGTACATGCCACACGTCTATAACTGCTTTGCTGGTAGAGGAATAATAGCAAGACTCCACCTGTGAATGAGTCTGAGGGGGCGGGTGTGCACCCTGAAATAAGCTCCGATGATAAAATCAGTATAAGGCACAAGCACATGAACATAAGGCACAAGCACATGAACATATGAACATAATAGTATAAAGATACTTATCGTGAGGTCACTGGGTATATGCACTTGAGGACGAGCTCTGGTGTTATACTCTGGAGATTGTAGCTCAGGAGGCACAAATAATATGGCTCAGACAACGTAGCTCTGACAACGTAGCTCAGATAAGGCACAGACAACGTAGTTCTGACAACGTAGCTCAGATAAGGCACAGACAACGTAGCTCTGATAAGGCACAGACAACGTAGCTTTGACCACGCAGCTCGGATAAGGCACAGACAACGTAACTCAGATAAGGCATAGACAACGTAGCTTAGACAAGGCACAAAGAATATGGCTCGGACAACGTAGCTTAGCTAAGGCACAGACAACGTAGCTCAGATAAGGCACCGACAACGTAGCTCTGATAAGGCACAGACAACGTAGCTCTGACAACGTAGCTCAGATAAGGCATCGACAACGTAGCTCAGATAAGGCACCGACAACGTAGCTCTGACAACGTAGCTCTGACTTGGATAACATAACTCTGACAACGTAGCTCGGATAACATAGCTATGATAACGTATACGTTGTGCATCCGTTGTGCATCAAACAACGGGTACGTTGTGCATCAGACAACGGGCACGTTGTGCATCAGACAACGGGCATGTTGTACAGCTCACAACGGACAACGAGCTCGGGCACTAATCACAACCCAACGCGACAACGTATTCGGCACTATACACAGCAGGCAACCCTACAACGGATTCAACACTATTCACAGCAAACAACGCTACAACGGATTTGGCACCATTCACAGCGTCAGACACAAGTTCAAGTATGATTGCACTCATCAGATGATTAACTGCAAGGTCGTGCAAGTGGCAGTGTGACCGTTCAGGGAGAGCATCAGGCGGACATGGCCTATTTGAGAGAATCTGGTGGCCATAATCGATTGTGAGACCATAAAGAGCATCAAGTAGCCGGATAACACCAAAGGAAGATGAGAGAATCAGGTGAGTGGCTGCCTGCATAGCCCTTCGGGGTAGGGGTGTGAATGACACAAGCTTCTCAGATCTCCCTCTTCCTCTTTTTCTTCTTCTCTTTCTCTCTTCTCTTGCCTTTCGTACCATCCTCCTCTTCTCTCTGGTGATTCTTGCTTATTTATAGGCATTTTGAGTCATCATGACTTGTGTAGTCATGATGAGGTCACCTGCCAGACAACACTCAAGAGAGCCAGCACATAGCCCAAGTGGGCTTATGTCGGTTAAATTGTTAGAATTTGTTAGCATGAGAAATCCCTATTTTACCCCTTCTTTTTACTCATTTTTACGAATTTTATCCGTTACAGTGACTATTGTCAACATTGGTATGGTGAGAGAGAGGGAGAGAGAGACTAAGGTATGTATAGTGAATGTGAGAGATAAAAAAAAGGTACTGTGTCCCTATCCATAGTGCTGCCCATCTCAGTTTGGAACCAACTAAATACATCTCGCGGCTCAACCTGTCACCAAACACCCTTTAGCTCGAGAGATCAAATCACAACCCACCGTGATTGAACTTAGAGTTCAATCACAACTACAAGTTAACACGTGTCCCTATTAACCCTTATTAACTATGATTAAGATTCATTGACCCTTAGAATTTCACAAACTAACAAGAGAAAAAAAATATCAATAAAGTAACAATCTTAGGGGTTAAAAATTCTTAATCAGAGTTTAAAAGAACTGTATTTTTTTTACTAAAAACAAAGTTAGATTATTGAACCATACGAGTTAGCGAACCATAATCGCATTTAATGGGGTTAAAAGGGACACGTATTTATGGGTGTGATTGAACTCTCCTTGAGTTCAACCGCAATTGACTGTGATTCGAACTCTTACCCCAAACGAGATCGGATCATAGCCAATTGCGGTTAAACTCCAGGAGAGTTCAGTCATACCCACAGGTCAACATGTATCTCTTTTAACCCCGTTTAACCATGATTAAGATTCAATAACCCTTAGGTTTAACAACCTAACCTTGGTTTTTAGAAAAAAAATTAACCTTGGGGTTAAGAAATTCTAACCCTAAGGTCAAAATTAAATTATTTTTTTTTTCTAAAAACCATTGTAAGATTGTTGAACCCTTAATGATTAGTAAATCTTAACCATGGATAATAAGATTGTTGAACCCTTACTGGTTAGTAAATCTTAACCATGGATAGAATGGGTCAAAAAGGACACATGTTGACTTGAAAGTGCGATTGAACTTTTCCCGAGTTCAATCAATCGCGATTGGCTGTGATTCGATCTCAGACCGAACATTCTTAAAAAATAGAAAAGAAAAGAAAAAAAGTGGGTGAAAAAGCGAAAGCGAAAGCCAAAGCAGCAAAACAAGAAGGAAAAGGGACCGAGACAGAGAGATGGTTATCGTTTCTGCCATTATCTTAGTTCGAGTTTCCCATTTTTCATGGCCGTAAGGCCTCTTCGCTTCATTTTGCAGCGCCGAATCCTCTCTTTTTCCTTCTCAAAACCCATCTTCTCCAATCTCAATCCCCAAAACTTGCCTTCAAGACGAGTAACAGCGCCTTTTCTCGTGCAACAATCATCATATAATCACAGGTCATCTTCCATACCTGAAAATCTGGCGCAGAAGATCTGGAAATCGATCCGGAGGCCCGGTGCCACCTCCAAGGCTAGGGTTCATGCCGATGTTAATGTCGTTCGTCCCAAAGATTATTGGGATTACGAATCCCTAACCGTTCAATGGGGGTACGGTATTCGATTAATCAAGTTAATCGGAAAATTATGAAAAAAAAGCTCTGATTTGGTTATTCAATGTGTTTGATTGTTTATTACAGGGAGCAGGACGATTACGAGGTGGTGAGGAAGGTTGGAAGAGGGAAATATAGTGAGGTTTTTGAGGGCGTTCACTGCCCTGTTAATGAAAAATGCATTATCAAGATCCTCAAACCTGTAAAGAAGAAAAAAGTGAGTTTAAGCATTGTTCTTGTCTTCAGTTCTATGCTTGAGGTTTCAATATTATGTTTCTGAATTACGGGTTTTCAGAGGAATAATGTTGTTTAGCAATGTGTTATTTTTTTGTTTTTGTGAATGTGCATCTCGAGTTTTAATTGTAGGAATTAGTACACCGTTAGGTTTGTTTTTTCTAATTTGCAAAATCACCATGTTAGTTTCTGTCTAATGGCCAAAAGGGGTTTTACATTTATGCTCCGTTTGTTTCGATGTAAAATAAAGGAAAAAAAAATGAAATTCATGGAAAATGTCAATTGTCCTACAGAAAATACACGCGAATATGGAATTCTTTTGTTTTCCCTTATTTTACATCAAAACAAATGGAGCATTAGTTAAAATCTGGCATCACAGAAGAGATTGAGTAGACTATGTAGATCTAGTCAATTTAGAGTTTATATAAACTGAACTCATTTGATTTTTAAAATACAACCCAAATAATTCTATTATTAAATTATTAAACTTGCAAACAAAACACTCTAAAATGGTTCAGTTTGCAAATGACCTCATTTAGGTGTCCAAATGCCCTCCAATGACTAGTCAAAAAAGCTCTACAAGACCCAA
This sequence comes from Tetracentron sinense, assembly GCA_015143295.1. Lineage (NCBI taxonomy): Eukaryota > Viridiplantae > Streptophyta > Magnoliopsida > Trochodendrales > Trochodendraceae > Tetracentron > Tetracentron sinense. The sequence goes on from CM026574.1 coordinate 26,478,510, forward strand.
ATTGTGATCTTTAGTACTTGAACCACTTTCGATTGGTTCCGAGAGCATTCTGCCACTTTTTGGCGACTTTCACTTTCAACCAAGCCACGTGAATGGCCGAATCCTTTGCAAGGGCTCTTGGCTCCAAATATTGTCATAGAGAGGACCATTACCAATAGGAGACAAGGATTGGTGTAATGGTTCTTGTTACAAAAAAGAAAAAGAGAGGAAAAGAAAAAAAAGTAATGGTTCTTGTTACCATTACTGCTATTACTATTGTCTAAAATAAAACTGACTTACATCAAAGGCTCAACAAACTTCTCCGCACCATTTATTAATATGTTTAATGATCATTATTGATTCTAAACATTAGATACTTAAATGCTTAGTAGTGGCCTCTCCTACAAGGATTTCAAACTACATTTCAAATTCACTTTAATAAATGGTAACTGTAGACTAGGTACTGGAAAATCTTTTGTATATTTCGAATGGGGGTAGAATCATGTTGTTGAGAAGTACGTTGGCAAGCATCCCCACTTACTACATGTATTTGGAACTATATTTGCATCCATTGGGGACATATTGGAGAAAACCTAAAGAAACTTTCTAAGGAATGGTAGAGTTTACCCGAAAAAATATCTAGTGGAATGGAAGGATGTTTATCATTCTATTCAGAATGGTTGGCTTGGGGTGTAACCATTGTGCGATTTCTATAGGGTCTTCTTTGAGAAGTGGTTATAGAGATCATCGTCGCCAAGAATGCAAATAATTTGGCGTGGAATCCTAAAGTGGTTAGGGGTTCTCATGGGGTGAGTATGTGGAAAACTATTCTAAAGGTGGAGAAGAATTTTAGGAAGTTTATTAGGTTTAAGGTGGGAAAAGGGAATGAAGTGAAGTTATGGGAGGATCTTTGAAGTGGCCAGAATTCGTTAGGCTCTGTTTCGTTAGCAAGAAAACTCAAGAAAGGAAAGGAAACTAATAATAAAGGAAAATTTTGAAATTCAAAGTTCTCCTTTACTGTGTATTTTTTCTTCTTCCTTTTCCTTTCATTAATTGCATTTTCGTGCCAACCAAACAGGGCCTAAAAGGGGACTTTGGAATCTTTACTTGGTTTCTCTTAATAGGAATTGTTTGGTTGAAGCTACTAGCTATGAGATGATTGCTGATGAAGTGATTTGAACCCCGGGGGTTGAGAAAAGGCCATAATGATTGGGAGGTGGAAGACCTTTTTAGACTTTGGAGCATTTTAATTCGATCAATATCAACATCACATCTAGATCTGACAGAGTGTGGACTAGAGACAGTGGTGTCAGTTTTCCATAAAGTCTTTCTTCGAGTCTTGTGTCTGGCCCGAGTTTCCATTCCCTTATTGAGGTGATTGGAATGTGGGTATTCTTTGAAGATTGCATTCTTCCCATAGATTGATGACCTCGACAAAATCCGCACTACCAACAACTTGAAGAATAGAAGGTGAAGAATGGCGAGTGGATGCTATAGGTGCATGGTTGAGGAGGACAGGGGATGGGGTCAGGGAGGCAATTTGGGCAGTGCTTCCGGGGGTGTTTTCATGGATGGTATGGAAGGAGAGGAATCTCAGGGTTTTTGAGGACTCCTCTTCTTTGGTGCGACTTTATGCGCGGATCCGTTTGGTGGTGTTGGAGTGGGCGGTCTTAAATTTCGATGTGGAAGCTTTGAGGATGGTGTTAGGCTGATGTAGGTGTTTTGGGGTCTCGGGCTTTTATCTTGGTTAAGTTTATGCGCTTGTAAACTTTTCTTTGGCTTTTGTCCCTTTTTAGCTCTTCCTTGTACTTCCTTTTCCTTTTTTATAAAGTTTATTTACCGATAAAAAAAATGGTTGAGGAGGAAATTCATGTTAGAAACTAAAGACTCTTTCTATAGGAGAATATTCAAACTAGTACTCCCGCCATGAACCTGCACCTTGTCCATGTTTTGGTCGTCAAATCATGTTTGATTCGCATAAATAGAACTAACTAGAACCTAATTGGCTTAGATTTCTAATGGTACCAGAAGTAAGGTGTTTTTTTCCTTTTAAATTTTTTTTGACATGAAAGAATGTGACCTAAAATAAAGTGACGGGACGGGGCCATTTTAAATTAGATAACTGCCTTGTTATTATTCATCTTTTTTCTTTGTGGTCTCCGCAAGGGATCATGAGAGTAAATCTTTCTTTGTGAGCTCCACAACGGATCATGGGAATAAAATATCATATGATACATTACAACCTCCTTATGGCATTAAAATATCATGTGACCTGTTGCACAATAAATATCACAATTTGTAGATGCCTAGACGGTGATTTAATAATTTGTATAGCAATTTGCCCAATATTATACTGTAGATGTGAATTCATGTTATTTTTATTTGATAGTACACTGACTGTATCAGGTGGTTTACGACAAAATAAAATAAAAAAGAAAGAATTCACATACCAAATGATAAATATTTTGTATTGACATTACATGCTAGGGCTGGCTGACATATGTCCCTCTAATGCCAATTAGCTTTGGGGGTTGGTGTGTTCAGACTTCAGATAGTGGGATCTTGTTCCTTGCTTTCAGTTGCTAACTCTTCATTTAAATAATTGGCTTCTGATTCAATTGTTATTGGCTAACAGTGGATGCCTTCTGTTCAACCTCCCAAATAGTTATGTTCTACAATTGGTATTTATCATGAGAGGTCTTCATTGTGAATCCTGGATAAGATTATGATTCCTTTTGCAAACGGTTTTACCTTCCATTAGCCAATTGGGAACTTTTGCATTTTTTTTGGGGAAGATGCTTAGGTGGCGTTTGGATTGGATTTTTTTGGCCAAAAATCAATTTTGATAAAATTGATTGTGTAGAAATTCATGATCGAATAATCATTTTTTCAAATAATAGTGTTCGAAGAATACGAAGTTGAGATACTCACGTACGTATTCTCCGAATACTATTATTTGAAAAAATGATTATTTGACCATTAATTTCTACACAATCACTTTTACCAGAATTGATTTTTGGCCAAAAAAATCCAATCCAAACGCCCCAGTAGGGTTTTTCTTATAGAATTGATTATGAATGACTTCAGTGATAAAGAATTACTGAATGGCCTGAGCTAGAGGATATGGAGTTTAGCTCAAGTGAACAGTTCTTTGTTGGAACTGTGATGTCAAAGGTTCCAAAGCTACTGACATCATTTGGATTCATAGATGCTGTAACATGTTCAACAATCATATAATTTAACTGAGTGGATCACACACATGCTTATCATCAACAAAAGTTGGGCTATTGACTTCCACTTGCCCATTTTTTTTTCTGAAGTTTCCGAGTGTTTACCTAAAGATATGCTTCCATAAGTCAAAATATTATTCCTGGTACTCGCACAACATGCCTACTGGGCTGTACTAGCCTCTGTTTGAGGCAGTAGTTCCAAGATTCTCATTTATCCCTTGATACTTACACGATGTGCCTACTGCGCTGTATTAGCCTCTGTTACTGGTATTAGGCATTTGGGCTGAACTAGCCTCAATGTAGCCTCCTACAATTTGTTTTTACATTCTGGCATATATATTATCGATCTCTTAGTCTTAACTCGGGCTTAGATATCTGGTAGGATATTTTATCCTTTTTTTATTCTTTGGATTGGTAATCAAGATCAACAATATATTAAAAAGAGAATAAGAACATTACAAGAAAGCCAAAAAGCAAGAATTGAGCAGGCTTCACAAGCAAATGAACCCTACAAAAAGAAAAGAAACTAGTAAGCATCGTTACATCAAAACCTACAAAATAGAAGGTGAAGTGTCCATGTCCCCAGAGGGATGCCTACTGGTGCACCAGTCAAATAGTTGCTGTTGGATACTCAAACAGACCTGCTCCGACGGAGAGGAGATCCCCTCAAAAGCTCTGCTATTCCTCTCCTGCCTAACACCAACAAGATAAGAAATCCTAGAAGGAGCAGGAGAAGACCCAACTAATTTAGCACTTTCCCTAATTTTTGCAATCTCCTGTATGTTTGTCGTATTTTTACTAATTTTCCCTATTTCTTAAGAACAATAAAACTGAGGAAGTTTGTCCCTCATGGCCTCAAAACACATTTTGTCCGGGACTCTCGCTCAAACATCACTTTTTTTTTTCCTTCAAAGGACTAATGCATTGGTTTGGTTGTTTGACCTGGATGAATATGTTGCTAGGGAAGAGAGGGAGATCGACAATTGTCTTGTTGGAGAGTGCATGTATCTGGTTTCCTGGTCAAAAGAATTAGCACTTTGGATAGGGATTTTTTCAAGATTCAAATGATTGGTTATACTTTTGAAGTGAGACATTGTAGACATTGGTCTGGGGTGACTGAACTGCTAAAGTCACAATACAATCTGTACCTTACAGTCCCTTTCTGTTTCTATCATGTATTTGCATTACTATTTTGAGTTGTTAGTTTCCCTTGTGCAACACAAGGAGTAGCCAACCACTAGATGCTATTCTTATTAAGCCAGTGCCATATGAAGGAGAGCCTTCCTAGTGGCTAGTGGCTAGTGGTCTATCCCCAACCAATGAAGATATCCTGTAAAATTTAAACCTGCTTGCTCTGCATATGGAAAGCATGAAACTCTATATCCCTTATGCTCCTGCTTGTTCACTTTTGGACGGGATGTACATTCCTTGTCCTCTATTTTCAGCTGTCAAACTAGCTTAAAATTAGTAATGAAGTGGCAAAAATGTGTCCATTGTAGTTTATGACATGAGCTGCTTGGGTGCTCTGGGATTCCTGTGAAATTAAGGCAAGCTTTGTGTGATGTTATTTATTTGCAGGATTTTGTGAGCATGCAGCAGACAAGATCAAAATGTATTAGATGACTCCCCTAACTGTTGTAGATTTTTCTTGTAATTTCCGCCTTTCTAGTGTGTATGTTTCTTACTTTGAGGTGCTGCCTTGTTGATGGTTCATCTTTTGATTCCTGAAATGCATTGATGCTTCTTTTGTAGATTATCAAATTTACTGTTTTAAGCACCTTTGGCTTATACACACCTATGCACATGTTGGTATTATAATTTATAATTATGGGGTCTTTCTTGTTTTCCTCGTTCTATGGCACCATCTACTAATCTTTGTTCAGGGACAGCGAAGACTTATGTTCACCTTTTCTGGTAATGCAGATCAAGCGGGAAATAAAAATACTGCAGAACCTTTGTGGTGGGCCAAATATTGTGAAATTGCTGGATATTGTCAGAGATCAGCAATCGAAGACTCCTAGTCTAATATTTGAATACGTGAACAATACCGATTTTAAAGTGCTTTACCCGACACTGACGGACTATGATACTCGATATTATATCTATGAACTATTGAAGGCAAGCGGATCATTCTCATGGCTTATTGAGTTTACATCATGGGGAATATACTAAAGTGTACATTTATCTTTAGATTCTTAGTGTGTATTTTAATATTTTGCCATGTCTCGATGCAATGCAAATTGAATTAATTCAACAGTTTATTTTTAATGTTAGATTACTATTTTAATATTTCTTCTTTTTTCTCTCCTGATTAATATATTTGAATTGCTCATTTACTTCTATCTATGTGCTGTAATTTTTTTTTCAGCATGCAATTTGTTTAACATGGTTAGAATATAGGATGAATAGCAAGAAAAATTTGCAATATAACTGATGATTAAGCTTTCTGAAAAATCGTCTATTCTAAATAATAAAGAAAGATACGGAGGGACAGTTTTTTATTTACTTGAAAATTCTTTCAAAAGAAAAGGTGTTAAGGACGTAACATGGATCAAGGGTGAAAAAGGGGCTAGTGTGGTTCCTCTTGTTGTTCTGGAAAGGTAGGAAATGTTTTGATGTAAGGTAAGTCTCATTTCCAACAAGTTAGATAAAAAAAGGAAGCATCTCATTTAAGAACTTTGCATCAAGTTCTTTAAATTCTCCGACGAGTCATTATGACTTGTCTGGGTCATCTTGGTTTCGGGGGCTATCAATAATTTGACCGAGTCTTAGCAAATGAAGTTTGGCAGTGATTTGGTCGGGTTGGTATAATTTTGGTGCCTGCTCACACAGAATCAAGTCTTGGTCTTTGCCTACCTCAATATTTCAAATAACTCGAAAATATGGCAAAGTTGTCAAAAGCCCTACACCGGGCTTGGGTGTCGAACCCCCTGAAACATCTAGTTGGGCACCTTTTACATCCTGATTAAAAAGAATCATAGGTAAGTATGACAACAAATTAATTAACAGGATTGAGCATAGACAATTTATAAACGATGAGAGGGTATATTCTGAATTTCAATTCACATTGAATTTTGCCCATTACCTCATTTACCAGAAACTACTTTCCCCTTCTTTCCCCTTCTAGAAGTTTAATGGACTTCTAGACTTCTGGTGATTCTTTTGACATCTAGAGGGTCTAATCATATCAAACTGTCAACCCATAAAAATGTTTATGTCAAACTATGTCCATTTGCAAACTTCATGGCATTTATTGCCTCACATTGCAATTCATAGTTTTTTTGAAAAAATCTTTTGCAGCATACATGTGATGTGTCTGTTTTGGCTTCGGAAGAGTTGGTCTTTTACCACACTTAACCTTTCAGAAGGTCAAATCTCGTCAATTTATTTTCATCAACAGAATTATAGGGAATTTTTCTGCCTCAATTTTGAATGTCATGGCTTTCAACTAGTGTAGTTAGGGGTATAAAAAAGCTGTGCTTTGCTCACCTCATTTTACACTCATGGTTTTGGGCTCGAGCTCAGGCCTGTGACGAACCTGAGGTGCTGAGCTCAGGCTCAGCTTGTCAAGAGTATCACGAGTTCAATTTCAGCTCGACTCGATCAGGTGAACCCCAATTGTGACATAACGCTGAACTGAGCCCAAAGCCAGCAAAGCCAATGAGACCCAAAACTTGTGAGTCCATATCCATCAATGCATACATATGATAATATAGTAAAATACAGTACTATAATAGAGGGATCAGCTGAACCAAGCACCCACTATGCCAGCTTAGGTTACTTCATCTGAACGAGTTTAGTTTGAGGCTTGGCTAGGCTAGTTATCTGTTTGGCTTAGCTCGGACTTGGCTTGCTATCACCTAGCTAGCTCATCTCGTCTACAATCTACTCCCTTAATTACATTTATTCCTCTAGATTTCTTCTCTTCATTTCTCTGCTCCATTTGACATGTACTATTGTTACTTTGCAGCTATGTAGTGCTAACTCTTCTAGATAGTAGATGAGTCATGTGTCAATACGTGTGGATATGGACTCGCCACAGACTCAGCTCTTTTGTCTCATAGAAACAAGAATCCATGCCTTTGGACTCAGTTATGAGTTATGACTAGGGCTGTCAATTTGGCACTTTGATGAGGAGGCTTGGCCCTTCGAAGCCCGCAAAATAGAGGGCTTTTTATTTCCCTTAATGACCGAGCCGGGTCTAATTTTAAAAGGTCCTCTTACTTGAAGGCCGGGCCTGGTAAACAGCCAGCCCAGCCCAGCCCTCCATTCTATGTGCTATACAATATATAATAATATAACAATATATATGATATATTACATATATAATATAACAACGGAAGACTTATAATAACCTAAGGCTAAGACTTACTTGTATGTATAATAGACTATCACTGTAGTGTAGTCACATTTCTTCCTTTTAAAAAACAAAATATAACAGAGGCTACTGTATGTATATGTAACAGAAGTGTAGTCTCTTTCCAAAATCTTCATTTAAGTTGTAATGTGTGTTATTTATTGAGTCTAGTGTGTGTTATTTATTTATTTATTGAATTTAGCATGTGTTATTTATTTATTTTTTTAATTTAACTGTACTAATCTAACAATCTAACGTTACCAATTGGGGGATGTGGTGGTAATTTCACCCCTACTATAAATTAAACATAACCTAACCCCCACTGTAATAGAAGTGTGTATGAGCTAGAAATCCTCATCTTGCATTGTCGGTCCCAAGTCCGAATCAAAGAGGAGGTTGTATGTCAGGTTGATAGTCAATGTAGATTTTTTTTAAAAACGTGATATATATATATATATATATATATATATGGTTCTTTTAGCCCTGACCTGACTCTGGCCCTTGATGGAAGGGCTTGGGCTTAGCCAATCCAGGCTCTCTAAGGGCTAGGGCTTCACCCCAGTGAATGAGGCTGGGCTTGGCAAAACCTAGGCCCTACCTTGGCCCGGCCCCTTGACAGTTCTAGTTATGACTCCAATTAGGATTCAGACATAGACTTGCCTGATACCCATGTTTATTAGACAAAAAGAGGCATACCATTGTATATAATTAGCATCAATTCGAGCAAATTCTTTCTAGCTCATCATCCAAAAAGAGAAGTCAATAGGGAAAGAGGGGGGTAACCACCGTCCCTTTGTTTTTAATAGAAAAATAAAATCAGAGAGAGCAATCACTGGTCCATTAATATATAAAGGGATGAGAGAAAAAAGGAGGAACCATCAGTCCCCAACACAAAGAAAAGGAGAGAAGAGGGGCAATCTGTTTTAGTTGTTTTAAATGTTCATTTTATTAGAAAATTCAGATTTTGAATTATTGTCCTCTTTGAGATTAACGTGAACAATTTAAAATATTATATATCTTCTCACTTCATTTGCTTTTCATCTCTTATTTATATTATTTGATAAACTATAATACATGATATTTTATACAAATAATATTCATTTTAGGTTAGTAACTGTTAAACATAGCTTGCTAGTATTTGACACTTGACAGACAATGAGACTAATCATATAATGGATTATCATTGTGGTTATTTGTTAAAAAAACTAATGTGTTTTATTTGACTTTGAATGTAATATCTTCATTTATAAACTTTTTATTCACTTAGGGTTGTTTAAAATAATTTTCATCATATTTATTTCGTTTTCTTTTTTACTCTGATGTAAAATTTGAAGTTTAATTACTTTTAAAATAAGATTGAAATATCTTCCTATGTTTTTGAATTCTATTTTTTGGGGTTTGACGAGTCCGACACCCTGCATCCAAGTTTGACTCCGACACCCATGCTTGTCCAACGTAGCTTTGTAGCAGCTCATCATATCTAACAACAATGTGTAGTTACATTTGTGAGCAGTTTCTCTTTGTCAGTTATTTGTGAGCAGTTTTTTTGTCAGTTATTTGATCACGTGACATATATTAAGTTATGATTTTTAAATATGTATGAGATTTTAGAGTTGCTTTGGGCTTGATTATAATCTACTCGGATAATGCTAATATTCCTTTTTCAATTGTATTGTAATTTGTAAATGCGAACTTTGATTCTGTTAAATGGATACCATCTTAAGTTTTTCAGGTCTTTATGTGTAGGCATTAGACTATTGTCACTCACAAGGTATTATGCACCGAGATGTGAAGCCCCACAATGTCATGATTGACCATGCACAGCGTAAGCTTCGTCTTATTGATTGGGGACTTGCAGAGTTCTATCATCCAGGGAAAGAATATAACGTTCGTGTTGCTTCAAGGTGTGTTTGCTTTCTATAGTTTGTTCGGAAATACATAATTTTGCATCCCGTGCCCTATATTGAATGTTCTCCACTTATGATAACGTGCCTATTTCTGGTTGGTTTTAGTTGACCCTAAGCTCTTCCCTCATGAATCTTAGAGCATGTGAAGCTTTATCTGATTATTAGTTATTCTACCATGATTTTGTTGGAGTTTCATCACTTTAGGGGCAGTGTAATTGAATTATGCTGGACCAACTCGCCGTTACTAAATAATTGGTTAGAAGACTTCCTTTTTGAGGAATTTTAAGTTCAAGGCTATGAAAAATGTGATTGAATGATGCACAAGTTGCACTTCAGAGCTTAATTAATTTCCTAGAAAGTGTGGCCGTGATGGTTTGCGACCTCATGAATGGGTCACTGGTCCTCTCTTGAAACATTTCAAACACGTTTCTGTGTATGGTATTTTTTACAGTATGCAACAAGATAGAATTGAACTAAAGAAAGAATTGAAGGAAGAGGTCTACCGGCCAAGAAATCAAATGCTGTAATGGCCACATCAAAGCAAACTTGGTCATGCCAGCAGTGTTGCCATTTTTACCTGTTTTGCTTCTGCACCCAACTGACCTCCTAGTGGCTCTCTACCAACACGTTCCTATGGGTGTCTCAATACGAATGGGCAAAGGCCCAAGAGAAATCAAAACCAATCAGATGCCCATACTAGATTGTAGAAGATAGATCCAATGCTTCTGCACCCAACTGACCTCCTAATGGCTCTCTACCAACATGTTCCTATGAGTGCCTCAATACGAATGGGCAAAGGCCCAAGAGACTTCAGGTTGACCCCATCCAATTAGTACTTCAACTTGTGTAATGGTCAACCCAATTTGATTGACCCCATCCAATTTTTCTTTGGGTTTGGGTTGGTATTTTGAGACTTCAGGTTCATGAGACAACCTTAGGTCAAGTTGTGCTTGGGTTGAGGCCTTGGGGAACCCGACTCCACTGGAGCCTAAGATAAGCAAATAAGGTATTTGGTCCAGTGGTAAGACTATTACTCAATAGTGTGAGCAGTTGTGAGTTGGTTCTATATTAATTTGCTTTTATCCCGCCAATATATATATATTGTGTGTGTGTGTATTTGACATGTAATATACTAATATATGCATGATGCATTGTGTGTGTGTGTGTGCATGCGTGTCTTTTTTTGTTTATGTTTTGGTGCAGTGTGGCATGCCTTTTGGCCCACTTACCGCATATGCGATTCACAAGTGTTAAATTTTGTGTTTTCCATCATTGGCCTGAACCCAATTTTTAACCCATGGTCCTATGTGTCTGTTCACAGCCCATGATGAAAAAATCCGGAAATCTTATGAGTACTAGGATTCATCAATCAGGATGACTTTCGAATTGTAGGTTCACCAAGGGGCGTGGCAATAATTCATGAGGTCAGTGGGTCTATGGACAAGCCACGTGATACCAAACTGCATGACGTGTATATATATATTCCTCAATTTGACCTGGTCCGTCATGCTTTGGACATCGCCACCGGGATCGTTGAGGCCCCATGAAGGCAGCTCTCCTTCACTAGGAAGACGCAGTACTCATTAGCGAGCGTCTGGTATATATATATATATATATATATATATATAAGAGAATAATACAAGCATAACCGAAGTTGGCTAGGGTTAAGAATGAGAACCTCGGTTTGAGTAGGGCTTCGTTGGCCTCTTGCCCAACTCAATCCGCCCGTATTGCACCAGTACTTCTTATAATCTAAGGTGTTTCTACCTCCTTTGGTTTTGAAATATAAAAATCTATAATCCACTAACAGTACCGAATCTTTTAGTCCAGTGACAATTTTGCCAATAACTGATACTAAACAATGTTCCAGAAAAAGGAAATCACCTATATATTTACCCTTTTATATATAATTATAGTAATATGCTCCCCATGGGAACAATGCATGAAATTATTTCTCTCACCCGATGCTAGCTTATAGCAAACTCTTGGTGGTGATTAAACATGAGGAACATCATAAGGGTTCATTTTGGTACCCTGTGAAGAGTCATTCTGACTTATTGGAATAGATCATCATGTGTCAAGTTGTTATTGATGCCCTTGTTCTGGCTTTGATACTACAGCTTCCTCAAGGCAACAAAGGAAACTTCTTTGTCGAATTAGACATTTGATTGTACTTTGGGCAAGATAAAAGCTCCCTTAATGGGTGGAAGAAAGAGAAGAATAAAGATGTCACTTTGACAGTTTTAAAGAGAAAGAGTTAAGAGTTTACATTATTAAGCTGATAGTTCTGAGAGGACAATAGTTTCATGTGAGAATGTAAGGCAATATTCTAACATATCATTTGTTGTTGATATTCGCGTGGTGTACTGATTCGTCAATCATGAGTACTGTCTTGGACAACATATTGACTTGCATAAGTTTACATTTTCACATTTGTCCACAGATATTTTAAAGGTCCAGAGCTTCTTGTTGATTTACAAGACTATGATTACTCTTTAGACTTGTGGAGCCTTGGTTGTATGTTTGCTGGAATGGTGAGCATGTTTGATACCCTAATTCATTGTGTAGGTGGTATTTCATATTGTTTCAGAGTATATTTCAAACTTCTCCACCTGTCCCTCCTTGTGGTGCATATGCATGTGGGCCTTGACACTCCAATGGGAAGGCAGCCTTTTGGATTAGTCATTCCTCAAAAATCAGTTGGGCAAATGATTCTTAACTATGTGATATGGACTTCCTTTTTGGACTGTTTATTAAATGATTCAAAATAAGTTCCTTATCAAATGATTAGAATCTTAGGCTGATTTGAGTGGTAGAAATATTCTCTGTAATTCCACACATTAATAGATCTTGATCTGCTTCCATGTTCTATCCATGGATGGCTTATGGTGAGGAGGTGCCAAATTTGATACTGTGCCAAAGTTTGTAGTACTGTCTCTTCATTGCGACTAATAAACTCTTTTGCTCTGCAGATTTTCCGTAAGGAGCCATTTTTTTATGGGCATGATAATTATGATCAACTGGTAAAAATAGCCAAGGTATGTGGTGACTTTTGGGAGTTTGAAATGCTTCTTAGGTTTGGTTATTATAGTAAACGGGTAGGAGTGTCTTCCTAGGAGTGTCTTCTTTTATGCATCACATAAGCATCTCTATTCCATTATGTACATAATTGTTTTTATTATGAAATGAGTTTTTTGGGGGTGGATGTATGCCTGTTGCCAAGTGTATCAGTATTGAATAAATTGATCGAGTCTTGGGTAAACATTTAGTATTGGTGTTGTTCAAGTACTTTGACAACTCTAGAAAATATGACATACATATTTAGTTGTAGATTCAGGTCTTTGAAAGAAAGTTTATTGCATTACAATGTCCGAGAAACATTCCAAACAATAACTCACTTAATTGTGATAATGCGTTAATGTTATTTATGAAGAATTTTCTTCCTCTATTTAGTTTAAGTGGTGTTTGATGCATGTCCAAGTTCACTTGAAACCCAATTTCTTGTCTCAGCTTTGGAGGTTACATGAAAAGAGCTTTGATATGTCATACACACACGTGGATGGTCTTGACTCTTGAGGAACATGAATGCACTTTCCTTTTGGTACCCTCAGTGGTTTTGGACTATTTATTAAAAAAGCTCACAATGAGTTAAAAAGAACTTGTCCAAGGAGTAAGGATGAAGGAAAAGAAATAAGAAAATTAGCTCTTTGAACTTTTTAATTTTCTGCTCCTATAGGTACTTGGGACAGAAGAATTAAATGCATATTTGAGCAAGTATCACCTACAGTTGGACCCACACCTGGAGGCCCTTGTTGGGAGGTTGTTAATTTGATTCCCCCCTGCCATTAAGTTCATGATACGCATGCCATAAATAAATATTGATACTGTAACTGGATCATTGTTATTTTTGGTTATAGGCATAGCAGGAAACCATGGACAAAGTTTGTCAATCCGGATAATCAACATTTGGCAGTTCCTGAGGTTCATTTTTTTTTTTAAATTTGCAACCAATATTCAAAAAGGCCTGGTCATTTTGGCTGAGTGATATGTTAACTTTATGTGTTTTCTTGTAGGCGGTCGACTTTCTTGACAAGTTGCTGCGATATGATCACCAAGAAAGGCCAACTGCAAAAGAAGCAATGGTAGTACCCCTAGTCATTGCTGTTTTGCACCTCTTGTTTCAACAAAATAAATGGACCTTAGGTGCACCTATTGAACCCACACCCCTAAACACTGTACAAACTTACCAATGCATTGGATCTGCACCATTCAGTTGGGCAGCCAGTTTGATGGGACATAGCTCAAAAAGGGTGGTGAACTGATCAGCAACATCAGTTCTAACCTCCTGAAGTGAAACTTCTTTACCGATGTCAATTCTATATTGTTTTAATAGTTTAAACTTTAGTTCTAGATCCAAAAGATACAGTACTCTAGTTAGTCTGACTTTTCAATTCGGTCTGACCCAACACATGGCCCACAGTTGGAGCAGTCTGGACTGCTGAGGTGGACCTTGTGTACAATGTGGGGTTTTGTAAGGGAAGCTGGGTTTTATGTCCATTAGATTGTTTACAGAACCATGTGTACTATTTTTTATTTTATTTTTTCTGTCAACTTATAAGTAACTAACTTCCATTTTGTGCAGGCTCATCCTTACTTCTATTCAGTAAGAAGTGCAGAAACAAGCAGGACTCGCACCTAGTAGTTCGAATTCCCCATGCCGGTTAAGCATGACATTTCCTTGTGCATGGTCGGTCTCCCCTTATAACTCAACTGTAGTTTCCTATTAATTAGGGTGAAGATCTTTGGGTCTGGAATGCAATTAGGTTTGCATTTTATCCGGACAATCTGCAGTGTTATTAGTTATTATCAAACCATCAATTTGTATCTGGGTTGTGTTTCTAAAATCACCATCATCTATCAATTTGTATTTGAATTGTGTTTCTAAAAGCACTATTATTTTTGAAGCTAAAAGTCTAGCTTTATGTGTGTTCCTGACCAATACGATTCTTGAATTATTGAAACTGATTCCAGGCATATCTTCATGGTGTTTTTTTTCCCTGGACTTTTTCGAAGGTTCGGGTGTGCCTCCTGAGTTCTAGAATGTACCCTGATGCTTGAGAAGGAAGTGGAGTCACTGTGATGATCAAGCCCTTGCCTTGAAAAAACAAATATGCAGAGAGCATCAAAGGTAACCTTGGGTTAACTACGATAGGTGATAAATTCGAGTCAATTGAGATGGTTTGATCATATGTAGCAAAGACTAACGATAATTTCGAGTGCACCGGTTCAAGTTGAAAGTTCTAAAAATATATGAAATTACTAGAGTAGTGGTAGGCGTACCCATGAAATCCATTTCCAAACCTAAGGTACCACCTCATTGGTGGATGTCCCCCCGCCTCTTAAATACTCACCATCACCATAGTTGGTGAGTATTTAAGAGGGGGGCATCCACCAATGAGGTGGTGCCTTAGGTTTGGAAATGGATTTCATGGGTACGTCAACTATTTCCCAAATTACTAATACCAAATGATCTCAATATTTACACATTAATGGAGGATGCCATTCTTGATGAATTGAGGCAACAACACTTGAGGTCATAAATGCTGATATGATGAAAAATTGTTTTGTTAGATCTCTGACATTTTTGCATTCAACACCATTTAGATAATTGTTTGAAAACAGCAATAGGGTTTTATATCAGTCAGCATATTTGTCGCACTCCAATGCTAAGGCCAGAAGTGCAATTTCGCCCTTAATTTCACCAATGTCCAAGCCGAAATGCACTCTTGATAAATATTAAGGTCTCGTTTGGTTTGAATTTTTATAGTCACAATAGATACACAATAAGCGCTATTGTAAATAAGTGCTATCATGAATAATCCTGTTTGATTAGCACTGTGTCAACAAGTGATTATCTGTTCACTTAAAAAAAAGGTATTTTGGTTATAAAAAATAATGTTTGGACATTAAGCTTGAGGAATCTTGTAGGTTGTCTTATTGAGTGCAAAATTTGGTGCTTACAATTTGAGACCGTTTCCAAGGAGACTGATTCCAGGGTATTAAAACTTGGGATTCCCTAAAGTTTCTGTTACTTATTTAACAAGAAGAAGCTTTTTTTTTTTAACTCGTGTCAAGTTATTTTTATAAACCATACATTTTACTTGAGTTAAGATATTTTTACAATCCATGCAGTTTTACTTGGAGACAGTAATTTTTTTTGGAAGAAAAGTTGGGATTAGGCAGACCTCCCAAATATGGTTAAAACACAAAAATTACGTTATGAAGTATGTCTTGCCTAACTTGTCCTTAGAGATAATAGTCTGAAGCACACAAGGAATGGCACTATGAGAAAAAATTTTATGGAAGAAGTTTTTATTTAGTGTTTGGCAAACCAATCAACAGCTCTGTTTGTTTCGCGCCACATGAAAGCTTTCACAAAATTCGTACTTTAAAAGCAAGTTATTTTACTTGAGTAACGAAAAAGTCTTTTACTTTAGACAAGGACAGTTAGGAATTAGGATATCTCACGATTTTTGATGCATTTTCTCGGGTGATTGTTCAGTATCAGTAGCATTTTTTTATTATTTGGTAAAACCAATCAAATATTTGTTAAGAATAAATAAAAATGCCAATAAGAGATTGAATCATAGCCAATTGCGATTTAACTTGGGGAGAGTTCAATCGCATCCACAATTCAACACGGGTTCCTTTTAACACTTATTAATTGTGGTTAAGATTCATTAACCCTTGGGGTTTAATAACATGACTTTAGTTTTAAAAAAATATCCTTCAAGGGTTAAAATTTTTAAACTAGAGTTGAATAATTTGTTTTTATTTCTTCTAAAAACCCTTCTTGAACCCTAAGAGTTGAATCGGAATTGGTTGTGATTGGATCTCTTTTTGAAGAGATCAAATCACAGCCAATTGCGATTGAGCTCGGGAGAGTTCAATCGCACCCACAGGTCAACATGTGTCCCTATTAACCTTTATTAACTGTGGTTAAGATTTACTAACCCTCTGAGTATTCAATAATATAACTTTAGTTTTTCAAAAAAAAAAATCAACCGTGTTGACTACCCGATTGCTTAAATGTGTGCCATCTGTCATGATGATAAGGTAATGTACGGTCACGTCCATAGAAGTACCAGGGGATGGGCAAGAGCAGGTTCCATGAAGAGGGGATGGCTCAGCTCATAATCTTTGGGAATTCGGACGAGCCAGGGCCTCACCCTTGTGTCAGTCAGAGAAATTGACAGCTCGTCAACCCCCATATACGTCTCCCCTAGCAAATACACATAAATCCATTCAATCTTTTTTGCTTTGTAATTGTCTCCCTATCCCTACTCTCTCCCTCTCTGCCAGGCAACTGCCGACCTTCAAAGCTGTACTCCACAAGACAAAAGTAAGGGCATTTCAGTCATATGGGGCTTCTAAGAAATTGCCCTGTCTTTTTAAGCCCTACAACCCTTACAAGAGGCCCACTTCTAATGATGTTGGTCTTTAGATTAAGTCTAAAGAAATATAAGTTTTTGTATTATGAAAACTAATTCTAAATATCGACCAGCCTTCTGTCGTATGGATTGTATGGTACGACCTTTCTCATGAAGGCGCTTGTGAGATCATCCCGAGGAAAGTTCCCTCTGAACATCCGCTCACCCATCACTAACCCGCTAATCGATGATTACTAGTAGTATTAAAATGATGAATAAAACTTGTGAGACCATACGGGCTCACAGTCACCGAGTCCTTGTCTTAGAAATTTAAAATGCCATTTATTTTCAAAACCCTAACTATTTTGTATCCTAAAAGAGGTTGTTCTCAGAAGCAAAATCCTAAAATGAATCGGTAAAAAAAAATAACCAAAACGTTCATATGAACTTAGGGGTCAAATGGTTCAAACCCCACTTACTTTCCCATTATTGTTAATCTTGTTTAAATTCCATCTTATTTCATGGTAGTAGCCGTCGGGCTTAGACAATTGGCGATTAAAGTCAAATTTGTTTACTCATCCACTTTTGTTTGCGGATTTCATGTCGGCACGCTTGTTTCTTCCTCTCTAATTTTGCCTTATTAATGTCTAAGAAAAGACATTGCTTGGGATGCACTGGCCCTACATTGATGATTGTGTTTGGGGGTGTGCCTAGCTACTAGCCACTATAGTAAGATGGACTAAGAGCGCGCAAGTGGTGCCATGCTTAGATTGCGAAGAAGGGAGTAAGATGGCTGTTGTGGTCATACTCAGTCAAGTGCCTTTCCTAGTTTCCTTAATTATTTATTATTTTTCTTGGTTTAGCTTTAGAGACTTTCCATGAGGGTGATTTTTTTGTAACATATTAATTAAGAGACTTATCTTGATATCCAACTGTCGGAAATTCAAATAGTGAACGGCGTAGAAAATGACAAAATTATTTTTGATTTCGAGCATTAAATGTTAAGGTGAATTCCTTGGGAGACATATATAAAAAAAAGGTAGGTCAGGGCTTTTCTAAACCATCACATTGAAAGTCAGAAAATCATAGATTTCTAGACTAAGTAAGGTTTAGTGAATTTTAAGGATTAATGCTAACAACTAAAGTCTAATCTGTTATTCTAGAATAGAAATTATGCAATAGATGATAGGAAATATACGATTACAACACAAGCATAAGGCCAAATATCAAGGTCACATTGACATACAATATTAGACCGATCGACCTTGATGTATAACTAAGGATAAGGCGTGAGAGATAAGTTGGTGAGCCGTATTATTACCTGATTGGGGGATGTAGTAGAACGAGACAATTTCTAAGTCTTACATGTACCTGAAGGTGTTTTGAAAAAGACCGTAATCTTCTCCAGTTGTAACCGGTTTTTGGCAAAACCGGTTACGCCCTTATGGTCCCCACGTGTCCCTTTTTACACCCCTTAATTGTGATTAAGATTTACTTAACCCTAGGGTTCATCCCAACTATCTTTGGTTTTTAGAAAAAAATATTTTTAAAATTAACCCTAGGAGTTGGTAAATGTCACCCACAATTAACAATTTTTTTTATTTTTTATTTCTAAAATCCAGGATAAGTAGGTGAACCCTAGGGGTGAATGAATGTTAACCACAGTCAAGAGGTATCAAAAGGGACATGTGGTCAACTTCGGTCGTAACCGGTTTTGGCAAAACCAGTTACAACCGGAGAAGACTACGACTCCTTGAAAAATAGCTAAGATCAACGGAAAGAAGCCAAGTCATACACCCCCACCTCTTGCGTGAGTGGTAGGGGTGTGGCCTTCCGATGTTGGAGGTCTAGGGATCTAATCCCACCCGGGTAAGAGTAAGCAAGAGCTCCACTGCCCAAGCTAACCCTTATTGACAGTTTGACTCTATTAAGAATTTCTATCACCAAAAAGAAAAAAAAAGAAGCCTAAGTCATGGTCATTAAGCGCCTAAATTAAGGTGTTAAGAGTGCATCACTCGCAACACAGCCCCAACCAGTAGTAGTTGTATTAATGAGAGAAGCTCCATCACAATTAATCTTAACCAATTTAAAAGGAAGTGGCCGCTACATGATAGGCAGAGCATCCATCGAATAGATACCTAAATGAGGAATGAAGTTGTGAATGAGCGCCTAGAAAAGTAGAGACATTTTGAACTTTGAAGAAACGTCTTGCATTTCTTGTCTTCTAAATTTTATAAGCAATAAAAGCCATATGCTAGCTCAATCGAAGATGAGTCTACTTTGATTGTGCCAGAGATAGTTGATGAAACCATGACTTTAGATGAGGAGCCAAATCATCTATGGTGATAACCGGATTTGCCATCACTCTTTTGACACCCCTTAACCGTGGGTAAGGTTCACCCACCACTAAAAATATTAATTCTTTTTTTTAAATTAAAAACTGTTTCTAATATTAAAAAAATTCTAAAATCAGTTTTTTAATTTTAAAAAAGAATTAATATTTAAAAAAAAAAACAAGCATGGGTGGGTGAATCTTACCCACGGTTAAGGGATGTCAAAGGTGACACGTGGCAACCTCTAAGAGTGATAACCAGATTTGCCAAATCCGATGGATTTGACTCCATATATAGATAATGTAGACAAAAAAATCAGAAAAAATGGATGGATAGTGAGCAGAATTTTTTTACGCAAGTCGATGGACCGGTTTGAAGAACATTTTGACCGGTTTACTCACTGTCCACTTCTAAACTGACGATCAAATTATAAATTGACAAATGGCAGTGAAACTATTATTTTATTTTAACTTCTCTTTCTCAATGTGTTAAAATTGACTTTGGGTTGTCAGCTTGGAAGATAACTTTGGGTTAAGTTATTAGCATATAATAAACTATATCCGTGCAAGTTTTACACAACATATAAATAAAGTACGTCAAGAAGAAATTTCATGATAACATTTTCACCAAAAGAAAAAAAAAAGGAAAAAAAAAAGACAGAAATTTCATACTTAAAAAATTTGCCCCAGCCGACTCGTTCCACCAAAAAACAAAAAACAGAAGGAAAAAATAAAGACAGAAATTTCATACTTCAAAAATTTGCCCGAGCCGACTTGTCTCCACTATGAATAAAAAATAAAAGTAGGTGGGGCCACCGTAAGCTATTTTCATAGAGTTGTGATTAAATCACCTCACATTTGACTACAGAATCAAATGTCTTCCCAGATTGAATCACAGCCCATCACAATTGAACTTTGGGAGAGTTCAATCTTTCAGTTGTTAAGATTCATTGACCCTTATGGTTCAACAATTTATTATTGATTTTTAGACAAAATATTTATCATAACGGTTAAGATTCATTGACCCTTGGGTTCAACAATTTATTCTTGATTTTTAGACAAAATATTCACCATAACGGTTAAAAATTCTGATCATGAGTTAAATATTTTTATCTAAGAACAAAGTTTAGATTATTGAACCTTAAAGGTCAATGAATCTTAATTACAATTAAAAGGGTTAACAAGGACACATGTTGACTGTGGGTGTAATTGAACTATCCATATCCATGAATTCAATTGTGATTTGCTGTCATTCGATATCTCCCATTTAATCGTAGTTAATCTTGGTTAAGCTTAATCAAACTAAAATTAATATATATTATAAAAAGGAGAATGATTGTTTGCCCGGATGCGTTCCATTGGATGGAATGCACACGCCTCCACGAGATGCCATGTGTCCCTTTTAACTTTTATAAATTGTGGTTAAGATTCCTTCACACCTAAGGTTCATCCATCTAACCTTAGTTTTTAGAAAAATAACCTAAAGTTAGTTAACACTCATTAACTGTGGTTAAGATTCACTCATCCCTAGGATTCATCCATCTAACCTTGGTTTTTAGAAAAATAACCATAAGTTAGTTAACACTCATTAATTGTGGTTAAGATTCACCCACCCATAGTAGGGGCGGAGCTATGAATTTTTCTTTGGGGGGCAAAAGTACATGTATTTAAAAAATTCATTGTTTTGTGAAAAAATCAAGCCTGTACAAATATTTAAGGGGTTGGGGGGGTTCAGTGGCATAGCCCCTCATAAATTTTTTTTTGATAGAATAATTATATACATAAAATTACTATATTTTTTATATTATACCTATAAAAATTTTACAAAATTTTGAGGGTCAAACTTCTAATATTAAAAAAAATATATACATTTTATGTAATTTTAGGGGCCACTATATATTAAACTTAGATACCATTTACCTTTTAAAAAAAACATACTTATGTAAGAGATCGAATCAAATAGCCAATTGTGATTGAACTTAGGGAGAATTCAATCATACCCACAAGGCAACATGTGTCCATTTTAACCTCAATTAATTATGGTTAAGATTCATAAATCATTGTGGTACAACAATATAATATTGGTTTCAGAAGGGAGAGTTCAATCATACCCACAAGGCAACACGTGTCCATTTTAACCTCAATTAATTGTGGTTAAGATTCATAAATACTTGGGATTCAACAATATAATATTAGTTTCAGAAAAGAAATATTAAAAAAAAATTAATCATAAGAGTTAAAATTTTTAACTAGAGTACAGAAAAATTAACATTAAGACACTAAACAAGATTAATCCTAAGTGTTAAAATTCTTAATTAGAGTTAAGAAAAATTAACATGTTTTACCAAGGTTATATTGTTGAACCCGAAGGATTTGTGAATCTTAACCACAGTTAATAAGGCCTAAGGTGCAATTGAAATCTCCAAGAGTTCAAATGCAATTGGATGTGATCCAAGTTCAATTCTTCTAAGTTTTCCAGAACTTACTTGCTAAAAAGTGAATTGGGGGAATACTATAAAAATATTGAGGGGGGAGGGGGGGTGTCTCACTATATTTGTACTAGCTTAAGAAAGGATTTCAAAAGGTTTAAGGGGCCATGCCCCCGGGGCTCCGCCCCTGACCCCTAGGGTTCATCCATCTATCTTTAGTTTTATTTTAAAATAAAAAAAGATTAACCTCATGTTAGTTAAATTTAATCATGATTAAAAAACAAAGGGAAATAGACATGCAGCGAACTGTGGGGGTGCACGTGTTCTGTTAGGTGGAACACGAGTGTGCAAAGTATCATTTCCCTTATAAAAATCAAGGTTACATGAATGATATAAAAGTAGTAAATTTTAACCACAACTAATTAATGTTAAAAGTGTATGGGAACCATTAAAATCGACATTGTATTTACATAGCAGAAATGCGTGATAAGTTAAACAAAATTTTTTATTTATTTATTTTTAATAGAGAGGGAAAATATGGGATAGAGGCTGAGGGAGAACTATAATCTGTGATACGCTGCTAATGTATGAGAAACTAACTAAATCGACGTGGCAGAAGCCGTCAGGCTATGCGTCGAGAAATCGACGGCCATAACTCCGGGAGCCAGCTAACTGAACTGACGCTACTCCTTAACCACGTTCTTAGTATCCTGCGGCAGTGAATGCCCTATTGCCCTGCCTTTAACATGCATGGTCATACACATGACACGCAGCATTGTATCCATGCAGGCCTGTCTATCGGTCTAGAACCAAATCCGATTCGGTTTAAAATCCAACACTCCAAATCCGATTAACATTAATATATCTAAAAAAAATATTTTTTTATTAAAAAAAATATTTTTTTATTAAAAAAAATTAAATATTATATATTTTTGTAAAATTAGATAAATATTATCATTATTATTTTATATTTTCTAATCAAATTACTATAGATCCAAACCTGATCCGATTATAATCTGATTCAAGATCTCGGATTCGTATTCAATCCGAAGATTTATAATTGGATTAAGAACCTATCTAATCAAATCAGATTTGGATTTGATTCAGATCAAGATCCAATCCATTGACAACTCTGAACCATGTTATATACAATTGGGTAAAAAGTGGAAGAGGATGAGATGAATGATGAGATTGAATCACAGCCAATCGTGATTGAATTTAGGGTGAGTTCAATCGCTCCCACAAGTCAACAAGTGTATCCTTTAACCCCTATTAACTGTGGTTAAGGTTTTCTAACCCTTAGGATTCAGTAATCTAACCTTAGTTTTCTTAAAAAAATATTAACCTTAAGAAAATTTTTAACTAGAGTTTAAAAAATTAAATATTAAAAAAAAAAAACTACCATTACATTATTGAACACTAAGGGTTTGAGAATCTTAATAACGGTTAATAAGGGTTAAAGGGAACACGTGGAACTCTCCCCGAAATTAATCGCAATCGGTTGTGATCTGATCTTATGAATGACATACATGACATCTGGAGGAATGCATGCATGGCATCGATGATTACAAGTTGTGTCATGAATCATGATGATAACGTCTCTTTTTCATAGAAATAAATGATTAAAATCGAAAGAGATCTCACTAAGACTGCGCAGCCATAGCCGCCATACCTCCGTTACCCTCCGTCTCCCTTTTCATGGGGCATGACATTTATTATAATTTTAATTTCTAGAGAGAGAGAGAGAAAGTAACTCTACAGGACGGAAATCCCAAATCCTCTACAATGATCAAAATCAGAAAGAGACGATTTTAGAGAGAGAAAAGCCCAAAACATCGGGTATTTATACGCACCATTAGAGCCCTTATCCTCTCCCATGATGAAACCACTCAGTACCTAATAATAGCTAAGAGAAAGTAGCATTCCAACAGTTTTTTCTTTTTTCTTCCCCTGGTTTCTACTCCCAAAGCCTTTCCTCTGCTTTGCTTGCTTCTACGTGATTCAGGCGATTCTGCTGATTAGTTTCTCTAAAAAATCTATGTATTCTCAGTGTAAGACTATTTGAAAAGGATTCGTTCTGTTCTTTCGTTGGTTTTGGTGGGGTTTACGATGGGAGAACAAGGAGTTCTTGTAGTGAGAGAGTTCGACACTTTGAAGGATTGTTCAGGGGTGGAGGAAGTAGAGAGAAGGTGCGAGGTAGGTCCAAGCGGCAAGATGTGTCTCTTCACAGACCTCCTCGGTGACCCCATTTGCAGAGTCCGCCATTCTCCCTCTTTTCTCATGCTGGTATATATATATATATATATGTTTCTTCATTTTCATATTCTTTTCTGTGAGAAAGGTTTCTGGGTTGTTAATGGAGTACTTACCATATCAGGTAGCTGAGTTAGATGCTCAGAAAGAGATCGTGGGCCTTATTAGAGGTTGCATCAAAACCGTTACTTGCGGCAAAAAGCTCCCCAGAAATGGAAAGAACACCAAAAACCCCCTCCCCATCTACACCAAACTCGCCTACATCTTAGGCCTTCGCGTCTCTCCTTCTCACAGGTATTCATTCCATTAAATTTATTTTACAGATTTTTAACAGAAAAGAAGATATTTTTACGACACCCATTACTGTTTTTGATTAGGAACTGGAATTTTTTTTTCATATTTTTTCCCTGGTAACTGCACCAATTCAGGAGAATTGGTATTGGGTTGAAGCTGGTTTGTAGAATGGAGGAGTGGTTTAGAGAAAATGGCGCCGAGTACTCGTACATGGCGACGGATAGCGACAACCAGGCTTCGGTTAAGCTCTTCACCGAAAGATGCGGCTATGAAATGTTTCGAACCCCGTCTATCTTGGTCCAACCCGTTTTCGGCCACCGAGTCAGAATCCCCAAACGAGTCACCATCTTCCAACTCGGTCCCTCCGAAGCTGAATCACTCTATCGCCGCCGATTCTCCACCACCGAGTTCTTTCCCCGCGACATCGACTCAGTCCTCAATAACAAACTCAGCCTCGGCACTTTTCTCGCCGTCTCCGTCGGATTGTTTAACCCCGGATCATGGCCCGGTGTAGACGGCTTCCTGTCTGACCCGCCCGAATCGTGGGCGGTTTTGAGCGTTTGGAATAGTAAAGAAGTTTTCACGTTGGAAGTCCGGGGTGCTTCACGAGTCAGACGCGGACTCGCAAAGACTAGTCGGGTTGTGGATCGGGTTTTACCCTGGCTGCGCATACCGTCGGTGCCAGAAGTGTTTCGGCCATTCGGGTTTCTTTTTTTGTACGGGTTGGGAGGGGAGGGACCCGATGCGGTGAAGATGATGAAGGGGTTATGTGGGTTCGCACATAACTTGGCCAAGGAACGGGGGTGCAGGGTAGTGGCGACGGAGGTGTCGAGTCGGGAACCACTCAGGTTAGGAATCCCACACTGGAAGAGACTATCTTGCGCGGAGGATATTTGGTGTATGAAACGATTAGGGGAGGACTACAGTGATGGGTCGATTGGGGACTGGACCAAATCCGCACCGGGTCTGTCCATTTTTGTTGATCCGAGAGAGTTCTAGGTGAAAAAAAAAAAGCTTTTTCCTTTGTTACTGTTTTTTTTTTGGCAGTGTTGTAACAATTTTAGGGGAATGGAGAAGGGTAACAATAGAGGGGAGGGAGGGGTGGAATGTTTTTGTGTAATGGGTATGTGTATATCAGTATATCCTACACCTTTTTTTGTGTAAAATTGATGAGAATTGGTTATCTTTTGGCGAGTTCAGATGGACAACAACGCTTGTAGAATTGATGAGAATTGGTTATCTTTTGGCGAGTTCAGATGGACAACAACGCTTGTAGATGCCCGTTTGTGTCTTGAGAACATGTGGGGCCCATCTTTTGTTGATGCGGGGTCTACCTTTATTGAATGTGGGGCATGTTTTCAGGACACAGATGTGAGCGTTCTTGCCCATCCGAATTCTCTTTTTGCATTTCTTTCCTCATTTTGAGCCGTTGCTATTAATGGGACGAAAAAGGAATATGGAGTGCTAGCCTAGCTCTTAGCTAACCAACTGTCAACTTGTTAAAAAGTGTGTGCTTTAATGTTAAAAAATGTCTTGCATGATTGATTTTGGAAAACTTGGTTAACTGACACAAGCCTGAGAGCAAGAATAACCCTCCTCAAAAAGAGTTTTGAAGAGGCTAGAATTTAGCCCTTCCTACGTATGTTTGTTGACTTTATAAAGCCTGGTATGAGCTTAAGCAGATTCCACAGGCTTGGTTTTATGATGGCCCATCTAAATTAGTTTGTGCTATTAAGGCTGGGTGATATTGGTAGAATGATGGTATTATTATTATTATTTGCTTTGAGTTTGGTAGCGCAAATGTGAGCAGTTTGGGTGCTCTTCTCATTAACCATTTTTTTACTAGAAAGGCATCATAAATCACTTCCAAGGGAAACTTTTATCAATCTATAGATGACTTATGATCTTCTCCGGTTGGTGTTGGCAATGAGACTGCTAGCTCTAATCAGAAGGCGCCACACAATTCTTTTTGCATGCTTACCAAGTAAATGCACATAAATCAATGCTTAGATTGGTGTGAAGGGGTGTGTGGAATCTTCCACTTGGATGTTGACGGTTTTCTCGCTAACTAGAGAAGATCCTAAGTCTTCAGAGATAAACCACTCTTACGAGCATTCCTAGCAGCCTCACCAAATTTTACCTATCAAAATAGCCAAAACTCACAAAAAGTTGTCTTTTTTAGCCACTTTTATAAAACACTCCAACAGTCTCACCATTTTAACAAAAAAAAGAAAAGAAAAACAATATTTTATTATTTGTGTGTTAAAACGAAAAAAGGAAGGGAGAGAGAAACATTATTTTATTGTTTGTTTGAGACCACAATAAAAGGAGAGAGAAACCTTTATTTTATTATTTGTGTGGGCCCACAAAATGGAGGAAAAGTGAAATTTTAACTTTGGTGAGTGTCTTGTAACTCACCAAACTTGGTGAGTACTGTACAGTCACCAAACCCAAATATTTATTTTATTGAGTTTTGGTGAGGTTGTTGGAGAGAGTTTTTAGCACTTTTTAGGGTTATTTTGATGAGGCTGCTAGAAATGCTCTAATGAGGAACACCCCTTTGCCATCTTAATTACAAGGTTGAGTAATTGTTATTTTTGTGAATGGACATTAGTGAATTGGTGGGTTCTTTTGCTGGGGAAAAAAATAATGGGTGCCTATTTGGTTGCTTTTGAAGGGATTAATGTAGGGATTTTAATGAGTAGTTTTAGCTTTTTGGTTGTTGTGAGTTGAGAGAGTTTAAATTAAGAGATTAACTATCAACAGGAGCTCCGGTTGAATATCAACTGGAGCAACCCAAAAAATTACCTTGGGCAATGTTAATTTGGTAATTATGAACATAAAGAAGGGTGTGTTTCAAAACTGTCATTTTTCCATAAATACCCCTTCCCATGACATTGTTTGGGTTGCTCCGCTTGACTGTTCAACCGGAGCTCCCGTTGTTGATAGCTAATCTCTTAAATCAAAAGCCTTTTGTTTTCTTCAATTTGGTGGTCGAGGAATGCTAAGCATACTCTCTCACTCGCTTGTTTTCTTCAATTATACTTTTCTTATCGTTAACATTATGAATTATTCCTCTTCCTCAATGATTCCATTCATCAATATGGGTCATTTCTGCAGTCAAATCATCTTATTTGCGGTTTGTCTCTAATCATATTTGATGTTTATGGGAGGGTTTAGGGCAGGGTTTACGGCTTTGACAAGACAGAGGATTTTGCTAACCCCACTCTCCCCTATTATACTCTCCTTTTCGGCACAAGACGTGGATTTTACGGTGGGGCCCACAATCAAATGACACAACACCCCTGTCTTCTTGCCCCCAAAGATGGGGAGAGTGGGGCTAGCACTCTTATAAGACAATATGGCCCGACTATACGTTATAACTAGTGATGAAAATGACCAATTTTGCCCCCCATCTCTTTATATTATATTTCTGATGTACCACCCTGATTGTAATGCATTTCAGTCATCCTCGATGAAGAGGAAACCTCTTGTAGATTATTCCTTACCATCCCCCTGAAATGCAAGGACAAGCACACCTTGTATTGTGCACTCATTTTGAAGTATTTGTATGAGGGGTGGCAATGCGGCCGGGTTGGGGTTGGCCCAAGCTCACCCAAACGTTTAAAATCTTAGCCCAAGCTCAGTCCGAGCACTCCAACCCAAGTTTGGCTCACAAATAACATTGTGCTCGGGGCTAAGTTTGGGCTGGCCCAAATTAGTCAAATTGTGGGCTGAGTTTGGTTCACCCTTTCTTCCCTTCTCTAGATTACAGCCTTTGTTTTTTTCTTGTGTGTGCAATAGACAGAATGATAAATTGAGAATGTTTGTGGTTAGGGACTACCTTTGGATGTAATCCAATGGTTTGCTAAGGTAAGGGTTACTATAATATAAATTAGCAGTTCGTGTCAGGCTGAGCTAATGACAGTCTAAGCTCAGTCCAAAATTTACTTCTGGCCTAAAATTCAGCCCAACCCAAAGTAAAGAAAGCTCAGCCCACCCAAACTTTGGGTGGTCCATGGCTTAGGGCCAGTCCAGCCTGATAGCCACCCCTAAGTATATTGTTATTGAAACAAAATCCTCTAAAATCCGGTTATCACCTCTTGAGGTTGCCACGTGTCTCCTTTGACACCCCTTAACTATAGTTAAGATTCACCCACCCCTAGGGTTCATAAAGTCATCCTTGGTTTTTAGATAAAAATATTAATTCTTTTTTAAAAATTAAAATACTGTTTTTAGGGTTTTTTTAATATTAAAATATTTTTAAAAAGAATTAATATTTTTTTCTAAAAACCAAAGATGGGTGGGTGAATCTTAATCACAGTTAAGGGGTGTCAAAAGGAACATGTGGCGACCTCAGGGGTGATATCACCGTAGAAGATTTGGATTCATTGTTATTCTTCCTGGGTTTGCACTAAACAAGGTGTGAATGATAAGGTGGATGGTTTGTCCCATAATTAGGTATATGCTTCATACGGAGCAATGGAGCATGCGCTGCGATAATCCAACCCTCCCGCATTACAACTTCGCCATGGGCACGCACCCAAGGGTTACCTTGGGGTGCCACTAATACATGGTGGTGGTTGCCAGCAGGGACGGAGCCAGGTGGGGGCCTGTGGGGGCACGTGCCTCCACTCAAATTTTGAAAAAACTTTATTTTTATTTTTATTTTTAAATGCATGCATTGCCATTGAATCACAGCCAATCGCAATTGAACTCGGGAAGAATCGAATCGCACCCATAGGTCAACATGTGTCCCTTTTAACCCCTATTAACCATAGTTAATATTCATTAACCCGTAGGGTTCAACAATATAACCTTGGTTTCTTAAATAGTATATTAAAAAAATTAACCTTAGGGTTATGAAATTTTAACCATAGGGTTTAAATTTTTCTATAAAAAATCAAGGTTAGATTGATGAACCTTAAAAGTTAGTGAATCTTAATCATGGTTAATAGAGATTAAAAAAGGACACGTGTTGACTTGTGGGTGCGATTGAATTGTTCCCGAGTCCAATCATGATTGGCTGTGATCCGATTTCACCTTGGGAATGGGGACATGAACTCAGGGAGAGTTCAATCGCTCCCACAAGTCAACACATGGCCCTTTTGACCTCAATTAATTGGGCTTAAGCTTCACGGACCCTTGCGGTTCAATAATATAACATTATATATATATATTTTTTAAATAATAATAAATATTAATCCTAAGATTTTAAATTCTTAAATTGAGTTAAACAATTATACTATATTTTCAACTATTTAATAGGTATAGCCATCAAGCAAATGGGCAACGTTCCTTGAACTATTGAAAAAAAAATATGTCTTCTATAACGTGTTATTTAACTATTTTGACTGGACATAGCCATGAGGCAATGGTGTAAACAAAGAAAAACAATAATAGTAAGATATGTACCAAATAAATTAGCGAAATGCCCCCAAAAACTTAGTCATAAAAAAAAAATTCGGGGCCTACGCCCCAAACCCCCATCCTCCTTAGATTCAAATTATTTTGTATCGGCCTAATAATTTTCCACAAATCTATCAACAATTACTATCATTTTTAATGAACCATTGTGTGCCCCCACTACTAGAAAATCCTGGCTCTGCCCCTGGTGGTTGTTGGTGGTTGGTGGTGGTGATAGTTATACACCAGCGACACATAACACCAACCAAAAGGAACTACACTTTTTCATCATTGACCGCGAAAGAGAACCTCCTTTTGAGGAGTTCCAACTTCCAACTAAATGATGTACTTTTCCGGTTCTTTCATTAATGCTCCGTTTGTTTTGATGTAAAATAAGGGAAAACAAATGAATTTCACAGAAAATATCATTTTTCGGACATAATTTCTATAAGACAATTGACATTTTCTGCGAAATTCATTTGTTTTCCTTTATTTTACTTCAAAACAAATGGAGCATTAATGAAGCATTGAAATATGCCTTAAAACCAACTTAGATGGTTACTTAGGCCTACAATATGAATGTGTCGATTGCGTCGTGAAATTTGATCAGTGAGATACCTTTTTTTTTGGGTTGAAAGTGAGACTTTGGGCTGAAAGTGAGACACATTGACCTTAGGAACTTTCAACCTTTTTTTTGGTCTTAAACTTTCAACCGTAAACCTGAATTTTAAAAAGGGACTAAAGTTCGATTATGTCACACTAATTAGTTAGATGATAGTAGCCATTTCGGTACCATCTTGAAGTTGAAAAAAAATAATAGATCATTACTTAAGGAGTACAATGTGATTTAACAAAGAATCCTTGACCTAAAAAATTTCAAACACTAACCCTATGTTTGGTTGTCGAGAAAATAAATAAAAACATAGAAAAGAAAAGAAAATTAAACAAAACACAACTAAAAATAGTATTAGAAATCCAGTTTTTTTTTTCATTTCCATGATTTTCATGTTTTCGTTTATTTTCTCAACAACCAAACATAGCAAGGTGTGTTCGTTTGGTAAGAAAGTGAGGGAAATGAAAAGAAAAGTATGTTTTCTTGTACTTTTCTTGTGTTTGGTTTACAAGAAACATACATTCATTTTCTTGCACTTTCGTAATTGCGACAAACTTTCTCCTGAAAACTTCATTCATCTTTTGATGGTTATTTTGCAAGAAAATTTAAGTTTCTTTTCTTTTTCCTTTCTTTTCTTTTCTTTCGCCCACTTTCTCACCAACGGAACGCACCCTAAGGCTAATCCTATATCAAATAAAGAGGAAGAGGGGGGGTTTAAAGCAGGGTTAGGCAAGTTTTGATTGAGAAGTCTCATCCTCAAGTCTCTTATCAAAGAAAAAAAGGGTTTAATAGGTGATTCCCTCTTACCCATTTCTTTCTTTGGTTGACTTCAAAAATTCATGTGGTTTAGATATTATGGGGAGAAATTAGCAGAGGCCATAATAGTCAAAATTGGTTGGCTTTGTTTTTTAACTTATGTGTTAATTCTCTTTCAATCAGTAGCTTTAATAATAGTTAAGTCATTTTTTATGGATTAGTGAGGTCTCCTTTGTGGACTTAAAAGAGGAAGTGTTGTTTGGTAGAATAGGATGTGAGTAGAGAATCTCACAGAACCTTCATTAAGAGCATCTTTAGGCATCTACTTGGTGTTGTGCATCTTTTTCTAAGTGGGGTTTTCCTTTTGAAGTGATTTAATATTCATCTAATTGTTAATTTTGGAGCAACCCACATTGATGATAGAGTTGTGATGGATCTAGATTGGGACTAGTGGTGCACACAAGGTCAGGGCCAGGCTCAGTACAAGCACAGTCCAGGGTTTAATGAGCTTGCAGAAAGTGCGCCGGAAAAGATCTAAATATTATATTCATCTAGAAGAAAAACAAAAATTGCATTTTCATTATGGTCTGACAAACCGACAATTACTTAAATACATTGGTAAGATATGCTAGATTCCACCAAGTATACAAATGGAATCTAAGTACTTAACCATACATGTCCTCCAATTATATCTTCTAAATCGTCTACACTAACAATCCATCCTCCTCTGAGGGCGAAAGAAAATGAACCCACCTTGCTGGGCTCGAAGGGCTAAAACAATCCAGTGCCGTCCAGACAAAGGGCCATTAATTTCATATGGTCCTAACTATCTTCTATTTAAAGTTAGGCTTTTCTGGTTGTTTGGCTTAAAAAAGCATTTAGAAGAACCCCCCAGGGGATTGATTCAAGAAGGGCTAGGGGTGCAAAACAAGCCATTGAGAGGGTTAGGAAATGTGCCAATTGTCTCATATTTACTAGGATGATAGTATTAGGACTACTGAATGTTTCCCATCAGTTAAAACTGTGCTAAAAAATTAGTTTTGTTTGAAGTTTTCTTTTACTAAAACTAGAATTGGTTAGTTCCGCTTAGGGGTGCCAATGGTCCAGGATTGGGCCTGTATTTTTTAATAGGCCTGTCCAAGTGAAGCCCATTTACGAGAGGTTTTTGAGGTCCCAATTTGACACTTCCAATCTCCTGTATCTATTGTATTGCTGTGCCAATTTACAGGACAAACTGAGTAATGGAGCCCTTTTGGCCAACAACTCCATGAACCAACAATAAAAAAGGCAAACAAAAATATTAGCTTATAAACCAGAAGTGCAGCATTTCCCTTTTCCTTATGGTGCAACAAAACTGGGTCAAATTCAAACCCATAATCAAAGAGGAAAAAAGGGAAGAAAAAAGAAAAAAAAAACCTCCAATCTCTTGGTGAACAAGTGATCAGAAGACCTCACCAACAATAATTTTAAGCTCTTCTTCAACCTTATGCTTCTTTTTCTCAAGTCCCAGTGACTATTCCTGCTTTTGATACCATGTCAACTGGAAGATGTCAGTGGTTCTAACTTCCTACTGTCAAGGAGTAGAGAAAAACCAAAACTCCACTTCTCTCAGTATCTTCTCAACTAAGATACAGAATTCCTCCTATTTCTGGAAGGTGTAGATTTCGATTCTTCCGGGTTGGCAGAACCAGGGCTCTCAGATGTATCAGAGCTGCTATTCTCACCTTTATTTGACCAGAGTTTTGTAAAGACCTTCCCCGACATGAGTAATCCTTTCATTTTGCTATATGCAGCTTTGTCAACACTATTTTTAGTACCCTCAACCTTATCTCTCTCATTCCCTCCCCCTCCGTCTCCCAACCTCAGGGTAGCAAGCTCTCCCCTTAGGGCCTTGAGCTCCTCAGCTGTCGGCACAGCATCCCAGTCCTCCTCTGTGTTGGTTGTTGCAGATCTTGAACTCCCGTGGGACCCACCATTCTCCCGTAAGTGAGGAGCCCTAATATCCCCGGGCAGGTCCGGCGTGCTGCCGCCAGCAGATGATGTGGCAGACCTGACTTGCTCAAAGAAAAGGATCTGCACCACTACCCTCAAAGGGAGCCGCTCATTTTGCACAGCGTGCATGCATGCGTCCACAGAGAGCTTCTTGCAGTCCATCAATCTGCATATTCTCTTTCTTTCGCTCTTGCTGATCGCAGGGTGCTCCTGCATCGAAACACAATCAGATTGATACAGTCAGCAGGCACTAGGCTCCATGCATGTAGAAGTGGTAAATTCAGATGTTTGTACATTTTCAAATTATCAATTCATCCATTAAAAAGGAAATGAAAAAAGAGGATTATTAGGGTCATGATGTGGGAGACGCAATACTCCTCACCAGTTGTACTCGAGCAACACATGAAGGAGACCTGAACCAACCATTTGAGGATTCCTCCTTCAAAATCTCCCAGGACAAAACATCAAAACCTAAATCAGACGATCTTAACCATCTAATCTATCGTGTTCCTTTCTGGGTCGAAAAGAAATATGAAAAATGTCTAGAAGAAATTTTACAGATTAGATGACTCAGATCATCTGACTTCTGAGAGATGATTTTGGAGCTACAAAATCTCCTTGGTGGACACTGGATATATATACACCAAACTTGGAGGAATGAGAGGCTTTCTTCATTTCTCTTATCCTATTGGAAGTATTCCCTGGAGAAAAAATGCATAAACGTTCTTTGATGACAACTGGCAAGAATAACTGAACATAGGATATAGGGCCATTTGTAATCTAGGCCTACGAGCACATCTCCTAGGTTTTAAAGAACAGTTCTAAGTTGCTTAACGGGTCTAGCCAAAACCATTATATAACGAAACCAGTCCAGTCTACATGATGCTACATTCTGTTGCTAAAAATCTACTTGCCTAAATTACACTCAACATGTATAAAACATTGTTTGGTATTATATAATGGGTTGGATACTTCCATAACAGTTACGGAATAGCTGTTGGGTAACGGTTTCAGCAATTTTTAATCACGAATATCCCGAACTAATGATCAAGATGGGAAACACGGGATGCTCCCTACTGATTACACCCTATGCAACCATATTCAATAGGACTTGCACGAATAAATCATCAATATGCCCATACTAGGGATATTGGCATATAATTCGTGTATTTATCTTGTGCATGTCCACTTTTTAAAGATCAGTGGCATCTATTGGTCAGATGAGTCTCATCAATAGAAAATCTCAAGAACTCAGGATCGTTCAAATGTTACAGTCAAGAGTAAACTTTGAAGTTACAGAATCTCACCTTGAGATACATGTCAATGGCCCGGTAAATTCCATCATGAGTCGATCTTGAGAAGCCCGATACTAATTCTGCAAGATTGATGAACTTTGACAGAGGGAGATTGGGATCCCGTGCAATTTCAGTAAGGTAGCCATCCACTAGCCTTGTCACCATAAGCTTGGAAGCATCCAAAACCAACCCCGGGCTTCTTATCTTCTGAAGTTCAACGGCCACTAGTGGGTCAGTCGAAGCATTTTGTTCCTGCATTGTAAACTCTGCAACTAGGTTTTGTACTATATCAACATCATACATTGTAATTTCCCCTGTCGGAGCTTGAATCAAAAGATCAGTCACTGAAGCTTCCTCCAGCTGCTGGCCTATTCTCCGCACCAGCTCTTTCTTCCCCATCTCTCCAGAATCCAGCAAGATCACCGCTTTTAACAAGTTGAGCAAGAAACCACAGGGGACACTGCCTTTCTCTGTGGGCAACAGCCACACAATGGTATCCACCAATGATCGGTTCTTTACAGCATCACCACCCTGGACCATACCCTTGCCAAAATTTGGCAACCTTCTCATTGCATATGCTTTCAAGGCTTCTCCAATTACGTCACCGGACACTCTCCCTTTGGTTTTGACAGTCACTATGACCCGCTTATATAAATCAATCTCGAGCTCGCACAGATCCTCTACCCACCAGTCCTTTGGAACCATCTGATGCTTTCCAACGCCGTTCCAGTGTGGGTCATTCCCATTCTCCGATGGGAGTTTTTTCCGATTATAGGTGTAGGACCATTCCACTTTGGAAGTGTCAATGCAAGCCTTGGAAGCTATGGAGTCAATGCAGTGGCTGACCACCTTCAGTTCCTCACACCAGGGCAGCAATGATTTGGTAGTCTGAAGAACAATGATCGAGTCTTTCCAGCTGCGGAAGATGCTGGAGTTGAGGAAGACTTCAATTTTGTAAATGAGGTTCCCTTTCTCAATGGTCTCATTCATCTCTAGGTACTCTGCCGCGCAACGAGCCGCAACCACATTGTAAGCACTGAGGGTGACTGTCATACCATAACAGAACTTGGCACATATTTCAAAGGCAGCAGAACCACCAGGAATGTCATGGATGTGGACTTCATCAGTGTCTTCCTCATTTGTTGTCGCTACCAACTTCTGCAAGCGGGCACTCTTGGACAAAAGGGGAAACTACAGAACCAGCATTTTCAGTGTATCAGTATTGGTGTTCCAATAGACAGTTACAGAACACCTTAATAATAGTGGGACCTATTTGGTAACCTATGAGCAGCCATATCAAATCGCCTTTGAAGATTGAACTGGTGGATCCCCCAATCCAAGGAGTTTGAATGTGTTGAGGTAGCAATAAGATTATTGCATTTATTCTTTACTTCCATGAACATAGTTCCAACACCAGAGGTTACAGGATTCACACTACTGGAACCTACGGGATACTTTAATAAGATAGCTTGAAAGTTCTAAGTGTTTCTGAGTACATATTCTAGCATGCATACATGAATAGCCTGAACCAAATCAAAAAACAGAAAAACGGTATTAACATGATGAGCTTTTTGAGTCAAGGATAGGCTCTCTGGTTATAAGAAAGACGAAAAATTTCACCCATGAAAGTTCTTGTGCCACTCCTGGAATCCAAGAGTCTCGAGGCATATAAGAAAATTGATGGTATTTCAATTATTTTGCATATAAGAAGGTTGACGGTATTTCAATTGTTACTTAAATTTAACTATTGTTCAAGTTGCAAGGAACAGCTATGGTGGCTGAAATCCCTCTCTCCCTCTCTCAATCTATAACCGTGTTTGTTCATATATGTGCATGTGAGTTATTGGATTGTCCTACCTTATGTAGATAAAACTTCACATCCCCCACATTAACGATGATGTCAGTTGCCAACTCAGTTGCCACATACCTGCACACAGGAATGTTCCTCTGATCATGTTAACAGATGATATGTGATTAAATACATGTTTACGTAATTGCATATATCAAATAATTACAAGAGTTTTTTTTTATTATAAATAATTACAATAATATTAAGGACTCAAACAAAACGAAAATACAGGCAGACAAATTACAAACCGAGATTACCATTGGGGAAGGAAAATATCTATAATAAAATTTACATTTTTTGGTCCAAATAGAATTGTCTTTCGCATTCTTATATCAAATGTTTGTACCACTGTAACTTGATTAAAATATTGCACAATTTATTTAGTAAGAAGCAGGATACAAGAAAAATAAAGTGAAAGAGCCTTCCAAATAACAAGAGTCTACTGTAACGGAATTAGGATAACATGTTCCTTCCATTGTATCTTGATTAAGATATTGCATACCTCATTCACTAAGAAGTAAGATACAAAAGATATAAAGTGCAAGTTCCTTCAAATAACAAGAATCTACCATGAACCTGAAATTTTCAAAGATGTCTTACATGATATAAGAAACCAAAAATTCAGTGTTTTATAATATTTAAAATAGACAGAAGAAAAGGACTTTGACAGATGCAGTCAATGATTAATCCATCTGCTAGATGCAGGCATCAGATAGATAATTAAAAGGCTGCTTTTATGATAGCAAAGGTGAATCCACCTTGAAGTTTGCATGGAGCACTGGAACTGAAGAAAGCCTGCCAAATGACAGAACTAGGGAGCAGATAACAATGATAGTGTTACAGAGATTTTTCTGATAGCTGTTGTAGAACACTTTCCTCGATCATGTATATTTTTTGTGACAGTTCTGACTTGATTTTAACATAGAAGGGGAAAATCAATCCAAAAGGAACTCCAGGAAGAACAGATCTGAATGCAAGAAGATCATACGATAGTACAACTT
Source organism: Tetracentron sinense (assembly GCA_015143295.1). Taxonomy (NCBI): domain Eukaryota; kingdom Viridiplantae; phylum Streptophyta; class Magnoliopsida; order Trochodendrales; family Trochodendraceae; genus Tetracentron; species Tetracentron sinense. The sequence continues at coordinate 26,515,633 of CM026574.1, forward strand.
GAATAAAGTAGCAATCTCAATAAAGAGACTTTTAGGTCAAGAAACACATGGACTGTGATGGTCCTAGCCTAAATTTGAGTGTCAGAACCGGAAATAAAAACAACCGTTAACAACAGTGGAAGTGTTATGCTTGCATCGTACTAAACATTGCTCCAGTGAATCATAAGTACTAGATGCAAGAGCAGTTTGTTAGGAATAATGGCGGGGGAAAATGATAAGCTTGAGAACCAAGAAATTGGTTTTTCTTTTAAATTGTTAGCAAGTCCAGACGGTGAAGCCGTGTTTCTGCGACTACCTGATTTTGCTTTGAAGAGCAAGAACATTAAAATGCTGAAGGGATTTTTTTTTCCTCTAAGAAATGCTGAAGGAATCTTGAGAGGAAAAAAATAAGTGAGGACAGAAGTTAACTGCTTATGGATAGTATGATGTATAAGAGAAAATCTTGATTGAGCACAAAGGACGCTTCATGGTAGGACTTGACATTTCGATCAGTAAACACATTCCATTAATGGCATATTGGACCAAACATATCCATGTTTCTTTTGTTTCCCTGTGATTATGACACAATGAACCTAAAGGGAAAGGAAGATCTCATGGGTTCCTCCTTTGGCATACTCTCTCTCTCTCTCTCTCTCTCTCTCTCACATACACACACACACAAATAGCATTTAAGACAACTCAAAAAAAATAAACATATAAATCCCTAGGTTGTGAAGTGCTTGTAACCACTTAATTCCCTACACGAGGCTCCAATTCGAATTAAAATAAAACTGGGAGAAGAAAGCAAGTTGGTCTTCCAACCGACACTTGTTATTTATTTTTTTAACTAAGTCAACATTTGGATATCTTTTTTTTATCGGTAAACATTCGGATATCTTAATCAGTAATGGTGCATAGTCATGCATTGCTGACATGTCAAGTGTCACCACGTGGATGCAGGGACTCCTAGGAAGTGGTAGACCATTCATTAAAAGGCTTGGGAGGAGCATATGCTTTGGTTAGAGGTCCAAGGGAGAGGATCTTTAGTGGACTCTATTAACTCAAGTACCAAACAAAAACCCACATGAGTTTTTTACCTTTTAGGTTAGCAGAAAAGTATGAACAGGACAGGAAGAGGAAGCTTAATTACATCTACCCATTAAAGGTCAAATCTACTCAAGAGTTCCTCAATCCAACAAGTCTACCCATCAAGTCAAGCTTAATTGCATCTAGCAATTAAAGTAACTTCATTAGAGAACTAATGTTCATCTGTGGAGGAGGGGAGAATTTTTTTTGTTGGCATGAGTTCGTCAGGCTACGGGCTTAGGCGCCCAAGGGGTCTACTGCCTCAGGTCAACTGGAGACCTTGACAACACTGCCAGAAACAACATCTTGGAGAGACTTTTTGCAACAAAAAGTCACCCCTGGCCCTAGGTTGTAAAGCATCATTCCCAGATCAACTGAGTCAGACTGTGTTCCCGTAATATCACAATCCAACAAGTCTACTGATAAAAGAAAAACTTTTCTAAATTCAAACCTTAACCATTTTCAAGAAATAGTTAACTAGTGTTCTGCCTTCCAGTGATTTTTTACATTTTCATGAGTCAATTTCCATTTCATGGGTGACCACCGTCTCTTGAATCATTGCTTCATGAAGTGGGTATGATCAAAATTTTCTCCATCGACATCATGCTTTTCAAAGCAGGTTATAATATTTGTCTCATACATTAAGAAGGAACTCATTGCAATAAGTGTGCTACCCTTATGTTTGTTAAGAGATATTTTAGGCAGTTTATGGCGTAGTAAAAATTACTTTCAAGCGGAATCTTTTTTTTTGTTTTCATTCCAAAATAGTTGGCCAAAAAACAAGAAATTGCCCACTTGAGCAAACAACATTCAGGCTCCACTCAAGTTTTTAAAAGGGAAAAAAATAAGTTTAAAAAATGACACAATTTATAGTAACATTGAGATAGATTATTGTAATGATTTAAATTGGGTGTTTGTATTTGTTTAGGAGGAAATGGTAAAACCCTGATAAGCAAAAGAGCAGAATTATCACCAACCAATACCTTATCCCAAATATTTTGAGGTCGGCAACATGAATTTTGTTCCACCATTCCTTTCTATTAAGAGTCATAGCTTCGGTTAAGTCGTGTGTTATCAGATCTTTTCTCGCTAATTCCATCCACGCCATTTTTGGCCATTCTCTCTCCTTTTATAGCCTTCAACTTACAACAATTCATTTCTTCTTACTGAAGCCATTAGTGGTTTTCTATGAACGTGTCCAAATTATCTCAACCGACTCTCCCTCATATTATCATTAATTGTAGTAACTCTCAGATTCTCTCGATGCACTCATCTCTAATTTTGTCTTTCATTGTTTTCTCACTCATTCATCCCAAGTTTCCAACATCCTCATCCTAGCTACACTAATTCTTACTATATTGTTTCTTAGTAGCCCAACATTATGCTTCATATTTATTAAAACATAGTTCGTTTTATCGTTGTCTAATAAAATTTTCATTTTAGCTTGATCAGAATGCGTCATTTAAATAGCACTTCTCTACTTTAGCCAGCCAACTCTAATTCTATGGGAAACATCCTTTTCAATCTCTCAATAATTATAAAAAATTAAGCCAAAATATCAGAGCTAGTCACTTTAGGGTATCTCTTGGCCATCTATCTTAATAATCGTCTCCACCCTATATGTATTCTTACTATTGTTGCATTACATATATTCTTTCTTGGTAGGACTTATTTTGAAACCTTAGATTCTAATGTATTCCTCCACAATTTTAGGTACCCATTACCCCTTCTTTAGTTTCATCCATTAACACAATATCATCTGCAAATAACATATACCAAGGGACCTCTTTTTGAATATAAGATGTCAATTCTGTAAACACCCCAATTTTGCACCCCCTTAATCTATTTGCACACCTCTAAAAACCATTTTAAAAACCCTCTTTTCAGGTACTTCGATTTTCAAAAACTACCCCTAGGGTGAAAAATGACTAAAATGCCCCTAGGATGAAAAATACCCAAAATACCCCTGAAAATGTGCTAAAAAGTTTTCATTTGGTTCAAAATGATTTTACAAATTTTTTATGAATTTTGGCTATTTTTATGATTAAATTGGACTTAAAATGGTAGAAAATGACCAAAATGCCCCCTAGAGTGCAAAATGACCAAAATGCCCCTAAAAAGTTCTGAAAAAAATCATGTTTATCTAAAATATTATTCTGGATTTTACCAGTTCAATTTTGACTATTTTAATATAGTAAATCGCGCCCTTTAAAAAGGCGCGGGCACTATTCTGAAACCCTATAAATACCCCCCCTCTCTTCCTTCAAAAATCATCCATTTCACTCCTCTCTCCTTGGTTTTTCGAGTTCCCTTTCCGAAACACTAATTTTTTAGTTTTTTTGGAGAATCTCTCTTTGTCCGAAAGTTAGCCGTACTTTCGGGCAGGTAATCCCTCTATCCCTAGTCTTGCTTTCAAGTTTTAGTTTTAGTTTTATTAAATTGTTTAATTTCTAGTTTTGTCTTTAATTTCTAGTTTAGACTGCTAAGCCTCACCTAGCCGAACCTCTGCCCAAATTCCAGTTCAAATATAACCCCGCCTAGTCGAACCTCTACCCAAATTCCAGTTCAAATATAGCCTCGCCTAGTCGAACCCCTGCCCAAATCCCAGTTCAAATATAGCCTCGCCTAGTCGAACCTCTGCCCAAATCCCAATTCAAAGATAGCCTCGCCTAGTTGAACCTCTGCCCAAATCTCAGTTCAAATATAACCCCGCCTAGTCGAACCTCTGCCCAAATTCCAGTTCAAATATAGCCTCACCTAGTCAAACCTCTGCCCAAATCCCAGTTCAAGACTAGCCCTGCCTAGTCAAACCTTTACCCAAATCCTTGTTCAAAACTAACCTTGTCTAGTCAAACCTCTACCCAAATCTCTGTTTAAAACTAGTCTTGTCTAGTCAAATCTATGCCCAAAAACCCTAGTTAAATCCTATTTAAACCCTAGGTAAATCTCAGCTTAACCCTAGTTAAACCCTAGGTAAATCCCAGCTTAACCCTAGTTAAACCCTAGGTAAACCACAGCTTAACCCTAGTTAAACCCTAGGTAGACCCCAGCGAAACCCTAGTTAAACTCTAGTTAACCCCTATCTACTTCGATTCAAGCCTTGTTCAAATACCCACTTCGAGGCTCCTCAGCACCAGCTTAAACTGCCTCATCGCTCCTCAGCACGAGCTTAAAAGGCCATTTTGCTCCCAAATCAGCGAAATCCATCAAATCAAATCCTCCAACATTTCGCTCATCAGCACGAGCTTAAAAGGCCACCTCACTCCTTAAATAGGAGCAAAAACTCTCAAACCTTTCAATCACCCACAATCCAGTCCAATCAAATCAAACCATCAATCTACTCCAGAACTACGTGCGGCTTGATTCCACTAACGGTGGATATGTAGGCAACCCTGATCGGGTTCAGCTCCCATAGGATAGAATCCCTATTCTGTTTCTATCTTGTCTATCTCAATTCATTTATTTCATTTAATATTATATTGCTCAGCATATAGATCGAATTGCAAACTTGTTTATGGTTTCCTTTATTTAATTCAGACTTAGGGAGTAAGTGACCATCTCCGGATGGGAGTTTAGGGGTGCCTAACACCTTCCCCTAACTCAACTGAATCCCTTACCCTGACCTCTGATTTCCAGACCATGCCTTATCCAACAATTTCAGGGACCTATTTCCCTCAAAATTAGATAGGTGGTGACTCACAACCCAATACAATTTATCACTATTCCTTATCAGATTTATCCTGATTGGGAAGGGAGGGTAAAATCCAGGTACTCACAAATTCATCCATAACCAATGTAAAAAGATATGGACTCATAACTAATTTAAGATGTAACCCTATTGTCACAGAAAATTTGATTGTCTAGCCGCCAATTGTTCTCAGTAGTGTTACAGAATAAAAAGCATACATGTCCTTAATTACATTAATATATTTTATTGGAACTCCTTTCTTCCCCAATGTGTGCCAGATTAATTTCTAGGGACTCTATCATATACTTTTTTCTAAATCAATAAATACCATATAAAAATCTTTCATTTTCTCCTCAACTATTTCATCAATTGTCTAAGTAAGAAAACAGTCTCAATCGTAGACCTTCCCGACATAAATCTAAATTGATTTTTTGAAACCCTAGTTACTTCTCTCTCTCTCTCTCTCATAGCTTCATAATATGACTCACAAGTTTTATCCCAAGATAAGTACAACTTTGGGCATCTCTTTTATTCTTGTAAAATACGTAGCACAATACTTCTCCATGCTTCTGGTCATCTAGTCCATTTATGGCGACATTAAGATTGAGACCATGCCACTAATCAGGTCATTGTCACCTACTAATTAAAGCTATGTATCAAGATAGCATTATGAAATTGATATCCTACGCCGTACTCGTGTTGATACTTCAGTCATTTGTGCACAAGCCATGCTATTGCTACATGTGAGCCTTATGCCAGATTTAATGCAGAGATGTAATCAGGGGTGGAGCCAGGGGGGCAGCTGCCCCCTTGAACTTTAAAAAAAAAAACTATCTTTCATACCATGTTATTTAATTATTTAACAGGTCATAGCTATGGGTAAGGGGGGGAGCTGCCCTTTAGAAGAGAAACAATACATGCAGGATATGTATGAAACGTATGACTGAGATGGCTCACATTTTCAATTCACCATCGCTTGCCCCCTACAAGAAAATCCTGGCTCCGCGCCTGAATGTAATAACTAGATGACATAGAAGAATTACGTTACAGCAATCACCATACATGGATAGTATCTTAGTTGTTCTATCAGTCAAATTCAGGGGCAGCTCTGAGATTTTCAAGTTAGAAATGCAAAAATACGCATTTTTCCTTTTAAAGTTAACAGAACAAAAAATATGTGTATTGATGGCAATTGATACAGTGACCAGTATGGAATCAAAAGTTTAGAAGCTGGTTATAATTGCAAGATGGAAGCTAAGTCTAGAAGCTACTTTTTGAAACAATCTCAAAAAAAGTGCCTAGATAAAAAATACGATGGGGAATGAAAGAAGCTTCTTTGTTCAACACAAAGGAGGAGACCAAAAGTTTATAGTTATCAAAGAAAAGGTGAACCAAGGCATATTCTAGCCCAACAAGCTTCTCTTCCATTTGTCAAATGCTAAACCAGCTAAACTTAAGAAATACTCTAGCAACACATATTAGTGCTTGTTATTAGTAGTTAGTACTAAAGCAATTCCTAGAATAGCAAATAATACTAAGTCAACAAATAGGTTACACCACAAATTTTAGGAAGAAAATTTATAAACATTTTCCAAGATACCCTAAACATCTTCTGAATAACAAATCAAAACCATCCCCTCTATTTTTCAAAAAAATAATAACTAACAAAACAGAAGATCACTTACTTAAAACATCTCATCGTAAAAACCTCGAACTAACGCCAAGAGAAGAATAAACATCTTCAGAAGACATAAGGCAAATACTGAGACCCATATGAGATGACAAACCATTTTGGGAAACTAATGTGGCCAGTTGAAATGATGGATGAAGAACTGACCTAGCTAGTCTGAGCACACATCACAAGCCCACAAAACCTATAAAAACTTACCTTCTTCAATCAACAATCCAAGTGTTTAGCAGTCACCTAGGAGAGTTGGAAACAGACCTTGCACATCTTTGAACTAAGTATTGTTAACAAATGATTAAAACTTGGAAGAATAATTGAACTAATCTAGATTTGCCCCAAAGCCCCTGGTTTAAGCATGCATCAAAGTGGAGCAACCTAAAAGATAGTATATACTCCAACAAAGGGGGTGTAGGCAATCCCCCCAGCAAGTCTATGCTAAAGGTTAGAAAATATAACATGAAAGAAGTTACAACTAACAAATACACCTAAAACAATTCCTTTTAAAGAAAATAGAAAACCCATACACAAGATCTCACCTTACACTGTTTCCATCAGTCTGAAACAAATCCGGTTTTGATCCAAGTTTCATAAACTTCATCTTGGAGAAGAACAGATCTGCTTCAGCTTCACCCAGGTTCGAAAACAATCCTTCCCCACTTCTCAATTAATCAGTACTTAATCAACTACACAACTTCCGCCACGGCACATCTTAAAACATACCCCAAAAGAAATGAAAAAAAAAGCAGGTATGGGGACTAGACCTTCTGGATTTCAAGGAAAAAAAAGGGATCAATTGGGGGATGAATATATGCTATGGGTATGACCGAATCTTTTGAACAAACCCAAGCAGGAGCAGTTTAAATCTTTGAGAGAGAGAGATGGGGTTTTTAATTTTTTTTAAAAGGGCTTCTCTTGAATGGCAAGAGACCCAAAGAAGAGATTGTTTCCTCCGTCGGCGGCAGAACCCACAGAGTCCGGGCGCCCACGGTCAGCCCAGGAGACATAGCCAACAGACCCAAAACACTAAAAAATTCCCAAACCAGAGACACCCACTAGCACAAAACTGACACCACCGCCCTTCCCCTAATTGTTTATCCCTCTATCACTCTGCTTTCTCTGTTCCTCTTTTTTCTTTTTTAAACCCCCAATGAAAAGATCCACTCTAGACCTCCTCTGGACTGCAAAAGTTTCAAGCCTCAAACCCTATAATTCACATTCCCTTTTAATTTCCTTTCACCATTGTTCCTCCATTGAATTCAAAGACCTGCAACGGAAAACAGCATATCTGTATGAATTTAACAAACCACCAAAACGGTAGACAACAAGCATCTTATCTCTCTATGAGTTTTATAAACCACCAAAACGGTAGACAACAAGCATCTCTTTTCCACAAAGAAGGAATAAATGGGAAGAAAAATAGAAGATCAGAAACCAAGTTACATTAACGAACAAGCAAGCACCACTATAAACAAATTCGTTTCAAACTCGAAATAACCATCAAAATCAACAGAGATTATTTTTTATTTTTTTTAAATCTTCCTTAAAGATGAATCCAAAACCACCCCATGTTCTACCACATAAAATACGAAAAACCCACCAAAAGAACAACTCATATCAGCTCAAAACACACAAAAGGCAAACCTACAAAAAAACACTCCCACGTCAAACCCAACACCGGAAAATGATCTGAAATCCATAAAACCATCTCAATTAATGCGACAACAGAAGAATCCCACATGATATAGAAGTAAAAACAACCAAAACCAAGCCAAGAAACTAAACTATCTGAAAAATAAAGCAAAACCCACCAAAAAAAAATAGCATTGAGAGAAAGAGAGAATGGTATCTAAAACCCACCTGCAAATGTCCCAATGCTCCTCTCTCAATCTGCAAATAAGTAGTTGAAAGCTTAAGAATCAATACGAAAGCGCATTATTACTCTGTACATGACCTCCAAATCTGCCACCCATCAAAGCGATTAGCTCTTTCTCTGCACCAAAAGCAAAGCTGAGAATGTCCCCAGTCTCTCATTAGAATCAGCACCCCCTCATTTTTCTTTTCTTTTCTTTTCTTTTCTTTTCTTTTCCCAAAACGAAAAACAAAACAAGAAAACCCAAAATTCGTTTTCTAAAGGGAAATGGAAAAGAAAAGAAAAAACCCAAAATTCGTTTTTCTATAATTTCTTTTCTTTCTCTCTCTCTCTTCAGTTCTTCTCAGAGGAAGGGGGGAGGGGGGGGGGGTCCTTGTGCAGGTGAGGCCATTACCTCTCTCTCTCTCTGGATACACGCCAACCTGACAACACAGCTTTGTTGCTCCCCTTAAGGTAAACTCCTTGTGAAATGCCCTTGACTCGCCTGCTAAATTACGAAGCAGCCATTGCGTACCAGAAAACGACCCATCTATCCCTCTCGTACTTTGATAATAATGGTATCCAACTGATATTTTATTCTTTGTTTATGAAAATGGGAAATTGAAAAAAAAAGGGGGCATCACATGCGGCACTCATTGCTGCAAATCCACTTGAGTGTGGAGCTTATTAACATGCACATCTCAATTCCAATAGGTAGGGATGGCAACGGCCGGACTACTCGGGTAACCTGCCCCGTCACTATTGGGATGGGTTTGGGATGCTTCTCAAGGGGTAGGGGTGGGTTTGGGAATGAGATGTTAAACCCGGGTTGGAATGGGTTTAGGTCGCCCTTTCCCGTCCACTCCCGTTTATAATGTCAAATCACTATTTTACCCTTAGTTTAATAATAAAATTATTTCATTATGCTACTTATAGTAGTATGAAATATAGTCTCCACCTCTTGACCTGCCCCATCTAGTGCTTAACGGGGTGGGGCAGGGACGGGTTAAAAACTGTTTTGAAAAATCGGAATCGCCCCGCCCCAGGTTTGAGACAGGTTTGCAATAAGAGTTTTTGATTAGGGAGGGGGTTGGGATGGGGGCACCCCGGCCCAAACCCACCTCGTTGTCATCCCTAACAATAGGGGTTGCATTTTTCTTACTTTACAAATACATTGTTATGTATCACAGTTTTACAAATTATCTCATTGTTTTCCTATATTTTGACAAATAGTCTCAACCCTTCCTTCTATGTATGTATTTATTAATCAAATGACTATTATGCCTAAAATTTCATAACCCTACAAGTCCTTTTTAACTCCTCTCGACTATTAGGTCTTCTCTGATATGCAACGATGGTTTTTGCTTAAACAAATGATCCCATGTGAAGCATATGCACTAAAGGACAGTGTACCTCGTATTTGCTGCGACTGAATCTTGATGGCTACACGATCATGTTCAAATGAATATCGCTATTTAACATGCAAAAAAATAATCCAAGCAAAAAAAAATGGTAATACATTTGGCTTTTCTTTAACAAATCTCATTTGGGTGTGTTTAGGTGGGTGGGTGTTATGTTATATATATGTGTGTGTGTGTGTGTTTGTGTGTGTATGTTGTTAGTTAAAATTATCAAAAAAGGAGTCGTTTGATTCAGATTATTGGAAACTATTTAATTGATCATAACCATTTATCTTAGGCTTCCTACAAAATAATTCATGTTTAATTCGATTCATCATAAGTCATAATATAATAACCGATTAAATAAATGAATCAATGATTCTATAATCTTGCCAAGGGTAATTATGTATAGCATAATCGTTTATGTGCCTTTATGATTATAGGAAAATTATTATAAGCATCTAATTTTACTTTACATTCTATAAGGCGTACAAGACCCTTTAAGCTTGAGAAAATTTACACCTATCATCCACTTTTAAAATGACCAAAATACATTCCTCTAGAATGATCGGACAATCGCTTCTCGCCAGAATGCTAACTAAAATACAATACAAATTGTTAATCAAAATGTTGTCATGAATACTCATTCACAAAAACACTTATTGTGTAATTAATTGTGACTATAATAATCTAATGTTCCGTTTGTTTCAATGTATAATAGAGGAAAATAAATGAATTTCACAAAAGATGTCAATGGTCTAAATATTTTATACAATATGATTTCATAGAGCAAGGCTTAAATATGAGGTAGCCCAATAATGAACATCTCCTTCCCCCAGTGGATGAATTGTGGCCACACCACAACTCCTCCTCTCCCCCAATGTATCATATAAAAATTACCTAATTTTTTTTTTTAATCATAATTCTCCTTATTTAGACACATACCTATGAGAGTGCTTAAATATGCCTGTTTCCGTCTCTGTCGTGAAAAATGAATTTTATTCATGAACAGAGGGAGTCCTTATTCATTGAGCTAGCTCGAAATCGAAGAAGGGTTTAGGGTTAGAGGAGTGGTGAGAGTCATAGCATAAATACTCTCATGATTTGGTCAAGGGGATTTCTTCAACTGCAAAACATGTCACGTGTAGAAGTTTATAGAGGCCCACACATGTTAAGTTGGGCCTATTTGAGCTTTGATTTGATCCACCTCGTGTGGGCCTTGCTAGTCGTTGGGTGTGCTTGCCCACAAACCACCTCATATGACCTTTGCCCCATCAAACCACGACTACTTGTTTTACTCATCTTTAAGAGCCCTACAATTATATCCCAAAATTCTTTTCCCTTAAAAGGAAAATTTTCGAATGTCGAAATCTGGAAATTGTCACTTATTATAAGTGACAATTTGGATGCTAGAAGAGGCGAGTTACTATAAATTGAAGCTCCTAAAATATGTTAAATGATTGGGGGGGGGGGGGGGGGGGGGGGGGGGGGGGGGGGGGGGGGGGGTGTAATTTGAGAATTATAAAAATAAAATAAAAGTAATTTTGTCAGCATATATTTTTATGTAATTCCTGAAATGTGTCTGTCAATGGGGTTGGGCTAGAGTCTGTCCAGGCCAAGCCTTCACTTGTAAGGATCCGATCCAAGCCCTCACATGGCTTATATGGATAGATCCAAGCCCTACTCTCATGGCTGGGCTTGAAAAGAATATAAGGATTTTTTTTTTAAATATATATATATAAAAGGGTCAGACCGGGCTGATCCAGGTTGTAGCAAGTGTTGCCCAAGCTCAGCCCTCATATCAAAGGGCATAGTTTTTTTGGGATTACCTACGCATGCGGGCTTTATGAATGGGAAAAAAAACTTAATTTTGTAGGTTTTTGAGGCCTGGGATGGTTACCCTCATATGAAGGCTAAATTGAATGGCCTACTATCTATTGGGGAAATAACAGAATAACACCGCATAGAAAAGAATAAAAACACACACATCAACAAAAAACACAAGAGGTATACGTGGTTCAGCAATAACCTACCTACGTCCATAGGTCAAGATCCAATTGCTTATTCTTTATTCAGAGAAACCTTGAGAAACCTAACACAATATTACTCTTTTCTCAGATTAAATCTCAACCCAAGCCCAGAGCCCCTTGTACACCCCACTCAAGTCACCTTCTCCATGAACTCTAAGAACAATTATTATATATCATCCCTTCAACCTTTCTCAACCCTAGTATGCTACTCTCAATGCATGAACATCCTTCATGAGAACAACTAGGGCTCTCCTCGAGAGCAAACCCGCTCTCCCCGGAAGCCCTAATATTCATCTTCTCATGATTCCCTTAAAACCCTAGACATATGAACATCTATTATAAACCTAAACCTAGAGTTCTAGACAATTAGAAAGTCTCCTCATCGAAATAGGAGTTTCCAAATCACAAAACAGACTTATTCCCAAAAATTATCATGTCGCCGATCAATCGATGCTCCTTAATTTTGTCAAATTTGAGCCAAACTTCACAATATCAATGCATATTTTGGGAGAGCTCTGATTTATATTTGAACTCGATCTTTTATTTATTTCTCTCCCTCTCATCCCTTTCAAACCTCTGTCTCTGCTCCTTCCCCCTCTCTCTTCCTCCCTATTTCATAGATTATCTCTCTGTCTCTCTCTCCTTACTTCATGGATTACCAATAAAAGTTATTTTTTCTCTCCCTATTTCATAGATTATGTCCACTCATTAACCAACAAAAGTTATTGCTTGTGAATGCAAATTAAATCCAAATTTTAACTTCTAGATTTTGATAAGTTACTTTCTACAAGTGTAAACCAAACTTCATTTGCCGATTTTTTTCAAGAGTTAGATCTTTTGTAGTATCTCAGTTTGAAAAAATTATTCTAAAAAAAATTATCCAAACAAAGCCTTCTTAAGCTAGATATTGTCTTCTGTTAACCTTTTCTTTTAGGTACTAATTAAATAAGATTGAAAAAAAAAAGTAGGGTCTGTTGTGCTGAGTGTTTTTTTTTTTGCTTGAATGTTGTGGTGAGTGTTCACCAACTAATAAATTTGGATAGTTGAGTCAATGAGCAAGACACCTGATGGTGTTTTTGGTTGGATGCACTAATGTATAATTTTATTTTATTTTTGTTCTCACATAAATTAAACATACTAGAATCCTTTTATTTGCTAGATATACAATCCTTCTGTCTATATAAGCACTTACAATTGGGGTCCACTTATGATAACTGTATAGTTATAATATGTTTTTTACCCATTTTCCGTTACTAATAATTTAACTCTTGGAAGACATTACGCTTGGATTAGCTTCCATGACCTTCCTTATAAAGAGCGGCGACATGCCCACATCATACCACCAGAGCAAGCGGTGGAAATTATAATATGTGAATTAGAAGACTACTGCATGCTTTATTTATTTTTTTTTATTTTTTTTTGGGTAAAATGATTAAAAACACACTCACATATGCCAATTGCCAATACACAAGCACACACTCGGTCCACATGAGCTAACTAAAGGGCCTAGATGCTACATGTTCTTCTGCTACCATGGTTTTGGTGGGTCTTTTATTTAAAGTGCGTAATGTCCATTGGACTCTGTACTATTCGGGGTGGATATATGCTGAAGCAGTGTACCTTGTTAATTGCTTTACTTATTTTTATATGACCATATTACCCCTAATGGAATAGGCAAATTACTTCCCACCATTTTTCCTCTTACCTCAAGCAAAGGGCCCCTTACTTTCATTGCTCATTTTTCTTTCTTCTTCTTCTTCCGAGTTTGTTGTCGACTCCAGACCAAGCTTCTCGGACTTAGTCTATGAGGAGTGTTAGCCCTACTCTCATGCCTTTGTTACTATTAGCCCAACTATTTGTACATTCTCACAGTTAAAGCATTATAACCACTTAACAGTGTGTGATTTAATGTTAAGAATGGACAATAGTTTGCTATAACATTTCTTTCAAAGGGCATCAATCAAAAAAGTTAGGGTATTTTCATAAATGAGCACAAAAAGCACCTTCTGGCACCTCCGTGGTTGCTCAGAAGGTAGTGTATGTAATAGTGGACTTGATTTCTGAGGATGAGGTGATTGATATGTCCATCAATTTATAACATTTTACTCTTAGATAAATGATTTATAATACTACAAACTCTCTCACACACACACACACAAAAAAAAAAATAGGCCTTCGTGAAATCAAATGCTAGCAAAAAAGTTTTTTAGGGTGTGTTCTTTTGTTGAGACTTATAAAGTCACATACTTTACAAGTTTAGTCATTTAACAATGGAAAATAATCACCTCCTCGGTCGGTGACACAAGGAGGGGCGTCTCGGCTCCCATTTGCTTGCCATGTGTCACCCTTCTATCCCCCTTTTAACTGTGGTTAAGATTCATCCACCCTTAGGGTTCACCTATCTACCCTCGATTTTCTTTAAAATAAAATAAAATAATTAACTAAAGGGTTAAAAAAAAACTAACCCAAGTTAATGGGAGTTGAAGGGTTGGCTATGTGAGAGCGAGGATGAATAGTCCCCTCCTCGGCCATCGAGGGGACTAATGCTCTTTAACAATATGCATTTTCTTTAGAGAAGTAGATGTTTCGTGTTTATCTCTTGGGTTGTAAACTTGTAATTCACGTAAGACTATTAAGACTTCAAATGCAACAAAGTAAACGGTTTCAAATTTCATAAAATGATAAGACTTAAAATCTCTTAATAATAATAGTTAATTGTGGGAGAAACCTTAATAAAGGAATTCAAATTTCCTAATAATTACCATGACAAAATACAAATTGGCAAGCAGTCTTAGCAAAAGAATGCACCCTGGATGAGGTGAGAAGTTCAGTCGCCACTTATTAACCTAGATAAATGGAACTAAACTTGGCAACTAAGGTTGCAGCCCTAGGATGCAAAGGTTAGTCAAAAACAATAAATTTCTTTCATCAAGACACCCATCAAGCTAACATGTGGACGGGATATGAACCACATGGGAAGGAACAGTACATCAGTTAATTCACTCTAACATGTGCAAGTTGGCTTGAGCTGGTGTAGGTTAGGCACAATTGATGGAAATTGTCCTCTTGTCACGTCCTAAGGGCTACTAGAAAATCCAAAAGAAAAAGCAAAGTGTTAAAATAAGGCTCAATATAGGTGATAATCTTGTAATTATAAAGAAAATCTCTTTGCAAAACTACAAGAAAAAGAGGAATGCTTGCCTACTCTCAGTCAACCCCTATTCACAACTTCCATCAACCACCTGCCCACTTTGTAACCTTTTTCGTATAAAATAGACAAGTGATTAATGGATATTGAGAGTAGGAGTTGACTAAGAGTAGGGTTAGGATTTCTCATAGAAAAATAATTTTGTGAAACTAAATTTTTTCATTTTTGTCAACTAAATAATTCCCAATCTACCCCTGTCAATGACATTTTTAGGTTTGTTCCCGTTATGTCCTTAACTAGAACTCGAATTCATGGTTAATCTCTAAATTTTATAATTACCCATGTTTTGGGAAATCCGAGCTCACTTTCATAGTAACTCTATATAAAAATAAATAAATAAATAAATGAAATAACAACTTTAAATTCTGAAAAAAATTGTTCAAACTTGGGAAAAGACTAGAGTGATTCTAGCCGAGGTGAAGAGTTCCAAACTTTGTTATTATAACCGGTTATCTAAAACCAGTTTAAATAATCTACAATGAATAATTCTGTCCAAAACAATATGAATTTTTTAAAAAAAATACTGAGAGCTCAATAATTCTCGTAATCTACTAATTTTGAGAAGAACTAATCTCAGCCGGAATCAACAAAGGTGGCTTTTTCACTGGCAGAGGACTCTCCACCTCTTCATCGCCAGAAATCTGACTTCTCCGGCCACCGGAAACACCAAAACCAGGCCATAACCCCGGCAAAACCGGCAAATTCAAGTCGAATTCACGGTGAGTGTGGCTCGAACCCGCGCCTTCAGACGAGGTAACCCCGCTACTGCCACCATCATAGTGACACCGCTTGTGTCCACCCAAGGCTTGTCCGGACGGAAAAGACTTGTGGCAAACAGAGCACTCGTGGGACCTACCACCTGGATTAACGTTAGAGACAGATGTCGCAGTGGTAGTGGAGGTGGATTGATCGTCGGCTCCGGCAAGCTTCCGATGACTGGCCTTATGTCCTCCCAAAGCTTGGTAAGAAGCAAAGGCTTTGTTGCATACAGTACACTTGTAATTCAGCTTCAGAGTAGTCGTCGGTGGCGGCGGAGAGTGGTAACGAATTCTCGAGGACCCGCTGTCAGAAGTAGAGAATCCGCCTTTAGAAGCGGCGCCGCCGCCACCGCCTCGAGCAAGCATGATAAGGCAGAGAGCAAGATACTCTTCTTCGGTAGGTGGGTTCTCGAGACGAGGACGCTTGGAGCGCTTTCTCTTTGCCCACGGCTCAAGATAGTGGAGGTCCATGTCTTCATAGCGGCCAAACGAAGGAGTGACTGTTGTAGGGGAATTCAGAGCTTCCAGAGCCATTTCTGCCACAGACACTCGCAGAGAGAGAGAGAGGGGTTGTTGAGGAAGAGTGAGGTGTGGGGGTGGGGATTTAAGGAGTGGAAGGAGTAGGAAATTGCGTGAGACGTGGTGGGAAAGAGAGGGAGAGGTGAGGTTGACTTGGATCAAATGAATGGAGGAGTGGGATGCGGGAATCACGTCTAGATGAGTTGGTGCGAGTGAAGTCGGTCAAAGAGAGGAGGGACTGTTTCCAAGTCAAAACAAACGCGTTCTAACTTCTAACTCCACCGCCACCAGCAGCCGCTGGAAATTGGGGAGGGCTAGTTTCATCTCCATGCACTCGCTTTAATTTTTAGCAATTTTGTGTTACGTTCTTGTGAGATTCACCACAAAATCTTCCTAGGAAAAGGGCGAGTGAAGTTAGAGGAAGTGGCGCTAGCAAAATCATTTCTAAATTCACACCGCCTCATCTCCTGTCTCATTTGGGTTCTTCTAGCATTGGCGCTCTAGAAAGACACCCTACTCTTCTTGCCAAACATCCTCCAAGGAAAGGACATCCTCTTTAAGAGGAATATGATTTGATCTGGCCCACTCTTTATAAGCCATTCTTTTAGCAACTATTAAGGGTGGTTAAGATTCATTCACCCCTAGAGTACATCTAACATAACATTGATTCTTGGAAATAATAATAATAATTTCATGAGTTAAAATTTCTTAACTAATGTTAGAAGGATATTTAAAGGAGTTCTATGAGTAAGCCAAACAGTTTTGGTTTGGCGTTGGTTTGGCGAGGTCCGGACCAAATCAGATCTCAAGTCAACACGTGTCCCAATTAATCCCAATTAACTTTGATTAACATTCATTAACTCTTAGGGCTCAATAATTTAACTTTGGTTTTTTAAAAAAATATTACAAAAATATTTTACTCTAGTTAGGAACCTTTTAACCTTTAGGATTAATATTTTTTTTAAAAAAATTTCTTCTAAAAACTAAGTTTAGATTGTTATACCTAAAGGTTAGTGAATAATATTCAAATTTAATAAGAATTAACATAGACACATGTTGATGGGTGGGTACGATTAAACTCTCCCTCAACTTAATCGCAATAGGCTGTATTGTAGCCCTTGGGCTACATCATGCTAGTGGTCTCCTCAATTAAAAACTGGTTTTTCTTACTACTACACGTCTCCTTCAAAACAATTATTTTTTAATTTGAATATTTTATTGAGGCGGGCCAATATATGCATGTTGTGGCTCACAGGGATATGGCTAATTCACACTCATCACCACATGAAAAAGAGTAGCACCCTTTCCTTGTGAATGGACTCAGGTTCGAGTAGGGGTAGGTATCCAGCCGAGCTTTTATCGGGCTTGATTGTTTTTTTGAAGGTGTTCTTTAACGAGCTCAATTGAATCAATTAAAATACAATTAATTTATAAAAACCCTATCAAATATGATTAATTTTTTAAAAATAACCTCTTTAATTGAAATATTTACATATATTATTATTTTTATTCTTAATATATATATATATATACACACACAAAGTAAACTTTATTGAGCCAAGTACAATGTTTAAGCTCGGCTCAATTACTAAACATACCTCAAAATTGTGTTTTAAGCTTGTTTGATAAGCAAGATGTGTTGAGCCAAACTGAGCTGAGCCAAGTCGAGCTTGAGTTCAAAAGGCTTATGCCCACTCCTGAGTTCAAGTCTAGGAGTGTGTGGCAGTTGAGACCAACCATTAATACTGACCTAAGAGTTTGGACTCGGACTAAGCATATGATTAATTAAAAAGACGTGGCAAGTTACCTAAACTGGTGGTGTGTCTTGTCTTGCACACACGTTTTAAAGGTTGTTTCTTGGCAATTAAAATTAAAAGTGGAGAAAGTAACACCGACAAGCAAGTGGGGGTGCTCAAATGGAGTCATGGCTTACATAATTACATAATTGCTTCTAATTTTATTCAGAGGGAAGGTGTGTAGAGAGAAGAGAGATAAAGAGAATTGAAGGCCTAAACAAACTCAAGAACATAAGATTTTGCTAGCCACACTCTTCCTCTTGACACTTTTTTTTTGGGACAATATTTAATGGTGTATTTTTTTGGGGACAAAAAGATACAAATTTAATGGGGTATCTCATAGGGAACACAAAATTCTTATCTTCATGCCTCGAAAAAATAAAGAAAAACAAAAAGCATTGCTAGCACTCCATAAGAACAAAGAAAAATAGTTAACATACAGAGGTTCCTTTTATAAAGGAGTGGCCTGTCCTCGTTGGTCCATGCCTAAATTTTAAATATTCACCTATTGTGGTTAAGATTCATTCATCCGGTTAAGCAATCCAACCATAGTTTTTCAGAAAAAAAAAAAAAAATTCAAAATCTTAGTTTTAATTTACTTAAGCTTAACTAGGATTAAAAGGAGTGTTTAAAAGAGACACGAGGATATGACACGGCCCGCTAAGCACTGTTCATGAACAAATACTTCTCTTCTTCCACCAAGAAACAATCTTTGATAAGGGAAGGAAGATATAAAGAAAAATGGTATCCAGAATTGGCTAAAACCTTAACCTATACTGACGACATCTTCTAAATGAGTGGATGTTGACTTGGATGTGAAGGACTAAGATACAAAGTAGCATGCGCAAACCAGTAAGAAGTAAACTCCTAAAATCCCTTTTATAAGCTCAATTAACCCTACATGAAAACAAACCACTTAAAAATTATAAACATGTAGGCTTTTGGATTGGATTTTATTAGCCAAAAATTAATTGTGATAAGATTGATTATGTAGGATTTAATGGTCAAATAATCATTTTTACAAATAATATTGTTCGGAGAAAACTATGATGGTGAGAACACTATTATTTGTAAAAGTGATTATTTGACTATTAATTTTTACACAATCCATTTTGTTACAATTGATTTTTGACTAATAAAATCCAATCCAAACGCCCCAATAGAAATTAGGGTTGGGGTATTGCCATGGCATACTTTAATAGAATGGTAAAATTAAGATAAATTTTTTGAAAACTAATGTCTTGACCACAGTGGCGTTGATAATAATTACTTGTTCCACGACGTGCTTTGCAATTTGAAATTTTATACGTAAATAAGACAGAAAAGCTGAAATCAGCCGCTTAAATTCTTATAATTGATCCACATACCAATTCAAATGATGCCTAATATTCTAGAAGTCTAAATTGGAGACTTCTTCTTGGCCGAAAATTCTCTGTTCAATAATAATGCAAAAGAATAAAGAGCTAGAAAACTAAAGATAATGTGTTTGTGATCAAAGACAATTCAAGAGCTTCTACTATGAGAGTTTCACGAGAGTTTCTCTTTTCAAAAAAATCTACTCTCCAATCTCACCCACAGATTCTTAGAAGTGCAATAATTCTGCGCCACGAATATATAGATGCATGTTTGATTGTATTCTGTCCGTATCAAAGGACAAGACAACAAGGATGGTGTGTGTTCCTCTTAACTGAAATGCCTGCTGTTCCAAAGAACCCGGTTACGTAGAGTTAGGACAGTTATTGTATGAGGTCAACCCAATGCTAGATGCAGAGGCACATAATAGATCGATATGAACATCAATGAGCTATCATGTAATAAAATCAGTTGTTGACACCTTCCTCTCGGTTCCTTCTATGAAAAACCCAAATAAATTTATGAATTAGACGAGATTAGAGCATTCAACAATCGAATCTGCTTTAATAAGCCTCTGAACTTGGACAAGTTGCCATGAACTGACTCAATGATGCGTGAACGAAAGCCTTTTTAACTTATTTGCTTTTGTTTGACCTCTATAATATACTATTGATGGTTTTCATCAGCACAAAATCCTTGATCCCGTCTGGATAAGATGGGTGCCCAAATCTGTGATGCCAGATCCAAGTTAGGCTGCCAAAACCTGCTGAATCTTGACTGGTCCAGTCCAAAAAAAAAAAATGATAGCGGGGCAATCTAACCACGGATCGTTCCAGTCAAAACCACAAAACTTGGTCGAACTCCGGTCATTTCCCACTAGCGCAGTATTATTATTATTTTTATTGAAATACGATAAGTCCGGTTCAAAATTCTTAAATTCTCCTCCTTTTCCACTATTAATGAAATGCAAGTCCTCATTATTCCACACCCCATTTTTTGACACTCTTGTGGGTAACATTTAGTCACCTTCAGATTTACGCAATCCAACATTCTAACCTTAGTTTTTAAAGAGATTTTTTTTTAAAACTTTAATTTAGTTAAACTTAGCCAAGGATAAAAGGGTATTAAAAAGGGAAATAAAGACACAGCGGTAAGTTAAGCAGCGAACCGCGTGATCCGCTAATCAGTGTGCTTCTCTAAATGACAAGGTCGTTCCATCGTTTGTTTTTTTATTTGTTCTTGCACAGTTTAGGGGTAGGGGTTAGTATCGGCTCTAAACAAACAAACGCCCACCGTGCTGCACGGGACTCGAGTCGGGAACCTCCCTCCAAATAAGGGTAATTTAGTCACAAATTTATTAAACCCAAATCCTATTTTCAGGTTCGTCGATCGAGTCACGCAGGCTCAGGCTCAGGCTCAGGCTCATGCTCATGCTCATGCTCAGGCCAGACCATGCTCTCTCCCTCTCTCTCTGGAATTGACTGTTGAGTACGCGAGAGAAAACGAACTCCAATCTCTCTCTCTCTCTCTCTCTGCAACGAAAGCGAAATGGCTTCTGAAGATTGCGAAGACCATCGACTTGCAAGAATTTCATCTGCAATCCGAGTCATCCCCGATTTCCCTAAACCAGGTAATCTTCCGCATTTACTAGATTGTTACTGGTTCTTAAATTAGACCCCTTTTCTTCTCTTATAGGTTTCTGGAATTGATATTTGCGTTGAAAAAATCGAAATAAACTTAATTTTCTGACTGGTTGATTCAATTTTAAGCTAAAACCCTAGAATTTCCATCTGGGGTACTCCAATTTGAACCTCAAACCTCAGATTTCTCATC
The DNA here is from genome assembly GCA_015143295.1 of Tetracentron sinense. Classification (NCBI taxonomy): domain Eukaryota; kingdom Viridiplantae; phylum Streptophyta; class Magnoliopsida; order Trochodendrales; family Trochodendraceae; genus Tetracentron; species Tetracentron sinense. The sequence goes on from CM026574.1 coordinate 26,536,819, forward strand.
TGGGTATTAGATGTTTATCATCTATCCCTTGTTTACAGATGTTTTTCCGAGGATTTTTTCAAAATTTTTTTTGGCAGGGATCATGTTTCAGGACATTACAACGTTGCTTCTTGACCCAAAGGCATTTAAGGATACCATTGATTTGTTTGTCGAGAGATACAGAGACAAAGACATCTCTGTTGTCGCAGGTAATCGCTTATCAATCCAAGTAATGTTTATCTGATTCCTTTTTTTTTCATGCCCTTAGATACTGCGCTTTGGTCATGTTTTCATTCCTTCTTTGTCTGTATGTTTGTCGAAAAATAGGCGAAAACAGAGAAAAGAAAAGATTTTTTTTTTATCTCACTAATACTACTCGTAGTTGTTATATTTTTTTCTTCCCATTTTTCTTTTCTTTTCTCTGTTTTCTCCCATTTTCTCAACAACCAAACAGGGGGTTTGTGAACAAAACGCCTAAGAAAGGCATGAGCGCCACTTGACTGCAATCATCTTGTAAATTTATTTATATATGTTGTTGTGATTAATTTTTGCCATCAGTTTGATGATGTTAGCCAGATCTCCAATTTTAGATTTTAAGTTTGAACTTTGAAGAGGCATTTATTATATTTCCCTTTTGCATCTTGATTCCTAATTGTACATGTGGCAGTGTAGTCAAGGCGTCTAGGCGATGCCTATGCGATTAGCCCCGTCTAGGCGAGGCGTTGCCTAGGCGATAAGTTTAATATAAATATATATATAATTATATATATATCACGTATATATATTTTTATATATAACATCCAAAGACCAAAACTCCACACCCACATTCCACAAAATTATAAAATAAAAAGTTTATTACAATCATTCATCACATAACCAAAGACATGTTGACATAGTGGAGTATTAAACACTTCAAAATCTGAGCCAAATACCCAAATTTGTGTCACTGTCCATGTATAATATTAGGCAGAGCTCCCCTACGATTGCCCGGGGGGGTGGTAGGGGGGCAGCGCCGCCCTGCGATTAGGCCCAGATTGCGTCGAAAACGATATTTTCAGTAAAAAAAATTGATATTTTAAGTGAAAAAAACGATTTAAAATCTTATTACTTCTTTATTAAATGTTATTTTTATTTATTTATTAAGATATTTTAGATTTTTTTTAAGCAAAAAATTTTTTTTTTTACTAGGATCGCCCGCCTAGAGGGGCGCCTAGGCGACGCAGACCCAAAATGGCCTAGGCGACGCCTTGACTACATTGACACATGGCCAGGGGTGGAGCCAGGATTCTCTAGCAGGGGGGCTAACAATGGGGCTTCAGGGACGTACCCCATTTTTTTTTGAGGGCCAAGTTCATGGGCCATCATGTATGTTTGTGTCTGTTTGTAAAGAATATAATTTTTTTCAAAAGTTAGCGGGGGCTAGAGCCCCTGGCTCCACTCCTTTCTCATGTTATTAATACTATAGTAATTTTTTAAAGGGGCTTCAGCTCCCTTAGGCCCCATGTGGCTCCGCCCCTGCACGTGGCCATTGCTTCAACCACATTATACTACATGAAAGCCGGGGAGGGGGAGGTCCACGTGGCATTCCAAGAGCGATTTTAGGAAGAGGAAAAGGGTGTTTGTGGTACATAACATCTCTTCGAAGCATTGTGAAGCTGGGAGCGGAGAGACGTGTCCGTTGTTGGATCTTTTAAGAGGACACAACTCTACAGAACACACCTTTTCTTAGGTTGCAACTATTTACAAAGAAAAAATGCAAACACTTTGGATCATTTCGGTTCAAGAGAAGAACGGTGCAATACTTTGTGCGGTTACGTATTCTCACATTCTCTCACCTGCATCTCTTTGTTTTCTGTAAATTGTAGGCACATGTACGGCCAAATTTTTAGACCACCGTACGTTTTGAAAGGATGCAACCCTTCCAACCCATTTAAACCCCCCCCCCCCCCCCCCCCCCAAAGCCACTCTAATACTTATTCTACATATCTAATCTTCTTCTCCTCTCCATATGGGAATATGGTCTTAACAACGAGACTGCGTGTATTAGAGACTAGCCGCTTCCTTCCGGTACTCCTTTATTTGATATTTTGTATTATTTTTTTGTTCATTCAATTTGAATTCAGCTATGGTATTGGCTTTGGGTTGGTTAGGGTGATTTAATTTGATTTCATTTGCATTTGATTTTAGGAACTATAGACTTGATTTTTTTTTCCAAATTTAGTAGATTGGTATAACCTATGATTTCTACGATATTGAATTTAAATAGTTAATCTCACTTTCCTGATGGCAATTATCATGGATAAGCAGCTATGTTTATGCCTCTTTTAGTAACATTTAGAGGAATATTATGATTGGGAAAATTTTGGCACCTCTGCTGGATTCTGGAGAATTCTGGAATAGGTCTCATTTGAGGGAACTAGCGTACGTTCTTATTACTTTCTCTGTCTACTCTTATTCTTTTCATTTCCTTTCATCTTTAAACATTTGTTGTGGTGTGGGCCACATTTTTAGGGGTGCACATCTACTCTTAGACAAGGTTCGAAAAAACGGTTTCGGCCACCGTAACGGTATCGGCCGAAACCGTTACGGTACGCCGTTACGGTACCGTAACGGCCGTTACGCTATTTTCCCCCTTTTTTTGGATAAAAAAAATCAAAAAAATTCCAATAAATAAAAAAAAATGATAAAAATGCAATAAATGAGTAAAAACATACTTCTAAAGCCAATATGAAGCTTAAAATGTAAAAATAATGAAATTAGATGGGTCGAGAGTTTCGAGACTCCAGATACTGATAGGGAGATACAAATATACAATGATACATACAGATACAGTCATAACTCATACACATTTGCTAAGCCTAAGTACTAACATTAACATTTAATAATATTCCCAAAAAAATACCAACATTTTCTAACAATTCATAATATTCCGAAAAAAATACTAATATTTAATAATTACTAATACTAACATTTGGTGTTTCAAAAAAAAAAAAAGAGAAAGAGGAATACCAAATAGGCGAATACGAGAAAATGAGAGAAGGGTAGCCAACACCAAATGACTATGAAAGATTGAGTGAGTCGTGACTCGTGACTCGTGAGAGGCCGAGAGGGAATGAAGTCGAAGTGTCGAACACTCGAACTATGAAGGATTGAGTGAGTCGTGAGAGGCCGAGAGGGTTTAATTTATAATATAAGAAATTTGAGTGTAAGTCTGTAATTCTGCATGTGTATGATCAATTATGACACTTTGAAGTTTGAAGTTTGAAACTTTGAAACTTTGAAGTTTGAAATGAAGACCAAAAGGTCCAAAACACCTACAAAGCTGCTACAAAGTGAAAAAAAAAAGTAAGAAAAAACAAAAACTGCAAAAGCCAAAAGCCAAAAGCTGTAAAGCATATTCTCCTAACGTAATGGCCGTAACGGGCGTAACGGCCGTTACGTAATGGTAACGGCCGTTACGCAAGCTGTACGTGCAGAAGTATGTAGCGTAACGGTTTCGGGTAACGGGTACCGCCGAAACCGTTACGTAACGGGCGTTACGTAACAGTTTCGGCGTTTTTTAAAACCATGCTCTTAGAGCAAATTGCAAGTCTCAGGATTCCTTCGAAAGGGCACCTGCAATAGAAAAGCATGTAAGATCGCTTTTCACTGAGAAATTTATCCACAAGATTGAAAAGGATGTTAGTTGCAAAATTAAAATGGAGGAGAAGTTTATAATTGTCAGTGACAAGGATAGGTTATGCTTGGCAAAAGGCTTGGATGCTGTGCACAAAGTGATTAAGGCTCTTCAACTTGGTCTGGTCATGCGTTTCTCATTTATATCTAACTCATTTATTGGTTAGTTGGTATTATTTTTTTGTTCGTTCAATCTGGATTAATAATATGATATTGGTTTAGGTTGGTTAGGGTGATTTGATTTGAGGGAACTAAAGACATGATTTTTTTTTCCAAAAATTAGTAGATTGGTATTGCTAAATGGGTTATCTTCACGAATCTAAGGTTTGAGTTTTATATAAGGAAACTTAATTAACGGATATGAATACTTAGAGGTAACATATAAGCGTAGACAGGGACATGACGAATACAGTTTGTTTTTGCCCAGTATTCTGGATTATGTATTTTGTATCATATAATACATATTCTGTATTGTGTCTACACTTATAGATGGGGATTAGGTGGAAGAGAGATAGGAAAGAGCGTGGAAGTGGGTGTGACGAGATGAGAGGGATAAAGAAAATATGGAAGTTGATAAGTGATAACATTTCAACATGAGTTAAATAAAAACTTTATAATAGATCATTTTTTGCGAATTTCTTTATTGTATTGGAAATCTTGCCCATTTGATTAAGTTTTGAAGCAACGAAACAGTCCATTGCATCACATTAAATTATTTGATTAAGTAATTATAGTTTTTATTATTATTTGTGTTTGTTTCTTTTATATTGATATCAATTTATTTTATTTATTCTATCATATCACTTATATTGTTTCCTTTAATTTTTTCCGTGCATCGCACGGGCCTCATTCTAGTTTATATCAAGTCTAATATGACTTGTGAGTTGTTAGTGACTCGTGTCAATACTTAACAAGCCCCCCAGGGCCCCATGTGGCTCCGCCCCTGCACGTGGCCATTGCTTCAACCACATTTATATGAAGTCTAATATGACTTGAGTGAGTCATGAGTGAATCGTGTCAATACTAAACGAAACCAAGGTTACACAACTGAGTGATGCCCGAATCCACCAAAATTTTTAACCCTTTTCGCGAGTGAAGAGCGGCTGGAAGATATGTTGGTCAATGCCAGATAAACTTGTCTGATGGCTATGCATATTAGAGTATTAGACTTATTCGACTATATATGTGAGACAACCTTAATATCATAATAAAACAGTTGCAGAAGTAGAAGGTTAATCTGAATTGAAATAACTGAAATGATTCTTGTTCGGTCAAGTAAAGGAAATTCAATTGAATTCAACACCGTCTCAATGGTATAGTTTCCTTCTTCTTTTTTGCATGAATATTAAGGAGCTTAAGACCATTCCAACGCTCCTATAGTTTCCTTCTTTTTTCGCATGAATATTAAGGAGCTTAAGACCATTCCAATGCTCCTATAGTTTCCTTCTTTTTTCGCATGAATATTAAGGAGCTTAAGACCATTCCAATGCTCCCGATCTGCTTGTATGGTTTTGGGTCGCACCTTAAATGAATAAGAATTTGAATAGAAACAAGATTTTCTTTGCTTCCTCTCTTCTTGGCCTTTTGTCCACTTGTTATCAAGATGTCAATCAAAAAAAAAATAACTCAGTCATGTATATACAACTGACTAAGGATGGAAACTCCCAAGAGGAGACACAGTAAATCCTTCAAATCTAATGTGTTGGAGAGCAGGGCATGCAGACTTCAGAAACAATAGAGAAGTACTTTTTTTTTGTACTTATAAGAAATACGAGAGTGAGGCCATATGAGAAAATTAATCAGGTTAGTTAGTGAAGTGAACTCGTTTCAGTGTTTCACTAGGGGAAGCTTTCTGTGACTGGGAGAATAGGTAACCAAGGTTTGGTGGACCTTTTAAGTCAGATGAGACTCAGAATTGCAGTTCAGTTTTGGTTGTTTGACAGTTGACTGATTCGGTTTCTAACCATGTCAAGGCCACCAAGCGAAGTTATTTAGAAGCTATATGTTTGTTTTCTGGCATGAAAACCCTCTAAAATCATTGTTTAGTTTTTCATAGCATTTATGACTCATTTTGCTTGTATTTACAGAAAAATTAGTTAGAATTATATTCTGTAATTTGACATTGATGATCTACTGCAGGCATTGAAGCAAGAGGTTTTATATTCGGCCCTCCCATTGCGTTGGCTATTGGGGCAAAGTTTGTCCCTATGAGAAAACCCAAGAAGTTGCCTGGTATATATTTTTCATCAATCTTTTGCTCTCCATATGTGAACTGTTTAGTTTGCTTTAAGTTTGTGAGATTCTGGATTAATAACTCAAGTAATGAAATCAATGTGATTCTTTTTTTATGAACCCCTGCTTATTAAAAAGGTTACACTAATATCAAAAGTGTTAAGACATTGCTGCCTTATCTCTTAGTTAAGGGAAGGACAGGGATGAGATTATCCCAAAGATTCCCATCTATTAGCGAGCATCTATAATTACAGTATCAGTGCATTGAAACTGTTGTCTACGCATCGCCTTTCCAGGACCCCCATTGCCTAATTAGAGTCTAGGGAGGCACTCATTGAGATGAGGTTGCCTAGCTATGCTTAGGCTTGTCTCCTAGGCTCTAAAGCGCTAGTGACAAAGGCACTTGAAACCCCCACAAATTTTGATGATATTTACGAAAACATGTATATAAACATTTATTTAAAAATTTTATCCAAGGTTTATGCATCTGGCTGTCTCCCCATTTCTCTCTCTATCTTTTTAATGACATATTGGCCTTATATATTCTTTAGCTTGAATAATATATGGATATCAAATTATTACAACTTTAATAAATTAAGTAAATTTTGGTTGCCCTCGCCTTAGGCACGCCTCACCTAGGGAACCCCTATCCCCTAAGCATCGCCTAAAGGCTTTGATGACATTGCATTTAATGGAGTAGGAGTGCTTCACTAGGTTGAGATTACAAAATATATATTCTTTCTGACTTGCTTTTATGGAACCAAGTCGAAAAGATTGAAAAAATCAGTCATTCACAACCACTAAATCACTGATGAAGGATTCCTCGATATATGTATGTGAATATTCTTTCATTTGTTATTTCATTTGCACTTTGAGGAATTGTTGACTTTTTTTATTGAAAATTTGGATCAACATCGTCATTACTGCTTTATCACAATGATTTGGGGGTCAACAATAAAATTATACAAATTTTGTAGGCCATTCCATCCTATCAAAAACCATAATTTTGGTCAAAGCACATACTAATAAATAATTTAATTTTCTCACTATCTCCATTGACGTCATTTTTGCCCCTCTCCTTGCCTTTTAGAGCCTAAACTTATACTAAATCACTCTTCAGCAGTGCTATCAGTGGTCTTATTTGAATGTGTTTAAACAACCTCAATCAACTCACCCTTATTTTATCACCTATTTGAGCTATTCCGAGATTCTCTCGAATGTGCTTATTTCTAATATTTTTTTTTGATTGGTAATCAAGATATCAATTTATGACATCCTTATTTATCTCAGCTAAACTATACGTGTGAACATGTTGCTTCTTGGTTGCCCAATATTTTGCTTCGCAAAATGTAATTGGTCTTTGTTACTATCTTATAAAATTTTCTTTTGGTTTGATTGGAATTCGACAGTCACATAGCAATCTAATACATTTTCACTTTAGCCACTCAACTCTAATTCAATGGCAACGCCTCCAATCCATCTTTATGAATAATTGAATTGAGATACTGGACGCTTTGGGGTATTTCCTTTCCATCAATCTTAACTATCGGCCCAAAACTTATCCGTCTTACTAAAGTTGCATTCTTTATTTTTCGGTTCAATCTAACTTATTTTAAACCCTTGAATCTCAAGGTATCCCTCTACAATTTTTTACATTTACCCCCTCTCTAGCTCTATCGATTAATTCCATGTCTTTTGCAAATAATTTACATCAAGAACATCCTCTTGAATACAAGTTGTTAATTCATCCATAACCAATTATGTACTCATAGCTGACCCATGATGTATACCTAACCTCATGGTAAACAACACTTGTCCCAACATCAGTCGTTCTCACTGGAGCTATTGCTCCCTTCATACATTTTCTTACTGATATCAATGTATGTATTTGGAACTCCTTTCTTCTCCAATATCTACTGTATTAACTCTTTGGAGATTCCATCATATACTTTCTCTAAGTTAATTGAGACTATATGGAGATTTTTTCTGTTGTTTTTTAGCTTGTCCTTCAATTGTCTTAGTAAGAAAATAGCTTCAATGTAGCCCTCCCCAGAATGAACTCAGATTGATGATTCATAAGTTGAACCCACGATTATTAGATGTGATGGAGCTGCGCTTCTAGAGGAATCTGCAGTGGGGTAAATTTCGTCATTTGGGACTGTTCTAGAGAGCTTATTGCCAGAATTCATGTGCCTACTTTTGGGGGGTCAGGGATGGCTGCAGAAGTCTGTGCAATCTAGTATAGTTTACAGCTGATTCTTCACAACAACTGGTCAGATATCTCAATAGAGAGTGATACTCAAATTGTTAATGAATTATTGCACTCTTAGAAGAGAACAATTAAATCCCGATGGAGATCTTCTTCAACATAAGGAAGATAGTTGATGATGAAAAGGCTTCCTAAGCATTATGTGCACTACATTCTGTGTTCTAAGAATGATATGGCTCACTCAGAAGCAGCTAAAGCTTTATGAAAAAGTTCTATCTGCAATTCATCTATATTAATTCTTGTTGTAAGCTGGATGGTTAGTGGGGCTAAGTTAGATGTCCCCCATTTTATTTAATGAATTTTTTTCGTTTTCCATCAAAAAGCAGTTTAATCCCACGATAATTGGTGCAACTATGGACATCTCCGTTACTTTTGTAAATAGGTACAACAATACTTTTCCTCAATGTATCAAGCATTTTTTAAAATTTCAAAATATTATTGAACAACTTCATAGGCCAAGATTGTCCAGCTTCTCCCATGAATTTTCATACTTCAGTTGGAATATCATTTCGTCCCAAAGCTTTTCAATCTTCATCCTAGCCAGAGCTTTTAAACTTCATTTACACCAATTCTATGGAAATGATAACGTTTTGTAGTCTCTACAAAGTTGGTGTCTCCAACCAGGCGGAGGCCCTGTGTGCAATCTTTGTTTTTCAACTTTTAAAAATTATTCTCATCTCTCCTAAACTATTGCATAGTTTTGTTTGCATTTCTCTAGCAACTTGCTAGCATTGTTAAAGATCTTATGATCAAGCCCAATGTTAAAAAATTCTAGCTATGTCCTTATAGTTCTTTTTCATGTTGTTGCATCTTGGACTTGGGGAATTTCATTCCTTTAGATGTCATCAGTATGCCATTCCGTCAGTAGTGTATTTCACCTTAAATTTATCTCTTACTGGACACTAAAGCTATTGCACGGACACGGATGTCAAATTGACTCGGATGCGTGGTGTCGGATTCGGTGAACCTCAGAAAATAGGATTCGAGGACACGATGATGCTACAAAGAGAACAAATTAAATATGAAAGGATAAATTATTGCAAATAATACTAAATCAATCAAAAATCCATAATTGGATATATACTATATACAAAAGTCAAGTAGATCATATATTAAGTTAGTAAAAATTAACTTCAATGGTTAATCTATTACATGATTAGTCTGTCAAAGAAGCAAATATCGCACACACAGTGTAGTTAAGGCATCGCCTAGGCGTTTTTGGACCTCAATCGCCTAGGTGCCCCTCTAGGCGGGCGAACCCCATAATATATATATATATATATATATATATATATATATATATATATATATTTTTTTTTTTTTTTTTTTTTTTTTAAATCCAAAAAATCCCAATAAATAGAAAAAAAATAAAAAAAACATGTAATGAATAAGTGACAAGATTCTAAATCGTTTTTTTCACTAAAAATATGATTTTTTAAAACTAAAAATATCGTTTTCGACGCACTTCGTGCGTCGCAGGAGGGTTCTGCCTAATATTATACATGCAACATGGACAGTGACACGAATTTGGGTATTTGGCCCAGATTTTGAAGTGTTTAATACTCCACTATGTCAACATGTCTTTGGTTATGTGATGAATAATTGTAATAGACTTTGTATTTTATATTTTTGTGGAATGTGGGTGTGGAGTTTTGGTCTTTTGGATGTTATATATAATAATATATATACGTGATATATATATATATATATATATATATATATATATATTTATATTAAATTTATCGCCTAGGCAATGTCTCGCCTAGCCGGGGCTAATCGCCTAGGCATCGCCTAGACGCCTTGACTACACTGCGCACACAAAGATAATGCTCTATATTTCTTTTCTTTTGGTAGAACATGTAACACAAGTTATGTAACACATGAAGATAAATATACATCATCAATAATACCATATAGCACGTCAATATTTCAAAGAACAATGGTGTGGATGCATAAACATGGTCACTTGCTTATTGATCAAGATCAGTTGAATCTAAAGTGCCTTTGCTTAATTAACATCCTAAAATCAGATTGTTATAAACTGTTTTAACCATCTGATCATGGGCGTCTATTTGGATGGTTAAAGAGTACTTACTTGGGCAATGATTTAAATAAGTGCTGCATAAATTCATTCATTTAAATGCATGTGATTGTTTAATAGATGTGGGTTTAATGCTTGTTAAATCTAAGAGGTGTTTGACAATTAGATGATCAGATTAATGACATATATGTATAAAAAATGGCACATATATGTATGTCACACACAAGAATATACGATGTATTGTACATAAACTTGTAGTTATGTGGAGATGAGTTCACTGTCTGAACCCAAGTCCAATGGGATGGACACTAGTTGTTATAAGAAACAATAGCTGAGTTCGTGTCCACACTTATGGACACATGACTCCCCTGCAGACTCAAAGACTCTGCACAACATGGCTTACTCATCTTTTGTTCCATTTTTCTAGCCATGCCACACCTCCATCCAACATCCTCATCATTGCTACACTCATTGCATCCTTTGTCTAAAGCCATATTTTATAGACAACAAGAAGTCCTGTTTTACAGCCTAGTATATATGTCTTCACGACATCTGCTCTAGTTAGGATGTGACGTGATTGGTTATTTTGGGCAATTAATTGATATCTTCTGTTGGTAGTTGTTTACCAAGACTGATTTCAAATTAATTTATTAGTAATTTCTATTCACCATACTGTATGTCATTCCATACTATACAGTTAGGCTCTGAAATATTGTTTGTCCATATAAAATTTTGTATGCACTCAAAGTATGTATTAAGTAATTATTTGTTGATATATATATAGTATCATGTATAACACCTCCCCCCCACCCACACCCACACACACACAAAAAGTTCATTTTCTGTTAAATATGTGTATGCAAAGTTGCTTCATTTTCTTAAAATGTATTTAGTTTCTGTATGGTTTGAATTGGAAATGACCTAGTTAAGCCTTATAACTAGAAAATTGTCTTGAGACTGAAAAACAATAGAAGGGAATCGGAGTGATATGCAAGGCATAACATTTAGATCTAGGATAGTTTCTTCTTTCTACAAGATTCAGAAAGTTATACCATAGAGAAAGTTCAACACCTATATTAAGTGGCATTATTCATTAATGATTAAACAGTACGTACTATCGTAGTTTCTTTGACTGCATCTCCATTCGATGTTGAGATGCAGTTATAGTTTCTTGTCCAATTCTTGATCCCCAATGCAATTTCAGCTTAAATATAAGACCAATGGGAACTGATATATAACCTTCATGATGCACACAATTATCAGTGCTCTTTCTTGCTTTTCCACAAAAGGTATTTTATAAAATTCACTACTTAAGGTTTTTCCCTTGGATGTTATTGGGCCAACATAGAAAGGTTTATGTCCTCTCTTCATATAACCTTAATTGAGAACTCCATAAATGTACATCATATGTTGCTGTGTAGGCTTTCTTTTCCTAGCATCCACTCACTGGTGAGAAACTCCTAAGTCCCGACTACATCCTTTCAGTTGATTTATTCTCTTCTATGATTACTTCTAATGCATTTTTGGTCTAATTCGTTTACTTTATATTTGTGTAATGAGTTTGTTTAGGTGCATTAGTTGATAAAAATTCTTCGAGTTATGCAAAATCTTTATAGTCTTGCTGGTTCACTAGGAGAGGTTATCTCGGAAGAGTATTCTTTGGAGTATGGAACAGACAAAATCGAAATGCATGTAGGAGCTGTACAAGCAGGAGAACGTGCAGTTGTTATTGATGATCTCATTGCAACTGGAGGGACCTTATGTGCTGCAATCAAGCTACTTGGTAATATGTTTATGCTTGGTTTTCAAAATTATACGAATGTTGATAGCAGAATTGTTGTTCATCTGCTTGTTATTGTGAGACATGACTTTTTCTTTTTTCCTTTTTTTAAGAGCAGTCACAAGTATATATTTTCTTTGGCTTGACCTCTTGTAGTAACCAAATTATTTATGTTGCATTAAATCCAAGAAGTGAAAATGCCTAGAAATTGTCTATTAAAATAAATATTATAGGAACTCCAGCATAGGGATTTCCAGTTCACATAAGGTTATGTGGTGAGACTGGCAATGATTTCTAGTTTAATATTCATATTAAAATTATGTGGTGATTTCGAAAAGAATAAGGATTTCTAGTTCTAGCAATATTAAGATTTCAGAAAGGACAAAAGATGCTACTAGTGCAGAATGGTAGAGGTAAATGTAGCATGTGTCATGATGGTGTAGCTCAAGGCTTGGAAATTCGATTTTGCGGGAAACTTTGCAAGTCTGGGAACTGACTTATCAGAATTCTTCGAATTGTAGGATTTTTCACTTGATAATTCGCAAAATGCAAAAAAAAGGTTAAAATTTTAAAAAATAGGAAAACATGGTCTTTTTCATTGAAACTTCAGAACAAAAAAGAGATGCATTTGAAATGAAGGAAAGACGCGCAGACTGCGCTATATAGTATTTCATGTATGAATGTAACATATATTCGTTCCAAAAAAAAAGTGACATATATATAAAATGAATGTTATATAACATATATAAATTTATATCTCATGTATGAATGTAATTCATTTTATGGCGTGTTTTCTTTTCTTTCTTTCTTTCCCTGCTATGCTTGTTTTAGCCTCTGAGTTCACACCCTTGTGATCACTTGCGCTAATCAAGCTGGTTGTACTGTTTTTTCTTTTCCATATATGAGTGTGTATATATATATATATATATATATATATATAAATGCATTACCGATGAAATAACATATATAAAATAGTTTATTATATCTTAATTCTCAAAATTATGAAATATAAACTCAAATGGATGTCAACACAACAAGTACATGTACATAGGTGATAGAATTATACTCATAAGAAATATAAGTGTCGAAGTTTCAACAATTTGTTGGAACTTGGACAGTTTTTATACTTAAGATAACCCCAATTCCTCGCAAACCATTGTGAATTATGTTTCATTCGTGCATTATAGTGAAATATTAACAAAATTTTGTGAAACAATTAATACCTTAAGTTGAAACTTCGCTAACCCTGAATCATCAATAATTTGGTCAAACTTCAAACCATGGTGTAGCTTATGGTAAGAGTTACGATTTTTTTAAAGCGGGAAGGGAAGAAGCCTTGAGGAGAATACTCCTGCTATTGGGTATGGACATGTTTTTTTTTTTTTTTACTGATAGACAAGAGTGATGGCTAGTGAATAGTGAGTTAGCAAGTAAGGACGGGGTTTGAACCCAAGTCGTGGTTTCGATACCCATTGAACTTAACAAGTTGGCATAAAGTTTTATTTTGGTTTCTCAATGTTTTTATTTTTTTTGTCAGAATGCAGCTTACAAGTTTTCGCTTGTGGCTTGGTATATACATATTAAGGATAGACATGGTGGTTTCTAATTGGAGTTCTTCTAATAATTGCATAGAAAATTTAAACTCGGTGTACATGGAGATTGGGGTTCATTAAAAGTCTAGTCGCACTCAAATAGCGGTGTATCGTAGTGAGTTGACAGTTGACAGAGTGCTCGTATGACTTTCTTTTGTGAATGCTGCTGTATTTTCTGGAAGCCTATCTAGTCCATGAAATTGTACAAGACAACTGCTGCTACTGAACTCTCCCAAGCTCTTGCTAAGGGACTCAACTCTTTATAAAGGTAAAAACAATTTGTATCACCTAGTATATATTTTCGCCTTTTATCAGAACCCCATAGATCCAGTGTCAAGGGGGCTTCACCATTCAGATGACACACACTTACGTGTATTGGGACTTTCCTCTTATCAGATTTCAATTTCTTTAGTCTTTGACTATACACTTTTGTGGTGTGCTATATCAAGTTGTATGTTTGTTTCTTGTGGCTTAAAAAGTAACCCTCGTTTTGTTTCCATATCATTATTTCAGTCTGCCGGTAATCATAGTTTTTTCTTGCAGAACGTGTTAGGGTGGAGGTGTTTGAGTGTGCCTGCGTTATTGAATTGCCGGAGCTAAAGGTATGGCCCTAGTGTAAATGGTATCTTGGTATCAGAAATATGATTACTATTATTCCTCTCTCCTTACCTTATTATTAAGATTTTCTGAGATTAGAAGGTCCAAAATGGACTCTTCAGCTGTTGCATATGCTAATATTTCAGCTTGAGTTGGTGAGAGGTGAGTTTACCAGTGAATCTTCAACTTCCAGTGAGATTGAAGTATATTCTTCATTACAGGATTTGATTGTGGCATGCGATCCACTCGAAAAATGGTATTAATATGAGACTGTTCTTGATGGAGTAATCAAAGTAATAAAGAGCTCTAACTTATAAAAATCCCAAACAATTCCATTCCCTTGATAAAATTATAGCATTTGTCTAAAGTATCCCAGAGCTTCATTTATTTAACCTCTCTTCGGGCTTACAAGTTTCATACCTAGCTTTCTTATAACCGACTGAAACTTATCCAATCCTCTTGTAAGAACATCAAGCGTTGTTTTTGTTTCTGACAAAATGGGTTCTGAACAAGCCCTGGGCCATCTTCCCTTTAACTAAGTAGCCATTGGCTTTGAACAGTATTGGAACCTACTGAATGGCGTTCTCATTGTCTCATATAGTCTCATAGGCATGATAGGCTCTTCTGTCTTGCAGCCTATTTCTTTCCTCTGTTGTTGCCCAGAGACTCAGACAATGTCATTACACTGTATTCCATTACATAATAGCTTTGTTACTATCCTTTTGAGGAGGTTGTAGACTCAGTTTCAATAGGCAACATAACCTAATGGTCAATGTGAAACTGAAACCAAATGTCTATGATTTGAGGAAATAGCATTGAGTTTGTTCAATGCGTCTCCTGATGTGATATGCAAACCTCTGATGGGAAAGATCAAGCAAGAATTGAACTCTCCAGCTATCAGGGAAACTCTAGAGAAAATGAGTGAAGAACGCAAGAACTCCTAAAAAGTTATTGATGAATTGACCCTAAACCCTCTTCCCTTCTTTTGATGGAAAGTTCCTGTTCCATTTTAAACTTTGATGCATAGGTGATGTTTGTGTCACAAAAAGAATTATATTATAATCTACAAATACTAGGGAAAAGGATATACATTTGGTGGCTCTTTAGTAAGATAGGAGCCTCAAAGTAGCCTTCCTGTGCATAGTGCATACAAATATGGCTGTCCTTAAGTGGATGGCTTTAAATGGGAAAAAAGAAAAAAAAATAAAGAAATGAAATGCTAATATCATTTAGGAAAAGAACAAAATGATGTGGAAGGTGCAGCAACCAGGAAGTAGGCCTAGATAAAGAACCAAAGAATGAGCCTCTATAAGCTTCTGAAACTCAGAACCCAGATTCACTTAGGCCTCTAAATTTGTATACGTGTAGATTACTAGAAAATGTTGGCACAGTGATCGGAAACTGGATCTGAAATTAATTCGTTATAACCTACATCTTGATAGGATATGAACTTGTGGCCTATGGCTTCATACAAGTTGGATTTGTGCTAATAACAGTAGAATAAAAAGGCTGAGCAAAGTACCCTGCTGGAAAAGATAGTTTACATCCAAAAATTACCACCAAAATCCACTCTTTAATAATTTTTGGGATATCATGTCAATTGTCGGTGCTGAAACCACACCAGCTAGAAATTCAGATACCTTAACACTTACCTCTCACTCTCTTATACATGCTTTGCTGATGTTCACTTTGCTTATTGCAGGGCAGGAACCGTTTAGGAGACAAACCACTATTCGTCCTTGTAAGCTCGGTTTGATAACAGTTTTCATCTGAGAACTGCATGTTGGTCGGTTGTATGGGTTGCAGTTGCTGGAGTTTTGCAAGGGACTTCTATTTGATGATAAGTTTGGTAGTCAAATGGTTGTTTCCTTGATTTGATGGTTACAAGAAACCTAAAATGAGTTACTAGATTTTGAATTTGATATCTAAACTAAATAAAAGTGAGGACTGAAAGGGATGAGAGATGTATGTATACACCTATTGTATAGAGGAGTGCCCAAATGCACTGGATGTTGTGGGTAAATGGAGAAACACCCTTTGCCTTGTGAGCCAGTAAGTGAACCTACAATGAAATATTGGAGCTGGTGCTTTCCTAAATCAGAGTAGTTTTTGAAATACTTTCAATATGATGTTATAGAATTGTGCTAAAATCCTAGCCCACCTTTTCCTTTTTCTGGTAAATCTACACTTTCTTGCACATGATTTTAGACTCAGTCTTCCCACAACAGCCTCATTACATCTTTTGAAAAAGTACTCATCCAGTTGATTCGGCCTTCTATAGAATTACCTAACTGAGCCAATTGATATCCCACCTGGTTTGTTTCTTAATATGTACATGTTAGAATCCAACTTCTGCAAAATTTGATAGTAGTCCTTTGATGTCCATTGTGATCACTCAAAATTTCCATGGGACATGGGTTTCAATGGAGTACGGATCAGCAACAGCGCTAGTTATTGTTCTGTTCTACAAAGACCAACGAGAAAGCGTCCGTCAGCAAATAACTCTGGATGTGGATGTGATGCTTGCTGATGCTGCATGTTCTGGTTTGCACCTCATGTAACAGCAAGCACTGTTGCTGATTTTAATTCATTTCCTTTGATTAGGTATTCGGCTAACTATTAGTGAGCCTCCTTCAACTTGTAAATGCAGGATACCTTCATCTTTTGCTAACCCTATATCATTTCGCAATAACAAATCTTCTAGGACAGGATTAAACCTGGCCTCAAAACAAACCACCTTAGTGGGAAAAAAAAAAGGTTTTGAAATAGCAAGCAGCTTGTTATTTTATCCAATTTTCCCCCAACATTTTATTCCTCAAAGATAAAATAGTAAGCTGCTTGCTATTTTGGAAAGATGCAATGGGTCCCATCTATGAGATATAAGGATCCCTGAGAAAAGGAAAAAATAGAGATAAGAATCCATAAATCCTAGAATTCCTTTTCTGGATTTGGAAAAGTGCAGATTTTCAAGAACGGGAATCTTATGATATATCAAATTGATCTTATGAAGTCTGGTGTCAGATTTCACTCCAAAATTGAAGTATGGTATTACGAGATAAACCCTTGCTTAGGGCACACCCTACACTGTCAGACTTTCTAGCTGTTTGTAGCCCCACCTCAAGGCAAGTTCAAATGCTGGAGGGCTGTCTCTGTTTTGCCACAACCTTAACCTATGGACTTTCTTTTTCTAAATTTTGAACGCCACCATAATCAGTCCTTCGACAAAATTCATGTTTAGGTCCATGTTAATTGACAAAAGTGGCTGCTTTGGCTTATTAAGACATAATTGCATCCGTAATTTTCAAAAATTAGACTCAATTGAGCTCAAACCAAACAGATCCTATACTCAATAAACTTACCTGATTGGAAGACAATAATACTTTGATTTATCATTAATTTGATCCGTTTACATTCATTTGGACGGTCAGGAGAATATCGCCATATTTATTGACTAGCCAAAAGAATACAATACATCAATTAGTCTTTCACCAGAAAACATGCATGTGTGGCTTAAAGGTCACTACACTATTATTTGGGACAGGGTCCTGGTCCCCTGACTGGGATGTTCCAAAAAAACCATTCATACTAAGCTATTAAGTTTTTTTTAAAAAAATTGATTCCATGATGCTTGCAGTATCTATACTTGCTTACAGTCCAAAGAAAGAAGCCCAAAGACTTCCTCAAGTTGGTAAAACTAGATATACTGGTCAATATACCCTTCACATAGTGGAAATTAAATACATTGTATTGGATGAAGCATAACAACCTGCAGCAATGGATCTTCTAGGGCACAATTATATCAAGATGCTTGTTCAGGATTATGGTAGAGATGCAGAGCATTTCACAAATAACATAATCTGGCGGATTGTATCGAGGCATAAGTAACTACAATTATCTCCAGTGCAGCAGTACCAGTGTACAAGGCATTTCCTCAATTAAGTTGGGAGGGCCAAAAGGAAAAGCCTATATAACTCATGGGTTCAGGCTCAAGTTCAGTCCGCTTTACTAACAAAGAACGAAATCATACATTTGCAGTATTGCATAAAGAAAATCTTCAAAAATAATGTTGAATATGAGTAGTTTCTTTGTCCATTTTTCAGCTATGGAGGAGGAGCAGGGTACACTTTTGGCTTTGGTTTAACCTCAACTTCATTTACACTGCGGATGAAGATAGCGTCTGGTTCATGACTGCAAAACAAACGGACAACAAATGCTAAATTAAACTAGAGAAGAAACAGTAAATCACGAAAAAAGAAGAGGGGGGGAGGAGGGAGAGAGAGAGTCTCTTACGGCTTATCTCCTTCTTCATATGTATAACTGGATGCTACAGCCAGTAGGCGGCCATCTCTGCTAAAGGACAATGCTGCAATGCTTGTTGGGTACTTTGAGTACTGCAAAAGAACAGCAGAACGGAAATTCCTGTTACAAACATGCTTCCTGGAGAGGTTAAAAACAACAGAAGCTTCTGCAACGATTACCTGATAAAGTCTCTTCTTGTTGCTGCCATCCCATACATTTACATAACCATCACAACCTCCAGTTGCAAATGTACCATAACTGCCATTTGAATTTAGGGGCATAGAGGACAAAATATGAGTAGAGAGCAAAGTTACATACTGTTCGATATTACATACAACACAGGCCATCACCCCATCATGGAGAACATATCATTGCATACCATCCAATTGATGAATGACCTCTTGGATGGTTTGTACAAAAACGAATCACATTGACCAGGATGATCCTTTAAGAGGCAACCATTTTGATGATTAAGATCATCCTGTTAATGTTATTTTAGGACTCGGACCCACCCTAGATGTGTTCCATAAATGGGAATTTCCAGGCCAATGAATATATACAGTAATTAGTGCACAAAGAGGTCAGAAACCATTTTCTAAGATGGGTACTTACATGGGGTGAAACGCAATGGCGTTGACAGGATAGACAGTGTCCCTTCCAGCCTCTGATTTTCGATGGCACTTGAAAGCGTATCTGGATGAAGCTTAATCCCATCAACAAATAGTACATATAAGCAAGAAAAAAAAACACGGATTGTGCAATAGTACACATAGGCATGTCCATATTTTTATTTAGAAGTACGTTGTGGGAGCATGTACAAAGTGCTATGTCCATTTTGAAGACACCCAAGGGATCTGTACAAATAAAAATTTGATGTTTTAAACAAGTAATATGGGTTAACAGAATTTTTAGTCATCGTGCAGCTTTAGGAAAGAATGAAGGAAAAGTTCAGGTGGAGGGATCTGGCACAATCAAAAGAAACTAAAAGACATGGAAATGAGATGAAGGCCCATGAAAAAAAGGGGGAAAATAAAGAAAAAGAAACTCAAGATCCATATCACTGTATCCTTCTGCATGGTGTGGGGTCCTGCATAAAACACTTTCCCAATAATGAATACATACTTTTTGGCTTGACCAGCCTCAGAGAGATCAAAAAACTCCATTGCAACACGACCTTCCACAGAACTAAGGGCAAAACCTGCAAAGAGCACTCCAGATAAGAAAACTTTTAAGACTTGAGGAATCAGAGCAAGAAACGCCTGATATAGGCAATGTACAAAACAAAAACAGCTTAGTTCTTTATTGTACATCATGCAAAAATATAATATTTATTTATCCAAGAGTAAATTTTTTTTTAAGAAGGATCTGAAAAAGAATAAAGCATAAAGAGATAATCTATACTGTGCACAGAAGTTAAACTGAAGAAAGTGATTTGATTGGCAGAGCTTAAAACAAATGGAGAACTGTAAATGAACTGGATTGGAAAATAAAATATAAAATGATAATAAAACCAATGAACCTACTTATGAGACTATATTCTAGAACAACAAAAATCAAAAGGAAAGAATTGTCGAATATACAATACCAGATTAACAATCAAAAGATTCAAAACCTCTAGATGCTGAGAAAGATACCTGTTCCATTGGGATAACAGCGCACACATCTAGTTTGATACTTTAGTGAAGACTCTCTTCGTTGCTCCGGTTGAGACATATTTCGCAGATCATAGACATTTATATGTCTTCCTGCAGTTGCTACCACTAAACGATGGCCAACAAGAGAAAGAGAATACACACGCTCAGGTTGGGGGTACGTCCCAACAAGAGTACGCTCTTGCCCACTTGCACCTCTAGGATCCCAACACTTGAGTGTTTTGTCCCAACTACCAGTGATCACTTGCCCTAAGATCACACACAAACAAACAAGTAGTTATATATTACAATCGGACTTCTTACAAAATAGAATCAGAAGCTTCCATCTTCGTCAATGAGGAGACTTGCAAAATTATCAAAATTTTTATGAAAGATACATATAAAATATAGGACAACAACAAAATCACCACACAACAGAAAAAGTGCAGGAGCTCTCAGTTTCCAGATAATCCACTATTTCAGCTAACAATCCTGTTGATGGATATATGACCCAGGGGAGATTCAGCCGCCATCAATCATACACAACTACAATACTGGAACCAAAATGTGCAAATCTATCAAGCTTTAAAGTATATGCACGAGAACCTAGTCAAGGCAAGTACAGAACCATAACATTTCTAGTCCAAGATCAAATGCCATCCATATTCACAATCCAACTAATAGGATAAAGCATTCAAGGATTTATAAGCTCTGTAGACTGTAGAGGACAAAGCACATCATAAACCAGGGTCTCTTTCCAGAGAATCTTTTGCAGTAAACCATTAGCTAAATCAATTTTTCCCTCGTGGCAATTTATGTTACTCAGGCATGCCATTTTTGGTGGTGTAGTTATTTTCAGATTAAATCCATATCTTACATCATGTAGAAAGGGTAGATTATTCACGGTTTTGTAATCATTTTTGTCTTTATGCCAATAGTATTGCCAACTAGTACTTATATTAACTGTGGATTTATGTTATTTAGCAAGCCGACGATAGTTAATACATTCTCCGACAAGTTCTCAAAACCCTACCCTATGCTAGTATGTTTCCACTTACCATGTACATATGGATATGGGAAGCAGGGGCATGACTTGTACTTTCTTGAAATCCAAGATATGGGAGTCCCATTCAACAGTAGGGGACATGGAGACGTAAAAAAAATACTCTACAGTCAACAGGACACGATAAAAATGCTATGAAAACCATTCAGTATATAGTACCAGTATCAGCATTCTATCATGTAGACATGGATATGCTAAGCAAGTGGAATAAATTTAACAAAGCCAATTAATTCGGTAACAAAAAAAATGCAGTCAATATGGTTGCAAGTATATTGACAAAGTCAGGGTTCAAGAATAATTTGGCAAGGGTCAAGTCGGAAAAACTCGGGAAAAATAATATTTTTTAAATAATAATAAAATGTATCCAACAGTTTGATTAGATAATATAAAAAATAAGTAGTTTACTTATCAAACATAACGAATAAGTCGGGAAATTCGGGAATAAGTTCGGAAATTCGGGAATAATTCAGCAAATTTAAAATTTGCGAATAATTCGGCACATCTAAAATTCGTGAATTGTGTGACTATGGTTGCAAGCAAACAAAAAAAGAAAGAAAATGGGAACCAGAGGTTCCCTAGACAATGCCTATGCAACCAAAATTTATTTATTTATTAAAATTTTATAAGTTTATGAAATTCATATATTATTGAAAATAATGAATAAAAAATAGAAATAAGCATATATAAAATTCACGAATAATTTGGCACATCTAAAATTCGTGAACTGTGTGACTATGGTTGCAAGCAAACAAAAAAAGAAAGAAAATGGGAACCAGAGGTTCCCTAGACAATGCCTATGCGACCAAAATTTATTTTATTTATTAAAATTTTATAAGTTTATGAAATTCATATATTATTGAAAAATATGAATAAAAAATAGAAATAAGCACATATAAGACCAACTATCAGTACTAAAGAGCATAGTTTAGAGAAAGGGGGAGGAGGAAAGAGTCAATGTAGAAAAGCTTTACAATATCTGTTAAATAAAACAAAATGTTTTAACTCATATATATATATATGAGACATGCTAGAGTTCACACCATGCGTGAAATCCATATCCTTCACGCAGACAAAAACTGCAAAGGACAAAATGGCATTCTTGTAATTAATGACAACTCTATGGCATTTTGATGAAATCAATTAATGATCATGTTTCCAAGATTGCCCTTAATTATTTTTATCAATTACCATAATGGCACTGATTTTAGCCTGCGTGAACTTTCTTAAAGTTCACGCATTACGTGACTTCTATCATTCATTCATTCCCTTATATATATATATATATATATATAACTTTATGTGGGTCCTTTGTAACTAGCCTTTAGTGCCTGGGAAATAAGCCCTAAGCGCCGGCAGGCGACCTTGTCTTAACAAATGCCCACCTAGACTTGATTAGGCGTTATGGGTCCTAGTTAAGCAAGGTGCTGACCTAAGTTTTGACCACACACACACACTGAAACACACAATCCTGATTTAAACATCTTATTCTATGATTTGGTTATTTACTTATTCGTGTTTCCTTTTTTAGTATTTGCCTATTTATAGCAAAAACACATTATCAATTTATCAGAAAAATTAGCAATTATGACTGCTCCAATAAATTATGCAAAATAGTGATAATCAAGTAAGAAAAATCCTGTGGCAATCCAACTAAATGTATTGAAGCTCAAAATAATAAAACAACAACATATACAAGTAAAAAAATGAGAATGTGATGTTCTACTCAAATATGGCACTTAATCAGAGATAAATAACCTGCTGCATAAGAGTACTCAACACAACGCACAGGCGCATCATGCCTTCCCAAAATATCCTCCTTGCCAGTGCTAAAAACGTACCTGAAACAACAATAGCACCATAAGATATTAAGCTTATAAATTAGTGGTTTTGAACATGTTACCAATATTGCAAACTTGGGATAAATAAAATTGATAAATTAACAACAATAGTAACGGAAGGAAGCATTATTGTTAGCAGTAGGTTGAGAATCATCTTTCTGTAAGTATTACTATGCATAGGGTAAGTTGTCATCTGCAAATAAATACTAGCAATAATAATTAAAAATAACAACAACAACAATAGTAATCTGCATTGAAATAAAAAAGACTTCTCTTTTGTCAGAATTGATACATAACCCCGAGGTTCTGTCTAATTACAAAGAATATTTTAACGAATCTGGGAAAGTTACTAAATAAGGAAATTTATAGGAGTCAATTTTAGGAACCATTAGAGCTTCATTATAAAAAACAAAATTACTGTCAAAAACTCAAGATGCATAAATTGTCAAGAGTGGAAGCAAAATAGTGAGCAGTCACACTGAAAGAGAAAAAAAAAGAGGGAGAAATCCTTTATTTTGCACTTCGTTCGAAAAATGCATTATTATAATGAGAGTGAGTCCTTGCATTCACATCAACTAAGAAGAGCATTGTTCATCAAGTTAGTTAGAACTTAGAAATTCCTAGAAAATGCAAACTGGCTAACATTTTTTTCTTTTATTTCCTGGGCAAGGGTGAACTGTGAACCATCAACCATGTACATTAAGTGGGGCATAAATCAAGAAACCGGATATATTTTTTTATTGATACAGTGAAATGTATTCTATTAACAGAGAAACATGTAAAGGAAAAAGGTGGAAGTGGAATGAGGAGGGTGTTCCCCCACAAAAGCCATACAAATACTTTGGAGTCGAAAAAAAAACTATTTGACTCCGTCTGTACATACAATCCGAAGGTAAGACACCTATAAACTCAAGGAGATGGGAAGACCAGCTACGGAGATACCTTCCCACAGAGTTTAGCATAGTTGCCGGGAAGCTATGTACAAGGTGGGAAGCTCGTTTCCCAAACTCGCTTCCTAGGAAGCTCGTTTTCTCGAACAAACTCTCTTTCTAGGAAGCTCGTTTTCATCACGTCTTATCTAGTAGTCAAAAAAAGTTGTATGTGTGAAGTGATGTGGTAGACTACAATCTATAGCCTAAGGTGTAGACTCTAAGTAAGTATCGTCGGTTTGAAACCTAAGGCACATACTTTTCTACAAAAATCTCATGTAAGATAAAATCAAAAGAATAACTACCCATAAATAACATAATGAGAATGAGGAACCTATATCTCATTTCTCGCTTCCCGTTTTCTAAGGTTTTTTTGAGTCGTGCTTCCTACTTCTCGCTTTGCTTCTCATTTTCACTTCTCGCTTTGATAACTATGGAGTTTAGGCAAGGAGGACTCCAAACCTTAAAAAAATTGTCGTTTCTTTCGAACCAAAGACTCACCTCTAGGCCAACCCAAAATCAAATCATTGACCTCCTTGAGGCATGCTCACTCAATTCCAAAAAGAGAAGAAAAAATTTTGAACCCCCGATGCCCATGGATAGTGGATGAGAAGGTGATACACATCTTCCTCTACTTCTTTGAGCATTCAACATCTATTAGTATTTAGGAATTAACATGCCATGATTCCTCATATGATCAACTATGAGAATCGTGTCCATGTTCGCCTCCCACATGTGCGCTTGCACCTTAGATGGGACCAGCCACTTCCAAATATTCTCGAATTGATGTTTTCTAACCATTTCAACATGGAGGTTAATAAAAGGATCTAATTAACTAAATACTTTGTTTCAATTTCTAATTTGATCGAGTGAATTAATAAAATATTACCTTGGGGTCTTGGCATTATTCTTATTATCCTTTTCTTACGATGAGTTGGCATCGTCATCATCATCAATGAAATTATGAAATATAAACAATAATAAAAACACATTGTTCTGTTTTAAAACATTGAGCAGTTATAAAGTATATATTAACATTGACTTCATTCTATAAAATACTTGAGCATTATATACCAACCATAGTCAATCACCACCCACCCCGCCAAAAAAAGAAACTACTAAACAACTCAACAAAAAAAAAGATAAGAAGACTTGCAAAACCAATACTTACAACATTATATTTGTATAATAGAAAAGATTGCGTGAAAAAAAAACATCCAACAAGTATCTACCAATCAAAATAATCCCTTTGTGTGGTGGTGGTGGTGGTGGAGGGGGAGGGGGAGGGGAGGCATAGTTGTTGAAGTGTTTGCATCTAAGTGGTGGGGATTTGTACCCAAGCCATGTTATTTACACCCAACAACTTGATATACCAATCTTCTTCCATTTGATGACAATGGTACATCACCCTAACTTTCCCTCGCATCTTTAGTTTTCAATAATTATAATCATTCTAGTATCATTTAACCATGAAGGGTCCCTCAATATTAGTTACACGGAAGCATTTCAATCTCTTTTATCCACCACTTTTTTTTAATCTATACGCTACTACTAAATAGACAAAAAGTCATACATAAAGAAAAATGCTATCACAACAAGCTTACTACTAAGCTACCCTCTAAGTACTCGACATCCATATATACATACTGTGACGACCTAGATATTTAGTTCCCTTAATTATTTTCTTTATCTAGTTTTCTCAATTAATTTGCCTCTTAGTTTGGAATATTTAGTTTCCTTAGTATTTAGTTTCCAGTTTCCACAACCTTGAATATTTACTTTTTTTTGTTTATCTCTACTAGAAAGCTTATATAGAGGATGTTATCTCTCTTCAGAGATCAGCATTTGAAATAGTATTTATTTAACAAAGGAGATTGACACTCTCGAATCGTTCACCCCCTCTCCCACATCTCTTTTCCTTAGATATTAAAGTAAAACCACGGATTCGCTACAGCTGGTATCAGAGCGAAGACGACTAGCAAAGAGCTTGAAGAAGAAATCAACACCTTCAAAGGATCCATTGGTCACCTCTTGGCAGCCGTAGAATCGCTAATAGTAAAGATGGAGATGTTCATGTCCTCATCCATACAAAAAGGACCTCAACGGGAGACCAACTATGTTGGCCTTAAAAGTAGCCAGAATACTGTGTCCATCCCAAGCGTGTACGCATTGAACTCCTGCAATTCGATGGATAGGACTCAACATTTTAGCCGAGCACTTCAAAAATTATCATCGCCTCAATAATAGTAAATGCTTGAAATCGCCACCACTCATCTACAAAAGGATGCTATTCCTTGGTATGAATAGTTGGCATCAACTATCAGTTTGGTTACATACTTACATGGGATCAATTCAAATAGGCAATTTGTATTTGCTTTGCTACCCTTGAGAACAAAGAACCAAATGGAGCCTTGTCCAAGCTTCGGGAAATCTCCACTGTCCATGAGTACCAATTCTAATTTGAACGGTTGTCAAAGCGAGTATACCGTTTACGTGAATCATATCTCGTTGGATGCTTCATTTTTTGCCTTAAATAATATTCGAACTATGGTAAATATGTTTTCCCCAAGCACTATTAGTCAAACTTTTTACTTAGCCTTAAGTCATGAAGAAGCGGCAATTTTTAAATTTTAAAACCCACCACTAGGGATCTCCCATCCCTTCACATCCTCATTCACGCCGTTGGCAAAGGAGGAACCACCCCTCCCAGACGTTACTCTACTTGAAATGGAAGAACGAGGAAGAAGGGACACCGGTGTATGTATCAATTTGGCGATCATTGAAGGAATGGAATTTGGAGACATTAAGGAAGACTACAACAAGAGAGACTTGGGACTCGATCCATGAGCATTTTCTACTTTAATGGATTTTTTGAAGATGAGGGGGGGGGGGGGGAGTGTGGTGACCTAGATATTCAACTCCCTCTATTATTTTCTTTATCTAGTTTTCTCAATAATTTTGCGTCTTAGGAATATTTAGTTTCCACAACAGCAGATCGTGAAAATTTAGTTTCGTTGTTTATCTCAAGTCTCAACTAGGAAGCTTATATAAAGGATAAAATCTCTCCTCAAAGATAAGCTGGACTCAATACTCTTTTGTTAACAAAGGAAATTAACTCTCTCAAATCGATCACCCCCTCTCTCACATCTCTTTTCTCTAGTATATAACAATGAAATCACAGTTATGCTACAACTAGTATCAGAGCGATATCATCTTGCAAAGAGCTTGAATAAGAAATCAACACCCCAGATGATCCATTGGGCACCTCACGCAGCCATCGAAGCGCTAACAATAAAGGTGAATACGTTCATAACCCCGTCTATAAGAACCTCAACGGGAGACTGAAAATAGGCACAATCATGGTTTCCATCCCATGCTTTTACATATTGAACTCCTACAATTCGATGGAGAGGACCCAAGAGGTTGAATCCATAGTAACAAAGTTCTCTTCTTTTTCAAAAAATCCTGAATAATGTGAGATTTTTTCGTCAAACAATCAAATCATGAAGTATTACAACTTTTTGAAAAGTACCGAATTTTACATTTTGAACACGAATTATTTGCAATGTCTTGAAGAAATTGCAAATAAATATCTATATATGACATATATTTTCTAATAAATTTCATAATTAGAATTTTTTTTTTAAATTCATTTCTTTCTCGATTTTTCCCTGAAATTTCCAAATGTTGCTGAATTTTTTTCGATTTTTCCCTAGCCGAATAATCCGCACCCCAATTTGCTAACTATGGTTGGATCTTCTTAGCCGAGCACTTCAAGAATTATCATCGCCTCAACAATGAGCAGATACTCGAAATCGTCATCAGTCATTTACAAAAGGATGTTTACCCTTGGTATCAATGGATGACATCAACGATCGGGTTGGTTACATGGAATCAATTCAAAGGGGCAATTTGTATTCGCTTTGGCACCTTTTAGAATGAAGAACCAAATGTAGCCTGGTCCAACCTTCAGCAAATCTCCACCGTCTGTGAGTATCAATCGTAATTTGAATGGTTGTCAAATCGAGTATCACGCTTACCTGAATCATCTCGTTGGATGCTTCATTTCCGGCCTTAAATATGATATTTGAATTGGGGTAAATATGTTTTAACCAAACACTATGAACCAACCCTTTTGAATAATTAGTCTGTAGCTAACAAAGACTGACCCTCTCAAATCGGTCACCCCCTTTCCCACGTCTCTTTACTCTAGCATATTACAATGAAACCACGGTTCCACTACACATACATATATAGTTATATACATACATGATACATATACACAAATTCTATACTACACACTAAGGAAATAGGAGCGCCTACGTGGCACCCCTCAATGGTTCCATATTTCTCTTCTATTTTACTAAATCTCTCCTCTCTCATAGACACAATGGGACCAATACCTCCCCACTTTTCTTTCTTTATCCCCCCATACCACACCTCCCCACTTCCATCTCCCTCTCACACACACAATGGGGCCCACCACCACCTCCCTACTTCTCTCTCCCCCTCATGCAACACCTCCCCACCTCCCATTCCTCTCCCTCTAACCACCCCTACTTCCTCTCTCTCTCTATCACTCTCACACACACACAAACACAATGGGACCCGCCACAACCTCTCCACCCCTCTCTCTCTCCCTCTCTCTAATTTTGCTTTCTTAAAAACATGCTTATGAAAATGCATATAGATGTTAAGTATTTGATGCTTTAGGATGTTTTGCCTTTAGACATCAAGCTTTAGATTTTAGTAATTTTGGATTATTTGCTACAGTTCAGATCATCCAATTATATCAATTCTTGGCCAGCGACTGGTGAATGGATTATAGTGCATAGCTAACATGTGTTGGATGATATCATGAGTCTGGAGGAACACCACATTTCACTGGTCTGCCTAGCCCATTAATAAATGGGTGCTCATCTGCTTGCATTCTTGGGCTATAGCCTATATCCATTATTGGGTCACCCCTTCAATATCTTGCCATGTAAAAAAAACAAATCTGGTCAATAGCTAATTTGATTTTTTCTTTATATCAAGCAATTAATTCATTTCTAAATGTGTTCTGTTTATAGAAATTGCATTCTAAACCGTTCCTTCAGCCAAGAAATCTGATACGGAAAATATGGTAGAGCCCCTCCTTTACAACACATCACTTTGTTAATAAAACTTCAACTATCCATCAATGATAAAGACTTAGGATGGATAAAGACACTTAATGGTACCTAAAAATTTGGATCAGGTAGTAAAAGGTGTCCAACCACATACATGTATGATTGAGCTTTTACTAAACCTTAATGGGTGTACCTATATTCCAAATCCAACACAAATAATTTCCATTCAAAATCTTTATCCCTAATAAATTTATTCTACTTTTTTAAGGTTGTTCCGCATAGCAAATTTATTGAAAAAAGATTAAGCATAGATTCAAATCTAACTGCTAAAAACAAACAATAAGGGCACGAATTGAGCATACCGCCTCACAGTATTATCAGCACTAGCACTAAATCCCGAAGAATCATCGTGAAAGCAACAATCCAAGACTGGACCTCCGTGCATAAACTCTCCTCTCAAGACATTTGCGCTCGCATCGTACAATCGAACACTCTAATCAATCGCAAAATATAATCAAAATAAGAACGCGATCTGAGAAGAAACCAGTAACAGAAATCGAAAAAGTTGAATTAGGTTATAAAAAAAACAGTGATTCGATTCGAGTACCTTGTCCCATGACGAGACGAGTAAGTGATCGCTGTGATTGGAGAAACGGAGGTTCGAAATGCCATCGGAGGGAGGGTCCGGTAGCTCCCTCCCGGCGACGGGAGGAATGATCGCCGTCATGGTTTCCCTGATTGAGTATAAATTAGGAGAGTAGTGAGGGTTACAGAGTGTGTAGACGAAGAGAGGGGGAAATTGTTTTCAAAATTAATTAATATGAGAATATTATCAGCCTGAGCAGTGCTCAGCGGATCCATGGGTCCGTTTCATATCTTAACCCCGTATCCGAGTGTCCATTTTAACTCACCTTTTAACCCTCGTTAAGCTTAACTAAATTAAAACTAAGATTTTAGTTTTTTTTTTTTTTTTTTTTTTGAAAAAACATGGTTAGATTATTAACCCTAGGAGTGAGTGAATACTAACCACAGTAGGTAAGTATTTAAAATTGAAGCATGAACCAATGAGGACCGGCTAAAATCTTAGTTTTAGTTTAATTAAGCTTAATCAGGGTTAACGATGTGTTAAAAGGGACATGGGGTAAGATATGAAACGGACCCATGGGTCCGCTGAGCACTCTATCAGCTTGGATCGTTTGCAAAATCGGAAAGTGATTTTAAAAAATAAAATAGAGTACGAAGTATTCAGATGACCTTTTTTTTTTTTTGGTTGAACTCCTAAGGATGGCTTTTATTTGGTCCTTAGGGTAAGGGTGTCAATAGCCCGGCTGGGCTTGCATTTTTTTTTATAGTCCCAGGTAGTTTTTTTTTTATAAACTAGCGGGTGGCACGTGCGATGCACGTGAGAGCGAGAGAAAAGAGTTAACCACAGTTAATAGGTGTTAAAAGGGACACGTGTTAACCCACGGGTGCGATTGAACTCGCTAGTGGCATGTGCGATGCACGTGAGCGCGAGGGGAAGGAGTTAACCACTGTTAATAGGAGTTAAAAGAGACACATGTTAACCCGTGGGTGGGTGCAATTGAACTCTCCCCGAGTTCAATCGCAATTGGCTGTGATTCTAAATAGATAGATGAGCAAGGGGTAGTTTGGGAATTAAAGTAAAACATTAAATCAAAGGCAAGGGGTAGTTTGGGAATTAAAGTAAAATATTAAATCAATGTTTTGTTTTTATATAAGGGCAGTTTGGAAAATTTGGAAATTTCATCTACGCAAGGCTCTCGCATTATAATAGTAAAAAAGATGTGGATATACGAAACTGCATAGGGAATACCTCCACCCCATACAACCGATATTGAGGGAAGCCCAAGAATCCACCTCCAGACTTACGAGTTTACGGTTCGTCCTTGGGCCACTAGGCTACTACACCCCAGGTGGTTGATAAGCCTAGCTAGTTGATAAGAGGTTTATCTATCTGAATTTTTTTTTTTTTTTTTTGAATTGATAGGCTGAATTCGAATTTTTTGATAGGCTTAGCTAGTTGATAAGATTTTTATCTGATAAGAGGTTTATCTGGGCTTGCATTTTTATGAATTTTTTTTTATAGGCTTAACTAGTTGATAAGAGGTTTATCTGGCTGAATTCTGGGCTTGCATTTTTTTTTTCTTGCTAGTTGATAAGAGGTTTATCGGGTTTGAATTCGGCATTCGGCCCTTCTTTTTCCGGCCCATTAACACCCCTACACAAGTGATCCTCTATGGCAAAAAGTTACAGCTTAATGCCAACTCTATTAAGATTTTAGTACAATATGCTCTGAACCTCAGCCTGAGGTCTCTCTCCTGCTCTTAGCTCGGTGTGTACTTCCTTGGGCTGAAAATGTCGTCATATCTTCATCTTTATCTTTTTTTACTATTATAATGGGAGAGGCATGCGGTAGATGTAATTTCCGAAATTCCCAAACTACCCTTCTATAAAAACAAAACCTTGATTTAATGTTTTACTTTAATTCCAAAACTACCCTTTGCTTTGCTTTATGTTTTATTTTAATTCCCAAACTAACCCTTGCTCATCTGTCTATTTAGAATCACAACCAATCGCAATTGAACTTGGGGAGAGTTCAATCGCACCCACGAGTTAACACGTCTCTTTTAACTCTTATAAACTGTGGTTAACTCCTTCCCCTCGCTCTCACGTGCACCACACGTGCTACTTGCGAGTTCAATCGCACCCGCAGGTTAACATGTGTCCCTTTTAACTCTTATTAATTGTGGTTAACTCCTTCCACTTGCTCTCATGTGCACAGCACGTGCTACTGGTAAGTTCAATCATACCGCACGTTAACAGGTGTCCCTTTTAACTCCTATTAACTATGGTTAACTCCTTCCTCTCGCTCTCACGTGCACTATACGTGCTACTAGCGAGTTTAATCGCACCCGCAGGTTAACACGTGTCCCTTTTAACTCTTATTACTTGTGGTTAACTCCTTCCCCTTGCTCTCACGTGCACCGCACGTGCTACTAGTGAGTTCAATCACACCCGCACGTTAACACATGTCCCTTTTAACTCCTATTAACTGTGGTTAACTCCTTCCTCTCGCTCTCACGTGCACCGCACGTGCTACTAGCGAGTTCAATCGCACCTGCAAGTTAACACGTGTCCCGTTTAACTCTTATTAATTGTGGTTAACTCCTTCCCCTTGCTCTCACGTGCACCGCACGTGCTACTAGTGAATTCAATCGCACTCGCACATTAACACGTGTCCCTTTTAACTCCTATTAACTGTGGTTAACTCCTTCCTCTCGCTTTCACATGCTACTAGCGAGTTCAATCGCACCCGTAGATTAACACGTGTCCCTTTTAACTTTTATTAACTATGGTTAACTCCTCCTCCTTGCTTTCACGTGCATCGCACGTGCCACCCGCTAGTTTTGTTATAAGAGAAAAGTTTTTGTATGGTACTAGAGAAGCAATGCTAAGTCCACTTTTTTCCTCATCAATTTTTCCATTTTGTAGACAATAAGACTAAAAAAAAATGACATCTTTGTGTGGAGTCACTAGTCACTATTTGTTTTTTTTTTTTTTTTTCTTGTCTAGAAAAGAAGAAAATAGACTTAGCACTGCTCAAAGCTGAAAATAGTCATATTTTGTGAATAGAAAAAAACTTTTGTATGATAGCTACTTGAGTCAATAGGGAGTGTTTATTTATCTATATAGCCTCTAACAATAAAAATATTTTTAAAAAAATAACTGCAGTCTATTAGGGCCTATTTGGATAAACTTCTATAAGAAGAGAATGACTTCTCTAGGAGAACTTTCAGGAAAGTAACTTTTGAAAAAAGTTAAAATGTCAACTTCCCATGCAAGTTGCATTTATATTGGCAATCGATCCTCCAAACAATATCAAATTTTTGAAAATTTCTTATTTCTTGGCGAATTTTTGACATTTTTATTGTATTAGAATTAAATATTTTCACGAGATTTCATAAAATTTTGACTAAAATTTCAGAATATTTCAACTAAAGTAATATTGTATTGAAATTTAATATATTTATATAATATCATTGTTTTATTTTTAATTTTTTGAAATTTCATGAATTTTTAAAAAGTAATATTGTATTTAAAATAAATAAATTTCATGAATTTGTTAAAATTTTCAAAATATTTCACTATTTTATGAAAAAATGTATTTAAAAATAGATTTTTGAAATTTCAAAATTCTAAAATTTCATCCAAATTTTCACCCGAAATTTGTCAAAACGAAATATGAGGGATTTCAATTCTGTAAGGTGGGAACGAAATCGAAATTTCGTGAAATTTAACAAGATTTCGAATTTGGGCTAGCTTCCCAAATAAGTTATTATTTAGACTTTTGACTTTTGCAAGTAGTCAAATGTTATGCGAATTTCTATCAACTTTTGACTTTTTAAAGTCAAAAGTAAGTAAAAGTCAATTTAGAAGTTTATTCAAACGCAACCTAAATGTGGAATTGAAACGTATGATGAATTACTTTGGCGGGAATCCTTAAAAAAAATCGCTAAATATTATGACAAAGATTTGATTACCTCTAGCTCTAAAGAATAGGTAGATTTGAATTGGAAATTTGAAATAGATTAGGATAAATTAGTTTGTTTATTAGGATTGGATTTGGTAGAGTTTCCATTTTGAGGGTTATGTAATTTTTATATAAACCTTATATGGTGTCATTGTAAATCATTTAAGAATTTTCAATCATATTCAATTTCTATCATGATATCAGAGTCATTGATCATTTGATAGCCTCTCAGTTTTTTTTTTATTGGTGGTTTCGCCACTGCTCGCCAAGTGGAAAACCTCTCTCTCTCTCTCTCTCTATATATATATATATATAATATAATATAAACAAATAAGTGTCACCTAACCCCCAACAAATAAGTGTCACCTAACCCCCTCTCTTTGCTCTCCAATCTTCAATCTTGATAATCTTAGAGACTTTGTTTTAAGTTTGACATGTGGCTCATCCAACATATCCAACCAATTCCTATATTTTCTTATCCAACCAATTCTTATGTTTTCTCCCACGAGTGTGTAGAGATAAACATTGGACCCCACTTTTCTCTCTCTATCCTCACCTTAACATCTCCCCATCTCTCTTAGCAGTTAGCACCCCCACTTATCTCTCTCCCCTCACCAAACCGTGCAACCAAACCTTTTGCACTTTCACATCCTCTCCCTCTCTCTATAGTTTTTCCATTTGTTCTTTTTGTTCCGTTTCTTTAAGGTTTTCCTATGAAGGAATTTCTATTTTTGTTGATATTATGCAATGTGGAATGAAAGGTCATCCATTCCCTTCTTTGGTTATCCCTAATCATCTATTTTGGTCATTAGTTATGGTTTGCAGGGTCTAATAAATTGAAAGCAATTCTTTTGATGATCTTTTGAATATTTATGATGTTTTGTGTGTTTAAATGCTGATTATTTTGTCTTAATGTTTTAGTAATTATTATGCATTCTTTGTGTTCCATTTGTTAGGAGTACATGTGTTCTTAATGTTCTCTTCTTAATACCATGGAGAGAGAAAAAAGAGAGAGGTATTTTTATTTAGTTAATCATTTGAAAATAGTATTGTGTTCTTTGAGTAATGTCAGTTTCACTTACTGTTATAGAGAATTATGAGTCATGGAGATAAGCGACATTACTGAAGCAGAGGATGAATACTCGTGCATCTTCATTTAACTTCTGTTGATGTTCTTACAACAACAAAAAAAAACTAGTTGATGTGGACTATTTATGTACAATCGATTTTTGCTGGTTCACCCATATGTGATGAATATAACCATGCTATGTGAACTAGAAGTCTACACGATCTGGTGTTTGAAGATGGCATGGGTGGTCATTGATGGAAAGCTACCCAAGCAGAAGCTACTTCCTCCACCACCTGATCTTCCCAATTGTTGATCTTTGGTATTTTGACAATTTGAGTGAGTTATACAACTCTCGTCCGCCCCCTATTTAGAGAGATTTTTTAGTACCACCTTTGTCAAACGCAAGTGCACACAACACATTGACACTTTATTAATCACATTGATTATCTTCTTGGCAATATGTAGATAATTGAATTTGTGAATTCACTATGAATCACGTGAATTCACTCTTCAACTTTTGACTAAAGTGGTGGGTGTATTTGTATTATTTTTTAAAAAACATTTATTCTTCAGTCATTCCATTTTTTGAGTTTCATCTAATTTTGTCTCGTGTATTGCACGGGGTGTTTGCTAGTACTATAATATAAAGAAATAAGACTTATCTCTCTGCTCTCTAAACTCCAATCCCTCTAATCTTATAACATTTATTTTAGAGATAACATGTAGATTTTCTCTTTAATCCCCACCTTCAGGTTTGAGACCCACTACCTCATCCTACAGTCCTCTCTATCTCCACTATTGTAGATTCCTCTCTTATCTCTAACTCTTGTAGGGTTGGGATCCACTATCTCATCTTAGAGACCTCTCTATCTCCACTAATATGTATTGAGTTCTCTCTTATCTCCAACTCTTGGGTGTATTAATTTAAGTTTAATACTAAGAAATTTATGATTTTTTATTAAATGTTATTAAAATAATTATAATTTATTATTATAAAGTCAAACAATTAATACAAATAATAATTTTTATCAAATAAAAAAAATATATTATTAAAAATAAATTTATTAAATATTATTAAAATATATTACTTAATATTTAAATAAATAAAATTATATTATTTAATTTTAGATATTCTTAAATTATTACTTGTGCATCGCACGGGTCTCACGGGGTCTCTGCTAGTATATATATGTATATAACGTTCACGTAGAGGCATGAACGTTATCAAGTTCACGTAGAGTAAACTTGATGGCAATCTCGTAAATAATTAGCTTCGGTTGGATATTTATGCAAAACCAATTTTTTCAGATTTACAAAGTTACCCTTCATGCTTATCATAATATCCAAACTACCCTCAACATTCTTACTGTTACGTGAACAGTAACATTCCCCCTATATATATATATTGCTTAAACCCTTATCTTCTTTACTTTTTTTTTATTTCTTTCTCAATGCTCTAGTTGAAATCTCATTGATGCCTCCGAATTATTGTTCTTTTATTCGAACAACCGGCTTCTCTTTATGTACTATTGAGATAGATCGTGATGGTTTAATCTAGTTGATCATCAGCTCCGACAAACTTTAAGAGAAGCAAGATGTGATAATGATGAACTTCACAAGCAGGTGGTGACAAGCAACATGCACGAATTAGATGTTCCGGTGACTTATCAAACAAGTTAAAATGGGCATAGGCTATTTTTTTTTTTTTTGTAACCGATTGCATGATCCTTCTTCAAATGACCAAGTAATTGTGGGAGAGTATTAGAGATAATCTTAGATAATGTAATGAGTGGTGTAGTAATGTGAATTACACAATCTCTAGGTAGATTTGAAATTGAAAATTGAAATAAATTATGATGAATTAATTTGATTGGAATAAGATTAGATTTGGTAGAGTTTCTATCTTGAAAAGCTGTAATATCTATATAAAACCTCTAAGGGGGATGTAATATCTATATAAATCTCTAAGGGGTCTTGATCTTTGTATGACCTAGCTTTTAGTTCACAAACCATGTATTCAAAATTACTTTATAGAACATAAGTGTAGAAAAGTTTTAAAAAATGAAAGGTGGGCTATCCATTCTATTCCCCTCCATAAAATTAAGGTCTTTTTAAGGCCTTCCACAAAAAAACCCTACATGTTCTATTAACAAGAAGTCAAAATGGGATTCATTACCCAATTTGCATTTTAAAACTCATATATATTTTCAACTCTTTTGTGTTAAGGTCCACCTCATCCCCACCGTTTCAAGAGGAGGAAGCTTTGGATATTTTTGAGTTATGGTGTATAAGCTTTGGATACTCTATACTGAACATGGGTGGGTACTGGAGATATCCTAGGTCAATCGATCAGGTCATTAGATAGATGGCTACGCTCTTCTGGGTCTGGCTAATTTTTGAACCTAATGAGACCTATCAACTGTTGTTGGAACCCATTTGACTCGAAACTGCACTAGAGCTTGCTCTGTTGTGATCATTGTACGCACCTTGATGGGATTTGAGATAACAGGTTTACCAATAAACTAACAAACTAAATTATCTTATGGGCTGTTTAGCATCTTTCTCAGAAATGATTTTCCTTATTCCAGGAACAGGAGCGGCGAAAACATATTTGACAACTCATTTTTAGAATCCCCTTTTTGATGAATTTTAAGTACAAGTCAATGCATTTGCCTTAACAGTTTCGTCGTTTCTTTTGTGGGAATTTAGGCTTTTTATTTTGCAAATGGATGTACTAAATGCAAATTTGTATTGAAAATGTTGCAGATGAAATAGATGAAAAATCTAATCAATTCAAGAAGCTACAATCATCCTCCCTACAATGACTTTTTTTCTTTCGCTTCCTCGAGTTAATTTGCTCTAATCGATCGGCTGATAAGCGAACATATTACCAAGTTTATGCTAATCCTTCTTACATTTAGCCAACTAGGCACTATGTACGTGTACATTGAACTTCAAGCCAGCTTTAGCCAGCATATGATGTTTACTTCTTAATCCAATTGGGTTTAAGCAGACTATGAGCAATGTAGTTTGGTAAATTGTCGTCGCACATGTCGTGCCATGTAAAGGGTTCCGGATGCCGATTCTTCGAGTACATTTTCGAGACTATACTGTCAGAAAAAAATTATAATGCCACACAGGCCCTACTTGGAATATCCCTTATGTTAATTAATATTAAAAATAATTATATTATAAGCTTAAAGGGTTTGGACTTTGGAAAACTCAGTTAGGTATGTTTATTTATTTTTAACAATTCATTCTATCCTTAGAAGGACCACAAGGAAAACCCATGACTGTGGTGGAACTGGTTCCTTAGTTTCCTTTTTAATACTCAGACCAATAGAATACTTCTCTTGTTTTGTTCATGAAAGTTATTTTGGGGAAGTTTCCATAAAAGAAATACTTTTTGGAGTAAGGAGGGTCTTGTCCTGTTAGTCTTATATTTCAATTTAAGAAGATAAAAATTATTTATTTATGATTTAATAACTTTATTTTTATTCCTTAGTCATGGTATTAGCACCAACAAACTACGCGCATTCAAAGGATTAGATAAGTGATTGTGAGACAAAGATGAACTCACATTATTAGTATTAAGTCAATGATTTCCTTATATTCTATTATTAGGAAAGAAATATACCTATATTCTAATTAAATATAAATGTTAGAGTGATGCGCGTTAATAGAAATGATCTATGTTTAACACTTGTCCAATTCGAGACGAAGTGATTACCTGCTATTTACCGTATCATTTAAGGGAAGCAAATCGTCTGTATTCTTGTATTCTTTTCTACGACCATGCATGTTGGAAGGCCATATCAATTCATCTCTATAGATTTAACAACTGTAGAAGAGATCCTGGTCTTCAAAAACCCTAGTCATTGGGAAGAACCTAGATGATATGCTCCCTATTTAAGAAAGAAGCTGTTTCTGGTCGAAAATGTAAATAAATAGATCTAATTTGCTAAATATCACACTAAAGAAATGGAATATAATGTATGCCATATGCTTTAAAAGACTTAAAAAAATTATATTATAGAAAAATGGATAACTAATCAGACGGTATTGAGCGACTAACACAAGTCAGTTGTACACTACTACCCAGTGAGCAAGACAATAGTATTTTAATCTTAGATATAATATATGGTTTTCCATATTAGTTGGAAGGAAATGGTATCAAATCGATGAAACACGTGGCATTGTCTACCAAGAAAAAACACATGGCATTAAACCAGAGGATCATATGTTAAGATGGGAGATAAGTTTTTTTTTTCATTAATGCTTTATCCTAAATACTCACTTAACAACAAGAATTTTGTATCACTATTTTTTTTTCCTATTAAAAATTATAACTTCAAATAATTAGCTTGTTACAATTTTTTTAATACCTTCATTCAGATCACGTTTTATTTATTTATTTTATATTTTTAAAGAAAATAATCCCCTCCTTGTGGGTGTTGTGAGAGGGCATCTCGTCCCCCATTTTCTTACCATGTGTCCCCTTTTTAACTTCCTTTAATTGTGATTAAGATTTACTAACCTTTAGATTCATATATTAATCTTGGTTTTAATTAGAAAAATCACGATTTCAAATATTAACCACAATTAAAAAAGACACCTGGCAAGAAAATGAAGGATGAGATGTCACTCGGCAAACTATTGCTCTATTTTTAAAGCCTTTTAACTTACACCAATTAATTTATTATTATTAGAGCCACATGAACATTTACTTGCACCAATTTAGTCATTACAAGAGTCATTAGTGGCCATAACATGTACAAATAAATATTCGACTCTTTTTTATTTTATAATATATCGGAGACATTCATACATAATCCTACAAATGCCTTTACTTAATCTTATCTTTTTTGTCTTTTCACTCTTTTATCTTCTTAAGAATCTTAACATCCTAGTCTCAACTTAATTAAATTTGTTTATATGTTTGTATTTTAATAAGTCAATATTATGCCCTATATAGCAAATTTTATCTAATGGCTGTCTTAAAAAAATTGGGAAATGATAGCCTCAATTTCTCTCTTCATCACTTTGTGTATATGGGGGAACAAATGTCATCATTCTTCCGTAATACTTTTATTGCCTCTTAAAAAGGGAGGTTGAAATTTGTATTCTTGCTTAAGCTTCAACCGACAGTAAAACTACTGCAGATGAAGGAGGACACATGGTTTTCTCATAGAGAAATAAAGGAATAGGGATACTAGAAACTATTTATAGCATTTCATAAAAGGAAAATAGTAAAAGTACCCAAGTTCCATTTTATAATGGAAGGGTGGTCCTCATTGGTCCACGCCCCAATTTTAAATACTTACCCACTATGGTTAGTATTCACTCACCCTTAGGGTTAAGCAATCCAACCATGATTTTTCAAAAAGAAAAAAAAAAACCAAAATCTTAGTTTTAATTTAATTAATCTTAATTAGGGTTAAAGGGGTGTTAAAAGAGACACGAGGACACACGAGTAAGATATGAAATAGACCCATGGGTCCGCTGAGCACTGCTCTTCATAAAAATTGACACAAAATTTTCTCCAATAACGGCTGGCTAGGAGAGTGCAAAGTTGTCAACATTTATTATTTCGGAAACATTACGTGTCATGTGCACGTTAATCAAAACTATAATTTATATGTATACTGAACTCTACATTAATTAGCATGCATGAGAGTATGTTGTTCAATGTTGGGCTTCTCAAGTGTTGTTTCCAATTTCTTAGCCAACAATTACCTAAGAAGATCCCAAGTCTAAATTTTTTTTCCACTTATTTGATTAGAATTGTCATGTAGCAATCCAGGCTCAGCTATCTCCATGAGTGGATTTAGCCTCTAATACCCTTTAACTTAGGTTAAGAGTTTTAACTCTTGCAATTTTTTTAAGCTTCAGGTTGAATGTTTTAATCTTGAGCTTGTGAACGATCCCTCACTTCAGGGGCATTGGGAAATTTCAACTCTTGTTTATGATATCCACTTGCTCAGATCATAGTCTTGTTCAGATTAAACACATATCTCGGACTGCCAATGGTTTAGGCCACCAATTAACCCAACTAGCT
Source organism: Tetracentron sinense (assembly GCA_015143295.1). Lineage (NCBI taxonomy): Eukaryota > Viridiplantae > Streptophyta > Magnoliopsida > Trochodendrales > Trochodendraceae > Tetracentron > Tetracentron sinense. Next base: position 26,577,534 of record CM026574.1, read on the forward strand.
CTAAATGACAGTCATTTCTTTTGTTCACTCGGAATTTATGAATGTCTGTTTCTCCCATCTTTTAACTCAAATGAATATCCCTTTACTAAAAAAAAAAATAATAGTTATGATACAATTGAAAAGATTTAGAAGGACACGTACAACAATTTGAGAAGCTATTTATTATGAGAAGTGCTAGCCCTACTCTCTGTCAACTTCTACTCTCATCCTTCACACAATGATTAAAGAACTTTTTTGCTAAAACAGTAAACAGGTGGTTGGTAGCATGGTTTAAAATTTCGTTGAAATTTCGTGAAATTTCAGTTTCGAACAACCCCACCGATATCGAAATTGGGTTTATTTCGGAAATCAGATTTCGGCCGGAATTTCAAAATTTCGGAATTTCGGCTGAAATCTGATTTTTTTATTTTTTAATATTTTTTTAATTAAAATTCTGAAATATTTCGAAATATCTCGAAATTTTTGCTGAAATTTCGAAAAATTTATATATTAATTTTAAAAATAAAATAATAATATATATATAATTAATATTATATAAAAAAAATAAAAATTTTGAAATATTTCGAAATTTCGGACCCGAAATTTCGGAATAATATTTTATTATTAAATACGATTTCGGTGAGATGTCGACCGAAATTTCGGAAAATTTCGTTTTGAATGGGACATCCGAAATGGATCGAAATTTCGAAATTTTAAACCTTGGTTGGTAGATAATGAGAGTATGGGTTGACTGGGAGTAGGGCTAGCATTCCTCATTTTATTATCGGAAGAAATCCTAATCCGTTATCCACTGTGGCATACTAAAGATAGAAAATTTTACCAAAAATGTTTTATTAATGAATAAAAAAAACTCAAATAAAAGCTGTCTATTTGCCTTTTGAATTGTTTATGGCTTTATTCAGAGAGGTACCAATCGAGCGACAGCTCTTAAGAACCCTAACCCTAGTCGTCGCCGGCCGGCGGTAACCAATAGCAAATTTCTCTGAATTTTAGGGTTTAATCCTCTTACGTTAAAGGCTTTTTAGATTTTTTTTCCCCTCTACTCTTAGGGTTAGATCGTGCAATGGCCGGCGCAACCTCCAAGGAATATCGAAGACCTATTAAAAAAAAAAAGGCTTCGTGGAGTAATTCAAAACCTTCAGGAGTTAAACTAAGTAAAGACCAAATCTCTATCCGATGCGTAGCCACGTAGGACAGAACCGAAAAATCGCCGGAATCTCAGCTGGGAAATAGAAAAAAAGACGATCCACCTGTGTTTATTCAGGTAATGGAATTGATTCCTCTGATGTTTTGAGGATAAATCTAGGGTTTTGTTCCTGATCTTGATTAATCTTAGTTTCAGATCTCACAGTTCGATTTTGATGTTTATACTTTATAGATATCGCTCTCACTCAAAAGACAGAATTTTTAGGGTTTGAGCGAACTGGGTTTGTTTATTTGGCCCCAATTACCGAACTCCACCCGATTTTCATCACAACTCGCGTAAATCAATGTTCATATTTTTGCTATAAAAAAAAGTTCATTTAAATGACATAAATAACCATACTAGGAACCTTATTGTCATCAGGTACTTACTAGTGTCCCATTGTGAACCGTGAACAGTTGAGGGTATTTTGGTCAACTAAAAGTTCATGGTCGTTACTCGTTACCGCCATTTTCAAAGTGAAGTTTGTAGTGGGTGCCATATACTTCTATCAATAGCCGGTCCATCCGGTTCTATCTGGACCGGACATGTTTCAGTCCGGTTCAACATCAATCCAGAATGTTGATGTGCTAATCAAACCGAGAAAAAAACCCAATTTATATAGAATTCATCTCGGAGATCGGAGTCGGTTCATCAACCGAACCGGGTTTTAGACACCCGGGTTTTCCTCGATCCACAAAGGTCTGTAACAATTGGAAATGGTGGTGATTAGGAGTTTCTTCCAAATGTGTATTTCATTATAAGTTCAGGCAAAGAGACTTGCTAGGGGTTTAGAGCATCTGAGGGGACAAGAATCGAAGTATACGGATATGTTGTCGGGTTTTGGGTACTTTTAAGAATGTCAGACCCATCTCCACGTCCTTGCCGACCATCGGTGTCGATTAATTCTTTATTATTGATCCAGCAGAATTCCCTCTGCTTATCATATTAGGAGGACCCCCCACGTTCTCCCAATTCTCAGAACCTGAGTCTTTTCTCTACCTCCTCCTCCTGTCACTCTCATTCTGCCTAACTCTATATAGCCATTTAGCAACTAATTAATCATGGTTGAAGTCCCCTTCCAATGATTGCTGTTGGACCTCTAATTGTTCCGATTGTGTTTTACATAAGTCCAAGATGTTTAAGGCCACTGAAAGGGCTGTTATTTTTATTCCATTATGGCCTGAACTTGGCCATTTTCTTAGTTGTACTTGGCCTGGTGTTGGCCCCGCCGTGGACTCCTACAATTTGTTATTGAACTCTTTGATTAATGATTAGAGATTAAGAATTCAAATTTGTTATACAAATGAAGCCAATCCTGTGCAACATTCTTAGTAGCTTTTGGATATAAATATGTCTACAATCTTTGTTTCCCTCCAATCATCGAGCTTCTCTAAACAGTTAACAGTTGAGAAACTGAAGACCCTTTCTTTCTCTGTAGGCTTCCAATTGTAGAAAGATGGAGCCTGTGGAATCCTTGTTTGAGGGAGAATGGAGCTCTTTATGTGGAATGTTCTCCAATGAGGAGGCAGATTTCATGGCGCAGATGCTTGGAAACTATTCATTTCTGAATGAGCAAGATGGGGGTTCAAGCTCAGCAACCCCATCTACTTTTTTGGGAGGTCATGAAGCTGTTACCAATACGGTGGGGGGTGACGAGAGTTTATACTATTCTTTTGATACTGTTAACTCTAATTTATGCTATTTTCCCCAAGGGAGTAGTTATAGTAGTGGTAGTAGTAGTCTTTTTCTTCCAACTTTGGGCCATGAAAACTATTACGTGAGCGATCCTAATCCAATTTTGGCAACAAATGATGGCTCTGTGCCCATGGATTTTTGTATTGTGGATGAGAAAAGGACCAGCTTGTCAGGTCATGCCCTTACTGATAATCTAATGGAAGAGGCTGTCTGTCTGAATGATGAGATGAGCAGTGACAATTTGGGAGAGTCAGATGGAAGCCATACAGAAGCTGTTTTTCTTCCTGACATGAAATTGCAACCCAAAAGGAAATCCGAGATGGCAGAACTAAATACAGACACAGAAGAGAAAGACAACAACGCCCCGTCTGAGAACTCTAGAAAGATATCTCGAGTTCTAGATGTGAGTATAATATGAAGGTTTTATATGGTTCTCAGAGTCACCTTTTCTCCAAGAATCTGATAGAAATGACTTTATTTTGTGACCTCTCATCGAAATTTCAAAATGCAGGTCCAAAAGAACAAGAAGAATGTACATTTGAAGAAGATACAGAAGCTCGTAGCAAGTAGCAAAGATGAAGAAGAGAGTAATGCTGGGCAGACCAGGCAGAGCTCTAGCAGTGACTGCTCAGAGGATGAGCTAAACGGAGGAGTGGCTTCAAGCTCCAAAGGGTCTGCAGCTCTCAACTTGAATGGGAAAACTAGAGCCGGTAGAGGATCAGCCACCGATCCCCAGAGCCTCTATGCAAGGGTAAGTTACTACTAGCACACAAGCACAATTCTAATTCACTTACCATGCATTTGTCAAGAACCAACTTACAGTTGATTTATTGATCCTTTTCTTATCATCTGGCAGAAAAGAAGAGAGAGAATAAATGAGAGATTGAGAATCTTACAGAACCTCGTCCCTAATGGAACAAAGGTATATATATACTAATATACTCCATGGCAGTGTCTGATCTTCCTTATTTCCAGGGTTTTGTGTAAGCATTGCTTTCTTAGGCCAAGTTGAAGAAAAATCCTCTTAACCGATTCTTTCTCGATGGTATGACAGGTTGATATCAGCACAATGCTTGATGAAGCAGTCCAGTATGTGAAGTTTTTGCAGCTCCAAATCAAGGTACGAAAACACCTGGATTCAATTCTACATAGATTTCACCAACTGTCGAGAAAAGTAATGAACACTATACCTTGAAACTAATCTGAAAATATGTTTACTAATATTTTTTTTTTCATTTTCTTTTCAATTTGGGTGTTTGTAGCTCTTAAGCTCTGATGATCTATGGATGTATTCCCCCATCGCTTATAACGGAATGGACATTGGGCTTGATCTGAAGATCTCTCAGCCACGATGACCTTCGAAGACTGAGGAGGGTAGTACCGGGATTGTGCTGTTAATAGACCTATCCATCTCTTTAAGAATATTCATTGTTCTCTTGTAACGAGTTAATCTGAATAAGTAATCAAATATTCTGTTTTTAAATCCACGAGGAGCAATCGTCATGATCAGATTATCATTTCTCTCTTTGAGTTGTCTACAAAATACCAATTAACATCACTGCAGCACATGTTTGTAGAAGTATGTAAGGTGTTGGTCATGAACACCATCCAGATGCAGCTGTGACTTCTAGACTACCTGATTCAAGATAACGTGAAGTGTTGCCAATCGGACGGTGTTGAAGGAACAGTTTCAATTTTTATTTTTATTTTATAAATTTTTATAGATGAACCTCTTGTTATATATCAGCCAACGATCAAAAAATTGTATTTGACTTGAGCAACAATACTAACTGCCCTGAATTGATCAAGGAAAGATGATAAAGATTGAAGAGTTGAAAACATGTCATGCCCACAATTTCCAACACCATTTCAAAAATTGAATAGTTGGCAAAGGATGATCTATGAACGACGTTAGATAAAAAAATTAACCCGATCAGATGATTAAAACTTTTTCCGAACATCATAGGAATGTGATAGATCAGATGGTTAGAATTGATCCGGTTGGGTTGGGTTGACTTTCAAGTGGATTGAGTTTGATTTCTCTCGGATGTATCTAAGTTCTTACCTTATAGTGGCTCACAGATCCCCAGAAAATGACCAGCCTTTCGTTTTACAAATATTACTGAATAGACTGACCTAAAATTGCCCACAGATGCCCAAATGATCCTCTAATGATTACAAAATGAAGATAATCTGAGGGCCCAGCTCTTAGCCTCACATACAGCAAATAGTTTATAAATGAATATGGCATACATGCAAGAAGTTGTGACTGGTGCCCCACCATTTTATGGGGCCCATTTCAGATTTTCCTGCAAAACATCAACCCACTTAGAATATTAAGCCAGCCACCCAATTTAGATTACCTCTCTAACAAAACAAAAAAAGACACAAAAGCAGTGCATGGTAGTAGTCCCGGGCACGTGCAAAACTCCCCAATTGACACGCACCAGGAAAGAAGGGATAAATTCCTGAGGGCGGCCAACAAGGGAAGCACTCTTATCAAGAAATAAAAGGATGAAAGGCATTGACAAATCTTTCTTTAGCACATCTCTACATATATTTTGGTCTTGACTTTGCTCATCACTCTAAATAACAAAATGGGCAATTCTCTTTATAAATTAAAAATAATTAATACAGTGTTGAGAATACATGATGCAATGTTTACCCGATGAAAAAGCTTTACATGAACTAAAATATTGCTATCTTAAATAGAGGACATTGCACTCTGACAGTATAAGAATGGAGAATCCTACAAAGTACAAACTACAGTCCAACCTTTTAAGATCATCCCTGTTCCTGTCCTATGTAAGCTCAGGGCAATTCATAGCCTATCCTTTCATTGATCCACCATAAATTTACAAAACCAGATCTCTAAACTTGAGAGAATTCCTTGATTGAATAAAGGGTGTACGACAAACTGCATAATCTCTGCATCACATGAGAATCCTTAGAAGTCATGCACGATCCTCACTCACATGATTTGGGACCTCCACTTGACTGTCCAGAGGCATGTACTGTGCCATTATAGCTCTAATCTCCGAGTCCATGTACGACTGAAACAGCAACCAAATAAACATAAACAACCTCAGACCAACAAGAAAAGAGCAAGACTTAGCTTGGCGTCACGATTTCTATACCCAGTCAATCATCTTAGAATAATCTGACTATTCTCAATATGTTACATGGATTACTATGAACATAGTTTTATATAATACCTAATAATATCAGGACTGAAAGGGCAAAATCCAGTGATATGACTGAAATCTCAAAGCTTCTATTAATTTTAGTCTCAAGCATAGCTAACAAGGAATTTTCTAAGTTCATATATATATATATATATATATAGCGCACTGAACTTACTCTTAATCGATATTTGTAAATGAGATACGCCACACCAGCAATCATGGCCAAGCCTATCAAAATAACCCAAACAGCAGCCCATGCAGTTTTTGCTTCGCTGGCCCTCTTACCTGCAGATGATCATGGAAAGGACATCAAACAAAGCACTGTGTATATGTGTTTGTAGATAGGAATATTGATGGGAAAACTGATATCATTTCAAAGCTTGAGATTGTTGAACTCACTTATGCAAGTGTCTTGGTCCCTCATGTACAAAAGGTCCCCACTACAATTGCACTCGTAGCTGCCCCAAGCATTCTTACAGCTGCATTCAGGGCACTGGCAAGATTTCTTTTCTTTGCATTCATCAATATCTGTGTTGGAAGAATACACAGGAGTAAACGGCTAAATTTGGAATTGGTTGGAATGTTTATAACTTCTTTGCTATGTGATTTCTAATGCAATTAGTTTCACAATCTGTAAAGCTGCCCAATCCACTTCAAATTCATAATGATTTCCTTTGTTCCAAGCATGGTTCAAAAACCTAAAAACTCGATTCGAAAGTTAGCCGGGTTGAGTAACTCGGAAAAAACTTAGACTAGGTCCAACTCGGAATATATATGTAATATATATATATAGCATTCTAGTGGGCCATGATCATTAAAACCTTTAATGAGTGGTTCCTAATAACGAGACAAGTGGCGGATTGTTCTAGAATTCGACCGTTGGATGTCTAGACACGTCTCTTGAGAGACACGTGGCAAAAAATTAAATTGATTGGGCATTTATAGACCATCCGATCAAAGATGGGAAGATTAATCATTTCTATAGCCTAGGTAGGATTTAGTGAATCCTAAGATGTTAATGCTAACAAACTAGGGCCTAATCGGATGGTCTAAATACATTCGATTGGACTCATTTTTGGACTTGTCTCCTAATGACTAATGGACCCACCTTAAAATCCAATGGTCGAATTCATAAAAAGACTGCCATGTGTCATCTTTCTAGAGGGACCGATCATTTAAAACTTTAATGAGCATGGCTCATTAATATCCTTCCCCCCCCCCCCCTTCCCACACACACATATATATATATACCAATTAGACAATTATTAATTTCTCGGCATTTTATCCAAGATTGAACTGCAGATAACTTGAAAAACATGGATTAAAAGAACCCAAAGTAGGCTGGTTTTGCAGTCTCAACCTAAAAATCAGGTTTAAGAGAACCCTTAGAAGGTTGCCGTTGCAGAACTCCCAAAAAATATGATGCAAAAACAGTGTGACATTTGAATTTAGGTTTTTTAAAAAATGAAAATAATAAAAATACCATTCCGTGATTCGACCTAGTCTGGTTAGTCAAAAGCACGACTTGAATCGATCGAGTCACCCGAGTAACTTGCCAAATAGTGTCTCCTTCGAGTTTTGAGGTGACTCGACTCCAAACTCAGTCAAGTTGAGAAACTTGACCGAGTTACTCGGGTGACTTGCCGAGTTTTCGAACTATGGTTCCAAGCATTGAAATTGGACATAAAAGCAAATATGTATATACCTGTCAGATAGTCCATTATAATGGTCTACCAACAATATGAACATAAACGTTCACACATGCAAGGGGGTTGGACCCACCATTGATAGTTGTCAACTAGAAATTCCTCAATAAAGAAACTAAGTACCGTTGCACTATAGCAACAATTCATCCCAAAAACTTTTTTTTTGTTTTACTTTTTTTCCTGGAGCCAATACCATAGTTTTTTCTAATTCCAAAAGAGGGCAATATAACAGATTTATTCATGTTGTAATTTGTGTGTAGAAAAGATCTCCAATGTGGAACCCATTAAATGCAAGTCCTGCTTCAGCATGTGCACCAAATGTACCATAATGCTCTTGGTAGACTGTCCTTAGGTTCTAACCTGAAAGTTGGATTTTTTTTTTCTGATTCTAAATTCATTTTTATATCCTGACACAAGCGTATAACAGAATATACAAACAATGTAGGTATCTCTTACTTTCACAACTTTTGACACCATCACCTCTAAATCCTGGAGGGCAATGGCATTTACTGCCCTCGAGATCCTGTCGACAGAAAAGAAAATGAGAGTTTACATCTAACCATATTTGATTATAGAAAGAAATAAGAAGCCATGTAAAGATCACCAACCACACAAGCCGAGAAGGTGTGTCCATCTCGAGTTTCATGCCAACAACCCCCGTTATTGATCTTGCACCGTCCAGGTCCACTTGCTGAAGGGAAAAATAATTTATACAAAAGTGTACTACATGGTCATGAGATGTTTGAAACAAAACCATACAAGCAAGAAAATGAAACTAAGATCATTAAAAAGAATAAGACTATGAAATGGCCAGTTATAAGGACCCATGGTCTATAGTTTATTCCACATATTACACAGATAGGCTAATGTGGTCTTTGGGGTGAGCGCAGTAATGGTTTGAAAAATGTCGGTAAAACTTTGGATGACATGCATCAATTATGGTGGGGTCCCAAACATTATGAGCCTGCAGTATTTCTTTACATAGTTTTGCCAACACATGTCGGAGATACTACTTCGTAAAGTTTCAATTCGATCAAAATGCTACATTCTTAGTTATAAAACTTTAATCATATGCATGCATCAAATTCATGCGTTACACATAATTTAATGGATAGAAAGGATTTGACAATAAAATTGGAGAATATTGAGGAAATCCCAAATTTCATCCGAAACATCTATGTTTAAAGTGGAATATTTATGCTATAAAGAATCACCCAAACTACTACTTAGGTAGGGTTAGATTTAATTTTTGAAAGAAAATAATTTATTATTGTTAATTTACTTATTAGAATAATTTGTGAAATATTTAGTTTATTTCTATATGTTTGTAGATAAATCAATTATACGTTACTAAACTTGAGCTGATCTAGAACTTGGCTAGGTAATTTTTTGAGATTGTAAAATTAGTTCCTAATTTTTATTAAAAATAGTTTTCAAATATTATAATTAAATATAAATTACATGCTTATTATCCAATTTTTACTATTCATCTATTATGGATTGGTTAATAAGAACTACAAATATATTTTAAAATCTATAATTTATTGTTATTAAACTAATATTTATAAAATATCATAAAGATTAATATTGTTTTCTGATTGATATGCTATTATAATGGACTCAAATTACTTCAATCCACATCGAAAGTATTGCCACTAGCTAGAGTTACAGCTTCGTGGGCCTCTTGGTAGAGATATGGATGATGACTTCGAGGCACATCAAAATTCTATATAGTCATGAGTTGATAGTTTATGGGTATTAAAATTATAATATTGTTCTTTTTTAGGATGTATTGCTTTATGAAACACCCATCTATGTGCATATTTGACATTATAGTTATGCAAGACTTAAGATGTCACTTGACATGATTTTCAATTTAATATTCTATATGCTTGGGTTTTGATATATAATGACTTTTTTTATGGTCATTATATATCAAAACCCAAGCATATAATGACTTAGGGGGTGTGTATTTATGCTTAATTAATCATTTCCTACAGTTTCATTTTAAATTCCACACTCCCTAAGTTTCATACGTTTTCATCATTTTTACAACGTTTTTGTGAATTCCCATAAACTTCTACAAAATGTTTATGTTTCCGTAGTGACCAAAGTTTACACCGAAACTGAGGTTTTAAACTTTAGACCTAGTACATATTCTATGGACGTTGAGTATTATAAGAAAAGAGAAAGACATGTTTAAGTAAGGCATTGATTCCCTAGTTAAGAAAGATGTTCAACCGACTCCTTTGCTAAGGATTGTTGTATCATCCACACTTTAAGAGCATGGATGAATGGGATGTTTAAATCCATGAACAAATCAGAGATGAGGTCTAAAAACTAGCCAAATATCAGATTCACAACTTCGATGAGATTCATGATATAATGTTGGATGATTCTTCCTCCAATAGAAGCAAAGCTAAAAAAATCATGAAGATATTCAAACCTTCCAAGAGAGACGTCCTTTCTACTTCATTATGATCTTCATGTCACTAGAATGAGACTTAACCTTCTAAATGACTGGTTATCTGCATCCATTTACGACAGGGCTTAATTGCATAAGCGATTGAGTGAACTTATATAGGCAAAAAATCCACCGGTGTTGTTGAGGGCATCGCCTCAAGCGGGCGCTAATGCAACTACACACTTCAATAGGCCCAGGCGACCCACTGCCTAGGCATCCGTTTTATGTAAATAAATCCTGTAATGCGCCTTCAAATCCGTTTTAAAGCCTCTAAATTGGCCCAATCTTAATATTTAGGCCTAGGTTGATTTATTTGGTGCATGGGCCCAAAAATGATATAATTCCTAACTCTCTCTCTCTCTCTCTCTTTTTATTTATTTATAGTATTTCCAACCTACGGCAAACAGGCAAAGTGCAAACAAGTAAAGAGAAGAAGAAGAGAGCACAGGTCTCTCTCTCTCTTTCCTTTTTCTTATAATTTCTCATGGCCAACTGAACCAAATCTCTCTCTATCTCTCTCTAACACATAACATTGACCAACTCAAATAAAAAAGAATATAGATATCCCTAGGTTGAACTCCTAGAATGTCAAGCACGAATAGTATTTTTTGATATTTTGATAGACTTCAGAGACATGTGAAATGCTTGTAACCACCTGCTTCCCTACATGAGACTCCAATTTAAGTTAAAATAAAAGTAAGAAAATACAAATTGGTATTCAACTGACACTACTTAGTTTTTTACTAATCTAACAATTGGATATCTTAATCAGACAATGGTCAAATCCATGTAGTTCTGACATGTCAAGTGTCAACACGTGGAAGCAGGGACTCCTAGGAAGTGGTAGTTCAGGGGATTAAAGGCTTGGGGGGATATGCTTTGGTTAGATATCAAATCGTCCAAGGGAGAGGATCTCTTGAGTGGACTCTATTAATTGAGATACCAAATAGAGACCAACATGAGATCTTGAACCTTTCAGATTATGAGATAACTATGAACAGAATAGGACGAGGAAGCTTAATTGTATCTAACAATTGAAGATCAAATCCATAAGGCCATGTGCACTCAAGAGATCCCCAGCCCACACAAGCTTAATTGCATCTAGGTATATATAAGCCTAATTGCATCTGGCAATTAAAATATTAGAGAACAACAGTTCATCTGTGGGCGAAATTTTTTGTTGGCTCATGGCTGAAGCGCCTAGGGGGTCTATCACCTCAGATTGCCTAAACGACTTGACAACACTGAAATCCATTATAAGACTAGTCATACCATGTCAAAAATCTCCGATTTTCCATAGCTCTCTACACAGATCAATGAATAAAATTTGATTGAAGGACGCTTGGCTTCCCTTCAAATCAAAGAAAAGCAAGTGAAAAGCCCCTTCAAGGAGGTGATCAGTTATCAAAATTTTGTCGAGGTAGGCTATTTGTATTAAAGCTTCAATTCTTAAAGGACCAAGTGAATAAAACTCCTGATTCTCCTTATTTTTTCATTTGCAAGCTCATTTTTGAGTTTCTATGATGAAAACCAACAGAATTGTGGCTCTTAAGACTGACCTCCCTAGTGAGCTTCATCATCCTCTTGGTAGAGATATGGATGATAATTTCAAGCAAAAATCTATGCTTTATGAGGTTATATGTCATTACTTGATAGTTTATAGGTGTGTGTGTGTGCGTGTGATATTTGTTACAAATCAAGGGAATATACAGAGTAAAATCAACAAGGAAAAAACCATAGAAGGGAAAAACAAAACTCGAAGTTCACCTTCACATGAGCTGTAACCATCCCCCTTAAACTGCACACCATTGACCAGGGGACACTCGCACACTCTTCCACGGAATGTATCCTGAGTAGATAATACAACTATTAACAGCAGCAGAAACTACTGGATGCACATCAAGCCTATGGTTTTGATTAGTACCTTGCAGGCAGTGATATTGGATACTTTATCGCGCCAGCAACCACCATTATTATCCAAACACTCATTTGTCTCTACATCTGCATGAATTGATACCCCATTAAGAAACTCATGTTGCAAATAAGCACATCATCAAAAGAGCACACATTTCGAAATGTGCTCAAAAGTTATCATCAAAGCTCACCATCACTCAAACAAACAGCTGGCTCTGTAGTTTCCTCAAAGCCAGAACAGATGGCCTTCAAAACAGCACCTTTCTCTAACTTTCCTGCAGACATGTGTTAGAAATGAAGACATCCTAGTTTTCATTACAGGTATGAAAACAAATTCCTAAGACTGACCTCGATATTGCCGATTGTTGACAACAAGGGTAGGCAATATGGTAACATCACCTCTGGATCCTTTTCCAACCTACAGAACAGTGTTACTGTCATCTAAAAGTTTACATTACTAAAACTAAAAACACTAATTTCAAAGGGTTGCATATAGTGGCAACAAGTCCACCAAACTTGCTCGAAGATGTAGTGCAGGTATGTAAAAACTCATAGATAAGGAAAGTATAATTAAGTGACACATACTTGAGCATCTTGCTCTTCTTTCAAGACAGGATTTTCAGAGTTGGCATCTAGGTCTCCCATACACTTCTCAATCTTTTTACTGTCAAGCCCTGTGCAGTGCATCATTTATATTAAAATTAATTCACCAATATCCTTAGAATCAGAGGGCTTAATGATAAATCTACCTAGAGATTTGATGACTGTGTTGGCACATCCCTTGTTGTATTTTTTCTCCTTCATGGGACACCTTATTTGAAAATCAGTCACATAATCCCACCAGACCCAAGGCCTTTTGGTCTCATTTGCCACTCTAAACACACATAATTGTCTTAAATTTTCAATAACCACATCTTTCCCTTCATAACCTTGGCTAAAATCCTGTTCGGGATCAGGGGCACAATATCTTCCATGATTAATGCATTGGGACTTGCACTGTTTGCTCACTGTGAATGCCTGAGGACAGTACCATGTTATATAGTGAGGTGTGAACCGAGTGTAACCACCTTTTTCAAGTATTTGTGCTGCACCCTTGAAATTCTTTACAAACTCCATTAACATGTCACATTTGGTCCCACATTCATCATTGCTATTTGTCCATAATTCAAACTCCACACGATCATCTGGGTGTGGAACAGCTTCTCTCCAGTCAAGGTTCACATTGACCATATCCCCACCACTGATTGCATGTTTTAATTTTTTGCCAAAGTCTTTATCAATAAGTGCTGATGGTATTGTTATGTTCTCAATATACTTTGCAGATGAACCATCGTCTTGAGGTGAATCCATGGTTATCAATGCTTCCTCAATGTTGTCTGCAACAAGTACAGCAGAAGCACCGGCATTCTGGGCATTCCAAACCTTTAAAGCGAAAAAGCAATCTGTACAGGAATATAGAGTACTCAAAATCCATGAAATAAGAAAAATTCATTAATATAAGTAACAAAGTGCACTTCCATCCTGTAACTCAAAGAGTTAGGAAAAAATAGTGTGATTTCAACAAACTAACCATTGCTAAAATTTCCAGCAAATTATAGTTCTTAATAAAACCGTCAAACGTGATGAAAGTCCCGAAAAAAGGTTGTGCACTTTTTTTGACAAGTAGAACAAGGCTTGTGCACTTCAGATGAAATTGACAAGTTAAACATACACTTTAAAGAACAGAACCAACTCTACAAATCACAGGATAATCTTTGATGGGATAATAACTTCGCTGCAAATAAGATTCTACGTTATACTCAAAACCAATTGTGAGCAATGGATTTCGATATCCGTCTCAAATAGGAATGTTTCCTAATTTGGAACAAACTCCAGAATAACAAGGATTTGGAGTCGCCACCTATTCTAATAATGAGGGAAAATAGGAACCCTAAACTATCAAATGATAAGGTAATTATAGTCCGCAATAGAAAGTCTAAGTAAGAGATTCATTTGTGCCAAGGAAAGGTGTTAGGTATCCTTAGACACCTGCTAAAATAGCAGTTACCTACTTCCTAAATCCAAGCTAGACTAAAATGAAAACCCAACAGAAATTCCTAATTTAGATGACATGTTATTTAAGGATATCATGCTAGAACTGAAAATATGCTAATTTAAGTAACAAATCAGAAATGGAAACATGCTAAGACAATTTAGGCAGCATTCACCCAAAATAAAAACATACTAGCTTCAAAAATGGAAACTTCCAAAAAACAATAATCACAAAAATGAAAACAAATAACAAAAACAGAAACTAACCCAAATTTCTAACCTAGGGTAGCAGAACCCGATAAGGGTTTTCTACATACTCATTTGTACGGGATCAAGCCACACGTAGTTTCACACATTCATAACTTTTTTTTTATGAATCTTTTTTTTGGATGACCTAAACAGTTTAAGCTCATATAGGGATGGAGCATAGTGAAACCTTAGTCTAAGCCTAAGGTAAACTAGAATACTAAGGAGACTAAAAACAGAACCTAGTTTTTGGAATATCATAGTAAAACACCCGAACAATGGGCTTTTGGGGCCCAAAATCCAAGAAAATTGTAACGACCCGGAATTGTAATATAATAAAATTATGTGTTTATGGGTCCTTAATGGAGGTTAATTAATTAATTATTTGTTAAATTAATAAAAAAAATAGATTTTGCTCGGGATTGAAGTGCACCGAGGAAATCTCAGTATCTTTTGGCGAAAATATCACACAGTGTGCCGGTCGACTGCCGGGACACACCCCTACCGTATCGGTTCCGTCAGGTACCATTTCGCGGGACCGCGGGGTCATTATGTGTGATAAAATTGAGAAAAACGGGAAATTTTCATATTTCCAGAAATTAAGTGGGACCCAATATCTGTTGGAAATCCTAATAGAAATCCGTACGGTTGACACTAATGCGTGTCGGTCGGCCGTGGGGACTAATGTCTGTCGTCTCGGTAGTTAGTTATCTCAAACGAAGAAGCGACAGCGTGTTTTGTGTCCGAAATCAGAAAATTAGTGGGTTTTGCAATTTTCTTCCGGACTAAAGTGTAGATGTCAAAACTCAGTATTTTTCCCCGAAATTTTTACAGTAGGTGTCAGACTGCCCCAAGTTCGGTCACCTAAAGTTTCGTCAAAATCGGATGTCATTAAGTAGGACTACGGAAGCCGTATACATAAGAGAAGGCAAAAAAAATAGTCAAATGGTCAACCGTTGACTTGGTCAACGGGACCATTAATTATGGTCATGTGCTATGCACATGACCTTATCTATATAAAATGGAGGCCAACCTCTCCCACTTTCTCTCGTTCTGTAAACAAGGGAGGTTCTGCCACATACCATTTTAGAGAGAGAAAGTGAGGAGAGAGAAAGGAAGAGAGAGAAAGTGAGGAGAGAGAAAGGAAGAGAGAGAAAGGGGAAGGGAGGTCCCCTTGGGGTTTTTCGACGTCCCCGACACGTTGGCGGTGTCTGATTTTCTCTCCGGCGTCTCGTTTTGCGTGTAGAGAGAGAGAAAAAGGTAGAGAGAAAAAGTTGCATGCGCTCTACCTTGGGGTTGATCATCCTTCCGAGCGCATTGGCGGTGTCCGTTTCGGCTCTAGACGCCTCAAAACGCGTGAAGCAGGTAAAACCCCTCTTTTCTTTTCTTTTTCCGCTTATTTTGCTATATTATTTCATGTAAAGTATATGCATGTCTTTTGACGTGAATGAAAAAGGGTAGGAGACCCCTATGTGATGTTGTGATTTTATGTGATCCCTCGGGGAGCCCAAATCGAGTCCCGGGTAAATTTTATCGCCACTCTAGGGTGACGAAAAGTTGTTTTGCATGTCTTTTGGCGTGAATGAAAAAGGGTCAGAGACCCCTATGTGATGTTGTGATTTTATGTGGTCTATCGGGGAACCCAGATCGGGTCCCGGGTAAATTGTATCGCCACTCTAGGGTGACGAAAAATTGTTTTGCATGTCGTGTAAGGCTATGGAGACATCCATTAGCCTGGAAACGTTCCCTAACGGGACAGTGTGTTAACGGAGTTAGTTCACGGGCGCGAGGCCCAAGTATTTCAGTTAATCAAGCGAGGCTTGGGTTAAATGGGGTTAACCTGTGGTTAGAAAATCTAACCAGGGTTAAGTATAGTCTGTGGTTCCTCTTTGACTAGGACAGGAGAGACGGTGTCTAGTAAGGCCAGGGATTCCTCCATGACTGATAGTCGGGAGATGTCGGTCTGTTTGTCTAGGTCGTCCATGGTGCTTCTTGGACTAGGTTAGGAGTGGCGGTGTCCTGCATGGCCCGTGGTTCCTCCGTGATTGATAGTCAGGAGATGTCGGAGTCCTAGGGAGTTTAAAGTAGTTGAACATCAGATAGTATATAGTCTGGGGTTCCTCTCTAGGTGGGTCAGAAGATGTCGGCACCATGTCTATCGGGGTTCCTTCTTGGTGGAACGTCAGGAGATTCTTGGTGGAACGTCAGGAGATGTCGACATTGGTATAGATGTCGGGGTTCATCTGTAGACTAGCCAGAAGATGACGGTAGGCAGGTTGGTCAGGGTTCCTTCTTGACTGATACCCAGGGCGATGGCGGCGAATACACGGTAGATGTTGTCAAGTCAGTTGAATGGAAAAGTATTGTTCTTATTGGGTGAATGCCCATGTTGTGTGTGTAATCTTCGGATACGAAGTGGTCTGAGTTGGTATACTCAGGGTTGGTGTATTTGTCTGAGTTGGTGGACTCATGGTTCGGTATGGAATCATCGGATTCCAGGTGAATTGGGTTGGTATACCCAAGGTTTGGTCATGTTCGGGTGAAAGCCGGAACAGTGTGTGTGAGTCTAAATAACTCAATGTATTATGGTTATGATTTAGAGACTTTAAGCTAAACATTTGTGGGCTGTGGCCAATTAATAGAGTCTCAGGACTCGAAATGAAACATGATTGATGATCGAAACGATAATTTGGTAATACAATACATTCATAACTGAACCTCATAATTGGAAAGTAATGTGAGGTCGGGAACCTCTGTTAGGGTGACGTAACCCTAAGTGACCTTGGGTCATAGTTTATTATATATTGTTCTATTTTACTGTAACATGCAAATTGAACTGTTTATTATATAATTATTGATGCGTGTTATTATGCGGAAAATAGTTTAGAAGGATTATGGTTTTATTGGGCTTCATAGCTCACTGACTTTTTGTGTCTGCAAATCTTGGAGCTGTTGACCAGTAAGTGAAAAGTCCATCTGGACATTTTAGAAGCTTGTACAAGTTGTACCTGACATGATAGAGGCGCCTACTTTTGTAAAACAAACTTGATGTAAATAAAACAGGTATATGGTTTGTACGATGACTATTGTGATGACAGGTATTATTTGCTTTTTGGAAGCATCTGATAAATGTTTAAATTTCCCGCATTTTCGCGGGTAAAGTCTTCCGCTTGCATGATTTGACGAACGGACCCGCGTCTCGGAACTTGATTCCCTAGTCGCGGGTTCGGGGCGTCACAAAAATGGTGTTGAAAAGGATGACATAGTAGTAATCTCAGTGTCGCCAGTTTGCAATAAGCCCGAAAAGCACACTGTCGGCACTTAAACCATCACCCACATGAACTAAACACGTAAAAGCAATTTTAGATGTTTGAAGCAGTTTGAAAAAAAAAAACAGTGCCAATATGCAAAAGAAAGGAAACACTAGTTGTCGGCAGTCTAAGCAGCGCCATCTATAGTACTTGATTATGTGCTTCCCAGCATACTAGACCAAGGGCGTTCGGTAGATCTTGTCTATTATGGATAGATCTAGCCAAAATAGATGTGGCAAAAATATCTGTAAGAAATAGATCTATTTTGGCAGCGCACAGTAATAGGCAGAACTTTTTTGTAATAATAATAATAATAAAGGGGCAAAACAATAAAAAAAATAAGGCAAATCTATGTTCTGTCATCTACCCACAATAGACGCGTACTTGTTTCCTAAAAATCACCAAAAATTTGAACTTTGCTTTTAGACATTAGTTGTATTTATACATACTTTTGTCTTTTCTTCTATAGCAAGTAGATGCTACCAAACGGTCTAAACGTGAAAACGTCTCCCTGAAGTAAACGTATAGACAAATAGACCTAAAGTTTAGAGATTTCAAACGCCACCTAAGCTACTTCCCAAAACTTGTTTGGCCCATAACTTGATCTTCCAGGGTGCAAATCAATCCCCATTTTTAGCTAATTACTTCAAATCTAACAAAGAATAAATATAAAAATCGAGGAAAAAAGTTAAAGGCAATTGATCATAGGGTTCAAAATACATTATTGAATGTATACATGTATGCGACAGGGGCATCAATGTCATATGGCATTATGTTTTACAATAATATATATAGTCAACACACCTCTCTGGTGCAGTACCCTATTTTTCTTCCCAATATTCTTCTCTTGGATTACTCTGACATGGTATCAAAGAAGGAACTTTCTTGTGACTGTACCTGAAATCTTCTTGGTCTATTCCTTTTCTTCTTTTCGTTTTTTTCTGGTTTGTAATTGAAGATCACATCAACTCTACAAGGGGATCTTCTGATCAAGTATTCTCTTTTCTTCTCTCGTTTATTTGTGCAGCAAGCATTATATAACGAGTGGTTGAAAGAGAACTATCTCAGTATCTTGTCATGACATGGCTTTGGAACAACATGGAACCACAAATTAGTGTCAATGTCGTGTTCTCTGAAACTGCTAAAGAAGTATGGAATGACACTCTTTTTATAAGGATATCTCAAGACTACATCAGTTATATGAAATATTTTAAAATTACAGCAAGGAGAAAAGAATCTGAGTGAGTACTATAGTTCTTTTAAGGGGTTTGTGAGAAGAACTAACAGTGTACCAACCTCTATCTAATGATCTTGAAGTTCTTAAGAGGCAACGTGAAGAGTTTCAGGTTGCTAAGTTTCACTCGGGGTCTTGGTCCTGAGTATCAAGTTGTTAGATATCAACTTTTGGCCAGTGATAGGCTCCTTCATTGAGCAATGTTTATTCACGGCTTCAG
Source organism: Tetracentron sinense (assembly GCA_015143295.1). Taxonomy (NCBI): domain Eukaryota; kingdom Viridiplantae; phylum Streptophyta; class Magnoliopsida; order Trochodendrales; family Trochodendraceae; genus Tetracentron; species Tetracentron sinense. Next base: position 26,596,726 of record CM026574.1, read on the forward strand.
AGAGTACCTATTCCAATTCAAAAGGGTACGTCTAATCCTAAGGATTCTCCTGTACTTCTTACTGCTGGTGGAGGTAAAAGTGATGGTAGTCAGGATCGAGGTGGTGGTATGTAGAGAGGGAGAGGTTGAGACTCAGGAGGAGCACGCGGCAGAAGTCGAGGTACTCCACAGTGCACCCATTGTGGTCGAACTAACCACGTGTCTAACAAGTGTTGGGACAAATATGGTAAGCCTGCATGGCTTAATCAGACTACAATTTCTAGAGATATGGATGATGATCAGTCACAGTCTCCCACTTTTGGTACTGACAGTCTCTCTCCAATAAGAGAATAATCAGTTGATGACTAAAACTCAGCAGTTGGTTGTTCATCCATCTACTTCAACGGCTACTCTTGCACACTCAACTACTACATTTCTTGCTTCCCAGCCACAATCCTCATGGGTAATTGATTTAGGTGTGTTTGCTCACATGTCTTGTGTATCTAAGTTGTTTACTTCTTCCATCTACTCTGTATATTCCCAAGCTATCATTTAATATAATGTCTGTTAGCAAACTAACAAAGTCCTTGTAATGTTCTGTAACCGTTTTTTCCTTCTTATTGTATCTTTCAAGATCCTAAGATGAAGATGACAATTGGTAGAGGCCATGAATCAGTTGGTTTATACTACTTAGATGTTTCTCCTCACCCAACTACAGCTGCCTTACGTTCTCAGGTGTCTCCTCTTCAATGGCATAAGCGGTTGGGAGTTGGGACATCCCTCTTTCAATAAGTTAAAGTGTCTTTGTTCCTTCTCTTCAGCCAGTGCCAAGTCTTCAATGTGGATTTTGTGAACTTAGTAAACATCATAGGTCGTCTTTTAGTCCTATAGTCGAGAAAATGAGGCACGGTTCTTTCTCCTTAGATCACTATGATGTTCGAGGTCCTTGTTGTGTCAGTAATCAGTTTGGTTATATGTATTTTGTTAGCTTCATTGATGATTATTCTAGAGTCACTTGGCTTTATCTTTTAAAGGACAGAAGTGATGTGTTGCCTATTTTTAAAACTTTTCAGAATGAAATAAAGTTTAGTTTGGAACGATTATAGTTGTGTTTCATTCTGACAGTGCTTCGGAGTATGTTTAACGTGAACTTAATGATTATTGCACAAATAATGGAATTAACATAACACTAATCCTTATCGGGTTGTGTGCTATAATGCCTTTGTTTTGTTTTTTTCTATCATTCTCCAAATTTTCCAGATTATGTTTTCCTCTGTTGGATTATTTTCAACATTAAGGTTAGAATAGACTTGCCAATTGCCCATACTCCATCCCTACATGAGCTTAAACTATTAAAGTCATTAAAAGAATCTGAAAAATATCAGAAAAAACAAAAAATCCAAAATATGTTGAGTTAGCATGCTTTGAAACTACGTGTGGCTTGATTTCATAAAGATGGATATGTAGGCAGCACTCTTTCTCCTCTAGGTTAAAAATTATGTTAGTTTCCTTTTGCCATTTGCTTGCTATTTTTATTTTTTGAATAGAGCATGATCATTATTTTGGGTGATTGGATTTGATTAGCATGTTTCCATGTTGTGTTGTTGCTGCTTTCATGATTTATTATGTTTACCATGATATTTAAAATAGCATGTTTTTATTTAGATAATTTCATTATGGTTTCCAACTTGTTTAAGTTAGATTTAGGGAGGGAGTAGGTAACCATCTTTGATGGGAGTTTAGGGGTGCCTAATACCTTCTCCTAACTCAATTGAATCGGGTACCTAGATCTTGCCTTGTCCATTTGATTTAGGGTTCCCATTTTCCCTCATAATTTAAATAGGTGGCGACAATGTTTCTTGTGTGTGGCTATGTTCTATTATTCCTTCTTGGGAATTTTCCTAATTCTGATGATGTAAAATTCAATGTTCACACATACCTCCCTCCCTCTCTCTCTCACTATGTACACACAAACAAAAACACGTGTATGAGTGCCATGTGGAATACTTGATCATCAAAGGGAACGTCAAAGTGTGGGTCACCCATTCATCTAACTACAACCCAAAACTTATGCTGTTCTAGGGAAACAAATTACATGAGAAGCATTTTTTCTTCTTTCCTATTGACCAAATTTAGTTTACCTTACAAAGAAATTAAAAAATAAAAAGAAGAAAAGTTTGTGAACGACCCAATCTTCTATTGTTAGAAAAGTACATTTCTTTTTTAAGCATCTTTAAGTGATATTGGGATATCTTTCAAAAACTTTTATATATCCTATAGACTTAGCATCAAATCTATGGTTCGCATGATGAACAAATATACCAAATAAGTAGATCAACACTTTCTCATAGAAAAAGGTCCACAACAAGAAATCAAAATAAAGTACAACACTCAATCCAGTGACTAGTACAACCACAAAAGATTCCCAAAATTCGATCCATTGTCTGGTATGCTATGACCACAAAAGATTCCCAAAGTATTTTGCTACATGAAGGAGAAGATTCCAATTGCTGAGTCATCATCTATCAGACGGTTCATGGTTCTAATGTAATGCATATATGAAAAACATTTCCTTAATTTTAATTTCTTATCTTTTGTATCTGTTTTCCACAATGAATAAGTTTTGAGTATTATCAGCTGTAAAAAAGGGACCAAAAAAAACACAAAAAGAAAACATTGCATTGACTGCTCAATTTTCACTAGAAATGATACTAAAATAGCACACAACAAGATTGTGGCTTTGGATATCATCTTCAAGTATTAGTTGCATGAAAAAGGAGAGGAAACATATTATAGAAGTAGTTGTCTCCTGTGCATAAGCATCTCCATTTTCTTCCCCTGTTGATTGACAACTAATTATGCCCTCTGATTATACTTTTTACTGATATAATTGGCTCACCAGCCTCTTGCCATTTTGGATCGTACTTGTTTCATAATATTTGAGACTAACAAATTCCATTATCACAATTCATGGAAACCATTGTTGATGGGGGGTTCGGCACCGAAATCCTTAAGCCCTCTCCTACATCAGTTGATGATGAGTATGAACAAAGTTAAAATCAATTAAGCAATTTCCATCTTCACTCTTCTTCATAAGAATGGTTAATGAAGGTTGACCTCCTAATCCTATCATGTTCATCAACTCTGATAGGTAAACTAGAACCCTAAAATGACCGGACAAAGAGATGCCACTAAGAAGTAGGAAAAGGGAAGAAAACAGGAAGGCTCCAAAGGAACGGAAAAATTAGCAAATTACATCACAAGGATTTTCGCCTATCTTGGGACCTAAGAGAACAAGATGTTCCTTTTGCCATGGAATTGCAAATCTCAATTAAAGCATTGGCGAATCTCCACGATCCTCTATTACTACCTTTAGCCCAGTTGATTGCACTCCTAGTGTCACCTTCAATGATAATTGAATGGAATTAGAAGGATCTGGATTAAAAAAAATCCTTGTATGAGCGATAAGACCTCAACAGGATGAGAAGTAACTTGCCCTACTGGCCCCGAGAACATCAACACGATACTACCTTCAATAACCTTACAACCCCACGTAATCACATGCATGCGCTTCGTTCATTCATTCATCTATCAGAAAACACAAGACATGCTTCATTTTCCGGTTGAAAAATGGCAAGAGAATCATAATAGTTGTTTTCCATGGAAAAAGTAACCAAGCATCTCTTGTAGACTAGCACCTCATTTCCTTTCTAAAACCACAAGGTTTTTTAAGGGTGTGGATGCTTCTTTACCAATATCTATTTGTCACTTCCCATTTCCTAGTGTCAACTTCAATGATAATTGAATGGAATTAGAAGGATCTGGATTAAAAAAAATCCTTGTATGAGCGATAAGACCTCGACAGGATGAGAAGTAACTTGCCCTACTGGCACCGAGAACATCAACACGATACTACCTTCAATACCCTTACAACCCCACGTAATCACATGCATGTGCTTCGTTCATTCATTCATCTATCAGAAAACACAAGACATGCTTCATTTTCCGGTTGAAAAATGGCAAGAGAATCATAATAGTTGTTTTCCAATGGAAAAAGTAACCAAGCATCTCTTGTAGACTAGCACCTCATTTCCTTTCTAAAACCACAAGATTTTTTAAGAGTGTGGATGCTTCTTTACCAATATCTATTTGTCACTTCCCATTTCCTAGTGTCAACTTCAATGATAATTGAATGGAATTAGAAGGATCTGGATTAAAAAAAATCCTTGTATGAGCGATAAGACCTCGACAGGATGAGAAGTAACTTGCCCTACTGGCACCGAGAACATCAACACGATACTACCTTCAATACCCTTACAACCCCACGTAATCACATGCATGCGCTTCGTTCATTCATTCATCTATCAGAAAACACAAGACATGCTTCATTTTCCGGTTGAAAAATGGCAAGAGAATCATAATAGTTGTTTTCCAATGGAAAAAGTAACCAAGCATCTCTTGTAGACTAGCACCTCATTTCCTTTCTAAAACCACAAGATTTTTTAAGAGTGTGGATGCTTCTTTACCAATATCTATTTGTCACTTCCCATTTCCTAAGAATTTTTTGAGTCTTGCTTTCCACTTCCTGCTTTCGCTTCATTTCTCACTTTGATAACTATGATTTTAATAGATTAGGCAAGACCATGAAGCAACACATGGATGTTTAGAGGAAGAGGAGTGATGTAAGGTGGGATGGGTGGAAATAGAGTTGCCAAAGACGAACCTACTGTGGAAATACTGGGCCCATTTTCATATAGGAAAATAATCCCCTCCTTAGAGCGAAGAGGGGAGAAGCCATCTCTCTATCGACCCTTTTTTGCCATGTGTCCCCTTTTTAACTCCCTTTAATTGTGGTTACAATTCACTCACATCTAACATTGGTTTTTAGAAAAAAAAATTAACCACAGGGGTTAAAACTTGTTAACCATAGTTGAAGGGCAGTTAAAGGGGCTTTGCGAGTGCAAGGAGGGGACTATTGCTCTTTCATATATTTATCTAAGAAAAATGAGGTTAGTGGGCCTGTAGCATTTTGTAGCAAAAATTGATTAGTTTGCACGACTGCAGGATTACAAAGCAGTTGCAACCTAAAAATGGAGTTCAAATTTCCATGCCTTGTTCTTGGGTGTGGGTTCTACTTGGGGCAGTCTTGCAATATATAGGCTGTGGTTTATATTTAAGGGCCAGTCTTCTATCTATGAATTGATCTTTCTCAAGTTGGATTGAACATTTATTTCCATGTGAGAGCTAAATGCTTTGAGCTCTTTCAATTTGGGAGTGGCTTTCTCCTAGAATCAATAAGGAAGATCACAGATTAATTAAACAATCTCGAAGTATTAGTAAAATATAAAAGTAAACAAAAGTACATATAAAATAGCAAAAGAACCTCAACATCATAACTCATGACTAAAATCCAAAGAAATCATAAAATTAACATTAAACTAACAGAGCAGAAACCAATCAATAAAACAAAAAATCAACATTTCTTGCAAACAAACCTAAAAAATCAAAAGAAAGAGTAAATAAACAATTTGATTTTGTAAATTTAATAACGAGTACCTCCTCGATCAACCAAAGCAAATGTAGGGAGAGCTCCTGCCTTCGTCTTGAAAGATATCCCAAATTCATCGAAAACCTTGCAACCCTTCTGGTTCTGCTTCGGATACACAACCGTCCCAGCCATGCTTCCTCCATACTGAGGAATCCCAAAGTTGCCAATGGCGCTGTCGTGAGTACCTTTAATGCTATCTGGAGATGTCACAGTCAAGCTGTTCTTCTCCACTACGAATCTCGCCATAGCCAAGAACACCACAGAATCCCAAAACAACAACAGAAGAAACCCTAGACAAAATCCTACCACTGATCTTCCCATCTCCATTTCACAAATTTCACTTATAAATCAACGTAAATTTTGTTGTTTTTTTTTAAAAAAGAAAAGATTTGAACTTTCACAAGAGGGGTTTGTGAGAGAAATTGAGGGATCAAAAACAGTAAACCCTATTCAGAGATAATCAAACTGGTACAATTCATGAAAAAATACAGGTCTGTTTTAAGGTTCTTCGTAAAGATTTTTTTGCAGATTGATCTATAATTCTACACATTAAATACTTGGAGATGGGTGGTAGAGCGAGTAATAATTGAATGGTCGAGATCTTTTTTGTACTGAAGGTGGGCCCAAATCTTTTAGTTCATGACACGTGTTCAAATATATGATTGTTCGTACGCTATTTTTTGTATGACTTTTCCGTTGACTATCACGGTCCGATGGATTAAGATACCGTACAAGCAACAAAAAAAAAATCTAGCCACAGGAGATTTGCTTGCAGAAGCACGACCGCAAGATCCTTCGTTTCGACTGAAGGTGGGCCCAAGTCCTTTACGTTCATGACACGTGTATAAATATATTCTAAGGCTCAGGATCCTCTCGAGTTCAACTCGAGAGAATTCTCTCGAGTTGAAGGCCTGAGGTCGCCACGTGTCTCCTTTGACACTCATTAACCATGGGTAAGGCTCACCCACCCCTAGGGTTCACTAACCCATCCTTGGTTTTTTTTTTTATTAATTATTATTTTTTAAATTAAAAAAATATTTTTAATATTAAAAAACTCTAAAAACAGTTTTTTTAATTTAAAAAATAATAATTAATAAAAAAAAAAAACCAAGGATGGGTTAGTGAACCCTAGGGGTGGGTGAACCTTACCCATGATTAAGGGGTGTCAAAGGAGACACGTGGCAACCTCTAGGGGTTCAACTCGAGAGAATTCTCTCGAGTTGAACTCGAGAGAATCCTGTGCCATATTCTAAACGGGTCTTACTCTATTTTTTTACTTTTGCCATAGGTTGACCATCACGGTCTGATGGATTACCATTCCGTAAGCAAAAATTATTTAGTCTTGGGGGTGTAACAGGCTGGCTTGGGCCTGACTGAGCCCGATTAATAAGAAAATGGGACGGGCAACCCCTATTAATTGGGACGTGACTGGCCCGTCCGAACCACCTAAAAATAAAAGAAACTTTGCTATTGAGACAGCCTTAGGACCGAGGCTACTAAGACTGAGCTCTAAGAGTAAATGAGCCCCACCTGAAATCTTATGCTTTTAGAAGACGGTCTCGTAGTCCCAGAAGCTTTATAAAAAAATAAAAGACAACTAATTTGTTCCCAACGTTTCCTATCTAACTTGACACATGTCATTTTCAACTCTTTTTAATTGTAGTTAAAATTTATTAACCCTTAAGAAAAATATATCTAATCTTTTTTTTTTTTTTATAACAACCCCTAAAGAAGCATAAACAATACCCGTAAAAAACGTCCGGACAAGATACCCACCCCACCACCACCACAAAGGGTTGTGAATTTTTAATTTTCTGTCTTGTTTGCAATTAGATTAGGAACTATAACTTATAACTTATATTGTATGTTGAGTAATTAATTTAAGTATGAGTGGTCCATAAAATATCTAATTACCTGAATATTTCGAATAATATCGATCAATTATTAATTACAATAATGTCAAATGTGATCAACTTTTGTTGTCCCCAAATTCAACATTGTACCCCCTATAATGCAAACCCAAAAATAGCAAGCCATCTTGCTGATTTTGAAAAGCAGGATTTGTTTTAAGGCTCGGTCTTCACGTCCTCGGATTCTCTCCCTGATAGATGCTAGAAAAGTGGTCTTGGGCTACCACACATTATGTGACGTCCTCGGATTCTCTCTGATGGATGCTAGAAAAGTGGTATTGGGCTACCACACATTATGTGACATGTGGCGATAAAAAATAGGAGAAGTTATTTAATTTTCTCTCATGATTTTGACTTCTTCTCATTTGATATCTCTCCTTTTTTTTTACAATCGCCACATGTTGCATAATATGTGGAGAAGTCAAAATCATGGGAGACAATGAAATGACTTTTCTACCATATATTGCACACATTATGGTAGCCCGAGACCTCTTTTATGGCATCTGCTCGTGAGAATCCGAGGCCAGTCTTTACGGGTGGACTGCAAGTGTCATCCTAGTAGGAAAGCTCTAAGTAGAATCTACTGTGAAGGTAATGGAGGCTGATCAACCTATTATTATTATTAACCAAACACAATCTACTTGCAAAATTTGTACAAAACACTCCCATTCCTTCTAAGATACAAGACTACAACTTTGAACAAGCGAAGGAATGCTAACATATTCGTACAATTCAAAGACATTCTATGCTCTCCCATTTTTTGATTTTTTGGACTGGACATCTTCTCTAGGAATTGTTGGTGATGAGATCGTCAACAACACTTTAAGCGCTCCATGTACTCTTAATGGACGTCAATCAATACGATGCGCACAATCAAGGTATTGGTTGGCATGTACAAGTAGGAGTGTATCCACACCGGGCTAGCTCGAAGTTCAGCTCGATCAAGTTGAGCTTGAGCTCAAAAATTAGGATCGATCGAGTCGAACCGAGTTGATTTTTTGAGTTTGGAAATGTGTTCAAGCCGAGCTCAAGCCAAGATCTGTATGATACAGCTCGGCTCAATTGAGGTCGATTTAGCTCGACTTGAATGTTAAATAAAACTAAAATGAAAATAATATTATATATATAAATAATATAATTATTATATATATATATAATATTTTTATTTTTATTTAAAATTTTTTTTTTGATAAATAAACCCGAGCTTGGCTCGAACTTGAATCAATTCGAGCTCGAGCCAAGCGAATCATATTCGAGCTGAGTTTTTCAAGCAACAGATCGAGCCAAGCTTGAGCCTAGATTTTTACATTTCAAGTTGACCCTTGCAGGCCCAAGTTCGGCTCTAATACACCCCTATGTACAGGGCATGTGGTGCGCTCGATGTCTGTGTCCTTGCCATGTGTCCTCTTTCTGTTCTAACCCACGTGAGAACCCCACAAAAAGTCATTTGATTGTTTTATTACTTAAAATGAGTGAGACTGTCCTTAGCATTCATTTTTGAACAAAGATGAAAGATCTCATCGTTTCTCGGAATACAGACAACCGGTAAACAAACACAGCTCTTATGCCAGGGTTCGAAGTTTGAACTCCAAGCCAAGCACATCCTGGTGATTTTGTATTTGCATGAATTACTGGGGTTTCAAATTTTAACGGCCGAATTCGAGCCACCAAACCTCTGTAAGTGGGCTGGGCTCGGGCCAGGCCTATTAAAAAAATTACAACAATCTAAAGTCCAAGGGGGCCCATTGACACCCCTAATTTAATATAAAATATCAGATATTTGTGATAGAATTTTAATCATAATCTCTGATTTTGGTCCACCGTGCAAATGCAAATGGGCCCATACCTACCATTATGGACCCACCTTATCAACGAATCACACGTCCTAGAACTCAAGAACAATACATCTAAAAGAACAAACTCAGATGATTAGGATCATCTAATTTCGATTACTCCTAAATGCATTAAAAACCTGGAATTGTTTAGGTTTAAATAAATCTTGAGAGCATAGGTATATAACAAATCAGAGTGGCGCAGCGGAAGCGTGGTGGGCCCATAACCCACAGGTCCCAGGATCGAAACCTGGCTCTGATAGATAATAAAAAGAGTAGCTTCCATATCTTGCCCTCTTTTTTCTACCGGTTATTTTCGAACATCTTGCAAGAGAAAAAACACCTATGCATACAGATCTTGCGGCCCAATCAAGCTTTCATAATATAGACCCTTCAAAATAAGTCCCCGGTATTGAAAATTCGGGCTCTAACTGTAACAGATGAATTCTACATCAACCATTGTTCCCAGCTGGTTCGACCCCTCCATGGGCAGCAGAGCCTCCACTCAGACCAGCCCTTTGATGCACCCACACGCTGATATTACAAAGTCTCCAATTTTTTCAAAAAGTCCAGGCTTTTTTGTTGAACAATTAATTTACAAAGTATTTGCGTCACTTTAAAAAAAGTTTCGAATAAAGTTTATAATTAATTATCTCATTTCATTTTTTTTTTGCATTATCTTGCCCGTATTTTTTAACTTATTTCCAAAATTTATCAAAATTTTCTGAAAATAATTCCCGAATCCCAACTTAGTACCTATGCACACGCTTGAACCCAAATAGTCAGAAGGGGTTTAACTAGATTCAAGTTGAAGTAAAACTTGAACACAACTAGAACTCATGATACCTTTGTGATCGTTTGAACACATGGACATTGCCAATCATGACCACCCAATCCGCATGGATCGACACCATTCGTATTCCTCTTGTACTGATAGCGGGTAAAATACCTGCTGTAGTTTCCATAGGAGTCATCAGCAACTGAGCTTCAGCCGCCACTGACCAGGGCACACGCTTCCATGCACTAGAGGGTAATAATCTCCATGGTGTGGCTGTCACTGTTTTGATACCCAGACCGGGCATCAAACCGGCAGAGTGGCCGGGTTGATACTTTTCGTATAAAAACTAATTTTTTTTCTCATTTTCCCCCAATTTCCCCGGTTCGACGATTTTGACCGATTCTTAAAGAGTTCCGGTTTCAAGGGTTTTGGGAACCGGCGAGGGAACCGGTTCCTGATTGTTCTGGTTCGACCTGGTGGTCCGGTCTCTGACAACACTGGTGGCGGTATTGCGATGAAGGCCACCATGTCAACTAACATAACCTAATTCCTAACCAACCTACTAACCTAGATAAATGATTACCAAACCAAAAAAGAACAAAGAAATCATCATGACTTTGGGGGAAACTATACAAAATGAGAGCATAGCAAGCATTGAGCTACACATCTTATCTATTTACCTACAACATTCAAAACATTCTTCATTGGTCTCTTTGATGATTGAAAGAAAAGAATTGAGTGTTACCACATAACCAATCTGTATTACATAAACTACAACACTAAATGATTGCAACTTGTGAATTCATTTGGGGGAAAAAATAAGACAATAATGACCAAATAATCGCAAATCTTGGCCTTCAACCAGACTTTAGCAGTTCGAGAGAGCACTCCGCTGCGAACTTCAAGCTACGCCTCATCACTGCCAACACCCATTGCATAGTGTCCATTGTTTTTCCCCTGCACACACACATCATGTAATGACATTGATTAGTAAATGAAAATGTGGCAGCATTTCAAGCCGTGGCTGAGCCCCAACTATCCAACTGGTTGTCCCCTGACCATCTGTGCAATCTTTTGTCCGCACTGTCACGACAACTGGATAGGCTAATTTGACTGGACAATTCTGAGTTTAGAAATCATCAATGTAAGCCCCATTCATTGAATTGACTTGCCACTTGAATGCCAAAATAATGGCAAGTGGATGAGGAAGCATGACTTCATTTTAGAAGGTTTTCTCAGGAGAAATTACCTGAGCTAAAGTACGCTGCTTGTTCAGTAACTGAGTCCTCGCCTTGTTGAGAAAAGAGTTTGGTGACTTGTACATCCTCTGTGAAGGGAGCAAATCATGCAAGAATTAATAGGGAGGACTTGGCGCAAATGGAAAAAGAGATACACTGGTTGAATATTTATAAGATGACACATTTTACACAAGTAACTAATGTATAAATGTTGATCTGATCCATAAACAGAAAAGATCTGAGGCTGTGTATTACATAGGTACAGAACACAAAAGTAATATTTATAGACTGCATCATGGTATTTTGCAACAAACTAGTGAAAATGAAAGGAACAGCTTGAATGACCGAGAGTTGCAACTCCTTAGGTACCAAGCTCAACCTCATGTCACAATAATCAATAATTCACTCCAAAGTGTTGTAGCCCAACAATTATACATGTGGGATTGCAAATGCTAGATACACCATATTGAGGTGCAACCAACATCAATACATTAATCGCTCTATTTTTTCTCTACGCAGCACTCTTTCCTTTTCTATTTTACTTTTAATTTTTCCCTAATGAAGCCTTATTCACAATATTGATAAAAATAACATTGATCAATGAAAGACAACTACGGAAATAATTCAAACTCTTGATAAGACAGATCAATCTACCATTAGTAGGTCATGATCCTCCCTATACAACTGCAACAGCATACTGCCAATCCATTCAACACATGCAGTACTTTCAATTGCACTAGTATTCAGTCCTGGATGGATGGAAAGAATAATCTGGAGGATCGGCTAAATGCAACCCTAAATATACACAAAGTTGATCCCATTTAGACTAGTTATAGTGACAGTTTGCATCACAGAAACTGGAACCAGATTTTTTTTACATGAATTGAGAATAAAGATAGTGATAACTGATAGTGTTCATGGCAAACAGCCACTATGTGTCAGTTTATTAGCACGTTCTTGGACTCAATCATTCCACCCATCATTTATTAACTGAGATACGACTAAGTCTAGCTGTTTTTTTTTTTTCTTTTTTTTTTTTTTTTTAACACCAAGTCTAGCTGTTGAATTTGGCATTTAAATAGATAAATTCCACACGCAGGCTGAAGATGTACAGGAACTCTGATCTAATTCTCAGGAAAAAAGAATTGATGTGCACACAGACCACATGCTTCTGGTCCTAAAAATGGCAAGAAAAGAATTATATAGTTTTCACAAATGGATGTCAAAATGACAAGACTTCAGTTTTCTCTAGTATTAACCATAGTTACCAAAGAGAAGCAAAAAAGAGAAGCAAAGTGAAAGCGAGAAGCAGAAACCAAGGTTCAAAAAATCCTCAGCAAACGAGAAGCAAGAAATTAGTTATAGACACCTCCTTATCATTATATTAGTATGGGAAGCCATGCCTTAGATTTTATCTTACATGAGTTATTTATGTAGAAATAGGTGGCTTAGGTTCCAATCCAACGCTACTTGCTCAAGGTCTATACCTAGACTGTAGACTCAAATCTGTTACATCACATCTCATATGCATAGCCCTCTTTGACCACTAAATGAGACATGATGGAAGCAAGCATCCCACTCTGTACATAGCTTCCTGCAACTATGGTATTAACCAAGTATACTTACCATAGTGTGCGGAGCAATCAGTATACAAAATCCTAGATTTGAGTTATAGAAAGTAGAGAAGAGAACATGAATATCCAATGAAAAAACTTACCCCGAAAGGTGTATGTGTTGAAAGGCTTAAACTTTGACAAGTGGGGATGCAACACAACAATAAAACCAAACTAAAACATCAGCAAAAGGGGCTGCAAAGCTGATATGCACTGTTCTTTCTAATATATAAATATGGATAATGCTAGAAACACTCTGTTTGTTAATACTCTCTTTATGAGTGGACAGTGTTGGTGCAAAACACACGTCTTTCTTTCTATTAATGGAAGAGTGGAGACAATAACACGTCTTACCCTTGAAGAAAGTGAGTATAAAAGAAAGTGTAGCTAGCATTACTCAAAGAATATAGTGCTAAGAGAAACAAAACTATTTTGTCCGCAAAAGTACATAAACCAACCTTTTCACTGCTAGATATATCCTGTTCATTGCCTGATAGATTCTTTCTATTGGGTGTGAACATGAATACATCATGAAGGAATTCATTTTCCTGTTTAAATTTAAACAAGCAAAGAATTGATTTACAAACTATAAACCAACAACTGAATGCATATAAGTAATCAATTACAGGCAGATCATAACAATTTATCACAAAGACAATGGCACGATGCACGGACCATGTTTCAGGGAAAGGAAACCTACCAGCATATGCTTGATGAATCCTCCTCCAAGAAAACGCTTCAGAAAGTTCAACTGTAGAAAAATGAAATTAACAAAAGCTTGGAAAAGAGTGGAAACTCACGGCCCAAGAAACTAATTATTAAAAGAAAAAAAGAAAAGAAAAGAAAAAAAAAATACTTGTATCAATTGAGACCACGTTGATATGTTTAGTGTATCTCCGCCAATCTTCACCGAGGTTTCAGGACAGTAGCCATCCTGATATTCACATGATTTAAAGTCACTATACCAGCCCATGTGGACAATCAGAAGTGTTTATAAATTATAAAAGCAATACCTCGAGAAATTCCAAAACATCTCGAAACAAGTTCCGCTGGCTGTTAAGATCTTTCTTAGCTGAACCTTTACCACCTGCCTCCGCGGAAAGGTTTCTCACCTGACCTAGGATTTTTCCCTTCAAGCCTTGTATGTGTACATATTCTTCCCGTGAATTAGTCCCTTCATGGACTGAGCTGTCACTAGAACCCTTGGCTTCACCGGAGAACTTCTCTAGACTTCCTACCTCAAAAATTAGAGCCAGTACCTCACCAACTGCAATACGGACAGATCGGTCATCCTTGTCTAGCAGACTTGAGAAGTAAGATATTGACCTGCATTCAGTTTGCAATGCACACATACCATATAATTTTTTCTTCAAACTGCTGAGCACCAAGAAGGCAAGTATATGATATTGCAACTAAGATGCCCACTCACTCTTGCCATTTCTTTGAATTAAGTCTCCATCCGTCCATGGTAGTAAGAAGAAATGACCAAGCAGAGATGGCTGCTGTGATTACTGCTGCTGAAGGTTTACTTGCAATTACCTGAGAAGTAAAACAATATAAATTTAATTTTCAACTACAAAGTTTATAACACCACTAAAGGGAATCGTTCAGTTCATGGATCAAGACCAATACAACGATAACACATGATCAGACGCTTTTCAGATATAAAGGCATCGGAAACAAATACAAACATTTGAACCCGATTTTGGGTAAATGAATTGCCAAATAATTTGCATTGCTGTTTCTGTATCCTCTGGATCATTTCCACCAACGAAGTTGATGATAGCCAAACAGTCCAGTATCTACAATAATAAATTCATATATTATCCAGAAAACAATAGACAGTGGATCAGAATAATTCCTAAAACTAGATAACTATGAATCAAGAGCTGATAACATTTCACTACACTATCATACATACAGATGATATCTTCGACGTTTCAGACCCAAATTTGAGAGCTTGTACAAGGGAGGGAGCCGATTCTTCTAATATTTCACGTGCATGATCCCTGCAACCAACAGTCACAGCCAGCAATCCTACAAATGGGAATACAAGAATAATTACTATTCATAATTGAACTACGAGAAAGGCACATTAATGTGCTACTTAGAAGAGTTCAAGATTAACCAATGGCATGAGACGCTAATGATATCTCTTTGGAAGATCCCCGCTTTATGGAATTCAGACATTGATGCAGTAAAGTAACAAAGCTGCATGATTCAACCACAGAAATATGAGAAGCTATGTAGTTTGGAGATGCGAATCCGAGCAAACCGGGTTTCTATCCTAATTTTGTATCCTTGTTCATTGTTGTGTGAGTTCATTACCAAAGTGGCGAGTAGTCTTTGCCTAAGATCTTCTTGAGAGTTAATGCCAGGGGGGGCAGGGAGGGGCCATGGCCCCCCCAAAATTTTTGGGGTCCCTTGTTGTTTTGGTATGAATTAGTGGACCCCTTAACAATTTTTAATTTTTTTTTGTGTAACGGCCCCCCAAATATTTTTTTTTTTTATATATATAGTGGCTCCCCCAATTTTTTTGTCATATATATAGTGGGCCCTCCAATGGAGTCTAGTTATGCCCTTTAGGTCGCCACATATCCCTATTGACATTCCTTACACCCATTAACTATGGTTATAATTCACTTACTCTTAGGATTCACCTACTTATCCTTGGTTTTTAGAATAAAATATTAAAAAAAAATTAACCTTAGTAGTTAGTGAATTTTAACTAGGATTTGTAAAAAAATTGATATTTTTTGAAAAAACCAAGGATAGGTGGGGTGAATCTTAACCACAGTTAAGGGGTATCAATAGGACACTTGGTGGCCTCAATGACATTACCGGGAAAAAATTTTCAAAATAGAAAAAATACCCCAAAAAAAAATTCTCGGGGGCTACGCCCCTGAACCCCCAAGTTTCATATCCTCAAATCCATTAATTTTTTTACATGTATTTCGGCCCCCCCAATGAAAAATTCCTGGCTCCGCCCCAGGTTAATGCACCTCTGTTCAAGTAGAGTAACCCACAATATGTTCTTTGCAAATAAATCATCCGTTCGGTGATATCCCTTACTTCGTTTCTTTTCTCTCTAATCAATGATACCATTTATCCAGTTTGTGTGTCCAAGTCGTTTCCGCTATTAGTTGTTTTGAGTCTCTATTATCTTGTACTGTTGTTCTTCACTATTCTATCATCATCTCCGTTTGTATTACTATTCTAAACAAAGAGTCCAAGAATTCCAAAAATTAAAAGACTGTTTGCTTTGTTCTCTTAGTGTAAAAAAAATCCCAAAAGTCACCAGATTGTTTGTCATTGTCTACCTAGTGTCAAAAGAAATCAAGTCTATCTATATTATTTATGTCAGTCTTTGAGTCCCAGCTAAGAGTTGTTTGATAAAAATAAAAAATTATACTGAGAGTTTTTATATCCCAATTGTGTGAGTCAATTAAAGGCCATGGTATAGCCCTGAAGGAAGCACCATCAAACTATGAATATAAATAGAAAGTTGTGCTCCTATGCTCTAAATGTTCAAATCCAGCTAATTGATAAGGTGATCGTTGCAGATTTTTTCCAGATAAATGATGGTGAATATGATGCATGATGCATGACTAGGCATTACTATTATCAATAATTTTGGGCCATGGACAGTGACAAAAAAGATATGGTACTACATATTGACGAAAAAAACGATGTTATTCCAAGATTCCTCCTATCTTCAAGATGAAAGGGAAGATGATTCACAGACAAAATCTGTCGCTAATAGCAATTATAAAAGTAGTAGTTAAAGATTGACGAAAAGAGAAAGGTATGAGTTGGTAAAGCAATTAAAGACAATTTCTGAAAGTTCTTATTCACATCACTTCTACAGCAGAACTAACCAAGTTGTTAGAAAAATGTTGTGTAGAATATCCTCTAAAAAAATGGGATGTTAATTATGAAATAGTCGTGACATGAAAATAACTCAATAATGGAGAAAGACATCATCCCTTCATTACAAATTTCCATAATGTTCCACTAATGGTCATGGTCACATTCCAAAATGAAAATATCATATTTATTTTCGTATGAGTGATTTTTGTGGAAGTAAACAATTCCCATTGCTCCCTAACACGTGGATCTTGAAACATTGCACAAATCTGCTGTTTTTTTTTTTGACACTCATAGGCATAGTCAAATTTCTTTCGCCATGCGAAGCATGCGCCTTCTTTTGTTGAATCTTCCGGAGATTTCTTCCTTTTTAAAAAACTATAAGACTAAAAATTTATTTTCCGATGAATTTTCTGAAATCTAAATTTCGTCGAACTTTGATAACTTTCGACTTCAGGAATATTGTCACATAACTTCAGACCAATTGTCGGCAACTCTCTTTTTGCATGCATATTATAGCATAGCCTTTTGATTTCTGGACACATATTATATAATATTTGCAGAAACAAGTGTATCGAAATATTCTTTGAAGATAACATTTCTATTACCAAATTGCTGATTCCTTCTAGTAATGATGCTAAAAACGTCATGTTAATTGTATGCGTCCTGTAAAGTCCAAAATAATAATAATATACTTCTTTGGAATAACCTTTAAGCATATTATTTAAAAAAACTCAAGGTTATTCAGCATTCTCTTATATAAAAGAAGTAACTCAGTGGGTTGTTGATGTGTCTTTTATGCCGAGAATTCTTACATAAGCTTAGTACCAAGTTCAGCAAGACCATCTTCTGCAATTGCTCCTCTTTGTTCATTTGTAAGGTACAACCACAAATACCTAACTTTGCCAACCATGCAAGCATAAATGTTTAAAGAAATTATGCATTGCTGGTCTGTTCATAACGAGCATCTATTATTATCCAAACTATTACATCTTCAACATCTCGCCACAGAGAATCATCAAGATTAATAATTGGAATATCAGATCTGGTCAAAATTATTACTCATTTGATAGATTCCACTTTTGTCATTGCTCTGACCATTCGAAGTTGCAAAAATGAACTATTTTCTTCTTTAACTATAAAGGTCTATGTTTCTTATGTGAAGATACAAAAGAGATCTCGCATGTTCCATCATTTTTCTTTTGAACTCTTTTGATATTTTTTTGTACAAGACTCCAAATGTTTATTATGAACCCCAATAGCTTCTTTCTTCTTCTTAGCAAGGCACCTAAGACTTTGCTGCACTTGCCTTAGCTGCTTTTAAATGTTTGAAATGTGCTTTTCTGTTAATGTAATCCAATTGATGAGATAATTCAACTGTCTTACCGCATCCTTCTGCTTTTGCTAAATTTGACATCATGAACTAATAATAGCACACATCTGCTCTCTTCGGAAGATTTTCTAGATGGTTTTCAAACTGTTATAACGTTGTAATGCAATAAGCTACCTTCAGAGGCTAATCTCTATTCCAAACATAAGTTTTTTCATGAGAAGTACGAATCGTATGAATTTGAGCAGGATCTTTGGAGAGTTACAATTTTGGGATGGATGGAGAATTAATTGAAGAACATGGTGGACTAGAGGAATTTAAGACAATTCAATTGTTGAAAACCTAATTCCTTCTTCATCGTCCATAGATGAATATTCATCAAACATTGATGTTGATTTCCAATCTGCTTGACGGGGATGTCATGATGCATCAGGATTCCACTCATCTTCTTCTACAACTTTTTTCTACTTTCTATCAACGAATTGTTCCCATGAACTGAGTGGCTTATCCATAATACAATCTTTTATTGAAGTCTTGGGAATAGGCTCGGGATATAATTCTCATGGAATAACATAAGAGGTATATATTTTATTTGTTTGGGCCATAGTCTACTTAAATACTAAGATAAAACAATCTTTGTTGAAGTCAGAGGGTTCAATATAAGAAAGACAAAAGAATTTGTCTCATTCATTGTTGACAAAGAAGTAACCACAATGGACAATTTCTTCAACTGAAAATGAATCAGATGCCCATTTCTCATACTGTTCCCATTGATAAAACTGAGAAGTTCCTCTAGGAAATGGAATTAGATTTATGAAATCTGTCTCGCAGATTCCTCATAATCTTGAAATTATTATGCTTTTTTCATCAATATAGTAGCAATGAATTCATTTTTAGTACATGTCAGCCATGATGATCTTCAATTCGAAAGAATCGATCCACAAGACAACATTTTTTTCAACAAAGGAACTCTAAAATTGAAACTATCTGTAGGTTTAGTTTCAATTCTTTTGAGAAAGGGAGTAACTGGCCTCGATTCTATAATATAGAACAAAATTGGATCACACAGATAGACCGCCATCAGTTCTTTAAAAGCCTTCTTTTAGCACCTTTGACACTGATTTTCTTTTCTGAACATTTTTTTGTTATCAAAAGACTCTTGTCTAAGACTCAAAAATAATACAAAGAACACAGACAAACTTTTGATTTTTGGAACTATTGGACACTGAGTAGACAATAACAATCAGGCTTCTGGTTTTTCAAAATTTATTGACACTAGAAAAAAAGAACAAACAATCTTTTAATTTTTAAAATTTTATGAACTCTATTTAGAATAGTAACACAAATGTAAATGATGACAGAACAATAAAGAACAAGATAATAGACTCAAACAAATAACATCGAAATGACTTTGACACTCCAACTGATTAACTAATATCACTGGTTAGAGAGAAAAGAAGCGATTTAAAGGAGAGAATTAAATGAAAGATTGATATGTGAAGAACATACTATGAGTTATTCTGATTAAACAAAGGTGATATGAACTCCCAAGAAGATCTCAGGCACTTTAGTAATGAACTCACACAACAATGAACAGTGATACAGAATCGGGATACAAACCCGGTTTGCTCAGATGCAAGTACAACCACAGAATGAGAAGCTATGTAATCTGGAGATGCGTGAACAAGACATTGCATTTCTTCATAGTTATTAATACTTTTCTCACACACACATGGATGACTTTGAGATGTTCATCATCAAGAACCATCACCATAAGAGCATTCCTAGCAGCCTTTTGGTTATTTTGGTGAGCCAAATGGCTAAAAAGTGCTAAAAACTCTCTCCAGCAGTCTCACCAAAACTCAGCAAAATAAAGATTTGGATTTGGTGAGTGTACAGTATAGTGTACACTCACCAAAGCTAAAATTTCTCTTTCCCTCCTTTTTTGTGGGCCTTCTCCCTTCCTTTATTGTGGTCCCACACAAACAATAAACTAATGTTTCTCTCTTCCTTCCTTTTTCGTTTTCCCACACAAATAATAAAATATTGTTTCTCTTATTTTTTTTGTTAAAATGGTAAGGCTGCTAGGAGTGTTTTAAAAAAGTGGCTCACCAAAATAACAGTGTTTTAAAAAAGTGGCTCACCAAAATAACTTTTTGCGAGTTCTGGCTATTTTGGTAAGTCAAATTTGGTGAGGTTGGGGGGGGGGGAGAGGGTTGCTTACTTCTTTTCCACGAATGAATGCTGCATGTTGTTGGTAAAAGCCTCGACAATTGACGACAAACCCTTCTCTCTTGTGGATCCCCTTTAACATAAAAGCAAAACAACATTCATGTTCGGCTAGAGGCAATAATCTTAAACTAAAACACACATTATTAAAATAAATTTCAATAAATCAAATAATAAGCAGTATAAATTATAAAACATTTAAAACAAATACACCATAAAAATTGAATTAATTGAACAGAAATATAATACCTCTTCTCAAACAAGGCATCCAGATTTTGATCCAACGGCGTGCTTGTACTATGTTGCACGTCTTCAGTCTCCGGCACCAGCATTAGGTCCGACATGGCCGTCGAGGAAGAACTCAAACTATCATCATCGCTATCGAATAGCGATGCACTTCTACGTTTATTACTACCTGCACGTATATAATCAAACAGATGTAATAAATGCATGGAAAACCAAATCAGCACAGTAACAGCTTTAACGGGTATATAACTTTTCCATGTTTTTCCCCATTTTTTTTATTTAAAAAAAAGAAAAAGAAGAGCTTTAAGCATAAATGCATAACACAGATATTCTAGGTTTTGCAGAATCTGTTATAACTTTTTCACACGATTACAATTTGAACCTACAGAATCAACAGTACAGCATAAAATAAAACTCTAATTAATTTTTTTTTAAAAGAGTAAAAAACCTAGAATCAATAGAAACAGAACTTACGTTTTCCCATCTATTGCTGTGTCAAAATAAGGAATAAGAACTTTTACAAGAAATGAAGAGGAGAGGATGTATACAAAAAAGGAAATTGCAGAAGAAATTAGATTCAAGAACAGAAGAATTATACAAAGATGAAATAAATGGAATTGAAGCCATCAAATTGAAGTGGAAATAGAATTCCTTTCTCTCTCGAACTCGAGAAAACATTCGAAGAGGAAGCAGTTACAGCCTACAGGTAAACGAGAAAGAAATTGGAAATTGATGAAAGGGTTAGTATTGAAATTGAGAGGTATAGAATATTCCGGGATCACATCCAAATATTCTGTAGCATATTTTTTGCTGCGCCAGACTCTGTCGGCCTTCTAAGTTACATCATTGTTACTTACATTTTATTTTTTTATTTTTTTGGGGAGAAAATACATTTACACCCCTGGGTTTTGACGATAATACGCATAGACCCCTCAGGTTTCAGAAAATATATTAGGTAAATATTGACACTTACAACTCTTCCACCGTTAGTCAACTAATGAAATGATGATGTCATTAGATAAAATAGTATGAATTATTAAAAATATCCTCTCTAAATTTATCATTTTCCATTTTCTCATATACCCTTTCATTTTTAAATGAAATCAAAGCTTCTAGATGACCATGTGTCCTTTTTGATACCCTTGTGGTGGCCAAATATCCTTTTTGACATCCCTTGAAGTGGCCACGTGTCCTTTTTGACACCTTTGAGGGGCTTTGGAGTCTCTCTGGCACATGCCAGAGAGGTGCTCTTGGGCATCCATACATGAAACGTCACGTGGTGGGAGAAGTCATTTCATCTCTCATGATTGTTAACTTTCGCTCCCCCTTTATTTCACTATTTTATCACCATGTGTAAAATAATAGTGGGAGAAGTCAAAATCTTGGATCCCATGAAGTGACTTCTCCCTTGCGCTTCATGTATGGATGCCCGAGAGCACCTCTCTGGCATGTGCCAGAGAGACTCCAAAGCCCCCTTAGGTGGCCACGTGTGCTTCTTGACATCCTTGAGGTGGCCACGTGTCCTTTTTGACACCCCTTGAGTGGGGTTAGATTCACTCACCCCTATGGTTCACCCGCCTATCCTTGGTTTTTTTCTCTAAATATTAATTTTTTAAAAAAAATTTAATAATTGTTTTAACTTTTTTAATATTAAAATATTTTAAAAAATAATTAATATTTAGAAGAAAAAAAAAACTAAGGATGGGCGGATGAACCCTAGGGGTGGCCACATGTCCTTTTAGACACCCCTTGAAGTAGCCACGTCTCCCTTTTGACACCCCTTAACTGTGGTTAAGATTCACCCACCCCTAGGGTTCACTCACCCATCTTTGGTTTTTTTTATATTAATTCTTTTTTTTAATATTAATTCTTTTTTTTAATTTAAAAACTGTTTTTAAGGGTTTTTTAATATTAAAATATTTTTAAAAAGACTTAATATCTAAAAAAAACCAAGGATTGGTGGGTGAACCCTTGAGGTGGCCACGTGTCCTTTTTGACACCATGAGGTAGCCACGTGTCCTTTTTGACACCCCTTAAATAGGGTTAGATTCACCCACCCATCCTTGGTTTTTTTTTCTTCTAAATATTAATTATTTTTAAAAATATTTTAATATTAAAAAAATCTTTAAAACAATTATTAGATTTTTAAAAAAGAATTAATATTTAGGAAAAAAAAAACCAAGGATGAGCGGGTGAACCATGGGGGTGGGTGAATCTAATCCCATTTAAGGGGTGTCAAAAGGACACGTGGCTACCTCAAGTCAAGAGGAGTCAAATACTCAACGGTGATAACCGGATTTGGCAAATCCATTTATCACCCTTAGAGGTCGCCGTGTGTCTCCTTTGGCACCCCTAACTGTGGGTAAGGTTCACCCACCCCTAGGGTTCACCCATCCATTTTGTTGTTTTTTTTAAGATATTAATTCTTTTTTTAAAAATAAAAAACTCTTTTAAAAGTTTTTTTAATATTAAAAACAGTTTTTTAATTTTAAAAAAAGAATTAATATTTTCTTAAAAAAAACCAAACATGGGTGGGTGAACCTTAACCACGGTTAAGGGGAGTCAAAGGCGACACGTGGTGACCTCTAGGGGTGATAATCGGATTTGCCAAATCTAGTTATCATCGGAAATGATTTGGCTCCGTCTCAAGGACATGTGGCCACCTTAAGGGGTGTCAAAAAGGACACGTGGCTACCTCAAGGGGTGTCAAGAAGGACACGTGGCCACCACAAGGGGTGTCAAAAAGGACACGTGGTCATCTTAGAAGATTTGATTTCATTTAAAAATGAAGGGTATATAAGAAAAATAGAAAATGACAACTTTAAAGAGAGTATTTTTGGTAGTTCATACCATTTTATCTCATGACATCATCATTCCATCAGTTGACTAACGGTCAATTAATGGAAGAGGTGTAAGTGTTAATATTTTGAAAAGTAAGGGTACCTAATGTATTTTCTGAAACCTGAGGGGTCTATGTATATTTTCATCAAACTTCAAGGTATTTTCTCTTTTTATTTTTTAGAGACACACGGTTAAGCCACAACCTCGGTTAGTAGTTAGTATCTGTTCTAAGTTAAGGGCGGATGGCGAGCACAACAGTCTCACCCTCCCTCCTAATGATGGGATACACCTACCACTTGGGCTATTCCTAGGGTGTGTTCATGGTTACTTACATTGGTCAGATTTTTTTTTGGTAGTCTAAATCATTTATCTATCTATGTCAAGGTTAGGGGGTTAGAACTCGAGGGTGGGTGCTTACATGGCCCCGAAACTTCTGAAGTTTTTTTTTTTGGTGTACGGCATCATTTATCTATATTAGTATGGTTAGTGAAGAGGGATCCGGATAAAAATTTATGCGAAAACTGGATCCCATAGATCTTAACACCATAAAAAGCATCAAAATTATCTAAGAGTTTTAGTCATATCACTTCGGTGAATGTTTTTCACTGGTAAAGCTTAATCCACTCGAATCGTCAGAACTCTTTGTAGAGATTTCTCTGAAAAAAATACTAGAAGTTTGATCCTTTTTCTTCGCTATCCCCACGAAACTTTAGAATCTCCTTTGGAATTATAGAAGCAAGAGGAAGAAAATGGATCAATGGTGTAGATCTTCTATCACTAATAATATTAAGGTTCAAAACCCTAGATTTGTAAAACCTAACTAGAACCACTAATATAGCTCACGAAAATCGCTAGGGGTCTCCCCTAGGACTCACGGTTTGGAGAGAGAGGATATGAGAGAAAAAATTCTGAAGAATTCTACTTAATGGTCTAGGGTGTTGGGGTATTTATAGACTACGACTTATCTTAATCTTACTCCAACTTGATCTTATCTAGTAGGATTTATTAATTAACAATAACTCTTATTATTAATTAAATAAACTCTTACTTAATCTATAACTACTTTAGTTATAGTAATCCTATTAATTAAAGAGTCCCTATTATAAGAGAATTCTTTAATTAAAAGAGATAAGTCAACATCCTACATCAAAGTAGGAAATCTAGTCAAACTAGGAATCCACAAAGGGAGGGCGTGAGCTTCTATGGGGCGTGAGATTTGAGGAGTTAAAACTCTTTATTGTAATCTAATTACAATAACATCTTAATCCTAATTGCAATCCAACACTTGAATTTTAATTACATAATAAAATGAATTATATTTCAATAATTATTCAATTAAACAAATCATAATCCAATTAAGATTCCTTAAGTGAGCGTCCTACCCTAGGATTTAAACCCATGGGCTTTGACCCATATTAAAAGTCTATTTTAATGGGTTTATGGATATGAGTCAAACTCATTTCCCCTTTAATTATGTTAATCAAATAATTACTAAAATAATCCTTTAGTTTAAATTAACAATTAATTTAAACAATAGATTAACTATTAATTTATTTAATTAGATGATTAACTTTTAATCACTTAAAATTATTGATTAACTTTTGATCAATTATTGAGCTTGTATTTCTTATGTGAGTACCTCCACAGATTACTCTGGGACATTCTTACCATAACTTATTCAATGTTATCCTATTGACCCTAAATGAGAATTACATCAGAATTGCAAGTGATGTGAGATATCCATATTGTAATTGAATCTCAATGTATGAACATTAACCATTACGGATCCCGCCACATGAACTTTTAAATTCGATTTATCATTCCAAATACATGATCCCTAATGGGCCTTCGAGATTGATATACTATCTAACCCATAACCCATTACAAATCATCTGGGTTTCAAAGACTTATGATTAAGCCATGAAAAACAATTTCTCATGAAAAACATTTTAAAAAAATCATTTTATAAGTATAATACCTTTTAATAAAAATATATTTCAAAACTTATTTTGTTTTCAAAATCACTTGCGCAGGATTTGAACTTAATCAACTGTCTTACTCGGAACTTGGATAATCTCTCAAATTAATGAGCATGGATTTCTTGTTTGAAATTCATCATGATTCGAACAACTTTCTGACTATCCAACTATCACTGTATTGTATTCACTAAGTTATAAAATACATTGGTGGAATCAAAACAGTCAGATCATTGCCCAGTCATAGATGAACTCATCAGATCTAAGGATCATCGAAACTGCTCAATGTGAATGAGAGACCAACTATCTGATAGTATGTTTATGCAAGAAATCTCTCATTGAATGCAATCAGTCAGTGTACATTTAAGCACCCATATGCTGATGTGTAGTCTCCACTACAATAGTTCGAGATAGAACTACATCTCAACTATTGAGAACATCTTAGTATTCTGGCAGCATATAAGTGAAGTGTCCAACTTCACCCACAGTTGTGACTATATAAGGTATAAGGAACCGGAAAGTTATATCTACCTGTGATAATCTAATCACATAACTTTCCTATAATATATCCTATGGACCTTTATCGATATCTCATATTGTATAGATCATCTCATGATCATGGTCAATTACCCATAATGAATACACAATAGATTAAGAAGAAACATTTATTAATCAAATTAATAAGGTTCTAACAATCTAAATGACTTTTCTGGACATCATATCCAACAATTAATATATTAGATGTTAGCTTGGGCATTGGAGCTCTTGCAACTCATACCCATAGGGGGGATTTGATCCCCGACCTCCATCCATCAAAGGCCACACCCCTACCACTCACGCAAGAAGCGGGGGTATACTATTTCTTACCTCATAGTTTTTGCATATCAGCTACTATTGCAATCTTCGTACTTTCCAAATAATGCTATGATTGTTTTGATGTAAAATAGAGGAAAATAAAAGAATTTCACAGAAAATGTCATCTTTCTTGTATATTTTCTATTGGACAATTGGCATTTTTCATGAATTTTATTTGTTTTTCCTACTTTACATTAAAACAAACAGAGCATAAGGGACAAACTTTAAATTAAGGGTGGTCTTATATATTAGATACGCCAGCAGCTAGCACGACATCATGGAGGATGAAATGCGAGACAGGGAGATGAAAACCAGAGGTGGCACTGTTCTTTAGATCTCTTGAGCCTTTACCTACAGACAGTAATTAGTTATAGTACCGAGTAGACGAGAATGTTTTTCTATGTAGAAATGAGGATGCTTTTGTAATTGAGATACCCTGTGAAAATTTTAAAAGCAACAGATTTTGATGCACTTATGTTTAAAATCAATTCCACCAAAAAAGTATTGCTAACGTTCACTATGCTAATCAACTTAGTAACCATTATCAAGATTTTTTACACTTGTATTATTATCATACTTGTTCAAGTTAAGAATAATTAAATATTTTCGTAGTAGATCAATCGGCAAATGAAAGGAGACAAGAAGTAGAATTTGCCTTTTAGTATACTTCTTGTGCTCATATTAATTTAATGATTGTCCTTTATAAATATACCAAACTACAGTTTTATTTAACTAACAGGTGGCACAGGCTTTACACGTGAGAACGAGGGGAAAGAGTTAACCACAGTTAATAAGAGTTAAAAGAGATGTGTTAATCCAACAAGGGGAAAGAGTTAACCACAATTAACAGGAGCTAAAAGAGACACGTATTAACCGGCATGTACGATTGAACTTTCCCCGAGTTCAATCAGGATTGGCTGTGATTCTATTCTTTAAATAGATAGATTAACAAGGGATAGTTTGGAAATTAAAATAAAACATTAAATCAAAATTTTGTTTTATACAAGGGTAGTTTGAGAATTTCGGAAAAATAAGGCGTAGCCTGCCTCTCGCGTTATTATAGTAAAGATAGAATGGTATATGATACAAAAAGGAAAAAGGGACTGATGAACGTTACTAAGTCTATTAGTCTCGGTCATAGTTAGTAAATTTACGTATTATACACGAATAATACTTATAACAAATCATACGTGTAATTCATCCGTATTAATCAAAGCTAAGTAAATATTTACGAATTTTTTAAGTAAGACGAATTATACGTGAATCGTTCAAGACTTATTAGCAAATAATATATATATACATATACAAACCCGTAAGATCAATCTCAAATCCTCTTTCTTCTTTCTTGCATGTGCACGTAACTCTCTTGCTTTTAATTTCTTTCTTTTTCTAAATCTCTAACCTTAGTCCCTATCTCATTGGCCACGACGTCACTAACAGTCGTTAGCCACCAATCATGAAGTACTCATTGACCATTACTTAGTCCCCTAATTTTCTCTCGATCTCTTTCTCTCTCTAAATCTCAAACTCTAACTATTTTACAATCGTCACTTGTCACAATGACACAGCTAACTGCCAGCAGTTGAGGACGAGTATCTGATTATATAGTATTGTCAACACCAGCAACTACCATTCTCTCTTCCAAGAGTGACTCTCTCTCTCTCTCAATCTCCAGTCTCCCTTCCACGTTCGACTCTCTCTCTCTAATTCTCCAATTGCACTTCTTTTTTTCATTTTCTGTAATATGAACTAAAGATTTAATGCATTCTTTTAGAAATTTTATATACGTAATTGTATATATTTAGATGATTTTTTCAACAAATTATTGAGTATTGGCTTGAATTATACTCGAATTAATTTTCTATCATACTTTTGACGTTCTGCATTTTTTTGGCCGAATTTTTAATTGAATCAATAAATGAAAATTCTGAATTATACTCGAATAATTTCCGTACCGAATTTTTACTGTACGCCGAATTACTAACTATGGTCTCGGTAAACATTAGCATTTCTCAAATCAGAAAGGGATATAAATCACGGTTTTGTACATTTTATGTTGAATTAATTTGAAGGACGAGAAACATTTTAATGTTTTTAAGTGCAAATCCACTACCCGAACCCATTTTTTTCTGGGCCCACATGACTAAATGGAATCTTGACATGGGTTAGCTTTTTTTAAAGAGGAGTGCTAGCCCAGCCACATGTACTCCAAATTTTTCCATAGACGCAAGATGGGGCTAACACTTGGATATCTTTCATTATTTTAACTGTTTAAAAAGTAAAAGTCAGAGACAGTTGGACATTTGTAGTGCCCCAATTGCGTCTTTGGAAGATTTGCGACTTGAGCTAATAAAATCCTTTTTTAAAATCAGTCTTTTTTAAAAGATATTAACTATCCACAGGAGCTCTGGTTGTACAGTCAATGGAAGCAACTCAACATTTGCCTTGGGAAGTGGTAGTTTGGTAATTATGAACATAAAGAATGATGTTTTTTATCAGTAAATTTTTTCCATAAATACCCCATCCCAAGGCAAATGTTGACTTGCTCCGATTGACTGTTCAATCGGAGCTCCTATTGATAGTTAATCTTTTTATAAAACCTACCAAGGTCAGCATCGACACATATCAAATTTTTTTTGGATTCAAATTAACCCCTACCATTTGAGTACATTTAAGGAGATACATGTCATGCACGTTTTCGCCATTTGGGCCCAGGTACAAAAATCCTCTACCCAATGCAGGTAGAGGATTTGCACTCTCTGTTCTTGATTTTTTTTTAACCATGCAACTTTCAGCTTGAATAGAATGGCTACGGCATGATAAATCACTTACATTAGGCCTCATTGCATGGATAAGGAATAGATTTCCATTAGGCCCTCGTTCTTTGATAGTACTTTTAAAGTCTAGAACTTTCATTGTTTTATGCCTAATTTTACTTAATGTCTAAAATTATATTATTCTATGAAGTGTGCAAAACTACTACAATTATGGAACTTTCATGTTAAACCAAAAACTCTTGCCACTTTTAGGCTATGTTCTTTTGGTGGAACTTTTAAAATTCCATAACGTTAATACTTTAGAACAAGAGGCAAGAGTTTGGGACAAAGGGGGAGAGGGTCTCCAACTCATTTACATGGTGGTATCTCAGAGTTATTGGGTTCAATTTAATTAGAAGTTCCACATATATGGAACTTAAAAAATCCAAAATTTTGGTAGAACTTGAAAGTTTCATATTTGTAGCACTTTTGTACACTATTGGGAATAATATAATTTTAGAAATGAAGTAAAATTAGACATGAAACAAGAAAAGATCTAGACTTTAAAAGTTCTACCGAAAGAACGGAACCTAAAACATCTAATCCTTTAAAAAAAAATGTATCATCCAAAAATTGACAAATTAAATCGCAACGAACTGATGCTAAGAAAAAAGGCCAGAGATGTTCAACTTTATAGGGATAAGATAATCTTTGTTTTTAGGGTTTTGAGTTTCTTTGAGTGTCTTGGTATTGGTTTAGGGCATTATACAAGGTTTTTTTTTTTTTAGGGATTCTTTTTTTTAGGGATAAGTACGGTTTTGTCAACCTAAATGAAAAAATATCAAATAAGAGGGCATGGTTTGAGAAGTTTTACCAAACAGGGCATGCATTCCAATATTACCCTTATTAGTGTTTGATTTTTATATGCATAGTTAATAAGTAAATATGTCAAAAACATAACTTTTTAGGTAATAAAAATGCAATGCATGCCTTTTTTGATAAATATGTCAAAAGCATGCCGTTTTAGGTAAACCGTCCTTTTTTTATTATTGATTTTTCTCCCAAAAAAACTTAAGCTTAAACTATAACAAAGTATTTAGACCCTTTTTCATTTTGAAGTTGATTTGCCACATTTGGATGATGTCTCTTGGTGCAACAAGATTCTTGGACACTCAGACTCCAGATACAATGACTATTTCCTGATCACAAGTGTGCATAACTGTATACAAACTTGAGCCACCAAATAGTTTAACATGAACAAAGTAGGAATAGAGAGTAACAGATTGCGGAGAAAGTATTTCCAATGGTGTAGCACATGAACACACACCATGCTGGCGGTCCTGACCCGGCTCGATGCGTGTATGTGAAAAAGTAACCCGGCCCAAAGGCCCCAAACCCACATACTAGAACATACATACTCTCTTTTAATTGAGTCTCCAACCCCAAACAGAATGCCAAAAACTCCTATATCTCTTTGAAAGTTCCTTTAAACTTCCTACTTAAGCCTAACCCAAAATAAAGAACAAAGAATATAAAGAGATAAGATTTTATGTGTTTTAAAAAATATGGAGGAACAATATGGAAATTTTTTGAATCACTTTAAATACAACAAACCCCATGTTATCTCTTACATGTATTATATAAGCCCAGTGGTTATATTTTATCTACTCCGTTTTTTTGTTTTTGTTTTTTTTGCTGTTACATGCCAAAGACATGGAAGTTACTAGGCCCTTATGTTGGGGTGGGATTCTGATGCTAGGGTATCGAGGCTTTAGGGTGGGCCTGTGGGAACAGTTGGGCTAGGGGATGCCCATGTGAGTAGGGATGGCAACAGACCGGGTTAATCGGGTAACTCGCCCAGACCCGCCCCCTATTGGGATGGGTTTGGAGTTTTTAAATGGGGTAGGGGCTGGTTTGGGAATGAAAGGTTAAACCCAACTCAGGTTCGGGCGGGAGTGAGTTTAAGCCGCTCCGCCCCGCCCCGTTTATAATGTAAAATTAGTATTTACCCTTAAATTAATCCTAAAATTACTTAAATGCATTCCTTATAATATGAAATACCGAGTTGACCCATCCTGCCCCAACTCGACTAGTGCTTAACAAGATGGGATGGTTTAAAAAAGGTTTTGGTAAATCGGAACCGGCTCGCCCCGTCCC
Source organism: Tetracentron sinense (assembly GCA_015143295.1). Classification (NCBI taxonomy): domain Eukaryota; kingdom Viridiplantae; phylum Streptophyta; class Magnoliopsida; order Trochodendrales; family Trochodendraceae; genus Tetracentron; species Tetracentron sinense. Next base: position 26,627,881 of record CM026574.1, read on the forward strand.
GCCCCGAGTTTGGGACGGGAGCAGGGTAGGAGTCTTGCAATTAGGGGGGGGGGGGAACCCGACCCGTTTCCATCCCTACATGTGAGCACTCCGCCCGGTGGTACTGGATTCGAAATTTGAATGGGTGGTCAGGTATAGTCAAAACATTGGGGAATCCTCCCCCACCCTGAAATCCATACCTGACATGCGCTTTTCTTGAAAAAGATGGCAGTGAGCGTGTGAATGTGTGTGGGCTCTGTCTGTGTCTTCTGGGGGCTCTCTTCTAGGTCAGAAATTTAAGGCACCACCATAATCATGTAGTACCCTCTCCTGTCCCTCCTTATCCTCACCTCTAACTCTAACTCTAACTTCTTCCCTTCTATTTATTTTTTTATTTAGAGAGAGGTGAAGCTCCTTGATAAAACAAGCTTGGCCCTTTGAACCCTAAAAAAAAAAAAAAAACCTTTGCCCTTTTTCTTTTATTTTTTTGGGTAAATTACACTTGATCTTTCTTGAGGCTCGGCAAAATTACAGATATATACCTCTTCTCTTGTTTCTAAAGTTATATTCCCCTCCCCTCCACTTTCGTTCTTGGTAACAGATTATCCCTTCCTATAGTTTATTGATTTTCCTATTTTTGATCCAAGGGTTTATAAATGTCCAATGAAATTGATTTTTTTTACCATGTATCCCTTGAGAGACCCATCTTACTATCTAAAGGTCTTAATATCTAAAGGTCGGTTTCTATAACAACCCACCACGTATCACGTTATTAGTGGTCGCTCATTAAAGACTTTTACTGAGATGACTCACTTATAAATATTCGATCAAAAATAGGAAGATCGGCAAACTAACAGAAGAAAGAATTTGTTATCGAGAACAGAAGTAGAGGGTAGAGCAGTATAATTTCAAAAACAAGAGGGGAGATTTAACCAAACCTCATGTGAGGTCAGTGTAATTTACCCTCTTTTTACAAGTTATACAATTAGGCAACAACCTCGGTTAGTAGTGTTAAGATTTAGTTTAACTCTCAACCGCTACACCACCCCGACTCGACCGCGAGTCCTCCCACAAGTGAGACATGCATCCCAGAGATGTTTGGGGCATGATCTAAGTCCTTTTTTTTTTTCTCTCTTTTAAAAAAATAATATATAGGGTTGTAGAGAAGATGGGGTGCTTAAATAATATGTTTTCTAAGTTGGGTCTTGAAGGTTGGTTGGGGAGAGTGACATTTCCCCATGTGGGTTAGGCAGGAGACATGCTTCCTCTTCTCTTTTCTTCGTCCCAAGCGTCCCTCACTTTATTGTTCATTTACGTTTGTTATTAAATTGTGGGACTTTTCAGGCTCTCTCTCTCTGGAATGGTAGTTGGCTACCAGTCTAACACAATACCCACCATTGCACAAGTGGCTCTCCACCCAATTCGCACCCTTTATGGGAGGCTTCACAGCCATTTTAAGATAAAGATAATGAAAGTAATCAAACGATCTGTCTTATCTTGTGTATAATATAAAATGATAGACCCACTCTCACGGTATACCAGTCAAAGATGTTGACCGTCTTGGATTTCATGACTCCCAAGCTTCAGACAAAGGACTCAGCCCCAGCTCATGCATTACTCATACATTACCCTTTCCAAAAAAAATTACTCATACATTACAGTACTTTGTTTTAACTTCCTCTCATGAGTTATAATGAGTTCTGAAGCAGACACGCTCCTTCCTGCAATCATTTTTTACTCATGGGCCAGCCTGCTCTGTATCAAACCACCACAGTAGTGGGCCCCTGACCCGGTGATCGATCAAGATCGTGTGGTTGTGGGGTTGTAATTTTATGTGGGCCACTTCACACTATATGGCTCCTCTCAATCAAGGGGTCCAAGAAAGGACCCAGGGTCAAGGACTAAGGCCATGGACAACCAAAGACAATTCACTGGCAGCTGCCCAAAAATATGATCCAACCTATCCCATTAAGGTCCAATGCCTTAGTCCTTGGAGAATGGTTTATACTATCGTGACCCATACAATCAGGGACAACACCAGGGGCGGAGCCAGGATTCTCATTGGTGGGGTGGGGGGTAGGGCCAAGTTCACAGGACATGACATCTGTTTGTCTCCAATTGTAAAGCATATGTATTTTTTCTTAGAAGTTTAGGGGGGGCTAGAGCCCGTCCTCTCCTAGGCTACTCCCCTATTAATAATATAGTTTTTTTTCCAAAATTTGAGAAAGTCGGGATTTCAACCCCTAGACCCCATGTGGCTCCGCCACCGGGGAGCACCCATAGGTAGCCTTTATTTTTTCTAGGATTACTGTTAGAATTAGTCTAGGGATACTCCCAAGTTGTACTCCCAAATATACTCTCAAATCCTAATCGTTTATCTCAATTATTAAACGGTTAGATTTAGAGTTGATGTGGCATTAGAAAAGACAAAATAGAACTCAAATCCTGACATTTAGTGATTGTAAACTGTTAGGAAATAGATGTGGGAGTATATTTGGGAGTACCCATAGACCGACTCTGTTAATGACTTGCTTCCATTAGTGATAACAACTCTAAAACCAGTTATTATAAGAATTTGAAAAAAAACAAAGAAGACAATTCAACGGATACCATTTAGATGCAAGCCCTAATTCTTGGACCCTGCCACCCTGGCCTTTACCATCACAACCCACCATGGTAACGGAGTAGTATCCTTTCAACTTGACCATTGCCTTAATATCGAGCCCACACTATCCTCCCTCCTTTTCTCGATACCCTTGCCTGTTGATGGATTCCTTCTCTCCACCTTGGTGATTAATTTAGGTCAAAAGTCAACCCAGTGACCAAATTAACTTAGTGATTTAAAACTTGGCAGCGGTTCACCAGGACCAAGACCCTTCATCGGTCTGGTTCAATCTTCTATGAGTCAAATGTCTAACTTGAAATGAATCAGTTCAAACCACCTAAGTATAACTTGTGTGATCCGCATGGATTTCTTTCAATCATTTGGGTCACTGCGAAAGCCAAATATAAATATGTTTAAAATTTATAAGGCCTCATATATAAGCTCAAACCAGACCTATAAACCTAAGATTGAAAATAAGATACCAAAATAATAATTATTAAATATAAATAATGCCATTTTCCACATATATATAATATGTAGAAAAAATAATGATTTTGGAACAAAATCCAAATATGTGCACACACAAAAAAAGTGAATGAGAGATAGTTTATAATTGTTTTAAGTTGGTTTTTTTTTAAAATTGTCTGCATTTTAATTTTTTCTAATTTTTATTATATTAATATTAATTATTTTGTGACACATTATCTGGCGTATATAGATCAACTCAACTCACCCAAGATCCGGTTGATTTGGGCTGACCCATCCCATCCTTTGACCAGGTCAGTGTCTTGTCTATCAACAGAGCTTCATTGATTGGATGCGTATCGACTTGCAGGTTGCACCATGAATGGGGTCGAACATAACCTTATAATTGAAGAAATAATAGCCCACGATGCTCCAAAACATTTTGGTCTTTATGTAGAAACCATAAATTTTGAAAGACAACTATCCTCCGTTTGGATCCTAAGGACAAACTACAGAAGTGCAATTACTACTTACTAGCCATGAATTGTCATTCAAGCTTGGAAATGGGTTCGGACTCAGCCTGCCTTCCTCTGTGATAGTCTGAAGGACATGTATAATACAATTGAAGAAGACGGACCCCACCAGCGAGATTTGTCGGTCATAGAAATTTATTAATAAGTCCATCTACTGAGATTTGGCCGCAATCCCAATTCACGTAACCCCATTTTAGAAGCGAGCTAAATATGCATGGTGGGCCTATCAACCATCATACCATTACTCCAGGGGAATTAAACTTTGAATTCTCTACATGAGGGATATAGCCACTGTTACAAGCCAACTGATGTATTAAATATAGATGTTATTAAGATTTGCAGTTTAAGCTCTGTTTGTTTGCAAGTAAATAATTTTACGGTGTAAAAACTTTTACAGTAAAAGACGAATTTTTATTAATTTTTGTTGTTTGGTTAGAGTAAATAAATATCGAATATCATATGTAAGAATGATAGTTTTTGTCACTTATTCTTCTTTTTAAACAGATTCTTTTGCGTAGCATTAGTCTTTTTGGACGGGTGTTCAAATATCTTTTCAACTTTTGCCGAAATAAATTGGTCAGATCAATCATAGTTAAAGGAGGATTTTCATAGGAGAGAGTGGTTGTCAAAGACTCAAACGACTTCAACAGACTTCTCGGTCATTGATCACGATCAGTCATTTTGACTCTCTTTACTATCAATTCTTTGATCATCTTCTTCATCTTGTTAAGTGCTGAGACACGCTCATCCCTTATTGCATCTTGCTTGGAAAGAACTGTTGTCGAAGAAACTTCATGTACCATTGTCACTTGACTCATAAATAAAGAGTGATATTTTTTGTCATACGAACAAAAATATGTGAAAAAATTATTTTTTGTAAATTTTCTAGTTCAACAATTGTTATTATCTAGAATACAAGTGAAGAAGAGTATTTTATTATTTTAGAAAATACATATAAGAGATATTTTATAATTTTAGAAAATATATGTGAATAGTTTTTGTTATTTTAGAAAATATATATAGATATAAGTTGGACTTAGGCCTAAATATATGAGGTCCGAATAGAACTAGGCATAACCAAGCTTGGCCTGGCCAAATGATAGTCCTAAGCATCTTTCAAATCTTACAAACACCAAATTATAGATTATCAAAAACTTACATGTGTTGGATTATACATCAATAATGCATACAAACAAGAAATAAACCAACCCTTATCTGCAGCCCAAAATAATAGGGATATCGATTTTAGAACAGGTTGAGTAATTTTACGGAAAACAAAATTTAAACCATGTACAACCATGAAAACACAAATCGTGATTAGTGCTCCGTTTTGCTTCGATTGGAAAAAACAAATCAAATATGCGAAAAATGTCATTTTACTTATATTTGTTTGTACATAAAATCTTTCATAAGTAAAATGTTTCATAGAAAATAAGTAACTTTTGTAGAAAATGACTTCCGATTTAAAAGTCTTTAGGCCATTTTCCTCTAAAATTTTTGGATCTTTAAATATATTTTGAAAATAACAAAGGTACCCCTCTTCACATATATTTATCAAAATGATTCGCTAGTTACATTTAAGTTGACATAAATATCCCTCTTATATGTATTTTCTAAATTTGACAAAAATACCCCGCTTACATATATTTCTTATGTTTTTATTGAGTCAAAATTAAAAGCAAAATATGACTTATGTCTTATATAAGGATCAAGATAATAGCTATTCAATTATAAAACCAATGGGATCATCTTCCACAATTACCTCATGAAATTCATCTAATAGTTACAAAAAGTTATCATTGTATCTTATCAATTTTAGTTGAGTCAGTCATGCTAATCTAACTAATGTTTTAGAAATGATGACAAAATGCTAAAATTATTGGACACATGCTTCTTTTTTTGGCAATTGAATGACTTTTTTTCGATAGCAATGGAAGACGCTCTAGAGTGATTAGAAAACTAATAGAATGACACCACATTTATTAAACTTACGGGACAACCCTATTGGCAAATATTCACCAACATAATCTATAGGCTGTGGGGGCAATCCGTATTTAAGGAGGTATGTGGGTATGTCATAAAGAGCAATAGTTCGCTCCACTGGCAATAAAGCCCCCTTCAATTGTCTCTAACTCGAGTTAAATATCTTTTAACCCTTATCAAATTTTCTTTTTCTAAAATCCAAGGGTAGATGAGTGAACCTTAGGGGTGAATCAATCTTAACTACGGTTACAAGGTTTAAAGGAGGACATGTGGCAAGAAATGGGATCCGAGATGCACCTCCTCGTGTCACCGACCACGGAGGTGAATATTTTGATTATTTTCCTGTCATAAATTAGTAGATTGGAAGTATCTTGAGCTATGTACCCAAAAGAAGTAACTCAGCTAATGAAATTCAAGAAAGAAGAAAGATAGTTCTTAAAACATTAAACAAATACACCATTGAAGTGAGATGTATAAAATGCAAAGTTACCATTTATTTTGACAGTTTTTTTTTTTTTTGATAAGTGGGAACAATTTATTTTGACAGCCAGGTTGGTTTGGGATCTTGTGTCCTCTTCTACATTTTGTACTACACTATTGCTTACCCTTTAAGGAAACACAAGGACTAGACCCACACTCTTCATTTATTTACAATTTTCTAAAGTTAAATTAGTATTCTTCAATGAGAATATATCTCTCCTATTAGAATAATGAGTAACTTTGATGGCTAGCGATCACTTGATATAGGAGTCCTCATGTTTAACGGCTAGGATCACATAATCAAGCTGATCTCCATGTATACAAACAGCAAGAAGTACACAAACTCTCACACGTGTACAAAGTATCTTTTCAAACCCATTCATAGTTTGACTAAAATTGAAATAACAAAAATACCCCTTAAAAAAGTTTCAACTCTCAACCATAAATATGCTTTTTAAGCAGAACTAGGCTATCGCTTTGTTGACAACAGGTTGTCCGGTTTAAGGTGTCAATGGGCTGGGCTTGGGCTTGCATTTTAAAATTAAAAAACTTACAACTTATAATTGATAGTTAATATCTTTTTGTAATAAGCAGGTTTAGTTTAATATGTTTTGACGTTTTCATCTTTCTTTTAGATTTTTTAAGTTGTATCAATTCACTTTCTCATTAAGGTCGTTAAAACGCATCAATTCAATAGGTCAACTGCCCCTTATTTTGTCAATTCAACCGAGGTTATGAGATTACTTATCAACTAAATTATAAGTGGGTCAACCCAATGCTACTCAAATCCACAATTCCTCCAACCTTAAGGGAGAAAAGAACTTTCAATTCAATTGGGTTCTAGATCGGGTCAGAAATTGCCACCCTTAACCCGATTAGTATGTAAAGACCATTATTGAAACTTTGGAAGATCACTTGTTCATTTATCTATTTACTTTTTCTTGGTTTGGTCATCAGTTGTCCAAGTTAAGTTAATTAATAGTTAAATTAGTACACATAAAAAGTGTTTTTGGAAGATCGCACCAAGACTCGATAACGAATCCTGTCTCAAGAGAAAATATGTCCTATCACAAGAGCAAACCAGTTGATGGTAGGATAAAGATTCTGACACCCCTTTAGGGTTGAGACCATGTTCTAAGAGCATGGTCTTGGTGGTCTCGGCCCTAAGGAGGTTTTAATAGCAAAGTCCTTGATGTTAAGCAAAAGGAAAATGCGAAAATGCTAGTGAGACCGTAAAGGGCCGAGACCACACTGAAACTCTACATGCAATGCATGGAATTCAAAATTTCAAAAACAGATATAATGAAATTTTGAGATCCGTGCATCACAAGCACGATCTCAATGTGGTCTCGGCCTTTACGGTCTCATAGCAAAGTCCTAAGCTCAAATGGCTAGTGCCCTAAACATGAGGCTATTTCTCTCAGACCTCACCATTTGGCATTTACCCCTCAAAGACTAGAATCTCGCGACAGGTGCCGTCTCTCTTGTGACCGTGTAACCGCTAGCTCTAAATCTGTAACTCTTTATCACATCCACGTAACTTGGTGCCACCAAAACCGCTACCCATCATCTCTCTCTCTCTGTATCGTGGATTTAGCTGTTAAAATAGCGGATTCTGTTTCTAGATTTTCAGTTCAGATGTAGAGTGAGAGAGAGAGAAGAAAATGGAGGACTCTGACTCTTCTTTTTCCCTCTCTAGTCTTCTCTGTGAGGAAAATGAAGCTTGTTTCGATGATGGGGCAGACGAAGATATGCTTCTTACCTTGAACAATTACAATCTCTCGGAAACCGATGATGAATATATTGAAATTCTGGTTGAAACAGAGACCAGTTTTGGAACCAGAATCCATGGATCTTCCCATGATTGCTCGACGATTATGGGGAACTGGTTGAAATGTGCTCGCTTGAATGCCATCAGATGGATTCTCAAAGTTAGTTTCAACCCTTTTCTTCTCTTCCTCGCTTCGTTGTTGTTGTTGTTGTCAGATTTCTGAAAGTTTCTCTGGTTTCATTTGATTCAGACGCGATCCTTCTTTGGATTTCATTACCAAACAGCTTATTTGTCTGTCACTTACTTTGATCGATTTCTTGCAAACCGAACCATTAATGTAAGTATCCCTGTTTTTCAAATCAGAAAAATGGATTTTATTTTTCATTTTAGTGATCTTGTTGGTGAATGGTGGTACTGGTTTTGATAGAATGAGAAATCATGGGCGATTCCATTACTATCAGTGGCATGTTTATCTTTGGCGGCAAAGATGGAGGAAGGCAAATTGCCTGCGTTATCGGAGTTTCAGGTATTTCAAGTAGAAGAATACAACTTTGGAAGCAAGGTGATTCAAAAAATGGAGCTTCTGGTTTTGAATACATTACAATGGAGGATGGGTTCAATCACCCCTTTTGCTTATCTCCATTACTTCATCAACAAACTCTGCAATGAGCAATCTCCACCAAATAACATAGTATCTAGAACTGTAGAACTTATCTTGGCTGCTACAAAAGGTAATCTAGAATACCAAAACAAGCTTTCATGTTTAGTTTTTATTGAATTCATTTTTGTGTAAATGTTCAATTTGGATACAGAGATGAATTCAAATGCTCATCGCCCATCTGTTATAGCTGCTGCTGCAGTCTTTGTGGCATCAGATCAGAGATTAACCACAAAAACAGTGGAGTTTAAGATGAGTATGATCTCATCATATGGATCTCTTGAAAATGTAAGCCATTTGTTTCCTTGAGTTTGTCTCTTTAATATTCAGGAATGAAAATGAAAACTCTGGCTAATGGGTTATTTCTTTCTTAATTTTTCTATTACAGAAGCATGTCTTTTCTTGCTATAATCTAATGAAGGAATTAGAGATGAAGAAATTTAAAATACCCAAATCTACAAGTTCCTCAGGTCTTTCGCCAATCTACTCAAACTTAGATGATGTTTTCAAGGATCCTTCTTATACCTCTATTGTTGGTAACAAGAGGAAAAGGCTTACTTTCAGTCATTGTGATCAAAATTGTGGCATACCCAATGAGAAGCGACTCCGCTAGAGAAAATTCACCGATCGTTGTCGTAGATCTCTCTTTCAGCGCTTTACTGACGATTTCATGATCTTTCATTGGATTATAGGTGTAAATGAGTGTTAGCAGTTCATGGATATGATTTGGAGTTGATTTGAGGTTTCCATTTTTCCAATGCCCCAACAAAAGTCTCATAAAGTGACAACCAAGAAGAGAAAAGAAAGAAAATGAAAAACTTTAGCCTACAGTGAAAAGCTGATTGAAGTCTAAGAGCCAGGAGGAGGAAATGAGACTGAAGAGAGGTCCAGTAGGGCCATGGAAGACTGTTTCTGCTTGTATAGTCATTCTGAGTAGTGTTTTCATTCATAGAAGCTACTTCTTACCCACTTATTCAATTTGTTTATTTCATTTTTCTTTTGATAGGGACTACTTCTACTTATCTCTTGTAACCCTACCTTTTGATGGGTGCTTGGGATGCTTTTCTGTCTTTCAAAAGGCTGAAAGTAATGAGAAGGAGGAGCTGTTTGTGTGATTTGATGCATCTGTGTTGCATGTTGGCCATCAAAAGGTTTGTCAAGTTGATTTGTTTGCAAGTTGGGTGGTGCCTTTTAAGAGGAGGGCATGATCTTTTTAAGGGGGTCCTGCCCTTTTACTGTTAAAATGTGTGTGTTGGGGCCTTGGGGGTCATGAAAAACATTGTTTGTGGAATCAAAAGGAATTTTTTTGGTGATCATATGATGGGTAAATCTTTGTGTACTGAGTTGCATTTGGATCATTTTGAGATATTTGATTGGATTGTTCACAAAATTGAATAAAAAAAAAGGGGAAAAAGTAGAAGTTACTTGATGTACTTTGATCCATTTATTATTAGGCTTATAGCATATTGTTATTAGTCTTAAAGCATAGTCTAAGGGGCCATTTGGCTTAGATTATCCTACTGGTGATAAGCAGGAAAATCAATCATAATCAATTATGGCCTAAAAGATAATTTATTATACATATCCACAGATTATCGGGTTTTTTAATCCACGCCGGACATGACTATTGACTAATCTAACTTTATTCAACCATTGCTCTTCCCATTCATCTCGCTTTCTGTTCCATTTTTTTTAAATATTTTTTTTACTTCTATTTTCATGTCAGCTGTCTTGCCTAAATCTTCGTTTTTTTTTCTGCAAGTAAATCAAACAGAGTTATTTTTTTCAGTGATTATAATATCAGCAATTACAATCTCAGTGATTGTGAATTTATCAAGTTAAAAGAATATCATGGACTACTGTTTGGCATTAGAGGTAGTGGAAAAACGAAATCTATTTTCTTAATCAAGTTTATTAACGTGGGGTTACTTACCAAACAGATAAAGAATATCATGGGCTACTGTTTTAATTAGCCTTCTCTAAAATGGATTTTCAAGAAGGGAACTGTAATAATTTGAGGAGAGGGCTTGTTGTCCCAAATGGTGTGCCTTTGTCGTGTAGGCAACAGAAAGTATCTTGATTTGTTTGTTTATGGGGTACAAGGTATCTTAACTTGCAGCAGGAAATTCATGAAGGGAACCAAATCCTCTACGGTTTGAACTGGACTCAGGGGAGTCCGGTTAAGCTGCTGAGGTCACCATGTGTCCCTTTTGACACCCCTTAACTGTGGTTAAGATTCACCACCAGGATGGGTGAATCTTAACCACAGTTAAAAGGTGTCAATAAGGACACATGGCGACCTGAGAGGCATAACTGGACTCAGTCCGTTATAACCGTAGCGGATTTGGTTCCTGAAGGGAAGTACTCTCTCTCTTTCTCACGGCTAGCATCATACACGGGTTGTAGCTGAGGTCCTCGACCCGTGGGTGGGGGGTTCGGGTTGCCTTTTCTTACCAATTTGTCTGGGTTCAGCTTTGGTTCTCCAGACCAGGGGAGTCGTAGGTTTATCCACTGTGTCAGTGCTCAATCCTACTCCAAATTTTATTTTTTTGGTAACCCGGGGTGACCCAATCCTTCGGGGACTAAGTCCCTAGGGTGTGAAGAGAGCCCGCAACCCTCCACACCTTGTAAGGCCGGAAAATCCGGGTTGGCCCCAAAGGGAGAGTGAGAAATGGAACCCAGGACCTCAGGACCTCCCTGCTTGGCGAAAGGCCCAGGAACCACTGGTCCAGCCTTTTGGGGTAAAAAACGGAGACTATTTAACTTATAAGACACCAAAACCCTACTCCAACTTAATCCATTAACACATATCTCCCCTGATAAATAAAGGAAAACAATCTGTTATAAAAAAAAAAAAAAGGAAAACAATCGCCTCCTCGCTGGTGGAACCCTTTCTTACCATAGGGTTACAACCTATTAACCATAATTTGAGGCAATTAAAGAGGCTTTGCTAGGGTGATGAGCAATAGTCCACTTCTCGCCTGAAGAGGGCTTTGTAAGGGCGATGAGCATTAGTCCACTTCTCACCGGAGGAGAGGATTTTTGCTCGTAAATAAGAAAGGGTCATGGAATTTTTCTTAAATAATACGAGAGAGAACATGTCATTTAATCTAAGTCATGACTTTCATCTCTCCCTCAGCCTCCCTCGAGGATGATGACAACTACACTGTTGGTTTCTCTCTTTTCCACCTGATAAAATTTAGAGTAAAAAGGCATGTCCACTTATCATATTTAGGAAAAACTCAAAAAAAAAGGTCATGAAAAATCCCAACATATATAATGGATTGAGAAGGAACCTGCCTAGACCAAGAAACATATTCTGTAATGATAATACCAACCATCTAAGGTATGTATTCTTGTATGGACAATCCAATAAAGTTGCAAAAAATAGTCACCAAGTGTTATTATAAACTAATTGTTTTTGGACAATGAGATTTCCAAATGGGTCTTTTCTTACTGAATATCACAGCCTCACACAATCAATGGGCGCATCCATCAATTGGAGACTTGTAATCTGTAAGCAACAATCTGCTATTTTAATCTTTCCCTTTCTTTCAATATTGACCCTCAATAGTTAAAATTGCTCTATAGTAAAATTAAGAACAATGCATATAATATACTGGAGCCAAATAAGTTTACCGTTCCTTCAATAATGGAAAAAAAATAAACAATTCCAGACAATCTCAGCAAAATGATTGGCCTTGCATACCAGCTTTGGATTATGTTAGCAGCTACACATAAGGAAGTTTTTCCTATCATAGAAAGTCAAGCATTTGGTGCAGGAACAAAATATCAATCAGAATCCCACCAAGGAATTACAGATTAATGAACAAGTTCAAGGTAGAGAACTACAACATACAGGAAGAAATCTGATTCTAACCTTACAGCTTTCTTCCTTTTTCTGTTAGAATAGTCTAGGGGAAATCTTAAATTCAATCGTAAATACGATTACAAAAATTGACTACTTCTTGTAGCACTTCAGAGAGATCATTGGCCCTGAATTTGCCAAGCAGGCAGTATTTCCTGTCTGAGAAACTGTGTCTTTCAAATGATTTGCAAGAGGAAACCTTATAGATTGTTTATGAGAGCCTCCACACATGTCAGAAAGCACCATTTTTTATGTTTATCTTGTCTGAATTTAATTTAGATCCTACGGGGATCATCTTTAAGGCCGCGGCAACTGGCATGCCTAGGAATCCAATGAAGATGCTTAGGAACCATTGTGACAAAGCGAGAGGAGATGTGTTTGCAAATGTACCCAGGAACTCGATGATTATGATTTGGAAGAAGATAGTGCAAGTGAGTACAGCCACAAAAACATAGTTCTTCAGTATGTCTTTAAAAACATCTATCTTCTCCATCTCTCTGGAGCTTATCTCATTAAAAACCTGCAGAATAAATCAGAAGTCCACAATAAGTAAACATGTTCCAAGCAAGTTTAGAGATATAGAAATCATGATTTGGAATTGAGTTTGGTCCAATGAAAAATGTTATTGTTATTTAGACTTGTCATCTCAGATGTATTTAAGGCTGAAAGGGGTAATTGTTCTGTCCCAAAGGCGCAATTAAACCCCCACCTTTCTTTACCTACTATTCTACACCATAAACTTAACATTTATAGTGTCAATCCACCATGGAACATAAGCAGATTCAGTCAAGGTCATGAAATTACCTGACAAAAGACAAATGAGTTAAAAATAAGTGTGTTCAGAATCAGATCAGAATCGGAGCCATCAAGACAAAATATTGCTTTTCCTCTCGTCTGAAGATACCATATTATGGTAAACTGATATAAGGACTGCCCTAAGATATTCCTCCACATGACGTTAGTAATAAAGTTCCCCCCCCTTCCAACTGGTGATCGCTTCATCAAGTCGTCATTGGGAGGTTCGGTGGCTAGTGCAAGTGCTCCCAGTGTATCCATGATCATGTTGACCCACAGAAGTTGAACAGCCGTAAGAGGAGTGTTTCCTGAAGCACATATTGCCACAAAAACAAAAGGACAGGGTGTAATGAAAAAGGACGAGTGTTAGAATAGAATTTTGAAATTGAAAGCAGTGTTCTAAAAGTCGTGTGAGTCTCATGCCTTGAGGCGAGGCTCGAGGGAAATGTCTCGAGACGCAACCTAAAAAGCTCAAATCGCTTGAGACATGACGTGGACACCTTATGTTTGAGGCCTGCACCTATATTAACCAATTCGGGGATCCCACCTACTGGATTGAGACTAAAGAATCATTTTTTTCTTTCTATGTCCCCCACCCAATGGCTGGGTTGTAATCTTTATTTTCTTACAGAGGTACACACAGGGTGTTATTCTAAATTTCTAATATATATATACAGTATTTTTTTCCTTGTCTTTTTCTTTATCATATCATGATTCATTTGCTATAACTAACACTTCTATTGTGTTTAAAGTTCATTGGGGTTTTAAAAACCCTTGTGAGTCTATTTCACATTAAGGATTTTTGTAGCATGACAATGAATGGACATGGCCACTGGCCTACTATGTAGTTTCTTGTGGCTTCTTTGCTGTTGTTTGTAAAAATATTAAACTAATGACTGAACATCATTTCTTTTTGAATATGTATAATGAACAGTTTTTGAATATGTATACAAACTTTTGTTACTTTTTCAATCTTTCCACAATTTTTTCATTCTAATTAAGTTTTACTGAAAAAAGCGAGAGCGTGGAGCTTAAACCTCACACATCTTGAGATCCTAACACCTCACCTCATGCTTTTGCCTTTTAAAATATCATAGAAAGAGACAAGTCATGGGTTTTCTAACCTGTCAAACAAGCTGAAGAAAAATTAACAACTAGGGCAACCACGTTGACAGTCAGTTGGAATTGTACAAATTTTTGAATGTTTATGTAAACGGAACGTCCCCATTTGGTCACGGTCACAATTGTAGAGAAATTATCATCCAGAATTATCACATCAGCACTCTCTTTAGCAACCTGGAAACCGGAAAGAAGACTATTTAACATTTGGTATTGTTTTAAATATAATTCAGAAGCTCCAAATAATTCGAATTTGTCTGCTAAATAAAAGAAATGAGGCCGAAAGAAAGCAGATACAGAGAAACAAAAGACCCAGAGATTCAAATCTAGTTTACAAGAAGAATGAAATCAATCCATAAAACAGTGACATTACCACCAAACCAAAACATCAACAACAAGGGGCATCTATCAGAATTCAGATAATACAAGAACAGGGAAAGCTATACCATCATCAGCAATCAATTCAATACAAAGTAGATATAACATACAAGACAAGAGGATAAATATTGTCATCTTCATAGTTAGTCGACTTAGTTCAACACAAAAACATACTTCCTGCAAAATAATTCTTTGGCCAGTATCTTACCTGCCTCCTGAGGGATGTTCACAAAAAAGTTCGGAATTAAATGAAATTATATTTTCTTTTGGGATTATTTACAATTAGACACTACAAGCAAACTAGTTGTCACATCACCGTTCCTCTTTCTAGTCTATAAACACATATTAAAATCAGCATTTCAAAACTCAATAAAAGAATAAGAAATATTTTCCCTGTCTGTGTTGTATCAGTAATGCAACTCCTCTGTTTTCTCATGGTTGGCAAGACTCTGATTACAGGTGGTCTGATTGGTGCCTTGGTGGTGAGACACCACTTAATCCATTCGCTGGGCTGTGCAATGCAGCCCTTACCATTCACTCTCCCCTTCCATTCTGAACTGGTAAAATGGTTTCTTTACTCTGTTTTAAATATGAAATTCAGTCTTCTTTTTCAGTTATGTTATTGTTCCAACTCTGATATTCTCCTCTCAACTGCACATCCTATACCCTATTGTCCCCTAGATAATCTTTAGCCCTGTTCCTAATTACTCCTACCTAATTCCTCCAAAACCAGGTAATTTTCGAACCCAATGAAACCCCTGAAACCTATCTGTATTCTTAACCCAGAAAAGGCTAACATGCATAGATGAAATCCTAGACCTGTCATACATCAATCTGTGCCTAACTTTATATTTGGCAGCACACCTCTAACTTTAAACCTATCAATGCGTTTTTACAAATCTTGATTAGTAAAGAGACAAGTACCTCAGTTCCAGAAATGCCCATTGCAAGACCGATATCTGCTTCATGAAGCGCTGGTGCATCATTTGTGCCATCGCCAGTAACGGCAACAACTTCTTTAAATGTGGTTCGCAAATGTTTCACCAGAGTATGCTTATCTAAGGGTGAAGATCGGGCCATCACCTGCACGAGAAGAAATATTAGAAGTTGATATCAAATTCTTCCCATTACACAGTGACCCGATGCTGTGGATGTTAAAAGAAATGTAGGAAGCACCTGGATTTTCGGAATCAGTTCAAGCAATTCCTCCAGGCTCTTCTCCCGAAACTCTGGACCTTCAATGGCTAGACCATCATCAGTCAGAATCCCACATTCCCTAGCAATAGCTTTTGCGGTGTTTATGTTATCTCCGGTAACCATCCGTACAGTAACTCCAGCTGACCTACAAATTGCAACGGACTCCTTGACACCAGGGCGAACAGGATCTTTAATACCCACAATTCCTATACAAGTATACCCTCTAACTGGAATAAGACTTTCGGAAGAGAACTCATTTCCAATTTCCATACAAGCAAGGCATAGAGTTCGAAGAGCTTCACAGGCAAACCTTTTAATTGTATCATTGAGGTGATTGATAGATGCTTCATCAAGGGGAACAACATCACCGTTCGCATCTATAACATTGTCACATGCAGCCAAAATTATTTCTGAAGCGCCTTTACAATGGACCCTTAGACCTCCTTCAGGAAGTGCTAGAACTACTCCCATTCGCTTCTTTACGGAATTGAATGGCTCAACTTTCACAAGTTTGCATGCTTGGCGCTCTGCCTGAAAATCTCCACCAAGCGACAAGCCAAATTCCAACAAAGCAGTATCAGTGGGTGTTCCCAAAATCTCGACTTTGTCGTTTTTGTTAACCACGACTTCTCCCCCGGTGTTATTAAATATTGATTGGAAAAGAATTTTCACAGCAGAATCGGGGATTTTGGAGCGCAAACTAAGTGCATCCTTGGAGGTGCTCACTTCCTTGATATTTCCACAAATACAAGCTTTCACAACGGTCATGTGGTTGGTAGTCAGTGTCCCAGTCTTGTCACTACAAATACTTGTAGCAGAGCCCATTGTCTCACAAGCTGCAAGATGGCGGACGAGTGCCTTATCATTCATCATCTTCTTCATGGCAAAGGCAAGGCTCAAAGTCACGGCCAAGGGCAGTCCCTCAGGAACTGCAACCACAACAATTGTAACTGCAATAGCAAAGTATTCCAACATTTCTAAAGCATCATCACCCGACCAGCTCCAGTGGGTCCTCTCTTGAAGTTTACGGCTAAAGAGACCTTGCACCAAGACTGTAAAGGTCACGACAGCGAAGAAAAGGCCTATTTTCCCAATAATGGTCGCCACTCCGTTCAGTTTGACCTGCAATGGGGTCTCATCATCCCCCCCTTCACTGAGAGTGGCCATCAGTTTACCCCACTGGGTTCTCATTCCAACGGTCGTCACCAGCATCTTGCATGTCCCATCTTGGACCTTAGTTCCAGAAAGCAGAAATGGATTCTCAGTAGTCACGATAGCAGGCTCACTCTCTCCCGTTAAACTGGATTCATTTATCAACACAGAGAATCCAGAGACAAACAGTCCATCTGCTGGGACCTGATCTCCAATAGCAAGATGCACAATGTCACCAGGAAGTAGATCATATATCGAGATCTTTTTCCTGTACCCATCCCTTGTAACTTGAACGGTGATCTTTTTCTTCTCCTTGTCCAAATCCTTGAACTGAAGAGATTGCCGGTAGTCGCTTATCGCGGTTACAAATACAACCAGCAGGATGCTTGCAACAATTCCAAGTCCATCATGGGCTCCCTTTGGCCATCCTACCATTGTTATGCCAACAATCAGAGACACAAAGGCACACACGGCAAGGATGATGAGAGTCATGTCCTGCAGGGCTTCCCATACAAACACCCAGAAACTCCGCATTTGGCTTTCAGTGAATTTGTTAATTCCATAAATCTCTTGTCTGCGGTTCAGTAAATCCTCAGCTGTAGTAAGCCCGTTGGTAGTTGATGTGGAGAGCTTGTTTGCGATACCCTCTAACCCACCATGAACTTTCAACTTCTTTACATCATGGCCTTCGACAAGGGATCCCAACTCATCGGCGCAAATCTGAAAACCCGCAGCTTTGACTTCCTCAGGTACCATGTATTGGCTGGGTAACGTAATACCTGTAAATGTTCGATTGAGATTCAGCATGAAGAACCTTAATTGACATGTTTGAGTTTTGAATTGGTTCCAAAGAACCTTACCATGGATAAATTGAATTGCGGCTTTCGAAACCAAAACTGCAACTCTCAACTTCTCCTACAATATTCAAGACAGAAAAACATCAGCTACCTGTTAAAGCAAGATACCGATTTGGAGATGCTTCAACCAGTTTAACAGAATTTGTTTATTTTTCTGAAAGGGTGCTTTCTGGCAAGTCACAAGAGGAGTAATGTATCTTATGAATGTCAAGTGGGTTCACAAATACATAGGATTCAATGGCAATATTGTTTTTATGGGATAAACATAGTTTCAACCAGGGTTACCTAGTTCCTAGTTCGCTGCCTACTAGTGTGAATCGTGAACTGATTCGCAGCAAACCAGTTCGTGGTTCGGTTAGTTTGGGTTCGGCAAACTTTTTGTTCGGGTTCGGTGAACTTTTTGTTTGAGTTCGGCGAATTTGTTTCTGGGTTCGCGAACCGGCCATAAAACTTATTTTTTAGTACTTTTTTTTAAAATTAAATATTATAATATATTTATTTATATGATTTATATAATATATTAATATTATATAAGCGAACCAAAGCTAGCGAACCAAACTAAAGAACTAAGTGAACCGAGAAATGAACTATCTCATCCTACCCCTAGCGAACCGGGTTCACTCTAGAGTGGCAAATTGCGAACCCGAATTCGAACCAAGCGAACCGACGAACCAGGTAACATTGGTTTCAACGACAATTCAATTTTCCCTTGCATACATAACAGTTTTCTTTGTAATGTACGAATGTCAGTGCAGAACTTCCTAATAGTACAATTCAGAGTCTGCTTCACAGTAGTATGGTTCTTCTATTTCTGCTGCAACCAACTTCAATCACAGATATCTATGCGACCCAGTGCCAGTGACCTCTACCAGATGACATCATTTCAAGGTTCTATATCTAGCTAAGTTGGCATTAACAGCTGACTGATCTTGTTTTTGGCAATACTGATTTACTGACACAAGGACAATTATACAAACCATGTCTGCCAATTCATCTCAGTTAATTACAAAATTCATGTGATCAGCAGCTAGGCTAGTTCAGCACCTACTTCAATTGTATGGAGATAGAATAGTGTAGCACTCCAGTTTTGTTGGATAATCCGTAATAAAATGCATTCCTTGATAGCTATTATACTTGTCATACAAGGGGTCTATATTGTCATTGCTCCAAATCATCAAGTCAATGCAACTCAGCAAGGATATCTCTAATACCCCAATACTAGCCCATCTAAATGTCCTAGCCCTTCAACAAGTATCATTCAGAGGTTGGGCGTTAAGGAAAATCTTACTAGGTAGGAGATATGCAATATAGGTTGACCTGGTTACTAGCGAACCAATGCGAGGCGAGAAATGGAACACCTGAACCTATGCACACCCTTGAAAACTTATCTTGATCCTAGATAAGTTACCAGCTCAATACACACCGGTAATCACATTCCTCTTTTTGGCGTAATAACCCTGAACCCATCCAAATAATGTGAAACAATTCTGCTGAAAAAGAATTGATGCACCACTGCAGTCAGATCTATCTTCTTCTGAATTATTCGTTGATTTAAACATTACCTAAGGCTAATATACACCCGGTTGGAATCCCGGTATTCCTACTAAAATATCATTTTTTCAATGAACTACGTCTTTGAATAAGATTCTCACCTGTGATCACTTGAAATCGAGAGGGTGGAGGTTGGCTAACCGATGCTTTATTTGCCTCCAAGCGGAAGAGTCAATAGACCACCTACTTTTGCATCATCACATTGTTTGTGAGATTTGAGGTTTCTTCCTTTCCCAAATAAGCGTGGATTGATCCTTTTCACAACTTCTTCTATTGCTGGAATTTGGTTGGTGGAGATAGCTCAAGGTTGGCTATCTGGTCCATCTTGTCAGGTGCTATATCTTGGTCCATTTGAAAAGAGAGGAACAAGAGAGTTTTCGAAGACTCTCATTCCATTACTTCTCCCATTTGTTTCAGGATCCGTTTGATGGTTATGGAATAGTGCACCATTAGTCATGGGGGTGGGGATCCGGGAGCTTTTCTGGCATGATTTGTGGCCTGGTAGGGTTGCAGACCCGCCAGTAAGGGGCCGTCTTTGTAGCTTCTTTATATTTTCTTTTCTTATGGTGCATGATCTCGTGAACTCTTTTTTCTTATTTGCACTTGCAGTTCCGTTTCATATTTTCTAATACATAGCCTCGGTTATGGATCAAAAAATATATATATACACCCGGTTGGAAATGGAGGGTGTTGGATTTTCAATTAGCAGTGATTCAAAATTTTCAAGAGTTGGATCTTTTAAAAGAATTTTGTCACACCTTCTCATTAGAGTTCCAATAGTTATATTAGGTTTCCAGAGGTTGTGACCTTTTGTAGGGTTGTTACATGAAGCAATGATTCGCATACATAAGAAATAGATCCCAGATCGGTAATATTGGATCTGGGATAGAAAAACAAAAGAACACCTCCAAAACCAACAAATTTTTTTTTATAAAAAAAATTAAAGGAAATATGGGGGAAGAGAAAAACAATCCAAAGAACCGATCAAAGGCAGACCTGATTGGTACGTCGCATAGCCTGGGCTTCGGAACGCTTGGAGAGGTTTGCAGTGAAGCGGAATCTCCGCTTAGGGTTCTTGACTATCCCGCAGAGCTTCCGCCATCGTCGAAGCGCCTCCTCCGACGAGTTCTTCGGCTTGACATCACCGAAGTTCTGATTCAGATAATTCTCCATCATCTCTTCCCTTTCGTCTTCTTCTTCTTCTTCTTACCCTTTTATTATATATAAAAACAAATACTTCGAAATCAAACCCTTTCCTTTACCCGATTCACCTAAAACTGCGAAAAGAACCCCAAACTGCGCGGAAAAAACTTCAAATCTTTTAAAAAGCTTAATATTCTGCGAACTTTAACACCAAATGATTGTTCAATCCACTGAACTTTACACTATTTGGAATGGTAGGTGAAGATAATTATAATACCTAAAATACAGTATAGGATTTGAATTTCTCATTCTCTTCTACGTCTCTCTGTAACTTTGTTAGGGCAACAAAAATTAGGCGGAAAAAATAAGAGAAATGGAGAGAATGAGAGGAAGAACAGATGAAATGGCTTTCAGATCCAAAGTCTCTCTCTCAGGTTAATAATAGTTGTTACATTTCCTTAATATTAGCGGATCTATTATTTTTTTAATTTTTTTTTTTTGGGTCGAGAGCCGCTCTATTATCTCACTCTGTATTTTTCTGTCTGTTTTTTTTGGGTGGTGTTGTTGCACGCACCCTACTTTTTTGTTGATATACATCAAATATTAAAAAAATTAATTAAATATAAAATAAAACATAAAAAGACAAAACTACCCTCTTTTCTTTTCTCCTCCTATATTAATTGTTTATTACCAAACCACCCCCCGGTAAGTCAAGCACACTAGCTCAATAGGGAGATAGCATTAATGTCATCACAGTACAAAGCAATATAGAGGTTTTTCGAGAACTCTCTAGACTATTCTCACTTTGTGCTTGTCCATTCTCTCAGGGCTGGTTCAAGCCATTTGAAGGCCTAAAGCGAAAATTTTAAGGGTTTTTTTTAAAAAAAAATTTATATTATTAAAAACATTAACTATAAATAGGGCCTTCTTAATATTCTAAATGACCTTTTATTTTTTTTAATATTCTAAATGGAGTTTTTTCAATATTAATATTTATATATATTTTTTAATGGGGCCAAAGCAAAGGTTTGATGGATTAATAGATGGGCCGGCCCTGCCCTGCATTCTCCCTATCAACTCTTCAACCCAACGGATTCGAAGAATTCTCATTCGATAAACTTTGGTTGCTCCGTAATTTGCAAGCTAACGAACCAAACAAGAACATTTGTGTCTGCTGCTGAAGCTCAAGTTTTTCACTAAAGCCTATACTACCCAAAAGCCCTAATTTTTGCGAGTGATCATTGCCAAATAATGGGTGATTCCTGGGAAATTAAGGTCTCTGCTCAAGTTAAAAGTAGCACTAGGTGTGCTTGTTCTGGTGTCAGGCACTGATGCAACACCATCTGTAGTGCTCGGATTTTTTCCATGGAAATCACCCTTGGATAACCCGTGTGGCCTTCGCCGATCCCTTTTTTCATTTTATGCGAGAAGAAAATCACCCATAGATCTGTAAATGATTGGAAAATAAAGGAGTATTCCAGAATAATCATCAAAGTCATCCATGAAAGGTTGGAATTGCAAACCCAAAGAGAAGTAGTTCAATATCAAGGAAATAAATCTAAAACCTAGACTGCGACCATGGTGGGAAGGGAACAGTGGGATCAATAGCTACATCGACTGGATCGTGGCGGTAATGGAGGATCAAAGGGAAGAGATGGGGTTGGCGTTGATGGAGTAGAATTAGGGTTTGTTATTTGTAGTTGTGATGGCATTTCGGAAGAAGAAGAAGAGGGTAGTTTTGTCTTCTTTATATTTTATTTTAGGGTTTTGGCATATCAGTATGGGTACCAGTTTTGCAACTGTTTGACAAACAAACTCAATCCAATCCAATTTTATTAGATTTATAATTGTTAGTAAAATAACTATTATGCCCTTGATATTTTATAAGCTCACAAAACCTTTAACAATCCTTCAACTGTGGTTAATAAATTTTAACATTTGTAATTAAGATTCACACCTTTAGGGATAAGGCATCTAATCCTTGTTTTAAAAAAAATAAAAAATTAAGGTGTCCCCTTTGAACTCCTTTTACCTTAGATTAAGATAAACTAACCCTTAGAGTTGAAACACCTAACCTGATTTTATAAAAAAAAATTAATGTGCCCATTGCAACTCACTTTAACTGTGGTTAGATTCAATCACCCTTAAGATTAAAACATCTAACTGTGGTTTTTAGAAAATTAAAAAAAAAAACGTGTCATTTAACTCCTTTTAACCGTGTTTAAGGTTCACTAACCGGAAGGGTTAAAGCATCTAACTTTACTTTTTTAAAAATTAAAAATTTAAGTTGGCCCCTTTAACAGTGGTTAAGATCAACTAACCCTTAAGGTTAAAACATCTAACATTGGTCCTTGGTATTTTAAAAAAAATAACATGTTTCGTCCCATAAGGGTTAATGAACCCTAAACACAGTTAAAGGGAGTTAAAAGATAGGTTTAATTAAAAAAATCATGGTTAGATGTTTTAACCCTAAGGGTTAGTTGATCTTAACCACAGTTAAAGGGAGTTAAAAGGGGAGACCTTAAATTTTTTATTATTTATTCTCTAAACACCAAAGTTAGATATTTTAACAATAAGAGTGAGTGAATCTTAACCCCAATTAAAGGGAATTAAAAAGGGACACGTTAATTTTTTCTAATTTTTCCTTAAAAATCAAGGTTAGATGGTTTAACCCTAAGGGCTAATAAATTTAAACCACAATTAAAGATAGTTCAAAGGGGACATGTTAATTTTTTTTTTCTTTTAAAATCAAGGTTAGATGTTTTAACTCTAAGGGTTAGTATATCTAAACCTAAGTTAAAGGGAGTTAAAAAGATGACACATTATTTTTTTTCTTACCGGGGTTAGATTTTTTATACCTAAGGGTGTGAATCTTAATCACAAGGGTTAAAAAATTATTAATCATAGTTCAAGGATAGTTAAAAGATTTGTGAGTTTATGAAATATTATAAGGGTATAATAGTCATTATTTTAATAATAACAAACAAAAGCCTAACAAGGTAAGGATTGAGGTTGATTGTCTAACTGTTGCAAAACCATGAGTTAATTTGTAAAACTGTTACTCATAAGAGTGTATTTGCAAAGTTGGTAGAACACAACAGCTAATATGCAAAAACCCCTTTTGTTTATATTTAATTAACTTTTTTTAAAGTTTGGTATATATCAGTAAAAAGTGGGATGCGCGTAACACCACCTTTTTTTTTTTAAAGGCTTTTGATTATGGATTTAGAAAACTGTTGTGGGTCCGGTGAACCTGACCCTTTGATTTTCTAGGCCTTGGATTCTCTCTGTTTGATGCCAGAAAAGTAGTCTTGGGCCGCCATACATTAAGCGGCATGTGGCATAAAAAAGGGGAGAAGTTATTTCATTTTCTCCTCCGATTTTGACATCTCCCCACTTGATATTTCCCCATTTTATCTCATAATTTTATTGCCATGAGTCCAATAATACGAGGAGAAGTCAAATCATGGGCCCCATGAAATGACTTCTCTAACCACATGTCCCTTAATGTGCGGTGGCCGAGACCAATTTTTTGGCATCAGCAAGAGAGAATCTGAGGCCGATTTTCTAGGCCTCGAATTCTCTCAGGCAGATGCCAGAAAAGTGGTCTCGGGCTACCACAATTTGTGCGACACTTGGCTGGAGAAGTCATTTATTGTCCCCTGATTTTGACTTCTCCACACATATTGCGACATATGACGATAAAATGATAAGAAAAAGAGGGAGAAATATCAAGTGGGGAGAAGTCAATATCAAAGAGAGAAAATGAAATGATTTCTCCCCTTTTTATGCCAAGTGTCGCCCACATTATGGTAGCCCGAGACTACTTTTCTGACACCTATTAGAGAGAATCTGAGGCCAATTTTCTATTCTATTACATCCGTATCAGTACCTGCATATTGTACCTTATTCTCTTTATAAAAGGTTGAAGCACCTTCTTCCCACTTTCCTTCTTGTTTCTGCCCATCATTTCGTTTTGGGTTTGTCCCATTGGTTGTGTATCTCTCTTTGCTTGGGAAGGATTGATTCGTGTTCGACTCCTCGTGTGGCTGTTGAGTGCCCCACCCTACCCTGAGTTCTAACCCCCTAACCCTTAGGCCCACATAGATAAATGATCCAATTGTCTACTTAAAAAAATCTTAGATTAAATGGGTTAGTAAATTAGTAGGTAACACACAGCACACCTCTCCCTTTGGGGAGGTGTGACTCGAGTTAAAGTCTTGGTGTGACCGTTGAGCGCCCACCATGAGTGCTAACTCACCTAACTCCCTAACCCCTAACTTAGATAAATGATTAGAACTTTCCAAAAAAAATAAAAAATAAAAAATTATGGGCATATCAATTTGGGGCTAGAATTTTTTTGCTTCAGATATCATTTACTTACGTTAGTATCAGTAGTGGTTAGCTTTGGGATTGGAGATCTTGCGACTCATCATCCAGAGGCCACACCCCCACCACTAGCGTGCAAGAGGTGGGGTGTGTAATGAGGGTTGGTTAAAGAAATAATGTGGTTGTCCATTTTTTTTTTTGGATTTTGCTAGCCCTAGTAGCAAGTCTTCCACCGACACAACTTGGTGGCTACAGCCTACAAATGTCACAAATTTTTTATTTTATTTTTTACTTTTTTAATGTGTTAAAAATCAAACATGTCCACCTGATATGCCTTACCTTGCGCCTGTAGAAACTTTTGGAGTAAATGCGATTAGGATAACACTCCATTTTTTTTTTTTTTTTGAAGTAAGGTGTTTTTCAATAGCTTGAGTTTATGTTTAATAAATGAGTCCAACATTGATATGATTTTCAAGCTCTAGTTAATTTTTTTTAAAGGTGAAAGTGGGTATCTTGACTCTGACTAGTCCCATCCCACTTGATATATAAGATAAACCTCTAACCCATACATCTGATATTGAGTGGAACCCATATTCGATCTCAAGACCCCTAGGTTTACGGTTCGTCCTTCAACCACTAGGCTACACCCCCTAGAGTTTTAAGTTCTAGCTAATAAACAAGTCAAATTTTACCCATACATGTTCATGGCTCCGTAAATATTCAACTCATTAGCCATTAGATGATCATGACTAATGATGAAATATAAGGTGTTGTTAACGTTCAGTGGGCAAACTTATTACCCTTCATCAAGACAATTTTATCGATATATGTATTAGTTATTAAATTTACTTAATGTTAAGGAAATTTAATTATTTTATAAGGATCAATCATTAAATTCAGGTAAAAATAAGTATAATTCGATTTTTCTTGTACTTTTTGTTTCTTTTATTTTATGAATTATTTTTTATAAAAATATATAAAATGCTCTTATATTTAATAGAATGATATTTTATACGGACTAAAAAACAGAGTTGTAAAATTAATAAATTTACTATTCTTTGTGAAAAATAGTATTTTCTATATATATAAATATATATAAAAGAGTAAGTTTTTTTTAATGCTTGTCTTTTTCAAAGAGTGTATATCTTTTCACTATTATTTATTTATTGTTGTGCGTAAGATCAAAAAATTATTCTTTTACTTTTGGCCTATATAATTAAAATATCATTTTACTCTATGCCTATCCAAGTCATTAGGACAGTGTCTCACGTAAATGACTATTCTCATTTTGAAAAATGTCTTTTCTTGTTTAATGATGAAATGATACCATTTAACACACACGCTCTAAACGCTGCTGCTTGAAATGATGTCTATTATTTTCAACATTGATCCGATGTTTATTTTTAAAAAAAATTCATCGGTACATGTTGACAAAATGAAAAAGTGAATGACATTTTTGCTATACTTCTAAAGTTGATACTTGAAATAATGTCTATTATTTTCTAGGAAGCATCGGATACTTTGAAAATGAAAAGGTACCCGTATCGCGGTATCCGCATTGCCGCATCAGATACAGCACTTAAGGTAAAACTTAACTGTTTTTTATAATTTCTGTTGTATCACCGTACCGTGCTTCCTAAATTATTTTCAACATTAATCCAATGTTTATTTTTTCTAAAAATTCATCGGTACATTTTGACAAAATGAAAAAATGAATGATATTTTTGCTGTACATCTAAAATGGAACCAAGATTTTCATGCTTCCGTTTTCGTTTTGTTAATAAAGAGCTATTCATTGAGTTAAAGATGAGAAACAACATCAAGGGATGACAATGGGCCAGTCTAATTGGGTAACCCACCCAACCTCGCCCCTATTTGGACGGTTTGGGGAGCTTTTAAACGGGTAGGGGCGGGTTTGGGAATGATATGTTAAACCCGAGTCGGGTTTGGACCGGGGATGAGTTTAGGTCGCCCACCTCGCCCCACCCCACCCCACCCCACCCCACCCCATTTATAATATTAAATCATTAATTTATCCTTAATTTAATAATAAAATTACCTCATTATAGTATAGAATACCCCTCCCCCCCGGCTCGCCTAGTGCTTAACGGGACAGGGTTAAGAACTATGGGAAGCGACCTGCCCCAGATTTGGGACATGTTTGGGGTAGGAATTTTCCATTAGGAGCGGGATTGGGATGGGGGCACCCCGGCCCAAACCCGCCCCATTGCCATCCCTAACAACAACAAGGGGGTAGGCATTCGATGCCGAAGGGGACAAGCCTTCGCAGATGGCGATTGAACATTGGAAACCATACTGCATTGAGAGCTCTCGAGTTAAGATTTGTGACAAATGCTCTGTTTGTTTGCACGTAAATGGTTTTACAACGTAAATCATTTATGAAGGAAAAGAATTTACAATAAATGTGAATTTTCCATTCAGTTTTTGTTGTTTGGTTGCATTCTTAAAAATAAGGTGTAAATTTTTTTTATAAAGAAAATGAAAAAGATAGAAAAATAAAAAATAATTAAAATTTTAAAAATATATATATGAATAAGGGTATTTTGTAATTTTTAAAGAGATTGGTATTTTACGAGAAAATAACTTACAAGTTTTTGAAATATAAGTCATTTTCCAAAAAATTTGTTCTTTTTCCGTAAAACATTTTACGTCGATTTTTTTTTAGTTCAATAAAATGGGAATGTAGGTAACCCCATATCCCTGCCAGGGAGCATTGGGACTCAACACCCAGAGCTAATCTGCAGAGTTGCCACCGCACCTACATTGGGCCCGAAGCTAAGGACCCACTACGAGCATCTGGGCGTTAAAAGCCTAGGTTTAGCCCTAACAACCGGTTGTGGATGAGACTCGAACCCAAGAATTGAGCGAGGGGGATGAGCTCATTACCACCGTACCAACCAATACGTACAAACAAATACATATAATTAACATTTTCCATAGAATTGATTTGTTTTTTCCTATTTTAGGTTTGAGCAAAACTGACTTTGAGCATAAGTTTTGAAGTTTGACTCATACTCAAGCGGAATTTGAACACGGGTATAATATAACGAGTGCAACTTGAAAATTCTACTACTCGGCACCGTTCGCCTCAATATCGCCCCTACATATCAATTGACTCAACTCTAGGGACTCGAAACTGAATCCATCCCCTAATGGGGTTACACAACTACCATTACCTCTCCTCTTTCCAATATTTTGAAACACAATGGGGAACATTCCCGAGGAATGTTTTTAAATAATTTTATGTTTATTTATTTTTTAATATTAAACTGTCTTATGATCTTAAAATTTAGTGATCTAATGATCATTATTTATTTCACTTAATTAAAAATAATAGAATAAAAACTAAGGGAGTTTTGCATGTGCTTTGCACTTGCAACTTGAACTAAGTATATAGGAAAAAAAACATGAGAGTGCTACCACAGCTCCTAAATCAAATCGCTCTCGAAAGTGAAAACACAACATCACTGTTTGCTTTTACATGTGCAATTGGTTAAAGAATCATCTACTTACCGTAACATCCACCTCACACAGGAATGCGCAACTGATGAAAGTGTATAAATGTAGGGGAGTAATGTGGATTTGGCTAGCGCTAATCCGACATCCGGCCTCAATTTTGGGGTAACTGGGTTAATATATGCTCTAAGGATTAGTAGGTTAATGCCTAACATTTGAAGTTTGGCTAATGGTGACAACACACCCTTCGAGATTGATCCCGAAACCTCCCTCCTAATGAGTAGATACACTATCACTGGGCTAGCCCCACATTGTAGCTCTGACCTTAGGCTGGGATATGTCAACCTGACCAACCCTAACACATACCCATCTATACACAACTCTCTCTCTCTCTCTATATATATATATAATGAATTGTTTCCTATAAAAGAATAAAATATTCCTATATTCAATAGAATGATATTACATATAGAAGTATAAAAACAAGAGCAATAAAAGTTTACAAGTTACTAGTATGAATGAATTACAGATAAGTGTTTTGGGGGCAGACAAGAGATACATGTAATGCAAACTCTTGATAGCAACATGGACGGCAATACATTATAGAAAAGGCCTTACCTTGCAAAAAGTAGATACTTTCATTGTTTTGTAATTTGCTCTGTTTGTTTCGATGTAAAATAGGGGAAAACAAATGAAATTGAAGGAAAAATGTCAATTGTCTTACAGAAAATGCATGCGAAAAATGACATTTTACGTGGAATTCTTTTGTTTTACCCTATTTTACATCAAAACAAACGGAGCAAAAGTGTAAACTATAGTTGATTTTATCATTTTTATGATAATATCTTCACCGCCACTTTAATGTCATCTTGAAATAACGGATTGAGGCCAACCAAGTGCTGTGTACCTACACAAAAATGTTTATGTTTTAATGGAAAGGAAAGTAATTTAAAACCCACGATAATAAGTGAATGCGAGAGTTGGGCGTCAGGTTGAAAATTCAATGATGCGAAGGCACACATGTATTGATATAGATGACTAATTTAATGATTGATATCATTAGATTTTCAATCCAATGACCCAACTCTTGATGGTACCTACTATCAAGAGTTTTAAATCACTTATGCAGAGGAAAAAGATAAAAAAGTTAAACACACTCTCACGTAGGCCAACACACACGGTCTAAACGAGGGTAAACCCAACCTAGCGTGATGGTTTGTTAGTTAGCAGGAAAGGACGAGTTTTGAACCCATCCTTAGTGTCCAAAACCATGCAATACCCTTGCCCTCTCGTTCTTAAATCTGGTTCTTGCACTCGCTCCGCACTATTTCACACTATGATATATTTAAAAGAAGCCAAATCTTCTAGGGGCAAATCTGGTTATCACCTCTTGAGGTCGCCAACTGTCTCTTTTGAAACTTTTTAACCGTGGTTAAGATTCACCCACCCATAGGGTTCACCCATCCATCCATGTTTTTTTTTTAATATTAATTTTTAAAAAATCTGTTTTTAGAGTTTTTTTAATATTAAAAATAGTTTTTTAATTTTAAAAAAGAATTAATATTTTTTATAAAAACCAAGCATGAGTGGGTGAACCCTAGGGATGGGTGAATCTTAACCACAGTTAAAGGTATCAAAAGGGACACGAGGCGACCTCAAGGGTGCCGTAAAAGATTTGACTTCTATTTAAAAATTGAGGCGTGCTTTCCCTACTCTCGGTCAAACTCTACTCTCAGCCTCCACCAACCACCTATCCATTTTCAAATCAGTTATGGTGGTTAAAGCACTCTCTCTCTCATCAAGAATGGACAAGTGGTTGGTGGAGACTGAGAGTAGAGTTTGACTGAGATTAGGGCTAGCATTTCTCTTAAAAATTATAGACGCTCGTGGAGCTATGGTTACTTGGGTCTCAAGTTTCAACTCAATTTTACCAATTTACAAACTAATCATGTGATGGGTTCAGCAAGGCCTTGAATTGTCTCTGGCGAAGCCAAAAAGGGCTTGTCTCAGGGTTCCATAGAGTAGGTGACAAGTGGTGGAACAGTCAAAATCATGGGGCCCATGATTTTGACTTCTTCACCCATCTTAAGACATGTGACGATAAGTCTGTGTGAATAAGAGTGGGAGATATCAAATGGGGGAGAAGTCAAAATTATGGGGAGAAAATCTTTCTGGCCTCGGATTGTCTCTGGTAGAAAGGGCTCTCGGGGTTCTATACATTGTGCAACAGTTGGGGTAAAAATGGGGAGAAGCCATTCTATTTTCTTCCCATAATTTTGACTTCTCCTAATTTATATCTCTCACCTTTATTCTCACAAACTTATCACCAATTGTCATATTATGGGTGGAGAAGTCAAAATCATGGGCCCATGATACCTATTCTATGGAACCCCCAGGACAAGACCCATGATTTTGACTTCTCCAACACTTGTCACCTATTCTATGGAACCCCGAGACAAGCCCCCTATTTTCCATACGGATTGGCATTTTCGTGAGAAACACATTTCAGACAGATACATTGTAGTTTCCAATGGGTTCGGGCAAATACTATTTTCCACACGGACTGGCATTTTTGTGAAAAACACGTTTAAGACAGATACAATGTAGTACGGACTAGACCGGCATTTTAGTGAAAAACACGTTTCAGACAGATACAATGTAGTACGGACTGGACCGGCATTTTCGTGAAACCGGCATTTTCGTGAAAAACACGTTTCAGACAGATACAATGTAGTACGGACTGGCATTTTCTTGAAAAATACGTTTCAGGCGGTAGTTTCGAATGAAGTTAGAAATAAATGGAAAACGAAAAGACAAGCACTAACATTACATATGGAAAACGAAAAGACCAAGCACTAACATTACATTTGACAATCGCGTACCTTAGTGGAAGTGAAATCGACATTCCATGTAAGGAAGTGTACTTGGAAATTGCCTTAGGCTGGGTTCGATTGCCAAGAAAGTGTGGATGAGAGAAAAGAAAAGAAAGTGACTTTCTTTTACATATTTGGTTGGTTGGAAAGAAAATTTTAGAAAAAAGATAATTGGGTAAATTACTTTCTCCTGAATAATCATGGATTTGGAGAGAAATTTTTACAAGTGTCCGAAAATTATGTTGATTTTCTTGTACTTTTCTTGAGAAAATAATTTACAAGAAAGTGTCTGAAAATTAGGTTGATTTTCTTGTACTTTTCTTGAGAAAATAATCATTTCTTATAAGCCGAACATCAAAAAAGTGAAAGAATCTCTTACTTTCTTTCACTTTACCTTGCTTTCTAGTCAACTAAACACAACCTTAGGGTGTGTTCGGTTGGCGAGAAAGTTGATGAAAGAAAAAAAAAGAAAGTAAAGTAAAAGAAAAGAAAAGAAATTTAAATTTTCTTACAAAATAACCAACAAAAGATGGATGAAGGTTTTGGAAGAAAATTTGTCATTTTTGAGAAAGTGCAAGAAAACAAAAGTATATTTCTTGCAAACCAGACGCAAGAAAAGTACAAGAAAACACACTTTTCTTTTTTTTTTCCCTCACTTTCTCGCCAAACGAATGCACCCTTAAAGATGCTCTACCACATTTAATTGCGTAGAAGAAAACATTTTGATCCACTTTTTCCTTCCAAAACTCTCGCTATGATAGTGGCATGGAAAACTGATTTAAAACTCTCGATAGTCAGTGCTATATCAAGAACTCTACTGTCAAATCAAAAATCCAATGGCGCTAAGCTTGACATATATTAAATGGTGGGCCTTACTTATGCCTTAATGTCCCTAGATTTTTTATCCGCCGGTGGAGCTCTCGATAGTAGGAATTCTATCGAGAGTTTTAAATCACATCCCTAACAGCGTGTGACGTTAATTTTTCATATATTGCTACAGTGGTGAGAGTCTAGAAATCTACGTCTAGGGCTCGCACTCTTCTTCCCAATTACACTTATGCTCCGTTTGTTTTGAAGTAAAATAGAGGAAAATAAATGAATTTCACGAAAAATGTCAGTTGTCGT
Organism: Tetracentron sinense; assembly: GCA_015143295.1. NCBI lineage: Eukaryota > Viridiplantae > Streptophyta > Magnoliopsida > Trochodendrales > Trochodendraceae > Tetracentron > Tetracentron sinense. Next base: position 26,660,219 of record CM026574.1, read on the forward strand.
AAAGAAAGTACACTTGGAAAATGACATTTTCGATGGAATTCATTTGTTTCCCCCTATTTTAGCTCAAAACAAATGGAGCATTATTTGAAATCATTTTTCTTAACCTGAGTACTAGTAAACCGGAGAAGTACAATCTAAGTTGATACATGATCTTCTCTACTAATTGCTCGCCAGGGGACAGTTACTATTCACTTCGAAACCTTCACATTGTGCACGCCACTTAACTTTAGTTTGAAACACTTCGATTGAAATGCATAAGAGTATGTGAAGCTTTCGGAGTGTACGTTGATAGCGGCTTCCTCACCAACAACTACTTAGAGAAGATCCCAACTCTTCTACGTATTGTGTGATGTAAATGATCAAATATATTAGATTTTATGAACAAAAAAATGATATATATTCATTGATGAATTGTGGGCTTATTTTTTGAATTTAAAGAAATAATACTGTCCCTAAAAAAAACGTATAGTTTATAGTCACTGTTGAGGTCAACTTTGAAACTAGTTAACAGATAAAGGTGAGATTTTAAGAGAAGAGATGTGCTAATCCTACTCGCAACCAAAAATCAACACATGTTAAAACAATGATATATGTTAATTTTAGACAGAACATGGACAATAATGGTTTTTTTGGGCTAAAAGTAAGGAAAACAGTTGAGAGTAAAGATACCTGGCTCTTAGGAGAGCGATAAATAAAATTATTGTTTTATTTTTTGTTTTTTTTATTTTTATGGAGAATATGTATTTTTATAAACTTAAATAAAAAGTAGGATGAATTTTTAAAAAGAAATAAAAATAAAGAGTAGGGCTAACATTACTCATACTCATTTGTCTTTCCATATTGACTATGAAAGTTGCCTGCATCCCTTAAGCTTCGGATTGTCTCTACCAGATGCCAGGAAAATGGTTTCGAGTATCCACACATCATCTGACATGTGGCGATAAAAAGAGGGAGAGATATCAAGTGGGGAGGAGTCAAAGCATGGGGAGAAAATGAAATAATTTCTCTTCTTTTATCGCCACATGTGAGATGATGTATAGATGCCCGAGACCATTTTTTTGGCATCTCCCGAGACCGATGCCCATCCTTAACTATTTGCACGTGCCTAGGGCAGAGCGATTACTAAAAAAAATAAATTGGGGGTGTTGGTTTCTAGGTATTGGAAAGTAAAGGAAATCACATAAAATAATGGGTTGGGTTGTCTAGATTAGGGCTGTCAACGGATCGGATTCGGACCGGATCTGCCTAGATCCGATCCGATCCAATTAAGAATCCGACTGATCCGAATTCGATCCGAGATCCGTCGGATCATGAAGTAACCGATCCGAATCCGATCCGATTATATATCGTCCGATCCGATCCGAGTAAGGTTATTTTTTTAAAAAAAAAACTATTTTAATAATAAAAAATCTAATAATACCTTAATTAATACTAATTAATGTTAATTTTTTTAAAAATTAATATTTTATACATACAAAATCTAAATAATATATTTAAAATAATTAAAAATTATTATTATTATCGGATCGGATTTTAATCGGATCGGATCACCCTATATCCAGATCCGATCCGATTATAATCGGATTCCACCGATCCGATCCAAATCCGATCCGACGGATCACATATAGGGTCCAAAGTCCGGCTAATCGGATCGGATTCGGATCGGATCCGGATCATGATCCGGTCCATTGACAGCCCTAGTCTAGATACTTAAGATTAATCCTAACCAGGTAGGGTTGGACATCACACAAATGCCCATGTTGAATTTGAGACCACTGGTCCTTACTCCTGACACATTACCATGCCCTCTATCTTCTTGGAATGGGAGTTACGAAACTTTATTATTATTTTTTAGGACTGTGATTAGCACACCCCGCAATGTAATCTAATGTCATGGCCACGTATCCTTTTTAACGCTTCTTAAACTATGATCACGCAAAAGAAAATTAAAGTTAATTTTTTTGTTTTTTTGCTTTTTTAAAATCAAACTTCGATTGCTTAAAGTGAGAGGAGGGGTGAGGGGCATTGACCAATGAGGACTGCACATTAGTGCCACAGTAAATTAAGTATTTCCCTAATTCTTTTTTTTTTGGAAATTGCTTGAAAACTTTTGATAATACATATTATCGAGTTCAAGGCCGATATGTTTGAAAATAAACGGCCACAAGCAGTTTTCTTCTTTTAATGGTGGGCCTCACTTAATTGTTTGCACTTTTGGATTTTTGATCTTGCTGCATTTACTCTTGATAGTAGGTACTATCGAGAGTTTTAAATCACTTCCTATTTGTTTGTTTTTTTTAAAAAAATTTAAATGTGAGTATTAGTTGTGAGCATGGATTTTTACTCCTACTCTCACAAAAATATCGTTTTGACTGAGAGTCGTCACCTATTCATTCTTAGGGATAGGTCCCGGAATTGTTCATTTGGATAAGGCAAATGGTATAATTAGAGTTAGGGTAAGCGGCTCGATTAAGCCCCGGGGAAGGTGTTAGGCACCCCAAGACCCCCATTTTACAATGGTTTCCTACTCCCTAAAAACTTAAACCAATTTTAATCTCAAAATTAATTATAATGTCCAAGTGTTTAAAAGAATGCTAATTCAAGAAATATAGAAAGCTAGATGACTATGGTCGAACCCGAGTGGGATTGCCTACGTACTCAAAAGTGAGATCAGATCGAGCGTAGTTCTGGCACGTGAGCCAGTGCCAAGGCTAGAGATATGTGTGTGTGTGCATAAGGTGATCAAGGGTCTAGCCCGGAGGCTAGGGTTGATTGACCGGGGAGGTCAAGTGCACAATTGTTAAGTCTAACCACGGTTAGAAGAAATTTAACTATGGTTAGGTGAGCTAACCAAAGTTAAAGAGGTCCTATAAGTCACTTTTTGGTCTTTTTGTATTTTTATATATATTTATATATATATATATATATATATATATTTTTTTTTGGGATTTTGAGGATATTTAAATGTTTTTGGTATTTTGGTTATATTTGAATGTTTTTGGTATTTTGGTTATATTTGAATTTTTTTAATATTTTGAGATTTTAGCATGTTTTTTTGGATGTTCATATGGGTAGGGTATTGGCAAACTTAACTAAAGTCAAATTTAATCCAAGAGAAAGATTAAGGAAAAGTTAGGCTAAAAGATTATATTTAAGACATAAAGAGGGATGTGCATTATGAATAGTAAATGGTCTATTACCAACACCTATTTTATTGGATTAGTGTTGATAATAGATCAAATATCATTGTCTTTGGTATGAGGCATTTTGAATAATGTCATCTTTAAGTCCTTAAACCATCATTTATCCATTCAACATAAAACATGGAGAATAAGAAAAAAAAAAAGACAAGTAGAGAATTTGAAAACTCATCCTCTCTTTTTTAAGGTGGTTCATTTACACCACTATAATTGATGTAATATCGTTCTAATGAATGTTAGAGAGGAGATGGGCTTTTACAAAGAATTCTAGAAAGAAGACTAGAATCCCAAAAAAGAAACAAAACAAAAAGAGAGGTATAACTTTAGCTTCCACTCTCTATGGGCCTACCCATATCCACATTAGTAGGTACATAAAAAAAGAAGAAATATGTACATGAAAAGGAAGAGAAAAAAGAACATCTTCTTGCTTTTGATATGGGGTCCCTCTACACCATTAGATTGGTGTAGAGAAACTCAACTATACTTGAGAAATGAGAGACCAAGAAGAGAGAACTAAATAAAAATAAGATAAAAAAGAAGAGAATATGATGAAAGAAGGAGTGCCTACTCCTTCAAGGATTCTTTTTCAATGCTCCAAGAGGTAAGGTTTTGTTTAGAGTCCACAAAGGAGAAGAGTTAGTGAAGAACTCTAAGCTTTTAGTCTTAGAATTCTTTCCAAACTCTAAACCTTAGTTTCTTTTCCCTTCTTCAAACTCAAGAGAAACACAAGTGAGTAGGAACCTTCTAGGGGTCTTGAGGGGTGGATCTAAGGGGCTAAGAGATTGATATTTATAGGAAAACTAAGAGGTTGGGTTGTGTCTTTTACATGGGGGATAAAATGAGTTAGTGGGTAAAAACTTGAGTGTTGTAAGGTGAGTTGATAGATTGAGTGTTATAAGGAGTGTAAGAGAGTTGATGGGTTGAGTGTTGTAAGGGGTGTAAGAGAGTTGATGGGTTGAGTGTTGTAAGAGGTGTAAGAGAGTTGATAGGTTGAGTGAACTCTGAGTTATATGGGCATGAATTGTAGGATATAGATTAGGTGTATATAGATATGTGGACTAAATTTTTATGGATCATGAGTTATTAGTAGATGGGTCATGGGTTATGGTTATTGGGCTTTGACTATGACATTTGGGCTTGGGCTCTGGTAAATAGGCTTTGGCTTAGGCAATTGGGTAATTGGGCTTGACTACTTAAGTTTGGGGTAATGAAATTTTATAATTGGACTTGATTGGATTTACCTAGGGTTTGGACCTAAGGTTTAGCCGAGGTTGACTTAGGGTTAAATTGAGCTAACCATGGTTAAGTTTATTAACCATGGTTGAGGGGGTGTAAAAATGGGTGCATACATTGGTATTTCGTTACAGAATTGAAATGCAGAACAAGTTAAGCAATTTTCCTTTTTTGTTGGACAAGAACTAGTTGACTTGTGCTAGTAGCTGTGGAAGTGGATTCATATTCATAATTCAATAGCAAATGGAATTCGAGAAAGTTCAGTCTCACCTATAAGTCCCTTTTAACTAATTGAAATGCACAAGAAGTTAAGCATTTTTCCTTTTTTGTTGGACAAGAACACTGGTTGGCTTGTGCTAGTGGCTGTGGAAGTGGATTCATATTCATAATTCAATAGCAAATTGAATTTGAGAAAGTTCGGCCGCACCTATAGTCCCTTTTAACTTCATTAATTATGATTAAGATTGAGTTAATTAAATAAGGGTGGTGCTAGGCGCACCCCAAAACTTACTAATATACACCAAAAAAAAATCTAATTAAACAAAAAAAGACAAAAGAGCCATTTTTCTCCTTCATTCTTCCTTACCCATGGAGAAAAAAGATTTTTGTGTTGGTGGCAAACGGGGAAGAGGTTGGAGGTCCAAACAGAAGAGTTGGATTTTTCGGCAAATGTGGGGTAAAGAAAAAAAAATTCATCGAAATAAGTTGTTCCGTGTTTTGTTTTTGGGGTCGAATTGATGATAATCATGTAAGAATGGAGTGTGTCTCTCATACTCTTCATGTAAGAATGAAGCAACATCTCTCATACTCTTCAAAGTTCTGTCCGTCAAAACTTCTCTCTCCTTTGCTTGAGGAATCGTTCTGCTTACAAACAAGAAACAACATCCTTTTATACCCATGATAAATCACAATTATTTATTATTTTAAATTTTAAAAATGAGAAAATAATCATTAATACAACAAGAACAAATATGAACCACATAAACAAATCGATGCAAAAACAAATGCAGAAATGAGAAGAGATTATTAAATAAATGAGCGTAGAAAGATTAAATAACATAACGAATAATGTTGTAATTAATTAAACAAACTATCACGATAATTTTCTCAAAAATATTAGTCATTAATTTCATTAATTAATAAAAAGTACGTGCTGCATCTTTTTATGGAGAATGAATAATACTTTTTTTGAAATTTATTTAAGACTAATTAGAAGTAAACAACATTCAAACAATTCATATATTATATTCTAATTAATTTTTTTATTAAAATTATTCTACATAAAATAATAAATAAAATTTGAATTTCTAGCAATTAAAGTAGGGTCCACATAAAGGTGTTGTTATCAATTAGGATATGAGAAAACTTTCCACATCACAATTTGTTTTATGAGTAGTGATAGGCGGGCCCATGGATTCTATTTGCAAACCTAAGGCATCCACCTATTGGTGGATGCCCCCCCCTCTTAAATGATCACCAACTTTGGTGATCATTTAAGAGCACCAATAGGTGGATGCCTTAGGTTTGCAACTGGAATCCATGAGTCCATTAACTATTTCCCTTGTTTTATCTAGGGTTTGTTTATAAGGAAGATTATCAACATGGGTTTATTTTATATTACCAGGAAACCCCTCTACTCAATGAGATCATGGCGACAGACTTGTGGAGAAAAACATGCAAATTTAAGCCTCTAGTTGTAGACTAATCATTTTTTTTATTACCACTTGAATGAGAAAAGAATTCGGTATAGATTTTTTTATTGAAAAGAGCATCAAAAATACCTAATGCAACTCAATGAGATGGAATCAAAAATACCTAGCTATGACCGACTCTTTTGTTCCCATCACTCCTAACGTAGTGATTATTAGTTGTGATGGAGGTTATTTTCTTTCTGATCGTCTTGGAGGGGTCGCTGCTGTTGGCAGGAATAGTTCTGGCTAGGTGCTAAGTGTCTCATTTGAGTCATTCTCCTGTAGCTCTCCTCTTTTTGCTGAAGCCCAAGCTATTTCCTTGGGGATTCGAGTTGCACACCAGAAAGCGTGAAAGGAGGTTATGGTGGTATCCGACTCTATGACCCTGATTCAAGCTCTGAATTCTCCTGATGGGTGCTTCCATTTGGATGTCTTGATGCTGATGGAAGACCTAAAGGTCTCCCTGGTTTCCTTCGACCGAGTGATGTTCTCTTTTACTCCCTGGGTTTGTAATCAATTGGCGCATTGGGTGGTCTCTTCCTCCCTTCGTAACTTAAGGATGGGGTTTACTCAGCCTTGCCCCTCTCAAGACTCAATTACTCGTGTAAACCATAGGGTTGGTCCTGGTGACTGGTCCAAATTTCATCTTGTTTCTTTTGCTAGTTGATGCAATGAAGTTGATTCACAAAAAAAAATATGGAATCAACGAAATTAATGAATAGATCAACAATATAAACATGTATGGTCTATTTTCTTGTTTAACTGCTCAAACATTTAATAGTTGTTGGTATTTGATAAACTTGTTAATCAAAATTTCAAATTTCATGCAACTAAATGAGAGGAACAATAAATTGATATGACAAAAAGCATGTATATATAAATTTTATAAATCCTACAAATGACTGGGCTTAACCTTTTGTTGGTCGATGTGCGTGTGAGTATGTTGGCCTGTATGTAAGAGTGTTGTGTTTACCTTTCACCAAAAAAGTCAAATGGGGTATACTTTTCCTGAGACTTTGGACAGTTGGGGTTTCCAACTTAGTTCCACATTGGCTCGATATTCCTACCCAATGACTACTTAAGGCTCCTCCCAGAGTCAGACCCTTTTGGTAAGACGTGTTGGGCTTAGTCTTTTGTTGGTAAATGTGTGTGTATGTGTTGACATGTGTATGCGTGTGTTGTGTTTACCTTTCACAAAAAAAGTAGTGTTGGCTATAAATCTGGATGCCGAACATGTCAATGCCACGTGGCGCAGTCTTGGACGAAACATTTAGACTTAGGGCGTCAAGTCAAATAGAGTGATTGAATGAAGTGTTCACTTCGGCCATCTGGTTAGTCACCACTAAGGAATTAATCAAACTATTTGAGAAGGGGGGAGGGGGGCACGTCCTTCCAAATAAGTTTTTTCTGCCTTTGATAATCAAATAACTTTCAAAATTAAGGCAATATTTAAGTGTAATGTGAAGAGAAACTGATATTATTGAATTCTCAAGATGATTACAAAGAGATTCAACTAGGGTTTATATAGAGATTACATTAACCTCAAGATAGAAACCTAATCTAAGCAAATCCTTGATTGATGCTAATCCAATATTATCTATGAGATCTTTTGTATTTCATAGATATTACATCATTATTATCCTAACATAATATTTTCCTAATACTCCCCCTCAAACACATGAGGATTGAGATCTTCATGTGTTTGCCACAAGTCGAGTACTCCTCACTCATAATCTTCTTAGATAATTTGTTGACGAATAGGTCTATGCTTGGTGGTCACCGTCAGTTTGTCTCTGTCGCATCCGCTCATTCTTGAGTCTGTCGGAGTCGGTGGCCCACTAGATCAAGATGTCATGATCTTCTCCTAAAGCACATGAAGTATGATCCGCGATTTAAAGAAAAACTCTCGTTGGAGATGTCTTCAATAAATGAACAGAAAAAGAGAGATCATGAGACATGAGTATGAGAACTGGAGATTGTAAAGGTATAGAGGATGATAATAGGATTTTATTTAAAACAAAAATAAAAATCAAAGGTTTCACACTCGGCGGGCAGTGACCATCGGAAAAGCGGAATAAAAAAAAATTCAAAATGGCAGTGGATCATCCGCTTTGATACCACGAAGAGAAACTGGTATTATTGAATTCTCAAGATAAAAGCAGTATCACATCATAATCAAATCTAAGACCAGTCAGAAAAGCAGAATAAAAAAAAATTCAAAATAGGCGGTGGATAATTCGCTATGATACCATGAAGAGAAACTAATATTATTGAATTCTCAAGATGATTACAAAGAGACCCAGTTAGGGTTTATATTGATGTTACATTAACCTCAAGATAGAAACCTAATCTACTCAAATCAATCAAATCCTTGATTGATGCTAGTCCAATATTATCTATGAGATCTTGTGTATCTCATAGATATTATGTCATTATTTTTCCAACATAATATTTCCATAATATGATGTATTGAACGTAAATGAGCAAAATATTTAATTAAACCTAAATAGTTGAAATTGATTATAAAAAAGAAAGAACGACTTACAAAAATCATATGATCGAGATGGATCGCAAAGCAATAACAAACTTCTACTATGAAGGCTGATGAAGAAGAAAAATAGATAAGCTAAGTTAGGGTCTCTCTCGAATGATGTAATGCTGGAAAAGTAGAAATACCTCATAGAGGAGATGAACTAAGCTACGGTCTCTCTCGGAAGAGGTGGACTAAACTACGGTCGCTCTCGGATGAGTTGAACTAATTGTTGAGAAGCAAGAATATTGGATTTGGATTTGGCTGGTAGTCTTCACATTTACCTCCTTTATAGAGTTCAATTGGCAGTTAGAATCATTGTTCTCGCCACTTTGTCCATCTTTTGTTATGATGCTAGCTGATTCTGTCATTTGTCTTTGAGGGTGTGTTCGTTTGGAGGGTAAATGGGTGGAGAAACTAAAGTAAAGTGAAGTGAAGTAAAAGAAAAGTTTAGTTTCTTTTGTGTTTGGTTTGAAAGAAAAGTGTTAGGGGAAAATATCACTTTCTTTCACTTTTGGTGTTTGGTTTGGAAGAAAGTTAAATGGAAAAGTTATATAAAATGTAAGTTTTCCAAAATTACCCCTTGTATAAAATGGTTGTTTACATGTGCATTAACCTGATAATTATACCACTAGTTAAACAAATTAAATAAATTAATGCTATAAACATAAACCAATGCTACTTTGAGTGTTGTGACATGGCCTATACACATTGTGAATCTCATCCGAGTTTGGTGCTGTATATGCTTTCAAGACTCAGATTTTGTGCATAGTTTGTAGACTTAGATTTTGTGCATAGTTTGTATTACATATATAAAGGTCAAGAACATATTAACGTACAAATCTCATAAACATTTCTACAAACAAGTTGTCTGCATAATATATATGGGAACCAAGAAACCATAATATATATGGGAACCAAGAAACCATCTGAATATAAGAAATTTCTTAAATAATTACAAGATAAAAAAATAAGAATAAAACTTAATAACAAATGAGACATTATAACGAAATCAAAGTGAGGAAAATATGCCTACTGTTTGATGCTTCAAAAAGTATCCCTCTCTTGTGAAACTTTGTATATCTTCTTCCTTATAATGCCTGAAACATGCACAGAGGTTTGAAGGAGAGACTGTCCTTCTCTTTTATAATGCCTTCTAATCTCAGTGGGAAGATATGAAGCTGCAAAAATGATCCTTCACGGGTTGGTTCTAGTGAGAGGTCTTTCAAATTTATAGTGAAAACTCATATGACCTTTGCATGAGGGTTGCAGGGTGTCCGATTGGCAGAGGGTCATGAGTTAAACAGTGAGAACTCTTCTCAATTATCACCGTTGCAAGAGGGTAGAAATGGAAATTAATAGTCAGGGGTTATCTTCTGCAAGTCGTAAGTTTCTTTTCTCTCACTATTCCATGATTTTGGTGGAATGAAAAATGGGTGAAAGTGACGGAAAAGTATACACTGTAGAGAAACATGTTTCTCCAGAATCCATCACTTTCTCCTGAATCGAACAAGGTGTTCTAGTGGGTTTCTCCTATTTTCACCCACTTTCCTCCACAATCACCCCAAACGAACATTGCCTAAGGATAACTGCAATTTGATCCTGACTTCATTTGATTATATCTCATTCTGCGGTGTGTCCCATGTGGACAATTATAATTTTCAAATAATCACGATCACATCCCTTGATGACTACCACATGTCTCATGCATTTGCCTTTCAATGGTTACCATGTGTCTCGAAGTTGGTCAATTTTGTTCTTGAATTTTCTTTGGTTATTACTATTCTCTGGTCGTTGATCGAAGTTCACGACCATAATTTAAGTGCACTTCTTCAGTAGTGATCCATGTTCAATCTTGTCAATTGATTAGTAGAAATTCTACCATGTGTTACAATCCTATTCATCCATGTAGGTAGTAGGATTTTGGTATTAACATTGTCCCCCAATCTCCTTAGGTGGTGCTTGGAAACACTAGTATAAAAAAATGTGCTTATTTGAAAATTATGCTTAGTTGAACTTTAGATTGTCAAGTTGAATATTAATTGTATGTCTAAAATCTCTAAAATGTAGACATGCAATTAATATTCAACTTGACAATCTAAAGTTCAACTAAAGCATAATTTTCAAATAAGCACTTCTTTTTAGACTAGTGTTTCAAACACCACCTTAATTTTGGTAAGAAGTTGAGGAGACGTGAACATTAATCGTTTCTCTGTATTGGATGAGTCACTTGCCATGTGTCAAATCCCGATTGTTCCAACTATTTTTTTAGTTTGTTTTTTCTTGAGGTTTTCGGCTGATTCACACTAATTTACTCCAATTTAAAAGTTGTCACATTTCCTTACTCAAATTTGAAAATTTGAAATTGAGACTGGAGCCCAAATTTGTCTATAAAAAACCTTTACCATGTCCATGTGTATGACCGTATGTTGAAACTAGGGGATGGATTGTATCATTCATACAAATAAATATTTCTTTCACTTTTTATGTGAAGCAAGAGCTATCAGGGTTTAAGCTTAGTTTCACCTATGGTTTGAATAATTAGTAACAATAAACCACTGCATGTAATTGTTGTTAAAAATATTTAAGCTATTTGCCAATGCCAAGCTATGTTGCAGCTTGTACATACTATCCTTATTCCCTTGTGTAATTATTAACTAGTCTTGCTAGATCACACTAATGGTTATACAAATTATGTCAATAATTTTGTAATTTTGTGTTCGGATGTTGGTGAAAAGGCATATTGAACTTAATTTATTTGAAGTTTTTTCTTACAACGCATTCAGTGTAGTACGAGTTTATTTGTTGTATTTTGTATGTTTAGTATTTTATTAAGGTTTGTAGATCCTAACTAGGGGTGTTAATAGACGGGTTTGGGCCTGCATTTTTATGGTTTTTAAGTTGGCCCGGCTTGAGACCAATCCATTTATAAGAGGTTTTTGTGACTGAATTTGGCTCATTGACACCCCCAAATCCTAAAAACGAAAATCGTAAACCCCTTAAAACAGTGTTTTCTGAAAATTGTCATTTTTTTTAATGCTTGAAACAATGCTATGGAACTAGGCCAAAGCCACACATTTGTGTTTGGCGTGGTAGCGGTGGTAATAAGGATGGAGATGGGGTGGCATTAGTAAGGATGGAGGTGGGGTTAGTGGTAATGAGGATGGAGGTGGGGTTAGTGGTAATGAGGATGGAGGTGGTTGTGGGGAGTGGTCGTGATGGGGGAGGGGAGGTGGTGTTGGTACCATGGGTATGAGGTGGCGGGGGTAAGAGACTTAATTTTTATTTTTGATAATTTAATTCATTATTTATCCATTATTAGAATAAGATAATGGTTGCGGGCAAACGTTGTACCCTCGGGTTAGTCCTGACCCAAAGGGTTGGGGACACCTCGAGTTCCTAAAAAAAAAAAAGATAAGTTAAGAAAATTAAAACATTAAATACTTTAACTAACCTATGTAAACTATTAAACCTCGTTAATACCACATCTAGTAACGTATTTAAACTAGAAAAGTTATCTTAACAAGCTATTTAAAACTAGAAGAGATATCTAAGTAACTTCTTTAAACTAGAAAGCCTAATTCTTAAGAGTTAGTGCTCTTGATATATTAGTAAAATCACGCTTAGTGACCTGTTTAAATTTTAAATAATTAATTATTAAGAGTTAGGACTCTTAATATTTTAAGAAAATCACATCTAATAATTTATTAATTTAATTATAAACTATAATATAGTATATTATAATATTAATGGCATGTTAATATAATCTATAAACCATAAACTATATAATTATGATACATGTATAAACCATACTTAAAATTATATAGCATGTAACATATATCTTAAAGTAAGTAAAATTTTAAAACATAATCAATGATAAATAAAGAAAGATGGAAAAATTCGAACTAAATCCCAAAATTTCAAGTTTTTATAATAAATTTGCTTATTTATTTTGTCCCATTAAAATAAAATAAAAAAGTTAATCAAGATTTTGTCCCAAATCAAAAAATTTCAAAGAATTTTGTTTGAATCATCTATAAAAAAATCATTGAAAATTTCAGTAATTAGAAGCCTTGGTTTGAAGAGGGATACTCTTTAGTGCAATCTCTATATTTTCTCGTACGGTATAAAGGATAATGCTCAACACTTTCTTGGTTAATACAATCTCTTTACAAGTGGATCGGGTGTTAGGTGGCATTTGGATAGACTTCCCTAGTGACCGTCAATTTCTGATTCCAGAAAAGTCAAAAGTCAATTACTTAAGTGTTTGGTTTACCATTTTCATTTTAACTTTTAGAGAAAGTAAAAGGTCGGTGGAAGATCAACTTTCACAGAAAGTTGACGGAGATAGCTTCCACGGGAAGTTGATGGAGGCCTTTTATGAATGAAAAGGTGGGGGTGGTATGAGATTGCTAGAAGGTTTCGCAATATTGCGCTTACGTAGGGCAAGGGTGGAGCTAGGATTTTTATCTTGGGGGGGCCGAAATACGTATATCATGAAAAGTAATGAGATTGAGGGTATAGGCCTTGGGGGCGTAGCCCCCAATTTTTTTTTTTGTAATAATAGATCCATCATGGTCATGAAATTTATTAATGTTGCATTCCAATAAAAGGTCCAGTAACAAGAAAAATACGGGCTTGCTTTTGATAGAGCCATTATATAAAAAAAAATTAAAGAAAACTAGCGGGTGGCATGTGCGATGCACGTGAGAGCGATGGGAAGGAGTTAACCACAGTTAATAGGAGTTAAAAGGGACACGTGTTAACCCGCGGGTGTGATTGAACTCTCCCTGAGTTCAATCACGATTGACTGTGATTCTATTCTTTAAATAGATTAGATGAGGGTAGTTTGGAAATTAAAGTTTTGTTTTATATAAGGGTAGTTGAGGAATTTCGGTGCCTCTCCCATTATAGTAGTAAAGTTGTTTTATATAAGGGTAGTTTAGGAATTTCAGAAAATTCAGGCTATGCCTGCCTCTCCCATTATAATAGTAAAGATGCTTAACTTATCACACATTTTCACTCGCTATGCAACTAAATGACCGGTTTTCATTGGTCCCCGCTTGCCTTTTTAACAATCATTAATTGTGGTTAAGATTTATTAACCCCTAAAGCTTGTCCATTTAACCTTAATTTTTAGAAGAAAAAAAAAACTATAAGTTGGTTAAGCTTAACCACAATTGTCGAGAGCTAGGGTTTAGAGTTACTAAAAGGTTCAATTGATCACTACAAATTTATTTATTTATTTTTTTTTTTGGGGGGGGGAGCACATCATAGGGGACCCACCATGTGGTACTACCTAACAAAGAGTTTCCAAAAATTCTCCACCCTGACGTAGGGGTGTATTCGAGTCGTGCTTGGCCTTGCTCGGCTTTGTTTGAAGTATTTTCATCTATGCTTGAACTCGACCCAATTTGAAAAATTTTCATTTATGTTCGAGTTCAGCTCAGCTCGAATTTGCTCGGTTAGGCTCAAGCTCGGCTTAGCTTAAGTTCGGATTGAATTATTAAAAATAATTTTTGAATAAAAATAATAATATGTTTATGATATATAGATACATATATATATATATATATATATATATAATAATAATTATATTATTTATATATATAATATTATTTTTTACATAATATTCAAGCCGAGCTGAGCTCGAGATGAATTGAGCTTCAACCGGGCCGAGTCGAATCAAATAGTCCTTGGCTCGAGCTCAGCTTGAATACATTTTTAAACTTAAAAAATAGCTCGGGCCGATTCGATCCGAGCCTAGCTCGGTTCAGATACACCCTTACGGTTCAAATACACCCTTACGTGCCTGATTAAGTAAATTGATCTTCTGTACTTTAGTCTGGCCGGTTTTTTTTTGGAAAGTATTAGTCGAAGTCTCGAGACATTGTCATTGGTATCAGACCCTAACATCACATTTGGGGTTTGAGTCAAGGAAAGGTCTACCTCAAAAAACAAAAAACAAAAACAAAGGCCTCGGATTCTCTTGGCGAAGCCAGAAAGGCTCCTCTCGGGTGTCCCACCTCTCGGGTGTCCCAAAATAGAAGACGTGGGGGAGAAGTCAAAATCATGGGATCCGTGATTTTGACTTCTTCACACAATAGAGGGCATGTGGCGATAAATGGATGAGAAAAAGGGGAAGAGATGTCAAGGGGGGAGAACTCGAAATCATGGGAGAAAATGAAATGACTTCTCTCCTTTTTTGGGCCACTTGTCGCATGATGTATGGATGCCCGAGAACCATGGTTCAAAATATCAGTATCGGTTGCTGTATCGGTAAGTCCAAAATAGGATACGTATCGGTAAGGCTGTCAAAAAAGCCCATATAGAAGGGTACCCGGCCCGGCCCAGCCCTCCAAAGCCCTCCAAAGTACGGCCCTACCCCAGCCCTTGGGCCGGGTAGGACCAAAAAATTGGAAGCCCTTGTTCTCTAGGGCCGGGCTAGGGCTCCCCCTGTCCGGCCCTTCCCGGCCCGGCCCTGCCCTACTTTATCTTAAGATAAATATTTTTTAATAATTTTACTAATATGCTCCCTTTAACCTTTCATTAACGTTATGAAAGTAGGGCTATGTTTGTAACTGCGCCAACTAAAGACCTTATAAAAACCAACCTAACACAGACCAAACCCTAACTTGTATTCACATTCTAAGACTTTGCCTCTTTATTCTTCAACTTCAATCGCACAGGCCACATACCACTTCGGCTCTTCATCGATCATCTCTCTCTCTCTCTCATATCTTACTCTCTACTTTCAGTTTTGTATTTAAACATATTTTCAATTTTGTTCAATATAGTTTTATTATTCTACTTGTTTACCTATACTATGTTTTGGTTTATTATCCATGACTGTCACTGATAAGGAAATTTTTTTTTAAACTCTGTCATTGCTCTTTTAGTTGCAATGTTGATCCCAAACCCGAATAAAAGAGGAGGGTATCCATTTCCATGTAAGGTTGACAGTCGGTGTAGTAAAAAAAAATTTATTATCTTAGATGAAAAAAAAAAAATTCCGCTCTTTCTTCCGGCCCTTTGGCCGGCCCGGCTTGGCCCCGGCCCTTGAGGGGCCGGGCTAGGGCCCAATCAACCCCGGCCCTTGAAGGGCTAGGGCCGGGCTAGGGCTCTACTCTTATAAGGAAGGGTGCGTATCGGTACTGTATCGGTTGGATATGACGGAAAAATTCAAGATACGCTAAAAAAAGCTTGGATACTCAAAGAAAAACTTGGATACCTTGCATAAAACTTCTTTTAATGCGAATATAAGCTAAAAACAAATTAAATGAAGGCTTCCAACTACATTTATAATCATACATATGAGAGTTAACAAATTTATAAGTTAAAAAAGGCATGCGCACTGATAAATATGTATGAAAATACAAACCATAGTTACTTAACCAAGTGATAGAAGCTCACTTGCATTTATAAATCAAAATATGAAAATAAATAGACCTTTGTATTCACAAATCAAATTACATACATGATAGAAGCTTAATACCAAATTAAGCTTTGTGCCAGCTCATACTCTATCATTGTGGGATCGAGAATTGAGTAAAGTGATACATTATAAGTGGTCCAGACATGATGACACCACTATGTCCAAGTCATCATCGTGCAGTACATGTCCAGATATATTTGTACATATGTCTGCTACTTAGTCGTGATCTGTCCATAACTGTCAGTCGAAGACTGAGACTGAACATCATAACCAATGGCTCGTAATAAGTAGGGTTGGGCTGGGGCATCATAATCAGTAGCTTCTGATAAATAGGGTTGGGCTGGGCCATCATAACGAGGGAGATAATCTTGTTTACATATTAATATCTAAAGTAAATAAAAGTAAAATCAAATTAAAATCATTTACTTAAATAATATATTATGTAAATAAGTTGTGTGTATCGGGTCTGTATTGTGGATACTAGTGTAAATGGAATGAGCAAAAAAATTAATTGAAAAATCTCCGTATCAAGTGTATTAGGCCTGTATCGGTCCAATACAGTGGAATTTTTTTTCCAGCGTACCAGTGTATCGGGTAGCTCTAAATATGATACGTATCGGCCCGTATTGGTCGATACGTATCGATATTTTAAACCATGCCGAGAACACCTTTCTGGCTTCACCAGAGACAAACCTGAGCCGGAAAAAAATCACGAGAATTGCCCCTCCCCCTAGAGTGAAAGCCCACCGAGACGAAGTATTGGCCGAGACGCTTATCATAACGTTACACTCCTGCTAGACTCGTTGCCGGCATCAAATGAACACTACTCCTGCGAAGATCCCTCTGGTAAGTTCCTGACCTTTCTCTTCTCTCTCTATCTGGAATAGGGTTTCCAACATTTGTAAACTCTCTCAGACAATGGTTTCTCGGCAGGAAAATGGAGTTTTTCTTCTAGAATATGATTTTGATCTATCCTTAACCATATCATTTTCTTTGTAACTAGTTTCTGATCTTGAAGCATTGGGGTTTTGTTGTAGGATTTTGACAAACTGAAACATAGCACAGTATCAATAATCCTACACAATTAGGAGTTAGTTCGAGTTTGATTGCATTTGGGAAGATTCGAATGCCCAACAAAACAAAATATGATGTTTGAATCCAGAACTTACAGCAAGATTCTTGTGAATGAAACATGATTCATTTCTTCATGTTAATGTAAGGAACTAACACATAATAATTACTATGTGACTGCTATAGTTGTATAACCAGAAAGTAGCCATTGATTCCTAATCAAATCAATGGCAAAGGGATGCTATAGGATGGATAATTTTCTACTGTTATAAAATGGATGAAGTGGGACTGACAAATGGTGTTTTTTTCTCCCTTATGCTAATTCCCATCTTCTTGCCTTGCAAGTGTTTTTGTAAATGTCAAGATGTTATCCCATCTTCCATCTCCAGTCAGTCACGCCACAGGAAGCTTTAAACCCTTTTTTTTTTTTTTGGTAACGGAGGGTGTCCCAAACCCTTCGAGGCAATGACTAATCCCTTCAGAGCTTTAAAACCTTGCATGAAAGACATGAATGATTGGTTTTTATTCATGAATGTTGGCCTTTTATTCAGGAATGCTTGGCCATTTATTATCAGGACATTTTTAGTATAATTTCTTTGTATGTGAGGGGTGCCACTGAAGTGCCATGGGGACATTTCCAAACAGGCCATACTGAAAACATTCAAAAGGGACGAGCCATTTTGCAAATTCTGAGTTCTACATTCAAGTAGAAAGTAAGTCAATGAGGGGATTCATTTAGGGGGCGTTGGACTCCTAAACATTTACAAATTTTGTAGAACTTTGCAAATGAAGTCATCAAATTTGAGTTCTACATTCAAGTAGCAAGGACTGGAATTAATCTCACCATTCAATGGTCCCACCTAAATGAAGTCATAATGTCATTTCAGAGTTTTGGTAGAGTGAACTCATTTAATTTTTAAACTGCAGCTCCAATAACTTTAGTCTTGAATTTAGTGAACTTAAAAAAACTCTAAAAAGATCCGGTTTGTAAATGGCTTCATTTAGGTTCCCAAACCTGTTTTACAACTCGCCGGGTCAACTCGGACGAGTTGACCCGACTCGCCAGGATTTGGTGGCAGACTCGAGTATAAACTCGTTTTTACCGGTTTTTCCAAGTTACTCGGCGAGTCACCCGAGTGGACCCAACCCGATAGACTCGAGTGACTCAACCGAGTTAGCTTTTATATATATCTATTAACTAAATATAAGGCAGACTTTTTTCTCCCCTTCTCCTTTCGCCATGTAGGACTACAATCCTATCACACATGCCAAGTGTCAACTAGAATTTTTTTATTCTCCAAACTTTGGTTGTTGGAAGTGACACAACTCTTCCAGTTTCTCCAAGACTCTGGTTGTTGGAAGTGACACAACTCTTCCAGTCACACTGATCTTTCTTCTTTAATTCCCACACACGGCTCCTCCCATTCATCTTAACCATTTACTATATCTTCCCTACTAAATCTCCCTCTTATCTATACGTGTTTTCAAAAAATAGGCAACAGTTTCATTTCTATTCCTATGAAAGTTTATATAAAAACAATTTCCATTCTCTTATCCTTAAGAGTTTCAAAAATTTAGGAAATTGTACCCATCTTTTTACGCCCTGGACTAGAAATTCTCATTCACTCTTCATCTTTTGCAGGTTCGTTTATCTGAATCAAGGTTGTAGCTAGGTTGATCGAAGCAGGTTAGTTTCCTTTATTTTTAACATCTGAAATTTCATCTATCTTCATTAATGGTTCTTAGTTTCAGCTATAAATTCAGATCTGGAATCATTCAACTTATTTATTTTACTTTTTTAACATCTGAAATTTCATCTATCTTCATTAATGGTTCTTAGTTTTGCAATACTCGGTACAAACAACATTAGTAAAGTCAAGCTTTCTTAGGGTATGTAAGCTAATTGCAAGTGGATTTTTACCATGCCCCAAGCCTTGCTGTTCAAGGGTTTTAAGTCCAGGTCTGTTTAAATTCCACGATCAAACCTAACAAACTGAGTAATTAATCGCTATGTAAGTAGAAAATGATCGAACACACTAAAAAAAATTAGGGATGAGCATCTATTCCAACTTTCAACCCAAGCTGATCGGGGGAAAAACCAAAGGCAATCTAAACAAAAAGTTCTACCGAGATTTTAATCATAGTCCATGAAATCAAAATGTAAGATAAACGAATCCTATACGTTCAATCCTAGGGATGCCATGTGGCCACCCTCTTTATTCCCCACCGTTTGATCAAAATTTAAACAAACTTCTTCCGGTCACGTAACTCTCTCCCACTCACCCTGTCACGTAGCTCTCTCCCACTCACGTCTCTCTCTCTCTCTCCTTAACAAACCTCTCCCAGTCAAGTATCTCTCTCCATTCACGACTCTCTCTCGTTAATATACAGGTCTCTCTCTCTTTCCTTTCAATCGTATGTACGCACATTCTGCCTCACTCCTCTCCCACTAAAAAGTATTTTCCCCTCCAAATAAAAACCCTCTTACCTGCAGTTTTAAGTTCTCTCACTATCTTTTCCAACGAATCAGCATACATATTGGTAATCTATTCACATTCTCTAGAATATTTTAGAGAGATTTTAATCATTTCCTGCTACAAATACTCATTTATTCTTCATCTTTTGCAGAATTTATTTCTGAATTTATCTTAGTCAAGGCTGTAGGTAGTTCGAAGCAGGTTGGTTTCGTTTACTCTCGCCTATATTCATCAATGTTTCTTAGTTTCTAAAGATGAATCATTCAAGTTGCTCATTTTCTAAATTTTAGCAAGTTGATCAATGTTTCTAAGTTTCTAAATAATTGAAATTCAGATCTGGAATTAGTTTCTATCTTCATCAGTGTTTCTTAGTTTCTAAAGAATTAGTTTCTAAAAATTTGAAAATTAGATCTTGAATCACTCAAGTTGCTCAATTTCTAAATTTTAGCAAGTTTAGCTATTTATCTGGAATCATAGATCAAAACTTGAATCAAATTCGGGTTGCAACATTGCCTTTGATAAAAATAAAAAAAAACCTGAAAGGATTATGCATATAGCGCCTGGGATCTCGGTCATATTAATTTGGATTGGTTGAACTGTGAAGCTGATTGTAACAGTGAGTTTTAGAATTAAGAGTATGATATGGAGAGCAATAGTGACGACCAATTATTTAAAGTTTGGGTCTGACTGAATAACAATGTTTTAGTTCTGGTCCAAAGTTTGGGTCTGACTGAATAATAGTGTTCTGGTTCTGATCCAGCATGCCTTTCTCTGAATCTCATCAGATGGCAAAAGGGAAGCTTGATTCAATCCAACCAAAAATTAAAAAATAAAGAGGATAATGTGAAACATTTGCCTTCGATTAAACAAAATCTGCAAATCTTAGAAATATCCCTCTTAGATAATATCCTCTCCCCCATAGAGAAGACGGTGAACAGTGATGACGGGTTAGTATAAACAAACCATATCCATTTCTTAAAACCAAACCCGTTTTACTGTACCCATTAACAAATTAACCGTTCCCTTCATTTGTTAGTACGTTAATTTCTTTAACCCTAAGAGTTAGGGATTCTCAACCATAGTTAATAGAGTTAACCGGTTCCCTTAAATGGTGAGTCCAGCCTTCTTCCATATTTGATCAAATATTCAACAAGCTTTCCAATATTTTAGTACTCCCCAATTAATCATAAGTATAATAGTCGCTTTTGACATGGATCATGTTTTTTTAATTCTCAATTATTGCATCTAAGCTTTAACTTGTGTGATTGTTCACATGCTATCATGGTACTGAATACTAAGGGTTAGAGATTCTTAACCATGATTAATTAATGAAAGTTAAAGGTGACACGTGTTGACCTATGGGAACGATTGAACTCTCCTTTAATTCAGTCGCCTCAGGGCCCGCCTTTCTTTCTCGTCTTTGTCCTGTACTTTGAAATAATGTACAGATTTCATAATCTCCATAAAGCCCTGAATTTTTTGCTTGAGAATAAGAAAAAATCACAGAAGGAGAGAATGACACCAAATTGAATCTGTCTTGGTGGATAATAGGGTCCTGTAATGCCGACTCCGAGGAGATCGTCCATAATTTCGCCGGTGGCAGTGACAATGGCCGATGGGGTTCGGCGGTAGGCGGTGAACAAAGAAGGTGAACAAAGAAAATGGTTTCCTTGAAACCCTTTTCACATACCTTTGTTTCCTTCTCAACTCAAGCCTCTTTATTCTATCACGGTGATACAAAGGAATGCTATCCCTTATCCCTACTCTCATTCAACACATACTGACCTCCATTGAACTAAGAAAATGTTTCATTCAAACCCTTTTCACAAACCTTGGTTTCCTTCTCCCAACTCACCCTCTTTACTCTACGGTGATAACCGGATGAATCACAGCCAATTGCGTTTGAATTCAGGGACAGTTCAATCACTAACACAAATGGAGCCAAATCATCTCCAGTGATAACCGGATTTGGCAAATCCGATTATCACCCCTAGAGGTCACCACGTGTCTCCTTTGACACCCCTTAACCGTGGATAAGGTTCACCTACCCATTTTATTTTATTTTTGATTTAATTCTTTTTTTTTTTAATTAAAAAATTGTTTTTAATATTAAAAAAACCTCTAAAAACAGTTTTTTAATTTAAAAATAATAATTAATATTAAAAAAAAAGAAACAAAAAAATGGGTGGGTGAACCTTATCCACGGTTAAGGGGTGTCAAAGGAGACACGTGATGACTTCTAAGGGTGATAACCGGATTTGCCAAATCCGGTTATCACCGTAGAGGATTTGACTCCCACACAAATTAACAAATTTCCTCTTTAAAGCCAAATAACCGTGCTTAATATTCTCTAACCCTTATTTTTCAATAATCTAACCTTAGTTTTTTTAAAAAAATATTAAAAAAAACTAACCCTAAGAGTTAAAAAATCTTAACCAACATTAGATTTATTTTTAAGAAAAATTCTAGAACAAATAAATTTAAATTGTTGAATACTAAAGGTTAGAGATTCTTAACCATGATTAATTAATGGAAGTTAAAGGTGACACGTGTTGACCTATGGGAACAATTGAACTCTCCCTTAATTCAGTCGCCCCAGGGCCCGCTTCTAAGCTGACCCAATTGTCTCTGTGTCGTTTTTAACCCATGTTCAACCATGGTTAAGCTTAACTAAAATAAAAGCGTCCTGAGAAGCGAAGCTTGGAGTCTGCTTCTAGGCTGACCCATGTGTTCCCGTGTCCCTTTTAAACCCTTTTTAGCTATGGTTAAGCTTTAGAAAATTAAAATTAGTCATTTTGTTTTTTGCTTTTTCTAAAAATCATGGTTAGATTGCTTAACATACCTACATGAGTAATTTTTTTTTAAAAAAAATAATTTCACTTTATAATTTTTTGGATACTCTTGATGTATGACATTTGAATTTCAAGCTAGGTCAATACCAGGACATAGCATATTTATGTATGATTTTTTTTAATCATATTTTTTTTCATATTCATATATGTGTCATTATTTTATATTTATCTTTTGGCAGCTATATATTTTACTCTTACTCTTTGATATTTGGGTTTTATGATTGTTCAAAACTGTCACGAAACATGTTCATTGTTTCAAATTTTCCACTTGGTTGCCTTACTCCTGATCTATAATATTTTAGTTTTGTGTATCTTAACTTTATAATTTTTTGGATACTCTTGATTAATGACATTTGAACCCAAATCATCTCCGGTGATAACTGGATTTGCGACGTGTCTCCTTTGACACCCCTTAACTTAACCATGGGTAAGGTTCACTCACCCTTTTTTTTTTAGTATTAATTATTTTTTAAATTAAAAAACTGTTTTTAATATTAAAAAACCTCTAAAAATAGTTTTTTTATTTAAAAATAATAATTTACTATTAAAAAAAAAAAAACAAAAAATGGGTGGTGAACCTTACCCACGGTTAAGGGGTGTCAAAGGAGACACGTGGTGACCTCTAGGGGTGAGAACCAGATTTGCCAAATCCGGTTATCACCGTAGAGGATTTGACTCACACACAAATTAACAAATTTCCTCTTTAAAGCCAAATAACTGTGCTTAATATTCTCTAACATTTATTTTTCAATAATCTAACCTTAGCTTTTTAAGAAAATTATTTTCAAAAACTAACCCTAAGAGTTAAAAAATCTTAACCAGCATTAGAATTCTTTTTTAAAAAAATTCTAGATAAAATAAATTTAAATTGTTGAATACTAAAGGTTAGAGATTCTTAACCATGATTAATTAATGGAAGTTAAAAGTGGTTGACCTATGGGAATGATTAAACTCTCCCTTAATTCAATCGCCCCAGGGCCCGCTTTTAAGCTGACCCAATTGTCCCTATGTCGTTTTTAACCCATGTTCAACCATGGTTAAGCTTAACTAAAATAAAAGCGTCTTGAGAAGCGAAGCTTGGGGTCTACTTCTAAGCTGACCCATGTGTTCCTGTGTCCCTTTTAAACTTTTTTTAGTTATGGTTAAGCTTTAGAAAATTAAAATTAGTCATTTTGTTTTTTGCTTTTTCTAAAAATCATAGTTAGATTGCTTAACCATACCTATATGAGTAATTTTTTTTTACAAAAAAAATTCTCACTTTATAATTTTTTTCATACTCTTGATTTATGACATTTAAATTTCAAGCTTGGACATAGCATATTTATATATGATTTTTTTTTTTCATATTCATGTTTATGTTTATGTCCTTTTTTTATAGTTCTCTTTTAGTCATTGAAGAAAAATTTACGACACTCTTGTCATGTTATTGCGACTATATTGGATAAATACATTTACTTTAATCATATATTCTTCGTACCTGTTTTGCAATTTAAGACTTATCCTCATATTGTTCTTGTGTTATAGTTCTCATTCTTAAAAAAAGTTACTACTTTTAAGATACACCGTCTTATCGTTATTGTGTATCTCAATAGTTACACATTGTTATATTGGTGTATCGCATCTTACTAACTTTTTTACTTATTGTTTATGCAGACCTAATCCCCTTGAGTTAACATTGGATTATTGGCCCGCATCTCGATCATTCCAGGTTTCACATTATTTTCATCAACAATTATTGATCACATCTATATTACATTTACATTTTTTTACATCTACAAATTTATTAATTATTATAAATATTATGTTATTTGTTATTGTGCTATTTCTTTATCGCCTATTCTCAATTCCTACTTTTCATATAAATATGGTATTCCATAACTGCTTCGCATTTTAAGTTTAGAATGGATAACATCAATTTTCTACTAAGATATGTTATCTTTACGCATTTAATTGACAATAACTAAAGTTATTGTACATATAGATGTTTTGTAACTGTTGTACATTTTTTTTTAATTCTAGAATGGACAGTGAATCATTTTTACTAAGGAAGGATATCATTGAATCACAGCGACAAGCAAGGTTTAGGCGATTTTTAGCTTTACGATCAAAACGAGGGAAAAAGTTAGTGGGGTACAGTGATGATTGCATATCACGCAATTCATGTCAGTTTATTGGGCTAATGAATCCTAAAAAGGATGCACAAAGGCATGCACGTTATATTAGAAGGCTCAAATTACAATCAAAACGGAATACTGGTATTTATTAAGCTTCTTTAACTCAATAACTCAGCTTATTAAATTTAAATTACAATATTTACTAATGCAACACTAACATTATGTTTTTTTAGATAAACAACGATCTCTGAACCAAATGGCCCAAAAGTTTACATGTAGATGGGAGTTTGGAATTAGAGAGAATGAATGTCAGTATTGTTCTGCATTGATGTGGATTGAAGAGAAGTGTTCTAAGAGTTCGGCAAATTGCCCAAAGTTTATGCTCTGCTGTCAATCAGACAAAATTCAATTACCGCATCTTCTCTCAGCATCAGGATATTTGCAAACTCTTCTACAAAATAGAGAATTTAAAGAATATATAAGAGGATATAACTCAATGTTGTCATTTACATCAATGGGTGGAAAGGTTGATCACAGTGTCATAGATGGTCGCGGTCCATATACATTTAGAATCAATTGTGAGAATTATCATAGAATCGGCGCTTTACTTCCTTCATCTGGACATAATCCGAAATTTGCTCAGCTTTATGTATATGATACAGAACATGAAATTCGTAATCGAATAAATGCTGTCGTAGACACTAATAATACATCACAATATGATGTATCTATAGTAAGTGGCTTACAAAGAATGCTAGATGATATCAATCCATATGTGCAAGTATTCCGCATGGCAAGAGATATATTGGCTAAGGATGAAACACTGAATTTTCATATACGGATTATAGAGAGAAGGGATGAGCGACAATACAACAAACCGACATCAAGTGAAGTTGCTGCTTTTATAATTGGTGATGGGACTGAAGATGCTGAATATCGTGATATAATTGTATGTACAACAGAAGGTTACTTAAAAAGGATCAACGAGATGCATCCATCTTATATGCCTTTACAATACCCTCTATTATTTCCATATGGAGAAGATGGATGACGCAGAAATATTTCATTAACAGTCAGCTCTTCTATTACTCGAAAAACTGTTTCAATACGAGAATTCTATGTTTTTCGATTACAGTTTCAATCAACGGAGGGAACAACATTGTTACAAGGAGGCCGTTTGTTTCAACAATTTGTTGTGGATTGTTATGCGGCCATTGAACAACAACGATTAAATTGGGTGAGACTTAATCAGGATAAATTGCGTTCAGATCTTTACAAAGGTTTAGAAGACGAGGTAACTGCTGGCGATGTCAATGCATCAGCAGTTGGTAGGAGGTTCATATTACCATCATCATTTAATGGGGGACCACGTAATATGGTTCAACATTATCAAGATGCTATGGCAATTTGCAGATGGAGAATCCCTCCAGATCTCTTTATTACGTTTACATGTAACCCAAAGATCCCTGCAATTCAACAAGAACTAGCACGTTTCAATGGCCAACACCCTGAGGATCGACCAGATATAGTGGCAAGGGTATTCAGGATTATGATGAAAGAGCTGATGTTTGATTTGAAAAAAATCAACATTTTTGGTCAAATTATTGCTGGTACGTTTTTAATTTTCTTAACATCTAAATTTCTTACACAAATTATTATATTAAATACAAGTTATATTTTTTTTAAAATGTCCAGATGTTGATGTCATTGAATTTTCTTTAAAATCTAAATTTTTTATATAAATATTTAGATTACATACAATTTATAATCATTTTATTCAATATGCAGATGTCCATGTAATAGAATTCCAAAAAAGAGGTCTACCTCATGCACACATCCTTCTTACTCTACGAAAAGAAGATAAATTAAATTCGCCAGAAGAAGTTGATGCAATCATTAGTGCTGAGTTTCCAAATAAGAACATAGACCCTCTTAGATATGAGACTGTTGTCAGGTGTATGATTCATGGTCCATGTGGATCAGCAAATCCGCGATCTCTATGCATGATAGATGGAAAGTGCTCAAAGAAATATCCGAAGAAATTTTGCAACCAAACAACAATTGATGAAAATGGATTCGTAGTTTATCAGCGTCGCAATGATGGAAACATTATCAATATAAATGGATTTGATGTTGATAATAGATGGGTGATACCCCACAATCGGGATCTCATTAGAAAATATGATGCACATATAAATGTGGAGCGTTGTGCCCAAACTAAGATTATAAAGTACTTATATAAGTACATACACAAATGTGTAGACCGAGCAACAATTGTGATTGAAGATAACAGTTTGACTCAAAACGAAAATGGAAAACAACAGTATAAGCAAGTGGATGAAGTCAAACAATATTTCGATTGTCGTTATGTATCAGCGATAGAATCCTGCTGGCGAATTTTTGATTTTGAGCTTCAACAACAACATCCTCCTGTTGAAAGACTACAATACCACTTACCTGATGAGCAATTTATTATTTTTCAAAGAATCTGATCACATTGACTCGGTTATGACACGACCAGGAATTAGAGACACAATGTTGACACAATGGTTTGAATCAAACAAAATGAATGAAGATGCAAGGTTATTGACATATGTCCAATTTCCAACAAGTTGGGTTTGGAATAGAGAGTTTAAGGCATGGACAAGACGAAAACAACAAACTTCTATTGGGAGATTATATTTTGCACATCCAAATTCAGGCGAGCGTTATTATCTACGGATGCTACTTCATATTATTCGTGGTGCAACAAACTTTGAGGATCTAAGGACCGTTGATTGTATCATATATCCAACATTCAAGGCTGCTTGCTCTGCTCTTGGATTATTGGAGGACGATACCGAATGGCATGAGTCATTAAATGAGGCTTCTCTTTGGGCAACTGGAAGGCAACTACGAGATATGTTCTGTTCTATGTTAATGTTTTCAGAATTGACAAATCCAAATGAACTTTGGGAAAGACATTGGATGGATCTGACTGATGACATACAATATATATCACGAAAATATACTGGTGAACCTGCTCTATGTTTAGATACAGTTGTTTTAAAGGATATGGGTTTGAACGAAATTGAGTTAATATTGAATAGAAATGGAAGATCCCTCAAAGAGTTCGCAGGAATGCCAATGCCTAGCTTGGAAACTTCTACTCTGCTTTTGAATCGTCTCATTAGAGAAGAAATGTCATTCGATGTTGACCTCGAAAAACATAATTTTGAGATTCTGCATTCAGGTTTGAACGAGGAGCAACATTTTGTTTTCGAACAGGTGGTTGAATCATATATTAACAAGAAATGTGGAGTTTTCTTTGTTTATGGCAGTGGGGGCACTGGAAAAACTTATTTGTGGAAAACTTTAATTGCATATATTCGGGCCAATAAAAAAATTGTACTATCTGTTGCTTCATCGGGTATTGCTGCATTACTTTTACCAGGGGGTCGTACTGCACATTCACACTTTAAGATCCCTCTAAATTTAGATGAAACATCATGTTGTTCAATAACTCAGCGAACAGATCTTGCAAAGCTAATACAAGAAGCGGATTTGTTATTATGGGATGAGGCACCAATGACTAATAGACATGCGTTTGAGGCTGTCAATAGAACATTTCAAGATTTGATGCGCCCACTAGACTATAATGCAGCAAATAAAGCATTCGGAGGAAAAACAGTTGTACTTGGTAGTGATTTTCGTCAAATTTTACCTGTGGTTAGAAAGGGGACAAGCGAGAGCATAGTAGCATCGTCATTACAAAGATCAAATATTTTGGCTCAATGTCGTGTCCTAGAATTGCATACTAATATGCGAGTGATGTCTACAATTATTACAGAGGAACAACGTCTTGAAACAAGAAAATTTGCACAATGGATACTTGATGTTGGTGATGGAAGAGTTCCTACAACATCGGTTTCTGGCTCAGGAGAATCAAATTGGATTGAAATTCCAAATGAATTCCTTATTGACAATACTAATGATGGATTAAATCACCTATTTGAGAGTATCTTTCCTGATCTTCGTAGTAGGTATTTAGATTGGTCGTACCTACAAGAACGTAGCATTCTTGCGCCTAAAAATATTAATGTTGATGAAATAAATTCGATATTGTTGTCAATGCTACCAGGTGATGTGCAAAGTTTTCTAAGTGCTGATACATTAGGCCCAACCGATGACAACAGTGAACAAGACATGTATCCGCCTGAATTGTTGCACTCATTGATATTTTTTGGGCTACCAAAACATTGTTTGGATCTTAAAGTCGGTGCGCCAGTAATGCTTTTACGTAATTTGAATCAATGTGCGGGCCTTTGCAATGGTACGCGATTGATTATTGAAAAGTTGGGAAGATGTGTAATTGAAGCAAAAGTAATCACAGGGAGTAATGCAGGTGATATTGTTTTGATTCCAAGGATTGTGTTATCACCTTCAGATACAGAATGACCATTCACCTTGAAGAGGAGACAATTTCCTTTAAAGCTGACTTTTACAATGACAATAAACAAAAGTCAAGGTCAGACATTGAGACATATTGACATATATTTATTTAATCCTGTGTTTTCTCATGGACAATTGTACGTTGCTATTTCTCGAGCATCTACTCCAAATGGATTAAAAAATTTTATAGTCAATAAAGAAGAGCAACCGTCAAATAGAATAAAGAATGTAGTATTTAAAGAAGTATTCAACGGCATTTCCCATAATTAAACACAAAACAGGTATTTTTTTCATTTTATATCTATTATACATATTTTTGACATGTCTACAAAAATATTTTTTTATATATATTTCAAATATTTTCCTTGTGATAATACTAATTACATATTAAAGTTCCTTATTGAGTATAATATTTTTTATTTAAAACAGACTTTTATATTTATCACATCTATAAGAACGTGTTATTCTAGAACTTAATATTAATTATATGAATTACATAAATTCTATAATGTTTCCATTTATCATACAAATAGATATGATTCAATTAAATTATAACAACTTTAATGTTTGTATCTAATTTGAAAAAAAAATTTGTTCCTTGCAACTATTTAGTTTGAAATAAATTTTATATTTGTTGAATCATGTGTTTACATAATAACTTCATTTCTCATAACAATCAATCTACTATCTATTCAAATTATATATGTTCATGTTTCAATTTTTGTCTAATAATAATTTAGTTGTAGTAAATATATACAAACTCAAATGTTGTATACTTGAAAAATATTAGTCTGTAAACGGAATATTTAATAATATTATTTTATCTAAACATTTATGCATATATTATTAACATAATAATGTTTAATATAAATGCAATATTCGATTTATCTCATTAACAAGTCCTATTATAACATTTTCATTTTTTTGTATTAGGATAGATTATGAAACTTTTGATCGCATTCATCCTTATAAGAGCAGTTGGACCGTAAAAGTAAGAGTTGGTCGAGTTTTTGATGTTTACGAATACAATAATGCAAAAGGATGTGGAAAACTTCTAAAACTCATTCTGATTGATGAAAAGGTACATTACAATTGTTTTTAAATTTTACTTACATGTAGCGAAAAATTCTAATATAGATGATTGAATGTTATTTGATTCTAGGGGGATGAAATACAAACTACTTTGTTCAACAGTGACGTTGATAAGTTTGCATCCATTTTAGAGAAAGAGAGTGTATACTTCATTAAAAACGTAAAAAAATTGTTAATGCACTGGCCAAATTTCAAGTGGTATCTCATAAATACCAATTGAACTTTACAACTGAAACAAGTATTCAGAAAATTGAAGACAATTGTTCTGAGATATCGGTCCGAAAGTATCATTTCAAAGAATTCAAATTGTTGCGAGGTTTGCTTAATAGTGAAGAACCAAAATAGGTACTTTCACTTAACTCAAATTGGTTTCAAATCATGCATAGAGTAATTTATTTTCTAACTAATTTGATTAAATTATATCTTTTAAAATTGTGATATTGAAATTTTTTTTTTGTAGATATTATTGAAGTTATTGTTACTGTAAATCCTTCTATTAAAGTCCACAAGAAAAACGGAAACAATACTTTCAAAAGGGACATCGTAGTTGTTGACACTACGTAAGTATATTTCAGTTTATTCATATAATTAAAATGATGATAATATTTTTTAAAACTGTAAATAAATTCTTACTTCATTAGGTTAACTTCAATTATCTTGACCCTTTGGGGTCCGCTTACTTCAAAGTATGATGATCAATTACTACATGCAATGGACAAACATGTTATATTGGTTGCAATAGCTTTGTCGGTTCGGGAATATCAATGTACAAAAAATAAAAATAAATTACATTTATTATTGTGTTTCATACATTGACTTATTCTAATCTTGCTATCTAAATTAACAGGTGATATGTATCTTTCTTCGACAATATCAACAATACTGAAATTTGAACCATCCATACTAGAAGTCAAGCGCATTTTGGAGTAGTTTGTATTCATTTCAATTGTGTTTATTTATATACTAATCTCAACATTATTTGATTACCTTATATATTATCTTTAGGCTACATGTTGAAGGTGGTATAATTTTATTAAATTCATCACGTAATGTTGCATACGATTCTGGTTCAAAATTTCCGGCAATCGAAGATAAAGTGCATATTAATGATCTAATTACGGCATCGTCTACATGTCCATCACAAGTATTGTAGTTGAATTATAGATTCATTCTCATTAGTTTTTTGTTCAATGAAAATTTATTTTAAACGTGTTTGTAATACAGATCACTTTTTATACCATCAAAGGAACGATTATTCGCGTTGACACAACAAAACCTTATTGGTATAAAACATGCATATTGTGCAAGAAAAAGATACACGTGAATGGAGAATTTACATCATGTAACTATTGTAATATACCCAACTCAAGCGTTATCTTCAGGTATACATTCTTAATTTGATTAGTTTAATTCTAAATAAACATATTACTATTGCTTTCGAAAAATGTATCAGATTTTGTGTCAAAGTTGATGTCCAAGATTTTTCAAATCAAGCATCGTTCGTTTTGTTTAACAAAGAAGCAGCATATCTTCTTGATTGTACATCGTTGGATTTTCAAGACCTGAACCTATTGGTAAACTTTCTACTATATTTCACTTTATAAAATTATTTTAGATGATATTTATTGACGAGACATTTATTTATTCAGGAAAGTGAAAACAATGATTTATATATAAAGTTAATGAGATTTATGATGAAAGAATATTGGTTCCAAATCCGATTGACTCCAGAAAATCATCGATTCATCACGATGCAAGACTTCACGGTATCAAACATTAAAGAATGTAACCTCACTGAGTCTGATATGAAACTTCATCAAAAGGTAATTTTTATTAATCCATCTTTATTTCATATATAACTATTATCTACTCATACATAATTTTTTTCCTTATTATGAAATAATTTCATTTTGTATTCTGATTTTATTTACGTATGTGTCAACAACGTAAAAGAAAAAATTTGGATGATGAAGGAACAAGTAAATATAATGCACCTTTGATTCTTTCAAGGTAATAAATTATATGAATCTATGTCTATATATCCGTTAGCTTATATTAAAATATATAATATTTTTTTATTTATAAAGATATTACTTAATAGTCACTCACATAAATTATTTTTTTCCTTTGTGCAGTAATAACAATGTCATTGAATCGCCATCAAAAGAGCATGAATATTGACCGTTCATTTCAAAATGTTACAAGATTGGAGAACATCTTTAGTCAAAAAAAAAAATGATAGATAGACTTTTATTATGTTAGCCTCTTATTTATTTTTTAAAGGACTTAGTTCCATATGAACAAACAAATATAATTCTGTTTCATTTGAATTTTTTTATTCATAATAATGTTTATGATGTTCTTAATAAAATATTTGTTTTATCATTGGTATGGATTAATCTTTGGATATCTTATGTTTCATATATGTTCTCAACATGAGATCCTTATAAATTTAATGTGTCAAAGTGTTAGTAAAATTATGTTAATGCTATCAATGCTTTTTTAATTAACTTTTTTTGATACACAAAACAGGTCTTCCTATTAATCACAAGTGTCATAAGTTGGGTAAGTGCAATCTCATATTTACATCAATGATGTCATTGAGTATTTTTTTGATTATGATAATACGTAAATTATGTTTTTTACACTATATACCTATTGTGGAACAAAGCATGTTGTAATACTTTTATTTATAAAATATTAAGTATTTATTAATAAATATTATCTCTTTTATCATATTCATTCTCAAGAGTCTGATCTTATCCCATGCATCGCACGGGGTGTTCTCTAGGATATATATAAAAGAAGTTATAAAAGCCCGTAAGATTTTGTGGGATTCTCTCGGCTCTCACCCCTCACCTCTCCGGCGATTCTCTTACACGGCGACGTCTCTCCGGTGAGTCTCTCTTCCCTCTCCTCTCTCCTCTCTCTCTCTCTCTCTCTCTCTCTATCGGGTAATGATCTCTTCTCTCTACCCTATTGCGTCAACATGCAGCTGCCCTAGTTATCTCTTGTAAGCTAAGCCTAACCCTAGTTCTAGATCACTTCATCTCCTTCTGTAATTTTATCTTCTTTTTTTTTTCCATTTTTTTGTGAGGGGTTTTGATATGAAACGAGGGTTTTTTTTTTTGTGTTTCATGTATGGGAGCTGCTTATGGAGCCGTAAAAATCGGTGTTGGTGTGGCTTCCATAAGTGTTACGAGGCCAGAGCTGGTGATGAAATCGATTGTTCCCTTCGTTACGGCTAGCGTTTTAGGTTTTATTAATTGATTGTCGTTGTTGTTATCATCAGTACTGGAATCATTGATTGTCTCTATCCTCCTCTTTCTTTCTTTTTTTGATCGGTTCTATCTTCCTCTTTTTTTGCAGACTGAGGAATTGATTACTGAGTTGGGGTGGTTCTTCCGTTTCAGAAGCTCTCCCCTTTGCCAAGTATTCTGCCCTGCATCTTTTTTAATAGCATGTAGAGACCTGCAATTAGAATAAAATCATAAATAATTAGGTATGATTCTCTTTAAATGATGAATTAAAATTACAATAATATAAGATTTTGTGAATGATGGATGGTTGTCTTATTTATGGTTGATAATTGATGAATTGTATTTGTATGTTTAATATTATAATTCAATAATTTATTAATTATTTTAAATTTTGAATTCATCAATATAGAATTATAACTATTATGTATAATTATTCATTATTGAATTATATATTCATTTTAGGCATATTTTATCAGTAATTTTGAATTTATATTCTATATATAATATTAGAAAAATATTATATTT
Organism: Tetracentron sinense; assembly: GCA_015143295.1. NCBI lineage: Eukaryota > Viridiplantae > Streptophyta > Magnoliopsida > Trochodendrales > Trochodendraceae > Tetracentron > Tetracentron sinense. The sequence goes on from CM026574.1 coordinate 26,694,130, forward strand.
GTTCGAGTTTTAGGTGTCATTACTCGGACGAGTTTTGTCCGAGTTTTCGAGTCGACTCTACTCGGTAAGGTTTCGAGTCGAGTCGAGTTTTCGGGTTTTAAAACACCCAAACGACTCTTTACAGTTCATGTAAAGAAGAATTGTGTTAAATGTTAATCATTGACTTGAACCATACCTTTCTATGTGCGTTGGTCTTAATTTTTGTTCTAAACATTCCTGAAACAACAGCTGGTATATCCTGCAAATTTCATCCATTCCTCTTAAGCTTAATTTTGATCAGTACTCTTTGGGTTATTTGGGGCGGCGGGTGCAGGAAAGGTTATCAGCATACCAACAAAGTTCTCTGAGAAGATTACTAATTATGAAAATTATAAACAAATATAATTTCAATTTATTTTGCATTTTTTGGATTTTGCCCCTTTTTCAAAAAAATTCCTAGACGAATAATTCTCGAACTCCTACTTGGTAACTATAATTATCAGAGATAGTGAGGGCAGTTATATATTCTTTTAGCTAATTGGGCCTGTTGGTGTGGTGAGCTGAAATCATGTGAGATCCTTCCTATAAGGCAGAGTCTTATTTGCTTCAGCTCTGTTGATCTCCCTTTTCTAATCATCAAAAGAGACTTGAGAATGCTATTATATGGGCGGTTTGGGTGATCATGGTATGTAGAGGTTCTCCATGCCATTAGAGAGATTCGGGATTTCGTTTTCCAAAAGAACATGTTCTCTTATATTCCTAGAATGACGAATGATGAAGCAAACTCCTTGGCAAAAGAAGGGGCTCTTAGGGACAATCTTTTTTTGCGAGTTTTTCCCTTTGTATTGTTCTTAGAGTTATGTCACTTGTTTTCTTGTTTATTTGTCTGCTACTTGGGCCTTTTTCTGTATCTCATATGTCTTTTGTATGTGCTGATGCTTTTAATACTATAAAGATCTCTGGTATCGATTGAATAAAAAAAAAGATGTTATATTCAAAAGTCAAATAGAACATATATTCAGTTTTTAACAAATAACTATATTGACTAATCTATTGCAAGATTACTTTGTCAAGTACTAAACAAGCAATGCTTCTATAGTTATCAATCTATAGATAAATTCATTTTATTATAGAAAGTATCATGTCCCACGATTCATCACACAATGTAACTAAGACATGTTCTTCTCTTGTTAATATATTCATCTTTATCTATTCAAGGAAAAAAGGATTGAAAATTGTTTGCCCAAGTCAAATTTCAATACTTCACTATAAGTCTATAAGACTAAGTTCTGGTTTTCGTCAAGTGCTTGTTTTTCAGATGACATTGGATTCATAAGTCCTGTATGATGATTTTTTTTTTAATCTCTCGTTGTCTTGTGCTCTATATGCCCTTACTTCAACTGCAGTGAAGAGGGGAGGACTCTCAACAGGTGATGTGGCCGTGCAGTACAAATACGAGAACACTCTCATTGATATCAAAGTTCATACAAAGTCAAATGTTGGTTGCTTTCGTCTCCTCCTTTTTCTTCTTCTCTCTTTTACCTCTTATAAATTTTGACCTGCAGATTCTTTTGTTTCTAGTAAGTATCTCCTCTTTCATCCCTGTTTTAGCAGATCTTGACTACCCTCACTGTCATAGAGATTCTGCCATCCACGAAGACAATTGCATCACTATTGGAGACTTGATCTCATGGCCTCCCTCATGAATGGGGCATACCATACCATTGGAGCAGGCGTTAGGTGTAGGGGATCACCTTGTGTCAATCCGCTAGTGGTCGGATGAAGCCATGAGGGAACCCATATCCTGCTCGAGTTTTGTAGAATGGACTCCATCTGTCCTAGGCTCTCTATTAAGTGCATGCACGAAGCGGCGTTCTCTCAACATTGGCCGTTCAATCCATGCCAACATTTTGAAAGGAGAAGGTTGGTGTTGTCGGGATTTGTACGTGCAGAATCACCTATTGAATTTCTATGCAAAATGCAAGAAAATGGATTTGGCCCGCCAGGTCTTCAACCATATGCCGCGGAGGAACACTGTATCTTGGACGGCACTCATATCAGGCTACGATCAGTGCGGGAAATGCAAAAAAGCTCTTGAGCTTTTCTCACTCATGGTGTCTCAAGACCTGGCTTCTCCTCCTAACCAATTCACATATGCCAGCGCTCTCAGCGCTTGCACCAAACAAGAATGTCTCCCACAAGGCATGCAGGTTTGTCACCAGATCAACCTGCCCATCTTGTCATATAGCTCGATGAGTTAGTTCAAGATACCACCTTCTTAGGTTCTGCTTATTTGGATTTCATTGTACTTTTGTGATCGTGCTGATATTGGTATTATTCTACTAGCAGCTGCACTCCCATGCACTTCGGAGAGGCTTCCTTACTCACGTTTTGGTACCCAATGTTCTCATCTCTTCATACATGGCCTGCAGCCGGGTTGCCGAAGCTGAGCTGGTGTTCAGTGAAATTTTTGAACCTGATCAAGTTTCATGGAATTCGCTTATCTCAGGTCTAGCACAGAACGGCTTCTCGCAAACTGCACTCAAAAGGTTCCAGAGAATGATACTGTCAGAAGTTAGAATAACTTGTTTTGCTCTTTCAGCCGCCATCACGGCCTGTTTAGAGGATGAGTTAGATGGGAAGAGACATCATGGACTAGCAGTTAAAACAGGATTGGATTTGAATTGTTTCACGGGCTGTGCAATGGTAACAATGTATTCCAGATTCAAGAACATGGATGATGCATTCAAGGTTTTCACTGAATTGGATTCAGAAGATGTTGCCGTTTGGAATTCCTTGATTGAAGGGTATGGCGGAAGCAATCAGGGAGAAAGGGGTCTGCAAATTTTGGGTGCTTTCATGGAATTCAGATTGGAACCAGACGAGATCACCATGACTGCAATTCTAGGGATATGCACCAATCTAGTTATGCTAGACTATGGAAAGCAGGTTCATTCTTTAAGCGTGAAAAATGGCCTGAATAGCAGAATTCAGGTAGAGAACTCTATGATTGATATGTATTCAAAGTGCGGAAGTTTGGAAGATGGGCTTAAGGTCTTTCGCTTCATGAAAAAGAGAAGCCTTATTTCATGGACGGCAATGATGGGAGGACTAGCCCACCATGGAAGGACAAATGAGGTTATCCAACTGTTCGAAGAGATGAAGCGAGAAGGGTTGAAGCCTAATAAGGTCACATACACCTGTGTATTATCTGCATGCAACCATGGGGGGCTATTAGATCTTGGGCAGGGTGTGTATGACTCAATGGAGATGGAACCTGAGACAGAGCATTTAATTTGCATGGTGCATATTTTGGCTGGAGCAAGGAGGTTTGAGGAAGCAGAGGAGTTCATTGAAAAATCTGGATCAAAGTTCAGAGAGCTATTGTGGCAAGCCTTTCTAGTGACCTGTAAGAACTCGGGAGAGTGCGAGAGAGGAGTGAAGGTTGCAGAGAAGATCATGGAGAAAGGTTTGCGGGCTGAGCCACTAACTTTGGTGCTCTTGTCAAATGTTTTTGCAGCCGCAGGGAGGTGGGAGGAAGTGGGAAAGCTGAGGGAAGATATGAGGGAGAGGGGGATGAAGAAGGAACCAGGGTGCAGCTGGATTGAAGTCGATAATGTGGTTCAGGTCTACGGGATGGAGAAGTCAATAATTTAGGGTGGCATTTCGACCTGATAGCACAGATTTAATCACTTTTGGGATATGAGAATTCCTAGGTGGGACACATTGAGTTAGAGATCGGTAACTTGTATCCTACAACATAAAAAAAGTAAACAGAAATTCTTCAGTAGGACCGTATGGCTTCAACAAATTGGAACCCACATGAAGAGGAGAAAAAAATCAGCAGACTTGTGGTCTATCTGAAAAATGAAGGGGTCTCCACTGAGAAAATACTGTATCAGGCATTGAGCTTGCAAGAACTTGGACACCACAACCAACTGCTTGCTACAGTGCCAAGAGTGCTTCAACCTTTGCAATCTGGTCACCAAGACAATTGCATCACTACTGTATCATGCTTCCGCTTCTCCATGCGAAAACTGCTTGGCTGATACTGGTTTCGTTCCCATGCCATCAATGAGTCTATCTGTTCCCCTAGAGCAGCTCCCACCACCAAACCTCTCTCTTGAAGAAAAGCCAGCCCTCTGTTCTTCTCCTGTGTGAGGCAGTGTCTGTTCTCCTGGTCTATCAGATCTCTCCAAATCTCGGGGGCAAACAACTTCCCCATCAAGATGGCTTGGCCTAGCAGACTCCATTACTGCTATGCCTGCATTTCCAGGGTCCACACGGCCATCTTCTTCTCCCTAAATGCAGGTCCTTTCCTTGCAGGCAATGTGCATTCTAAGAGTCGAATTACCGATCAGCATCTCCAGTTGAAGGTTGTTTTTAATATGTATACACTGTGGATGTGAAAGATTATAACATAATCCCACTGGTTTCCTGAGAAAGTAAAAGCACATGTGCACAATATAATCCACCGAAAAAATAAACATATTTGTTCCGTACGCTGCCTTGTTTTTGTAGATTCGTTTAGTTAATTCATACTGCAGGAATAAAATTAATTTATCTTTCCTTTTGAGGAGTTATTAGATAAGAAAGTTAGATCATGAAAATTCATTATAGCACTGTCCACCATATTAACTTGTAAAATTCCAACCTGGGGCATGAATAAATGGCTAGCTTCCAGGTTTTTCTACCATGATATACCCTACAAGCTGACAACTCAAAGTTAGTACACGAGTCGCACCATATTTATCCAATGAGAGCCATTGGTTGCTCTCCAACAGATTGTTAAGCATCCCAGATTAAATCATGACCTAAAATGATGTACATACAGATTATTCCTGCAATATATAACCCTAAATCAATAAATGAAAGAGCTCAAAAATAAATAAAAAATAGTTTGAATCATATGTTCGATCTGTTTTATCAAGAAGGTACTGTTGAGTCTGTATAGCCATATTCCAAATTGTTGATGTTTATATAAGTTGATCATAGAAGAAAATTGATGATTCATGCCAATTAAGTTTCATTCCTATTAATTTGGAAGTTCTTCTACAATTCCAGAGCTAAAGATCTAAGTTCTCGAGTCAATCGAAAATATTTGAAGCATCCTCAATATTAGGTATTATTCCTCTAATGATCATAGTACCAAGTATCCATACTTTTGTCTTCCACCTTTTTTCGGCATCGGATTGTCAGAATGCCAGAAACTGGTCTCGGGCATCCTCACATCATCCGACATGTGGCAATAAAAAGGGGGAGAGATATCAAGTGGGGAGAAGTCAAAAGCATGAGGAGAAAAGGCTTCGGATTATCTTTGGCGGACGCCTGAGGTGAGTGCTCGGGCATCCACACACCATCCTACATGTGGGATAAAAAGTGGGAGAGATATCATGTGGGGAAAAGTCAAAAACATGAGGAGAAAATGAAATGACTTCTCCCCTTTTTATTGCCACATGTCGGATGGTTTGTTTATCTCGGGTGTCCGCCAGAGCTAATCTGATTGCTAGGAGAAAATGAAATGACTTTTTTCCTTTTTTATAGTCACATGTCGGATGATGTGCGGATACCCGAGACCATTTTTCTGGCATACGCAAGAGACAATCCGATGCCCCCTTTTTTTCCTCCCTACAGTAGTAAAATGCATCACCATTCACCCGCCTTTAAAGGATAGTAAAGGGAAATTGGGTTTAAAGTAGGGACGAATTAATAAATTAACCAATATTTTGGTAAATTTAGAAACTTCTTCAATTTTCGTAGCAACCAGAGAAATTTCGTAAAAACCCCTCATTTTCTGACCTCTGGGGTTTTCAACTTTCAACACCTCTCTCTCTCTTTCTCTGTGCACAAACATGAGCAAGGGACCGGGACTCTTCTCCGACATTGGGAAGAAAGCGAAAGGTAATAAGTATACCTGCAAATGGTCTATCTTCTCTCTCGATCGAAATCTCTGTTGAAATTTTCGTTTCTTTCTGTTATTTTTTATTTACAAGTTTGTGTTCTCGCTTGGTTTGCAGATCTTCTCACAAAGGACTACAGCTGCGATCAGAAATTCACCATATCGACTCACAGTGATGCAGGAGTGGTATGAATAGATCATCTTCTGATCTGTTTTTGTTTCTTATTCCTAACATTTCTGATCAGTATAAGTCGTTATTTAGGGTTTGATTGATTGATTATTATTCCTGCACATGTTTTCTTTGTGTTGGACTTGGACTCAACTGGTTGTGTTAAATGTATGATAATCTCATCAAATTCTCGAACTGATGTATTTTTTTCTAATTGGATTTTTTAGCTTGATATTCTTTTAGTATTGGTGTTTCCTTAATTGATTATTTTCTCTCGCATTTTTCAGCGCTATAGTTCCTCTGCTGATAAGAATGTATAGTAGATTAGGCATAGAATTCTTCTACAGACAAGAATACAAAGTCGATTTGGTAGGTAAGATACCTAGAATTCATGAAAGAATACAAATTGTATGTATGTAGAGGGTGCTGAGAGATTCTTCAATACAACAATCATCTTCATGAATCACATTGATTATGTGTTTTTATTTCTCTACTTGGCGGACTGTGCCACACTGTCTTTGCAAAACCCACACGATTACTTAGATTGCACGTTTTGAGTCTAATTTTCAGGAGAGAGATGATTCTGTTTCTCTAGTTGGCAGACTATGCCTCTTAACAAACCCAAATATAGTTCTTATTTATTATTGAAGTTCGTGGTGTTGCATCATGCATGAGCGAGAGCAACAATTGCATTGTTTACATATGCATACTGTGACTATTTGACTATTATAGGTTGAATTAAGTCGTTGCTTTCCCAGTTATAATAGAAAAAAGTCAAAAAAATCTATTTTCTCTTTTAATCAATAAGGGAATTTTTCCCAGCGCAATCAGAATTTAAATAGAAGTCTAGGGGTTATGTAGAATCTATTCCATTCCCACATGATGGCTCAAAAGAAATTCATTGTTGACAAACATTAATGTAACTTGGCTAAAGGAGATCACACGGCTATTTATTTTGTAATAGGGCCGTAATAATTATTTGTTGACAAAGATGCAAGGTCTCTCTGCAATCCTGTAAGTCTGTGAGGGGATTCAGGGGGGCGTTGGACACCTAAATCAAGTCATTTACAAATTGTGTAGAACTTTGCAAATGAAGTCATCAAATTTAGTTCTTCATGCAAATAGCGAGGACTGGAATTATTCTCACCATTCATTATTCAATGGTCCCACCTAAATAAAGTCATTGTGTCACTCCACAGTTTTGGTAAAATGAACTCATTTAATTTTTAAACTACAGCTCCAATACGTCTAGTCTGAATTCAGTGAACTTAAAAACAAAAAACTCTAAAATGACCCAGTTTGCAAATGACTTCATTTAGGGGCCCAAACGGCTCTTTACACAGTTCCTGTAAAGAAGAACTGTGTTTAAATGTTAATCATTGACTTGAACCATACCTTTCTATGGGCCTTGGTCTTATTTTTGTTCTAAAGTTTCCTGAAATGACAGCTGGTGTATCCTGCAAATTTCTACCTTTATATCAATTCCATGGTAGTACAGATTCGAACATACCAAATGATGGTCCAACATAAATTCCTTATGAACACTAGCAGATCTTTTTTTTTTTCATCCTTCAAGGATACATGCATTTGTTGGGGTTTTATGGACATGCCATTACTGTTTGGTAAAGTCAATCCATTATATGGTAGGATGCCGAAGACAAATATACTCAAGCCTGTATGATCTAGTCTAGCTGTCTCTTAAGTCTTTCAATTCTACGGACTAAGCAAAGACTAAAAGAGGTGTTGAACTATTATTGACGATATATATGATTAATACTAGTTGTGAATGCCCATGCACTGTTAAACATGCATGCAACCACACCATTACACAACTACACAACTTTTAACTCATTAAGTAAATGCTAAAATGGCTTCTGAACTATATTGACAATATATGCAATCTTTTTTAGATCGGTAAATGAAGTATATTCATATAGAAAAGTAGAAATACAATAGTTTACAGGATATAAAGTTGTACACTATGTATGCAATTAATAGCACACAAGAACTATATTGAAGATGTGTGTAATTGATACTAGTCATTAATGCCCATGCAGTAGCGGACATGCATGGTGCTACACCTTTGCACAACATATATGCATTACCCGCAACTCTTCATTTTAAACGGCACAACCTCTTCCTTTCTTTTGGTCCCAATATATAGAGACATGATCTGTTATCTACTCTGATTATTGTTTTGCAATGAAGTTCCATTTGAGAAGCTTATTTTGAAACTCTAATCCTAATCCAGCAACAAGATTAAAATTAGAATTTTGAAATAAGCTTCTCAAAGGGAACTTCTTTGCAAAACAAACAAATGATCGAAGTAGAATACAGTATTACACATTGTGTCTCTATATGTTTCGGAGCAAAAGAAAGGAAGAGGTTGTGCCGTCTAAAATACCCAGTTAATCAACGACTCAGAGCTGGTTATAGTCTTATAGAAAACCAACATACCTGGGATCAAATCCCTTGACTAACAAGGCTTGGATAAGAACCCACTTGCAAGCAGCTTACCTTCCTAGAAAAAAATCTTTATCTTGTTGGAACATGTTGTGCTTTCATCAATTGTTTTGTTTCATTTGAGTTGGATTTAGAAGAAATCTGCTCTTGATCTATGCTTTGGACTTTTTGGAATATATGAAAATTTGAAGGCACAACCTGATAATATAGGTGATCATGAATTTTATTATCAAATTACGCCATTCGAAGAAACTTCGTCCAATCACTAGTCAAGTTTTTTTTTTTTTTTAATTATTATTATTTTTCAAGAAGTCACAAATATTTCAAACGATTAATTTGGGAATAATTCACGATTTTTTGAAAAAAATCGTGAATAAAATGTCTAATATATAAAATATATTCAACTATGATTTTCCATAACCTGATTTTTTTTCCCGATTTTTCCTTTTTGGAATTTCACTGGCCAAATAACACTCCCAAACTCCAGCTTGGTGACTATGCTTTTAAACATGATTGTTCGATTAGAGAATTCCTTAGAGTATTTGCTGAATTGCTCATTGTCAAATCTCTTTGTAGTGTTAATGGAATACATCTTTAGCTAGTATGCCTTGCATGCCGGTTTAAGTATAACATTTTGAGAACCTACAAGTGTTTGTGGCTAAGTTGCATAGACGCAGATGCATTTGCAGAATCAGTCCTCAGGAAGTGATGCGGAGAATTTAGATGCACTTCAATGGACACCTAAGAGGGCTAAGATGCATTTAAATATGTGAAGGATTAAGGATTTTAAGTGATGGAGGACTGATGATCAGGAGTTGTCATCTGTTATACCCTTTTGCTTAGGGGGCTGGGTGTTGTGCCCTGATTTGGTTCTCCTTTTTTGTCTCTTTTGTATTTCGGTTCACTTTCTGGTGTACCTCTCTTGTACATTCTTCTCTTGTTAATATATTCATCTTTACCTATACAAGAAAAAATGGATTATAAGTTGTTTGCCCAGGTCAAACATCAATACTTCTCTATATCACTGAAGTTCTGGTTTTTGTCTAGTGCTTGTTTTTCAGATGACATTGGATTTATACGTCCTGTATGATGATTGTTTTTATCTTTTCTAATCTCTAGTTGCCTTGTGCCCTTTATTGATAAAGAGAAACAACTGTAAACTGACTGTCATCTTGTATATTTTCAGGCCCTTACTTCAACTGCAGGGAAGAAGGGAGGATTCTCAACTGGTGATGTGGCAGCGCAGTACAAATACAAGAACACTCTCATCAATGTCAAAGTTGATACAGAATCAAATGTTTGTTGCTTTCTTCTTCTTATTCTTCTTCTCTCTTTTACCTGTCATAAATTTTTACCTTCAGAATCTCGTTTCTATTAAGCATTTCCTCTTTCATTCCTGTTTTAACAGATCTTGACAACCCTCACTGTCATAGATATTCTGCCATCCACGAAGACAATTGCTTCGCTCAAACTGCCCGATTACAATTCTAGCAAGGTACTGAGTTCATTGTCGCCCAAGTTGGGCACGATTTCTCAATTATAATTGTAACTTTAAATCGTTTATACCTTTATTTCTATTGCAGCTGGAGGTTCAGTACTTTAATGACCATGCTACTGTCACTACAGCCATTGCCTTGAACCAGTCCCCTGCAGTTGATCTTTCAGCAACCATTGGCACCCCCAGCATTACATTTGGTGCAGAAGCCGGATATGAGACTACTTCTGGTACTTTTATCAAGTATAATGCTGGCATTAGTGTGACAAAGCTGGATTCCAGTGCTTCAATAATTCTGTAAGTCCCCCACTTCCAGCAATGGCAACAATGACAGTAACACCAACAAACTAATAATATTACTCATACCCATATTGACAAAGTAGGGGTTCAGGAATGATTCGGCAAGGGTCAAGTTCGAAAATATTCTGGAAAAATTGGAAAAAAATCAGAAAAAATTCAGGGAAAAAAATTAATAATTATACAAATATATTCAACAATTTAATCAGATAATATACAAAATAAATAGTGTACTTTGACAAAATAACTGAATTGTTTGGGAAATTTTGGAATAATTTGGCACACATAAAATTCGGTGAATTTTGTTACTATGCTCATACCAACGTTAGTGATAAGGACTGAATTGCATTGCATTCTAATACATGGGTGTTCTTCTTGCAGGGCCGACAAGGGAGACATGATAAGGGCATCATATGTACATCATCTGGATTTGCTGAAGAGGAGTTCTGCTGTGGGAGAGATTACCAGAAGGTTTTCCACAAACGATAACACATTAACCGTTGGAGGGTCATTTGCAGTTGATCCTCTCACAGTGGTGAAGGCGAAGCTCAACAACCACGGTAAGCTTGGGGCCCTCCTACAGCATGAGCTCAAACCCAAGTCAATCCTGACAATCTCTGGCGACTTTGATACCAAGGCCTTGGACAAGAATCCCAGGTTTGGGTTAGCCCTTGTTCTCAAGCCTTGAGTGTTCTGTCAAGTTCTAAGGATGATGCAACTGATGAAATTCATCTGCCCTTTATATTTTGTTGGCACCGTTTGAGAGGGAACGGGAAATAAGTAGTTCTACAGTTCTGGATGACTGTGGATTGATTGGATGCGTAGGCCTATGTTGGTCTTTACTTTTCTCATTTTTTTGGAGGAATTCTAAGAGGAGCTTGTCATTTGGCTCATCGGAAAAATTGTTACTTGCCCAAATGTTTTATTAATACCAGTTATCCGGGACCCAATTTGTTTGACGCCGTTTGGATGCATCCACATGGATAGTTTTGTCCTATGTCAGCTTACATCAACTATGCTTTGAATCTTCAAGCCATCTATATTTTAGGTTTTCGTGCATTTGAACATTGTAATTTTGTGCCTTAACATAAATTTATTGATCTTGTGACATTATGTCAATATAAATAACCATTTATTTATGTGGTATTTCAATAATTTATTCAATTTGTGAAACGTATCCAGAGGATGTGGTTTGGACAAGGCTCTGCTTCTTTAATTTTGGGTTGGAGATAGCTTTGTGTAATCTGTTAATGATGATGCGTGCCTATGAAATGTTTACATCAAAGGGAAAATAAATAGGTTTACCTATCTTCAGGTTTAAACTTGAATCAAAGGTCACTTCTTTTCATTTTCCATTAATATGGAATAGTGGGGAGCTACTTGTCTTGGAAGTAACTTCCCGGCCGTTTGGCTTAGAAAAGGCAAAATGTGTGCCCAAGATTAATTGTTTAATAAAACAGTGTTTAATACAGATTAATTGTACCAATTGAACTAGTTTAAACTTTATATCGTTCCGTAACCATTGGATAACAGTCAACAATTGCAGGCTTGCAGCCATATGTTGAGGTGCACCAAATTTGCAGTGTCAATTGCTTGATGCTTGACACGGGAGCAATGGTGAAAAACTAAAATTAAGTTTTTCTTTCTTAATATCCTGTTTGGTACATTTATTTGAGGGGCATTTGTGTCATAAGAAACACGAAACCAAGTAGTTAGGAATAGGGGCAATAATAGAAAATAACATAATTTTAATGGAGTCCAAGTGAAGAGAAGTTGCCCTCCCAACCAGACCCTAGTCATTCCCTCAGCCCTCCCAAGCTCTTTCTTGGTCTTCAACTAGTGGCCGTGATTTTGAGGAGGGTCCTAGTGTTAGGACTTGAAGGCGGAGGTTCTGGGCTTTTGAAGAAACCCATGATTTCAGACATGGTTGGTAATTGGTTTGGTATCTTTTCTGTCATTCCTTCATCTGGGTTGTAGCTGTTGTTAGTGAGAGAAATTCAAATAGGTTTTTGCTGTAATGGGGTTGAAAGGTGCTGCTGAATAGAGGCGAGTTTTGTGAAGTTGGGGATTTCAGAGAAGAAGCAGTGTTGTGGGTTCTCGCTGGATTTGATAGATATGGATTCGAGATTCTGGAACTTGGGAAGATGTATGTCATTGCCATTGTTTGCTCGAAAGAGGATCATTGATGAGCCTAGTTGTGTTAGGGGTCGTTTGTATGGCCACAACATCACTTGGTGGTTTTATTATTTTTGGTATCAGGCATCCTTCCTTCAAGGTTAGAAAAAATTTGGTGTGCATGTCAACCGTCTCACCCCAAAGGACTACCACAGGAGCAACCAGAGGGGCATGTTTGGTCCATTGATTGAACGGTCGGTCAGTCCGGCTGGTTCACGGTATCAAGACTACCGACATGAAAGTTTTGAATCTGTCTTGACACTAAAACTTCAACATTTAAATCAAATCACACCCCCACTGAAGAAGCAAATGCATGATACTCTTTTATCTTTGAATTTTCTCAATACTGACATATCAGTTTCGGCATGTCTCTCTTACCACTATCCAAGCAATGAACCATGATTTGGGTCTCGCAGATAATAATACTTTTCAGCATGTCATTTAAGGTTCTAAACGCATAATGGGGATGCAGAACCATAAGTTCATATCCTATTAAGCGCAAGTCCAGGATAAAAACACAGACCACATACATCCTGTGGTGATAATCCTCCCGGGATCAACCATGACAGATTACAATACCCATCAATCAAGGCAACTAGGGTTCCAGATGCATAACCGCATGCAGAACGAAAAGTCCAAATTTTAATTCATCATCAACAACAGCAGCAGCGCCAAGACCAGTCCAAACATCAAGATTTGAGATGAGTTCTTATCCCAATTTTCTCCTTACCTGCTCGGTTAGGAGATAATCACGTACCACACAATCTTATGCTATTGGGACAAGAGACCACACATCCTGTGGTGATAATCCTGCCGAGAATATTTAAGTTAATAGTCTATACTAGAACTCATTGGTTTTTATTTTCTACAGTGCGCTGCCAATAGACTCACAAACATGTGGGTACTGAAAGTCCCTTAAGCAGCATGAATCAATATATCTCTCATACCCATTTACCATAAGGAAATATTTTGAAAACAAATACAACAATTATGCCAGGATTGTGCTTCCATCTTTTATTTGACCATGAGCCCATGTTTAAAGGTCAGCAAACATGGTTATGGGAAGGTTAGTATCTAACTTAGTTTATACTTGTGGGGGCTCCAAAACATCTGCATGTCTGAAAGAATATTTTCTCTGGTTGAAAAATAATAGCAACACCATAAAAAGCTGAATTTAAAAATCTTGACACCAATTCACAAAGATAATAACTAAATCCATCAAGAGAGCATGGTAATTGTGGATCTAAGAGCATTCAAGTACAAGACCAAATTCAACTCAAAGGACTAACGTGTAGAAGGCCTCAAGGAATGCTCTACTAGGTCGGCAGCAGGTTTCGAACATGTTCCTGGGAGATATGCTCTGGCCATTAAACAGATTCGCAATTTAAGGACCAACAAGATCTTGAAATGACAACATGAGGTCATCACAGCGAAGTAAGTAGGAATTGAAAGAAAATGCCACCCCCAGGTGACTGAAAGGATCAATTTGAAGCAACATTCAATGAAATTCCTAATTCATTAAATAAAATGGCCTAAATTCCGAGGATCGCCAGAGATTTCAAAGCCAACAATCTACAAAGAGAACAGGTGAAAGAATAATTGCAGACATACATAGAAGGGTTGAGGTCACTGATGTGGATGAAAAATTGGCTGATCAGAGAAAGGGACACAAAGATCTAACAGTGGAGAATGACTTGCACAAGCACATGGTAGACATGCCACACTTCAAACATATCAGAATCCTGCCCTCTTAATGCCAACCACTCGTAGCATCAAAACATTAACGGTTTACCAGTACACTATAATCACAAATTAAAATCCGAAGTCTTATATCCTAATTAGAAATAAAATCGAGATGTGAGCTTGGATTTTTTAACATCCCCATCCTACTTATATAAAGTGCCAATGGCAGGTGGGCAATAGAAGTTGACTAAGAAACTATGTTATAGCCCAAATAGAGCTAAACATTTTAACACTGAAATTCTGTTGCCACCTCCCAAGCCCCTTTAAGTAAGACCACGAACTAGAAAAACTTGTGCTAAAAGGAGCACAGATCGGGAGCGACAAATTTCAATGTAGGATAGGGTTGAGAGTGCCTTATATATATACATATATATATCTTATAGGTTCTTAAAAATTACTTGTAGATGCAAATATATCATTTTCACTTTCTAAACTATTAAGAAATAATTGATAAAATCATTCATTATTCAAATTTGTAGTCACAATAAACCAAATTCAATTACAAGCATAGTGACAAAGTCGGGGTTTGGGACTAATTCGGCAATGGTCAAGTTCAAAAAAACTCGGAAGAATCCGGGGGAAAATTATAATTATAAAAAGATATCCAACAATTTGATTAAATAATATATAAAATAAGCAATTTATTTAATTGAACAAAACAAATTATTGCAAAATTCGCAAATTATTTGTGAAATTCGGGAATCATTCACAAAATCCACGAATTCGAGAATAATTCAGCGAACCTAAAATTCGTGAATAATTCAACACCTAAAATTTGAGAATAATTTGCAATTTTTTCAAAAATCGGAGAATTTTGTTACTATGATTACAAGAACACTGATAATTAATAAAAATTACAAGAATCTTGTACCCTACAAAGGAAAATGACAAAATACACCACTTAACATGAAAATGAAACTTCACAAAACCTACGCTCTCTATAAATCATAAACCTCACTCTAAAAAAGTTGAAATGGCGCTCCTGAGGTGATTTCACTCTCAAACTGTGAGAGCAAGGTTTGAGAGTGGGAGTGAGTAGCAAGTTGGGAGGTTTTGGGTTACTAAGGTCTATCCCCCTACACAGGCCCAACTATTTAATGTGACTCCTTTTTTACTAAAGTTGACATTGATTAAGTCAATCTTGCTCAGCTATCTTTCACGAGAAGTCAAACCAAGCCCCTAAGGGTGGCATGGTGTCCTTGGAGGAAAGAAAGAGGGCCTAGCAACACTCCATAATTGCTACAAAAATTGTGGTGAATCCCGACTGGGGCTAGAGCTAGTTGACTGACATTAAGTTACTGGAGCTCCATGCTCTGATCTTATAGGCAATTTGAATTTAGGTCATGAGCCTCCTGCTAAACATGACTTGTATCGATAAAAAAGAAGAAGAGAGAAATCAAAATCAAAGATGCAACTAAGAGAACAGTCCAGTGGGATAGCAGGGGTTACAAGATTGACCTCCTACATCAGATAAGCTGCACAAGACCCAATTGCCTCTTAAGTTGCCCGACAAAATGGCGAACAAGTTCAATGCCTAGATCATGAATGCATGAACTCATAAAAAAAAAAAAAAAAACTTAACAGTGCCTCAAAACTTTCTTCTAAGATCCAAAACAAACCCAACTAAAACAATTCAAATCACAAATGCCACATCTAAAAAAACACAATCACCCAGTGCCCACTATCAAAAACCAAAAATCAAAATGCAACAACTACCCCCAATTCATTAAACCAAAAATACCATCCACAAAATTAAAAGCATTCCAACAAACACCACAAAATTCATTTTCAAACAAACCCAATAAAAGATCCAATCCTACCATTATATATTCCGCAATAGATAATAATAATAATAATAAAAACTTGCCAATATACGATTTCTTGCTCTCGAAAATAGCTAAAAAGCTCACATTTTCCAAAAAAGAAAAGAGAAAAGATCTAGAAATCGATAACCTGAATGGATCGATCCACGAATCAATCAACATTCTCCATAATATCCTCGGCCGTGAACTTAGTCCCCTTATCCTTATCAGCTGCAGCCCGACCCTTTGCCTTGCGATCGAGCAGCGACTTGCGATCCTTGTCGAGCCTGAGCTTCGTGATCACGACCTTGGAAGGGTTGACTCCAACATTGACGGTCGATCCATTAACCTTCTCTCTGGTAATCCTCTCGATATGGATCACCCATTTGCGACGGTACACCTGAATCACCTTTCCTTCCCGGCCCTTGTAGGTTCCACGAACGACCTGAACCTCGTCGTCTTTGCGGACTGGAACGGACCGTACGTTGTACTTGCTGCGGAGATCCGACGACAGAGGAGCGCTCATCAGGACGCGCCGGACGCTCGACGGCGCCGTGAAATGGGCTTTCCGGTTCTTTCTTCTCGAGCTCGAAACCCTAGGATTGTACTTCATCTTCGCTTCTCTTCTTCTTCTCCTCTGCAAAGGAAGTATGAGAGCGAGATTTAGGGTTAGGGTTTGGTGTTATAGAGAAGAATTGGGGTCTTGTTGTTGGGTGTAAGTCGAGTAGTCGTAATATGTATGTGTTTACTTGATCATTATTCCCCGTCAAACCATCGTATGGTGTATAACTCAGAGAGTTACAAAGAAGGATCTATACCGTCCAATTAATTGACTGGGTCCTTGTTAAGGTACTCATCAGGAATGGCTTTGATCTAAGCAGTCAACCCATTCCCAACCTGGGTTTCCAACGAGCTCGGTCCAAGTACGGCCCACGTCTAGTTCAAATCTTTATTAATTGGACCGGCCAAGTCATATTTTCTATGAGCTAGGCCTTTTAGAGGAGGGCCCAACCCAAATAACCTTATAATTTTCCTTAATTATTAACATAATTCCCTCCACTGGCGATGACCGAACTATTGCTCCTGGCTCTCACAAAGTCAACTCAACTTCTATGAATTCTAGTTAATTTTTTAATACTTGTGGTTAAAAAAAGTTTATTTTTCTAAAAACAAAGGGTTGATGGTTGAACCCTAAGGGTGAATGAATCTTAACCACAGTTAAATAGAGTTAAAAGGGAGATATGTGGCATTAAAAGGAGACCCGAGATGTACCTCCTCACATCACCAACCGAGGAGGTAATTATTTTCGTTAACACAAAGCGGAACATGAATGCTCATCATGATCAATGTCCTGACAGGCACAACTCCAAAAGAGTGAAACTTAGCAATAATGGCGGTTAGAACCCGGGGTTATAAACAACCAATGCTTACGGCACGTCATTAAATTTTCAGTTAGAGACTTCTAATAATAATAAATTATTAGATTTAAAAAATGTAATTCACACATTTTCTAATGTGTCATGAAGACATTGATTGTTTATAGCCTTATGTTAGGACGACCATTGTTACTAAGTTTCACTCGCTCCAAACAAACAACTATATGCAAAAGGCATACTGTATTGCGGACGAAAATCTAACCCTAACATGCTTTTTTTAGGTGTTATGTCGACATTTTCTAAAACCTATTAAGGTGACATCAATCTGAGTTAATGTTGACATAGAGTGGAAAGGGGCTTTTAGGATTTGGATTAGGGTTAGGATGATTGAATGTGGAGATAATTGGGTGAACCTAGAAGCTCTGAGTTCTAAAAGCCACGAGTGATTTTCTTGTAGAGAAATTGACAAAACTAGGAACAAAACTAAGAAATCACTGAGAATCTTAGCCAAACGCATCAATGGAAAAATAAAATGAGAAGAGAAGATAAAATTCCTTAGCGAGAACTATTATTATTATTATTATTATTATTATTGTAATTCTAATTCTAATTCTCAAATAATAAAAAGTACATTACTAAATAACAATTAAAAAAATACATACAATAAATTATATAAATAACTTTCTGTTTAGGAGGAATCTTAAGGTCTTAACATATCATTAGATTTCTTAGTTAATGAGAATTTCTAAGTACCAAATCTATTCTTTAACAAACTTTCCAAGATTGAAAGAAGTTTAATTTACAAAATATCCTTTCTAAAAATCACATAACTATATTAGAACAAAGCTATGTATTAACAATTAGAGAGACAAAGTTGAAAACTAATGAGATTACTTTAAGACGAAACTAATTATTAAAATTAATTTCACGTGCATGCATATTTATTTATATATATATATAATTTTGAGGTAGGAATCAATGAAAATTAACTGTAAGAGGTCATGCACTTACAGATTCATGCATGTATTTATTATGTAAATATTTAGAGTAACGCCTTCTTTTAAAACTTTGTTTTTAACTTAGTAACTACTCAAGATCCAAGCTAAATCTTGGTAATTAGTAATCACTAACCAAAATTAGTAAGTAATCTTACAAAAGTTGGCTTACTGAACGAAAGAACTTCTAGCTATTTTTAGTAAAAAACTATTATATTTCCAACCTTGTGCCATTTTTTTTTTCCTCTTGGCCCTCCGTATCTATATATAATGATATGGTTCTCTCTCTAAAATTACCTGCTTCCATTCTCTCTAGTTGGTTCTTCTGTCACTGTAATTCAACTATACCCATATTAGTTTACAGCTCTCAATGTTCTTTAATGGTGTTCTTATGATCTTTTTCATGTATGAATTGCTTTCTATATGAATCACTTGTTCAAATGGATTTCAGGGCATTGAACTGTTACAGTCACAACAATGAAGATTGTGGAGGGAAAGCATATGCTTCTGCTGCTTTTTTCTCTTCTTTTTGCAGGTTCGTTATCTGTAAATTAAATCTAAGTAGATTATTCGAAATATGAGTACTTATTCGTAATATTTTTAAGTTTTTACCTTACAAAAGAAAATTATTTGTAAGTTTTTTTTTTGATAGAAAATATTTTTTCAGTTTGGTAGAGGTGTTAATGGGCATTTCATAATATTAACTCCCCAGGTTTAGTAGCCCGTAGGCATTAGAAATGTCTTATTTTCCGAGGTCTAATAGGATGGTTCAGACCAATGTTATTTAGTTCGTCGGTTCACTCGATTTGAATTCGAGTTCACGCAGTTCGCCACTCTAGGGTTCGTTAGGGGTAGGATGAGATAATTAGTTTCTCAGTTCTCTTAGGTTCTTTAGTTTGGTTCGCTAGCTTGGTTCGCTACTTAAGCATGTAAAAATATATATATTATAAAATATATATTTTTTAAGCATATAAATAATACATTACAAATATATATTTTGAAAAACAATTAAAAAATATTTTTTATTAATCTTGAACTCAAAGTATAAATTTGCCGCAACCCAAAAAAAAATCAGTGAATTAGAATTATAAAATTCAACCAACTCACTGTGTGGTTCACTTCATTTCACAAATTAATCCGCACCACGAATTAGATCGGGTTCGCTCCATGAAGAACTTGGTAACCATAGTTCACACACTTCTGATGGGGGGAAGTCTTTTGTCACACTCCCGAGTAGAGGTGTCCAATGTGCCTGGCTGGCCCAGCCCGATTACATGGTTAAGCGGGCTTGGACTTAGAGGCTTGGGGCCATAACATAGTTAAACAGCCCATTTTCCTTCTTATTCCTAACACGGGCTTGCCTGAGTTTGACTCGACTTAGCCCAATTAAAACGGGTTGGCCCAACTTAAACCATTTATGCCATTTATTTTAAAAAATCAATGTTGTTTCATCATTTATCATCAAAATCTACAAGTTAAGAACTTCACATATGACATTGTTTAATTGTTGGTTGCAGGATGTGCAGCTGATGATTTGTCCTACGATTATACAGCAAGCATCGAGGCAAGCGTTCAACAACTTGTTTGTAAAATGACCAAACTAACCCAAATGTCTTATATTTCGAATGAAGAAAATAATCAAAGAATTGAGGTTACTTTGATCATTTTATTAATAATAATTTTGATCTACATTATAAGATCATTTTCCTAACAGTTTTAATTTCTATTTTAGCAGAATTTATTTCCGGCTTATGCATAACTTTGCATAGACCATGATATATATATATATATATATATATATATATATATATTTTTTTTTTTTTGTAAATCAAAATCTGACAACAGTTTAGACTTCTCTGTAATGATATTTCTAAATTTTATCTATGGTCATAGGGCACCCTGATACTGTTCTGAGATGACATGATCTTAGGGCATCAAAAATCATGGGACGCCCAAAGATCTTTGTTACTTGTTCATCCCGATAATTTTTTTCCAAGTTATTTTAATTTAACCAATTTATTTTACTTTAACCACAATTATTTGATTGAATCATACAATTCTACTAATTCAAGTAAGACGGAAGACGCAAAGTGGGTGCAACACTTGGTTTGACACTTGTCTCTTTGGAAGACTGGGGCTAGCATTTCTGATCAAGTTATTTTACTTGATGAAGGAAAAATCTTTTACCAAATGAAACAGTAATGGAGACTCTAGGGCGTTCAAAATTTTTTGATTCCCTAAAATCACATCTTCTCGAGAACGGCCTCAGGTTGCCATTTAACCGTAAAGTCTTAGTAGCATTTTTTTTTTCACATTTGCAGTGCTTGGTGGAACCTCACAAACCTCAATATGGTGGAGGGATCATGGTTAACCCCGAGTTCAATCAAGGCTTGAAAGGATGGTCTACATTTGGTGATGCGGAGATAGAAGAAAGAGTATCAAAGGGAGGCAACAAGTTCATCGTCGCTCATAGGAAAAACCAACCATATGACAGTTTCTCATATAAGCTTTACATGCAAAAGAAGAAGCTCTATACTTTCTCTGGTAATTGTTCTAAATATAATATTCCACTTAGTATGTATAAAACATGGGGCTAGATTTGTTAAATAGTTTTATTAATTTATAAGTTTGCGTTCTTACAGCTTGGATACAGGTGAGTGAAGGAAATGCGCCGGTAACGGCAGTTTTCAAAACAAGTGCTGGTTATAAACATGCCGGTGCCGTTGTCGCCGAATCTGGCTGCTGGTCCATGCTTAAAGGTGGCCTCACGGTGGACTCGACTGGCCCAGCTGAAGTATATTTTGAGGTATTTACTAATTTTATTTCCTAATTTTTTAGTTATGAAGCAACTTAGTTATTATTGCATTAGGAGGGAAATATAGGTTTATATGATTCATTGGGGCCATTAAGAACTATGCATGCACCCTACAGACCATATGGTAGGCGTGAGAAATCCACACCATTCGATCTGTTTGATGGGATGCATTAGAAAATTGGAATAAAGAAAATAACCAAAGAATTGGGGTTACTTTGATCATTTTATTTATAATAATTTTGATCTACATTATAAGATCATTTTTCTAACAGTTTTAATTTCTATTTTAGCAGAATTTATTTCCGGGTTATGCATAACTTTGCATGAACCATGATTTTTTTTTGTAAATCAAAATCCGACCGACAACAGTGTAGACTTATCTTTTATGTTATTTATAAATTTTCTCTAGCATTACTTTCTTTTGATACTCACTTTCCATTTGATCGGAGAGAATGGTAGTAGAAAACACATGTCTTATTGTTATTGGAAGACAATAACACATGTCTTGCTAAATAAAGTGTAGTTAGCATTGCCCAAAAAGATAAGGACAGAATAACTCAAAAGTACTCAAATACATCAATATCTATTGAACAATTGTGAGACAAGAAATTGATCACAGTCAAGTGCGATTGAACTCTCTTCGAGTTCAATCTCACCCACAAGTTAAAACGTGTTCTTTTTAACTTTTATTAATTGTAGTTAAGATTTATTAACCCTTAAGGTTCAATAATCTAACCATGATTTTCAAAAAAAAATTTGTTAATTTTTTAAACTTTGTTTAACCCTTAGGGTTAATATTTTTTTTCCTAAAAAATAAGGTTGGATTGTTGAACACTAAAAGTTAGTGAATCTTAACCACAATTAATAGGAATTAAAATAACACATGTTGACTTGTGGGTGTGATTGAACAATGAACCCATTACTCAAGGAAAAAAAAAATTTGGGGGCTACGCCTGAACCCCAAACCTCTTACTTTTTTTGATACATATATCCAGCCCCCCAAGGAAAAATTCCTTACTCCGCCCCTACTACCATACAATCTTTTTATTCATTTAACAATTATTAGTTGAAACAAGTTATTTTATTTGATGAAGGAAAAGTTTTTCAGCAGATTAACGAGATACTTACGGGGATTTTGGAGCTTCCTATGATTTTTGAACCCCTATGATTGCGTCTTTCTCAAAAATGATCTGGAGTTACCTTGTGATCGACCTGGCATTTCTCTATCTCCATGTACGAAGGCCTATCCTAAGCCAATCTGTGAGCTACTTGATTTACCTCCTACACATCTAGTCAGGCCTGTTCTAAGTCAAATTGTAGATACTTGATGATTTGCATGATCATTAATCGTCGCATATAAGAAAAAGTCACAATAATTTTCGTAGGGCTATACACAAAGTACTTACATACCTTGATGTCCTTTAATCTGATTGTGAGAGGATAAAAAATAATTCTATTGTACTAAATTATAGAATTATGTTTCATTAATGCATTGAAGTACATGTAATCAAACCTTTCCTTCTAGTTATGTTTCTTTTACTATTAGCTTTTACAAAATTGTAACAATTTCTGACCTCTTCAGAGCAAAAACACAACAGTGGAGATATGGATAGACAGTGTCTCACTACAACCATTCACCAAACAGCAATGGAGATCCCACCAAGATCAAAACATCGAAAAGGTACGTAAAAAATTCTAGAAAACTCTCTTTGGAATTTTGTACGTAGACTGAATTAATCATCAATATGAAAATATCCATGCAGACACAGAAGAGTAAGGTGAGATTCCAAGCTCTCGACGCCCAAGGCCAACCCCTTACTGGTGCAACAATCTCCTTAAAACAAAACAAGCTTAGCTTCCCATTTGGCTCAGCAATAAATAAGAACATCCTCTCCAACACTGCCTATCAGAGATGGTTTATCCCCAGGTTTACTGTAACTGCATTTGAAAATGAAATGAAGTGGTACAGCACTGAAGGATCCCAAGGCAGGGAAAACTACTCCCTCCCCGACGCCATGCTCCGGTTCGCTAAACAGCACGGCATCGCTGTCCGAGGCCACAATATCTTCTGGGACGATCCGAGTTACCAACCCAGTTGGGTTCACTCACTTTCACCTAATCAACTCAGAGTAGCAGCTACAAAGAGGATTAATTCAATTATGACAAGGTATTCCGGGCAGCTTATTGCATGGGATGTTGTGAATGAGAATCTGCATTTCTCGTTCTTTGAAGATAAGCTAGGGTGGAATGCATCAGCAGTTTTTTTCCAGAGGGCGCACCAGCTTGATGGAAGGACAACCATGTTCATGAATGAGTATAATACAATAGAAGAGAGTGGTGATGGGAAGTCGATGCCGGCCAAGTACCTTCGGAAGCTGAGAGAGATTCAGTACTATCCCAGGAACAAGGGGCCAGCAGGAATAGGACTAGAGGCTCATTTCAAGACACCTAACATCCCTTATATGAGAGCTTCCATTGATACTCTTGCTGCAACAGGATTGCCCATTTGGCTTACAGAACTGGATGTCGAAAGAAACCCTAATCAGGTAAGAGGTTCAGGAGAAGTGAAAACGAGAAGTAAATCAAAAGCAAGAAGCCGGAGGGTACGTAGGATTAAAAAAAGGAAAAAAGCTTCTGAGACCCCACAGTCTCTGACCTACTTGAGGTTTGAGACCAACACACTAAAACCCTGAATTTTAGGGTTTTGGTGTGTGGTCTGTGATAGGTTTGAGACCGTACGGTCATAGAAGTTTTTTTCCTAGCAAAAAATATTTAAGAATTGAAAAGCAAGAAATGAGATATATATTTATCTCATTCCAACTTTATATTAATATGGACAGTCATATCTTTGATTTTATCTTACATGGGATGTGATTTAGGTCTATCTCATTACTTCCCACATTAATAGTTCCCTTTGGACTACTCAATGGAATGTGATGAAAATAAGTTTCCTAAGAAGCGAGTATGGGAAACGAGCTTCTTAAAAAGTGCACATGACTTCTTCCCTGCAATTATTGTGTGTGTAGCCATATTTTTTTGGAGGATTCACCATCTGTTGTTGGATTTTGTGAGCAGGCAAAGTACTTGGAAGCGATTCTGAGGGAGGCACGCGCTCACCCCGCCGTGAAAGGGATCATAATGTGGGCAGCATGGCGTCCAGAGGGATGTTACAAGATGTGTTTGACAGATAACAATTTCAAGAATCTCCCGACGGGCGATGTTGTGGACAAACTTATCAGGGAGTGGACGCTTCGGAAACTGGTGGGCACAACAGATAGCAATGGCTTCTTCAAGACTTCCCTCTTCCATGGAGAGTACGACGTGACGATAGCTCACCCGTCTATGGTGAATTCCTCCATGATCCAGAGCTTCAAGGTGAAATCGACTGGAACTACACTGGAAACATCGCTCCATGTCCAAGTCCATGCATGAAAAATTCTTATTAGGCCTCTTTTTCGTTTAAATTTTCTAATGGGCTCAGTTCGAGCCCAAATTTATTTACAAGAGGTTTAACTTTTGCCCCAATTTACACTATAGGAGGCTTATTTTATAGGGCAGGCCAAATTGGGCCTGGTTATCCACCAAATATCCATTTACTCTTTCAATTTACACTGTTTTTTTTTTTTTGGTAAGAGTTTACACTATGTTGATCATTCAAGTTGTTTAATTATCACCAATTAAAAAAATATAATAAAAATTGTTAAGATGTTTTCATAATCTCTCGGGCCCTTCTCCTTTGTTTAAGAAAATGACAAGATGATCTTGAAAGCACCACCAATCTTAGTGATGGACTCTCGTTATTCCTACACATACAGTACCATCTCTTGCTTCAAAATACCAAACTTTTTTTTTTGAACGAGGGTATCGGGGCTTCTTAGAGCACCCAACTAAGTCCTTCAGGCCATGTAGATCCTCTTATACTAAGCAACCAGGAAAGCTAGGATAAATCCTAAAGGGTGGCCAACAAGAGGAAGTGACGCGAACTCAAGACCTCCACTTCTTGAGGCGTGGACTTGGCCACTAGCCCAACCCCAAAATACCAAACTATGTTTGTAAAAGGTTGACAATAAACATATCCGAAGATAGTTTTACAATTGCTCCTTATTCCTCATCTAATGTCATTTTTTTTTTAATCTTAGCATCGATTCTCTGAGGGGTTAATTATAGCACGAGATGATGGTCACAACATTCTATCACGTTTCAATATTTGCTTTGATGTAGCCATTGATATTAGAGAGAGCTTTAGTTCACGACAAGTCAATCATTAGTGAAGGAAGATTATTATAGAAAGCAATAATCTAAGTCTGTTATCTCTTCTATCCTCTGGGAAAATCCTAATCGAGCTCCTCTTTTTAGTGTTAAGGTGGTGACACTTTTGTAATTATCAAGAGAGGCAGTGGCAATACTTTCTTTTCTTAATAACAAGATTACCATCGACAATAGGTAAAAAAGGGAGATCCGCTTTTTCGCTGTGAAGCAGAGCTCTGCTTTGGATTTAAATTCATAGTATATATTGTTCGATACCCTCGTTTATGCTATAATGTGCAATATATTACTCAAATTATTTGTCATATAGGGATTAGGAATTTGGGAAGAGATGAGATACCCAGAGCCCAGCCCTAATAATGATCAAGCTTGGCCTGGCCTAACAAAAAATAGGTCCAGCTGGAGTAGGAGTATCAACGCGCCAGGCCAGTTGGATTGCAACCCAATTTATTAAACAGATTTTAAAAGTAGGTCGGACCTAACATTGCCATTGAAGGGCCTAACAGGCCAATTAGTACATTGAAACAGGCCTCTATGATAGGGGTCTAGGCCCAAGCCCGCCCAACAACTTAACTAGCCAGCCCGGTCGAATTGAAGAAAAAGAAGAAGAAATTCAGCTAGAATTTTAAGCTCCCAAGTCTAACAAAGAAAAATCTAAGAATATCAAAGACAGATTACAGAAAAAATGCTTAATAAACACCTTGCATGATCAACGAGGAAGACACCCTAAGCTCTCCTCTTCTCCTCATCCCTAGAAAACAGTGTACAAGACTCATGAACACAAATTTGGCTGCAGAACTTACACCGTCGAAAATGGCTGAAAACCTCCTCTCTTGCAGACCCCAAAGAGTCGAAACAAAGAGACCCAACCCATCAGCCATTTCTACCAAGATCGCCATTATAGGTTACAGAAACCAAGAACCACCCCAGAAGAACTCTCTAATCTCACTTCAAACTACGAAACTTATTTTCAAGAAACTCAACACAGATTCCTACTCCAAACGAGAATGGAAGACGACTATATAATAAGGCTGGAAAGAAGTACTGTGGTGTTGTTGAATGTTGAGTTAACTCAAAAAAAAAAGTACTGTACCCCCCTCTCTCTCTCTCTGTCATGCTTTTATTCCTTTGTAAGTTTTGACGACGACAGGGCAAAAAGAAGACCGTGCTCTAGTGTTGTGATATGCAGTTGCTTCCACGATGCTTCCTTTCTCAATTCGAAGAGTTATTTATGTCATGTGTCATTGCCTTTGCTTAACCTTAAAAAGAGGTCTACGTATATTTGCTAGTCCCATTCCGTACTCTCATTGTGAGTCTTAACACATTTTAGAGGTTTTTTTTTAAAAAAAAAAATTAATGGTATGACACATATTAGAGTTTAGAACGGATAGCAGTGCCGCCCCCCCCCCCGCGCACCCACAGGCCACAAGTCAACACGGGTAGAGATTGAACACAGCCATTCACGATTGAATTTAGGGAGAGTTCAATCGCACCCACAACTCAACACGTATCCCCTTTAAACCATATTAACTGTGATTAAGATTCTCTAACTTTAGTGTTCAATAATCTAACATTAGTTTTTTGAAAAAAAAATATTAAAGATATTTAACTCTAGTTAAAAATTTTAACTCTTAGGATTAATATATTTTTTTAAATATGAAAGTTAGATTATTGAACACTATGGGTTACAAAATTTTAACCGCAGTTAAATCGAGGTTAATGGGGACATGTGTTGACATGTGGACGCGATTGAACTCACCTTGAATTTCAAAAAATATATTATATTATTTAGTAGATAGGGCATAGTCATAGGATAAAGGGACAACTAGTAAACAAGGAAAACAATACCGGTAGGATATGTGCAACTTAGTCGTCAAAAAAAAGATTCGAGGGCTAGCCCCCGGACCTCCATCCCCTATAATGTGCCCCCCCTACGCAGCTATGCTAAATTCCTAGCTCCACCACTGACTGTAGTTAAAAAGTTTTACCCTTTAGGGATTTTTTTTTTCTTGAATTTTCTATTGTAAAAACCAAAATAGAAATATTAATTTTACAGGTTAAAATTTTGTAACCACAGTTAAAGAGACACACCCGAACTCTGCTATCCCACATGACAAACAATCTTTTTAAGAAAGAGAAAACTGTGATCTCAACCAATGTTTTCAACTTCTAGTGGTGGAAGGACAAACTGTAACCCCGAAGGTCTCATCAAATTTGGGCTCCCATCAATATCGGATGTATGGGTTGGGGGGTTTACCTATATATCGCGTGAGACTAGTCCGAGTTTGAGCTAAGGATACCAACGTTTACAAAAAAGACAAAACCAATGTTTTCATAATTGGACAGGGGTCAGCCATCTCGTGGACGGGTTTACCAAAAAAAAAAACCAATGTCTTAGGAATTTAGGAAGAGATGGGATACCTGAGCCCGGCCCTAATAATGATCAAGCTTGGCCCGGCCTAAGAAAAAATAGGTCCAGCTCGAGTAGGAGTGTCAACGGGCCAGGCCAGTCGGATTGCAACCCAAATTTATTAAACAGATTTTAAAAGTCGGTCGGACCTAACATATCCATTGAAGGGCCTAACAGGCCAATTAGTACATTGAGACAGGCCACTAGGCTAGGTGTCTGGGCCCAAGCCCGCCCAACAACTTAACTAGCCAGCCCGGTCCAGTCTATATGAAGCTCGATTAGAATCAAATTGAACCAGTGGATGGTATTTGAACAGAAGAAATTCAGCTAGAATTTTAAGCTTCCAAGTCTACAAAGACAAAATACAAGAAATAATATATGAAAGACAGATTACTGATCGAAGAAATGCTTAATAAACACCTTGCATGATCAACAAGGAAGACACCCTAAGTTCTCCCCTTCTCCTCATCCCTAGAAAGCAGTGCACAAGACCCATGAACACAGATTTGGCTACAGAACTTACAGCGTCGAAAATGGCTGAAAACCTCCTCTCTTGCAGTCCCCAAAGTGTCGAAACAAAGAAACCCAACCCATCAGCCATTTCTACCAAGATCGCCATTATAGGTTACAGAAACTAAGAACCACCCCAGAAGAACTCTCTCTTCTCACTTCAAACTGCGAAACTTAGCTATTTTCAGGAAACTCAACACAGATCCTTACTCCAAACGAGAATGGAAGACAGGTATATAATAAGGCTGAAAAGGAGAGAATATGATTGGTTTAAGCGTACGGTACTGTACCGTTTTTCTAAGAGCTCTCTCTCTCTCTCTCTCGTGTTTTTATTCCTTTATAAGATTTGTTGACGAGTTCTGAATGCAGTTGCTTCCACGATGCTTCCTTTCTCAATTCAAAGAGTTATATATATGGAGCCAAATGTCATCTCTCGTGGCCTTTGCTTAAAAAGAGGTCTAGGTATATATGCTATCCTTATTAGTCATTCCATACTACCTCTGTGAGAGTAACACCTGTCAGAGTTTGGATTGGGAGAGTTCAAATCGCATCATAAGGCAACACGTGTCCTTTTAACTGTAGTTAAAAATGTTTTACCCCTTAGGGTTGAATTTTTTATTCTGAAAATCAAGGTTAGAAATATTAACCTTTAATGGTTAAAATTTCTTAATCACATTTAAGGAGACATGTGCTGCTTGTGCAGCGTTGTGTACGGGTTCAAAAGCTATTGATTGTGATCGAACTCTGTTATCCAACAAGAAAACATTTTTTTTCAGGAACAATAGTTCCCTCCTCGGGCGAGGAGCAAGCTCTTATAAAGCAGAGCTGCCCATTCAACGGCCATAAACTGGGGTTGAATTTTTTTAATCACGTGATTATTATTATTTTTTCCTAAAAATTAAGGGTAGATGAGTGAACCTTAAGGCTGAGTAAATCTTAACTGCAGTTAAAAGGAGATAAAAGAAGGACACATGGCAAGAAAAGCGGGGCTGAGATACCCTCTTTCCATCACCGACGGAGGAGGTAATTATTTTTCGTTTTTCAAATAGAGACAGGTAAAAGCAAGTGAGAGTTTGGACTTTGGAAGTTTGGGAGGGAGCTAAGCATTTCTAATGCATACATGGGACCTACTACTATATGAGGGATCCCACCTTAGCGGGTACCTTAGGTCTGGTTGTGCGTGTGAGTTTAGAATGTTTGTTAGTTACATGATAACATTACTACCCAAAAAAAAAATTCTGATAGATCCCACCTTGAGATTTCAGGTTCGTAAGAATGGCCCGTTTGATCTCATGACTTTGAATTTCAGATGTGTTCCCAAAATAACCTATATCACAATTTCACAATAAACGCAAACTAGGAAGGTTTGAAAGTCTTGAGATTCTCTTATGTTAAAACCGACCGGCCGAGCCAGCCCATTTATTAATTGAACCGAATCGGGCGGATGGGCCAACTAATCTAAAAACATAGGTGTAATTTTTTGCATATAAACTAAACGGACCTAATCAGGCCGGGCTAATTGGGCTAAGCACCTTAGAAGCCTATCAAATGGATCACGGGCTTTAGACTCTAAGCTCAAGCCCAATCCAATTAATAATCAGGTCAGCCGGGTCTATAACGGGTCAGACCAGCCCAGTCCATTGACAACCCTAATCGTTAGTGTGCCATTAGTATTGAGGATAATATGGATGGAAAAGGGACACATGTTCTCTCCATGTTATAAACGGTCTGGTCTCAAAGGGTATAACCCGAGAGAATCTCAAGCCATTTTGAAATTGCATCCCCAATTTCAGACTCCAACCGAAATGAAAATTTGAAAATATTAATAACATTTTAGAAATTCTTATTTTTAAAATATTTAAGTGGATCGAAATATTTTTCTCAAAATGCTTCCATCAAAATAAATAATTTTTCTTAAATTTTTTCAATAATATATTTACATAAATTATTAGATGCAAATCACTTATCTAATTATTAAATTAATATTATTGATTACTAGTGGGCTGCACGTGCAATGCATGGGAGAGAGATAGGGAAGAGGGGGAGAGAGACAGGGAAGAGGACCCTTGTGAGGGGCATTTTAAAAAAGTTTAAAGAATATTTTTTTGGTTTAAAAACTTGAGGGATATTTTAGGTAAAAAAATTATGAGGGACACATTGGATATAGAAACATGACGGAGGGACATTTTGAGAAACCAAAAGCTTTAGGAGTATTTTGGGTAAAGAAAAATTGAGGACGTTTTGGGTATAAAAAAAATTTGAGGGACATTGTAGAAATAGAGAAAACAAAATATTGGCAAACTCAATGAACATTTTGGGTTAAAAAATTTTGTGAGAGACATTTTGGATATAGAAATTTGACTTTGGGACATTTTGGGAACTAAAAAATATTCAGGACATTGTTACCAGGGTTATCAAGTTCACTACATGCTATAGCGAACCGTTCGTGAATTGAGTGAACCCGAATTGGTGTGGTTTGGTTTGAAATGGTTCATGAAATTTAGGGGTCGTTTGGATACACTTCTGTTTTTGTTTTCTGTTTTTTAAAGCTAAAAATAAGTTTTTGTTTTCAAATTTTTTAAGTAGAAAATATGTTTGGTATTACTAACTGTTACTTGTTTTAAAAAAATAAAAAACAAAAAAAAGGGTTTGGGAAATATGATGAATATAATAATGAGCAAGCAATTCCAATCCATAGTGGTGGTGAGTGGTGGTGGGGTGGTGGTGGGTGGTGGGGTGGTGGTGGAGTGGTGAGTGGTGGTGGTTGAGTGGTGTTGGTGGTAGAGTGGTTGTGGTGGTGGTGGTGGTGAGTGGTAGTGAGTGGTGGTGGTGGGGTGGTGGTGGAGTGGTTGTGGTGGTGGTGGTGAGTGGTAGTGAGTGGTGGTGGGTGGTGGTGGTGGTGAGTGGTGATGGGTGGTGAGTGGTGGAGTGGTGGTGATGGGTGGTGGTGGTGGTGATTGAGTGGTGTTGGTGGCGTTGGTGGTGGTGGAGTGGTTGTGGTGGTGGTGGTGAGTGGTGGTTGAATGGTGGGTGGTGGTGATGGGTGGTGAGTGGTGGCGGTGGTGGAGTAATGATGGTGCATAGTGGTTCTGTTTTTGTTTTTTGTTTCCAAAAACAAAGGTAACATAAATTTTATGTTATCTTGATTTTCAAAAAAATTACTACTAATTTTAAAAAACCAAAAACAGAAACATGTTTACCAAATATGTTTTGTGTAAAAATTTCTAAATATTTGTTTTTAAAAATAGAAAATAGAAGTACAACCAAATGAGGCCTTAGTGAACAACATAGTGGTTTCAAAACAATGTTAGTTTATTAAATTTTAAATTTAAATTCATTGATATTTTTCTTTACGTTCAACAAATATATATATATATATATATTTTGTTTTACATGCTTAAATAGCAAACCAAACAAAACAACTTAAGCGAACTAAAAACGAATTATGTCATTCTACCCCTAACAAACCGAGTTCACTCTAGAGTGGCGAACCGCGAACTCGAATTTGAATCCAACGAATCGACGAACCAGATAACATTGGTTCTGATTATAGGACAAAATTTGAGAGTATTTTAGACATAAGACTTCAAGCATTTTGAGAATAAAAAACCTTTAGGGATATTCTAGGCAAGAAAATAAAAATATATATACTTCTAATAATAAAGAACATGATCTAACCAGACCGGTCGAACCGGGAATTGCTCACCCGACCAGTTCGATGGTCTATCCAATTATAAAAACATTGTTTTATGTATTAATATATAAATAACAAATTTAGGATTATATTAAATTTCAATTAACTTTTTAACTACCCCATACTTTTTGGTAAAAAAGTTCTCTGTATTAATAAAAGCTAAAAGTAATAGGTAGTTTAAGTAAAATTTAGTCAACATATTGAACTCAAACATGTAAGGAGAGTTTTGGAATTAACTGAAATTCAAATCATATGTGTAAGGATAGTTTCAGAATTAACTAAAATGCAACTTATATGTGTAAAGACAGTTTTGAAATTAATAAAACTTCAATCAACGTTGTGATGTCCATCCACATTTTATTATTAAAAATAATTCTTTATATTTTTTTGTTAATAAACTAATGAAACTTAATAAACTATTAATTCTAAATGGAATTTTTAAATTAAATAAGTAAGATCATTTTTACAAAAATAGATAATTATAATGATCAACTATCTTGAATCTGATATTTAAGTTTTCTAGGTTAAATAGGTTTTTTTTTTTTGGTGGGAAATTAGAAGGCTTTAAGGACCCTCATGAATTGATTGAGGTCTGCTTTCGGCCAACACTTTTTTACTATTCCAGGGATTTAAAAGATGATGCCGGTAATCTTCATTGACACCGAAACTCATACTATGACTAGCGAGTTTGTGAGCAAACGTGTTGACGGTTCGACTGATATGTATAACAACATGGTGAGGGATTTTGCTGATTTCCATTCTATGTCCCCCATTATCACTACAATCTCAAATGGCTCCTTGATCTCTGGTTGCTTGGTGAGCTTAATCAGAAAGTAAAAGGTATCCTAACTTATTAGGTATCTTGCAAAAAAAAAAAATAATAATAATATATATATATATTAGATATCTTATTATAATAATAATAGATAATTATCTAACTAACTTTGTAATCTAATAACAAAATATTTTTTCTTTAATTTTAAACAAAATTTTAAAATTATGAAAATTTTCATAAAATTTGACAAATATTTCTAAATTTGTAGTATATTTTGATAAATATAAATAATTTTAATTGAAATTAAATTAAAAACTATGAAAACAATAAATCATCAATATTTCAACTGAAAATAATACATCCCAAAATAATAGGAATATCGATTTCTATTGCCTAGCCGTCTACAGCAGGCAATAAACACTAGAAGTCCACCGCGGAATTGGGGTGTTTCTAAAACCATTAATTTTTGTTGCTTCACTACAGAGTTGTTTGACAACACATTTTGCAGAATATATTAAGCGGAAAACTAGAAACTGTTTGGCAACTCTTACATGATTATTTAAATTAGATCTAAAAATTTAAGTTTTGTTTAAATCAACTATTTTGGAAAGAAAAAAATCTGTATTTTTTTTATATCTTGTTTTGTAAAACATACAAATAAGCTATTTTGTCCAGCCCAATTGTAATGAGCGGGACAAAATTGGCATTCAAAATAATTAAAGACAAAAAAATATTTACAAGTATTAAAAAAACATAAAAATCTATTTTAAGTGAATCAAATGTTCATGCACACACATAAATCTCTATCCGTTTTAGTACGATAGCCTTGAAAGAAAAAGTTACAGTGAGGTTACTTATTGCTTAAGAAATAAAATCATTTATGTTAAGATTTTTAGATTTTAGATTTTAGATTTTAGACATTGAATTAGACATTCAAGGTGCGTTTGGTAACTCTAAATAATTAGAGATTATTCAGATTTTAGAGTATTTGATAATAATTTAATATTTTTCTAAAAAAAATTAAAATATAGATTTTACCTCCAAAATTATAAGTAGACTGGGAGCTCCTTTTTCTTTAAGCGTTTTATCTTTTAATGATTTTAGAGGATATTTCGTACCCGTGTAAAGTTTTCTTAAAACTAGACTTTTATGTGCTTAGTTCTTTTAAGAAATTTCAAATATACCCTCACCCCTTGTATTTCTCCTTAAATTAGAGAAATTTTTTAGAACTTTTATCAAACAAAAAAAAAAAGTATTAGAGCTTATTCTTTATATCTTATTTTCCAAAGCTTATTATAATCCGTTCTTTTAGTGAAACTTTTAAATGTCTGAAACATTAATGTTTTAGAACAAGAGGCAAGAGACTGTGAAGAGAGGGGAGAGGGTTTCTAACCCTTTTACACGATGGTATCTCATATTTATCTAGTTCAATTTAATTAGAAGTTACACATCTATGAAACTAAATTTTTTGTAGAACTTGAACTCTATGGCATAATATAGTTCAGACATTAAATAGGCATGAAAAAAGCACTAGACTTCAAAAGTTCCTCCAAAAGAAGGGAGAATAAGGACCTTGGATTGTCTCTGGCCAGAAACTGGTCTCAGGGTTTCATACATTATGCCCATGATTTTGACTTCTCACCACTTGTCACCTATTCTATGGAACCTTGAGACAAGCCCTTTCTGACTTCGCCAAAGACAATCTAAGGCTGAGAATAAGAGTCTCCAACGGACCCTTACTAAATAGGTTTATTTTTTTTAAAAATAAACTATATTTTCAAAAACACCAACAAATAAACTTTAATTTCTCGAGTAACTTTTTTTTTTTTTTTTTTTTTTTGGGGGGGGGGGGGGGGGGTTGACTCCATATGGGCTTCGTCAGAGATGGGATACAATGGTTGCATGTCACGACCATTCGTCCAGCAATGTTTGTATGGCCTTGGTGGTAGCACTATTTCTGTGTCTTTTTATCTTTTGTAAAAGGGTAGTTTAGTCGTCAAAGTCTTAATGACATTTTTGTAATAAAGGAGTATAACTCCACCAGCACATAGGATGTTTCCTTCTGCCAACTTGTAAAAGGTTTATATTCCACCTTGTAGGGGAGGTGGTAGTTTACTTGAGTGAGTTGTCTTTGCACCATCTTTGATTACCTGCTCCCCTAGTGTCTTTTATTTTCAATACCTGTATAGTGTCTTGTAATCTTTGCCTTTATGCAATAATATTGATATTTGCTTCTTTCTTGTGCATTGTGGTGTGCTTTACTCTTATTTCTTAGGTAACGTAAATTGCCCGTGACATGCAGTCCTGAACTGATTCCAAAGAGGGGATACCAAAGGAAAATAGTCACCTCCTCGGCCGAGGAGGTGACTTACCGTCTCGTCCCCTCTTTTGGGCCCACGTGTCCCCTTTTTTCTCCTGTTAACTATGATTAAGATTCAGTCACCCTAAGGTTCAATCATCTATTCTTGGTTTTTAGAATAAATTACTAAAAAATGTTAACCACTAGAGGTGGTTAATTTTTAACCATAATTCCAAGTGTTTATGAGAGCAAGGAGGAATAGTCCCCTCCTCGGCCGAGGAGGTGACTATTGCTCTATACCAAATGCCCCTTTGCAAGTACAATAAAGTGGACCCCCCTTTCTCAATATCTCATTGAATGCTGCTTCCAATGCTCCTCTTTACTCTGTTTCAGCTGATGAAAGAGCAATCACATGCAATACTCTAAAACTCTCCTCTATTTTTAGAGGAGATAGCATCTGCCAAAAAAAAAAAAAAAAAAATTTAGAGGAGAACGGACCCACTTTAAAGTTATTTGCTCCAATGGGAGGAAAGTCTAAATCACTATTCCTATTCTAAAACTCAAGGTATGGATACCTTTAAGGTCGCCGCGTGTCCCTTTTGACACCCCTTAACAGTGGTTAAGATTCACCCACCCATCCTTGGTCTCTAAAAACAGTTTTTTAATTTTAAAAAATAATTAATATTAAAAAAAACCAAGGATGGGTGGGTGAATCTTAACCACGGTTAAGGGGTGTCAAAAGGTAAAGGACACAATCGGCATTTTAACAAAGATTGAAATACAAAAGAGGACACAAATGGTATTGTAAGAACATGAATAGTATTATAAATGACATCTCTATTTTCTCTCTCATCCTCTAAATATAGAGGGTCACTTTAGCAATATAGAGGACATCCTTTAAATATAGAGCACGGTTGGATTTGGATTTTCCAACCAAAACTCCATATTTAGAGTTGGAGTCAAATCCTCTACGGTTCACCCCTAGAGGTCACCACGTGTCTCCTTTGACACCCCTTAACCATGGGTAAGGTTCACCCACCTATTTTTGATTTTTTTTTAAAATATTAATCAAAAACAAAATTAAAAACTGTTTTTAGAGTTTTTTTAATATTAAAAACAGTTTTTTAATTTTAAAAAAAGAATTAATATTTTTTTTTTAAAAAACCAAAAATAAGTAGGTGAACACTAGGGATGGGTGAACCTTACCCACGGTTAAGGGGTGTCAAAGGAGACACGTGGCGACCTCTAGGGGTGATAACCGGATTTGCCAAATCCGGTTATCACCGGAAATAATTTGGCTCCTTTAGAGTTATAGAGCACGGTTGGAGATGCTCTCAATTACAACCTTCCTGCACGCCTGGGTTTGTCCCACTGGTAGTGTATGTCCCTTTGTGGAGGAATGACTCGTGTTCGAGTCTTGGTGTTCGAGTCTTGGTGTGACCGTTGAGTGCCCACCCTTGAGTTCTAACCGACCTAACCCCTGACCCTGACATAGATAGATAAATGATATAGCTGATTACCCAAAAAAATAAAAAAAGTACAACCTTCACCCACGGTTAAGGGGTGTCAAAGGAGACACGTGGCGACCTCTAGGGGTGATAACCGGATTTGCCAAATCCGGTTATCACCGGAAATAATTTGGCTCCTTTAGAGTTATAGAGCACGGTTGGAGATGCTCTCAATTACAACCTTCCTGCACGCCTGGGTTTGTCCCACTGGTAGTGTATGTCCCTTTGTGGAGGAATGACTCGTGTTCGAGTCTTGGTGTTCGAGTCTTGGTGTGACCGTTGAGTGCCCACCCTTGAGTTCTAACCGACCTAACCCCTGACCCTGACATAGATAGATAAATGATATAGCTGATTACCCAAAAAAATAAAAAAAGTACAACCTTCCTTTCAAATGCAAATTTAATCTTTGATATTATGATGTTATGTGTGAATACCATGGAGAAAGCTGCACATACTATACCGTCTGTAGCATGATGGGTTTCATATTGAATGCAGTAAAGAGCTTGTCATAAATCTTAAATGACAAAATTGATGAATCTGTTTTTACAATCAAACTGAGCTCAGTATAATTTAATTAGCCATCTGAGCCAAAGAGAACTGAAAAAATCGATTGAGATAATAGACACTTTACATCTTCCTTACTCTTGGGCAAGGCATCTACCCTGGGTCCCTGCTGGTGATACAAAACATAGAAGAGACCGAACTTGAGTTGGTAAAATCAGAGGGTACGACATTGCCAAGAATAACAAGGTCTTTGCCACTTTCGGGTCCAAAAGAGTGTGACAGAGAATTTGGAAGTTCCTGCATCTATAGAGAGATTATTTGTGCGCCTGTGGACGAGAGCAAATAAGAGTTGAGTAGATGTTCTGGTGGAGCAACTGGCTTATTTTCTTTTCCCTGTTACATAAACTACCAGTTTGTCGAGAACTGATGCCGCTACAACCGATAACCCATCTTCTGCTGCTGCACCAATCATCAACTATTCCATTTAGCAAGAGGTGATTAGTGATGGTCAAAGCTATAACATACTCATCAGAACATTATTTTGTCTTTCCTTTTTTCATTCGTCCGTTATGTAGTTCTGGCAGAAACGAGCAGATGCCACTTGACTCTCTCTCTCTAAAGTATGTCCAATGATTATATTATAACCGTTTACGGCCAAAATAATCAAAGCCAAACGCCCCCTTAGATAGTTAGCTTGGCTCCCTTGCCTGGTTTGGAAGGGAAGTGACCATTTGCAAATACTTCAGAGAGGCTATGACTGATTGCAAGGATAGCATAGCACAGAACACAGAAAATGCAGGTGCGCAGGAAAGGAAAAGACACAAAACAAAAAGTCCACTTATGCTTGTTGATTGTTACCCTAAGTCGCGCTATGCCCAACAAGATATGGCCATGCCTAACCCTATATTGCATGCACACACACAAATATGCATGTAATGTATGGAAATCTAGAGTATAGGTCTAGTAGATGCTACTGATCCAGACAGCCAAATTATGGGCCTCTAAGGTGGCTGAAGGGGCACTGGTAAATATCACATTCACTGGATGACCTTTATCATCCAATGAATCACACTAATATGGGACCACAATG
Source organism: Tetracentron sinense (assembly GCA_015143295.1). Lineage (NCBI taxonomy): Eukaryota > Viridiplantae > Streptophyta > Magnoliopsida > Trochodendrales > Trochodendraceae > Tetracentron > Tetracentron sinense. Next base: position 26,732,394 of record CM026574.1, read on the forward strand.
ATCACAAATAACTTTTCCATAGCCATCTAAAGTATTCCATTAACCTGCTAGGATCTGTGATCGATGTAAATTTGGAAATGAGCAATCCAGAAGGATTCACATTAAGTAGACAGTCAAAATTACTGAACAACAGGACCTACCACCAGTTGCAACTAACACTGATTTGGACAACCACCTGATCTTGTAAGTAAACATATGAATAACTAATTTATCCCAGCCTGCTACCTAATAAGTAATGACAATATTGAAACCTTACCTGCATTTCTCTAGCAATGGAAGGTAGCCATTTCTCTCCCCTAATTCTTCTCAGTTCTGCAACTCTTTCTTCCTCTCTTTTGGCGGATGCTTTCGCTGCAGCATCTTTAGCTTCAAATCTAGCTAATGATTTCTGATGTGCATCTCCTGCTGCAGCCATTATATCTTTGCCGTCAACAGCAACAGAATGGAGTTGGAGTCTAAACTGTAATCCACACGCAGTCGCAAATCACAATTAGGTAGAACCAAATGGAAAGGGCTCACGCACGAGCCCACAACCTGACCTGCTCATGGATTGGGGATATTTATCACTCACACGCGCCGCCGGCTGGTTTATGCCGAGCTGTGTTGTGTCGTGCCATGCCATGCACCACATGTTTGTGACGTTTTTGACAACTTTTTACCAATAAAAAAGAAAATGAAAGGACAAGACAGGAGAGGAACATTAATAAGCAGAGAAGTATCCACAGAACAAAAGGTAACCTTATTTGATTTTTCATCAATCTCTCCACCAGGAAGAATCCTTGGTCTCTTTCTTGGTTGTTGGAGTTGATCTGTTAAAAGACCAAAAAATAGCATCAGGTCCTTGTTAATGACTTGCAAATTGCAATAGAAAATGTATGGTGGTTACGGAATGAGGCACTATACACAAAAAAATCATATACAGGGTCCATAATGTCATCCTGAGTCCTTTAGTTAGCGAGTTATCACTCTGCGACCAGTTTGGCAGGAGGAAACAATTCACTTTTAAATTTAAGCTTGGATTTTCCACCCCCAAAAATGGGTTACTATAACAAACAAAATCACTAAACAAGGCCATACATCCTATGGTTAATCTCATCAAACAGGTCTAATATTTAGGGCTATGGCCCACCAAGAAGGGGGCCCCAGCCCACTGACTGAACCATCCAGATAAGTGAGCAGGTGGGCCATGTTGGGTATACAGCACCGAACACCACGACTCATCCGGAAGCTTTATTATAATTTTTTAAACAAAAATTAGTAATACAATGACTAAATTGATGAGATACACATACCACTATGATCAAATACTATTCCAGGCGGCGCATGTTTAAATAATCGGATTCCACCTTCGTTATTGTCATCCAAGACATGGATAGGATCTTTCACCATCACCAAGCTCTTTTCTAAGATGTTATCCAAAAGCTTTTGTGCCTGTTGTAAATTTTTATTAAATATCTAAGGAACCATAGAGACTAACAGCAGTAAAAACATCAAGCATATCGGATGGTATAAGACAACCATTAGTGGGTTGCATCTAAATTCAAATCCCCCCCCAACACACACACACAAAAAAAAAGGGTCCTAACTTAAGAGTTACCAATCCAATAAATGTGTTCAGCCAGAAGATCATATGTACCATGCAAAAAGCACAATTAGGGCCAATATGAAGGTAAGAAGAGTGATTTAGTTTACATGAAATGAGTAACAACAAACTTAAAAAATATATTTTGCACCATTGTTGCATAGAGACTGTCCAAACTCCAAAGGAGTGCAATAGATTGGACGTTAGGTCCTTGAGATCATATGGCTGGTTGAAGACTGCTGCAAAGGTTAGTGAGTTTATTATGCATCAATGATTGGATATGTATTAACTGGATTGTTACTCTCAATGCGTGACATTAGATTTGGGACAAAAACCAGTGTTTTAAAAGGTGTATGAGGCTTTCACCTTGAGGCTCACCTTTATGTGAGGATCTAAGGAAAAAGCCTCAAGGTTCAACCTTGAGACTTAAATCTCTTGAGGCTTATTCCTAAAAGTGTGAGGCTCAATTAAGGCACACTCCTCACGCCTTGAGGCTCGCTTTTTGTATGAGGCTTGCACCTCATCTATTAACCAAAAATAATGTTCTAGCCATAAAACTGAGTAAACATCATTTGCCTTTCAATATGTACATGAAAGAAAATAAACTAAATTGCAGGGTTAGCTTGCCCCTGTTAAATTTATTTTTTTCTAGACGATAGTTGAATACTTAGTATTGTTGTTGTTGTTATTATTATTATTATTATGAGCATCGAAGTCAATCCATCATCATGGGGGCCCAAAGCAAGCCGCTCAGGAAGGAGACTGATGCACCTTTATGAGCATCGAAGTCAATCCATCATCGCGGGGGCCCAAAGTAAGCTGTTCCGAAAAGAGACTGATGCACCTTTACGAGCATCGAAGTCAATCCATCATCGAAGGGGCCCAAAGCAAGCCGCTCAGGAAGGAGACTGATGCACCTTTATGAGCATCGAAGTCAATCCATCATCGCGGAGGCCCAAAGCAAAGCTGCTCCGGAAAGAGACTGATGCACCTTTATGAGCAAGGCACTAGGGTGGGGACCAACAGTGGCGAATGTGAAAGCATGGTTGGTGGTTGGTGAAACATAAACAAGGCAAATCCCAACCAAGACATGGGCAGCCCAAACAATATCTTTAATGACTTTTTCCTTATCTTTCTCCATTTTTTCTTACTTCTATTTATTTTAAATATTAGGGAGTGCGAGGCTTAAGCTTCATGCCTTTGCTTTTAAAATACTGGTTCATGCTAAATTTTGCACTTATTAATTGCTGGGTATGAATAGATTAAAGTTCCATCCCTAGCAACATGGCTATACTCCCAAGAGTTTGGATAACTAGATAGAAACAAATAGATCACATGGCCAAATCTTGACTTCCACTCTTAAAAACTTTTAAAAAATACCAACACAATTACCGATCAAAAAAAAAAATACCAACACAATCACCTTGATGTTGCTAATTTGGTGTAAAACAAGCTTAACGGATCTAGAAGCTTCTCAAAAATCACCTTGCCCCACCCCACACTTAATTGTTCTGCCTTCCATGTATTGTGTTAATTCCTTTGTCCCAAAGACTGACTCGAAAGCTATTCTACTTGCCGACTCACCTTCTTTGGTACTGATTTCACTTTCTCATTAGTCCTCCTATTATTTTGGCTTGAATTTTATTTGAAAACCAAATGGACATAGACAAGTCCTAAAAAATAGGACATTCTCTTATCCACAACTTCCATACCAATGACTTCATGTAACTGACCAGGTCTCCTTCCATAACAAAATAGTGGTCTGATGATCTTGGTACACTTACCAACAAAAATCTCATTCTCCTTGAATATCAATACACATACCCCTTGACGTGACATACATTTTCGAAAACATTAAGTCTAGTCTCTGCTGATAGGTTTGAGATTCTACATAACTATGCACCGAAAAGTTCACAACTTCTACTACCTTTGTCAATGCAAGCTTCTAATACCTAGCCTTTATGACCCACGATTCCCCCATAATGCATAGTTCCTTAGGACTTCTGTGTATGCAATGTTTAGAAATGCATTCATCAAAGAATGAACACTTTCTTCACTTGAAGTCTTTAACTTGAAGATGCTTCTAAACCTTCTAGGAATTCATATCGACCAGGTAATGTTTGCCATCTAGGGTCCCTCTGATATTGCAAAATCCACTTGCTCTGTAGACTTGGCCTCCCCACTTAATAACCTTTTCTAAGAGTGCTATGGGAAGGTTCTCTGAAAGTAAATAACTTACATTTTCTCCGTGAAACTTCAACTCCAAAGAAAGAAAATGTTAACAGAGATACACCAACCAGATAAACCACGCCCCCACCTTTGAAATTTAGGCAAATTTACCTTTTTCAACTACATCTTAGGTCAAATCTACTGGTTCAGTTCAAGAGAATCCTAACTTGTTTGAGATAAAATTCTTCAAACACATGGAAATGAATTCATAATCTTATATGCAAAGCGACATCTCTCTATAGCTTTCTACCATTGAATTCATAAGCTACACAGATTCAACGGCTTAATGGTTTTCTTCCAATATTCGAATCAGTGAGATAATTTTTTTGGAAAAAAAATGTGGAGAGAGAGAGAGAGATTGACCTTGATTTGGTAGAGCTTGAGAACTTGGGATTTCTGCTTCTTCTCTAGATCTTCTTCGAACTTTGGATTTGAATGGCCAACATGCTTTTCTGAATCGTTTGACATAGCTGTGAAACCATTTGCAGCGGAGATTGCATCCGTATTAGCAACTGAATCGATCGCTGCTCTCCAGTTGGCATCTCCATCTTCTTCTCCACTACTGCTGCTCGAAGACGAACCTCCATAACTCATTACGAATCTGCACCAGAGAGCTTCCTCTTTGTTTCTTCTCTCTCTTCCGTCTCTCAGTCTGTTTTAAAACCCTACAAAACCCTTTTTCTACTCCCAAATTTAAGAATCGTTTCGGATTTCGATAATCGATTTTGAGAGTGGAGGTCTTTATCCACCGAAATGGCCGTGTAAATGGGCCGGGCTGTGGGCTGTGGGCTGGGCTGCTGATTACCACCCCTATAAGAGTTTACTGATAATTGTAACCAGTGTCGCTGTCCGCTCAGATGGCATGTAGCGTAGAGTCCCTGTGTCGGCAGTTCTCGGATAACTAACTAAAAAAAATTGAATGACAATTTCTCACTTGATACACCAATTCAGCTCGATGTTTTTTTTGTTAGGATTGAGGTTTGGGAATGTTTAAATTTCCTCTAGATGTTTAAAATTGGATCGAGAATGTGTTAGGCTTTGTCGAGTCGTAATGGCTATTTGGTACATTTAATAATCAATACATTATTGGCATCAACATTTTTATTTTGGTTAAGATCAACATTGTTAAATTATATTCTTTCATCATTAAAATACATAACTTCAAATGAAGCAAGTACTATCAAATTTTTCTCACAAACCTTGATCTAAGTCACTACCATGGGACTAGCCCACTCATAGTGTGTCCCCTCACTAGGAGAGAGGTTCCGGGCTCAAGTCCCGTGCAGATGGGCATTGTGATTTCCCCACCCTTTCACAAATACTAACCCACTAACACTAGACTCTGCAAAAAAAAAAAAAAAAATTCTGTGAGCAAAAACTTATTTTTTGGCTTAAAGTTATACCTGGGCCAGGCCCATCTATCCAACGGGCCTTATTATAATATAACAAACTTTGCCAACAGGCTTGAGACCGATACGTTTCGGAACGGTAGAGCGGTCGGCTTAAGACATCCTAAAAGAAAAGCGTTAGTATTTCGTTGGGTCCTTCTCTTCGAACTACAAACGTGCTTCATAGCATTGGGAATCAAAACCCTAGCTGTTGGATTAGTTTGGAGAACAATCGATGGAATGAGAAAAATCAGAAACCCTAATTTCCTCAATTCTCTTTGTAGCTCGGTAAGACTGAAATGGGGAAGAAACGGTACAGTAAAGATCGGATGTGTTCATAACGAAAACGGAGTGTCGCTAAATCCAGAGAAGTCGGTACTCCATTCAAGCGCTACCCTTCTACTGCTACTCGTACATTGCTCTCACACAAACCCTAACTAAACCCTATTCGTTTTTTGTTCAATTGAGTTCATTTTCTCTTACTTGCTTTTACAAATTTCTGATTTTCATCCTTTTGTTTTCCTTCTCTATTTGGGAATTTTGATAATAAACTCGCATCTCTCCCCGTTAGAAGACGCTGTGTGTAGGAGTGATGGCAGCTTGTTCGACATTATGTGTTCATCTCTGAAATTCATGGTTTTCATCACTTATATATGACTTCTTTCTATATTTTCTTTACCTTTTGCAGTTTTAATTTCTTTCTAAATTTTGAATTTGATTTGAAATTGGGTGCAGAAATATAACCCCTTACATGAAAAAAATAAAAATGGAAAGCACCCCATTATGGGAGCTCCGCTTAAGCAAGAGGATCTCATCCCTTTTACTATCCTCAAGAACTCTGAAGGTTCTTACCCAAAATTTATTTTATCATCCTAGCAAATCAAAATTCAAATTTCTAATATGCATTTGGGGGGTCGTATATAGTTAATGTGTATTCCATGAATGAAACAATGGCACTGGAGCCAACTTTGTAGCTCAATTAGATAAAGCTTTGTGCCACAACCTTGAGGCTACGAGTTCGGCCCCGAACTCTGGCTACCTACGTAAGGAATAAGAAAAGAAAATAAAACTATGATGCTTTACTAGCGCCTTTTCTCATCTCTCAAGTGTGGGCAAAATGAATGAAGTTCATTTCCCACTTTTGGCAGCACTTGGCCTATTTAAGACTCGTATCATTCCAGCTACCCCTTTAGATATTTTTGTGGAAGATATTTCCTTAATAAACCATACTATTTGTTTCGATAATAGTGCTACAGGGATGTACTGTACTTGAAAATGTCATGTGTTATATAGTTCCAACGGTTTCAGGCCTGTTGGGATAAGTCTGTTTTGGTGTGGATTCTCCAACAGATGATTTTGGGTTTCCTATTGAACATGTATCAATCGGAGGTTATAATTTTTTTGTTTGTAACATAACATACATTGAACAGCACTCTATCTTTGTAATGAGTTAAGCTTGTAGATTTAAAGACAAAATTTTATACTGGTGGGTTTTACCTAAAGCAATAATAAATCAGTATAGCTTTATCTTGTTGAACCTCTGTCGATACTTTGTTTGCTTTCTCATGTTCACTCGTTCTTTCACCACAGTGGGGGATAATAATGTGATTTGTGTGTTTGTCTCAAACTTTTCTTTCTCAAGTATTTCATCTATTGTGTTTTGGAGGCCATGGGCCTCTGGGTTACTCTGTTGGTATAATAATTATAGCATTGTCACTGAAGGAGAGTACCGTTGCCCCGTTATGAACAAAGTCTTTACTGAATTTACATCTATAGTTGCCAGGAAGGCTACAGGGAACGTGTTCTGTCATGATTTTTTTTTCTTTCTTTGGTCATCATTGGTAGTATTCTTTTCTACTGAGTTTTATCCTGCAGTTGGATTGTTCACTTTTTTTGCAAAGGGAATTAAAAAACCGAACCTAAGAACAAAGATTGGAAGGAGCTCCTTACTGATGAGCTATTCACTAGGGAAGACCTGATAACAAAACAGCTACAGTAGAATTGAAATATGTCCTCTACTCTTTAACCTTGTGTTGAAAGTGGATCATAATCTTCGTTACCAGGACCAAGGATAAAAAAAAACTTGGTTCAAGGACCGTAAAGGTCCCAACCAAAACTGATACCTATCGCTTATACGTATCGATTTTGAGCCTTTTTTATTCTGAAAAAAATCACAAAAAATTAAAAATAAAATAAGTCAGTGGATAGGTAACTACATTCTTCTAGAACCAATATCAAGTAGAAAATGTAGAAATAATGAAATATAATAGGGCAATAGTTAGTAGATGTCTAAATGAGTTGAAAGTAGAAACATATTGCTAAAGCCACGTATCAATGTTTAAAACGAAAATATATATGAAGATCACCCAATAAAATAATTAGAAACTGTTTTTTAGTTTTAAAAAATAGAGAAAATATTAAAAAAAATGAAATTCTAATAACCAAAATCAAGTAATCAACTAATGTTCATGGATTTCAAGTGAAATCCATGAAACTCACATAAATTTACTAATTGTGGGTTGTAATAAGCATGATTTGCATTAAAAAATGAGAAAACTTATCCAATTTGGTGCTCAAAATGAATTTATCCCGAAATGAAGAAATTGACGTAGATTTTTTCAAATCTCAAATCAAGTTTTTAATCACAAAAAATCAAAAGGATTTTAGGTTTTAGGGCTTAAAATGGGTAGAGAACAAGAGGGAAACGAAAGAGGACTTTTGGGGGTATTTTTAGGGGTTTACGGTAGTCCCTTTTATCATAAGACTCGGACGATATGTAACGGTTTCGGGTGAGTCTTAATTTTTTCTTTAAAAAAACATGTAAAGGTCAGGTATCGACTATTGGATCCTATTGAAACCGATACGTATCGGTTTCAACATTTTTTTTAACCATGACCATGACTTACAAATTGTCTTCTTATGTTTTGGCTTTCTTTGCAGAATCCACATGCATCTTCATGGATTTTGATCATGTTAGAAATAATCTGAAGCTTGATGACAAAGGTGAGCTAGAAATTTTCGACCTTTGTAAGGCTAGCTGTAGTTTCTGTTTGTCTTCTTTTAAAGATTAAGACTTATCCCATTTCTCTTTGCCAGTATTAAGAAGAATGGGTTCTGGTCCAACCTATAACATAAATTTATCTGGTGATATTAAGCAGATGTTACAGGAGCTTGAAACATAAGGCGTATATGACCTTTTAAATATATGTGTGTGTGTATATATATATATATATATATATATATATGCAGGCACAATTACCAATCAAAAAAAGGAGGGAGAGAAATTGTATTGCATGGGAGAGGTCGCAACAAGCACAAATCGAAAGAGCTGCTGCCTCTTTCTGCCATTTTAGCTTCAAGATCCCGTATAAAAGAGGATTCCCAATCAAGAAAAAATGAAGAGATTAAAACCACTCAGTCTTACTGTATTGTGGATGCTACATTAGCTTTAGTGTATGGAACTTGGAAGGAGTGCTAAAGCCGCAAAAGCCCGTCAAGTGTTAAGATTGCTGCTCGGATAGCTATGCACATGGCTGGTGAAAGGGTTCCCATGAATGCAAAGCCGGTTGGTTTTTTCTAAATTAAAGATCCCTTTTCAATATAAGAATTATGTATTTCAAAATTTCTCTCAAATGTTTGGATTCAATGTACCACAAGTTCCCATTTCATGTTTATTATTTCATCTATTTTATTAACTATCATAATTTTCTCAAATCTTATTCTCAGGACTTTTTAAGCCTTGGGATGTAATTTCCCTTTTGGGTTTTAAATCTTGGAAACATTAAGGAATAAATAATAAGAGTGCTTTTATATTCTAAGAATGAGAAATGCCAATATTTTGCTATGGACTTGTAAACATCAAAGTTTTGTGACCACTTGAACAAAATTCTCACATGATGTGACCACTTAAAAAAAATATAGAGTGGAGGATGGCTAATTGCTATTTTCTATGCCCTCACGCAGCAAAGTCAATGGATCACTTGCTTTTGCATTACCCTATTGCTTCTGGGATTGGGGGTCACTTTCTCTCTCGTTTGAGAGTGGACTAGGTCTTCCCTTCCTCATTCTAGAACTTTTTATCAGGTTGATTCTTTGTGAGTTGGGATTTGCTTATGGGATTAGGGGTCACTTTCTCTCTCGTTTGAGAGTGGACTAAGTCTTCCCTTCCTCATTCTAGAACTTTTTATCGGGTTAATTCTTAGTGAGTTGGGATAGTGATCGTAAGGCGATTTGGTCTGTACTAAGTGGGACCATTTTTTGGATGATTTTGAAGAGAGGAATTAGAGAGTATTCGAAGACTCGCCATCTTCTACACCTCACATGTGTTCACGTATTAGACATTTTATCTTAGATTGGTGCTCTATCCAGCGTGGGCATAATAACAAAATCAGGATTCATGAATACTTCGGCGAGGGTCAAGTTTGGAAAAATTCGGGAAATTCAAGAGAAATAAAAATAAATTAATAGTTATAAAAGATTAGAAACATGTATAAGATACAAAATAAGTGGTTAATGATCAACAATAATAAGTTCATAATATTGTTTCAATATCCAATTCCATTACATCAAGGAATCAAAATTCATCAAGACATCAACTTTCAAGATTAAAAACTCACATGCAAATTCATGGTTGTGTATGATCAAATATCAAAACAACCATAATATACTTCATCGTGTGCTCCATCAACATACATACGAATTTAATTTCTATGATTATGTAAAGCAAAAAATCCCAAACCAATCCTCGTTGGAGTCGATACCCATGCTTAGAAAATAAAGCAAAATGAAAGAAAATAAAAGTATACATTGTATACGCATATCTTAGCAATAGGCAGTAGTAATAAATAGTGGGGATGTTTGAACTTTGAATTCGATATTGGCAGTGGTGTGTAACTCTAAAGAGTTCAAAAGAAAAGCGGGATTAGGGGTTTTCCCCCTTATTTTCTATTGTGGTCATTGCCGAGATGGAGAAGTGGGAAGGAGAGATGGTGAACCCACTGTGTTTTTTAGACATAAGCATAGGAGGAGAACGTGAACGGAGGATAGTGATAGAACTATGTAGCGATGTGGTGCAATTTTTGGATGATCTCTTCTTCTCCTTTTTTTTTGCTCTTCAGAAATAAAGGACCTTTTTTGTTTCAGTTGATCCAACAAAAAGGGTTTTTCTTTTAAAGAAGGTCATTTTACAAAACTACCTCTACATAAAACAAATAATGTAAAAAAAGTTGAATTAAACATATATGGTGCGAGTTTTACGTATAATTTGGTCTATTTTTCCCAAATTAAAAATCCCCTTTAAATATAAGAATTATGTATAACAAAATTTCTCTTTCAAATGCTTGGATTCAATGTACCACCAGTCAGGGGCAGAGCTAGGGACGGGGGGAGGGGACATGGCCCCTAAAAAAAATTGAAAATCTACCTATTATATATAGGTGTAATTTAAAGATAAATAAATAATATCTAAATTTGTGTATTGTGGGCCCCCTCAATTTTTTTTATATAATGGCTCTCCCAAAGGGAGGCCCTTGTTTTCTTGTGTACTCAACCTTATTGGAATGCAACATTAACGAATTTTATGATCACAATGGACCATTTACTCAAAAAAAAAAATCGTGGCCTATGCCCCCGAACCCCCAAGCCTCATAAAATTATTTCATACACGCCTTATCATTATTCCAAGGAAAAATTCTTGGCTCCGCCCTGCCACCAATTCCAATTTCATGTTTCTTATTTTATCTATTTTGTTAGCTATCATAATTTTCTCAAATCTAGTTCTCAAAGATTTTTTAACCTACTTGGGATATAATTTTTTTTTGGGTTTTATTGTTAAATATTGGAAAATTAAGGAAGAAAGAATAAGAGTGCTTTTATATTCTAAGAATAAGAAATGTCAATATTTTGCTATGAACTGGTAAACATAAAATCCTATAAGAATTTTAGTTTATTCTATCTTGTGATTACTTGAACAAAATCACATGTGGCCACTTAAAATTAGAGTGGATAATGGCTAATTGTTGTTTTCTGTGCCTTCACGTGGAAGAGTTGGTGGATCACTTGCTTTTGCATTGCCCTGTTACTTTTGGTATATAGGTCACTTTCTCTCCCATTGAGAGTGGATTGGGTCTTCCCTTCATTTCAAAATTTTTTAATTGGGTTGAATGTGAATTGGGATAGTGCTCGTGAGGTGATTTCATATGGGTCATTTCTTGGATGATTTAGAGAGAGATAAAATAAGAGAGTTCGAATTTCGTAGACTCGTTCTCTCTTACACCTCGCGTTTGTTCGCCTATCAAATATCTGATCATAGAGTGATGCTCTATTCGGCGTTGGCATAGTAACAAAATCAAGGTTTGGGAATAATTTGGCAGGGGTCAAGTTCGGAAAATTTTGAGAATTTTAGGAGAAATAAAAATAAATTATTGATTATGAAATTTAGAAAATGATATTAATTAATATATCTAACAATTAGATTATATATTATTTCAAAATAAGTAGTTAATGATCAACAATAATAAGTTCATAGTATCGTTTCAACGTCCAATTCCATTCCATTAAGGCATCAAAATTCACCAAGACGTCAACTTTCAAGATGAAAAACTATTATGTACATACAAATCATGGTTATGTATGATCACATATCAAAACAACCATAATATACTTCATTGTTGCATTCCAACGATGTGCATACAAATGCAATTTCTATAATTATGTAAGGCAGAAAAACCCAAACCAATCCTCGTTGGAGCTGACACCCATGCAGAAAACAAAGAAAAATGAAAGAAAAGAAAACTATAAAAGTATACATTGTATACGCGTATCTTAATTCTTAGCAACAAGCAGTAGTAATAAATAGTGGGTGTTTGAACTTTGAATTGAGTATTGGAAGTGGTGAGCAACTCCAAAGTGTTCAAAAAGAAAAAAGAAACAAAAAGCGGGATAAGGGTTTTTTTGCCCTTATTTTCTATGGTGGTCTGGTTGCAAAGGAGAAGCAATCAAGCAGGTAGGAGAGATGGTGTACCCACGATGCTTTTTAGACATAAGCATAGAAGGAGAACTTTAAGGGAGGATAGTGATAGATCTATACAACAATGTGGTGCCCAAACAGTAGAGAATGACAGTAAAAAAAAGGGTTGAGTGAGAGAGCTTACATCGTCAGAGATGAACTCTTCTTCTCCTTCTCCTTCTTCTCTTCCTCTGCTCATGGGAGATAAAAGTCATTTTTTGTCTCAGTCGATCGAAAAGGGTTTTCCCTTATAAAGAAAACCATTTTGTAAGACTAATCCTGCATAAAACAGAAAATGTCAAAATAAACCAGAGCTAAATTAAACTACAACACGACTTTCACGAATAATTCTCAAGTTTCAAAAATTATTCATTTAGTCACAAATAATTTGGTGAATAAATCGTGGGCCCGAACATTATTGAATCCTCCCTACCTAGGCCTACATCAGACCATGTCCCCATAATCCTGGAATCTAGGAGTTTCAGAGGAGGGCCCACGCCGTTTCGTTTTGAGAATATGTGGCTCAAAGATGAAAGATTCAAAGGGATGGTGGATGAAGTGTGGAACGCTAGGAGTGGTCAGGGGTCTGCTAGCACGAGATTTGGTCTTAAACTTAAGGCCCTCAAAGCGAGATTAAAGGTTTGGAATCGGGATGTCTTCGGTAATGTCCAAACCAGGCTCACTTCATTACTCAAAGATATTGGTACATTGGATTTAGCCGAAGAATCTCGTCCCCTTTCGGAGGAGGAAATCTTGTTGAAGGAGGTCAAGAAGACAGAATATCTCCGCACGACGACATTGGAAGAAATCTGTTGGAAACAGAAGGCTAGAGTTCGATGGCTCAAGGAGGGGGATAGAAACACCAAATTCTTTCATCGGATGGCTCATTCCCATCGAAAGAATAATTTTATTTCTAATCTAAAAGTGGAGGGGATCTGGTGTGAGGGGACCGCGATGGCAGACAGGGTGGTTTCTTTCTACCACAATTTGTATAGGGAGCAAGTCCAATGGCGCCCGCAACTTGATGGGCTTCCTTTTGAGAGTTTGAATGAGGAGCAGAGAGAGGGGTTGGAGATTCCATTCGAGGAGGAGGAGATTGTGCGAGCTCTAAGAGATTTAGCTGGGGACAAGGCTCCTGGTCCCGATGGTTTCACCATAAAATTTTATCGTTCTTGCTGCGAGATAGTAGGGAAAGACTTTCTTGCTGTCATGAGAGAGTTGTTTGTTTTGGGTCAATTTGATCGGGTCATTAATAACACCTTTATAGTGTTGGTCCCAAAAAAAAAGGAGTTGAGGACATCAAGGATTTCCAGCCGATTAGTTTGGTAAGTAGCATGTGCAAAATTCTCTCGAAGGTGTTAGCTTCCCGCCTCAAGAGGGTATTGGGCTCTACTATCTCCCCCCCAACAAGGAGCGTTTGTGAGCGGTCGTCGGATCCTGAACGGTATTTTAATTGCAAACGAGTGCATCGATGACAGACTCAAATCTAAGGAGCCCGGCATTCTGTGCAAAGTGGATTTGGAAAAGGCCTATGACCATGTTAATTGGAATTTCTTGGGTTATGTTATGCAAAGGATGGGTTTTGGCCCAAAGTGGTGCCATTGGGTGCAAATGTGTATTTCATCGGTTTCCTTCTCCGTACTCTTAAATGGTAGCTCAACTGGCTACTTCCAAAGCTCTAGGGGGTTGAGGTAGGGGGATCCTCTCTCCCCTTTTCTCTGTCATAGTCTCCGAAACTTTGAGCAGGATGTTGTCCAAGGCTAACGGTCTAGTCTACGAAGGCTTTAGTATTGGCAAGGACCACCTACCGATTTCTCACCTCCAGTTTGCAGATGACACTATCATTTTCTGCAGGGCATCTTGCCATGACCTAGGCCACATCCGGAGTCTTTTACGTTGCTTCGAAGCTGTATCTGGTCTACGAGTCAACTTGTCCAAATCTGAAATCATAGGGGTTGGGGAGGTTGTGGGCCTAGGTGATCTAGTGAAATGCCTTGGTTGTAAATTGGGGTCATTCCCATCAGTGTATTTGGGGATGCCCCTTGGGGGCCAATTTCAAGTCCAGGGCAGTCTGGACCCCGGTTTTGGAGAGGTTTGCTAAGCGCCTGTCGGGATGGCAATCGTCCTTCTTATCTAAAGGTGGCAAGTTAACCCTCATTCAAAACACTCTCAAGAGCATCCCTACATATTTCATGTCATCTTTCATTATTCCTCGTGCGATTGCAGCTTCCCTTGAGCGATTGCAGCGGAATTTCCTATGGCATGAGAAAGGAGTCCATTTCAAATACCATCTAGGTCTGAGGCCCTTAACTCTGATGAACAAGGCTCTTCTTGGAAAATGGGTGTGGAGGTTTGGGGAGGAACGTGATAGTCTTTAGAGAGCGGTTATTGTGGCCAAATAAGGAATTCGATCCTGTTGGATTCCGAAGGAGGTGAAAGGCTCTCAGGGAGTCGGGTTGTGGAAGGGGATCATGTCAGTTGCTCGATTCGTGGTTCCTTTCTTTGTATTCAAGGTGGGAGATGAGTCAGAGGTTAGATTTTAGAAGGATGTTTGGTCTGGTAGCCCGTCTCTCCGGGAGGGTTTTAGATCCATTTTTTGCTTAGCCGTTGATAGGAACGCATCGGTTGAGGATTACTTAGATAGAGGTCCTAATGGGGCAGTTTGGGGTCCTAGGTTGAGGAGAGACCACAATGATTGGGAAATCGTTGAGTTGGGTAGGCTTTTTGAGCGGTTAGAGTCCGCCTCCCTAGCTTCTCAAGGCCGGGATTGTAGAATTTGGTCTAGAGGCAACAAGGGTCGATTCTCAGTAAGATCTCTCGCACAGTCGTTAGGGTCAGTCCATCCCGATCCATTTCCTCATAGAGTTGTGTGGAATCCGGGCCTCCCATCTAAAGTATCATTTTTTCTCTGGACTGCATTTTTGAATAAAATTCTCACTTGTGATCACTTGAAGAATAGAGGGTGGAGGATGACTAACAGATGCTTTTTGTGCCTCCAAGCGGAAGAGTCGATAGACCATCTTCTCTTGCACTGTTCTTTTGCTTGTGAGATTTGGAGTTTCTTTCTCTCCCGAGTGGGGGTGGAGTGGGTCCTCTTCCTTCCAAAACTTCTTATATGGCTGGTATTTGGTTTGGGGCATTAGCTCAAGGTTGTTGCTCTGGTCCGTCTTGCCGGGAGCCATAGCGTGGTCCATCTGGAAAGAGAGGAATGGGAGAGTCTTCGAGGACTCTCTTTGTGCTCCTAGTCGCATTTGTTCTTGGATCTGGCGATTGGTTTTGGATTGGTGTTTTTCTAGTTCGGGGGGTGGAGACTTGGGTCTTTGGCTAGTTTGAGGGTCTGTCTGGGCCATGTTTTGGGTCTTTTATTTTTGGGATCCTCAGTTCCTGATTGTTGTCTTTTTGTTCTTTTTTCCTTTTGCGGGTTCATGATCTTGTGAACTCCTGATTGTAGCTTTTTCTTTGTATCGCGCTCCTTTTCTTCTCCCTATTTATATATGCTTGATTACTCATCAAAAAAAATAATTCGTGAATAATTCATAATTTTTCCAATATATTGGCGGATTTTGTTACTAAGGGGGTGGGAGAACCGGATTTGGGGGAAATGATTTAAATACAATTTTCAGGATATGTAATGGTTTCAGCCGAAATCCCGAAACCGTTACGTATCACCAAAACAAATACGTAATAAAATATTTTTTTTAACAAAAAACAAAGTAAACGTAATGACCAAAATCGATACATATCAGTCAAGTCCTACTGATACGTATCGAGAGGCGTCGAACGAGTCTTACTAAAACCGATACGTATCAACCAAGTCCTACCAATATGGCTGAATACGTATCGGTTTTGGACAAGTCATATTAAACCCGTATTATTAACATCCCAGCATAAACATTGTTTTAATTTCCATGTGTGAGAATTGAAATCTATCCCGAGGTCCAGTTCCTTGCCCTTTCTCTGTACTGGGCGATTTTCTTGTTGCTGGCTTGACCACCCTTGTATCTATGGAAAAGGTTCCTGTTGATGACAATGATCGACCTTTGGTGAGTTGAGCTTCAACTTACTTCTTTTTTTAACTAATGTTGCATTCGAATTGGAGTTATTTGTTACACTCAATGTTAGTCAATTGAATGGTAACTTTTCATATTGGATGGAAAATGCTATTTTCTTTCAATATCAGTCTTTCTGGAAACAAGCTAACATTGGATTTTGTTTTATGTTATGTGGGTTTCTTTGAGCACTGATCCTAATGTGCTGCTTTTGTTGGCATCCTCCTTCATACCTTTCAATTTTGGGCATAGAAAGTAATGCTTCATGTAGCTGAGGTCTATACAGATTATTCTACTAGCGTATGTCTATGCGAATTGGGAGAATAGTGGACTGACATAGTTCTATTTATCTCTAATAGGGCATACATTCATTAACATTTCTTTATGTCCACTCTGAATTTGATTTTTGGAGCTTATTGTTTCATGAGCTAATAGCAAATTCATAGAGTTTTCACATGACTCATTCACAATTCTTTCAGGTGGTTTACCTACAATTGAGATCAAGCTATCCTGATCTCATGCCTTTTATAGGAATGTTCTTCTTCCCTAAGACTAGTGAAACTTGTTAAGCTTCACTAGTCTTTTTTACCCATTGAATACCATTATATTAAATATAAGAGTATTCTGGTATTTTCAAAGAGGACAATTCATTAAATAGGGGACACAAAAAATATATGGTTATATATAAATGGATGTTGCTAACGTTCAATCAGTGGGTGAATTTGTTAACCTCCACAAAGATATTTTTACCCTATCATAAATTATGAAATGCATTAAAGTTAATGGTATTTTAGTCTTTTCATAGGGGACCGGTCATTAAATATAGGATAGAATGAACGCAGTTTGATTTTTCTTGTATTTTTTATCTTTACTATTTAATGAATTGTCTCCTATGAAAATACCAAAATACATTTATATTTATTAGAATGGTATTCAATACATAGGGGTAAAAAAGACTGGTGAAAGTTAATAAGTTCACTAGTCTTAGTGAAGTTAGAATTCCCAAATATTATATATGTGTGTGTGTGTATTTCCGAAGCTATGGCTTTTAATAGAACGGAATAGTATTACAAGATTCATGTTGCCGACCCCAAAATATTTTGGATAAGACATTGATGATATATATATATATATATAACCTGATGAAGAAGATGAAGAGAAGGCCAGGTGATGTGGAAAATGTTAGTTTTAGGACTTAGGGTGTTAGTGTATGGGTTTCTTTATTGAATTATTTTAAGTGACAACTTGGGTTGGCTTTTGTTACATTTCAGAATAAGGTGGCTTCATGATACAGCATTGCAGGAACCACAGAGTCTGCAACTGTGGGCGGTGTAGTAGGCAAGTTTTTGAAAGCAAGGAATGCCTATGCTGAGCTGCTGCTGCTGACACTAATTTGCAGGCAAAAGTGGGTGTTTCAACAGGGCAATACAAAGATTTCTCTGCTTGGTAAGATTCCCAATTTTTGTACCTGTAGCTGCAGTGAGATCATGAGTAGGAGTAGAGTGAGTCAGTGCTGTAGTATAGTAATCAAAAGAAAAAGGAAAAAAGAAATTACATTTGGAACCACATCATTTCCCTGCATTATATGTGGTTTCTCACACACTTTGTTTTGTATTACATTTTTTCCGTAAATATGGGCATCAATATTGTTGCTTTCTCTCTGCCCCCTTCATATTTTATGTATTTGCAGTTTGATGATCACATCCTTCTTAAATTGACTATTATGACCATTTGATGTTTCATAAACACTTTGGAAACTAGTGGTTAAGAGACCAGCTGGTATTACCTTCCAAAATGTTAGTGTGCATCTGTCCCAACATTTCCCTCCCAGTGACCTTGGTAATAACAAAGGTAATTACCATATAGGATAATCTCTGCACTTAAAAAATTTTCCTAGATTATATTCTCCAAGTTGCATGTAGCAGTGGTTAATACACAATCTCCAGAAATTAAAATTTTCAGTTGAGAATTTCCTCAAAAATCTGGGACACTCAACAATCTTCCCTTCTCATGCTGTTTTCTGATTGCTCTTGATTGACAAACCCGTCTTGTTCTTTTCTGAGCATATCATGGTGTTCTTTCCGAGCATATCATGATGGTGTCTGAAAATCCTTTGAATTGTATCATGGATCCTACAGTTAATTTCTTCCACTTACCTCTTTATTTTGGATTTTGGTAGCCCCACTCTCACCTATTGCACTTTCCCCCTTCAGAAAGACAATGATATTGTGGTGGGGTTCACAGGGGCTGACACAAAATCCTTGTCTTTTTGTCCAAAAAATGGGAGATGGGAGAGTGCATCATGAGCGATTGAAACTAGTGACTTGGTACCTGAATCTGGTGGACCTGGCTGGATATCCGGATAATTGAGCAACTCACGAGCAGTACAAAGCATTCAGGTTTTTCATTTATCAGGAGCTCTTATTCCATTTACCTCCTCTCTAGTGCATTTATAGCCTTCACCTTGTGTTATGACCGATGACGTTTGTAATCAAACTTACCCAGTGTGAATCTGCAACCCATCCCTGCAATATTTTCATACAATCTCCAGTATGTTGCCTTTTTTAGTAGAGCATCCTAAGATTAGTGGGAGGCTCCTCTAATTATGTAATGAAAGAAGAAGAAATCTGACCAAGTACTGTACACATGAACCAGAGGCTCATTAATCTGGACCATTCAAGCCAGGATCAATGTGTTACTAGGTATTCAGGTATATGGTATTAAAGAGCAGATGGTGCAGTAGAAGAAGAAATAAGGTATGATCCAATAGCCGGTTTACACAGAGACTGGCCATCAAGACTACTGGGTCAGTGGGTGAGTTTGGAGCCCCGTTGCTCGTTTGTGGCCAAAACATTACCCACATCATTCAACAAGGTGGACCCCACGTCAAACAAAAGGTGGGCCCATAAGGGTGGATGCATTTTTAGGCCACATCGGATTACCTCTCACGGACGCCCCGAGGCCCAGCCTTGGGCACACCTTCTCTATCCGACATGTGGCAAAAAAAAAAAGTAGAAGTCATTTTCATTTTCTCCTCTGATTTTGACTTGTAAAATAGTTAACGTTCCATGGTTCCCATTTTGTAACAGAATGGCCGTCCGCATTGGTCCACGCCCCATTTTAAATATTCACCTATGCTATGTTTGGTTGTGGAGAAAATAAGCAAAAACATGAAAAAGAAAAGAAAATTTTAGATTTCTAATACAATTTTTAGTTGTATTTTGTCTGATCTTCTTTTATTTTTTATATTTTTACTTATTTTCTCAGCAACCAAACATAGGGCTACTGTAATTGAGATTCACTCATCCTTAGGGTTAAGCAACCCAACCATGGTTTTCCAAAATCTTAGTTTAGTTAAGCTTAACCAGGGTTAAAAAAAGTGTTAAAAGGGACACAAGGACATAGAATAAGATACGAAATGGACCCATGGATCCGCAGTGCTCTTTTAAATTCTCCCCACTTCTCATATCTCTCTATACTGCTCTTTTAACTTCTCCCCACTTCTTATATCTCTCTCTTTTCTCGCCAGATGTCAGATGCAGAAGTTGTGCCCAAGGCTGAGCCTCGGCCGTCCGCGAGAAGTAATCCGATGCCAAAATCATCAGTGGGCTACTTGCGGATGGCAAAAGATTAGCTCGGTCAGATGCTCAGCTTCGGCATCCATAAAACATGGAAAATAGTTAACGGAACTAAGGCATCCACCCATTGGTGGATGCCTTAGGTTATCAAATGGGATCCATGGGTCTGCCTATCACTACTCGTAAAACATGCGGCGTGTGACGTTCTAAAGGAGAGAGTAATTAATTGGGGAGAAGTCAAAACCATGGGGAGAAAGTTAAATGACTTCTCCCAAAATTATCGTTGGGGAGAAGTCAAAACCATGGGGAGAAATTTAAATGACTTCTCCCAAAATTATCGCCAGGTGCCGCACGTTTTATGGATGCCCGAGTTGAGTGTTCGAGCATCAGACCGTGCTAATCTTTTGCCCTTGTGGATAGGTGTGTTCTCCTGTTGTAACCGGTTACGCCCCTATCGTCACCACGTGTCCCTTTTTACATTCCTTAAGTGTGGTTAAGATTCACCTACCCCTAGGTTCACCACTTATCTTTGGTTTTTAGAAAAAAAATATTTTTTTTAAATTACCCTAGGAGTTGGTGAATTTTAACCACAGTTAACAAAAATATTTATTGTTTTTTTCTACAAACCAAGGATAGGTTAGTGAACCCTAGGGGTGAGCGAATCTTAACCACAGTTAAGAGGTGTCAAAAGGAACATGTGGCCACCTCAAGGGCATAACCGGTTTTGGCAAAACCGGTTACAACAGGATAAGAATACAAGTCTTTCTAAAAAGACTAGTAATCTTCTCCAATTGTAACCGGTTTTTGGCAAAACCGGTTATACCCCAGTGGTCGCCACATGTCTCTTTTTACATCCCTTAATTGTGGTTAAGATTCACCTACCCCTAGGTTCACCCACCTATCTTTGGTTTTTAGAAAAAAAATATTTTTAAAAAATTAACCCTAGGAGTTGGTAAATGTTAACCAAGGTTAGTAAATTTTTTTTTCTAGAAACCGAGGATAGGTTGGTAAACCCTAAGGGTGAGTGAATCTAACCACATTTAAGAGATGTCAACATTTTAAATTGCCACGCGAGCACCATCTTGGCAGCACCAGATGACCGTTAGCCGGCCGGCCAATTGGCATACTTAATAGCCTCAAACACCAATAATGGGCCTTAATCAACCCCATCAAAGAAACTTTAAAAATGAAGAGCTGAATTGGGAAAAGAGGAAGTGGGGGACCTCACGAACCTCAGAACACACCAACTGGTAGGGCTGTCAATGGGCAGGAACAGGACAAGAAAGAAAAGTGAGAAATTTTATCTCATTCCAGATGGCAGAATTTTTTTTATAGACTAAATGTCAGCACAACAGATAATTTAATTAAAATGATTTAGAATAAAATAAATATATAAAAAAAATGAAACATGGATAATAATAAAATTAGATAATATAGAAGCCATCTTGACAACAAACTACGGCTCTAATCAAAGTTTTAGGGATAATCACATTGTTGGGTTAGGGAATCAGCCAATCATGGGCTTAGGGTTTCAAGTTAACTATTAGGATTGGGATTTAAAAGGGTTAGAAGGTAAGGCCGCCAACGGATAGGACGGGAGGTGGGTCAACTCTAAGCCTGCCCTAACCCTTCAAAGGCATGAATTGACTAGGCCTTATGTCACGCGCAGGCAGCATCTGAATTGGCTGGGCCATTGGTATGGGAGTAAGCAGCATTTGAATTGGCTAGTCATTTCAGTTGGCAAGCGCTTTCGTGATACTTAACTCTACCCTAAGGATAGGGCTGGCCCGGGTAGGGTACCCTTGTTATATATATATAACAAGGCCTACCAACAAGTCCTGAAATAAGCATGATTCCCTAGGAAGCACGAATACTTTGAAAATGGAAACGTTCCTGTATCGCCGTATCGGATACGGCACTTTAAGGTAAAACTTAGCTATTTTTCATAATTTATGCGTATCACCGTACCCGTATCATATCGCCGTTCCCGTGCTTCCTAGATGATTCCATGAAGAGCATATCTGCCTGTACCTTTCAAACCAATCATACTCATAAGGTTTGAAAATAAGAACAAGTTGCCATCTCCATACTTAGTGAAAGCTGAAGTTTCTGTTATGGTTGAGGCAGTGACGCTCCATCTGTACACTAATTGTAACCCTCAGCCAATTAAGTAATGGAAAGAAACCCACAAATCCTTCAAACATCCCCTAATTTAAGCACTAAAAGGGTTTTGATTTTAGAAGAAAGAAAGAAAATTAGTTGTTATTGTGAAGTGGGGATGGGGCATATGTCTTCACATTATTCTTGGCAGGAGAAGGTCATGGACTTTAGTTACTAGACAAAGAAGCCGTCCTCTCATTGTTTTTTTGGTGACCAAAATGCCCTAAACAAGACAATCCATGTTGGGGTCACTTGGATTTAAAGATGTACAAAACTCCTCCCTGGTAGCCATGATGGCTTTCAAAGAAAAATATTCGATACCCAATACCCAGTTCTCAACAAGGGACAAGAAGTCCATACAATGGAACTTTCCTTAATGATTAATGAAGGTGACCAAGTATAGGAAAACTGTCTCTCCACATGCACATAAATACATATCCACCATGTCAACAAAACATACAAGTAAAGATGATCCCATGTGAAATGCCCACATTGAGCAACCACGTGTAATATTCCATGACCGTCCGATCAAGATCAAGATACCGTAGAATCTCAAACCTTGATGATATAGTCGTTTGATCGGTGATAAGATCAAGCAGCTAAGAAAATGTTACATCTAACATGTCCAAGGCAAATTGTAGGCAGTTTTTCTTTATAGTAAACAATATGAGTCGACTTGTGTGCATTGGTCTAAGTGGCAGTGTGTCATCTGCTTGGTGGATTAGGATCGATTCCTGTGACTTAAGTGTGGTGGACTATTTAACAGATAGTATAACTTCTAACCTCTACTAACCTAGATAAATGATACTACACCAAAAAAAAAAAAAAAAAGTTACTAGTCGAATTAACCAGTGACATCTTAGTTGCAAGGTAGAGCCCATAAACTTGAGCTTAAGGCTCAATCCTACTGGACCAACTTGGTTAAGACTTAAGAGGATCAACTAGTTGCTTAAGTGGAGAACAAGAATAATGAGTTGTGATATGGAAGATAGCTAGGCTCACTAGAGGGGTGCTCTAGCTTAATTTGTAGTGTCTTGAGTGATTTGTATATACTGTGTATGAGTTAATGTATTTATACCTTGAATTAGTCTAGGGATACTCCCAAAGTGTACTCCCAAATATACTCCCAAATCTTATCCGTCTATCTCAATTATAAACGGTTAGGATTAGAGCTGATGTGGCATTAGAAAAGATAAAATAAGTCAACTCAAATCCTGACCCTTAATGGTTGGTTATAAATTATTAGGATTAGGGAGTATATTTGGGAGTATCTATAGACTGACTCTTATACTTTATACATTAATTAGTAGGAAAACGCTTACCTTACCGCATGTTTCCGCTATGTAACGAAATGCGGGTCCTCATTGGTCCACGCTCTACTTTTTAACACTCACCAACTGCGATTAAAAGTCTCTCACCCTAAGATTAAGTAATTTAACCTTGATTTTAGAAGAAAAAAAAATCTACTTTAATTTAGTTAAGCTTAATCAGAGTTAAAGAGGTGTTAAAAGGGACACGAGAACACTACAGTATGCTAGATAATGTTCCGAGCCGTAGGCTAATCACTTCTCTAAATACTATATAGGGGTGGAAAAAGAAAATGAAGAGCTAAGCATGCCCCTTCATGATTTTGGAGAAGATTTTTTTTTTCTTTTTCTCTTCAAAGAATTAATCGATTTGGGAGAAGAATACAATAGGGTTTTAATTTCTATTCACATATTGAAACCATTATTGTATGTTTACACATGTAATGGGTTAGTAGTATTGAAAGGGAAAGTGGGGAATTTTTGCAGAGTTTGGAGAGTGAATAGGAGGCAAGAATGTGATGGGTTGTGTTGGAGGTGGTGGTGGGTTTGATGATGATGATGCACGCCGGCAGCTTTTTGGACGTCCCTCTCTCTAAAAAAGCTAACCCACTAACCCTTCTATTGATCTCTAGCTTCAATTCTCTTCTTTTCTCACTCCTTGTCAGACAAAACCAGGTACTCCAACTCCAACTCAGTCAATCTCCACTTAAATTTTTTTGAAAAAAAAAACACTCAGCAGGAATAACTAGAAAAGAAACCCACTCCATTCCTCATCGATTACACCAAATTTAAAAGAAAATTATACTTAGATTCCAATTCCCTCTCTCTTTTTCTCTCTCTCTCTCTCTTAGTAAAGTACTTAGAAACCCAGCTAAAATCCAATCTCAAGATCCTCTTTTAATCACTCTTTTTCCCAATTCACAGTTCAGTACACAAAAGACCCATCTCTCCTATCCAAAAGCTACTCAAACCCTCATATACAAGGTTTCTACATGGTGGGTATCTGGTTAAATGGATACCTTGTTTAGGCTAGTTAGTCTACAATCCGACCAGTCTAACTCTAGTAGAACCACTAGCAGTTCTAGATCTTCTAAACGAAACTATATCCACCAACAACAACAACAAGAATGCTGCAACTTTTTCATGGACGAAGACGACTTCTCTTCTTCTTCTTCTAAGCACCACTATCCTTACCAACAACACCACCCTCCAACCACTAGTACTACTACCCATCATGAATTCGTACCCGCCGAGTTCTCCTTCTCCCCAGCTCGAGACCTCAACCTTGAATTCGCATCTTCCATGTCGGGTAAGTGGGCAACTGACCTTCTTAGTGAGACTGCTCGTGCGATCGCCGATAAGAACAGCGGCCGTGTCCAACAGCTCATGTGGATGCTCAATGAACTCAGCTCTCCTTACGGAGACACTGATCAGAAGCTCGCAGCTTACTTCCTTCAAGCCTTCTTCTGCCGCATGACCGACTCCGGCGAACGGTGCTATCGGAGTTTGGCCTCTGCGTCGGAGAAGACGTGTTCGTTCGAGTCAACAAGAAAAATGGTATTGAAATTCCAAGAAGTGAGTCCATGGACTACTTTTGGCCATGTAGCTTGCAATGGTGCAATCATGGAGGCCTTTGAAGGAGAAAGCAAGCTACACATAGTAGATATTAGCAACACGTACTGCACCCAGTGGCCTACTTTGCTCGAAGCCTTGGCCACGCGCACCGACGAGACCCCCCACCTCCGGCTCACCACCGTGGTGGCCAACAAGGCCGGCGCCGTCGCCGGAGGAGTAACGGCGGTGCAAAAGATGATGAAAGAGATTGGAAATCGAATGGAGAAGTTCGCTAGGCTTATGGGGGTACCCTTTAAATTCAAGGTAGTGCACCATGCCGGCGATTTATCGGACTTCAATTTAGCCGAATTGGATATCAAAGACGACGAAGCACTTGCTATCAACTGTATCGGCACGTTACACTCCGTTTCGGCTGTAGGAAACCGCCGAGATGTTATCGTATCGGCATTTCGGAAGCTGCAGCCGAAGATCGTGACCGTCGTCGAGGATGAAGCTGACCTTGATATAGGCGTTGACGGGTTTGACTTTGTCAAAGGATTTCAAGAGAGTTTGAGGTGGTTTAGGGTTTACTTTGAATCATTGGACGAGAGCTTCCCGCGAACTAACAACGAGCGGTTGATGCTAGAGCGCGCGGCTGGGCGTGCACTCGTTGATCTTGTGGCGTGTCCAGCTGCCGAGTCTGTCGAGCGGCGGGAGTCGGCTGCTCGTTGGACACGCCGGTTACAATCCATCGGGTTTAACCCGGTTGCATTTAGCGATGACGTGTCCGATGATGTGCGAGCTCTTCTAAGGCGGTATAGAGAAGGGTGGTCTATGACACAGTGCTCGGATGCCGGAATTTTCTTGGCGTGGAAGGACCAGCCCGTCGTGTGGGCTTCTGCATGGAAGCCTTAACACCGGCACGCATGGGAGATGAACGTTCACACGTGTATGGGTAATTTGGCACGTGCATGGACGGAATTATGGGGTAAGTTAACTAAGTTAACTGGAGTGAAGAGAAGAGGAGGGAGCAATATGCTGGAATTGCTTGTATTGAATACAATTGAAAAAAAAAAATATTATTATTATTATTATTATTATTGTCATTTTAATTCTGTGATTTTTTTTTGGCATTTTAAGAGAAAAAATATGTTGTGGTGTTTGAACACAAGGTCTGGAGGACTCCCCTTAATAACGGTTGTATTGTATGGGTTGGGGGTATTCGTTTTTTAGGTTCGGGATATTTATATTTATCAAAAAAAAAAAAATGTGATCTAAGCCATCAAATCTTGAACGTTGACAGATCGGTTGATCGATATGAATTATGGTCTATAGCGCATTTAAGAACTGGCCCACCGCCCACCCATCAATCAATGTTTGATTCGGGTGATGGCAGTCACAAACCAAAACAGTGATCAAAACCACCATATATTTCCTCTTAGAATTTACTGTCGTTGCTGGAGAGGAAACCGACATCAACACTTCAAGCGTGCCACGTATCTTTATCTTTTTATGCATGTAAACTAAGACATTGGTTAACATGCACTAAGGCAAAACGTTTACTCTGTTGCTCGCCAGAGTATCCCTCTGGTGAGCAGTGGATCAATGGACAAAAAAATGCCACCTCACCCAGAACTTATTTTTTTTCCCGCCATTTTTTGACATCTTCCCATTTGAATTTTTTTTCCTTTTTTCATAGTTTTTTGGACCATTGATCTGCTGCTCACCAAAGGGATACTCTGGTGAGCAACAGAGTAAACCTTTTGCTACACGCGAGTATGTGACCCCCAGAATAGATGTGGGTGATCTTCTCACCAGCAACTACCGGAGATGATCCTGTGTCGGGGATGGTGTTAGGTGTTAAGGTGATATGAGGGTGTTTAAAGCTTAAAAAGGTTTTAAGATTGGAAGTATAAGGGTCCTTATCTAGGCAAAAGATTAGCTCTGGTGGCTGCCCGAGCTGGGCGCTTGGGCATCCATAAAACATTGGGCATGGCAATAATTTAGGGGAGGAGTAATTTCATTTGCTCTCTATGATTTGATTTCTCCTCATTTGATATCTTTTTCCTTAGCCGCCGGAGCTTGGGGAGGCATCGAATCTTAGGACGGCCACTATTGGGAGAATCTATGTATAAACAAAAAGGTTAGTGATGATAGAGTTTAGTGGCCAGCACGCTGTGTTGACGTGGGCTCTCCTTTTGCGGTCAGGCGGGAGAGTCAATGAAGCCTTTCCATGGCCACCACCATCTCCACTACCACCTCATGGCAAAGTAATAAGGTTGAGAGGTTTCGCTTTTGGCCCACATGGGCACTTAGTGGGAACTTCTTTTTAGGGCTTTTGATGAGACTTGCCCCCTCTCTCATCTTCTTTCTTTCTCTCTCATCTCTCATCATCATCTTTATGCATTTTTTGGCTTTGAAGATACTGGTCCCTCACCTTCTTTCCTCGAGTCTTGAGTGAACTAGAAGCTCCATTTTGTGGAATTTAACTTTATTTTTCTTGAATATTTTGTGTTCTTGGATTCATTTCATTGGAGTAATTGTGAACAAAATATAAATATATGTTTTCTTGATGGGTCTTTTTCTGATTGGGTCATACTGAGCCAGTTCTAGACATATTGAGGGCCAAACCACATTTAGTTAAAGATAATAAGTGAAATTAAGATAGTGTTTGGTCACACTAATCTAAATAGGGAGAGCTTATTTGAAAATTGAATTTATTTAGATTTTAGATTATTAAGTTAAAGGTTAATTGAATGTTTATATCTTTTTGAAGTAGAGGTTTTTAAAGAAAAAAGTAGCTCATATCTCTTTATTACTTTTGAGATAAAACCACTACTTTAAAAAGTTATAAACATCCGATTAACCTTGAACTTAACAATTTAAAGTTCAACTAAACTTAATTTTTAAATAAGCTCTATCAATTTAGATTAGTGTTACCAAATGCCACCTAAGTTATTTAATTATGCAGGTAATAAAAATAAGAGGAATAATCCGCTCCTCATGGGTGCTGCATCTTGTCCTTTTTTTTTGTGAAGTGTCCATTTTAATTGGTAAACTCAATAACACCACAAGGAGATTACTAAAGGCATTCAAGACAGAAAACACACACACAAACCACACATGCAGCCCAAATAAGCTTTACCCATTTTAATTGTGATTAACTCTCTTTAACTATAGTTAATATTTTTAAGCATTATTTAAAAAAATCAAGGTTAAAATATGATTCCTAAGGGTTAGTGAATCTTAATCACAACTAAAGGGAATGAGATTTTGGCCTTCGCCAGATAGAAATCGTCTCTCACATCCCATAGGTCAACTTGTGTCCCTTTTAAGATCCCTTAATTGTGGTTAAAATTCACTAACCCTTAGGGTTCAACCACTTTACCTTAGTGTTTAGAAAAAAAATTAACCACACAAATTCAATTTCCTTAATCGGATTTAGGGAGCACTGCGAGTGAGCCATACAATTTTTGGACTAGCGAGGGCCGGACCAAATCCAATCCCCAACTAGAGGGAGTTTAAAAGTGACACGTAGCAAGAAAAAAGGGGTGAGACGCCTCCTCGTGGCTGCCAGGTGCCGCGAGGAGAGGATTATCTCCCTTAAAATAAAGGTTGGTTAAGGGATATGAAGTTAAATATAACTTGGGTTTAAAGGGTTGGAAGAAAGGTGTTGGTCATGTATCATGGCTTTATTAAATTTGGGTTTGGTTATTAACTTATTATTTTTGTTGGACTATTGCGTTTGGGCTTAAGTTGATGACTTGACAAATCACCTAGATTTAAAAGCTCCTGTCAAAAGGAGAAGATGCTTAACGAATTCCATCCAAGCCTTTTCATTTCCTTTTCCTACTTGGATTTTGCTAGCCCCACTCTCCTCATGTTGCACTCGGGGCAAGAAGACAAAGATGTTGTGTCCCTTCGGCCCTTCCTACCTTTATTCGATCCAAGTTGGCCAAGCTCAAGCTTGGTTTGAATATGTTTGAGCTCGGCTTGAACTTGATTCGGACTTGAAAGTTAAGGCTTGAGCTTAGCTTGAATAAGTTTCATCGAGCTCGAAATTGATTCAAGCCAAGCACGAGTTCTCTCAAACTTGATTAGGGTTATGTTGATCAATTTTACAAATTTTTAATAAAATTATTTATTATTAAATTACAATACAAGAAAGTACACCAATTTAACCTTATCATAAAAGTAGAGACTTATGGTTAAGATTTTTGCTTTTAACTTCTCAATTTTCTTTTATAATTATTATCTCATAAACTTATTCATTATAATTTGAAAATATTATTATATACCTTACCATTATCAAAAACAGTATTTTTAATAGATAATATTTCAAGCTAAACTATGCCCTGAACAAGCAGGGCTTCAAGCCGAGTCAAGCCGAATCAAATAATGTCTTATTTGAACTTGGTTAGTTTAAACATTCAAATTCAAATAATGCTTGGCTTGATCGTTCGAGTCTGAAATGCCAATTTGAGCTTGGCTCAAAGAGCTGAGCCAAGCTTGAACAAGAATAGTGAAGCTCAATCCAAGCTTGAGTACCCTTCTAACTTAACAAGCCGAGCCAAAACACCCTATTACTCGGCTTGGCTAGGTTACACCCCTAATAATGAGTCTGTGGGATCCAGACATTAGGGGCTGGATCTGATCTGGATCGGGACCTCGTCCAGGGCTTGGGTCAGACCCTGTCCTTGCTATAAGATACAGAAAGAAAGCACTTACATACGCATGGATATGCAAATGGTACACACTGACAGTCCATTAGCCCATCCACATTTATTCATTGCAATGTTAATGGTAGGGTCAGGGTCCATTGAGCTAGAGAGAATTTTCCAAAAAACAGATAAAAAGAAATTAGTGCTGTACAAATCATGAATCATGATCAAGTGCAATTGCATGACTATTATATATTTGTTATTAGAATATTTGAATCATGTGATTTTTCTCAACAAACATTCATCCCCCTCAAAAGAATGAAAATATGGCCTCAGAGATCTAAACCTAAAACCTACAGATACAGTGATAGTTACACTACAGAGTTTTTGGGTTGTGCCAGTGAAGAGATGCTTTAAATTACAGTGAGACTAACAAAGATCAGAAAGCAGTGAAAGGAGAAATGAAAGAGACCCCATATATGACACAATATAAACCCATAAAAATCCAATCACTTACTTCCTACTCCACCCATCTGGGAGCTTCCATCTCTGGTGCCAATAAATTGACACTCTTGACCACAATGGGAACCCAAAATTGTACTCCAGAGGTTGGTCAGCCGCACCCCCCACCGTCAGAGGCAACCACACGTACCTTGAGTCTCCCAACTCGGCTGGATTCCACCTGTCCGCCATGAAGATAAATGAACCAGGGAGACCCGGCAACGGGACTACAAATGTGCTCTGAGCAAAGAATGTTGTGTGTCTGACGATTTTGTTTCCTCCGATACATGGGTTCCCCAGTGTTTCCCATGGACCCATGATATAGTCGGCTGCATGGGTAAGTGCCTCGTTCGGGGCCCACCCTGTGCAACCTGATGTGATCATGTAATAAGTCCCTTGGTGCTTGAATATTGCGGGGGCTTCCCTGTGTCGACCTATTAGAATCCTTCTCATCACTGGGGTAACGTCAAGATAATCTTCAGTGAGTGGCCCAATGTGAAGTTCACTGTTGTCCTCCGAGGAGTAGATGAGGTAGGCCACACCGTCGTCATCTTTGAAGATGGTCATGTCCCTGCTGTCAAACCCATGGGGCCGTTTGCTGTAGAGGTACTCGAAGGGCCCAGTGGGAGAGCCGCTGATAGCAATGCCCACAGAGGCTTTGGTGTAGTTGGCATCATCTATATGCATCCACATTACATACTTCCCGGTCTTGTCATTATAAATCACCTTTGGCCTCTCAAGCACGTTCAATTTGTAGAGGTCGTGGGTTTCATTTGTTTCTTCCCCCATCAGCACAACACCCTCGTTTTTCCAAGTCCACAAATCCTTGGAAGAGTAGCAACTAACTCCAATTATATCAACCTGAATAAAATAGGACATTTTAACATTTCATAATGCAACAATAGAAAAAAATATTTGTACTTAATGAATTATGCATGTGAGAATAAACTTCCATGTAGAAAAGATGACTGGCAAAAGTAAAAAATAGAAATGGTTGAGAGTTTTGGTTATTGTCTCACTAAATCCTTTAACATGATGCAGCAGGATTCTCAGTATTTCAAATTTTTTTCTTTCCTTCTACAAGTTCGTTTTTCCTGATAATTGGAACTATAGTTGCAGGTTAGCAATGCCTCTGGACCTTCGGTCATCTCACTTGTTCACACTGTTATTTTTCTTCTTTGAACTCCCAGTCTAAGCATACAGCATGTTTCCAATGTTGGGAAGCCCATAAAAACCTCAACTCTCAAAAGGTATCAATCCTGGAATCTAGTTCCTCTCCACCAAATAAACAAATTCTTCAATGCAGGTGGCATACAACTAAGTAAAATAAAATGGATCTCTTGAGGAATACAAAGCACAGTTGGCTGCCCGAGGGTATAAGCAAGAGTATGAGATCAATGAAAACTTCCGAGGAATGTCAATGGGATGTTTCAGATGGATAAAATCTTGTTTGTTGACAGCGAATTGAAGGTAAAAGGTACATGGCATAGCTAACCAAAAACATTTCAATTATCACATATGATGTAAACCGGAAAACCCACTCATATAGCCTCAAACAAGCTCTTAGAGTTCAGTATGAAACTTTCTGCACTACTATGGATCAGGCATTTTCTTTTCTTATTTGATAAATAACCAATAATTTGAGGGAGACGAAAATAGGAGAAACAAAAAAGAATAGAACAGAAAATACTCTTCAAACATAAGATGGAAACTCCTACTTCACTGAAGAATTGACAATCTAGTTACTGTTTGCCAATACATGGTGGCATGAAAGGTTTCACACATTTTATTTTCCTTGACGTGACAATTTTTTTACTAATCTCATCAAAGCAATCATGACCATTCCCCAGTGATATACAAGAGATTGTCTAGTTTGATTCACAGTAAAAGACCTGAAAGCTGCCCACTTATTCATCTCGTAAGCCAGTTTTTTAATAAAAATCAGATTGGGACATGGAGCAGTAAAAACTGATCCATACCATCCAATACAAATTTCATGGATATGCATAAGACAATGTGGGTAAGTCACTCATTCAGATTTAATAAATACTGCATCAGATGTTACTTTAAACATTGTTCCTCGACTCTTGGTTCCTCAAGTGCAGCGCACGGGAAATTTGATTATACTCTGGAGCATACCCTGAGTCATCCACTTCTTTCACAAAGTGTCTTGTTTACATGCAAGATGACTGTGCTAATTGTCTAGATTTTCACAGCCCACATTGGCTTCAGTACTTTTACTGGAGACTGTAATTTCTTGCAAATTAACACTCCATCAATCCAATACTGTAGTAGAATATTGAGGAATGTCTTCTACATGCAGGCAGATCTTTTTGCCTTGCTTGAAGACCGTATTTACCTTTCCTGATCCAGATTCCAGCGACTAAAGACTCCACGCTTCTAAGAATCGAAGGAATAGGAGGTGGGATACAAAAGGGTATGGTTATGGGTTAAGGAGAGGTATGGAATTTTGTGGTTTCAGTCCACGGTACAGGCAAAAAGCTTGTTCATTCTGGCCATATAGATGGATGGGACTTGGACTTGAAGATTATGAAGTATATGGGTGATGGGTTAAGGCTATGATATGGATCCACAGTCTGGACGCATGGTTTAGAAAAGAGAAATACAGCAGAAAATTGTTGAAATAAAGAAGTATTGATAACTAGAAGAAGAAGGGAGATATACCTTGAAGTCTTAGTAAGATTTCTGTAGAAGTCTCACCTAAAGGAGGCTAATGAAGTCCCACCATCGGCAAGCTTAGAGTCACACCAAACATGAGAGCTTAAGAGCATTAAATTATTCATTCAATTGTCTGAAAGAGAGCAATTACATTGGCATTTATACCCCTATTTTTTTTTCTGTAATCTCAACTTTGGGGTTAACTGGGTTAGTATCTATTCTAAAGGTTAGTGGGTTAATGCCATTTGAAGCTTGGCTAAGAGGGTGGATAAAACCATCACATCCCCCTTGGGATTGAACCCGGAACCTACCCATGTGTTGGGAGATACACTTACCACTGGGACAATCCCAGGCTGTGTTTGGCATTTATACTTGGTTGTCCAGCTTTTAGAAGACCTCTATTCTAACTCCCTAAAAATAAACAACTCCTTACAATAAAAGAAAGACTTATGGACTGACTTTCAGACTGGCAAAAACTAGTTTTATTAACTATAAATATCGAGAATCTAATTATAGACCAACTCCTAATAGAAAACTACTTACACAAACACTCAAAATACTAAGGAAAATAGTTAACGTACCTGGGGTCTCCATTTGCAAACCTAAAGCTGGTCCTCATTGGCCACGCCCCACTTTGAAATTCTCACCACAGTTGGTGAGTATTTAACAGTGGGGGCGTGGACCAATGAGAACCAAAAAGAAACACACCTAATAGTAAAAACAAATTACATGAACTACATAGGATCTAATCAGAAAAATAAAGAAGGATATTTCCAAACCCCCAAGATCTCTCCAAATAGAGCACCAAAAAAATAATAAGTTGACAAACCCTTACACACATAAGGGGCAAGGAGAGATCAACTCCTTTAAAAATGTGTCTATTTCTCCCCTTCCAGGTAGGTCATGCAATGGCACCTGGTAATAATGCCCAAATTTATGCTAGTGGAGGGCCCAATGAAAGCAATGACCGGCAAGATAAGAAGTGTCCCAAAATGATATAGGGAAGACCCATACCACTCCTAACTGGGAAAAGAAGTAGCTCCAAATACCCACAACAACAACAAAAATAGTGCAAGAGTAAATGATCCATCGTCTCCTCCTCGGAATAACATGTTACACAATGATTATCTAAACTCCACCATCAGCTTTGGAGATGATTATAGGTTAGAATCTTATCCAAACATGTCCAAATAAAAAGAGATACCCCCCGGATTCCACACAGTCCAATGAGGAAAACTGAAATTAGAAGAAAAATGAAGAGTCTAGTAGAAGGATTTCATCGAGAAGCGACCCTTCGAGTCCCTAGACCACCACTGACTATCCTTGGCTAGCAAACTAGGATTGACTGAGTTCAACCAATTTAAGAGCCTAGCTAAATCCTCTATTTCCCAATCGTTAAGATTTCGCCTCAGTTTAGGCATCAGACAAGTACACCTTGACTCCAAACTAAAGATGACGCAAATAATCCATGTTATCTACCACTAAAGAACACAGATTATCAAAATCATGTTTTAAAGATGACTGGCCACACCACAAATCTTCCCAAAAATGAATCTCTTCCCCTTTCCCCATTTTGAAGCGAATATATTTTAAAAAAATGCCCCTAGCTTGAATATTGTTTTCCAGAGCTCAACACCATGAGACGGCGCTACTTCCTTGAGTTCCAACCTATTGCTAGCCCCATGCCTAGCCGCTATCACCTTCCTCCATAAACTCTCTGACTCCTCACCAAACCTCCATAACCATTTGTCTAATAACGCTTGATTGACCTTTGACTGGGATTTAACATTTAGACCACCAAACGACTTACGTCCACAAATCAATTTCCAATCAACGAGATGAAATTTCTTGGTATCTACCTTCTCATTCCATATTTAGTCTCTTTGTATTCTTTTCAGTTTCTGAACAATGGGAGCGGGAATGGTCAAGATGGATGGAAAGCACATCGAAAGACTACTAAACGTACAATGAAGCAAAGTGAGTTTCCCTCCTTTCAACATAAACCAAGATTTCCACCTTTGTAATCTCTTGGAGAACCTCTCCAAAACTGGATCCAAACCGACTTGGTTTTATACCTTGCCCCCAAAGGTAAACCCAAATATGATGACGGAAGAGACCAAACTTACACCCTAGACAAGCTGCTAACTCGGCCAAATTCAGGATTTCTCCCACCCTAAAAATTTGACTCTTGGATAGATTTATTTTCAAACCCCGACACTGCCTCAAAACATCTAAATGGATAGCGAAGATGGACTAAATGTCTACTCAAGGCATTACAAAACAACAAGGTGTCATCCGCAAATTGCGGATGACAGATGGACAAATTCATATTCCCAATAAAAAAAAGCCTACCCCAATTGTCTTGGAGGCTCTGATATTCATTCTACTAAGAGCTTCATTAACCATGATAAACAAAAAGGGGGAGAGCGGATCCCCCTGAGGAAAACCTCTAGAACTTTGAAAATACCTTGCAAGGCACTCATTAACTAAGACCGAGAAGGAGAGATGAAAAGCAGGACCTCATCCACCTCCACTAAACTCCAAACCTCATCCTATCCAAAACAAGCTACCATCTTTTACTTCCTCAAATCTGATTTTCATTAGCACATAAAAAGCATGGAGTTGGGTTGAAGATGGCATTCGCCTTTTCTTTGCAACCAAATTTATGCAAATACTAAAATTTGTTAAATGTTAAATGTAATCTTTCATGAGATCATGAAACAGGAGGATGTAAATTTCTACTTTGTTTTTTTTGATCGGTAATCAAGCATTTATATTAATAAAAAGAACTACATAAGCAGTACAACAAGAGAGTTTACAAGCGCGTAAACCCAAGAAAGAGAGAAAAACAAAAGCTCAAAAACAGGACCCCAATGCTGAAAGCACAAGAGCCTAGCAGCGTTAAACAATCAAGCCAACACTACTTCCAAATCCACTCCTCTGCACTGGATGAAACACCATTCAAAACAAGCAATCTGATTCTTGAACGAATGCGACAAGAAGTAGATTGGGAGTTCTCAAAAACTCTATTGTTTCTCTCTTTCTACTCCTTGGTGCTAAAGTAAATTTCTACTTTATTAGAAGATGTATAACAAATATATTTTCTTATTAATTGTTCTTCAAAGACTTGGCAGAACTAGAAATAAGAAAAATCTAGAAAAATATAACTTTTTTATTAAAAAAAAGCTAAGCTAAGAAAGTAATAAATAAGCTATGTACAAAGCATATGATGACTTGTACAATAAGCTAAGCATAAAGGAGGATGAGAAAAATAAATACAAACTTGTAAGGTTTAGGCAGAGAAAAACTGCAAATCTAGATCATGTTTAGATGCATTAAGGGCAACAATTAGAGATTATTGGTGAAGGATGAAGAGATTAAGGAGGGATAAAGAGGACATTTTCAAAAGCTATTAAATGAAGATTGCACACCTTGTCATGTAGACAAATAGGTGGAGAAACTAACTTAGTGAAGACTGGAGAACATTGTTATGTAGCAATTGGGTAACAGAAGTGAAAGAAGCTCTTACTATGACAAAGGTCGGAAAGGCAATGAGACTAGATGACATTCCAATTAGAGCAAGGGAATGTATAGGATAAATTGGCATATTCTAACTTACGAAGTTTTTTTTAATCGGAAATCAAGATGCATATATTAAATCACAAAAAGAGTGTAACTACACAAAGGTTCAAAAGAAGGTGGAGACAAGGGAGGAAAAGGAAAAACAAAAAGTAGGATGCCCCTGGGTTCGCTGCCCAAACTAGACGCTGAGACAACAACATACTACCCAAATAAAACCAAACATTTCGACCATCCCGCAAAGAAATGACATGTGGGGGTGAATCTCCCTCACGAAAAGATAACCTCCCCAAGATATTTGTATCATCCTCAGTGGAGATCCAATTGTGATACGATGACGAGCCTGCATATAAATCTGCTCCATATGAGATATCATTTTGTTACTTCCAGATGGACCAAGTTACCACCCCAGGCGTACGTATTCAGGGTGTCTGAAACCCTGCCATCTACCACTACCCAAGTCCAGCAGGATAAGAAATCCCGAAAAGTATGTGGGGAGACCCAACTGAGCTCTATCCAGTATAGGAAGTGGCCCCAGAGATCGAATACAACCGGGCAATGCAATAGAAGATGATCCATTGTTGCCTCTACCTGAAGGCACATAAAACAACTATTGGTCATCCTCTACCGTCTATGCATCAGGTGATCGCTTGAAATGATCTTCTCTAGCGTTGTCACCCACAGAAAGAAGGATAATTTGGGAAGAATACTCTTATTCCACACAGACTTGTGGGGAAAGGGGTGTCCACGATAAGGCTGCTTAACAAGGGTAATCATGAATAGCTCAAACTCGGCTCATTAAAAGCTGGGTGTAACCGTTTAGCCAATGATGGATTTCGTGCTACGGAATGAGTTGAAGAACCGAAAACATTTCCCGGCAGCAGCCCGTGGCAGGCCCGAAATCTTCGTCATTTCAGACTTCTACCTCGCGATCAATCCAGGAAGCCACTGTTCAGAAAAGACTTAGCTTTTCATATTTGCCACTACACCATGTTGTCTTCATGCAGGATAACTAATCCTTAACTTTTCGAGGAATCCTTCATCAGTGGCTGTGAATGACTGATCGATCACTCAACAATGATACTGCCGGCCGAGAACTTCTACCTTGTGATGGGACTTTTGACTAGGCTAAGACCGACTCGATAGGGATTGCAATCTCAAGAGAGGGAGCAACGATTGACCTCCGACAATAGGTAGAGCTCTATTAATTTCTCCTTTCATGGGCGGGCACAAGTAGTTTGTTGCTTCTTATGTCGAAGCCCCCCGGAAATGAGCTAAGCTTAAACATGATTTTCGAGCTCGATTAATCACTGAGCCAAGCTTGAGCACACATGTGCTCAGCTCGATAAATACTTGACTCATTAGTCATTAGATGGTCATGATTAATAGATATGGTCATGAAAGCGCGCACACATACACACACATATATATTTTGTAACAAAAAACACTGTTTTTTTCAAAAATTCGTTAATTATTCGCACATTTTTGAGTTGCCAAATTATTTGCGAATTTCTCGAATTATTTTCTCAAATTTGGCAAAAAAACTACTGATTTTGTATTTTTTTAATCAAACAATTCGTATATTTTTATATTTCCAAATTTTCTCCAAATTTTCCAAACTTGACCCCTGGGGAATTATTCTTGAACCCCGACTTTGTCACCATGTGTGTATATCTATCTATCTATATATATATATATATATATATATATAGATATATGAAATGGCAAGTCTTTTCAATTCTTGTCTTTTCCAAAAAAAAATGTATCTTTTCATTAATTATTTTCTTACTGTTGTACTTAGGTCAATTAAAATATTCTTATTTTTATGCCTATCGAACCCATTGGTACGGTTTCCCACATCAGAGAAATATTCCCATCTCCATCTATACATATATGTGAAAGGGCAAGTCTCTTCTTTGTCATTTTCAATGTCATCTCCACTTTTCAATGTATGTCTTTTCGAAAAAGTCATGTACATTTTCCATATGAGAGAATTGAAAGACATTTTTGTAATAATTCTAATGTTGAGCCAAGCTCGAGTCTATTAGATTTTTGACAAGCTGAACTTGAACAACAGTTTTGAATTGCGAATCAATGTATTTTTAATTTTTTATCGATAGAATCATGAGTCAATGTTAATTGTTTATATTTATTATTTTATTGATATATATGTTTACCTTTATACAACATACTTTCTAAATCCCATATGTCAATATGGAACCAATTTTTCCACACATCCAGAGGTGTTTAGGGGCTTGAAGCATACGATACAAAGCTTTGAGCCAAATAATGAAGTGCAAGTAAAAGTCTTAACTCAGGTATAAGGCCATAGTCTCTTGATGAATTTAAGTTTATACATTTGTTGATCAGTTAGTTGTATGTTAATTAAAGTTAAATTTGTATTAGGTTAAACTGTTTAAGAATCAGTTTGGCTCTTTTGGAAGTGATATGGCATGACCAGCAAGGAAGATGATTGAACCATGTATAATTTATAAACATACAGTATTACATTATAATCTTTTAGTATCTAGAATATGACTTATATGTTATAAAATTAGGAACGAACTAAAAAGCCTTCTATTTTCACTTTTCAGGCGATTAGTGGGATACATATAGCGAGGATGCTACAGACCTTAGAAAACTTGCAATGAGGGTCCTGAGTTGGACTTGCTCTTCATCTAGATATGAAAGTAACTAGTGTACATTGACTACATTCTCATTGATTCACACGAAGTCATGAAACAGGCTTACTTCCGAGAATTTGAACAAGTTAATATTTATCCACTATAATATGAGGTTGTGTGCACATAACTTAACAAGCCCTAATTTTTATGATCCAATAAATTTAGATTATATTTTTTCCAATAATGATCCACTGGACTCATGGTTGCATGAAGTCGAAGGGTTGGTTGGTTTTGACTGATACTTCATTCCTTCATAAACATGTAAACAACGATTAGCTGAGGGCCACAAGCACACAGTTTTACTCTCAACATCCACCCCCTACTTCAAGGACTAGAGGCAAAAAAGAAAAAATACCAGTCATTGAGGAGGGATATGAAGAGTCAGAGAGAAATGTGGATCAGCTCTCCTCATCAAGTAATACTAGTAGTGGTCCTAGTGGAACAAAAGGTGGAGGTCCTAATGCAGCTACTACAACACAGGTGTATGATATAGATGTTGGTCAAAGACAAGATGTCAATTGGACTGCCACAGAAATCCAAGATAGTCCGGATGCAACTAAGGAGAGAGAGGGATTTATAGAATATTCGACTCCTTTAGACTACATGAAAGTGTATGATTACGAAGTCAAGACTCAAGACATAGACAACCTACATCGCTGCCCCAACATGGAGGTTATGGATACCCTCCCCCATACTAACATGCCCATGAACATGAAATTTATTATGGATATGGGACATAAGTAGACTCATCAAGTTCGCAAATGCATGATCAGCCACAGTATACCACACATGATATGTTCAGTGGCATATTCTCATACGGCTATGCCCAACACTATGAAAATCTCTACTACCAGCCTTACACTCAGCCACATAGAGATGGTGAATCGGTGATGATGATGATCATGATCATGATTTGTATAAGCCAGCCTATAATGCTATGTGGCTTTAGACTTAAATAGTTAACACTTACATTTTAGAAGTATCCATCTTTTTCTTTGTTAATTTTTTTTATTTATTTACTTGTTTGGTTTATTAGTTATTTATATTTTCATTCATTGTATAATTGTAATTGTGTTTGCTACTTGCCTTTGAGTTGCTATTCATAACTCATTGTTACTTTGTTAATGGCTAATTGATAATTTAATTGGCTACTCTATTCATCTACTGCCTACATTTCTACAATTCTACTTGGTCTTGACTTCCCACAACCTTATTTTATTTTTTAAAATGTTATTTATATCAATATATATATATATATATATATATGTTTGTGTGTATGTATCATCCGAAACCGATACGATTGAGACCGATACAGTCCCCAACATAGTGTTTTAAATCCTTGTTGTTCTTGAATCATTGAATCATCCAATTCATGAGAAATGCCTATAGAAAATAATTATACTAATGGGTTACGGGTAATTACTTGTTAGTAGTGCCAACATTTCGCCAAGTTGTCAACTCCTCTAGCTGTTAATTGCAGTGAACCTTACTTGTTTTTCTATAGCTAAAGATGCACAATTACCTGCAATATGACCGCATTAAAATCTATATATCAACTAGATAATAAAAATAAAAATTGGGATAAAGGCCATATCTTTGCTGCTGATGAATCCTTCACTATTAGATGCTGCTCATGTGGTTCTACTCATCCCTCTTGGAAATTCTCAGATTAATCCTTTTCAACAT
This sequence comes from Tetracentron sinense, assembly GCA_015143295.1. Taxonomy (NCBI): domain Eukaryota; kingdom Viridiplantae; phylum Streptophyta; class Magnoliopsida; order Trochodendrales; family Trochodendraceae; genus Tetracentron; species Tetracentron sinense. The sequence goes on from CM026574.1 coordinate 26,773,037, forward strand.
CATTTCAGACCAATCTTTAGTCAATACTCTCCATGTAGCTCAATTAGAAGACGTCAGTTGCACTGTAACAATCTCCACATTTGGTTTCTATAAGCATAATTCAACCATGACATTGCTCGGGAGAAGCCACAGCACATGTTTCCACTTCCACTTGGGACATTTTTGTGACTCACCTACTCTTGCTCCAACGGTTTCTCCTTTCCGCTTGAGCATCCTATGGGATGAATGATGATCCATTGCAGTTCATATGTACGCAAAAAGGGTCTACCTATTATGTCGCTTTTGATAATTATCTTGCTAATACCAGACTTCTTTTATGCACCTTATCTAGATTTTTCCTTGTTTTCTCAGCCTTTTATGTTTTAATGAGATCTCTATATCCAATCCAAAAAAAAAATTCTAATCTCTATATCCAGCTCCAATGTTCCATCAAATTCAATTGAGCTGATAGTCAAAAGCATCTTTATTGTGATACAAATCCTTCTTTTTTGTTGTTATTTTGCGTATTTTGAGTAGTGCATCATGCATTGGATTCACTTCAGATGAGGCTATGGATGCATGAATGACCTTACACATGATCCAAAAACAGGTATATTGTTCGATTTTGATTCTAGAAAGCCACAAGATCCATCATACAAGTAACTAAAACCATTCCAACTGGCACTATATGCCTCACTTATCAAAGTGGGAAACAGATAACCTAATCAGAATACAGTAAGCCCCAACAACCACTAGCTGACCCTAATGGCATGCGAAAAACAAACATAGTTCGGAACTGGAAAATATAAGCAATAGAATTGAAACCAAAGTTAAGCATTAAAATAGCATTTCAAGCCACAATTAAGAAATATAACAACATGTAATCATATTATAAAAATTACCCGTGCGGCTCCTTTTTTGTGAGCATGGTAGGTGGGACCATCTTTGTTCTCTCCATACCAGTAGTACATCCCCGGTCTCTTGACATACAAAATCCCCCCTCCATGGGCTTGAATAGGTTTTCCATTGGTGTCCAACCACATCCTCCCAGGATAGAAGCACAAGCTATCATTCTCTGCTTCCTTCAGTGGATTTATAGCAGTTCTCTGATCCGGGAAGAACAAGTACCTGAGTGGGGAAGACTCGTCAAGGAATTCCTCAATCAGTGTGGTTGGCCGCTTAGGCCTACGTTTCGCGGCACGTGGGGACCGTTTGCCCTTTGGTGGAGGGATTTGGAAACCCTCTTCTTCCACTTCTTGAAGATCACGGGTCAGCAGGGGGTGATTCAAGCGCATCTGGATCTCTCCACCTACCCCATCGTGGTGATGAATGAGGTAGTAAAGATGGAGCATAAGAACGCATCCCACTAGACCCCACACCACAGCAGACAATGAACATCTGCTTCCTGCATTGCAACGGAAAGTGGTTGGTTTCCTGTATTTGTTCCTCATCCTCATTTTCTCCCCCTTTTTTTATCTCGAAGATAGTGCTGCAGTTAAGGAAATGCAACTTATGTAGATACAGTACATTTGACCAAAATTAAGTTACATCGTCATTAATCTATACCTTTGAAAGTCGAGGAGAGACAGAACAAAAATAAGTAATAGAGAGAATGATGTTATGGAAATGGAAATGCATGTGGTTCAGTCCTGCAGAAAGGTAATTAGACACTCCCTTTTTCTTTTAGTGACCAACAAACATAATTCTACTTTAAGTTGCCCTCTACTCAATAATTGTATATAGAAATAGACCTACTCTTCAAATTTCAAATCCAAAAAAAAATAAAAAGATCTACACTAAAGCACCAACCCAATTGTTGTTAGATGCAAAATTGCGAACCATCTCAAAAATCTGTACATCAGAGTCAATTTTCTAGGATAGTGTAATTTTTAGTCAACCACGAAGACAATTAAGCAAAATCAACCACCCAATAAAACTAAATAAAGCATCCAGTATGAGATGAAACAAAAAAGGAATAAGAAAACCCCAAAAACACAAACTCCCTGTCCCGAAAAAAAATGAAGTGTATAGTAAGAGAATCGAACATAAACCACTACCAGGAAACAGGAACAGAAATCAGCAATACCCATTTTAATAAGTACTTCAACTCATCAAAACAAAGACCTTCAGATTTCAATCCCATATCAGAGATCCATCCAAAACCCCATTAAAATGTTTAAACAACAATCAACCCATCCAAATAAAAAGAATAGGAGCTAAATAAGAACATGAAACACCACTACAGAATCATCTCCACGAAAATAACACAACCAGGCCCAGAATCAAACAGTTTACCTGATAACAACCTAATCATGAATGAAACAGAATTTCCACAGATGGGGTGTTGCTGCTGATGTTCTTTCCACCATTTGCTGACCAAGAACCTCAAGCAAACCCAAGATCAGTCACTCTCTTACCTTCCAGATGTCCCCATCTGCTGTTTGTCAAACCAGCTTGCGAAATCCCCAAAAACTTGTTTTTCTGATACATGGATGTTCAAAGAGGGTATAAGAGAAGAGAAATAGGTTGGCTTGTTTATTATTATTTATTAGTTTCCAGTTGGCTCTGAGGTTGATGACTTACCACCAAATATCCCCTCTTTTATGTCTGTGTGTGAGTTTTTTTATATGAGTTTTAAATATGAACCGAGCTCCCAGAGCACAGCTTGTTCAGGGGATTTTTATTTTTTTATTAAATACTAGCGGGTGGCACGTGCGATGCACGTGAGAGTGAGGGGAAAGGAGTTAACCACGGTTAATATGAGTTAAAAGGGACACGTGTTAACCCGTGGGTACTATTGAACTCTCCCCCAGTTCAATCGCGATTGATTGTGATTCTATTCTTTAAATAAATAGATGAGGGTAGTTTGGGAATGATTATTAAATATTTAAATAATGTAAGGATTTTTAATTATATTTATTTTAGTCGAATATGGTTAGACGGCAACCCAGTTATTGATGGTTAGTGGATTAGAGAGTTAGTGTCCTGGTTTTAAAGCGAAGTGAGCTAAATATGGTAGGGCTATAAATCACCACACTGTTACTCGATGAAATGGAACCTTGAACACTCGTAAGGGCATATACATACTGTCAACCAATGTATATGTAAAGCTATCTTTGTTTCATAAATTTGTATATTTACCAATGGTTGGAGATTCTGGAAATCCAAAGCTCCTGATATGGGTGGAATTAAGATTTTCTTTTGTGTGTGGGGGAGGGGGGGAGGTTGGGGAAGTGATGGTAAATTTAAAATGTTATTAATTGTTTATGGATTTGTAAATAATGATTAGGTAGGATCGAAACATTCTTGATCTAGGAAATGGGGGATTTCGGGACGTAGTTCCCGATTGATTTTTTATTTTTATTTTTACAAATAAGTTTGTGGGTCATTCATACACATTTCATACATATCTTGCAAGTATTGGTTTTCCTTATTTACGAGACAACTTTCTCTCTGCCTTATGGCTACTATTTGTTAAATTATTAAATAACATAGTATAAAATATATATTTTGTTTCAAAAGTTCAAGGGGCAGTTGCCGCCTTATTAAATAATATATTATATTTTTTTCTCTAAAGTTCAGAGGGCATCTACCATCTTCTCTAGTGAGTATGCTATGCTAAATAATTAAACAATATTATAAATATTTTTTTCAAAACTTTAAGGGGCAGATGCCCCCATCAAGGCTGTAAACGGATTCAGATAGTAGTTGAATCTGGTTTGAATTCGAATCCAATTAGCGGATAATTATCCAGATAGGTATCTGCTGGATCGAATTCGGATAGTAAGTTGTATATCCATTTCACAAACAAAGCGGATTCAGTTAGCGATATATCCGCTTCGATAAATATCCAACTGAAACATATGAATGATAATAAACAAATATATCCTTGAGATTTATAATCTCTTGTACATGATTCAGGTAATATTAGAACTAAGTAGGTGTAAAGTTGTAATTACAAACAAGTATAAAGTCTTTTAACCTTGAGGCCCGAACCCTACTTTACTTTCTCTTTACTTTCTTCTATTCCTCATCACTCATCAACTGTTCGACTCCATTAACCATCCTTAAAACCTAACTAAACGGCGATTAAGTTGATATAACACAGATCGACATCAAGTTGTACAAAGCATGAGCATTAGTTTGAACACATACGATGACAAATCTTTTCTTGTTTTTCCTTTGTCCGAACTTGGAGGGTGGAGCTTGGAGGAGGCTCTACTGTTGTTGTCGTTGCCATTAATGGGTGGAAAAGACGAAGATTGAGATTTCACATGTACAGTACCTCATGTATTGAGTATACTGAGAGAGGACATGATAAAAAAAAAATTATATTGATGCCTCATGCCAAGTACCATATCTCATCTTCTAGTTTTTCCCCCCAATTTTGTTTAATCGAATATTCGAATATTATTCGGTTATCTTAATCGAATTCAAAATCGAATGTTGTTTTTTACCATCCACTGGATATTGAATCGAATTTGGATAGCGGGATAATGTAGTCGGATCGAATTTGATAGAGGTATATTCACTTCGAATCCGCTTCGTTTACAGCCCTAGCCCCATTTTATGTCCTATGATTAAATTTTTGTAATGTTTTCCAAAAATTTAAGGGAGCAATTGCCACCATGCCCCATGGTTATGCCTATAATTATTTTTTAATGTTTTTCAAAAGTTCTGGGGGGGCACGTTGTCACCGTAAACTTTTTGATTTTGTAAAACAACCGTGCGGGCCTCGATCATTCCATGATCTCAGTCAGCCTTACACCATCCATTCACTGAGCCGACCCAATGTCTTGTGCTACGATGCTATGACAATGTATGACCCACTATCAAGTCCAATCCGCTAAGTTAAGTACACTTAGCTGGCTTACGCATTACTTCATCGTGTCGTGCCAAACACTCGTCCAACACTTAAGGTTCCCACATCACCGAGGTCCCGTCTTGCGCTTCTTGTATGCCGCTGATGTTACCCAATCAAGCCGAACATCCAACATGGCCTGATACTTTCGAACACAACTATCGGTCATCCACATGCATCACAGATGGCTTAGGAGCATCACTGCCCCATTCATTGAGCATTGAAGGCATGATGCCCACAATGCGATCCTCGGTCCATGACCAAGTATCCCAACCATACTTCACATCACTCCTAGATGACCATGATGCATAATGCATGCTTAAGGCCAAACTAGGTTTGAACGTTTTGACGGGAAGCTCCGTGCAGTGCTAGGATGTCCATCTCCTTTGCATCGTCCTTGGATGCTCCAACAACCATCCAAAGAGACTCCAAGACCCCCTTTAGGATCCTAGAATCCGCCCCCAATTCCTTTGGGATTGCTCATTAAGTGGACCCAGATGTGCCGCAATGGAAGATAGAGCTACGCCCTTCTCCTCAAGGTGGATGCTAAACCTTTAGCTCATTTCCAAAAGGAAACATTCTATGTGCCGGTGGAGTCATACTGACATTTTTCGGAGCAATACATTGAATCTTCACAAACCGTCTGTACCATTGAGCTCGTATCAACTTTCTCTTCGAATGAAGGAACTATCGGTCCTAATTCCAACATGTCATGTGAGCCCCACAACACTCGCCCACATGAGTCCGATCAAACGCCAAGCTCAAGCTACACCCCACAAATCTTCATGTGTACTTCACCCAAACCACAGTACCTCGTACACAACATTAAGACACATTTGTATCCCTTCACTACGGTACCCTAATACCAAGACACCACCCTTGCACCATGCTAGATTATCGCTTGCATAATGTATCACCTATCTCCTAGGTATGACATTGGCATAACCTATCTCCTAGGTATGACATTGGCATAACTTGTCCATTCTTGGGCCATCCCAACCCATTATCACGGTCATGATATTACTTAACAACTTTGACCGTTACAACGTGCCCCCCTTGCCCCTAACTCTGATTCATATTTAAACTAATCCATTTCTCGTTTCAAGGGTTCTGTAGATATTTAAATAATGTAATGACATTTTTATTCGTAAATTTTTACCCTTAACAATGTTTGGGAGCTTCAAAAACTGCGAGCTCCTAATTGTTAGAACTCCCAAATCCCAAAGCAAGCCTTGTTTTTCAAGGGTTTTTTTGTTAATATTTGGATAATATCTAATTTTTAGAACTCCCAAATCCCAAAGCAAGTCTTGTTTTTCAAGGTTTTTTCGTTAATATTTTATTAATAATATAAAAGTATTTTAGTCTATAAAAATTTATTTTTACCAATGTTTGGGAGCTCTAGAAATCTAGAGCTCTAATTCGTATTTACACTCATCTTGAGTTTAAATATGAACCGGATCCTCGGATTTATTGAGCTTTTCAAATCAGGTCTTGCTTTTGAATTTTTTAATAAATATTTAAATAATGTAAAGACCTTTCTGCCCATAAAATTTTATAATTACCCACTAGCAGGTGGCACGTGTGATGCACGTGAGAGCGAGGGGAAGGAGTTACCCACGGTTAATAGGAGTTAAAAGGGACACGTGTAACCCGCGGGTGTGATTGAACTTGCTGGTGGCATGTGCAATGCACGCGAGAGCGAGGGGAAGGAGTTAACCACAGTTAATATGAGTTAAAAGAGACACGTGTTAACCCACGGGTGCGATTGAACTCTCCCCGAGTTCAATCGCGATTAGCTGTGATTCTAAATGGATAGATGAGCAAGGGGTAGTTTGGAAATAAAATCAAAGGCAAGGGATAAGGGGTAGTTTGGGTTTTAAAGCAAAACATAAAATCAAAATTTTGTTTTTATATAAGGGTAGTATGAGAATTTCAGAAAAATCTACGCCAGCCTCTCCCATTATAATAGTAGAGAAAGATGTTTTTTAAACTCTCAAAAATGCACAGAAATCAATAGCTCTCTTATTTATTAGACATAACCTCTCTCTTTTAAAATCTAGTTAGACAGAACTTCAAGTCAAGAACTCTACATAGCGGTTATTATTAAGATAAATTTTATCACAATAATGTTTTTATGGGACTTGAAATACTTCCTATTAAAATATTTCATAAATTGCGAGCGCATAGTCTCTGAACCCGATGATACACCGAATGGACAAAAGTCATGTCCCCACTTATGCAATAGCGTAGAGATAAATTTTTTTTTTTGAAATATAAAAGTATTATGAATGTTGTATATTGGAAAAATATTTTTGAAGCCTACAAAAAATTATTTCTCCCAAAACGTTTTTTTTAAAACACTAAAAAGCAAGATTTGTTAAATAACAAAAATAAAATGCAGTAATAAACTTTTTAGTTTTTTTCACAACTATCATGTAATTGTGGTTGAAAAACATTTTTAAGCCCAAAAACGTGTCTCGAAAACAAAACCAAATACACACTTTTAAGTTTGATGTGGTAAGTGAAATCATTTTTACTTGTACAATCTTATTCGAAGTCAATACTAAAGCCTTAAGTTAATTAGGGCGTTTCTCACAGAAATGAAGGTACCAAAAAGGATTAGGGTGATGCTATTTTCGGTCTTTTGACTGCATGTTATCTTTCTAATCGTTTGCCTAGCGATCCTCACATTTCTTCTTATGCAAGGAATAAACCAACTAGAGAAGTACCTAACTAAGGATGAATCATGTTTACTCAATCAATTTCCTCTCTGTCTCTGAGTCATTAAGAGTTCTATGAAGGGTTCTTGGCGGATTTAATGGGTAGGTTTTTTTTTTTTTTGATAATTGGGTAGATTTAATGGGAAACTTTAAATGTGTAATACACGCCTTTCTCTTGCGAGAGACACGAGCCTAACTCCATGTTTGATTACTTAGAAGACACTTCCTATTTGTTATAGTTCCAATTACCAAAAGGAAGAAGACCTGCCTCCCGCCAGACTGCAACTTCGGGATCAACCTCAATGAAGTATGACGGGTTTGGCATAGATCCAAAGCCTGCCTGCACTGAGTCTTTAGCAGATAGTATGTACAAAGTGCTCAAAATTGTCCATTTCCCATTGCTGTTAAGAGTGTTAATGAGGCGAGTAAGCCTTCCTTCCACGTTACCTATTGGGAACTCAATACCTTCCTAAAGAGGGGCACAAGATCACCATCAGGGTGATTGGTCAGTCAAATTGATAAAAAAACATAGAAAACTGTTATTGACTCCAAATAGTCAAGATTATCAACCATATATATTTATTGTTGCTATTTCCATCTCATTTATTGAGTGACTTGCACTCTAATTGATGGGACATAGATTGAATGGTCAAGATATGCAAATGTGGTGCACCATGTGTGTCAGTTGTCATGGGGACATTATAGTATAGTGACACTTCATTTGTAATTCAAGTCCTGGTAATAATAGCTGATAGTTAAAAATTACTATATGGGAATCAAGTTAATGCCAATATGAGATTAGGTTGCGTTTGGTTATGGTTTTTTGGGCTTGAAATATTCATTAATGAAATATTTTGTAATAAAAATGTTTATGGTAATAAAGTAGTTTGAATATTATGGAGGAAATCGGGTTTTAAATTTCTAGAAACTGCATGATTATATAGCCAGAGGGAATACGCTGCGCCTAAAATCATCCCAAGCGTTGCTAATGTGGCTACTAAGTTATTTCTTTGGAAAGCTCCCACTGAGATGGGAAATTCCCCGATAAAGCTGATAGTACCAAGTGAACTCATATTGGCCAAAGTGGAAGAGAAGGAAATGGTAGGGAGATTCGGCATGATGCTCACTAAATGAGCCCCCCATGACGCAAATTCAACTTTTAGTATGATGCATGAATTAAAAGATCTTTATAGAAGTCCATGTCCGATCCAACCAAAGAGTTAGTATTGTATATATCAATTTTTTTTTCTTTAAAGATGATCAGTGTTTTTTTGATTGTATGTTGAAAAATATTTTTGGAGCCTATAAGATTTTTTTTTTTGATGGGACCCAAAGATGTGACTGATATTCAAATGAGCCTAGCCCACGTATTTTGTCGTGTATTTCAAAACCCACCAAACAAGCAAAAGAAAATGTTTTCAAAAATGGAAATAACAAGTCAAACTTGTTTAAGAAAAAAAAAATTATTGTTTGCTTTTCTTCAACTCAAGTGTAATTTTGATGCCTTTGTAGAGAAACATTTTATGAAAAAAATAACCAACTGCAGCCTATATGCGTGTGTTACATGATAACCTTTCTACAAAAAAAATAAAATAACCAAACCAAACCAAACTGCAGCCTAAGTTTTTGATCTATGTTTGGTTGCATAAGCGAGTTGAATGAGAAAATGGGTGCTTTAGGTTATGTTTGCTTGTACGCAAAATATGAGAAGTAAATTCTTTTTCCTTACAATTGTGGGGGTGGGGGCTAGGTACCTTATGCCAATGAAACCCTAAAAGCATATTCCGACAAAGATATCGGTTGAAGAAAAGGAACATAAAGGAAACTTAGGCGCATTTAAAAGTTGTTCTCAATAAAGTTGCTTTTATTCAAAATAAAGGGAGTCAAAAACATATAATCTGCTTCTAGCCATTTAAAAGTTGTTATAAGGCGAGGTTTTGGTTAACCGAAGGATGCTGTAGTATCGTGCTAGCAAAGTCCTTAACATACCCAATTTACGAATAAATAAATAATCAACTTCTGATCATACCTACCTTTCTAGAGGGGATTCCAACTTCTGAGCACTTAGACTTGGCCCTATGTGAGGAATGGGGATGCTCTTAACCTTTTCTAGCTAGTGAATTTAGTAACATTATGAGACAAAATATACACTCTTGGCCTTTTAAAACTCTACTTTGTTGCATATATTACATAATGTTTTATATCCTTTGACATTTAGTAGTGTCAATGGGTCGGATTAGTCTGCGTCCAATTTGGTCTGGCCTAGGCGGATTGAGCCTTGTCCTTGGGTCCACTCAATGATCGGGATGAGGCTTTACCGGCCCAATTGAAGTGTTAGACAAGCTTGGCCTAGAACCTCAAATCCGTTGACTCTTTTACTTTCTAATTTTTAATTGGACTTGACCTGGCTCAATTATATATTGTTTATATTCCAAACTGTATCCCTTAGGTTCCTTTTTCTATCCGACAAACAAAATTTCCCCATTTGATTTATAATTGGGTACACCCCGAGTCTTGCACCAATGGTGGGGTGCGACCTTTCTTAATAAAGAGGTCTTAGGATCCATTCCTCCTCAGTGATCACTTAGTAGCAAGAACTCCAATCCCCAATGCTAACTACTAACCCAATGCTAACTATTAAGAATGAAACCTTCCCAGCTCCTGCCTGACTTGCTGACAGCCCTACTCACATGGATCAAAATGCCCTCATTTTAAGAGTGTGGTTATTTCACTAGCAGTATAGTATGTTCAATTTAGCATGAATCAGTGTGTGTGGTTAGTATATTATCAAAAGAAAAAAAAATCTGGCTTGGGTGTGTGAGTGTTGCTAAAAGCAGTGAACTTTGGTTGCCCATATATCCCACACCATTTAAAACGATTGTTGGGACCTTCTCCTTAAGTACTCCCACTTACCCCTCTTTTTTGAGGCTTTGGATTGTCTCTGGCGAAGCCAGAATCCCCCTCAAGGACATCCATACATTGTGTGCCATGTGGTGGGAGAAGTCAAAATCATCGTCCCCTTGATTTTTGACTTCTCCACACATGTTTCGACACATGACGATAAGTTGTGAAAAAAAATAGAGAGATATCAAATAGGGAGAAGTCAAAAATCAAGGGAGAAATTGAAATGACTTATCCCCTTTTTAATGCCACATGGCACACAGTGTATGGATGCCCTTGAGGGGGCATTCTAGCTTGGCCAGAGACAATTAGAGGGATTTTTTTTGAAGGGTGTGTGTGGTTAAAGGCAAAATCATCATGCTTTATTAACAAATATATATATATATATATATATCTATATCTATATATTAGGCTTGGCGCGGTGGCTCCAAGGCAATAAAGGACTTTCTCATTGAACCCGTGTTCGACCCTGCTTTTGGTCTTTCATGATGCACATGGTTTGAGGGATATTGCACGCACCTTCAAAGATTAGTCCCCACCTAAACGGGTTGAATTGGGATTACCGTCGATCGCGATTGAACTAAGCGAACCCACAGGTCAACGTGTGTCCCTTTTAAGATTCATTAACCCATAGGCTTCAACAACCTAACATTGGTTTTTAGATAAAAAAATTATTATTATACAAAGGGTTAAACTTGCTAATAAGAGTTAAAAAGATAGTCAAAAGGGCTCTGAGAGTGCGATTGAACTCTCCTGAGTTCAATCACAATTGGACAGGAGGATCAGACTCAAATGGTTTGGGGGAGTGGAGATCGGATCACAGCAATTGCGATTAAACTCTTCTCAAGTTCAATCGCACCCAAATGTCAACACATGTCCCTTTTAACCCCTATTAATTGTGGTTAAAATTTATTAACTCTTGGGGTTCAATAAAATAACCATATTTTTTTAAAAAAATATTAACTCTAAGGGTTAAAAATTCTTACCCATAATTAAATATTTTTTCTAAAATCAAGACTATATTATTGAACCCCACATATTAATGAATCTTAACCACAATTAATATGGGTTAAAAAAGGACACCCCGAGTTGTCCCCCAAAAATAGAAAGTTTTAGCAGTATATGCTAGAGTTAGTCAGTAGTTACTCCCAAATATACTCTTGAATCTTAATCGTCTATGACTAGCAACCAATGGTTAGAATTTGACTTTGCTTATTTTGTTTTTTCTAATGCCACATCAGCTCTACTCTAAACCCTATAGTAAATGAATCAACGGTTAGGATTTGTAAATATATTTGAGAGTACCGTCCACCTAGTTCTATAGAGAAATGCTAGTGAGACGGCAAAGGGTTAGAATTTTAAGAATGCTATTGAATCAAGTTATGTTTTTTGAGTCCCGTCTTGTGGTCTCGACCCTTTGCGGTATTAGTAGCATTTCTCAATTGTATATGCTAAACAGGGAAATTGGACCTTTGTTTTTTGTCACTCGCTGGTTGGCAAGTAAAACTTTATGTTCTAAAGCAACTGGACTTGATAGATCCCTTATTTTATTTCTACCAATACGATTGAAAGCGAGAGGTGAATTGAAAAGCATAATTTCACAGATCTCTGTATCTTCTCATCATCCCCCAATCGAAACCCTAATGTCTTGAAAAAGTTTCTAGTTATCCGTTGTTTTGGTGTTCTCTAGCTCACCTTCAATGGGGTTGTGGGAAGCTTTTCTCAATTGGCTGCGGAGGTATTTTTGTCTCTCACCGTCCGTCTATATATACCTGCGTCTTTGTCTGTGTGTCTGTTTCTTGTTTCGAATAATCTGAATGTAATTTTTCCGGGAATTTACAATTTCTGTGTTCGATCTGGTTATCGGCATTGTTATCTTACTATTTGCGGAGTGTTTGATTTTTTGTTTTCTGATTAATTTGTGCTGATTGTTTCCGTTCTTATTTCCAGAAACAGTTCATTAGGTTTCGGTAGCATGCAATTTTTTTTCATCTTCTTATATATGATTAACTAGGATTTTTTGGGTGATAATTTTGGTGAAATTTTAACTTTTTTTTAAGATTGATTTATTGCTTTGAAGTGTGTGGAGTTTGAGAATAGCTCTTCTGTTCTTTTGCGGGGGTTTCATCAGAATTATACTTTTGAAAAGCAGCGGATTGGTCCTTAGTAACAAAAACCTTGCTATACACTTGCGCTCCCGCTCTCAAACTTTGCTCTCGCGCTGCACTCCTCGCGACTATATTTTTTTTTGGTTGGTAAGCAAGACACACACACACATATATATATATATATATAGAGAGAGAGAGAGAGAGGGAAGCCTGGAATACAAATAAATTTGATTGAGAAGTAAACTCAAAGGGAAGAATCTATGCTCATAAATAGAAAACAAGAACAAAGGAAAGCAAAAAAAAGTTGATATCAGCCAAGAAGCTCGCTCAGGGCCCTAGTATCATGGCGTACTGAGCACCAATCTAGAATCAATGAGCAGATCCTTGAGCACAAGCGAGGGAGGCACAAATAGCAGCGATCTGCCAACCTACACCCTCTCATTTTTAGATTATTCCCAGTGAGAATCTTATTCAGAGCTGCAACTCAAAGGAAAAAATGATACCTTTATCGGAACAACAGGATTCCACACATTCATTGAAGGAAATGAAAGAGATGGGATAAGATCAAAAGACTGTAGAAGTGATCTTACTGAGAAGCGACCATGAAGGCCTCTGGACCAAACCCTAGAATCCCTAACCCGCGGACACGGGAGAAATGCTTGGAGCCATAGAGGAAATCGGGTAAGGTCCTCAATCTCCCAATCGTTCAAGTTGCGCCTAAAACTAGGACACCATACCACCTCATCATTACACATCTCAAAACATTGTAATACTAAGGCCTCCTCATCAACTGGCAACAAGAACAAATTGCCAATCCTGTTGCTAATTTTGACCGGACCACACCACACCACAAATCCTTCCAAAATCTTACTTCCACACCACTACTCACTTTGAATCTAACAAAAGGACTCACCATCTTAGCCACTGACATTATAACTTTCCAAAAACTCATACCGTGAGGACTTCTAATCTCCCTAGGTTTCCAGCAAGAAAGAGCCCCATATTTAGATACAATCACCTTCTTCACAGGCTCTCTCTCGATTCTAAACCTCCAAATCTATTTCCCTAAGAGAGTGCTTGGTTGACCTTAACCAAAAGTTTCCAGTTTAAGCCACCAACCTGAATAGGGTAACAAATTTGACTCCACGATACCATGTGATATTTGAACTTGTTTTCACTATCATTCTTGAGAAATTCTCTTTGAATCTGCGCTAAAGAGCTAGCAATGGAACACGGGACTGACAAGACTGACATGAAGAATGTAGGAAGGCTTAGCAGAGAGCTCTAATGAGTGTCAGTTTCCCTCCCTTTGATAAGACCTTAGACTTCCATCCTGCTAATCTTCTAGAGAATCTGTTGATCACTGGGGACCAAGTGAGCTTTGATTTGAAATTAGCTCCCAATGGCCAACGGCAACCCTAGGTAAGAGGAAGGTAACAACCCGGTCTTACAACCAAGGCACTCAACAAGATTCCCAATATTCAGAACTTCCCTGATCCTAATCAACTCACTTTTACCCAAATTAACCTTCAGGCCCGATATTGTTTGAAATCATCTGAATAGACATATAAGATAGGCCACTTGAAGGCACAAAGCCTCATGAAAAACCATGGTGTCATCAACGAATTGGAGATGAGAAATCTTCAAGTTTTTCTGGCTAATGGAAAATCCCTTGAAAACAAACTCCGTTCACACGAGATAATATTCTATTCAATGCCTCAGTGACAATAATGAACAAGAAAGGGAATAAAGGATCCCCTTGCCTCAGACCCCTGGAGCTCCTCAATACCCCACCAGGCTCCCATTAAGAAGAATAGAGAAGGATACAGATGAAACACACATACGAATCCATTTTTACTACTTTAGCCCAAACCCCATCCTGCCCAAAACATACTCCAGAAACTCCTAACTCACATGGTCATATGCTTTTTCCATATCCAACTTGCTGAGGACTCCAAGAATTTCTGCTTTGATTCTTGCATCTATACATTCATTTGCAATTAAAATTTCGTCCAAAATTTGTCTTCCACCTACAAAAGCCCCTTGTTGAGGTGAGATAATTGAGCCCATGACCCCTCTCAAACGAGAAGCCAACACCTTTGACAAGTTATACACACTACCCACAAGGCTAATTGGGCGGTAATCCTTCAACTCGAGGGCCCTAGATCGCTTAGGAATCAAAACCATGAATGTGTTATTCACGACTTTGTCAAACTTTCTTGAATCACAAAACTCTTGCACTATCGACATAAAATCTCCCCCCACAATCTCCTAGCATGCTCTATAAAACTCTAGCGAGAAACCATCTGGGCTCGGGGTTTTATCCCCAACTAGGGCCCTCAACGCTTGTAGCACTTCATCCTCACCGATTGGTCTTTCTAGCTCATCACTCTCCTTAGCGGAAATGGAATCAAACGGAAGACCATCTACCTTCAGCCTCCATGGGTGATTCTCGTGATATAAGTTCTTATAATACAACACAACGGTCTCCTCAATTTCCTGTCTAGTTTCCAACCATCTCCCTTCCACCGAAAGCCTAGAGATGAATTTGATTTTCTCCTAAAGTTTTCCATTCTATGAAAGAATTTAGTATTGCAATCTCCCTCCTTCAGCCATCTAGTAAGAGTTTTCTGTTTACAACTAATCTCCTCACAACTTAAGACCGAGGCTAACTCTACCTTCCATGATTCTAGACTCCTAACTTCCTCCCAATTGAGGGGTCTATTATCACCAACCAAATCCAATTCCTCGATTTTACTAAGGAGAGCCACCTTTCTCTTATGAATATCACATAAGACCTCCTTACTCCATTCTTTGATTTTCACCTTAAGAGCTTTCAACTTTAAACTAAATCTAGTACTAGCAGATCCTCATACAGGTACAGAGTTCCAGACTCTAGATACCAGTTCTTTGAAACCATGATCCTCTAACCACATGTTTTCAAATCTGAAAGGGGTTTGGGCCTCCAAAACATTCTCGAGGGCCAACATAATAGGGTAGTGATCCGAGATAGTTCTGGGTAACGAAGATTGGGCAATAAGCGGGAATAGCTACTCCCACTCACATCAAATAGGAATTTTTCTAACCTACTTGTCGATGACCCAGAGCTAGTAGATCAAGTAAATTGTACACCTTTTGTCAGGTAATCAGTTAGCCCATGATTTGAGACGAATTTACTAAATTTGCGCATTTGGGAATTAGAAGCACGACCCCACCGCCTCTCATATGGGAATCTGACACAATTAAAGTCACCTCCTATACGCCAAGGAGCTTCCCATTGAAAGCTCACATCTTCTAATTCCCTCCAAAAGGAACTATGATCTGAAGAAGTTGTCGGTCCATAAATCCTAGAAAACTTTCACACAGCCCTCACTTAATGATTTACACAAAATGGAAATCAAGTAAGCCCCACATTCTAAATCCAACACCTCAATCCTCTCCTTATCCTAAACAATAACAACACCACCTGAAGCCTCTATTGAAGGGACAAAAAGCCAATCTGGGATGTTGGCTCCCCAAATGTCTTTAATGTGTTGATTCGACATCCCTTCTAACTTCGTTTCTTGAATGCATAAAATGGATGACTTCCTTGTCCTAACCAGACAATGAACAACCTCACGTTTCGCCGAGGAGCCCATATCCCCTAATATTCCAAGATACTAGATTCATACTCGACATTGACTACGACTCCCCTTCCTCTTCCTAAGACTGCCAGACTCGACTCTAGAAGTAGATCTATCGTACGATATGGTGCACTCTAATCTCCTCAGCTCTGCTGCTGAGTATTTCTCGCACCTAAGGACAAGATTTGGCTTTGGGCCAGAGCACAACCCATCCCCTTAACCTCGAGACTTTTAACTAAGGACCTCACCTTGTCCTCACGGCCTTCATATGAGAGACCCAAATAATTGCCAAAACCTTCAATTCTACTAAGAACCCACTCAGACACCCCACCCACCTCCTTTGGTGGCAATGGAGCTGAGGGTGACCTTGGAAACGCCAAATCAGAACGTAGAGGAGGGTCCTGAGGCATTGACTGAGGTCTCCGGACAATCTTGGAAAGATTAGAACTACAAAGTGATTCAATAGGCCCAACTCTAGATGACATTTCGTTATTTGCCCGTGGTATTCGAATTCTTGGGGATTGCAACTTAAAATATGATTCATCACTAAAGCATTGTTGAAAATTACTTATCCTCACCTTATCCCCACTTCCTGTGAAGATAAGAGGAGAGCAAGAGAAAGAAGGTAGAGGCATACCTCTCATTGGAGTCCGGTGTGGAAAAACTGGCTCTGAGCATGTCCTAACCTCAACAAAGAGTTGCTTTTGAGTCTGGGGGAATTCTGGACCCAAATTGGATGTAGATAACTCCTTACCGCGACCTCCTGATTTTTCTCTCAAAACATACTGACTTGGGAGTGGACAGACTAGAACCGAGGGCCACCAACTCTTTGATGAACCCATCTCCTGCTCCTCCTACATCTGAGAACAATGAGCTCCCTCGAACCTGGCTCTTGGAATCTGAAATTTTGCTTCCCCCGACTTGCCCAGTAGGGGTTTTGGACTGATACCGCCGCATTGTTGATGACTAGCATCCTCTTGTTTCTAGATAACCATCATTTGGACTTGCCCTATGCCATAACACTGCGAAACTGAAGAAGAAAGACTCTTTGGACTGAACCCCTCATCTAAGGAAACTTCATAGGGTACCAAATCAACCAGGTTTGGTAAGAGTCACGATGCCTGTTTCTGCCCCAAAATCCGCCGAGGATCGCCAATGCTTAGCGAGATCTGCTAATGCCGACTCTAGACCTTGGCCTACCAATGATTCCAAACCTGCTTCACTTTCCTTCTCTTGGCCACTAAAAACTTTGTTCGGTTCAAAGCCCTCCCTATGAGAGCCCTCACTCACACTCACACTCACACTCACACTCCAGCTTGTAGGCCAATAGACGAACACCATTGGACGGGGTAGGAGAACAAATCTCGATGGACACAGAGGGACTTCCATCCGAACCCGACTTGACCGGAATAGCTTTGACTTGTTTCCTCTGAAGCAGGTCCAAAGAAACGTCCCTGAACCTTGGTTCGGATGACCTAGGAAAGACATTACCTTGCTTACCTATTCTTTTTATCAAATCTCTAATGGCAAAGGGATCATCTGAACTTGATCCTAAATCCTTTGGGCCCAGTCAAACCTTAATAATAGGGCCTTTGTGCTTATGGCCAACACTAGCACCCATCCCACCCCTACCTCTTGGGCCCCTATGATCTGGTTTGACATCAGGGTTAAGGCTTGGGTTTATGCTAGAGGGAGATTTACGGTCCACTGTATTGAGGTCCGACCTTAATGTCACCTTGGGCTGGCTGATCTGACAGGGAAACCCATGGCCCATGACCCTTGGATAAGGATCCACCCTACTACTACGAGTCTACGTCTCCTCTCCACTGATAAAAGGGGGGGGGGGGGGGGGGGGGGGGGGGAGGGAAGAGAGCCTCCAAAGGACTCCCACGCTCGTCTGACAAAGGAGAGTCTGCCTGCATCAGGGAATGGGATACTTGCTCGCACCCAACCAGTTGATCACGAAAACGGAAAGACCCGCTTTTTTGCCTCACCTTGATTCCTGAACCAACCCCTAAATTTGGGTTGGGGAGAAGGCCACCACCCTTGATCAGGGAGGTCCCTTTCTTATGAATGATTTTGGACGGAAGAGGAAAAGAGGCGACTGGCTTGTTACTCAACTTTTGCCCCTTAGGGGAGTTTGGCCTTGGGTTGTCCAGGCGTGATCTGATCCAAATAAGAGCTCCCTGACCACCTTCTTAGACTGCTCCACCCCTCGTACGCTCCAATGGTCAGATTCGAGCTATTGCGAATGACAGATTGGAGGGTACGACGTTGCAAAATATTGAAGGCGATCTGTGAACTTGGCTGCCACGTAGCCCTATTCCCTAATTGATCATCTTCAACCTTGCGTCCATCGACCTTACCTAGTTTGACTGAGTCAAACTAATCATGATCTAGTACCGATATTTTCACTATGAAAAAAATCCCTTGGTCTGGAACACGAATAACCCTTTCTATGCCTGCCATGCTCACGTGCTTGATTTTGATCCTGGTTTCTCCCAGGTAAGATTGATTCAGTGTTGAGGGATGAACCTCCAACAAACATCTACAAGCCTCTCCGATGCTAACACATATCTCCATCTTCCAAAGATGAAAAGGATCCTTCAAACCCATGCAGTAGCATGCGGATAGGGTGTCTACTGGTAGCGCATTTACTCTTGGCCACCATCTATTCATTAAAATTACCCCTCAATCTTTTATCTGAAAGGGGCCACTGCTATTCATCCATTGAGCAACTTCCATAGATCGAACTACCAGAACTCCTTTTGCCTTCGTCCATCATTGCGAAGGAGCAGAATTCCTCGGCTGAGATGATGTTTTTTAAGATGCCCTCTAAAGCTTGTCCACTCTGCCTGATATTCTTTAAATCACATACCAGAGCTCTTCCCCAAACTCCATATTGGTTTGAGTTTCTAATCTGATCCGATTCCATGGCGAGGTTGACCTTGACATATTTGAGCAGGCACAAGGGCATCTCTACGAGCTTCCATTTTCGGAATCCTCGTCTGATTCCTGAAGGCCAGGTTTTGGGCTGAAAGAGGACCCCGAGGAATAAATTCTCCGAGCACCTCATGCAGTATTTTCCACCCCTGCAAATTCATACCCATGGGGAATAAGATCAGATGGCTGAAACCCCTCAATTGGAAAAGTACACTGAGGGCAATGAACGTTCCAAATTGATTACTTCGTCTCTCCGCAAGAACAAGATTATTCTTGGCTTTGAACCTTTCGAAACAATAGCGACCTTGGGGGATCTAAGGACTAAGATGCATTTGGCTATAAAGCTTAGAATTCATCAAAAGGCTTCCTTTTCCACTTTTATATCCAACCTATATTCTCTACCCCGTTCTATAGTATGGAAAGAACATCCACTATTCCCCACTTCTTCCTTAATCTCAAACGATTTTGATTCGATAACAAACAACTTCCTTCTGGATGCCATTGAAACTTACCCTTCTGAACCTATCTTATACTCACTGTAGCAAGCTTCATCTTCTCAAGCACACCGCCTGTCAAACGATTCCGCAACAGTGCACATACCAGACCCCCATTCCGGCCATCCGATTAGCCTCATTAACTTTTAGGTCTTCCCTTCTAACCTTTTCAAGGGGGGAGAAACCTGCACTAAAAGATTCTAACCTAGGTACCGTTTCGGAAACTACTCAACCGGTGGCAAGTAGTCCCTCCCTTTGTCCACTTAGATACCTGAAAAAGCTACACTATTGAGAGCATTGAAAGATACTGCTTCACCTAATGAAAGGAAATTAGAGTCTTTCTGTTCTATTGATGACTGTGTGAACTCCTTTCACTTGAAGATGAGATTGCTGGCAAGTTGGAATTTTTATAGTTTGAGATTTAGCTTTTTGCTTGCCATTTATACTCGCATATCTTTAATTCCTTTACTTCCCACTTTGCAAACTGCCTTACTCCATATGGGGATTTGCCTGTGCTTGGAAATCATGTTTGTGCTGCTTCATTACTAAACTTGCTATTTTTGCAGACAAGTTGTAGTGTCCTCAGGCATTTCCTTCCACGATCACCAGTTCAACCTCTTCCCCCTCCCGATTATTTGCTTAATTTAAAATGCTCTGCGCTCAAGTTACGCATTGCCCTCCTTCCCTTTTGCTGCACTGAGTGGCTGACTCAGTTTGATCTTTTGTTCTATTCGTATGTAGACAGTATTCAAGTTCTTTAGATTACTTTCTGGTTTTTTTTTTTTGTTACTTTCTGGTTCAATATTCAATTTTACGTTATTTCTGAGATGAGTTAAACTTTTATCTTTTTGTCGTTGGAAATACAGACTGGGACATTTGACCAGGGTTTTAAAGCACTGTTTTGGGTTATGTAACAGTCCATTTCGAAACTGCCATGTACCAGACATTACAGTTTACAACGTGATCTCTGGGATTTTTTTTTTTGCATTAGTTACTGTTAGTACTTAGGGTAGTGCCCCCCCCCCCTCCCCGGTTGATGATTTTATCATGAAATGTGGACCGTTATAAACATCATATAACGTTCGTAAAAGCTGTACCGTTACGTAACGGCAAGTATTACAAATAGTGGTACTTTGTAGGTAGCTTCCCTTGCATCAATATGTGTTCCGCTTTAATTGATATGAAACGGTTTTGAAGGACTGGAAATAAAAGAGAAGTAAAAAAAAAGAATTGAAAATTAGGAGTTGCTAGGATTGAGGAAGATATTGTTGGGGAAGTAATTTGTTTGTGCAAAGCTTTAGAAACACATCTTTTATTATGATTTTGAGATTAAATCCTTTATTCATCCTCAAGCTGAAGTCATGTGACTAACAGTCAACAGAGGACATGCTAAATATATTGCAAAATTAGAATCTTATACATTCGTATAATTTGGGCTTGCTACCCCTACTTATAGGATTCATTCATGGCTCATGAATTTTATCAAAACAAGACATGCTCAAATTCTTTCTTATTTATAACTTGTTGGACCTATTCTTTCTTATTTGATATTAACCAATTCATATGCAAGAGATTACACGGTGATGTTTCATTGTGTGTGTGCGTTAACTTCAGGTTTTACTATTTTAGTATTAAAGTTAAAGTTCAATTCCCACTTTATGTCATTTTATATAGGTTTCGGGTTAAATGGATAAATAGAAAGATTATAGGGCTGGATCAGTTTGCACCCTATATAATTGAATTTTGACATATCTCCAATTATTTTCTTTTTGACTACCCTTGTATTGGATTTAGAAAATTAGAAGCATATTAGTTACATTTGTTCGTTCAAGAGCTGCCTCATAGGGCATTATGTCTCTTTCAACCCAAAGGAAAATATGCAAAGGGTTTCAAACTATTTGTAGTGGTCAACTGGGAAGCCTGCGAATTCAATTTCAGCCTACCTATTTGTAGCAGCAAATTTGGTCATTAGTCAAAGCATTTCCGTATAGGATTTTTTTAGGAATTATTTCTGTAGTGTATTGTCTTATGAGTCACTAAAGTGTGTATGGCTTGCACGTTGGTAAGCGGGTATAAAGTGATTTTGTTTATCATTTTATTTTCCAACCCAGCCATATTTTATTGAAAATGATTTTAGCTGTATTTACTATTTACTTTTTGCTGGCTTACTATTACAAAGAATGTGGTTTTACAAAATAGTGATTTAATTTGTTCCTTTTCTGATTGAAGCCTTTTCTTCAAGCAAGAAATGGAGCTATCTTTGATAGGGCTTCAGAATGCAGGAAAAACTTCGCTTGTAAATGTCGTTGCAGTAAGTAAATATTCTCTTTAAATTGTCTATTAGTGGGTTCTCTCTCTCTCTCTCTGCTTGAGGCTGACGTGTTACCTGCTTCTGGATCCTGTTCCCAGACTGGTGGATATAGCGAAGACATGATCCCAACGGTGCGTGATCTCTTTATACTAAGGAGTCCATACCCTATTTTATTTTTTTGCCATTAAGAAGGTGATATTCTGTCTTTAGAATGAATTATTCATTTATTTTACAAGTGTTTACCATGGCACATGTTTGGTCTATAGGTAGGATTCAATATGAGGAAGGTTACTAAAGGGAATGTCACGATAAAGTTGTGGGATCTTGGAGGCCAACCCAGGTTTCGCAGCATGTGGGAGAGATATTGCCGTGCAGTTTCTGCTATTGTGTATGCATCGGTCTTGTCTTAACTTATTATAAGGAAAATCTGGTCTATTACATTGGTTTTGCAAGTCTCTTGACAGAACAAATTTGTTAAATCCCAAAACTACAGGATGCCCTTGGCATGCTTTACATTTTTAGATGTTAATTGCTTGATTCGTTATTGAGGCTTACTTTCAGATATAATATTTTAGCATGTGATTTTCACTTACCTGGACACCTTATATATTTTCTTTGGTTACTTTGAGCTTCTTCCTCAATTCTCCAACTTCCTTTTTCTTTTTCCTTGTATTATGTTGTTGTATTTGAATCCCTTGTTCTTGAACTTCGACTTCCTCTACTATATTTCCACAACTCTTGCATGTCAAATTTACAGCACTCTCAAACACGACTCAGACTTGATCTAGTCCCCCTGTGATGTTTGAGTTGAACTTGCTTGGATCATCTGATATTTCTTACGACTGGTTTGTGATTGAATCTTTTCAAAGTGATCACTAGCAAATCCAACCAAAGGTTGATCCTATATGGTTGAAGCAATATCCAGTTGCAGTTTTTATGAGGTAATCATAACAAGTTAAAATTGCAAGGCTTGTAAAATTAGCAAAAATGTTTGATAAACTTATATGCCCTGATTTTAGTGGCTGCACTAATTCAAATAGGCTCTTGAATGGGTTGATTGTTGACTTGATCTAAGTTGTATGGATACATAGTCAAAGTGGATCTGACAATACCTGAAATTGGCTTCAACTCTCTATAGTGATCAGTTATTGGCATATTGGATATAACATTTAATTAGGCCGCAGATTTTATGTGTCTGAATGCCGAACTGAACCATCCAACATGACCAACAATTTGCTCAATATATTTATTTTTCTTTCCCAACCTTTGGGATACGGATTGTCCATTTGAAGGTTGCAGATAAAGGTCTTCTACCTCCTAATTAAAGATTTGTTCTACGTTGGACAACTCATCTAGAACTTTGGTAATTGTAGACGTGGAAATTTACCACCTATCTACACTTAGAAGAAAATCTCCTGAAATGGAATAATGCTAAATAACTGAACAACAGAGTTGCCACCTATCGAGTTTGGAAGGACAATAGGATCCCTAAATTATGGATAAGGTCAAACATGAAACTCTAGGTAAGAGTTCATTTAGGCCCGAGGAAGGTGTTAGCCACCTTTAAGCCTCCATCTTAAGATGGTTACCTACTCCTTAAGTCTAGACTAAAATTAGGGGAAATCATAAAGGGAGTCACATTTCATTCATTTGCTTATAGAGAAGATATCAAATAGCAACATGTCCATAATAAAGACAAACCGGTCTAAAGATGTTAAGGGGGCTGCACCTTTAAGCCTCCTTCCTAAGATGGTTACCTGCTGGATTCTACTATTATTTCTCCCAGTGCACTCTAGTCTAGTAGTAGTGTCAATAAAGGCCAGATTTTGCTTCAACATAACCAGCTAGGTCATTTGTCTTTTCAGTCATTGAAGCTTGTGTTTCCCAGTCTGTTTGTGTTAGTCAGTCTGCTAAGTTTACAATATGAGGTTGTGAACTAGTGAAACATTGTCGAGTCTCATTCCTCCAAGTAATAAAAGAAGTCAATTTCCTTTTGATATTTTGCATTTTGATATGTGGGGACCTTCCCCTCCCCTGTCTATCTTTGGTTTCCAATACTTTATTTTATTTGTGGATGATTGCACTCAATATACATGGATTTATCTTATGAAGACAAGGGATGAGGTACCAAATATCATCCGGAATTAGTTCGAAAAATATCAAAGTGCTCAGATCAGACAATGGGCGTGAATAACTAGGTCAATTGAGAACATACCTCGAGGAACATGGACTTCTACATCATAAGAGTTGTCCTTGCACCCACAACAAAATGGTGTAGCTAAACAAAAAAAAATGACATCTACTTGAAGTTGCTAGAAGTCTTTTGCTTGCCTGTAAGTTTGAAAAAGGGTATATGTATTATGTTGTGCTTATTGTGATGCACCTCATTAATTGGATGCCTAGGGTATTGGGTCTTAAGTCACCACATTAGCTGTTGTCTCCTAAGCTGTGAAGCACGAATACTTTGAATCGTCGTACCCGTATCCGATACGGCGGGATACGTATTTGATACGGCTTAGAAGTATCCAATTAATTTATTTAGGATACGGTAGGGATACACATGGATACGATCCAGATACGGCATGATACGACACGGTTCCATTCAGGCGATTTTACCGATTTGCCCTTTTACTTTTTGGATTTTTTTTTGTTAAATCCTTTAGGGTTCCATTCGGCTGAAAAAAAAATATATATATATCGTACCCAATGATTATTTTGTAATTATAATACAAAATATAGTATTATCATTATTTTTTTTTTAAATACAAACATATTCTGGCCGTACCCATATCCTGTTTTTTTAGGTTCTACTGTATCGCCATACCCGTATCCCGTATCCGTATCCGTGCTTCCTAGCTCCTAAGCATCATGTTTTTAGTCTTCCTCTTTGAGTCTTTGATTGGACATGCTTTGTTCATATTCAGGGTCCAAATCGTTTTGGGTCCAACTGTCAATGACCCCAATTGTCAGATTTCGGCAGTTTTATTTTAATTTTTCCAGCAAAAGGCTGCCATTTTAGACGGTGGTCCTAATTTTCTTTTAAAAAGTAATAAAACGTATGTAATACACGTTTAATACGGAATTCACGAATTAAATGTGTTTTATACACATACCGCCGTATAGTATGTAATATGACAAAAGTACACTGTTTTAAACAGCGACCCCTAAATGGATTATACATGTATAATATGCGGATTTGGTAACTATCCTATGCTTAAATAGTCCCAAGGGCTTGGTTTGAAAGATTCAATGGAGCTGTGAATAGATTTGGTTATATTTAGAGTCATGTTGATCACACATTGTTTACAAAGTACGTGGGTGACACTACTACAACTTTAGTCGTATATGTAGATGACATTGTGGACAATCCTCAGGAGATTCAGAGACTCAAGGTAATTTTAGGCAAAGAGTATGAGATCAAGGATTTGGGGCCCTTATTAAAGTATTTCCTTGGGATTGAGGTTTCCAGATCCAAGAAGGTGATTTCTATTTCCCAAAAGAAGTATGTTCTAGACTTGTTAAGGGACACATGCCAAACTTGGTACAAAATCAGTTGATAAATCTATGGAAGTCAATCTCAAACTCGATCATGAAGAACCTTTAGAGGATATATATTTTTTTGATTGGTAATCAAGCATATATATAAAAAGGAAAGAGATACAGGAGAATATAAACAAATGAGTTCACAAGATCATGACCCCACAACAAGAAAAAAAAAAAAGAAAAAACAAAAAGAAAGAGCAAAGGGGAAACGATCAAGTCCTGAGGAACACTGTGATAAAATGGCCCCAATCTAGGCTCAGGTTTGCCTTTCAACTCGTATGTAATCCCTAACTGATGCTTTTCTATCGACGGCTAAGCAGAAAAGGGTGCTAAAGCCTTCCTGGAGTGACCAGACATTATTGGAATGTTCTAGAGACTAATTCAGAGGTTGATCTACTTATCCTTGATGTGCCCAGACATTATTTATGCAGTTAGTGTAACCAATCAGTTTATGCATAAGCTACAGACTATTCATTTAGAAGCATCAGAAAGGATTCTATGGTTTCTTAAATCCTCTCTTGGAAAAGGTTTGCCCTTCTGGAATAATGGATACCTACGAGTTGAAGGATATGCTAATGTGGTAGTGGGAACTAGTAGTGCATGCATCAGAACTAGACATGTACACATTTAGACATGGTAGTGGTTGCTAGACCTACATAAAGTTATATTCTCTCTTTACATTTGGTCTTTCTCTTCTAAGATTTCTTTATTGGAACTAAGCCACTAACTATTTTGCTTTTTCATATTTATTTGAATTCATTACTTCTCATATTTATTTGACATTCATTACTTCACCAGTCAGCATGGTTCAAAATATCGGTATTGGGTGCCATATTGATAAATCCAAAATAAGACATGTATCGGCGTATCGGACTGTATCATATGGATACGACGTAAAAAACTAGGATACACTAAAAAAAGCTTGGATACGCAAGAAAAAACTTGGATACTTTGCATAAAACCTCTTTTAATGCAAATATAAGGTAAAAACAAAGTAAATGAACTAATGAAGACCTTCAACTACATTTTAACCATACATATGATAGTCAAGAATTTTATTAGTTAAAAAAGGCGTGCGTACTGATAAACAAGTATGAAAATACAAACAATAGTCATTTAGCCAAGTATAGAGAATACAATCTATATATTAAAACCTTACATTCAATGAGTTAAATAAAAATGTATTGAATTACAACCATAAATTATTAGCTTGAATGTAAGTCTTTTTATGCTGAACTGTTACACTGTTAGTTGACTTTTTGCCCCTGTAGGTGGAAATATTTTTTTAGACTAAAACATTAGACTTTTTTCTGCTAAACTGTTGGGTTTTGGTGATGTTTTGGTATAATAGTATTTATTAAATTTTAATATTTGAGAAATATCTTAGCATTTGAAAGTTGAAATTTTGACATAATTCCTTAAAGACACTAAAAAGAAGATTTTGTTCTTGAACTGGAAAGTTGACTTTTTATTGTTCAGAAATTTGGATCTAAGATCATTTTTATTGAATTCAAATGGGGGTATAACTTAAATGATATTTCATGTAAATAAGTTGTGCATATCGGATCGGGTCTGTGCTGGATCCTAGTGTAAATGGAAGGAGAAAAAGAAAATTAACTCAAAAATCCTTTGTATATCAGCTTGATATGGGGTCGATACAGGGTATTTTTTTTAATTCCAGCGTGCCAGTGTGCCAACTAGTACCAAAGTACGTATCGGCCGATATTTTGAACCATGCCAGTCAGTAACTATTATCTTTATTTCTTGACATAACATTCTTTGCTTGTATATGCTTTATTTCTACTTTTTTTAATATCTTATTGTGATAAATTATATTTGTTCAATTTTTATTATACTAATAAATAAAAATAAATCTTGGATCTCTTGTGGACGTTTTGACTACACTAGTTTAACGGGACATAGAGGACCAATTTTTGAAAATGTTTTGACCTTTCACTGGGGAGGAATCTACTGTTTGTTGGCTTTTCTTCTTTTTATTAAGCAGATGCAACTTTCATGAACCCAAGGAAGAGACCTTAATAATGTGATTCAGGAATAGCCAAAAAAATGTTCTTGATGGATTAACATTTCCATTGTGGGAAACAACTAACATGACCAAACACTTGCCACTTTCAGGTGTTGGAAGGAGTTCTTCAATAAATCATTATAAAGAAATGTGACGCAGTGACTTGTAATGCTGAGATCTTCAGCTTGATGAATTTAGTGTCTTAGTCAAGGATGCCTAGCTCATAATCTTTAGGCGTTTAATGACAAGGGTCCATTAGGCATCAATTCTGGTGATTCTCTGATTTAGGAAACAAATCAATTTGAATTCTCTAAAACTATTGTGTTGAGAACCCATTTGGAAACAGTAAAGTCAAAATCGATTATAGAGAACAAAAATGATAGAATCACTTTTTGATGAAAAAAGAAAAACAAATCACTGTTATACTATTCCCATTGGATTACATAAAGTGGTTATCTATCTACTTATAAAGTTTCATTAAATTGCCTAATTCGAAAGTTGGAACCCATATCCATTTTATTCAAAGACTTGCGATTTTCACAATTTTTTTTTTTTAAAATTCGCATAATTTTCAAAACTCATGATTAATTCGACAAATGATATATTCGTAATTAAAAGCGATTTTTGAAAAAAATTGTTTTTTTTTGTAACTATAGTGGTGATGGTGGCGGCAATGAGAGAGGAAAGAGTTGGGAGCATAGTAACAATGTTCGGATTCGGGAATTATTCGGTAGGGTTAAGTTCGAAAAAAAATGGGGAAAAATCGGCAAATTCGGGATAAGTTTGGAAAAATAAAAATTAATAATTATAAAAAATAAGAACGTGATGCAAACTAATCCATCTACCAATTTGGATGTATTGACATCTCTTACTATGTTAAAACATTTTGTTCCAATTTCTAAAAAGCAAGCATTATGTAAACTCGCAAACTCAAAAAAATTACATAAGGCTTAAGTAAACTTTATGTAATTTAAGAGAAAAGAATAATTAGATTACATGTTTGTATATGCAAAAATATATAGAAACAAGAAAAATAATAATCGGAATTGAATAAAATCAGAAAAGCAATCTATGAGTGTATTTATTTGGCATAACATAATTATTTAGCAAAATATAGAAATAGCTTAAAATAAATAACACAAATCTTATTTTCTCGTAGTTCGGTCAAAATTCAACAGACTAACCAGCATGCAAAATTATCTTTTTTCTCTCAATTCAATCGAATGTAATCAAAATCCTAAAATAACCTACTCGAATAGAGTTTTCTCCTTCTTCTATCAGTTGACGACTTCAATCAAATTGAGATTTCTCAGTGTAAAATAAGTCTCGGGTTTTTAGTAATAATTCTATTGCTAACAGAAAGTTCATTTTACCCTCATTCTTATTTTAGAATTATGAATAAGTATGAACAAATAATTTGTGAGAAATCTTCATTCGGAATAAGTTCAGCATAAGTTCAAAATAATTCGTTCGTTCGGGAATTATTCACGAATAATTCGTCAGTTCTGGAAAAAGTAGCATTTTTAAATGGCACCCCTTAAAAAATGAATAGTTGGGGTACAATTTGGGAATTATTCGAGAACTTTGTTACTATGGTTGGGAGAGAGGAAGAAGTTCAAGAGAGAATTGAGATACGGCTTATGTGTAAACACCCCTCTTGTAGAGTGTTTCTTGGGGACGTTCTTTTTTTTTGTGTGTTCCCAAGAAACAGTGCTGGGAACACCCTGTTTCCAAGAAAGGTTCTGAAGAAATGTCTTGCCAAACGCAATTTTTCGTTTCTTTTTTTGTTGCCAAATGCTCCTCAAGAACAATGGCAACCGACTGCAAGGTAACCCAAGCTGGTTGAGGGAAGTCTTGGTGTACAACTTAATACCAGACCTGACACGAGTTTCTATGTTGCATTTTTTATTCAGTTAGTCCCCTGCTCACTTAGTAGTTTGTTACTGTTACAATTGCAACATCTTACATTTAAGACTTTGACGTGCAGTAAGTTGAGACATCAATGGATGTTGTATTTCACTAAATTGGTGTAGAGGTGCTTTTGGTGTTAGGGCCAATTAAAGTCAATAAAATCAGTTTTATCTCATAAATGACTTTTCTTATCACTCTTACATGTTCAAGATTTAGTTATGACCAGATGTCTCTGGATTACAAGCCTTGTGATAAATCCATGCAATGATTAGAAGTTTCATTCATGTTGGATTTTGATGGTCCTACAATGCCCTGATTTCTTCCTACTTGCAGTTATGTTGTTGATGCTGCTGACGGTGATAACCTGGCCATCTCAAAAGGTGAACTTCATGATCTGTTGAGCAAGCCCTCACTGAACGGGATCCCTTTGCTTGTACTAGGGAACAAGATTGACAAGCCGGAAGCTCTGCCTAAAGAGGCTTTGACAGATCAAATGTAAGTGGGAATAATTTCTCCACCGTGACCGGATCATTTGTCCGAGAATACTATTCAAAACCTTTTTTTTTCTGGGAGAACACTGGACTGCCCCCAATAATTCCAGTTTTCGAGTCTTTCTTTTATAACATTTGTTTGGTACTGAGAATGAAGTTGTTGCTGTGCAGGGAGCTCAAGTCAATTACTGACAGAGAGGTGTGTTGCTTCATGATTTCGTGCAAGAACTCGACCAACATTGATTCAGTGATTGATTGGCTTGTAAAGCACTCAAAGTCAAAGAGCTGACAGAAAAAACTTTTTTTTTTAAATTCCTGCACTGTGGAGTTGCCGATGTCAAATTTTCAAAAGGATGGACTTCTGCATAGGTGGTGATGATATTTGATTTCGTCTAACCAGGTTTCTGATTGTCTGACCATTGTCCTTTGTATACTTAGCTTCTTTATGCTATACATCAGATCATTTCCCTTCTGATTGTTAGGACCTATGGGGATTTATGGTTTTTAGCCGTCCCCCTCTTTCTGGTTGTTAGGATCTAAGGGGATTTATGGTTTTTAGCCATACCCCTCTTTGGGCTGTGGAGATGTTTCATGTATTGATACTGATTGGTGTGAATAGCATATAGGTGATGCATTGAGAGAGTTTTGAATCTCATGTTTGCTGCAGCCAACATTCAAACCAAGGTACGTACATTGACATCAGTTGTGCAAATAAGAGAAGCAAAATTATGCTAATTTGTCCTTTCATATATGCATGGACCTTATATAAGATGAGATTCGAGTCGAAAGAATGGAGGCTTCTGTGATGGTCAAATCAAAAGAAATGATCACGGCAGGAGGATCAGGATCAACCATTTAATGGGACCCATATAAGAGATTCTCCTAGCCTATGGTATAGAGTCTATTAGATCAGTTGGGTATGACCATCCATCTGTTGCGTTTTTTGTTTTTTGAAATGGCCAGATATCATATAGTGATGGACCTATGAAAAAGGTCAGTAAATCAGATGGCTACAATAATCCAATAGTTCTCTTAATGTTGGTTTATAACCTCCTGTCCTGATGCAACTATCCCTCTATTGACTAAAATGATACAGCAGACCAGTTAACAGATCTTTCTTCCCTATGAATAGGCTTATTAGCTAAGCCAAGGGTCCCCAATTTGAACCATCTTGAAGATTGTACAAGCATTATCTATTCAAGCTAGGGGTGTCAACGAGCTGGGCACTGCTCGAGCTCGACTCGTTGGAATTTTATAGAGGCTCGAGCTCGGCTCGGCTAGTTGGAATTTTACAGAGGCTCGAGCTCGGCTTGTCCACAGATCATTGAGCTCGGCTCGGCTCGATAATTTTATATTTTTTTTAAATACATTGATAAACACTAAATTCAATTAAAAAAAATTAAAAGGACATTTTTTTTTTTTGGGATGTCATGTGACTTGTGTGAAAGCTTGAGTTAAAACTTAAACAAAAATAATTATGTTAATGTATACTATATAAATTTTACCAAAAAAGGGTATACTATATATATAATATAAAATTAATTTTTAAAGGGTATTATTATAAAATTAATCGAGCTGAGTCGATCTGAGCCACCTATTGTTCAAGCTCGGCTCGTTTATTTTTCGAGCTCACTTTTAAGGCTCGGGCTCATTGACACCCCTAATTCAAGCTATACAAAATGATGCACCAGTCAAAGAAGGTTATCAATTGGCTGTCCAAATGCACAGGTCAATTGAAAATCAGTGCATGTGATAGTGTGTATGCATAGGGCATACTACTGTATCACCGTGCGGCTTCATCACATGGCTTCTGGAAGAGTATTATGATGGCCAATGCCACACAGTCCAACAGACACCAAGTGGGTCCAAACCTAGTTAGCTCCATTAATTGATGTTATTTATATACATGGAGAAATTTGTGTTTGTAATTCGGGACTAATTCCATGAACTGGTCCACACAATAATTCATCTGGGGCCGATCATTTTGTCGGCCACACCCATAGTTTTAAAAGGTAATCAGAGAAAATTTCCATGTTCACATAATCAAGAGAATTTTCTTAAGGACAATGCACCATCATCACTCTCTCAAACTTGATCATTAAATTACAAAACCCCCATGTGACTGACATACAAGGTGGGTTGCTTCCTAACCCCACTTCACAATCCTCATATTTATAGCTTACATCGATGAACATGCCAAGAGAAATTGAATTTCCAACCTAACCCAAATTTTGAAAAATAAAATAAAATTTACATGTATGAATACTAACAAAATCTCAGCTGAAAAAAAAAAAAAAATCACAGATCCTCTTCACTAATTTTTGTTTTATACCCATGTTATCTTGGAGATGGTTCTTTCATGGATTGGCTCCCATGTTCTTACAAGTAGGAGATTAGAATCCATCACTACAAATTAATCTGCTTCTCACTCAACTTCCTTGAATACTTTTTCTTCATGGACCTTCTCAAGTTCGAGTCTCCCCTTTTCATGGTAGGCAATAAGTACCATCCGATTGCGGTGCAAAGTATCGCAACTGATCGCCCAAACATTACCAAGCACAAGAGAATCAAAACTATAAATATGGGCAGATAAGAGGAAGGTCTCCTCCACCTATCAAACTTCATGATATTCCATGAGAAGCTCTTCTTTTTAGTCGTCCCTTCCGATACTGTATGTGTTTGTCCGACTTTTTCGCCGGCCAAGGACTGGATCACAGACTTATTTAAGGACTGGATCACAGAATTATTTAAGGCTTCTGATTTATGTATAACTGGCTTGTATTGAGTAGACACAAGCTTGGTCTTACCTTCTTTTTGATCTCTAAATTTCACCACAATTGGTACCCATTCATCTGAATTGGAGCAGACGAATCGAACCAAAGAAATGTCCTGAGAGCCCATTTGTGCATAAATCTTTTGTCTCCTCTCCTCAAGATCAGCTAAAACTGTAGAGAATTTGTCGAGCCCACGCATCGAATACGGGTTTTTGCACCCCCTGTTATTGCACCCACATATGCCACTTTTTCTTGATCTCCTTGCTGTTGAAGAAAGACTCCATGAGTCATCTTCTTCTTGTTGATGAAAACTGCCACAAATAAAGGGATTGAACATTTGAAGATGGGATAATAGAAGGCTGTATTTGGGGTAGTCTGGATTGATTAATAGATAAGAGGGAGAGGAGAGAGCCTAAAGTACTTATAAGGGTCTATTGAGAAGAACAGATCCATCCAAAGAGGAATAATCTATTGAAGGTTTGAAACAAATGCTATGGAAGCTTCTGTGTAGTTTTGACTTATTAGGGAGATCATCATGGAAATATATGCTATGGAAGCTTCTCTATGGAAGCTTCTGTGTAGTTTTGACTTATTAGGGAGATCAACATGGAGACCTTTTGCCGTGTGCAACATAACACACAGATCCTGTGTGTCCCTTACTAGAAACATGCCACGTGTCCCTAAAATATCCTTCCCATTTTAGTTATTGTTTATACACAAGTTTTCTTTTTGGTTTTTTAGAAACGAATTGGCCATTTTAATTATTGTTTATACACAAGTTTTCTTTTTGGTTTTTTGGAAACGAATTGGATGGAAGGTGTCGGCGACTCGGCGTCAATCGCAATAAATGGGTTAAAGACACATGGCATGTTTCAGTAAGGGGCACACGGGATTTGTGTGCCATGTTGCACACGCCAAACGGTCTCATTACTGTGAGGGATTCACATGTTACTTGGAGGAGGGGATATGAATACTATTATTAGTTTTCTACTTCTAGATGTTACACGTCTTCATGCTTATTGGTGCAGATAAGAGGATAGCTTGGCTAAAATTAAATGAAAAGTGTGTTGAAAACGCCAGCTACCTATTATGATGTGAAAATGTAAGATCCAACTTAGTTGGATTGGAAGACCCAAAAAAAACATAGTTGGATTGAGTTCCATTCAAATAAAAAAAAAAGAAGAAGCCAGTTTCTAATTTAATTAATTTTTATTCCTCCCGGAAAGATTAAAGATAGTTTTTATATCTGATCAAAATAGAGAATGCCTGAGAAATCAGGGTCTTTAAATCATGGTATTTTTAGAATAAAAACCCGAGGAGCCATCTTGTGAGCAAAATATTTCTCTCCTATGCGAGTGTAGGAGAACTTAAACAAGCTCCCATGATAGAGCTCGCTCCTCGCAAAATAGAAAAGTCAAAACACTTGTGTTTTGAATGTGGCCATCAAAAAGTGTTTTTGATTTTACTTGATTGAAGCGGACCGTCCGTTTCATATCTTATCCCGTGTCCCTTTTAATAACTAAATTAAAACTAAAAATTTGTTTTTTGGAAATCATGTTACAAAAATGTCACTCACATAACTGCCACGGTGCCGCCGATCTTTGCTTGGAAAGGAGGAGCTCTGTCAAAACACTCTGGTGGACACCCAAGCGCACGCCCGAGCCAAGTGCTCAGGCATCCACAAGCCATGGGACACTTGGTGATAATAAAAACGAGATATCAAGGGTAGAAGTCAAAATCAGGGGGGAAAATGAAATGACTTCTCCCCAAATTATCACCACGTGCCCCCTGATTTGTGGATGCCGAGGGCTTGGTTCGGGCTTCCATTAGAGCCAATCTTTTGCCAAGAAGAAAGAGCCGTACAAATATGACATCCAGCCAATTCAACGGATGGATGGATTGATGCCATTAATCATGGGAGGCGATAGGGTTGAAGATATTCAATGCACCATCCAATCATATCTTTCCTCATGAATGTATTCTAACTTGAACGATTATTTGTTTACTTATTATTAATTTTTGTATTGGGCAATGTTAATGTTAGCAAATAGTGAGTAGACTTCTTGTTTGTCACATCATTTGTGGAGATTTTCTTTGTGCGCCGATCAAATGAGGCACAGGGGTTAGCCCAGCGGTAGTGTATCCCTCACTAAGAGAGAGGCTACCCTTAGCTAACTTTCAAATACCAGGCATTAACTCACTTACCTTTAGAACAGATATTAACCACAGTTAACCAAAAGTTGAGATGTACCCAAAAATAAAAAACAAAGAAAAAAAGAGCAATAGTTCGCTCCATGGGTAACTATTGCTCCTCACTTTCACAAACCACCCCTTACACTTGCCATGAACTCGAGTTAAGTTTTTTTTTAACCCTTTGATATTTTTGGGTAATTAAATTACATTCACCTATCCTGAGATTTGGTGAAATTTCAAAAACCTCCCATCTTGTTTCTGAAATTGCATTACCTTCCATTCAATTTTGATTGTCTTTAACAACACCCCCTTCCGTTCGTCCGTACTTATATGAATGAACTTTAATGATGTCATCATTTAAACATTATAAAATATCTAAATTACATTTCTCAAAGATAAAATCAACTAATACAATACAATAAATGATAATTGAGTTTGGTAACTAAGGTTAGTATCAACTTAAGGTTAATATATATTTCTAAAACCAAGATTCATAGTATCAACTTAAGGTCTAAATATATATATATATATATATATATATATATATATTTTTTTTTTTTCTAAAAATCAATGTTTGATAGTTGAACTCTAGGGGTGAGTGAATCTTACCATAGTTAGTGGGTTTAATTGTAACCATATTTAATGGGTATTAAAAGGGACACATGACGGCTTATAGAGATCCTTTAACTGTGGTTAAACATAATTAACCTAAGGTTAATATTTTTTTCTTTTTAAAACCAAGGTTAGATGGATAAATCCTAGGGGTGAGTGATCTTAACTACAGTTAGTAGGTGTTAACGGGAACATGTGGCGGCTTGTAGAGCTCCCTTTAATTGTGCTTAAGCATAATCAACCTAAGGTTTTTTTTTCTAAAAACCAAGTTTAGATGGAAGAATCCTAAGGGTGAGTGAATCTTAACCATGGTTAGTGGTTGTTAAAGGGGACAAGTGATAGTTTATAGAGATCCTTTAATTGTGGTAAAACATTATTAACCCAAGATTAATATTTTTTTATTTCTTTTCTTAAAACCAAGGTTAGATTGATGAATCTTAGGGGTGAGTGAATCTTACCACACTTAGTGGTGTTAAAAAGAACACGTGGCGGCTTGTAGAGTCTCATTTAATTGTGGTTAAGCATAATCAACCTAAGACTATTTTTTTCTCTAAAAATTAAGGTTAGATGGATAACCCTAAAGGTGAGTGAATGTTAATCATAATTAGTGGGTGTTAAAAGGGACACGTGGCGTCTTGGGACGCTTATGTTTTTTTTTTAATTGAGCTTTCAAACTAAGCTGAAATACATGTTTCCTCAACTAATAAGGATAAAATTGGAAAAAAAATTTCATTAGTTAACAGAAGTAATATGATGAGTCTGACAACAGAGGTTTCTGAAATTCCACCAAACCTCAGGGGAGGTGAGTGTAATTTATCCTAGATTTTTTAATTTAATTTTTTCTGAAAACAAGGGTAGAGGGGTGAATCCTAAGGGTGGATGAATCTTAACCATAGTTTAAAACAGTTAAAAGAGGGACACGTGGCAAGGAAAAGGGAGCTGAGACACCCCTCCTCCCATTCACCGATCGAGGAGATGATTATTTTCCCAAAAAAATAAAATAAAAAATTGAGGGGCAGGTATACAAAGTTTGATACCTACTGACAAAGAAGCAAAAGATGATTCCAACATTTTGAGTATTTGCATCCACCTAAGAAATTTAAAGACATTATTTGGAAACCAATTAAGAAGGATTAAAACAGATCTTCATGTGAATCCATAAATGGTTTTAATAATTATTTTCTGACATGTATCATGCAATTAAATAATTAAATTGGAGATTACAATGCTAAGATTATAGGAATCCTTTGAATTGCATGTCAATGTCATAAGCTATTTATTTTTCGATATAAATGAAGGCCTAGCGAGCCCTAACATTTATTTGAGGCTGAGGCCCGCTCACTCCACCAACTCTGTCAACTAACGATGAGTGATGACTTGTATTTTTTTTAGAGCAACAGTTTGCTCCACCGGCGAGGAGCGAACTATTGCTCCTCGCTCTTACATAGCCGACTCTTAAACTCTCACCAACTTCGGTTAGTGTTTTTTTAACCCTTTAGTCAATTCTTTTTTATTTTATTTTTCTAAAAACCAAGGATAGATGGGTGAATCCTAAGGGTGTATAAATCTTAACCACAGTTAAATGGATTAGAAAGAGGACACGTTGCAAGAAAATTGGAGCCGAGATACCCTACTTTTCATCACCTACCGACTATGTGATTATTTTCCCCTTTTTTTTTTTTTTTTAAGTATAATAAAATTAATGAAGTGATTTAAAACTCTCGATAGTAGATATTATCAAGAGCAAGGCCACACAACGAACAGTGCAAATCATGCATCAAGCCCAACATTTAATGCTTTTGGTTGTTTGGACGTTTGAATTTTCAATCGTGTGACTCTTGCTATCGATAGCACTACTACCGATAGTTTTTATCACTTTCCATAAAATTAATGAAAAAAAAATGTATGACTTAAAAAACGTGACCCCAAATTTAACAAGGAGAGGAGTGCTACCCTACTATCACCTCTTTCCTACTCTCATATTCAGCTAACCACCTGTCCAAAAAGTGAAAAAACAATAGGTTAAAGTACACTCTTACTTTAACCCTAGGGTTGAGTGAATACTAACCACAATAAGTAAGTAAGTAAGTAAGTATTCAAAATTGGGAAAGGGACGAATGACGACCTGCCCTTCAGTTATAAAATGGAAACCCTGATACGTTTACTATTTTCCTATTTTGTTAGAGTAGTGATTAGTGGCCCTAGGTCCATTGCTTAACTTACTACCATCGTTTCCCTTTTAACACCCCCTTTAAACCTGGTTAAGCTTAATTAAATTAAAGTTAAGATTTTTTTTTAAAAAAAATTAAGGTTGGATTGCTTAACCCTAAGGGGGAGTGAATCTTAACCACAGTTGGCCGTTTACAATGGTCTATGCCCCATTTTTTAACACTCACCAACTATGGTTTAGTTTCACTCACACCAAGGGTTAAGCAATCCAACTTTGGTTTTTTGTAAAAACAAAAATCTTAACTTTAATTTAGTTAAGCTTAATCAGAGCTAAAGGGGTATTAAAAGCATACTTACCAATCACATGTATAGTATGTGTATAATACTTTTTAGGGGGTCTCGGTTTAAAATTCAGTATTTTATCGTGTTACGTGTTATACTCGTATCGTCGTATAATATCCGTTTCATACACAAATTACGTATTAAACAAATACAATACTCATATTTGTCCTGTGTTAAACGCATATTCCGTATTAAATTATTATTATTAGTTAATATAATGATTTTTATTTATTTATGATTATTAATAATTTTTTAATTTTTTTGTATTTTACCTTGTTTTTACCGTATAACACCCACCCATATTTTCTGAACAGATAATTGTTACATTATATCTATACTTGTACTTGGTAACTACGGTTAAAAAGACACGATGACACGATGAAACCTTAGATAACTTACCAAGGGATACACTAATCACTGCTCAACACAAATGAGCAACAACGCAACAGCATTGCGTTGCGCTGTTGCCTATTACTCGGGTGACTTGCACTAAAATTTCATGCAAGTAGGGGGCTGCAAACCATTTGCAGACCACAGAGTTTTGGCACCGAGTTAGGCCACAGTGTTCACCCTAATAGGTGTCAAAAAAATTGCATTGGGTTTGCAAATGGTACGCGGTGTTTACATTTGTCACGAGCGACCTCTTACTTTGGGCCTTGGCTTGCCTCTGGCGAAGCCAGAAAGGGCTTATCTCGGGGTTCCATAGAATAGGTGACATGTGGTGGAGAAGTCAAAATCATGGGGCCCATGATTTTGACTTCTCCATACACAAATGGACATGTGGCGATAAGTGTGTGAGAATAAGGGGGAGAGATATCAAATGGGGAGAAGTCAAAAATCATGAGGAGAAAATAAATGACTTCTCCCATTTTTCTGCCAGCTGTCGCACAATGTATGGAACCCCGAGAGCCCTTTCTGGCTTCTCCAGAGACAATCCGAGGCCCTTACTTTGATCCATTCCGTACTCCTTTTAGGTGTGAAGGAAGGGAAGAGAAAGGCGACGCATGGGTCCATACCCTAGTCGCACTTTCTTTATAGTCGCCAATTTTTCAGCCTTCTTTCTAGATGGAATCGTCACGTTCAAGTGGGTTCTGCCGAGACATGAAGTCCCCAAAAATGGATATTAGAAAGGGGTTTTTGCATATGCTATGTTCTAGCAGCTTTGTAAATACACGAAAAAAACCTCAATTAATCCTAGTTTCTTTATACATCCGTTTCTTATTATTAGATAAATGACTCTTATACCCTTACTATCCATCATAATCTCACAAATCTTTAACTATCCTTGAACTATGGTTAATAAATTTTAACCCTTGTACTTAAAATTCACACCATTAGGAATAAAGCATCTAACCCTGGTTAATTTTTTTTTTCTTTTAACATGCCCTCTTTGAACTGCCTGTAACATAGGTTAGGCTACACTAACCCTTAGAGTTAAAGCATCTAACCTTTGTTTTAAAAGAAAAAAAAATTAACATGTCCCTTTTGAACTCCCTTTAACTGTGGTCAAGATTCATTAACCCTTATAATTAAAGCATCTAACCTTGATTTTTAGAAAAAAATTAACGGATCCCTTTTTAACTCCCTTTAACTGTGGTTAAGATTCACTCACCCTTAGTATTAAAACATCTCACTTTGGATTTAGAAAAAATAAAATAAAAAATTTAACATGCCTATTAACTCCTTTTAACCGTGGATAACGTTCACTAACCCTTAAGATTAAAACATCTAACCTTGGTTTAAAAAAATTAAAAATTTAATGTGTCCTCTTTTAACGTCCTTTAACTGTGGTTAAGATCAACTAACCCTTCGGGTTAGAACTTCTATCCTTGATCCTTAGTATTTAAAAAATAATAATTAACGTGTCCTCTTCCATAAGAGTTAGTGAATCCTAACCATAGTTAAAAGGAGTTAAAAGATAATTGTGTTTTTTTTTCTTCTAAAAACCAAGTTTAGATGCTTTAACTCTAAGGGTAGTTGATCTTAACCACCATTAAAGGGAGTTAAAAGGGAACACCTTAATTTTTTTTTTCTTCTGAAAAACAAAGTCAGATGTTTAAACCTAAGGGTTTAGTGTATCTTAAACCACATTTAAAGGGGGTAGGATCTGATCTGGCTTTCGCCAGACTAAAATCATCCGGCCTCCACAAAACATCCGGCATGTGGCGAGAAAAAGGGGGTAGAAGTCATTTCATTTCCCCCCCAATTTTTGACTTCTCTCCATTTGATATTCTCTCCCCTTTTTATCACCACATGTCACACTCAAAGGGGAGGCCGGATGATTTTGGTCTGGCGAGAGCTAGATCAAATCCAACCCCCATTTAAAGGTAGTTAAAAGTGACATGTTAATTTTTTCTTTCTAAAATCAAGGCTAGATGCTTTAACCTTAAGGGTTAATAAATCTTAACCACAATTAAAGGGAGTTCAAAGTGGACACTTTAATTTTTTTTAATTTTAAAACCAAGGTTAGATGCTTTAACTCGTATCTTAACCCAAGTTAAAGGGAGTTAAGAGGGAGCAAGTTAATTTTTTTAAAAGAAAACTAAGGGTGTGAATCTTAATCACAAGGATTAAAACTTATTAACCATAATTCAAGGGTAGTTAAAGGCTCTGTATGGTTATCAAATATCTTAAGGGTATAATAGTCATTTTTCTAATAATAACAAACGAAAGCCTAACGAAACGAATGATTGAGGTTATTTGGCTAACGGTTGCAAAACTGTTACTCACAACAATGTATTTGCAAAGCTGCCAGAACACAACAGCCGGCTGATATGCAAAAAAAAACCCCTATTAGAAATTCCAAATGGATTTCTAATGTTGGGGGGTAGAAGCTTTAATAACGTAGGAGCCATCAAAACTGTGGATCCCACCCCCAACATGAAGTGTAAGCCCTTCAGCATGCAGTTTGTGTTGATCATAGGGTGACACTTTGAACAACAACCAAAGGGTGCATAATAGAGACATCACATTAAGCCTTGGGGGTGTAGCCTAATGGTCGTAGGACGAATCATAAATCTGGAGGTCTCGAGGTCAAATTTGGGCTTCCCTCAATATCGTATTTATAGGTTGGGGGGTTTGCCTTTACATCACGTAGGATTAATCAAAGTCTGGCCGAGGAAGATCACATTAATTCAACTTGCCAAATGTGATAGCCATCTCTCCTTCGTTTGTCTTACCTGGGGCAGAAGATTAGGACCTTGAAGGTGGTAAAGGCCACCACGTTAACGTTTCTTGCCAAAAAGGACTCTTAAGCTTCTTCTAACACGTGTCTCACATAGATAGGCCCGGCCACCAGCAAAGGATGTGTCTCTTTCTAGTAGTTGATCTCCATGCCATTAATTTGATCGCTCAGAATCTTTTGGACAAAATAGAGGGTATGGACAACCCAATATGTCCATACAATGGATGGCTATAGTCATCCAGTGGGGTCTGAATTTTTCTACAGAGATTACCTGCTTCAACCCACTTGTTATGTTAATTTATGTCATCCAATCTGGTTGATCGTCAGTTTGGACTGTACACAGACTAAACTCTGCCGGTCTAGCTTAGCGCCGACCCCAAAATTTAGAGAGGTTACTCTAATAGCAATATCGTAATTTTATGTTTTTGTAATGGACTTTGCTATTGAGACCGTAAAAGGCCAAGACCATTGAGACCGTGCATCCATGCATGAGATTTCAGATGAGGCCACGGTCACACGGTCACAAGATAGGCCTCACCTGAAATCCCGTGCGTCTCGTTCCTTCTGAGGTCTCAAGAGCATTTCCTTTTTGTAATTGATATAAAATAGCGTTTTTGCCGAGGTTTTCATGGAGAGAGAATAGAAAAGTGAGGAAAGATTGTAACCCCGTTTTTCAAAGGAAGTAGTAAAAGAACTCTTGTCGGCCATGGACGTAAATTTAGTGTGCTTTGATTTTCTTTTATTACATTATTTTTTTAAACAATTAAAAAACTTAGAGAAATCCTCACTTGCAAATGACTTGTCTACCATCCCTCAGTAAGCACAGAAAATAGTGTTTTTACATATTTTCTCGATCTCTTATAAGATATAGGCACCACAGAAAGGAGCTTTAGCAACTTTGCAAAGATCAGTCTAATTAGATGACTGCAACACACACGGATGCACTTATGGGTGATGGAATCAACTCCTAAAGGGAGGGAGTTGCTTCCAACTATGGAGAGTCCACCTCCATTGTAGTGATAGTGGCCGCCAGTGTGTTCCATCCGCCCCTAACATGGGCGGAGCCAGGATTTTCTTGTAGGGGCTAAAATGGGGTGTGGGGGTTCGGGGCATATCCCCAATTTTTTTTAGGGACAAGTTCATGGGCTAGCTCGTCAGTTTGTGTCAAATTGTGAAGAATATATATATTTTAAAGTTAGGGCGTTGTTCCCTTTGCCCACAACTATGTTATTTTCAATTTAAATAATATAAGTATAAGAATTAATCTAGGGATACTCCCAAATTACTCCCAAATCTTATCCGTTTGTCTTAGTTATTAAATGGTTAGGATTAAAGCTGATGTCGCTTTAGAAAAGATAAAATAAGCCAACTCAAATATTGGCCCTTAGTGATTTTAGCAATACTAGCATCACTTTCTTTCAAATTCTTTTCTTTATAGAAAAGACATGTGTTATTTTCTTCCCTTAAGAGGAAGAAAATAAGCCAACTCAAATCTTCCCCATGCGGCTATACCCATGGCCCCGTAAGGGTCTCTTAATCTTTTTTTTTTTTGTTGGTCTCTTAATCTTGTTATATATATATATATATATAGAGGGATGATTTCTAATTTTTTGTTGAATAAAAATAGAGGCATTGTCCGAAAACAATTAGGTTGGAATACTCAACCCATGTAACATAGAAAAGAAAAAAAAAACAAATTTAAAAAAAATTGAAAGGTATGTAGGTGAAATACTTTCATAAACAACAACAAAATGGGGCATTCCGAGAATCGAACTCGGGACCTCTTGCACCCAAAGCAAGAATCATACCACTAGACCAAATGCCCAACTGATGATTACAGTCTTTAGCACTGATTAATACTTGTTAAATTGACTGCATGTAATTTGTTGGTTGAAGACATCTTTCATCCATAGGCTATAACACTTAAAAAGAACAATGTATTCCTAGACCTACTTGTCTTGCACATGTATCTGGGTATCTCAGCCTTCTGATTTGTCTGTATATTTCCATAGAGGAATGCTAGGCGGACTCGCCTCTTGAATGGAAAAAAGCAGGTGGGGCCGACAGATAAGCGTCATTTCCCCCCGCTTTTTTCCATACAAGAGGCAAGTCCCGTCGCCAGAGAGTCCAAATTTCTTATTGCACTGAGCGTATTTTGGATTATATATATTGATAATTTCCGTGTAGGATTTTTAAGAGAGATTGTTGAGTTCGTGAGAACTGAAAGAAGAGAAAATCCTTGTAACCTTTGCTTGTGATTAGTGAAGAAGACGAAGGTCTCTGTGAACGTAGCCCACACCGAGAGAACCATGTAGAATTCTGTTAGTTTTCTGTGTGTGTGTGATGTAATTTGCGTCTTTATTTTCAACAGGGAATCCATCAAAGTATATGTTGCTGCATCTGTACCATGAGTCAGGGAGGAGGATGAAGAATATGTGTGTGTCACTCTACATTGCTTAGAACATACATAGCAGGTCCAACCTGGGCTAAAGCCAGCTGCTTTGGACCTGAATGGGCTTTGGACTAATCCTGGGCCGACCCAATTGCTGCTAAGGTGCACTGCTACATGGGCCCTTCATTTCCAGAGAGGAAAAATAGTTGTCAGCCACTCATGTCTTTTCATCATTATTGAGTAGGATTAAAGTTTATTTATATATTTAATTTCTAAGCCCTTACTTCATGCTTTGTGGAGGAGAGGAAGCCAGCTAAATATTCGATTATGAAATGCTGGCAATTGAAGACCATGGTCCCTCCAACTTTGACAAGAAAATTCAGATGAAGTTTCATACCCCCACCACAAGATCTCCTTAAGATTATAAATCAACCAGATCGGATGATCCTAACTTTCATATTTATCTGACCATCCTTGGTCTCTTCACTTTTG
Organism: Tetracentron sinense; assembly: GCA_015143295.1. Taxonomy (NCBI): domain Eukaryota; kingdom Viridiplantae; phylum Streptophyta; class Magnoliopsida; order Trochodendrales; family Trochodendraceae; genus Tetracentron; species Tetracentron sinense. The sequence continues at coordinate 26,817,106 of CM026574.1, forward strand.
AGAGATTAGATGGTTTGTGGCGCATCCGATTTGCATCGATACAACTTAATATGATACCTCGCATTCTACAGAATATGGAATCAAAACTAAAACTGGGCTAGCTAGCCTTTTTTATATTTCTGTTTTCTAGGAGGAATAAAAAAAAGAAAAAGAAAAAGAAAAATGACCATGCTAAGGGGAGCTTTCCATTTGGACAAATGATTACTAATTATCTATAATTTTGCTTTTGAACTCCGCAATTCTCTGTAACAAACAGATCTCTCTGTCATTTCTTCTCCTCTCATTATCTCTTTTGCCCTCTGGTTGTTGTTAGAGAGCTGAGACAGAGAGAAAGAGAAAGAGAAAGCGAGAGAAAAGAGAGAGGTGGTGATTGTGTAAGTTTGGTTTGGGGTTTAGAAGCCATGGCCTTTGCGGGAACAACCCAGAAGTGCAGGGCCTGCGAGAAGACGGTGTATCTGGTGGACCAGTTAACCGCCGATAACCGTATCTTCCACAAGGCCTGCTTTCGATGCCATCACTGTAGAGGCACTCTCAAGGTATGTCAATATGTTCTTCTATCAATATATTTACATATTCTTCTTCTGGGTATAGGGAGTTTCGACAGGATATTGATGCTGAGGGTTTGAATTCGTGGGAGGGGACACTGCATTTCGGATTTATTGCTGTTTCTAAGATGTTTCTCTTTCTAATCTGTTTTCATGTTTAGTGATCTTTTTCTGATGTGGGTAGTAATCTATTTCTTATGGTTTTCTCTCTGTTTCTAGCTTAGATCTTTCATGCATTGTTCTTCCACAATTTTGTTGGATATTAGGTTTACGTTCGGCAGGAAATAGTGACTATATTAATGATATAACTTGATTGTTTCTATTGTTCTGATTTGCATACAATCCTATTTCTTAAAATGTAAATCTGAAATTTCATCTGGATTTTGATGACATTGATTGCCCAAAGATATTAATTTTTTTTATTGCTATAACATACTCATGGAATTAGCATCATTTCATATTTTTTGTTCAATATGCCATGGCATTACCACCACCACCAAATCGCTGGTTTCTGCCAAGGCTAGATATTCCAAGTCCTGATTAAGGTTAATCCTTATTTTCTTGTAGGATCCCATCACCCAGCATTCCCTGATTTCGTGTTTTCAAAATCATGAGATGTTCTTTTGGGCTTGCATCATTGGGATTTATCAGTTCTGAGGATTGTTTTTGGGGTTTTCATTATTTCTTTTTGTTCTTCAACTTCAATGTCCAAACTGATGGCCACTAATCAACCAACTAGGTTGTCTTTGGCCAATGAGATCTCCTAGCAATATCACATCATTTTATGAGCCTGATGTGCACCATGTGAACTTTCACTTGCGCCCATGTCTTGACCCTTGTGTTCCTCTAAAAATGGAACAGTTATGATGCTTTCATAAATGATCCACTGAATGTTTGTTTCTACTTGCAGCTGGGCAACTACAATTCCTTTGAGGGGGTTCTATATTGCAGGCCTCACTTTGATCAACTCTTCAAGAGAACTGGCAGTCTGGACAAGAGTTTTGAAGGTAACAACAGATCATAAATTTAGATACCACCTCCAAATTACTTATCACTAACACTGAAGCTTTTCTTTCCTTTTCAATATTCTTTCAGGGACACCAAAAATTGTGAAACCAGAGAAACCTGTTGATACTGAGGTAATTTCCCTGGAATCTAGGTGCTTGCAGATCTCTGTTTCAGTTTTTCCACCAACCTGTGGCAATAGTTTAATCTCAATTGACTTCAGATAAGACTTCCTATTACTTTCTAATGCTAATCTTGGTGATCCACTGGCTTGAACAGAATGTCACAACCAACAAAGTCTCGACAATGTTTGGAGGAACCAGAGATAAATGTGTGGGCTGTAAGAAGACTGTGTATCCAATTGAAAAGGTAAAACCAGGAACCCCGTTGCTTAAATCCTCAAGATGCATAGATACTCAAATTTATCTTCTGTTATTTTTCCTATGAAATATCTAGAAAGCAGATACATACTTTGAATTTGTATAGAAATGCCGAATGGAAATTTTTTTTTTTGGGTGGAAAAATCGTGCAGAATTTCAATGTCCTTGTTGACAACATAGTATCTAAAAGAATAATCTGGACTTTTTGAAGGTTACGGTGGATGGAAGTGCATACCACAGGAGCTGTTTCAAATGCACCCATGGAGGGTGTGTGATCAGCCCATCGAACTACATTGCACACGAGGGAAGACTCTACTGCAAGCACCACCATACCCAACTCTTCAAGGAGAAAGGAAACTACAGCCAACTTGAGAGTGACCATGAGAAGGAGGCAGTGAATGGGAAAGTCATTGTCACGGAAGTTGCTGCTGAGTCATGATTCATTTGAACAGATCTTCTCTTTTTCTTCTTCTCTTTGTTTGTTTTCCCTCCCTCCATGTTGTTGCAGGTTCTTACAGGTTTCTTTTCCCCAATGATTCAGAATGGCTTCTCGTTTATAAGATGGAATTGGTGATGTTTCCACTAATTTTTTTTTTTTTCTGTTCGCGGGTTCTTCTGTGTGATTGTGGGAGCTCGGAGAAGATGTGTCATGACCTATTTGATCATCAGCATATAAATATTGTGATTATATGTATCTAGAAATTGTCAGATCTTGCCGGGTTCCTATCGAGTTTGAATAAACCTGAGTGGTCCCTAATAATTTTGTGATGTTTCTTCTCCCATCTACCAATTCTCTCTACAGAAAAATACTATGATTTGAAAAAGAGGGACATGCCCGATCCCACAGAACTCTTGAAGCATGTACAGGAAATGGCAATACAAGATTCTGAGACCAAGCTTGGCTGGCAAACTCTCTTAAGTTTCTTCTCCTTTTGAGATCAAATGCAAACAGCTAAGCACAATGACATTCTATGGTTTAGGACTGGCTTTATATATATACATGTGGACAACTGATGATAGTCATGACTTGATCAGCTAAAAGTTTAAGAAAAATATTTTCTGAATATAAAAGCAATATGAGTTACATATATTCAAAACCTTCCAGGATTGAAGCAAACACCTTGAAAGCTTAAGAGCATTTGACCATTCAATGTTTTAAGCCATTGCAGGAAAAAAGATGAAAACTCTTCAGAGATTACAGATCTTTCAAGTGAGAAGACATGGCCTTACTGTAAGTGGTATTGCATGTTCCAGCACTCTGGGTCCTGCCATCCATGTCACTATAAGCAACCAAAAGGTCTACTGCTAACTTGAGCGCAGTCGAAACACATCGGATTGTAGTATCCATGTGTAGGAACTCAACATGCTGGCTCATGAGCAATCACATAGGGCCTCATAGAGTTGTCACACTACATAGATAAGACACCCAAGAGGAAATCAATTCAAGATAGGCTGCAATATGGACAACTCATAAAGGGGCTACATTGAGTTTAACAGTGAAGGGATTTAAGTAATTAAGAAGTGAACAAAGTGATGTTTTGAAGGGCCATCTTATTCAAAAGAGTAACCAAAATGTAAGGTAGCAACATCTTTAATAAGGACAGTTACAGGACCTTATTCCAGAAATTTGGCCATGATCATGCAGAATCAAGAAATCTTGTTTATTCTGCATGAAATTACAAAGAACGCTAACCCAGAGCAGGCTTCCAAACTCACTATGGTAGTGACATCTGTCGTTGCTAATCCTTCAACAAGTAAAAAAAAAAAAAAAACAATTTTTTCAGAGGAAGTTATGATTTTAACCTGTTCTCAAGGGAACAGGGAAAAAAAGCAACACATGCCACTACCACAGTGAGAATTTGGAAGCCTGCCACTGGGGCTAACATTTCTTACTGCTTATATTTCCAAATTCCTGCTTCCATATCATCTAGATAATTAGAAACTCCACTTATGCAGAATATACAGCCTGATACTATCATGCTACTGAAAATTGGCAGAATCTTCCCCCCCCCCCCAAAAAAAAAAAAAAACCAGGATCATCAGACTAGACTAGACATGGACATTGAATCCATCATCAAGCACCACTGCAACATAGGTCATCTACTCCTCCCCAGATAAATATTTTATGAGTTTGATCCCAGAAAGTTATCATGTGGTCCCACAACCTGCTGATTACAGAAAATTTTTAAATCCAAATGATAATGCATCATCTGATAGATTGATATAGTGTGTACGATACACAACATACAATGCCACAGTGCATCAAATGGCATCCGGTTACATACCAAGGAAGTGTTCTGTACATAGATAAACCCAAACAAGGACATCAATTACAACAATATTCTGCCGTGTCAAGAAGACAGCCATTTAAAGCGATATGCTTCAGATTTATAATAAAATTGTTCCGAAGAAACCCAAACCCAAAGGTCCCATTTGCATACTGCCAAATCCTGCCCTCCACGTGCCAAGGGTTTGCAGAAGATCCGGTTAATTCTGGAATTACCAGATCGTAACTTGAATTGATGTAAAGAATGCGAGATACCACTTCTTTCTCAACGAATGGAGGGTACCCATGAATGTCATTTGCAGCATCAAGGGGTATGAGATGTATACGGCTTTCATATAAATACTCCTCTTCAGCAGAAAAAGGGGGCTGAATAAATTTAGTATTTGATGTCCAAAAGACTGGTGAGTATCCTGAGAAAGGTTCTGACGTGTCCCCAACCCTTCGGCAAGCGAGGCCCCCAATGTCATCATATGCCACGAGAAAAAAATCCAAGTTCATATCATCACAGATACCCTGCAGGGGGAAACAGTATAGATTTAGAGAGCATTGCAGGCACCGTGCTAAGGAACATATACAAAAGACGAGCAAAAAAATGTGTGATGCGGTCACCATAGAGGTTGGTATTTGGTAGTGTTGTAAAGTGTAAATTTGTTTATGTGACAAGATCAACTCACCAATGTCAACGTTTTAATGGGGGCTACTTTCCAGATTGGCTCCAACCCAGTTAAATCGTTAAATTTGAGCAACTTTAACGGAAAATCAGGAGGTTGAACTTGAATGGAGATAAAGAAAATGTGGTCAACAATTGTTAAAATTGATATACACCAAAAGTTAGGATTAAGAATTTTTTTTATCAAGAGAATATATTAATGAAGAAGAAAGATGAAATAGTACATGATGGCAAAGAAAGAGAAAAAGTTTACAACTACATAAACTCAAACTCAAAAAGGCCAAAAATACACACTTGACTTACTAGCCCTCCTTTGCAGTAGGCACAAAGGTCAAAGGTCAATACAACACCTCCCTAATCTCCTCCCCTACAATACGGAGCCCCGCCCATTCTAAAACAACCGACCAAATGCACTCACAAATGCGAGCATGAGACGATGAGACGTCTCTTTCCAAATCATCCATGAAATAGCGTTAGGGAGAACCGCCCATATAACCTCGTGAGCCCCATCCACATCGACCAGAGACCAACTAGATAAGAAGTTGTGAAAGGAAGAGGGAAAGACCCATTCCACCCAAATACCAACCACCATAGGACAGTGCAAAAGCAAATTCTCCACAAACCCTTCCAATTGAAGACACAAATAACACCTATTAGCCATCCTGGACCCTCTATGTTGTAGGTGAGCACATGTGAGAATCTTATTCAATGATGATTTCCAGAGGAAGAAAGAGACCTTAGAAGGGATTCCTAGATTCCACACTATCTGAAAGGTTGGACTATGATCCATCAAAGAGGTAACAAACCAACTAAAGGCTCTAGACTGACAAGTTCAAGGACAGCTTATACAATGTGTCAGTATCTGGTTTACTAGTAAAAAGAAGTTTCTAAATTGGCTTTCTCCAATTTCACTTAAACCAAGAAAAATCATCCTCTAGAGCATCAATGCAGACATCAACGTGTATAAAGCAGAGTATGGTGTTCTTTTATATAGAAAGAAAACAACAGCAAAACGCCATCTAGATGTTTACACCATCCCATTGGCAGCTACTAATTGGAACCTAATTGAATAGGTAATAAGAAATCTTAAGAGCATGATCAATTAAGGAACATATATATTCCCGTTAACGCCGTTCACTAGAAGTTCTAGTGAGCAGCCCCTCCAGATTCTGAACACCATAGCCTGTCCTTGGGTGAGCAGCATGGTTGTCAAAGCGACAGACCCCACAAACGCCTGAGGTGGTAGCCCGAGGCGTTGCCTGATGAACTCTTTGCTGTAAAAATTCCCCCCAATATGAGATCTATGTATGATGCATTTCCTTGAATAAGGAGCCTGTAATTCATATAAATTGTAACTCCTCATCGTCAAGATGCACTTTGATAAAACTTTTGAAAACAGTTGTAGAAACAATAAATGGGGATTTCAAGTGTGGGGAATAACAAAACATAACAAAAATACAAAGTCTATAATGACTATCGAAAGGGGGAGAGAGGAATTGTGAGGGAAAAAACAACAATCTACAATGAGAATAGGTGAGAAAGAAGGAGAGGGAGAGTGAATAAAAAATAGAAAAATAACTCGACAGTCAATGTGACACAAAACAAGGGAGAGAGAAAAGAGGGAGAGTCCATACCTCTTGCTCTTCTTTCTCCTTTCCTCCTTCTTCTCGATTATACTCAAGGAAAGTGATTAAGAAATATATATATATATATAGAATTATGGAACCTGCCCTTATTTAAATTATAAAAGACCTCTTTAAATATGACTTATGAGAATTTTGAAGGCCCTAAAGAGAATTTGAGGCATTTAGAGGCATTTTTTTTTTGTTATTGGGCCGCCTGAGCCGTGCTGTATGCCTGGTCACCTAGGCGATGCCTTTAACAATCATGCAGAAAACAGAGGGTGACCATATGGTCCACCCACAAACAAAGGGAGAGAGGAAAAGGTCAATGGGTCCACTCATTGAGCGAGAGAGAGAAAAATTGATATTAAAAAAATACTTGACATCGTTCGTCTCTTCTTCTATTTGCAAATTATTTATTTATATATATAAACCCTAACGTATTATATGGTAAAAGACACGAGAAATATATAAAATATCATGTTTTTTGTTGACCAAACTACAATATTCAAATAAAAAAAATCTTATATCCTTAAATAATAATAATATTACATATATCAGATTTTTAATAATGACCGCCTAGGCGGCTAGTCGCCGAAGCTCAAGCTCCTTAGCAGAGCGCCTAGGCAATGCCTTTAACAACTATGGTAAGCATAGTTACCAACGGTCGAATTCTCAAAGGACATGCCACGTGTTGAAATTTTAGAGGGGCCACTCACTAGAACTTCTACTAACTGGCCCCTGTAGAATCTCGACATATGGCATGTCCTTTGGATCGAATGACTCTAGACCGTTCAATTATTAAGGGATGCATATAAGCAGCGGAATTGTGACCCTGTGACTTTGACAATCAGCAAAGTGGAAGTCGGAGCATGAGCTTGAGTCTTAAGCGTCGATTATGAACCAAGTTGAGCTAGGTTTTCTCCACTTAGGGACTTTTGCAAAACAATGGGTGTAGTGTGGTATATACCTTAACAAATCTCAAAGAGACACAAGACTTTCCTTGAGAGATATGATTATCTCATTTACCAAGAATGGAAGATGTATTTTCTTTGACAATGACTTGCCTTTTTCCTCCTGTACATAGGGGCTATTTATACACCAAGAAAAGAGTCGTTAGACTCCATAACTCCATTCTTTGATTCTTGCTAAAGGCATCTTAATCAACGGTCTAGATTAAACCACTTTAATCTTTAGCTCCATTATTTTTTTGATCAATATCTCATCTTATTAAAGAAACTACCAACTGGAAAGCTACAAATGCCGCCAAGCTTACAAGAAAATAAACTCAGCGCTAACCAACTACAAAAAAACCCCGGCCTACAACAGGATGGAAAGAATACTACACGACGTCTTGAATTTCCTCCCTTGAAAAGTGCACACCTACCCACTCGAAGATTGCCATCCTTATACGATTGCAAAGGTGGGGCACTGAATTCGAAACATCTTCAAAAGTACGTCGATTTCTCTCTTTCCATAATGACCAAGAGATAGCCCTAGGAAAGACTCCCCATATCGTCTCCCAAACTCCCTCCCTACTACCCCACCACCAACAATCTAGAAGATGGCGAAAAGATGAAGGGAACACCCAAGCCACCCCCATACGAGATAAGAAGAAGCTCCATACCTCCGTCACAACTGGACAGTGCACAAGAAGATGATCCATGGTCTCTTCTGCTTGGAGACACTATACATCTATTGGCCAAACTCCATCCTCTATGTTGCAAATGATCCCCCGTCAAGATTTTATCCAAAGCTGCAATCCAAACGAAAAAGGAAACCTTAGAGGGAACTCCGACCTTCCCCACTACTCTATGAGGAAGCAACCCTCCGTAGACGGAGATAAGGCTTGAAACAAGAGCCTAACTGAGAAACGGCCGTGGCTACTCCGAGTCCATCTACGACAATCCCTAACCTCTGGCGTAATAGCTGTCGAAGACATGCGTTCCAAAAGGCAAGAAAGATCACCGATTTCCCAGTCGTTAAGATCCCGTCGCATTCTTGGACACCAAACAACACCCTCTGGTCTTCTCTCGTACATATCCTCCACAAGAGCCTCCCTGTCTGCTGAAAGAACATAGAGGGAACCAAAATCATCCATAAGACGCGTGTGACCTGCCCAAATATCCTTCCAGAATCTAATCTCCAACCCTCTTCCTGCCCAAAAGCTAAAAAAGGGGACCACCAAATCAACATGAGCTATAATCTCCTTCCAAAGCCCCACACCATGCGAGCCCCACACCATGCGAGCCCCTCACTCCTCGTGGGATCCATCCTGATATCTCCCCATACTTAGCTACTATCACAGCCCTCCACAGACTCTCCATTTCCTCTCCAAACCTCCACACCCACTTACCTAACAAAGCTTTGTTCATTTGAATGAGCGACTTTAGGTTCAAACCCTCCATCATCCTTAGACTTACACAATTGAGACCAAGCTACGAAATGGTATTTGACTTTATCTCCTCTGTCATTCCAAAGAAACTCCCTCTGAATTCTTTCGATCGTATATGCCACTGAACGAGGAATAGTGAGAACCGATATGAAGAAAGTGGGAAGACTTTGTAGAGTACTCTGAATCAAAGTCAATTTCCCCCCTTTTGATAAGTAGGAAGCCTTCCACCCAGAAATTCTTCTAACAACTCGATCCAACACTGGATTCCAAACTGCTTTCACCTTATAGTTCCCTACCAGGGGCATTCCTGTCTTAACGTCCATCTGATAAAGCTCTAAATCCTGTTGTACTACAATGGTGGGTCTAAGGCGTATGGAGGCAATTCTCACCACTGGGGAGAATGTGTCCTCATAGTCAACACCTTCTCATTGGGTATAGCCTTTCGTCACTAGGCGCGCCTTGTACTTGTCAATTGAGCCATCTACCATGCGTTTGACCTTTAAAACCCATTTGTTTCCAATGGCCTTGCACCCAGGCGGAAGGTTAACTAACTCCCAAACACCATGCTTATCCATGGAGCTCATCTCATCCTGCATAGCAGTCATCCACTCATCACTAGCTGATGAAGAAAGTGCTTCACTGAAAGAAGCAGGTTCATCTTCATCCTTAGTAGCACACAAGAGAACATTCCCCTCAATCTCAAAATAACAACGAGGAATGTGCCCTCTACTACTAACTCTGCGAGCTTGATCTTGTTCCTGTGGGTCACTCCCACTGGGTTGAAGATTACTCCCACTATCTTCAGCGATTACAAGACAAGGAACTAATTCCCCAAGTACCTTATGCAGCTGCAATTGGGAGTTTGATGTATGCGATGTTGTGTACGCGTCCAGACATATGTTTTGCAGTTGGCATGGTTAGTCGCTATCAAAGCAATCCTGGACCTGCTCATTGGAGAGCGGTCAAGAGGATTTTCGGTACCTTCGTGGAACCATTGATCATGCTGTATGTTATCACGGTGGAGACCTGAGATTGAGAGGTTATAGTGATGCTGATTGGGCCAGTGACAAAGATGAGCGCAAATCCACTTCAGGTTATGCATTCATACTAGGAGGTGGAGCTGTTTCTTGGTGTAGCAAGAAAAAGTCATGCATTGCACTCTCTACCATGGAGTCAAGAGTATATGGCTTGTTCAGCAGCTGTCTAGGAAGCTATTTGACTTAGGAGATTTTTGCAACGCTTGGGTGTTACAGCTCATTCTGAGTATGCTGTGTTGCTCTATTCTGATAGTACATCAACACTAGTGTATGCAAAAGATCCCAAGTACCATGGGAAAGCCAAACACATTGAGCTTCGGTACCATTACGTTCGAGATATGGTTTAACAAGGGGAAGTAATTTTACAACATATATCTACAGGAAGCATGGTGGCTGATCCTTTGACCAAGCTTATTGCTAGAGATGTGTTCTTATCTCATGCTAGGAGTATGGGATTACGTAGGATATGATGTATGTAGTTACTTGGTTTTAATACCGACATTATTATTATTGTTTTATGATATGAGTATGCATTTTTATCAGCATTATTCTTATATAGTTCATTGTTGATAGCACATCTTCATAATATGTCACCGGGTTCGAATCGACCCTCTCACACAGGTGATTCACCTTGGCGCTAAGACAGCGAGCAAGATGAGACATTTATGTTTTTAGGCGCTAAGATAGCGAATTAAGACATTTATATATTTGGCGCCTGATTGGCGAGCAAAATATATGTTACTGATATATCACCTTAGATAGAGCTAAGATGAGACCTTTTTTAGTAGGTCGATCATAGAGTACTACCACAACTCTAAGTAGCCTGCATCATAGCCGAATGTGAGATTTCAGGCAGGCGCTTACAGAGTGACTGGGTTGAAAAACTCAGGTTAGGCGCTTGTATAGCGACTAGACCCAGATTCGTATGGCGTTCCTAATTATTAGAAGTGACATGCTCATTTTTATGAGATAACGCCATAGCATACATTTCATACTGTATGTGCTTTAAGCCGACTGATAGTTGGAGTGATGAATGATTCCTGCTTCATCATTGCGTGAGCCACTTGGATGCTCAGTGTCGCTACTTTAGCATGCAAACCGAGGATCATGAGAGATTCGATCTGACGGGACATGACTAGGAAAGCGGTTGAGTCTAGTTGAATTGACATGAGAGCTTGGGGAAGATTGATTGATGATACACCATGTTATGTGACTCATTGCTAGCCAGCGTCTATGTTGTAATATGTTTACGATACGGGACATGAGTACATTACTTATTTCCGGTAAAGCACTGCTTATTATGAGGGATTAAGAATGCTTAATCAGGTGTAGTCAAATCATCTGGGGTATAATCGAGATGTCCTCGAGTGATGCGTTTTTGTTGATCATTTATGATTTGATAATCTCACTCCTGAGGCTATATGTTCTTCTCGTAAGGTCGCACGGTTCATTTTCCTGTATGAGGAGGTGAGATGAGAAAGATTGAGAAATTGCCCCACCCTGTGTGAGAGAACAAATAAGAAAACTCACCCTATGTGGGCGAGTGGGAGCTGTTAGAAATTTATGGGTCGGGCTGGGCCTGACCCGAGCTTTTGATCCGCCCACATGGGTTGCGGGTCATGAGAGCCTAGATGGATAGTCCATGTAGGGAATCTGATAAGTTCAGATAACCTTCATGTTATCCACTAACACAATAATAGGGATAACTTCCCAAGAGGTTGTGAGAGACTATTATATATAAAATAATTCCTTATTAGAAGAATACACGGATCATCTTCAATAATTCTCTTCTCTCAGAAAAAGGATACTCTCTGTGAGAATGTCCAAGTTCTCTCTTGGATTTGAACCGTGGAATCGCAAAGAGGAAACTCGATCGTAGCTACCCTTATCCTACGAGAACAGGACGTACACGGGGGCTAAAGAGGATCGTGACAGTGTAACGAATCGACGAATGATCCGGGTCTTCCGCTATTGAGTAAGAACTCTAACCCGGTCTACATTTATCTGCAGGGCATAGAGCAATTAAATATGGCCCTGCAGATAAATGTGGACCGGGTTAGAGTTCTTACTCAATAGCGGAAGACCCGGATCCTTCGTCGATTCGTTATACTATCACGATCCTCTTTAGCCCCCGTGTACGTCCTGTTCTCGTAGGATAATGGTAGCTACGATCAAGTTTCTCCTTTGCGATTCCACGGTTCAAATCCAAGAGAGAGAACTTGGACATTCTCACAGAGAGAATATCCTTTTTCTGAGAGAGAAGAGAATTATTAAAGATGATCCGTGTATTCTTCTGATAAGGAATTATTTTATATATAATAGTCTCCCACTAACTCACAACCTCTTGGGAAGTTATCCATATTATTGTGTTAGTGGATAACATGAAGGTTATCTGAACTTATCAGATTCCCTACATGGACTATCCATCTGGGCTCTCATGACCCGCAACCCATGTGGGCGGATCAAAAGCTCGGGTCAGGCCCAGCCCGACCCATAAATTCCTAACAGCTCCCACTCGCCCACATAGGGTGAGTTTCTCATTTGTTCTCCCTCACAGGGTGAAGCAATTTCTCAGTCTTTCTCAATCTCACATTCTCACCTCATACAGGAAAATGAACCGTGCGACCTTACAAGAAGAACATATAGCCTCAGGAGCGAGATTATAAAATCATAAATGACCAACAAAAACGCATCACTCGAGGACATCTCGATTATACCCCAGATGATTTGACCACCTGATTAAGCACTCTTAATCCCTTATAATAAGGAGTGCTTTACCCGAAATAAGTAATGTACTCATGTCCCATATCGTAAACATATTACGACATAGACGTTGGCCAGCAATGAGTCACACCGAAGGAAGAAATCCTACTCCACAACCAAAACACAAAGCCAGGTGATCAAGAATAGTTACCTCCCCTATCTTCATTATCTTAGACTTTGCCAGATTAACCTGCAGACCTGTCACTGCTTCGAAGCAATTGAGAATGCATCGGATATGAAGAAGATCCCTACGCGAAGCCCGACAAAATATGATTGTATCGTCTGCAAACTGGAGGTGTGAAATCCTCAAACCACTCTGGCTAATCCAGAATCCTTCAAAAAAAATCTCCTCTACTTTATTCAGCATTCTACTCAACGCTTCCAAAACTATCACAAAAAGGAAAGGGGATAGTGGGTCCCCCTGTCTCAATCCCCTAGAGCTGGAGAAGTAGCCCACGACACTACCATTGACCAGGATGGAGAAAGAGACGGACGATATATATGCCAGCATCCAAAGTCTCCACTTTATCTTGAAGCCCATTCTACCAAGGATGTAATTCACAAAATTCCAGTTTACATGATCATAAGCCTTCTCCAAATCTACCTTACAAAGAATCCCCGGAATCTTAGCACGCACCTTAGAGTCAATACACTCGTTAGCTATAAGGATCCCGTCTAGTATTTGGCGCCCGCCTACAAACGCACATTGTTGAGGGGAGATGAGAGACATCATCATTGTCTTGAGGCGAGTAGCCAACACTTTTGATAGAATTTTACTACCTACCAAATTAATTGGACGATAATCCTTGAGTTCCACCGCCCCTTCCTTCTTAGGAATCAAAGTAAGGAATGTAGGATTCATCACTCTATCGAACCACCCTGAAACAAAAACCTCCTGCATCATTTCCATAAAGTCTTCCCCTACTACTTCCCAACATACCCTGTAAAATTCAATGGTGAACCCATCTGACCCTAACGCCTTATCACTTGCCAGACCTCTAATAGCTCCAATCCCTTCTGATTCCTCAAACGGGACCTCTAACGTCGTCATTTGCTTCGGAGTCAGCCCCTCAAAATGAAGCCCTTCTAGCTTTGGGCGCCCCCTCTCCCTTTCACAATACATATTCTTATAATAAGAAATAATGTTAGCTTCAATCTCACCCTTTTCCTCTTTCCACACCCCATCTACCTTCAACTTCGATATGAAATTCTTCTTTCTATTGAAGTTGGCCATTCTATAAAAATACTTCGTACTTCCATCACCCTCTCTAAGCCATCGAACTCTAGCCTTTTGTTTCCAACTAATTTCTTCAAGCTTAAGGATAGACATGTATTCCAATTTCTTTGCCTCTCTCTCAGATAATTCGGCGAGGGAGAGCTCTCGCAACTCGGCCAACTCATCCAAGCTTTCTATACCCCTTAGTAAGCCAGCTAGCCGTTCTTGAATATTACTGAAAACCTCCTTGTTCCAAATCTTTAAGCGAGCTTTCAACTTTAGACCAAAACGAGTGCTGGCGGATCCCCACACCCTCGCTTGGCTCCACACCTCAGCCACTACGTCTCTAAACCTCTCATCCTTTAACCGCATGTTTTCGAAACGGAAAGGGCTAGGACCTCCCACAAAAGTCCCTGACTCTAATATGAGAGGCATATGGTCTGAGATTGGTCTAAGGAGGGTAGATTGAATACAATTTAGGAATTGAGCCTCCCAATCAAGATTGACAAAGAATCGATCTAACCAACTTGCAAAAAGTCCATTCCTCGCTTGGAGGTAATGGCTCTTTGGGTCTTAATAACTTGGTCAAAGTGACTGTTAGGCCATTTGACTAAATCCAAGACATCCAACGGTCATCCTTTGCCAAGATAACTACTCTGGCTTAGAGATGATCCGATGCTCCTTATCCCACAATATTAACATGAAATTATACACAAATGTATGCATGAAGTTGAATATAAATAAATACAATATAGTATATTTGTAAAACATGAAGATGCATGTGATGATGTGCATGTGTGTGATGCATGTGAGAAGTCATATCATTGAGGTTAGATTTACCCATCAATAATTATAGTCATTCGATCGAGGGATTGTAGCCACCCAATCTCAATATCCACAAACACCCACTTGGCCATAAGCTCAAGATGTTACTGTATCAAACCCATAAAGGCTACAAGCCTTCTAAATTCTTCAATACCAATAGGTTTGGTCAAAGGATCTACAACCATTTCCTTAGTGGAAATGTATCCTTTTCTGGATCACATCATTTATATAATAATATTGCAATTCTTTATTTTTACCTCTTGGACCGATTTCCCCATTCTTAATGGTTTATTTCGCGGCCTCATTATCACAATATATGTGAATAGGTCTATCAATTATTACATCAATTCTTAGGTCATTTAAGAATCGCTTTATCCATACAACTTCTGTTGTTGTAGTACTACAAGCGATGTATTCCGCTTCCATAGTAAATCTAGCAACACATCTTTGTTTTTTATTTGACTAAGTAATGGCTGCACTACCCATAAGGAATACATATCCTGAGGTGGATTTTCCATCATCAGGATCTCTTACGAAATCTGCATCGCAGAATCTCAATCTCTCCGACTTCTCTAAGGATCAAAAGAAGAAGAATCCGAGAACCCTACATTGGATGATGATTAGATGAATGATTTCTCGGGGGATCAATTGATGAATGTTGTTGGTGAATTGAACGGAAAGCTTGAGATTTTGAAGAATAAACTTGACAAAATGAAGGAGAAGGTCTTTTTGGAAGGAGTAGAAAGGATCATGATAGAAGACTCTCCTCCACCTCTTGATCATCAAAACTCTCCCGAGTTTTTATATGATTTTTTTTTTATCGATGAAACAAGAATATATTACTAATAGAAAGAAACAACCAAAGTACATAAAAAGGAGCAGTACACCTGGTTCATGAAAATATGAACCAAAAGCAAACAGTGCACGGCAAAAAAACACCTAGCTAGCACCGAGCAAAGCCCCCCCACCGCCAACCCAAAATCAGTCAAACAACAACTCTAAATCCGCCCCAGCCAGGCTAGCGGAAACCCACTCCACCACCAAAGACTTGGTACTAAAACAAATACTAGGAAAAGAGGAGGGAGAATTCTCGAAAACTCTCCTATTCCGCTCTTTCCAGATCGACCAAGCTATGGCACCCGGAAGGACCGACCACACCGCTACCCTAGTACTATCCCCAGGACCTACACCCCAACAAGATAAGAAGTTATGAAAGGACAAGGGAAAGACCCAAACCACACCCAAACGGGGAGAGAAAGAAACTCCACACCTGGCTAGCAATAGGGCAATGCAAGAGAAGGTGATCAACCGACTCTTCCGCATGAAGGCACAAAAAGCATTGATTCGCCATCCTCCACCCGAGCTTTTGATCCGCCCACATGGGTTGCGGGTCATGAGAGCCGGATAGTCTATGTAGGGAATCTGATAAGTTCAAATAACCTTCATGTTATCCACTAACACAATAATAGGGATAACTTCCCAAGAGGTTGTGAGAGACTATTATATATAAAATAATTCCTTATCAGAAGAATACATGGATCATCTTCAATAATTCTCTTCTCTCTCAGAAAAAGGATATTCTCTCTGTGAGAATGTCCAAGTTCTCTCTTGGATTTGAACCGTGGAATCGCAAAGAGGAAACTCGATCGTAGCTACCCTTATCCTACGAGAACAGGACGTACACGGGGGCTAAAGAGGATCGTGACAGTGTAACGAATCGACGAATGATCCGGGTCTTCCGCTATTGAGTAAGAACTCTAACCCGGTCCACATTTATCTGCAGGGCATAAAGCAATTAAATATGGCCCTGCAGATAAATGTGGACCGGGTTAGAGTTCTTACTCAATAGCGGAAGACCCGGATCCTTCGTCGATTCGTTACACTATCACGATCCTCTTTAGCCCCCGTGTACGTCCTGTTCTCGTAGGTTCAAATCCAAGAGAGAGAACTTGGACATTCTCACAGAGAGAATATCCTTTTTCTGAGAGAGAAGAGAATTATTAAAGATGATCTGTGTATTCTTCTGATAAGGAATTATTTTATATATAATAGTCTCCCACTAACTCACAACCTCTTGGGAAGTTATCCCTATTATTGTGTTAGTGGATAACATAAAGGTTATCTGAACTTATCAGATTCCCTACATGGACTATCCATCTGGGCTCTCATGACCCGCAACCCATGTGGGCGGAACAAAAGCTCGGGTCAGGCCCAGCCCGACCCATAAATTCCTAACAGCTCCCACTCGCTCACATAGGGTGAGTTTTCTCATTTGTTCTCCCTCACAGGGTGAAGCAATTTCTCAGTCTTTCTCAATCTCACATTCTCACCTCATACAGGAAAATGAACCGTGCGACCTTACAAGAAGAACATATAGCCTCAGGAGCGAGATTATAAAATCATAAATGACCAACAAAAACGCATCACTCGAGGACATCTCGATTATACCCTAGATGATTTGACTACACCTGATTAAGCACTCTTAATCCCTCATAATAAGGAGTGCTTTACCCGAAATAAGTAATGTACTCATGTCCCATATCGTAAACATATTACGACATAGACGCTAGCCAGCAATGAGTCACACCGAAGGAAGAAATCCTACTCCACAACCAAAACACAAAGCCAGGTGATCAAGAATAGTTACCTCCCCTATCTTCATTATCTTAGACTTTGCCAGATTAACCTGCAGACCTATCACTGCTTCGAAGCAACTGAGAATGCATCGGATATGAAGAAGATCCCTACGCGAAGCCCGACAAAATATGATTGTATCGTCTGCAAACTGGAGGTGTGAAATCCTCAAACCACTCTGGCTAATCCAGAATCCTTCAAAAAAAATCTCCTCTACTTTATTCAGCATTCTACTCAACGCTTCCAAAACTATCACAAAAAGGAAAGGGGATAGTGGGTCCCCCTGTCTCAACCCCTAGAGCTGGAGAAGTAGCCCACGACACTACCATTGACCAGGATGGAGAAAGAGACGGACGATATATATGCCAGCATCCAAAGTCTCCACTTTATCTTGAAGCCCATTCTACCAAGGATGTAATTCACAAAATTCCAGTTTACATGATCATAAGCCTTCTCCAAATCTACCTTACAAAGAATCCCCGGAATCTTAGCACGCACCTTAGAGTCATACACTCGTTAGCTATAAGGATCCCGTCTAGTATTTGGCGCCCGCCTACAAACGCACATTGTTGAGGGGAGATGAGAGACATCATCATTGTCTTGAGGCGAGTAGCCAACACTTTTGATAGAATTTTACTACCTACCAAATTAATTGGACGATAATCCTTGAGTTCCACCGCCCCTTCCTTCTTAGGAATCAAAGAAAGGAATGTAGGATTCATCACTCTATCGAACCGCCCTGAAACAAAAACCTCCTGCATCATTTCCATAAAGTCTTCCCCTACTACTTCCTAACATACCCTGTAAAATTCAATGGTGAACCCATCTGACCCTGACGCCTTATCACTTGCCAGAACTCTAATAGCTCCAATCCCTTCTGATTCCTCAAACGGGACCTCTAACGTCGTCATTTGCTTCGGAGTCAGCCCCTCAAAATGAAGCCCTTCTAGCTTTGGGCGCCCCCTCTCCCTTTCACAATACATATTCTTATAATAAGAAATAATGTTAGCTTCAATCTCACCCTTTTCCTCTTTCCACACCCCATCTACCTTCAACTTCGATATGAAATTCTTCTTTCTATTGAAGTTGGCCATTCTATGAAAATACTTCGTACTTCCATCACCCTCTCTAAGCCATCGAACTCTAGCCTTTTGTTTCCAACTAATTTCTTCAAGCTTAAGGATAGACATGTATTCCAATTTCTTTGCCTCTCTCTCAGATAATTCGGCGGGGGAGAGCTCTCGCAACTCGGCCAACTCATCCAAGCTTTCTATACCCCTTAGTAAGCCAGCTAGCCGTTCTTGAATATTACTGAAAACCTCCTTGCTCCAAATCTTTAAGCGAGCTTTCAACTTTAGACCAAAACGAGTGCTGGCGGATCCCCACACCCTCGCTTGGCTCCACACCTCAGCCACTACGTCTCTAAACCTCTCATCCTTTAACCGCATGTTTTCGAAACGGAAAGGGCTAGGACCTCCCACAAAAGTCCCTGACTCTAATATGAGAGGCATATGGTCTGAGATTGGTCTAGGGAGGGTAGATTGAATACAATTTAGGAATTGAGCCTCCTAATCAAGATTGACAAAGAATCGATCTAACCAACTTGCAAAAAGCCCATTCCTCGCTTGGAGGTAACGGCTCTTTGGGTCTTAATAACTTGGTCAAAGTGACTGTTAGGCCATTTGACTAAATCCAAGACATCCAACGGTCATCCTTTGCCAAGATAACTACTCTGACTTAGAAATGATCCGATGCTCCTTATCCCACAATAATAACATGAAATTATACACAAATGTATGCATGAAGTTGAATATAAATAAATACAATATAGAATATTTGTAAAACATGAAGATGCATGTGATGATGTGCATGTGTGTGATGATGTGCATGTGAGAAGTCATATCATTGAGGTTAGATTTACCCATCAATAATTATAGTCGTTCGATCGAGGGATTGTAGCCACCCAATCTCAATATCCACAAACACCCACTTGGCCATAAGCTCAAGATGTTACTGTATCAAACCCATAAAGGCTACAAGCCTTCTAAATTCTTCAATACCAATAGGTTTGGTCAAAGGATCTACAACCATTTCCTTAGTGGAAATGTATCCTTTTCTGGATCACATCATTTATATAATAATATTGCAATTCTTTATTTTTACCTCTTGGACTGATTTCCCCATTCTTAATGGTTTATATCGCGGCCTCATTATCACAATATATGTGAATAGGTCTATCAATTATTACATCAATTCTTAGGTCATTTAAGAATCGCTTTATCCATACAACTTCTGTTGTTGTAGTACTACAAGCGATGTATTCCGCTTCCATAGTAAATCTAGCAACACATCTTTGTTTTTTACTTGACGAAGTAATGGCTGCACTACCCATAAGGAATACATATCCTGAGGTGGATTTTCCATCATCAGGATCTCTTACGAAATCTGCATCGCAGAATCTCAATCTCTCCGACTTCTCTAAGGATCAAAAGAAGAAGAATCCGAGAACCCTACATTGGATGATGATCAGATGAATGATTTCTCGGGGGATCAATTGATGAATGTTGTTGGTGAATTGAACGGAAAGCTTGAGATTTTGAAGAATAAACTTGACAAAATGAAGGAGAAGGTCTTTTTGGAAGGAGTAGAAAGGATCATGATAGAAGACTCTCCTCCACCTCTTGATCATCAAAACTCTCCTGAGTTTTTATATGATTTTTTTTTTATCGATGAAAACAAGAATATATTACTAATAGAAAGAAACAACCAAAGTACATAAAAAGGAGCAGTACACCTGGTTCATGAAAATATGAACCAAAAGCAAACAGTGCACGGCAAAAAAACACCTAGCTAGCACCGAGCAAAGCCCCCCCACCGCCAACCCAAAATCAGTCAAACAACAACTCTAAATCCGCCCCAGCCAGGCTAGCGGAAACCCACTCCACCACCAAAGACTTGGTACTAAAACAAATACTAGGAAAAGAGGAGGGAGAATTCTCGAAAACTCTCCTATTCCGCTCTTTCCAGATCGACCAAGCTATGGCACCCGGAAGGACCGACCACACCGCTACCCTAGTACTATCCCCAGGACCTACACCCCAACAAGATAAGAAGTTATGAAAGGACAAGGGAAAGACCCAAACCACACCCAAACGGGGAGAGAAAGAAACTCCACACCTGGCTAGCAATAGGGCAATGCAAGAGAAGGTGATCAACCGACTCTTCCGCATGAAGGCACAAAAAGCATTGATTCGCCATCCTCCACCCTCGACTTTTCAAGTGATCACATGTAAGGATTTTGTTCAAAACCGCAGTCCACAGAAAAAATGAAACTTTAAATGGAATGCCTGGATTCCACACAGCTCTATGAGGAAAGAAGATGGAAAGACCCTTTACCAGTAGACGGCCGAAAGATCTCACTGAAAAACGACCCTTGATGTCTCCAGCCCAAATTCTGCGATCCTGGCCCTGAGAGACCGAAGGTGCAGAACCCAATCTCTCTAACAACTTGCCATACTCTGCAATCTCTCAGTCATTCAAACCTCTTCTCAAAATAGGACACCATGCAGCCTCTCCACTGGCACTATCAATATAGTCTCTGACTACTGCCTTCTTATTCAAAGCTAACCGGAAGATTGTGGCAAAATCCTCCTGTAGCCTCAAAGACCCTCTCCACACATCCTTCCAAAAACTGACCTCTGCACCATCCCCCACTTTGTACTGAAACAACGGAACAATTTGGCGACCTACCCCCATGATCCCCTTCCACAACCCCACCCCGTGGGGTCTGGACACCTCCTTAGGCACCCACCAAGATCCCTCCACATATTTAGCAATGATGACCGATCTCCAGAAACTCTCTCTCTCCTCTCCGTACCTCCATATCCATTTGCTTAGAAGAGCCTGGTTGACTAAAGACAAACGCTTCAAGTTGAGGCCCCCATCGCTCTTTGGACGGCAAATCTGATTCCACTCAACTAAATGATACTTAGCTTGATCTCCTTTCCCATGCCATAGGAAATCTCTCTGCAATCGTTCAAGGGACACCGCCACAGATCGGGGAATAACCATAGTAGACATGAAATAAGTGGGCAAACTGCTCAGAGTACTCTGAATCAAAGTCAGCTTCCCCCCTTTGGATAAGAAAGAGGCTTGCCACCCCGTCAATCTCTTAGCAAACCTCTCCAGCACCGGGGCCCACACTGCCTTGGCTTTAAAGCGGGCTCCGAGGGGAACCCCTAGATAAACTGATGGAAGGGACCCAACTCTACAGCCGATACTCTCCGCTAGTGTGTCTATGTCAAAGATCTCCCCAACACCCACTATTTCGGTCTTTGACATATTAACTCGCAACCCCGAAACAGCTTCAAAGCAGTGAAGGAGACCTTTTAGAAAACTTAGATCCAAACAGGAAGCTCTGCAAAATATTAACGTGTCATCGGCAAACTGGAGGTGAGAAATCCTCAAACTTTCTCTCCCTAGAGAAAAACCCTGATATAACACTCTATCGGCTCGACTTAGCATTCTGCTCAATGCTTCTGAGACTATGATAAACAGAAAGGGAGAAAGGGGGTCCCCTTGCCTCAACCCCCTAGAGCTACGAAAATACCCGGCCGGACTTCCGTTGATGAGAATGGAAAAATACACCGAAGAAATGCACACCCGGATCCAGTGTCTCCACCTGGGCCCGCACCCCATTCTTTCCATCGCATATTCCAAGAACTCCCAATTTACATGGTCATATGCTTTTTCCATGTCCACCTTACACAAAATGCCCGGCTCCTTAGCTCTAAGACGGTCATCGATACATTCATTGGCTATAAGGATGCCATCTAGAATTTGTCGCCCCCCCACAAAAGCTCCTTGTTGGGGAGAGATGATACACCCCATCACTCTCTTGAGACGGCCTGCTAGGACTTTGGAGAGAATCTTGTACACACTGCTAACCAGGCTAATCGGCCTAAAGTCTCTGATGTCCACTACTCCTCTCTGTTTTGGAATCAATACCACAAATGTGTTGTTGATCACCCTATCAAAACTCCCGCGCTCATACAATTCCATCATTACACGGCCTGATGGGATGCATGACCAGAGTTTTCCTTCTGTGAAGTCACTAATTTACCTTATTCTCATGGATTATTCTTTTGATAAGACACAATCAAGGTCTGATCCAAGTACACTGGTAGCTCCAGTGATTACGGTGAACGGTATCCATTACATTTATAGCAACCTCCCTTATCTTTAGTACCCCACATTGGAGGAGATGGAGTTGGGTGATCAAATTATCAGGCCATCGGCGTTCTACTATAGTCTCGACATGGACCTAGCACCACCGTGTTTTAATGTTTTATCCTTTATCCGAGATGGGATTGGATGATCAAATTGCAGAGCCATCGACATTCTACTACAGTCTCGACACCGCACCGCCGTGTTTTAATGTTTTATTAGAGATGGGGTTTGGTGATCAAATTGCATAACTGTTTGCGTTCAACTACAGTCCTGACACGCACCAAAAAACTTCAACCTAATAAAGAATCTACACAGAACCCTAGATCACAGACCTAAAAACCATGACTTTCATGCCCTCAAAAATATATAAATCATACATCACCTTCCTCATGATCACAACATGCACCAAAAACTAATACCTCGTACAACCGGTTGATCACAGGATTCTCCATCTCTGATAAAACATTATAACATGGTGGCACTAGGTCCGTGTCAGGACTGTAGTTGAACACGGATGACCCTATAATTTGATCACCAAACCCCATCTCAAATAAAACATTAAAACATGGCGGCGCTAAGTAGGTGTCAGGACTATAGTAGAAGTGTAGAACGCCGATGGCCCTGCAATTTGATTACCCAACCCCATCTTGGATAAAGGATAAAACATTAAAACACAGTGGTGCTAGGTCCACGTCAAGACTGTAGTAGAATTTCGACGGCCCGGGAATTTGATCACCCAACTCCATCTCCTCCAATGTGGGGTATTGAGGATAAGATAGGTTGTTAATTGTTACAAGTGTAATGGATACTGTTCACCGTAATCACTGAAGCTACTAATGTACTTGGATCAAATCCTAATTGTATCTGATCAAGATCAAAAGAATAATCCAGAGAATAAGATAATTAAGTGACTGCACAAAAAGAAAACTCTGGTCATGCATTCCATCATACAAAAACTCAGGAATGTTTTTATGATTAGAAGGTGGAGGGGAGTCTTCTATCATGATCCTTTCTACTCCTTCCAAAAAGACCTTCTCCTTCATTTTGTCAAGTTTACTCTTCAAAATCTCAAACTTTCCGTTCAATCCACCAACAACATTCATCAATTGATCCCCCGAGAAATCATTCATCTGATCATCATCCCATGTAGGGTTCTCGGATTCTTCAATCTTCTTTTGATCCTTGGAGAAGTCGGAGAGATTGTTGTGCTTATGGATCCATTTCAATTTTAGTCTTATCTACATTTTCTCCAGCTTTGTTGACAGACTGTTGTGCCTTGAAACTATTCGATGTTGTTTTGAAAACGCTAACTGCAAAGAATAAGCTCTTAAAGTAGTTCTAATCATCCACCTCATTACACCAATCATGTTATTCACCTAAACAATATTGAGATATGAGTGTCTTAAATATAAGGGTGTTTTTGTGAAGGGAGTTTGATTTATGTTTTGCTATCATGCATGATCTTGACCGGATTTGAAAGGAAGAAATACATCTTACAGGGAAAAAATATGGAGAGTTTTGAATTGTTTTACTTTCCCGTTATTTTTAGGAATTAATCCGCAGAAGATAAAATGTGGAATTTTTTTTACTAATTTTTGAGGCCTTAGTAAAAATATAGTCAAGACTTGAGAGTAATTTGATTGTGCTATGATATTAAGGGAAAGTGAAGATTTATAGGACTAGAGATTAATGTTTTGAATCATTGATTTTATCCTTTTAAGATTTTCATGGGGAAGATTTTAATTTTGTTTGTTCTTCTACAAGATGATGACGTCAATTTGAAAATTTTCACATTTTACAGGTAAGAGTGGAGATTTGTTGAACAAAATATAAATGTAAAACAAATACTAAAGAGCTCTAATTTCTCTATCAAAGTTGTCATAGATGAGATGATAGTATTCATATAGTGTAGTTGGGATTATTGTATTCATATACCATGAAGAAAACGAGTAGCCGGAAGTTTGCAGAAGAATAAGAACACTGTATATAAAGAAATCATAGAGAAAGGAGAATAGATTGTAGAACACAACTAGAATTCTACATAAGATATAGCTACAGAACAGATAGTTCAAATATGGTTTAATTAGTAAAACAACAATCAGAAATAAATGTGAATTCTTCTTAGTTTTCTTTCACTCACTAGGAATGTGAAAAATAGTGCCAAAAAATATAAATTTGCTACAGAAACAAAACCCCACAACATAAATAAAAACAGGAAGAGAAGAGGAACAGCACCTTCCAGAGGCCCTGCAATGGACGTGATGGTGTGGGAGCACAGTTAACAACTTTAACAAAATGCTCTGGTTCCCATTTCCGCCTACCTTGCCTTTCCTTCTCCTTCTTCCTCTGCCTCTTAGAAGCTCTATCCCCACCTGGGATGGTCTGGTTCGCAAAGTACTGGTAAATCTCCAACCCAGTTACATCCTCCACAATCTCAGGATCATCTTCTCGCACATTAGTTGAGCTAGAACTTCTGCTTAAACCCATCTTTCTTTGTTCCGGATAATATGAAGAATCAAAGTTTCGGTTTTCTTCCATGACAATATGGTTCTTGCCCATGAAACTAACGTTCACTGGAACCAGATCAGCATCCGAAACCTCCAATTCATCCGCCCTAACAAGATCACCAGAAGAATCAAACCGGCAGTCCGGATCGAGAACATTCACGGGCTCTCCCTCCGGGGAGAGACCCATCCATAAAAAGGGTGTCTTTATTACCCTATAAGTGCCCGTTTTAGAGGGCGAAACTCTTGAACCAGTGATGAAGGACGGACCCCATTCGAAGAAGACCAGCGGAGGAGTAGAGACACTGACGTTTCCCTGCCCATTACGACGCCAGAAACCGATCAAATTCTCCAATTCATTGAGGGTTTTGTAGAGGACCTTAAATCCGATCTTCCCATTTCCCCATTTCCTGATGTGGGTTTTGGAGCCCCATCTCTTGTCGCACAAGAAGAACCAGAGCTTGCTATCGCTTCGACAAAGCGAAACGAAACGTTTCGAAGTGCAGGAAAAAGAGGCGATCTCCGAGGGTTTCAAGAAGGAGAGGATACAGAGCTGAACGTCTTCAGGGAAATCTGCAAAAGAAAATGAACAAGAGGAAGAGATAATTTCCTCCTCGATTGTGAGAATTGGATCGTTAAAATTCGCCATTTTTTTTTTCTGATCTTATTGTCTTTCTAGGGTTTCAAAAGAGAGAAAAACTCAGAAAAGAGAATGGAACTATGAGAGAAGAGTAGAGGAAAAGTAATGGTCTTTGGCTGATTCTTCAGAAATGGAGGTACACACTTCTGAGTTCTCTCTATCTGTGATTTGAGGAAATTAATGGAGAAATGAGAACTT
This sequence comes from Tetracentron sinense, assembly GCA_015143295.1. Taxonomy (NCBI): domain Eukaryota; kingdom Viridiplantae; phylum Streptophyta; class Magnoliopsida; order Trochodendrales; family Trochodendraceae; genus Tetracentron; species Tetracentron sinense. The sequence continues at coordinate 26,843,056 of CM026574.1, forward strand.
GAGAAGAGTTTCTTTATTTCGGGGTTTTAATTTCAGTATATACAGATAGTGATTTAAAAATACTCCTGGGATCTTTATCAGCGTCCGTTTGTTGACAGTATACAGATCAAAGGGCAGCTGATCATTTTCAGCTATACAAAGAAAATCAGCAGATCAAACGGCTGTAAGCATCCCATGGATGAACCGTTCCTCTCAAACAAGTGACAGAAATGATGCATGTATTCTTAATCAAATGGTTTAGAGTTTCCATACACGTCACTGGTGGGGTGTGGCCTCTCTGTTAAGCGAGCTCTGGGGATCCAATCCCCCCGGGGTGACGAGTATCAAGAGCTCCACTCCCCATGCTAACCACTAACCATTGATCTAACCGTAGGTAAATGATACTCCTAAAGGGGAAAAAAACTGTATGAACAGATGGAGATGGCGCTCTGATCACTTCGTTGCTGCGAGGCTGTAATTATCTTGCAGTATTGTACACTAGGAGATAGGGGTGTCAATGGGCCGGGCTTGGGCCTCTAACTTGGTATTTTTTAATAAGCCCTACCCGAGCCCGGCCTGTTTGCAAGAGGTTTTTGAGGCCCTAATTCAGCTCGTTGATATCCCTACTAGCTCAAGTATTGTAAAGTATCAAGCGTTGCAAAGCCCGGCTTAAGGTCTCGAGACTTAAAACTCCCGAGCTTTGCAAGTCTCAGCAATAAAATGGCAGCATAAAGGAAATGGATCCCCACAACATTGATGAAAACAGGTTGTATATTAGATAGGTGTTAATTAAAAATAAATAACAAGAGATTGCATAACATTGCTTTCTTTTACCGCTTATTACTTTCACAAGGCAAATACACAGCATCACAAAAGCATAATCATGGACCAGTTGCTTCTAGCTATACACAAAATACCAATACCTGATCACAAACATCACTTGGAAGCATGGCCAACTGATTAGATCTCAAATTAGCTTCCCTCAGTTGTATTTTCCTTCAAAATCTGAGCTGCAAGTATCAGGAGCTCCACCATCTCAAATCCGGCAGCAGAAACAGTGTCTACTTTTTCACTACTGGAATCTTCACAACCATCACTAGGTTCGTCAATGAGACCACCAACTGATCCAACATCAACCTCAGCTGACCAGCTAACAGGAAGGGAGCTACCAAGGGCAGTTTTCACAAGTTTGGCTTCAGCAATTATCTCATTGAGAGATTCAGCTGTGTAAGTTGCGGGACCTTCTGACGTAATAGATTCTTTAGCCTACAAAATGGATTTTTGCAGAAATACAAAATTTATTTGTTGAGAGCATTAAATAAGAGGGACATTGCTAAAATGAGGTAGGGATTTTGAAATTAAAAGCATGAGAAAGCTCCTAGTTTGCAGATCAAAAGAAAAATTCAAGTGCACCATAGGCACTCCTTTCAGCACATGTAAATCTAAATGATACTAATAACTTGGTAAACATCCAATCTGAAACTAGATATTTTAACAACAATGGAGCCCCATCTTCACCCTTAGGAAATGAGAATAAAACAAACATGAGTAAGGTGCTATGACCATTGGGTCTTTTCAAGGAAATGCACAGAGAAGTTTTCATAAATTGCAAAGAGACAAGAATTATGCTAGCTGCCAAGCGGGAAAAAAAATAATAATAAAGAAGGTTTATCCCCCATTTCTGAAACGAAGAATTTTGTACAAACAATGGTTCTGAAGAATAACCTTTAGAAGTGAGAGACGGAGCCTGTGAATCGAAGAAGTCAGATGCTCCATACTTCCCATGCTCTCTTTAAATGTGGCGTTATCAATCTTCATCCTGAAACAGACAGAAAAACAAGTGAATTTTCAGATGGAATTTTAGCATTTTCCTTGAGGTAATGAAGGAGTAAATTAGTGGGGAACAAGGTTTTAAATAACGATTTCATTGTGTCAATGCTATTACGCCATGCACCATTTTTTAGAATATAGGTTAAAAAAATGAGGAAGATGTTTAAATTTGACAAACAAAATCATTAATACTAAATGTGTATTATACATGCAGATAATAATTATCAAATTTAATTAACACATAATAACATGAAAATAAAAGTACATAATCCAAATCATCATAAATTCATAGATTTTACTTGAAATCCATGTATCTATGTTCTAAATTTGCTAATATGCATTAGCTAATAATAATAATTGGAAAAAATTGCGAAATGTTTTCCTCATCAAAAAGTCCCAAGCTGATTTTTTTCCTAAGAGTGGTTTGAAGATTCAAATCTTCAAATTGTAGCCTAGATCATAAATTTATAGATTTTACTTTAAATCCATGTATCTATGTTCTAAATTTGCTAATAAGCATTAGCTAATAAATAATAATTGGAATAATTTGCGAAATGTTTTCCTCATCAAAAAGTCCCAAGCTGATTTTTTTCCTATGAGTGGTTTGAAGATTCGAATCTTCGAATTGTAGCCTAGATCTAGTTTATGACCCTTCCTGCCCCCTTAAAAAATAATGGTCATATTTTGAGCTACAGAGGGGAAGAAAGTGAAATTTTCTGAAGAAGCAAGTTAGATTTTTTTTTTTTAAATCCACAGTATGTAAATTAATGTCAAACGTTATGTAACAGCCATTACATTAAGTAACGTGACTCGTATCGGTTCGGATATTACTAAAGCCTCTACGTAATAGTTTCAGAGAAATTTATTATCATGATGAAGAAAACAATTTAAGGGAATCATTGCCTATCTACAAGAACTGCCTATCTACATCATTATTCACTGTGCATTTTCTAGCAAGCATCACTTTCACAGACCTTGCAAAATCCATGGAATAGTAGGAATTTTTACTGCTGGAATTCCCTTGATTATTCAGGTGAATGGAAGCTTCATTTCCACTAAGATCTAATGTACCAATCCAACGTCTCAGATACGTTTTCTTCAGCAGGTTTTTTAACTTCCCATTTCTTTCATGACCAGCAATGCTTTTGTCACCAATGTCAGCCAAAGTATTTCCTTGTTTCATCCCATGACTAATTTTTCTGCATGAATGCAACACCATATTAGATACATGTATTTCGAATGATATCAGTAGCTCAATTTCAATTCAAACATGGGTTTGATTCACACTCCGTGTCGTTAAAAGGATAAATAATTAATGATATCTTGTGCTTAAAGAGAAGTAAGAGAAAATAGAAACAAGGTGATTAGAAATAGGATTATATCTTGCGTCCAACCAGGAGAACCATGATGGTAAGACCCTCCTTGCTGATAAAACCAGAGATAAGTATTGATATTTTGTAACTCTATTTTGCAGAATCATTTTACCCGATAAGTGGAGAAATGCTCATGTAATGTGGGTGAACAACATATAGTATTAGAAATTGCTCATTTACACTAGCATGGGGACCTAGAATTGATGGTTTGGAGTTTCGATGGGAAAAACGATAGAGAAAATCATATAAATGATACTAGATACAACCATAACTCATCCCACACCCATAAACTTGAATAAATAAATGAATCCAATTCGTGAAATGGTACAGATTTTTTACATGGGGTTTTCCAAAAAAACGTTGCACATACTTGAGAAGCCAGGTCTGGTTGTAGGGCTTCATCCGTCCATAGGTCCTAGCAGGCATCTCATCAGCCACCCCAGAACCAATATGGAAAGATCCACATCTATTTAGTTTATCAAAGCATAAAAACTCCATCCACCAGCACCATGAACAATATATTGGATTGGGAAAACTATTAAATAATCAATCAAGTTCAGCTAGGTTTTCAAATAATTAGGTTACACATGTAACTCAACTGAAGTCTAAATTGAACTGCATTCACTTGTTTCAAAGCATTGAAACAAGCATTCAAAACTTGGAGCTAGGGACCAGTTTTAGGAGAACAAAAACCAGACTGAAAAGCATAAGCGCACTCTAGAAAGTCTTAAGACATGTTCAGTTCAAAAAACGATACCATTATTCCTCCATTCACTTATTAATCCACAAGTATATATATATTATAGGAGAATTGGTACTGAATCATGTACAAGTGTCAGCTCATAGTTGCTGAATTATTTCAAGACCTCACAATAAAATTACCGATGTGTATACATGCCACGAATTATTTGACATAAAGAGAAAAGGATTCCAACTGAACAACAAAAACAACCAAACGTGTACCGTGTTATAAATAATCTGAAACACAAGAAGAAATCATACTCTTGCAGTAGTTGATATTCCTGCCTTGATTGTGCCAACTCCATAAGAGCCTTCACCTTTTCATTAGTCACCTGTCCCAACCACTTGGATGCTCAGTTCACATATAGATCCAATCCACATAAATGATATGAATCCAACAACGTACTAGATGCTACAGCTTGGACATGAGGAGGAGCTGCCACATGGTAGTATTGGCAGAAAAAAATAGAGGAAAAAAACCCACATGCTTAAAATTATTGATCATTGAGGTTTCCAGTCATCTAATCAAAATTCAAAGTGTTCAACATTCCACTGGGTAGTACGCCTCAAGCTAAGCTTGGGATCGTTTTGAAAGGCAAAACAACCCCACTAGTTTCCCAGCCCATTTGATTGCTAACACTTTAGACGGAATGAGTTTTTTTTTATAGAAATATTCCTCGAATAGGATCAAGCCGTTGGAAACAAGTTCAGTGAGTAAGAATAATGATTTTTTTTACTCATCGTGATTCTTATTAGAAAGTGACCACAGCAAACAAAATTCTTCTTCCAAAAGAAAATATAATTGGATGCACATAGAAATTGACTGCAGAACTTGGTCACAACTTATGGAAAACAAGGTTAAAAATGGCAATATTGCGCAAAATATCACAGCTTGAAAATGGGATATATCGCATGATATATTTGATTTTTTTTGCCATTTGAGGGGAAAATTGGGGAAATTTTTAGAAAAACACAAAATATTTAAGAAATGTTTATATATATATATGCACTTAGGAATAAAAAAATATATAAAAAAAATAGAGATGCAATTGGAAGGAGGCAAAGACATGCGGTGATGAATGTAAGGTCCAGATTTGGTCTTGGAGTATTCCTGTGACTAAACATAGTTGAGTCATGTATCTTGAGTTCTTGCCTACAAGTGCGTCATGCTCGTGATGGATGAAGACTGAAGATGATCAACTGAAGACATTCTGATCATTGCCTTCGTCTCACTCAGTAGGATGGTAAGTGACCTAGATACCTAGTATATCTTAAGAGGAATTGACTTAGAGTAATCAATATACCTTAGGTGACTAGTGTTATGACCGTTGAGGGATTTCTAGTCAAAAGAGCAAAAATAAGAAAAACTGGAGCTTGGCATTCAAATGGACCTTTGGCAGCTCGAACAAGTTCAAACGAACAGGAGGTCGTTCGAACGGATGTGCTTATTTACAAATCCAGTAGCTTGATTGGCGGCCCGGTCGATAGGGCACTCGAATGAGCCAAGTCCGTTCGAACGGACCCCGACTCATTCGAATGGACTGCACGAAAACAATTTTCTAATTAGGTTATAAATTTGTTTTTGCTATCCCTATATATTGGTTTGTTCCCCACAACGAACTCAAGGGTTTTGAGAAAGCTTTATTGTGATCATTAGGGTTTTCCAAACCTATTTTCCTCTCCCCATCCACCCTAGAGTTTGCAAGCCATTGTTTCTTCTTGCTTGCTTAATTATTCCAAGTGTTAGGAATTCACCTAGGATTTGTTAATTGAACAACCATCAACCTGTTCTTGGAAAGAAGAACTTGGTCGGAGTAATCCGAAGCTTTCGTTGAAGGAGATCGATCCAAGGAGGATTGTAGTTTAGGTTGGAGGAATCCAGAGCCGGCATTGATGGGGATCGATCGAGAAATCGTAGTTGTGGAGTTCTAAGAGAGGCATAGGCTATTGCAATAGATTGTGGGACCTGCGGGTTCGTGATTTCTTATCGAGGCGTGGAGGACTTTGTACTGAAGGATCATTGTGTCGAGTCTGGTTGATTACAGTTCGAGTCTTGTAAGTATTTGTTTGCTTTTACTTTTAGTGATATTTCCTTTGCTGGATTAGGTCCCGCAGTTTTTCCTAGAAGGGTTTCCACGTAAAAATCCCTAGTGTTGTGGTTTGGTTTTATTTTTCTTAATTCAACACTTTAATTTGTTAAAATTAAAATTGGTTAAATAGACCTAGGGAAGAGCTAGTCACCCCCTTCTTGAGACTGTGAGTTCTCAACCTAGAAAGTAATTTTTGGGGTTCACCGCAATGTTCAATGAAGGTGTATGATAATCTAAAAGAATGTAACATCCATACATGACTACAACATTGTGCCCAACTCATGAGATAATGACACTCAACATCTTGATATATGGCAAACATTGTCAATGTTAAAAAATTTGGAGCTATATAATACATCTAAAAACGTTAAACAAAAGTATAGATAATACATTTCCTGCTTTTTCTTTCCAAAAAATATCCTCCCTATGCATTCTACGCAATGATTCCCACTAGATCTCAGTTGATTTAGGTTGGTAAGACCGAAGCAAAGCAAATGGGGTGAGATTTGGATGGGGATGAAAATCCCAAAATTTCCCAAATGTTGATCGAAAGATCCCAATTTCGACTGGCTCAATATCTCGTGTGATATATTTGATATTGTTCCATATGATGCATGCTATATAATCTGATATATTGAGGATATATTGGCAATGTAGTGGAAAGAGATATCCCAGGGACATCCTTGGGGTATTGTGATCATAGTTATCAAGTATGGGTATGGGTATAATACGGTAATGATCCGTTTGTGAAATATGAGTGTTATATGGTAAAAACACGGCAAAAGAACAGGAAAATTAAGGAATTTTTTTTTATAAATAAATAAAAATAATTAATTTAACAAATATCAATCATTTAATACGGAATATGCGTTTAACACGGTAAAAGTATGCCAAAAATACGCGTATTGTATGCATTTAATACGAAATTCACGTATTAAACACCGTTTTAAATGGCGAACCCCCCCGGGAAAAAAAAATTATATGGGGGTTTTTGGTAACTATGATTGTGATATATCAGCTGATATAACGCAAATATCATCAATGATTAAAATCTTGATGGAGCCAAATTACAATGTATAGAAGTCTAAAGCAATATGAAATTCATCAAAGTCACTTGATCATTTTGTGCAATAGACATATTATCTTCTAAATTATGTCCCATAGTAGTACATGTCGCAGTTCATCTACACTTTTCAGAAAATTCCCAATAGAAACTATGTTGGATTATTTTATTTTATTTCTGTTGATCAGTAGAGGATGAAGTTACATAAATAAATTTTTAAAAAACCGAAGTCTTGAATTGCTTCTAATGTTCAAATATTGCCTACGAACACATAAATAAAATTTTAAAAAATGGAAGTCTAGAATTGCTTCTAATGTTCAAAGATTGCCTACGAATACCTTCATTTGCCAATTAATCAGCATCTTTGAGGCATTTCCAAGAGTGTGTGTGTGTGTGTGTGCATGAATTTGTCTCTCTGGAGCATCAAAATCAAATAGATACAGATGCTAGTATCAAATCGTCAGATTCCAGAATTATTGTATATTGATAGATCAATGGCTAAACACAACATGCGTCAAAACAAATTAAAAGTGTATGCAGTGGATAAGATTTCAATTTGATTACTCCCCAATAAAGAGAAAATGCTACATTTTGTAATTCATTTCAGTGATAAGTAATGAGAGTATATTAAAAGTAAATTTTAAGGAAGAGCATCCCCAATGTACTATTGCTCTAAGATTGTATAGCAATATGCAATTACAGAAGGAAAACCACTGAAATCCCTTCTGATAACATAATAAGGAAAACCACTGAATTTCTTTATGTAACTAAGGAAAACCACTGGAATCCCAGTGCGAGTAATTATACTACTGATCTAAGATTGTCCTGTAATATGCAATTACAGAAGGAAAACCACATCTATAAAAACTTTTCAGACTCCAACCGAATAATGTTAGCATAGGATTATATGTCTCTCCAACAAAAAGGAATGTGTGCTTCTTTCTAGGTGGAAATATGAAAAATTGGGAGTACATCTCATTCAGATCTATCTAGCCACCAAAAAAATCATATATTTTTTTTATCACCCAATGTACTGGTAGATCAACCATAATAATCTAATTCATGTACACATGTATGCAGTCTACATGCACATTTCTTAGTTATCATTCCCCAGTAATAGTCCATACTAAGTAACTTAACAACAACATTATCTGAAACTTAAATCAGTTGCCATCAATCTTTGATCTGAAATGCAGGAAACAAACAATTCTTGGAAGTTACTTGTAATAAGTTTCTTTGAAGCTCCTCCAACTTTTTATGAAGCACTGCATTTACATTTCTCTCTAGTAAATGCCTTTCTTCCTGCTGTGACATAAGCAATAGAGCAGCAACCTGACCACAATGTATTAGTTAAACAGTAAAGCAGCACATATCCATAGCCCAACCATAGATCAGAGAAAAAAGTTGAATGGGCAAACCAAGAAACAGCCTAAAAGAGGTGGAAAGATGCATGAAACCTTCTCTTGTAATGCCTGTGCAAGGGCATCTGAGGTGGCCGTTCCATCAGCCACAACGTTTGATAAGGCAAGACCATTTCTCTGCAACAAATAAGAGGATTAAATGGAACTAAAACTAAAAATAAATTGCAAAATATAAGGGCCAGATAAGGCAGGGAAATGATCCAGTTTCCAGTTTCAAACAAGTCTGACCTTCATCACCATAGTTCATTGCATTCTATTGCAAATATTATAAAACATGAAGTTGTGTTAAAAAAATGAAAGCTTCTTAGTCAAATTGGATAGATATGTACAAAATAGAGTACTATTACTGGTTTAAAAAAATGGAAAACTATAACCTCTTTAGCTTTTTTATTTACAAGTCCTGTGATGACAAGTGGATAACAACGATGAACTATGCAGTATCATAAAATATGCATCCTCGTATTGTGTTTATAGGTTTAGTGCATATATGATTATCCAGGAGAGTATGGAGTTGGAAGCACGTGTTTTGTTTTATCAACCATGCACCTTATATTTGGTTGTGCAAGACAAAAATATCATAGTGTACAACATAAAATTTCAACATGGCTTAACTAAATCAAAAGAATTATTATCCTGTGTGTGTGTGTGTGTGTGAAGGAATGAAAAATAAAAAATTAAGAATAAAACATAAAAATGACTAAGTTTAACATATCAGGCTCAGACTTTCATCCAGATGGAACTGAAAACGTGAATCCTTCACCTTAGATTCAAATGGTATCAATAGTTACTGCCTGGTTACTTCATTGTAAATTATAACCAAGAAAACAATGCACATATGAGATTTAGACTCCCTAAAACATGGGATTAATAGATTTCTTTCAGATCAATTAACATAAGTATGAAATAATGGGTGGGGCTAGTTTTGGGTTTCCAAAAAAAAAAAAATTCTCCCCAGATTAGGGGAAAATGCATATGCTCCTTCATAGCTTCATACATAACAAAGAAGAGACAACAGTGACACAGTTCTTTAAAGAAGAAATTAAAAGAAATGCTGTACATTAACCTTTGTAGGAGATATTATTTAATCTTTCATCGATGTGAATGAATGAATGCAATGGTAACTTCAAGAGCATGAGATAGAAGTAGAAATATAATTCTCTCTAAAGCATTCTCCGGTTTTAAGATACTAAAGAATCCAGAGGGAAAGTCAGAAAAAATATGACCAACTTTAGAGAGAGAGAAAAGAGACCAACAAACAGATCAGCAAGCATGAAACATGAGCCAGTAAACAAACCTCAACCACTGCACTGGGGCCAGCATCGCTAATATGAACATCTCGACATACAATATCGTCAAAATTCTCATCTCTCTGAAAGAGCTCAAAATTTTGTGATCTGCTCATATGAATTTGTCTTATCATTTCTTCAGCCACGTCGAGCATTGATCTGAACTGTGCCTTTCCTTCCTCAAGTAAATTCACGACATCGAATTTGTGTTGAGTATGGAAATGATGCAACTCTGATATCCTATTCTTAATCATGTCATCTGAAAGAATCTGTATTGCGGTCAACAAGACACATGAGTGTCAGCAATACAAAGGGAGCCCCAAATGCAATTTCTGAAGTCATCTAAGTTCTTACCTTCTTCTTTTCCAATTCACGAGCTTTCTTCTTTAAATGGTCTTCGATTTCTAATCCCTATGTACCCGTAGTAGGATTTAATGTTGATTAGTTAGCCCAAGGAAAATAAAATTTTAACTCAGATAAAACTTTTTGACTAAACAAATCCTTACCATGTGCAGCTTGTTTTGAAGATTATCCACCAATTTTCTCAAAATCTCCAGCTCATCTTCTAAAGCACCCTGTATGAGGAAAAGTTGTTTATATTGTAAAATACAGAGAGGAAACAGCTAAAATGTGGCTTAGTCCAAAAGGCCACATACAATCTCATTGTAAAGTTGGTAAACTTTTCCAGCATATTCTGTTATACATTCCCATGTAGAACGAAGGAAAGTCACTTATGTCTGTTTATTCTACATGCACAGAGACTATGGAGGAGATAATATTGTTAAACTAAGATCCAAAAGAAAAGCTTCTGCCATATCAAATGCTAAAAGCTTAGCTTTAGTTGTTGATTAAAAAAAATGTGCATAGCATGCCAGAAGTTCTATACAACCTCAAAAAGTTGGCACACATTATTAGCAAATAATGAGCAGGTAAGCAACAAAGGCCTAAGCTCAACATCAAAATAAAAGGATTTGATAACTATGTAAAGCTACAATTTCTCATGTAGATAAGCTTCTAAAACAGTAAGAAGGACATCCATTCCATTACACTAGTAGATTTAACTTTTCCAAAATTGCCAACTCGTCAAGTTAGTGCACAGCACATGGCGGGTTCATCTCTCTCTCTCTCTCTCTCTCTCTCACACACACACACACACACACAATTATTTGAGTCTGGCAAATAAGATCATGTTTCACATTCCAATCAGTATATAACCGTGTCTTCCATTTAAGCATGCTCTAAACCATTTTTCATTACTGATCTCCATTTTGATCATGTCTTTCTGCACGCCCGTCTCAAAATCCTCATATTGGCTATAAGCTCATGCTATGAACATGTTATTTCTTGATTGGCCAACTTTATGCTCCATAAAGTAAGGCCTATCTTATTGTTTACTTGTAAAATTTTCCATATGATTCGAACAGTATATGTAAGTAGCACATCTCCATTAGAACCACCATACTCAAATTTTATGGGCAGCATCCTCCGTACACTCTCCCTCATCAATAATTTAACCAGGAGAATAGAAACAATCGTTTCAGGCCATCAATCTTAAGTAACACCTGTTCTCTATTCTCTATGCTCTTGTGTTTTGGTCCAATGTATTTTAAAACTGTTAGATTCCAAGGAATCCGTCCATAGTTCTTGTTTGCATCTGCAAACTCTCTAGTCTTGTCAACTAATGCCACATCATTTGCAAAAATATTATATATTAGAACACCTCTTAAAGATAAGGAGTTAATTATCTACTGATGACGAAGCACTAATTTACTAAAATAGTGCTAGGGCCGCTCAATTGAGTGGTTTGGGAGACCATGACTTCTGCCACCTTTCTATGACGTGGCCCCAAATCCAACACTTTGCAACTCCTCCAACGTTAACCTTTTAGTAGTAGGGCTATTAAAACGTTAGCCATATAAATATAGGGGCAGTTTTTCTTTCAGTTTTTGCGGAAGTGTTTAAAGTGCTTTTCCGTCCCCCAAAAGCGTGTTTGCTCTACAGAAACATGTCAGCATCAGAGAAGCACTTTTTCGGAGACCAAACGAGTTGTTATTTCATAACTAGAGACATGTATTTGGGTTTCAATAAGCCCTTGTGTAGATTTTTTTTTCTTTTGCGGGTTTTAATGGAAAAGACAAAAAAGTGTGCATCTTGCACACATATTAAAAAGAGAAGCATACAAACTGGTTTATGTAAGAAATCTCGTTTATAGCAAGCATTAACAAAATGTGTTTAACTTTCCCATCTGCTTCTTTGTTAAGCATGTCAATCTGAAGCTCTTTTGTGGTGAAGAGTTAATAGTATATAAAATCCAGGCACTAATATATCTGTGAAACTAATCACATTGATATTGTATGTGAATGTTATAATTCCTCACTTGCCAATTTTCCCATCACATTTCATATGGGTGAGATCATTGATTTTCACCATGGATATATAGCATTAAGAGTGTGTAAAGCAATGACTAAATCTATCTAAATGAAATAGAAACAAGAGTACACACTAGCAATTTAGCACAAGGGATCACAAGAACATGAACCCAGTGGCTAAAATAAGGAAAAACAGGATAAGAGAAAAGACATCAACTGGACAGTAGATCAGGCCCCCAAACCAAGAAATAGACAAAAGATCCACTTTTGGATCACAACAAAGCAATTAAATCCAAACCCTTAAAATCCCTTAGAAAAATACAAAATTTGTAATTATTATAGATGTTAATTTTTATAAGCAGCTTAACAACTTTCTCTTACTTAAAGTTGTTTCCCCAAAGCTACATGAGGATATGTCAACTTCTAGCAAGAATATTCTACAGTAACTAGGTTATGGGAAGTTCATAAATAATTTTGCAACCTGACAAAGGTTAATTATCAAATTTTATGAACCCTCACCAAACAAAAAAAAAATCCCCCTAAATATGCTCAAGTGACATTTTACAAAATGGGAAAGGCCAAAGGCTACATTTTTCAAGTATAGTCTAGGACTACTAATTTGAAATTTCTGATTTTAACAATAATTCCCATAAAGAAAAAAAAAACACTGAAATATATATATTATTTGATTGGTAAACAAACATCGTATTAAAGAGGAAATAAGATACCTCTACAAGCAACAATATTGAGTAGGCCATTTATGGCACGGTTCACAATATCTAGAGGCGGAGCCAGGAATTTTTCATTGGGGGGGGGGGGCGAAATACATGTATAAAAAATTAATGGATTTGAAGGTATGAACTTGGGGGTTCGGGAGCGTAGGCCCCAAGATTTTTTTTTTTGGGTAATTTTTTTTCCCGGTAATGTCCTTGAGGTCGCCACATGTCCCTATTGATACCCCTTAATTGTGGTTAAAATTCACCTCCCACCCCCTGGCTCTGCCCCTAACAATATTGGTATCAGGTGCCGTATCGGTAAGTCAAAATATAGGATACAATGCGGCATATCAGACCGTATCGAATGAATATGGCGGAAAAAATCAGGATACGTTAAGAAATGCTTGGATGCAAGAAAATTTTTGGATAACCATAAAACTTCTTTTAGGGTCCATTTTTTTGCAGAGAATTTAAAGTTTGTCACTTTGCAAGTTTTGTCATTGGATAATATGCATTTTCTTTTGAGAACTAGTATTGTGCTTTTCATCTCTTGGGTTGCAATTCCCACAAGACATCAAATGCAGCAAAATGAATGATTTCAAGTCTCATAAAAAATGATAAGATTTCAAATCTCATGATGGTAAGAATTAATCTTGTTAGAGACCTTACAAAGTGACTCAAATTTCCTAACTCCATTACAAAGTACAAAATGCAAAGTGTCAAACTTTATAATTATCAACAAGAGAACGGACTCTTAATGCAAATATAAGCTAAAAACAAACAAAATGAAAGCCCCAAACTATATCTAACCATACATATGCGAGTTAAGAATTTTGTAAGTTAAAAATAAGTGTGCGCTGATAAACAAGTATGAAACTACAAATCATAGTCATTTAGCCAAGTACAAGAAAGGCAATCTAAATATTAAAACCTTACATTCAATGAGTCAAGTAAGAATGTATTGAATTACAACCACAAATTATAAACTTAAATATAAGTTTTTTTATGCTGAATTGTTACACTATTAGTTGATTTTTTGACTCTGTACTCTGTAGACGAAAATTTTTTGATGACCAAAATATGAGATTTTTTGTTGCCAGACTTTTGAGTTTTAGTAATGTTTTCTTATAGTAGAATCTATGAAATTTTAATTTTTGAGAAATACCTTACCATTTGAAAGTTAAAATTATGACCTAATTTATGAAAATGCGAGGAGCATAAGTTTCAAATGAAGAATTACGCATTCACTTGCAAGTTACACCGTGGATATTACAATGTCCTACGTGCACATACATATTCTTCTACATAGAATTGTATGGATGAGAAATGCTTATACATGTGTGGTGTATTTATGTACTTCTAGCACCTCCTATATGTATCCATCATAGATATAACTTTAATACCTTATACAAGCTAATTAACAAAATAAAGATATGGGACAAATAATTAATTCCGTTTGATAGGGAATAATGAATGGAGAACTTAGGGAAAAAGCATCACTACAATAATTTATAATACGAGAAATTACAACAAAAAGGAGAATTTGGACATTATAATCTGCCATAAATCATCACTCAACTTATTTAAGGAATATGTCATTCCATGACATTTTTTATTTTATAGTTTTATTTGTTATGGTTAGTAGTACTTCTAATATTTTTCTATCACTTAATAAACAAGTTAACATATCAGGCCTCTCAAGTCATTTTGTATGACAAACATTGATGTTAACACCTACACACAACAGTGCGTAAATTAATTTTTTGATTGGTTTTTAGTTAATTATTTTTTTGTTTGGTCAACACTAAGCAAATTATGCAGCATATATAACATTTTAGATCTATTAAAGATCCTTCAAAGTCAGAATCTAACAAAAGATATGGCTCTAAATAGAGGTGAATGACAAACCAAGAGTTTGGGATAAGGACCATAAGGTCTGGACAATGATGATGATGAGAGAAGGTCTAGCCAATGATGTGATGAGAGATCCATTAATAAGAAAGAAACAAAAATTTGTACAGGAACACACAAAAAAATGTGAAGGATCATGAAGAAATAAAGCATGAAAAGATTCTCCAAACTTACTATGTATTTAGAGGTGGAATTTTCCCTATGATCATCAAAACTCCACAATTCCACAGGATCTTGTAGAAGGCATGCGCATTTATCACCCCAACTACAATACTCAGAGCCCTTAGAAGCACTTTGTCTGATGAGTCTGATCTCATAAAACTTATTAACAACCTGAAATATATTTTTCCATTATAACTAACAGAAGATGGAAAGGGAACAACTTGCAGTGTTGAAATGATAATATGATATGATAAAACTCATCACTTGGTGTCTATACTAGCTCAGCTACACTGCATTTGAAACCGAGATGAGAAAGTAATTGGAAAAAAAAAAAGATAATAAGTTGCACATCCTACATTATGGAAAAGTGAGAACAAAATATGTAGTTTAAGTATGTATGGTGCCAAATAGTCATATCAAACTTGCAGTTTCTAATACCTGTTATATACCAGATTCTGATTGCAAAACGAGACACAAATTTGAAGCAAGAAACACCACATACAATAAGAAAGTAAGCATTTAGACGTTGGAGTGTCATGAACATGGATAACATCAAGGAGAATCAACACACTGCAACTTAAGTTGAATGTTAGAGAACATTCAAGCATGATTTACAATTGGAAAATAGCAGATCAGCTTTGAAGTAGAAACAAATTTTAATATATATATATATATATATATATATATATATATATATATCTATAAATAAAGAAAAATAAAAAAACACAATTCTCATGAGATGGACCGATGAGGATAATAAAATGGATTCATCCACTTACCTTCTTAAAGTTGTCATTCTGTTCTTCTAGCTTTGCTAAATCAATTTGTAGTTTAGCATGAAGTTTCTTTTCCTCAAGGAAATCTGACGTAAGCTCCTCTGCTCTGCCACACCGACACAGTTACACGTGCATAAGCAAAAGAGCATCACTATCAAATGGCATCACGAAACAAGTTTTGTATACTTGTATAGTAATACTGGTATCACATACAGTTCCATTTTACCTTGCAAAACAACACGATGACATTGCTGATCAAGAGTCTGCTAAAACGTGAACAAATTCACAGGTCCTGTGCACTTTTTACCAAGATTTTAAAAATCCACAAAAATGCCATATATCGGCCTAAATATCCCTATGGCGCATACCATGGATATATCTATTATCTTTCTACAAAACAACATCGATATATCAAGCATATATCGCAATATATAGCATCATCTCTTAATATAATAATATGTTGCATTATCTTAACGAGAAATTAGTTTTTGATATAAAACTTATAATATCGGCGTTGGGAAATGTGGACTGACATATGAAGACATATGACTTGTTGCAATGTCATCTTCATCCTTAGTTTTTCATCAATTTTTTTACCGAACTCACTTGGACTTGGGTTCTTCAACCCTGAGCCATGAGAGAAACGTTGGGTAGAATGCTAGGCAATTTTTCTAGAAAACATGCATGATAAAGGTAGTTTTCTTTTGTCCCTTTCTAACTTTTTAGATTTTAAAATTAATAGTAGGTCAATTAACTCCAAACTTATGATCATGTTCATTGGGAATTTATACAGTATATGATGTGAAAGATAGGGTTTGGTTGTAATTGGAGACGATGGATAAGAGCTTGCATTTCTTAAGCTTCTTTCTCTGTGATGGTGAACGGTGCTCCTAAGGGATACTTCTCTAATTTGTAGGTGCTTCGTCAAGGATGCCCACTCTCACCTCTTCTTTTTATTGTGGTAGTGCAATCGTTTAGCAAGATGATGATCACTGATCAGGGTAGAGGAGTTGGCCTGTGTGGAAGATTTTATGGCAGGATCTACATGACCAATTGTTACATCTCCAGTATGTTGATGATACCCTTGTGTTTGTGGATGCATCTATGGATCAGGTTGCTAACCTTAGGGCTTTGTTGAGGTACTTTGGGGTAGCTTCTGGACCATGGTTTAAAATTTCAATAAGTATTGCCGATACGTATCCTGTTTGGAGCTACACTGTACACTTGTACGCTGGAAAAAAAAAGCCTTGTATCGGGCTGATACAAGACCGCTATGCCTGATATGGGCATGATACGAGATATTTTTCAGTTAATTTTTTTCTCCTTCCATTTACACTAGAATCTACAACACAAACTCGATATGCTCAACTTATTTAATTAAAATTTTATTTTCATTTACTTAAAATATTTATATGTAATAAGGTTATACCCTCCATTCGAATTCAATAAAAATTATTCTGGATCCAAATTCCTAAAGAATAAAAAGTCAACTTTCTAGTTAAAGAACATAATCCTGTTTTTAGTGCGTTATAGGGATTAGTTCAAAATTTCAATTTTCAAATGATAAGGTATTTCTCAAATATTAAAATTATATAAATTCTACTATATCAAAATCTGAAAGTCCAACAAAAAAAAGTTTCATATTTTAGTATTTAAAACTATTTTCATATACAAGGTCAAAATGTCAACTAACGGTGTAACAATTCAGCATAAAAAGACTTACATTCAAGCTTAAAATTTATGCTTGTAATTCAATTCATTCTTATTTAATTCATTGAATGCAAGGTTTTAATATCTAGATTGTATTTCTTATACTTGGCTGTGATTATGGTTTATATTTTCATACCTATTTATTAGCACGCACGCCATTTTTAATTTATAAAATTTTTAACTCTCATATGTATAGTTATAAATATAATTGGAGGGTTTTATTTAGTTTATTTTTAGTTTTTATTTGCATTAAAAAAAGTTTTATGCAAGGTTTCCAAGTTTTTCCTTGCATTTCCAAGCGTTTCGTAGTGTATCCTAATTTTTTCCACTGTATCCATCTGATATGATCCGATATGCTGATATGTATCCTGTTTTGGACTTACTGATATGACACCCAATACCAATATTTAGAACCATGTTCTGGATTTTGGGTCAATCTGTTAAAAAGCTCTAATGCTGGAGTGGGGGAGGTTCAAGATGATCTTCTAGAGGAATGTGCTCAAATGTTAGGATGTAAGGTTGGACATGTTGCGATCATATACTTCGGCATGCCTCTTGGTTCGAGACCTTTAACTAAAGGAATTTGGGACCTAGTGATAGAGTGAAAAAAAACTGGCAGGTTGGAAGAGAATTTTTCTTTCTTTGGGAGGGAGGACCACTCTTATAAAGAGTGTTATGGCTAGTCTTCCAGTTTTCTATATGTCGTTCAAGATGCCTATGCCAGTGGCTAAGCATATAGAGAAGCTCCAGAGAGATTTCCTTCGGCAGGGCAGAAGAGATAAAAGGAAACTTCACCTAACAAAGTGAGAATGGGTGTGTCAGCCTAACCATTATGGGGGATTTAGCTTTCAGAAGGTTGAGATGTACGAATAACGCTCTCCCCAGGAAGTGGCTATGAGATTCAATATTGAAAATTGAGCTCTACGGAGGAAGGTGATGAAGGCTAAGTTTTGAACATCCAAATTTGATTGAGATTCTAATCTAGTAGCTTCATCATATAGGATAGGAGTTTGGAAGGCCATTTCAAGGATTCGTAATGAATTCCTGGAACAATCAGCCTTCACAGTGGATTGTGAAAACATGGTTTATTTCTGGGAAGACAACAAGAGGGGTGGCTCGGTTGTGTGAATTATGCACAAGACTAAATAGGCTAATACCCGCAAAAAAATGTATTGGCAAGGGAAAAGTGAAGAATGTTTGCCTCTTTTCGAGAGTCCCAGTAGGGTCCCAATTTTTGCAGAGAGCGGAGATGGTCAGTATGGAGAGGCAACTCAAAATGGATTTCATAGTAAGATACATTTATTCTTTCTTTCTTAAAGAAGATGCTAGTTTGGTGAGGCTTCCAAAATTCAAAAAGATTTGACATTCTAAGGTTTCTTCCAAAGTACAAGTCTTTACTTGGTCCACCTCCTTTGATAAGATTTTGACCATCAACAATCTGAAAAACATGGGTTTCCATATTCCCAATAGGTGTTATATGAGTCATAAAGAGGAGGAAGATGTTCATCACCTTTTGTTGCATTGCCAAGTGGTGTTGAATGCTTGGAGTTTCTTTCTCTTTTTTTTTCATTATTCCACTGTGATGCACAATGAGGTGGCTGCAGTGTTTATTAATTGACCATTAGGAAATTTCAGTAACAGAAGACATATCATTTAGAGAATGCTACCTTTTGTGATTTATTAGGTGTTGTGGAGGGAGAGAAACAAAAGGATTTTTTATGGAGTGGTTACCTCAATTCCTAAGCTATGTCTGTTATTGGACGGATCTCCGCAATTGGGTAGGGGCTTGCAAGGACTATGAGGATGTGAATACTTTTGATTCCAGTACTAAATTAAGTCAATTATTTTATTTATGACTTCTATCTACTGTAAATTCTTCTAAGGGGATTTTCTAGTTTCCTTTTGTACATCTCTTTTATTGGTAAAATTTCTCGTGATACATCAAGAAAAAATGTCCAAACTAAAGTATGTTAATTGATTGGCCACAATTTCTAAGTTTTCACAAAAACTTTCTTATTGTTTTTAATTTAAAAAATCATTTTAAATTATTTTTTGAATCGTTTATTTTCTTTTAAGCTTAATAATAAGCCAATTAACTTCCAATTACAGTATGTTATGCATTTCTAGCCGATCTAATGATTTACTAGAAATGCTTTAAGTTTTTGGTAAAAAAATCTTAAATTGTATATTTAATTTTTTTTGGGTTTATTACTAGACCAGTATGACTCAAAATTTTGTATGTTATGTATGTCCGGCCGATCTATTGATTAGTCAAAAACTCTTTAGTGTTTGGAAAACTAAAGTGAGAATTTGACGAGCTGAGCTCGAATTGTTAGTGAGCAGCTTGGTGTGTTAATCAACCCTATGGATATTGTTACTTTTTCCATTTTTTGAATCCGTGAGCATAAACATCTATTTAACATTTTCTGAAGCTCACTAAAATAATCCATTTTTTAAAAAACTATTTTCTCCAAGTTCCCCTGAACAGCGAAAAATCCAATATTCCGAAAATACCTCGTGATATATCACGGAATTTATCACATTTTCAAGCTGCGATATATCCCCCAATATCAACATTTAAAACCTTGGTTTTTACAATTACAGGCCCCTGATACATCAAGATTAATCGACACGAATTTAATTTATGTATTTCATTAGAAAGATACACATACTACAGGTAGCTCCTTATATAGACAGTTCCAAGTGACTCCAATTGGTTCAAGAAGTAACAAGAGGAACAAGAAATAGAGAAAAAGAAAAAAGTGAAAAGAAAGAGAAAAGGTGTTAGAAAAGCCAATGTCCCTCACTTGAACCATATTAAGCCTAAAAGGGTAATAGAAATGTACTTCTTGACAAAGATGAAAAGTGAGAGAAGAAATTAAGGTATTAGAAAATCCAATGTCTCTCACTTGAAGAACCCCTTTTATATTAAGCCTTAAAATTGAAATAGAAGTGTACCTTTTGACATGGATGAAAAGTGAGAGAAGAAAGTAAGGTTTTAGAAAAACCAAAGTCCCTCATTTGAACCCTTTTATATTAACCCTAAAAAGAGAAATAGAGATGTACCTTTTGTCATAGATGAAAAGAGGCCATGACAACTAAAAAAAAAAGTGGATTGATGCTCTCGCTTGAAGTTCACACTAACTTTGATCTGGTTACCAGGAGGTAATCGCAAATGAGCACTCTTCGGTGACACCCACTTATATTTTAGTTGGCGAGTGGCATTTTTGATGATTGTTGTAATATCAATAACTAGAAGGAGCCATATTAGCTACGTATCCCCCAAAAGACGTACATAGGAAATGAGTTATATAAGTTAGAAAGGTGGCAGTAGAATCCAGAGTTCTCCCTTGGGAGAGAGTTGGAGAGAAAATGGGTTGCCTTCCATTCATAGAGAGTATTTCTTTATGAAGATTGTTCAACAGAAGATCCCCTATTCAAATAACTTATATCCTCCCCGTCTTCTCGCTTCCAGGATGGGTTATGGG
This sequence comes from Tetracentron sinense, assembly GCA_015143295.1. Lineage (NCBI taxonomy): Eukaryota > Viridiplantae > Streptophyta > Magnoliopsida > Trochodendrales > Trochodendraceae > Tetracentron > Tetracentron sinense. The sequence goes on from CM026574.1 coordinate 26,863,971, forward strand.
TATTCTTCAGCATTGTTCCATGCTTTTGAGCATTCGTGATGTAAGATTGGAATAAGAGTTTTAATTATAAAAAGATGAGAAACCACAAGCATTCCTAGTAAATTGGCTCATAAATACAAATGAAACCCAGTTCTCTCCACATATTGTGGGAAGATTGGTTGACTGCTCCCATTCTTGAGACTTGAGAGTAGTGCCAAACAGATCCATTTAATGATTTTTTTTTCCACAAGTTTCTCAATATATTTTCCTTCATTAATTACTCCAATGATCACAGGCAGGTGTCTCGACTCTCGAGACTTGATGAGATATACAACAGGAATCGAATTAACACCAGTTGGAGGTTGAGAAATACCTCTTCTGGAGATCATTTAATTTCTGTGACATGAGCTCCTCCCTTTCCCTAGCCTTCTCAGCCTGTCAGAAGCCATATAACATCATATATCTTTCACAAATGGGGTGCATAAAAGCTTCATCATGCATACAGATCAGTCTTTTAAATGGAATTTAAGATAAGTGCCAGAACCTCCATTAATGAATGATCCCGTTCGGCAAATGCAGCAGCAATGCTACCTTGGAAAAATTTGATTTGCTTCTCTATTTCCATATTCTAAAACAACATGACAAAAGTAGGAACTAACAATGTTATGATTGTCAAAATATTTTGTTGGAGCTTGAGGAAAGAATGAGATATAGTATTATAGCATCTGTTTCTCCAGTGACTATTGAGGGATCCAAGTTCCAACAAACAAAGTGCAGGCATTGTTCAGTCAAATTTAAGCATGCAGTACCATAAAATTAGTTTTCTTGCCTGCATAGAGCTCCATGATCCAATAAACGACATAAAACAATTGCAGAACTAAAAATTCTATAAGCCTCAGTGGTCAATCTGCTAAAAGGTAGATAGTATTAGTAGGTATCTAACACTCAACAATTACACATGAGAATATAATCGAGCTAGCTGAACCGAAATTAAGATGTAATGGGAAGAGAAAACATTATCCTTCCATTTTAATATCAGAGCATAAAGTCCAGAGAATTTAGTGAGCACAAAATATAACTACCTTGGGAGAAAGTTCATTATGGTAATTACCATTAAACTGATTAATAACTACTCATGAAAGACATAGCAAAGACATCTGTGCCCCATCCAGCCATTCTATAATCAAATTCATATATCTCAGGTTTCAATATTCATAAAGTTGGCACACCATCGATTTATAAACTAATCATAGTTTGGCCTCTCTGAAGTATAACTGATGCTGCCAGCCAGCCTATGGGCTGAGCATAGTGTCACGGTCAAAAGTTGTCAAGTACTGCCATGACCGTGATACGGGGCCGGGATGGCCTGAGCATAGGCAAAGGATGCCAGTGCGGTGCCTAAGAGATAGGCGAGGCACTATGCAAGTGATAGCGCAGCGTGGTGCAAGGTTGGTGCCTTAGTGTTGGGTACCGAAGTGAATGGACATAGAGGTGTCTTGATGTTGTGTACGAGGTACTGTGGTTTGGGTGAAGTGCACATGAAGAGTTATGGAGTGAAGCTTGAGTTTGGTGCTTGGTCGGATACATGTGGGCAAGTGTTGTGGGGCCCACATGGTATGTTGGAAGTAGGGCAGATAGTACCTTCATTCGAAGAGAAAGTTAATACGAGTTTAATGGTACAGACGGTTTATGAATATCCAAGGTACTGTTCCGTAAAAGACCAGTATGACTCCACCGGCAATGGTGATGTTTCCTTCTGGTAGAGGGTAAAAGGTTTATCATCCACCTTAAGGAGAAGGGCGTAGCTCTAACTTCCCTTGTGGCACATCTGGGGCCACCTAATGAGCAACCCCAAAGGAGTTGGGGGCGGGCTCTAGGATCCTGAAGGGGATCTTGGAGTCTCCTTGGATGGTTGTTGGAGCATCCAAGGACGGTGCAAAGGAGACGAACTTCCTAGCACTGCGCAAGAGCCTTCGGGCAAGAGGTTTCATCTTAGTATGGCCTTTAAGCGTGCGGTATGCATCATGGTCGTCTAGGAGGGATCCGTGGTATGGTTGGGATACTCGGTCAGAGGACCGAGGATCGCGTTGTGGGCATCATGTCCTCAATGCTGGGTAAACGGGGCAGTGATGCTCCTAAGCTATCCGCGATGCGTGGGGATGACCGATAGTCGTGTTCGAGAGTATCAGGCCGTGTTGGATGTTCGGCTTGATCAGGAACCTTATCATCATGAGAGATGCGTGAGACGGAACCTCAGTGACGCGGGAACCTTATGTGTTGGACGAGTGTCGTGTGCGACACGATGAAGTGATGCGTAAGCCAGCTGAGCGTAGCTTAGCGGATGGGACTCGGTAGCGGGTCGTACCTTGTCGTAGCATTGTAGTACGAGATGTTGGGTCAGTTCAATTGATGGATAGTGTAATGGTGTAAGCCTGGCCAAGATCATGGGATGATTGAGGCGCCGCACGGTTGTTCCGCAAAATCAAAAAGTTGACCGTGACAGTTGGTATCAAAGCATGGTTGCTCGTGGGAGCATGGTTGCTCGTGGGAGCATGGTTGCTCGTGAGAGCCTGTAACTACAGTTTGCAACAAGTGATCAGTTGGAATGTACAAGATGTTTCCACTGTGGTTCCGAGTAGTGGGAGTACTACTGGCTACAGAGTTTGTTGGCTCTAGAGAGTGGACTTGTTACGGGAGAGACTTGTCCAAGATCTAGATGAAGTTCGACAACAATATAGGTGTTAGTCTCTAATGCAACGGTGTGTTGGGGCAAGGCTACTAGTGGGTAGTGGTCGAAGGGAAATTCAGGATTGAATGTGTACTCAGGGTGAAGACAGTGTTGGGACTTGAAGAGCACAGTGTTGGTTCAAGATGAAGACTCCAAGAGTTGACGTATCAAAACCTCACGTGGTGAAATAGCACAGTGGTGCAAATATCAGGTGAAGTGTTCTCTCAGTTGAAGACACAGGATGTTGAGGTACTGGAGTCACACAACTATGTTGGCAAGGTGCCAGAGACTTGAGTAATCCAAATACTCTAGTCAAGATTAGAAGCTCAATTGTATAAGATGATGCAATAGGAGTGGATGGGTGCTATCTCAGGCTGCTCAAGGAGTTGAGGTACTAGAGAGGCACAACAAGGATGCAAGATGTAAGGCAAGCTTGAGTGGGGGAGCACTCGGGCAGAATATCAAGAGTATGAGGAAGTCCTCAAGAGTGAGGCAAGAAGGGAAGACCTCAAGAGTGAGGCAATGTGTCAAGGGTTGAAATGATGCAGTGGCTTCAGACAACTTCATAGGTTGTTGGCTACGAAAAGTTGAGCTCGACAGATTGAGTTCAACACAAGTGATTGAATCAAGAATCACAAGGAGAAGTGTGCCAATGAATTGGTACATAACCAAAGAAGACGTACAAAATGGTTTTGTACCAAGGAATGGAAGAAACAAGATTAGTGCGTCAGGGACGTGATGCACCAATGGAGAGTTTCACAGAGATTTGGCGTAGTGGACGCTATTGCGGTTTCGAGTAACGTATAGGGTTGCTGGCCGTGTTGCATCGGAGGATGCGTTGGGTGTGTTTGTGATTTTAGGTAAAAGATGTGGATGTCGGTGCTATTATGGGATGGCTTTAGTGTTGAAGTGGGACAACACGCCGATGCTCATATGCGTAAACTAAGGAAGCAGACTACGGAGGAAGTACCGTATGAGATGCGGTTGGCTTGCGAGCCTCGTCACAGGTGACGTACTTCATGTTCAAGGGGAACGATGAGTGTAGTTCGACAGAGTGAACTGCAATGGATGAAGCTTCAAGAGTGAAGTGAATGGCAGCTGAATGCCTAGTGGAAGCTGAAGATCAGGGTTGTGAGACCGAAGATCGATGTTCATGATGACAATCAGTGTCAGCATAATGCTTGGGATAGCCAAGTGATGGTCCTGGGAGGACAAAACATGCGCATCGAGATGTGCACTTGAAGAAATTCGAGGAAGATTATCCCTCTCAGAAGTTCAGGCAACGTGTTGAAGACAGAAATGTTGAAGACAAAGGCAGTGTACAGAGTCTCTAAGGCCAAGTTCAGTGTGAAATTGGGCGAAGTGTGGTGAATGTTTCAGACAAAATTCGTGAGAATGTAAAGTTTGAGACAGTAATTAATATGTTAGGCCGTCAGAAGTGAGTTCTGATCTGTGGAAAGAGCAGGTGTGCAAGCTGTGTTGTGGAGCTGATGAATACTAGGTGAGAGTCGATGAGGACATCGAACTAATTAGGCGGGGGAGAATGTCACGGTCAAAAGTTGTCAAGTACTGCCATGACCGTGATACGGGGCCGGGATGGCCTGAGCGTAGGCAAAGGATGCCAATGCGGTGCCTAAGAGATAGGCGAGGCACTATGCAAGTGATAGCGCAGCGTGGTGCAAGGTTGGTGCCTTAGTGTTAGGTACCAAAGTGAATGGACATGGAGGTGTCTTGATGTTATGTACGAGGTACTGTGGTTTGGGTGAAGTGCACATGAAGAGTTATGGAGTGAAACTTGAGTTTGGTGCTTGGTCGGATACATGTGAGCAAGTGTTGTGGAGCCCACATGGTATGTTGGAAGTAGGACCGATAGTACCTTCATTCGAAGAGAAAGTTAATACGAGTTTAATAATACAGACGGTTTGTGGATATCCAGGGTACTGTTCCGTAAAAGACCAGTATGACTCCACCGGCAATGGTGATGTTTCCTTCTGGTAGAGGGTAAAAGGTTTATCATCCACCTTGAAGAGAATGGCGTAGCTTTACCTTCCCTTGTGGCACATCTGGGGCCACCTAATGAGCAACCCCAAAGGAGTTGGGGGCGGGCTCTAGGATCCTGAAGGGGATCTTGGAGTCTCCTTGGATGGTTGTTGGAGCATCCAAGGACGGTGCAAAGGAGACGGACTTCCTAGCACTGCGCAAGAGCCTTCGGGCAAGAGGTTTCATCTTAGTATGGCCTTTAAGCGTGCGGTATGCATCATGGTCGTCTAGGAGGGATCCGTGGTATGGTTGGGATACTCGGTCAGAGGACCGAGGATCGCGTTGTGGGCGTCATGTCCTTAATGCTGGGTAAACGGGGTAGTGATGCTCCTAAGCTATCCGCGATGCGTGGGGATGACCGATAGTCGTGTTCGAGAGTATCAGGCCGTGTTGGATGTTCGGCTTGATCGGGGAACCTTATCATCATGAGAGATGCGTGAGACGGAACCTCGGTGACGCGGGAACCTTATGTGTAGGATGAGTGTCGGGTGCGACACGATGAAGTGATGCGTAAGCCAGCTGAGCGTAGCTTAGCGGATGGGACTCGGTAGCGGGTCGTACCTTGTCGTAGCATTGTAGTACGAGATGTTGGGTCAGTTCAATTGATGGATAGTGTAATGGTGTAAGGCTGGCCAAGATCATGGAATGATTGAGGCGCCGCACGGTTGTTCTGCAAAATCAAAAAGTTGACCGTGACAATAAGCCCAGGAGAAAAGGCTCACGACAATCCAAAATAAGATAACTAGGTTAGGTCCACGTGCAACCTAGTTAGATTTTCTAAAAAAAGTTATTCTAGTAGAGTTTCTATTTTGTTTCGTGGCAGCCATTTTTATGAAGTTTCTATTTTGTTAGAAGGGGAGTTTCTACACTTTCTATTTTTATATGTTGGGCACTTGGGAGTTTCTATTTTTGAGTCCTAGTTCAAGTCAAAGTCTAAGTGAGGAATTATTTTAATTTAGAAGCTTTTATGGGGTTTTGTTTCCAGTTAGAAATTACAAATTAGAAGTAGAAAAGGCTGTCACAGGCCACCTATTTCTAGCTATAAGTACCTATCTAAATCAACCTCTTGAATTCCACAAGCAAGATTTCTTTTTGCTGCCTTATTCACATTTGAAGCTTTGTCTTCTATTCTGTTAATTTCTGTTATTGTTTCATCCCTCATATTCTCCTCTCAATGACAAAACCTTAGCCCTATTGTTTTTACACATAACCCTTAGCCCTGTTCATAATCACTACAACCTAATTCCTCTAAAACCAACTATTTAAACCCTAGAAATGAAGTCGATTTTATATGTGCAAGTTGGCACACAGATCTTGTGTGCCCCCCATGGTGTGCCCGTACACCAATTGTGGTTTTATCAATAAAAACACTCATATCAAATGCGACACAGTTACCCTCATTAACTTGTACTTTAACTAACATACGCTGTAAAGTGGCAGGGGAACACAAGATCTGTGTGCTGACTTGCACACACAAAATGGATTCTAGAAAACCCCTAAAACCTGTCTGTACTCCGAACCTAGAAGGCCCACGTGTTCTTGAATTTCTATACCTATTTTAACATCAATAACTCTCCAGGGAGAAACAATAAGAAAATCCTAACTAATGATTAAACACAGTCAAATACCTTCTCAGTCAAGAAAAAATAAGTTTTAAAAATCAACCCAGCTCATGGTTTTGAGCCTCAAAGAATCAGTTGCACAAAAAAAATAAGCGATGTTTGAAGTCTTTAAGATGGATGGAAATATTAAATTACCTGAGCCAATACTAATCAGTATTAATCAGAAATAGATGAGTAGTAAAATTATGTTAAAATTATTTCATGCTTGTAAGTGCAATTTTTACTTGCTTGCTTGCTTACTTGCTTATATGATTTTACTTGCTTGCATGAACTATGAACTACGTTGGTCAAATTTCCCTTTAATGGGATACGTAGCCAACCCTCATAGGTGCGACCCCACCAATCAAAAAACTCGTTTTTCTTCCTTTTGCATGCTTGCTTGTGTTGAGATATATTATTATAGATACATTGTATCATGTCATTAAGGGTATTATTGTAGTCTCATACTATAATAAATAACAAAAGGGGGGAATTAGCCCCCTAAGTTTCTTCCCTAATTTTTCCTTCTCCCCTCTTCTTCATTTTCTCCTTTATTTCTCTAGGATTTCTACTTTCTACTTGGTATCAGAGCAACAAGATCGTCAAGGACCTTCAAGAGGGCTTGCAAACAACTCAAGAAAGGAGGAAGGAGCCACTGATGTTAGTTGGCTGTATGGCCATAGAAAATTGTACTAGATTAGAGGAAATGATTTTTCAAGAGTTCTAAATATTTGTGTGGAATATTTGGATGAAGTTCAGATAATTTTTTTACCTGGAGTGTTTCGCGAGAAAAAAAAATCTATGTCTGAAAATCTGATTGGTACAATTTGTAAGGTCTTTTTTGCCGAGGTAGATTTTGACATTTATGTTAACTGAAGATAGGTCGGAAGCGATTTCGTGGGTGTTTGGGAATCCCAATGCCTATCACAACTCACAAGTAACTATGGTTAGTGTTCAGATCACAACTATAAAGTTGGATGATACTAACTTCTGGAGTGGTCTTAATCCACTAAGATGTATATCTGATATTGACGTAAGAGGGAAGCTAGGGTACTTAACTAGTAGGGTGAAGAAATCTGCTATTGAAGATGTGTCGTATGACAAATGGGAACAAGAGAACCATATGGTGTTGTCACGGTTACTTCATTTCATGTAATCACACAGTAGTAGAGGTTTCTTGTTCCTTTAGGGAGCGAAAGAAATTTGGGATAAAGTTATCAGAACTTATTCGGTATTCCCAATGCTAGAACATTGTCAAGGTGTATCAGTTGAGGCAAGAGATTACTACTCTCGGGACAAGAGGGCAAGAGTTCAATTATTATATGGTCATACAGTGAGACACTAATTAAGATGGGGATAGACATTGACAATAGGAGGAGCAGAACATGATTTTTTATGTTTTTTGTTGGCTATTTTGGAGTTAACTAGAGTGCAGATTTTAGGAAGAGGTGAGCTTCTTACTAGGGGTGTTTCAAGCCGAGCTGAGCGCTTGAGCCGAGCTTGGCCATGTTTGAGCTTGGCTTGAACATGCTCGAGCTCGGCTTGAGTTGGCTTGAGCTTAATTCGAGCTCAAATGTTTAGGCTTGAGCTTGGCTTGAACAAGCTTGATTCACGAAATTATTTTGTTTAATTTTACATCATTTTAATAAATAAAAATATTAATAAATTATAATACAAGAAATTATAGAAAATCAATACATTCAGATATGAATATAAGATTTGGGAGTAGTCATTCAGTCCAAAGAGTAGAGAATTAGATCCGATTTCCTACTTTACCCTCTTCACTTTTTTTGAATTCATATAAATATCATTACTAAAATATATTGTATATATATATATTTCCAGCCGAGTCAAGCTCAAGCCAAACCGAGCCTTAAACAAGCCGAGCCAAGCTTTGAGCTGAATTAAACAGGGTCTGGCTTGAGCTTGGCTTGTTTAAACATTCAAGCTCAAATAAAAACTTAACTTGATCCGTTCGAGCCTAAAATGCTAGCTTGAGCTTGGCTCAAATGAGAAGAGCTGAGTCGAGTTGTCAAGCTAGCTTGGCTTAAGCAGCCCTACTTCTTACTTTGGACCAAGTCTACTCTATGGTATAAAGTGAGGAAAACCGAAAGAAAGATATGCAACTTACTCCCACCGGCAATCATTCATCCCTTATTACATCTTCTAGTAATCAAAAGAGAGGGGAAATGCCTCATCCGGAACAACAAGCCTTTTGATAACAAGGATAAACTGAAGTGTGATCATTGTGGGACAACTCGACATACATGGGAGACTTATTGGGACATGGTAGACCTATGAGGTATAGTCGTATTCGTCCCGAGCAGTAGATGAATGCTCCTACTGACCACACTACAATGACTATAACCTCTTCCATGGATACCTCGCATCAGCTCCTTCTATAGAAAGTTCCTCATCGGTCTTAGACAACTTTTCTATAGCTGAAATTAATTGTCTATGACGTCTTCTAAACCAATTGGAAGGTCCTTCTCCCTCCGCTTCTTTTGCACAGACATGTATTCATGCATCTGCTAATTTTGTAACTCATTCCTCATCCAATTCAATCTAGATTATCGATTCAATTGCGTCCGATCATATGACTAGTTTGTCTCCATTTTTCTCTACCTATAGTCTATCTTCTGGAAGAGATAAGGTAAGGATTGTTGATGGATCCCTTTTCTCTATCTTTGGGATGAGAGATGTCAAACTATCAAATAACTTCTCTCTTTGTCTGTTCTTCATGTTCCAAATTTCTCGAGAAACTTTTTATCCATTAGTACTTAGTAGTATTACTAAAAATCTAAACTGTTGTGTAATTGTTTACCTACCCTCTTCTAGGACTTGACAACGAGAGAAATGATTGAGAACAGTCGAGAAGCAAATAGTCTCTACCTCCTGAATGTTGTTGGTTCTCCTTCTGCATTATAGTAGACTTAGTGGGAGTAATAAAGATGCTTAAATCATATTGTGCCACAGTCATCCAGGTCATCTATCTTTTCAATCGTTGAAGTTAGTTTTTCTCAACTTTTTTAAGTCTATCCCAGGTCATCGTCTACAATGTGAAGTGTGTGTTGTCCAAACATTGTACAACTACTTTTTCTCCAAGTATGAAAATAAGTTCCTTTCTATTCCAACTCGCTTATTTTGATGTCTAGGGACTTGATCCTATAGTGTCTATGCATGACTATCATTATCTTCTTACCTTTGTGGATGACTTCTCTCGTTGTACTTGATTCTACTTAATGAAGTCTCAAGTATAATCTAAAGTTTTCATAAAATGATACTTAGTTTGAGAAGCAAATAAAGGTCTTCCAGTCCAACAATGCAAGAGAATACTTTGAAGGTGAACTGCAAAATTACTTGAAAAATTATAGCATGATACATCAAAGTACATATCCATATACTCCTTAGCAAAACGAAGTAGCTAAGTGAAAAAATTGGCACCTTATAGAAGTTACTTGAAGCCTAATCATAGGAATGAATGTGCTGAAAAAGTTCTAGGCTGAAGCAGTCCTTACTTCTTACAGCGTCCTACCTTATCAATCGTATGACATCTCGGGTTCTGAAGTTGAAGTTTCCACATAACATTCTTCGTCCAGATCAGTCCCATTCGTTGTTCCTTCTCGCGCCTTCGGTTGTGTGTGCTTTATTCATGTCTTGCGTCCTAGGAATGAATGTATGAAAAAGTTCTGGGATGAAGCAGTTCTTACTTCTTACAGCGTCCTACCTTACCAATCATATGACATCTCGGGTACTAAAGTTGAAGTCTCCACATAACATTCTTCGTCCAAATCAGTCTCATTCGTTGTTCCTTCTCGCGCCTTCAGTTGTGTGTGCTTTATTCATGCCTTGGGTCTAAATAGAACTAAATTGGACCCCAAATCCATTTGGGGTATTCCTCCACTCTAAAGGGATTCAGGTGTATTGATCTGGTGTCACGAAAATGGTTTGTTACCATGAATGTCACTATATTTGAGTCTGGACCCCTTTCTCCTCATCCTGCTACCTCTTTTCAGGGGGAGCATAGTGAGTTGGAAGATGCATTCTTCCTCAATTCCTCTTCCTCAGACTTGCTCAAGGATACTGGGAAGCTAGGTGTTCGACTTACAGATACTCTGATTGAGGTAAATCATAAGTTCGGCACAAGTGATATACAATTACTTGAAGATAAAGAGATGTGCCAAAGAATAGTTGGTCGTCTTCTTTATCTATCTCTCATCAGGCTTGACATTGCGTATGATGTTAGTGAGGTGAGTTAGTTCATGCACGAACCTCGGATCCTCATTTTGAAGTTGTTGAGAGGATCTTGCGTTATTTGAAGACTACTCTAGGAAAATATATATTATTTTCTAATCATGGACATCTCCGGCTAGAAAATAGTATTGATGCTGACTGAGCTGAAAATGTTGATGATCGAAAGTCCACTACAAGATACAGTACACTTCTTGGAGGTAAGCTCATAACTTGGATGAGTAAGAAGCAAAGTGTGGTGGCTAAGTCTAGTGTAGAAACCGAGAATAGGGCGATAGCTCATGGTGTAGCTGAATATTTGTGGTTGAAAATCTTATCGCATGATTTGGGAATTAAGGTAGATGTTTCAATGAAGTTGTTCTGTGACAACAAGGCAACCCTTAGCATTGCTCGGAATCCGATTCAGCATTATCGTACTATACACTTAGAGATCAACAGTCAACACGCACTTCATTTGAGAGCAGACTATTTTTCAAAATTTGTGTTTGCCTTTGTTTTAACAAAAAATCAACTTGCTGATATACTTACTAAACATGTTTTTTTTGGAAGGCACTTACTAAACGTGTTGGTAAGTAAATTCCATTCTTAGTAAGCTAGGCATGATAAAAATCTATGCTCAGCTTGAGGGATAGTGTTGAGATATGTATTATTAAAGGTGTAGACACACCGTATCATGTCATTAAGAGTATTATTATAGTCTCACTTTATAAGTGAAGTAAATCACATAAAGGGGGAATTAGCCCCCTAAGCTTTCTCCCTAATTTTTCCTACTCTTCTCTTCTTTTTTCCTTTTATCCCTTATTTCTCTAGGGCTACTCCTGCTTGAAATTGGATGTTTCCAACTTGACTTGATCATTTATTTAGCATGTTTCAATTTCTTTAAGCATTATTCCATAATAGCATATGTTTTAATTTATAAACTATAATTAGAAATTCAATTTATCTAAAGTGGATTTAGGGAGTAAGTAAACTGCCTTTGGCCGGACTCGGGAGTTAAGGATGCCAAACATCTTCTCTTAGCTCAGCCAAATCTCTTCCCCGTATCTTTGACCTAAACCATGCCTTCTCCATTATTTGATTAGGGTTCCTATACTCCCATCAAATTAGAATAGGTGGCAACTTTGTTTTTAATCATTTTTCATTATTCCTTATTAGGTTTTTCCCAAATTTAGAATGGTGCTAAATTCCATGTCCACAATTACCACTGAAAATTAGTCATCAAATTGTTTCTTATACAAGTCATATAAGATATTGCTTCTTATATCAAATTGTATCATATATAATCGACCAAAAACAATTTTTTTTCTTATAATATGTAGCTCTTGCTGTTATTGTTGTTGTTGGCATATTCTTATTTTTAAGGAAAGTAATGAGTTGGCCTCCTAGCTAAGAAGCCAAAGAAGAATTGTGAGAAATGGAGAACCCAAACTGGGAAGTAATAGAAGCATCTCCACCGCACTAAGCATGTGAGACTAAATCAAACTAATTCCTCAAAGAAGAAAAACTGAGCACTCATAAAAAGTGAAACAACATTGCTAAAACATGTTATTTGGAAAATTTCCTACAGTAGTTCATGCAATGATGGTGCAACAATGCATTTTAAGTAGTTAGACTTCTCCTCCTCCTCCTCCTCCTCACTCAAACCCTAGAAACCTATCCGTTTAAAAGCAAATTTTGTTGATAAATGATAACCCATGCCTTTGTGAATATACACTCTAAATAAATAAAACACTTTACCTTTGAGACCTCCGCATTATGTAAATCTGCCAGCTGGCTCTGGAGACAGCAAAGCAAACACATGAGATGACAAAAAAGGGGGGAAGTACACAACTGGTGTAAACAAAGAAGACGAAACCTCACTTTGATTCGATATGCTTCCGAAAGCTCATCTTGAAGATTTAGATTATCACTTGAACAAGCAGTTAACTTCTTTTTCAAGTTCTCGATCTCCTGCTCCAACCCAGCTGTCCTAATAGGATAAAAGTTCGACTAAATAACAAATCTTACTGGTTGATCAAAAGAAACCTGATCTAGAACAATTCTGAAATCATGACTTATGAACAAATCATAAACCTTTGAAAATGCATTCGAGTAGCAACAAGAAGGTAACTAGGGCCAGCTTGCTGCAGGCACATTTGTTCAATATCTTTACGTAATTCGTCGCGCTCTGCAAAACAGAATTGCCAATAATAAATAGTTAAAATGTGTTTGGCAGATACTATTGGATTATAGAATAAAAGTTCCAAACCACAGCATGTTGAATTCAAGAAAAAAACTTGCTTGTCTGCTTGAAGACGAAGAAAAAAAATCATATATAACCAATCAATAACAGAATGCATACCATGTTCCAACTGTTGAATACAACCCATCAAGGATTCATCATCGCTTACTTTTCCATCCATGCCTAAAGAAGAAAAACACATATTGTGAGTAAAATATTAAATCTAGAGGATCAAGCAAGCAAATGTTCTATCCATCCGATATGGACAACAGGATTGACATAAAAAACCTAGACAAATTATCTCCTCCAAAATGAACATAAAGAAAAAGTTAACGTCAAATTATGATGTAAATGAGAATGGGTACTGATTCTATAATTCAGGTAATGGCATAAGACCACATGGGTCCGTAACAAAAATAGAATGGTGATTAGCAACAATAACCATCTGTAATTGCACAAGGATGACTTGGGTTAGCTCGCCATTCAATCTGGGATCCTTACTAAACTTCAGATATACTTTAACAACTATACCCATTCTTTACCCAAGCCTAAAACCGATATTTAGAAATATTAACCATGTCATTTTATGCTAGAAAAGATCTCCGATAGGGAAGAAATCAGTACCGTTGAATAGCTTATGAAAAATCCTTTCCAATAATAGTGAATTTGCATGAATAGAGAACATCATTTGACCATTTTATTGATGAGTGAACAAAAAATCCTTGAAAGTCAAATATTGCCTCGAATTACAAGATAGACACCTCGAATAAAACACTATACACCCAAAACTGTATAGTTTCACCTGCAATTGCCATGAAAAGCGCATCCTAATCGGAGCAAAAAGAATATATCCTCATATCCTTGAAGTAATCCTCATATTGGATGGATATGCAGCATTATACGATTAATCACGAATTCAGACAACAAAATAAGAAGAAAAAAAATTACCCTAGCATCGGACAAAATCTCAAGAACATTGAATTCCATATCCATATTACATAAGAAAAAGAAGAACAAAATAAACAAAAAAAAGATTCAATGGAGAAAATAAGAGAGGTATGAAGATCACCTGAAGGGATTTCGGAAGCCCTAGTAATGAAAAACTGCTATCGGATAAAACGGGGATATAGCAATTCTCGAGGGGCGTTGCTGGTAAAAGCAGCAGAGAGGAGTTTAGTATGTATAGAGGGAGCCATCACGCCAAGCTTAAAATGGGACGGAAAATCGTTTATTAACTACCAGATTTGCAAACGTTTTTCTCCTCTACACCCTCGACTCCGAGTAGAATACAAGTACAAGTCGCTATAATCTTTGCTTACACCCAGCAGGCTTTGGCTTGCAGCCCATGACTGCAATCAACCAATGGTTCATTGCCAAAACAAAGAAGTTACATTATGCAATTTTTTTCCAATAGGAGCCAAATCATCTCCGGTGATAACCGGATTTGGCAAATCCGGTTATCGCCCCTAGAGGTCACCACGTGTCTCCTTTGATACCCCTTAACTCTGGGTAAGGTTCACCCACCCCTAAGGTTCACCCAGCCATTTTTTTAAAAAAAATATTAATTTTTTTTTTAAAATTTAAAAACTGTTTTTAATATTAAAAAACTTTCTAAACATTTTTTTAATTTAAAAACAAAATTAATATTTTAAAAAAAAAACAAAAAATGGGTGGGTGAACCTTACCCACGGTTAAGTGGTGTCAAAGGAGACACGTGGCGACCTCTAGGGGTGACAACTGGATTTGCCAAATCCGGTTATCACCGTAGAGGATTTGACTCCTTTCCAAAAATGTTTTTTTTGACTTCTAATATTATAAAATAGACGTGGGATCATCTCCAGTCAGTGATGGCGAGGAGACCATCGGTACCCACTCTCATGACACTACATATACGTCATGTAACACTATCAAGGAGTTGTGCACGCACATTAATGCGTATAGGGTATGTGGCACCATAGGAGTGGGTGCTAGCGGTCTCCTCGTCAGCACCACTTTGAGATAATCCCGCGGCCATAAAAAAATTAGTAATTAGTAATTATATCTTTTTTGATTTAATAGTTGACTGTGTTAGGTGCATTCAAGTTAAGCTAGCTCGTGAGCTCAGCTGATTCGAGCCACTCTAGCTGGCAATGTTTTAACAAACTATATATTACGGGCCTAACCAATACTATATAAGGTCTTAGAGTAATCAAGGAACCAAAAGTTAAATTCACAAGTTAATAAACTATCATGTTCCGCAACCGGCGGCCTACTTTGGGCCGACTTTCTTTCTGACATCTCTTTTAACAGTACGTCGCATTTAGGTAGTCCTTTTTCTATCGCGGCACACTCTAATCCATATGACATCTAGATAGTCCCATCTGATACTCAAATTTAAAATGTGGTGTCAGCTTTAATATCAAATGTTACGAAACCTAACTAATATTCTTAAAGGCCCTACAGTGATTAAGGTGCATAATCTATACTATAATATAAAAAAACTAGCGGGTGGCACGTGTGATGCACGTGAGAGTAAAGATTGAACTCTCGTGTTCAATCACAATTGGCATGATTCTATTATTTAAATGGATAAGGGGTAATTTGAAAATTACAGTAAAACATTAACACATTAAAAGTAACATATTGAATCAAAATTTTGTTTTATATAAGGATAGTTTAAGAATTTCGGAAATATCAGGTTACGCCTGAAAAAAAAAAAAAAAAAAAGGTTTTTTAAGGTTCAAAAGCGGTTTTGAATACCAATGACAGGAGAATCCAATATCCGAAACTATGAATCTTGTTTTCTGACGTTGAAAAACGGTTTTATAAAATTTTAAAAATACGGAAATAAATGAGAAATCAATAGGGGTCTGTAAACGATTATTCCTATATTTGGTTACCGAAATTGTTTATGCTCTCTGGTTTTCTTTGAGAAATCGGTTTTGAAATCGCAGAGAGAGAGATTATGTCGAGATCCAAATTTATCATTCTTAATGTTTGTGAATTTTATTAAATGTTATGGAATCATGTGGTTAATTCTTTTAATGGATTTAAGCCTATAAGTAGTGATTTTATCCAAATAAAACGCTAAATTCAAGTCGTTTTTGAGGTTTAATTGCATGAAAAGAAATAAAATCAAAAAGTAGCAAAAGAGTTAAAAAAAAATAAAAATAAAAAATTTACCGTCGGCGATCGATGGCCGCCGGCGGGCGATTAATCACCCAAAACGTCGTTCGGCGGTGGAATTGCGCGATCTCTTTTATTGTGGAGTTCTTAGGGCTCCCAACGCTATAAATATCCATTTTAGTCGTGGGTTGAAGGTTTTGAAAGGTCCCTAAAGCTTTCTAAACCTTAAAGAGAGTGCGAGAAGAGATTTTTGCGAGATCCAAGAGAGGAGATTCAAGGCTTTTCAATGAGAAATTGTGAAAAAGCTTAGATCCATCTCATTCGCAAGCGCGTGATCGTAGGGAAGCGATGATGAGAGGTAAATATAACTTCCTTCATATTAATATATGGATTTTTGATGTAAATAGGATAAAGTAATAGATCTAAAGTAAGAACAACAAGAGTAAATATGTTTATGATGTTTCAATCTATTATGGAAAATAAATATGATGATCTTATAATGTTTATACCTAGATTTTCTTATGGAAAAATATATATGATGAGTTTGTGATGTTTTAAATCACGATTTCTTCTTAAAAAAATTTATATAGGATGTTAGAGAGTTTTAAAATCATGATTTTTTATGGACAATATATATGATGAATAGAAAATGTTCTAAATAGTGATTTTCTTGTGAAAATTATTTGTGAAAGATGTTCTTCATCATTTGTAATTTTATATCAACAAGGGGAAAGTGATTGATTTTGTAGTTATAGATGATGGAGTATGGAGGAATGGGATGATGTTCATAATTGATGAAACTATTATAAGCATGCTTTGAGATCATGATGTGTTATAAAAATTAGAGTTTCGTGAGATTTATTTAATTATAATTGTCCTTTATTGTATTTGATAAATCTATGTTTTATATTGATCATTTATAAGGACTCCTACATGTTTAAATGTATGCATGATTTACAAGCATTTTTATTTCACGTACAATGATTCACTAAATCTAAACACGAACAAGTATGAGAATAAACAAGATGACAAGTATTATGCAGGTATCCAAGGATACAAGCATTATGCATGATTAAGTTTTGCACTGAGCAAGCACCCACAGGCCTATGATCAAGGCAAGACCAGCCGTATACACCGGCGAATGTGTAGACAAGCTGTATACACCGGATAATAGGTAGACAAGTCATATACACCGAATAATGTGTAGATAAGCCGTATACACCGGGTAATGTGTATATTGTGTGGTACTTCAGAAAGTAGGGTATATGTTAGTCTCTACCTGATATATGGGATAAAGTTATATTAAGTTATTGCATTTATATGTTGTTGGATAAATTCACGAACAAGAAAATAAGCAAGATAAACAAGAGAAATAAGTATAAGTGATCATGTGTAAGAATCGAAATTGAATTATGCTTCCGCACTCTGAATTGTTACATGTTTACATGATATGTAAATCTTAAACCATGTTTGTATTAAATCTCATTATATTGTTAGATAAGATTTTATATATAAGCTGGGTAACTTGTTACTCAGCTGATGATTGTTATTGTCAGTAGGTTATAGTTTTGATACCGGTACTCCAGGACATTGGGAGGAAGAAGAGTCCGAGAAGGAGTAGAAAGAGCCAGCAGGTGATTACCTTGATGGGGAGTGAAATTTGGATTGCTGGCCATACACTCGACATTAAATCACTAGTATTTTGGAATTTAAATTTTAAACTCGTAATAGACTAATTATGAATTTATAATTAGTTTGAATTTATGATTGGGGATACTAAAGGATGATTTTAAATTGATTATGATGTCTTAGTATTTATTTCAAACATTGGACTTGATTAGCACTTATTTGAAGAGAAAATTTTTTAAGTCCATGTTGTTTTTAGAATTGCTTCAAATGCTTTATAACAGGAAGTTATGGAATTAATGATTAAGTCACGTACCAAAGTCTCACATTAAGTTAGGTGAAATTTTGGGGCGCGACAGATTTGGTGGGCGTTAGATAAGGGGAGATATTTCAATTGAGGAATCGTGCTCTATCCGAGTACTATATAAAAGGATTACAGTTATTAAGTTATGTGTTCTCTTTAACAGTTTTAAAATTTTAAAACTCAATCAACGCCTCAGCCATCCAATTCTCACTTTAAGATATTTAAAAAATAAAAATTCAATCAACGCCTCAACCTTCCAATTCTCATTATAGTAGTAGAGATGAGACTTTCTCCCTGCTCTCCAAACTCCAATCTCTTGAATCCTATGCGTTCAATCCTAGGGATGTCACGTTGTACCTTTTTTTAAATCTTAACTGTTAACTCTCTTTTTCTCTCTCACGTCTCCCTATCAATTCAAAATTTATTGGAGAAATTTTAGGGGATTTTGATAAGTGAAATTCAAAAATTATTGGAGAGATTTTAGGGGAAAGAGGGTGTGCGGGACGTGTTGGTCCCAATAGTTGCAACCTTTACTCCACTTTTCTCTCATCAACACATATCACGTCTCCTAACTTTTTGATCCCTAAAATGTCGTTCTTGTTTTGATAAGGTCGAGTAGATGCAGTCC
The DNA here is from genome assembly GCA_015143295.1 of Tetracentron sinense. Classification (NCBI taxonomy): domain Eukaryota; kingdom Viridiplantae; phylum Streptophyta; class Magnoliopsida; order Trochodendrales; family Trochodendraceae; genus Tetracentron; species Tetracentron sinense. The sequence goes on from CM026574.1 coordinate 26,882,454, forward strand.
AGTCGCTTGGAATTACAAACATTGCATGGTTTAGATACTGACCTTCCTATAAAATTTAATGGTTTCTTTTTATCCCGTGCATCACACAGGGTTTTTGCTAGTATTCTAAGGGGAGATGATCTCCTGAATCAACTAAAAAAGGGGACTTTCGAATCTACTTCTTATTTGTCCCCCTGGACCACCTAATTTTATAATGGTTAACATTTAATCAACAACCACTTATTTAGGGGATGACCAATATAAGAATTGTTGTGACTGTTATTTGCATTGTGTCGATGAGACCATTCTTCATTCTCGCTTGTAAATAAACAATAATTAATTAAAAAGTAAACAACATAAGTAACTAGAATAATCATATATGATTATGCTTTACTATTATCTAGTTGGCCTCGGATTCTCTCTGGCAAAAAGGCTCCTCTCGGGCAACCACAAAATGGGGGACAAGTGGTTGAAGAAGTTGTTTCATGGGCCCCATAATTTTGATATCTCCACACATTATTGGACACATGGCGATAAAGTGGTGAGATAAAGGAGGAGATATCAAGTGGGGAGAAGTCAAAATCATGGGGAGAAAATGGAATGACTTCTCCCCTTTTTATTGCCACATGTCCCCTATTTTGTGGTTGCCCGAGACCACCTTTTTGGCTTCACCAAAGACAATCCGAGGCCTATCTAGTTTTGGAGTTTCCACCTGTCGAGGCCTCCAAGGTTGGGCCCTGAGATTTGACGACAGGCTAAAAGCCACAGACGCTTTATGCCAAATCATTCTGACACTTTAGCCCAATCATTCTAGATGATATGCATTATTTGTAGCAGATGTTCCCAATTTGTCTTGTAAAGGAGGAAAAATATTAGTAATAGGTGTTCTTGGGATCTCCCAATTTGTCTTGTAAAGGAGGAAAAATATTAGTAATAGGTGTTCTTGGGATCTCCATTTGCAAACCTAAGACTGATCCTCATTGGTCAACACTCCCACTCTTAAATACTCACCAACTGTGGTGAGAATTTCAAAATGAGACATGACCAATGAGGATCAGTCTTAGATGTGCAAATGGAGATCCCAAGTTCGTTAACTATTTTCCTATCGTATATAATGTAGTTTAATTCCATGAGAATCTATTTTCACTTTTCTTCTTATCAACTTTTTCCTTTTTTTTTTTTTTTTAAAAAGTGAACTTTTTATGGGGGCATCATTTTATTTTTTTTACCTTCTTATTAAAAAAATTAGAAAATGGACCTAGCATTATCCTAAGGATAAAGCTCTTCTGAGACCCCCTTAGGGCGAGACCATGATCTTAGAGCATGGGATTTCAGGTGGGGCCTACCATGTGAAATGGGTCCCACCTGAAATCCAATGCTCTTAGAGCATAGTCTCAGCCCTAATGGGGTCTCAATAGCAAAGTCCTTATCCTAATTACAATACAAGCATGTACACATACTAATTCCGAAGGCACTGCACAAGGAGGGGGCATAATCCGTTCTCTCTATCGATTTATCTTTTGATCTACAAAAATCATCTTCCGGGAATCATGATCTTGTGAGTTGTGCCAGTATTTCCCTCCCCATTTCGACCCAGTTTTCGGGCGGCTTGAAACATTGGGGGCCGGAAAGGGAGGCATTATATATGTTGATACACCTACAGGTCCAACAGATTTATCATTTCATTCGTCACCAATCATTGGTGATGTAGATATTTTATGGAAGCTTACTCTTCTTCAGCACAATCTTAAAATGCATTTAAATCTGGATATGCAGTGATGGCAGCCATTACAGTTGAAGCAGTTCAAGTAGTTATCTTGGCACAACACCAAAACTAGTTATCTTACTGGCCAAAGGGATTTACAGATGGTCAAAACTTGAATGTAATGCACAAGTAGAATAATGCCGCTTGAAATGCAACTTTAGCAAAACATAGTGACAGCTAAATACAGCAAAAAGTAGGCAGTAATTTTTCAGACCAGTGCAAAAAAAATGCTCTCTTCATTAACTTCGTAGTTCGTCCTCAAAGGATCAAACAACAGCCGGAGATGGAGGGTTGGAACATACCTCCAGCTCGGCTTCCCAAGGTTCATATTTATATTTCCTTCCCTAATGTGTACTCTTCAGTGAATTTAAAAGTTTTCAAATGCATTACACCTACCAGCTCAGAACCAAAAAGCTCCTACATAAAAAAAAAAACACATTTCAACAGAGAGCGACAAAGAACTGTTTGAGTCTACTGATTCAAAGACTTTTGAGAGTCGGGATTCATGTATTTTATCACCTGTACAAGCCTTATCCTATTTACAGTTCATGACATGTTGAAAGAAGAGATCAATGTCTCTGGACGTTGATAGAAGGCAAGATAATGTAAACGTCACATTCATCAATCTGGAGAACCCATTCGTGGAGTTTCTGTCATGCATTGACAATCTGCACATTTTTACAAAAAAAATTGTAATAAATTAAAATAAAGGGAAAAATAAAACAAAAAAGAAACAGCCGTGGGGCTACAGCACAAGTATTTGCAGTTAGGATGTTGATGAAATCTATGGTACCAATCACACACAGCATAAATAGACCAAAACAACGGTGCATAGGTTGGAGACCCACCATTTGCAGTCCCACTGTATCTCCTATGCAAAAAGTACAGCCTAACTGGAAGATCATATTAGTCACCTGATTCATGGTCACTTGGAACCTTCATATTTTCTGGCCATTCAAATCAATGTAATACAATAAAATATATGGTTACTATCATAGTATCGTCCAATTGGATGGTGGGTCCCATCCCCTTGATATATGCATCACACTTTACTACCATGCCTTTGGAAGACTGCTCCCATTGTCTGCCCTATGGTACCTTATATTCTCAAATATTTTAGAGGTATTCAGGAAGGAAAATGTTAGCATGGACACGAAACACAGTAGTTCTTAGGTCCACACTGTTGGATCATCTCTCCTTGGGTTTTGGGACAGTATCTAAAGGAGTGGATCTAAGGACTACCATGGCCTCAGGTCTAAGCAAACGCATATTATTCAGAAAATTTTTGAAAGTGGCAATACCACAAGTTTAGATAGGGAAACAATCTACTGAGAAAGTACAGAAAGGATTCTTACAAGAATCTTCATCACATGAAAAAACATGAAAGAGAAAAGAAGCAAAAGTGGACTAGCCGTTTTGTATGTGGAGATTTCATTCAAATCTTGACCAAAGTATTAAAGGGTGGTTTCAAATAGCATTATAGCAAAGAAATCCTAAATTATTAAAAAATTTTTTCCTATAGCTTATGAGGAAATACCAAATCTTTTGAAGGATTAGAAAGTTTTTTTTCCTAGGTGCAACTCCACTTCTTGAATGAGCTTCTCAACCAAGCTGCTACCCCTAATACCAGAAGCCTCGTGAAGAGGGACAAGCATCCTAGCATAAGACTCCTACAGATATAGAAACACCTACTACAAAAAACAAAAATACTAAAGAGGATTATTACCAGCTTCGAGGTGTTTCTGCCTTTCAACATCATTGCTGCTGCTTCCGCAAAAGCTTGTGCTGCTTCTGCATTGGCTTCTGCTGCCTCTGCCTCTCTCGCTGCCTCTTCAGCTTCTGCCATGGCCACTTCTGCCTCAGCAACTGCTCGAGCAGCAGCTGCAGCAGCCTCCTGTACCGTCATATTTCTCATCTTCGCTAACTCCGCATCGATCTGGGATTTATTAAGAATCTTGATATCATCCTTATCTACTCTAGGAGAATCCCTCTGCTTTCCCTCCAGGAGTAACAAGGAAGAGCTTCTTCCTTCAGCAACCGCCGAATTGACTGCAATTCTGTACTTACGTTTTACCTGTCAAATGGAAAGTCCCAGCATTGTGATCCAAGCCGAAAAAGAGAGTAAGAACTTTTCTTCATTGATACCAAAAAAAAGAGTAACAACTCAAATACCTCAACAGATACCATTCATCAAGGAGAGAGAGAGAGAGAGAGAGAGAGAGTCATTGGTCAAGTGCTGAATGAACAAATTTTCTAAGAACTCCATCCGATTTGCAGGTATTTGACCAAGTTCTCTGTGGTTCTTAACCATTCCTAACTTAATTAATTATCCTACATCTTAAGCAACAACAATCCAGATCATTATGGAGACTTGGTAATTGTCAGTTGAATTGCGGATTAAAACATCATTGTGAAAGAGTATATCACCAATAGCAAAAAACATTACACACCATCACTGCGACAAGTATCAGACAATAAAACATGAATATTTTTGGATCCTCCCTGCATATTCTCAAGTTGGTATATTTATCTTTACTAATAAATAATAATATGCTAACTAGTTGTCACAAATATGGCAGATGAAATCATATATTATGGTTCATTGACAACAGCCTCATGGCTACTTGAATCATACAAAATGAGATTGAGAGATAGTATGTTTGCTTTATGTAATTATCAACCATAGTGGAATGGTTGATTGGCGATCATATAAGGGAAATTTATAGGTGTGTGAATATATGCAATCTCTATTACCCATCGGTGGTAAAAACATTACACTCCATCTGATGCAGGCTAGAGTGCTAGACGCAACCATTGAACCCAAAAGCCGCGACTGATGCGAAGGGCGAATCTAAACCCTTATCATATAGCCCAGGCAAAAGTCCCAGACCGAGTACCCTCAGCTGGGCCCGACCCACGACAGGACCCCAAGTGTTGGGGCGACCCAGTGGAGAATGTACTGCGTCACCATCCTTCTACAAGTACAAACAATTTGAATCACAAATGCTTAAAACACCCTAAATTGGTATTAATTTGATTGGTCAAACCTCATGTAAGACAGGTCCGTCTAAAACTTGTAACTGAACTCTCGTTTCTCCTGCTCTTAACGCTGGTCTGGTCTGTTCACGGGTCCACGGCCATCCAAGTCGACAGAGACCTTCACCTCGTTCTCGGCCCCTCCGTCTATTAAGACCTTCGCTCGATTTTCGTCCTACCGGTCTAGCTCGACGATCAGCTCTCTAATTGTGATGTCTGTTCGAACAGATATGATGTTACTCATTATAATTGTCAGGGCTTTGCCCTCGCTGGAATCTTCCAGCCCTGACAGGTACCCGTAAAATGTGAAGTTGAAAAGCCCCATCCAGGTTTCGCTTTTGAGTCTGAACTCCCAACGTGCATATCAGGCATGTCACGTGCCACTAATCCAACCTTATTAACTAATCCCTGCATATTTGTATCCGATTCTCTATGATGTGAAAAGGCAGAGCGGGTGACAATGAGCTTTTCCTTGTCCCCCTCAAGGAAACCGAATATGGCACATATGTTTATCTCTGTCACTAAAAAATAAGCATCTTTGTCTCGGAATCCTAAATCACTTTCAAGAACTTCACCACAGCTATGATTCACTAACTTAAAATATCTGGCGCTCTTTAAAGACTTATCTTTGAGTTTTTTTAATCACAGGGGGTTGAAGAATTAAGAACAGAATGAACATGGGATCCTTTGGCATTTTAATAGCCCATTGATGTTATCATTCAAATAGCTTCATTGACATCCAATGAGGATCAGCACCAGAAGTACCGCAGCCAACTGGTTTTGCTAAATTATTCCTCAGATATTCTGCAAATATATTACCTTAATCAATCTTCCATTTGCTGCCAAAAACTTTAATTTCGCTGATAATAGCCTTTTGAAGTTTGGAGGTGTCAAGTATTGCTTCTACAAAATAAAATAAAATAAAAAGACTTTTGTCAGCACCATTCTAAAAGACAATGAAATAGAATTATGAATAAATTTTCCATCTGTTGGATTTTTATTTAAATGCTTGCATATTACTCCAGCATGCATATGGTTCTACTATGTAGAACTACAATCCAACAGGCGTTCTATAATGGTGTTTATCCAGATTGATTGAATATTGGAAATGAAAATTGATGAGGCCTGAGGGTCTAAATGATGGAAGTCATTTGAAATAAATAGCCTAGAATCGTAACAAGATATCGCAGTATACTACTTCAATATTCTTTTCTAAACAAGATGACAGATTTATCAAGTTATTACTTCAAGACATACACCGAGTAAAAATACCTCAATGTATATAGCAATAGCAGCCCTGTTAGAACCATTAGGCTCCTTCAAATTGCTTATGGCCTCGAATATAAGATTGTCCAACCTACAAACATGAAAAGAAAGTCCAAAATAACATGTTAGGAATCATGTTGAATGCCTACAAGATTGCATATCTTCTTTCCTTTATAAGATTGTCCACTGTATACCGATAAAAAAATGTCCAATCTATAATTATGAAATAATTCCTACCTTATTTGGACACGAACATAGTTTCATTTTCTTAATGTGGAAAATCTTCTTTATAACATATCAAGATCCTAGTAGTAAAGTATAAAGCATAATCATTATCACTACCAATGCCATATCCACCTATTTGGTGTCACCATCCAAAACCTGTTGTGCAATCCCAATCTATCAAGAGCCGTATTTTCAGTTAGATTATATGCTTTGAGTATCATTTAAAATTTAATAACATGATTTATTCTAAATGTTGAATATTTCAACAGATTCATTAACAAATAAAAGATATAGACCACGGTCTTTAAAGGAAGTGACATGAGAAGTTATACTGGTTCATTGCATAGTAACAAACAGATCCACATTTTCCGCATGTCTACACTGTTCATATCCGAAACTAGATATGACGGTTGTTTAAGGCGTCACCAGAGATGCCTTAGGAGATTGCTTAGGTGACTAGGCGCTCAACTGGGCACAGGCAACCACCTCTGCCTATACAGCCTAATAACAGGTATAAAATGCTCCAAAATCCATCAAGGTCCCCTAACATTCTCATAAACCCTTTGTTAAAGGAATTTTTTTATAAGTTGAATATGTGTTGACCACATAAATATATATTTTACTTAATAGTATCATTTATTTACCTTTCTAGAGCATAACCAAGGAGTCCTCTCCTCCCACTCTCTCCTTCTCCCTTTTCTCTCTCTCCCCCAGTCATTGTTGACTATTGGGCTATTTTTTCTGGCTTTCATTCGCCACAATCCCACACTATTCCCTCCCTCTCTTTGCAATCACCCAAAACTATCTCTCTCTCTCTCTCTCCAGTCACTGTAGACTTTTTTCTATTTTCTCATTCTCCACATTTGAAATCACCCTTTTTATTCCTTGAATTGTCTCAAAATATGGTTCTATTAAAGTGCAGCTTTACAATGGAGATTTTATGACTTATATGAGTTGCAAGGCCCATTATTTAAAGATATGCAGTATATACGGATTTCTGCTGCAAGGAGTTCATCAGGCGCCAGCGCGTCGCCTAGTTGCCTTAACAACCATGCTAGATATATCCAAACTCCAAAGACCTTAAACAACATATATTGGGGTTAGCCGCATAATATGAGTTGATAATAGCATTAATTAATTACCAGTATTCTAATTTAAATTCGGTGTTCCCACTAATTAAATGCATAGTTACCAGAATGAGAAGCGAAAACAAGAAGCGGGAAGCGAGGCTCAAAAAACCCTTAGAAAATGGGAAGCGAGAAATAAGATATAGGTTCCCCATTCTCATTATGTTATTATGGGTAGTTATACCTTTGATTTTATCCTACATGAGATTTTTGTGGAAAGTAGGTGCCGTGGGTTCCAAACCGACAATACTTGCCTAGAGTCTACACCATAGGCTATCAACTGTGATATATATCATCACTTCACACATACAACTCCCTTTGACTATTAAATAAGACATGATGGAAGTGAGCTTCCTAGGAAGCGAGTTTGTCCGAGGAAGCGAGTCTGGGAAACGAGCTTCTCACCATGTACATAGCTTCCCTGCAACTATGATTAAATGTGCGAAAAAAAAGGAACAAAAAACCTGATTTAAGTTGAATTCATTTGGAACCAAATTTATTTATTATATTACACCCCCAGGTGTAGGAAGATTCATTTCAAACCAAATTTAGATGAATTATACAATATGCTAAGAAAAAGAGAAGCTCTAATGAATAGGTTTCATTATTAGGAATTGTGCAAAAGCTAGTTATATCTTTTGGATCAGTTCCTTCAGACTAAGAAAAACCTTCCACCTAGAAATTCTAAGTTATAACACATCAAGATCCTAGATTAGTATAGTCTAAAGCAACATCATAATCACCTTCAATGTCATTATTGCCATATCCCATCTATTTGGTGTCACCAATACACATCCTTTTCTGCAATTCCAATCTATCTAGAGCCGTATCTTCAGTAAGATATGTGTTTTCAGAAAACTATAAAAACCTGATTTTTCTAAATGTTGCATTTCAAACAGCGTAAACACCTACAGACCACTGTAATTAAATAAAGTGATATGAGAAGGTTTTGGTATTCGTTGCATGTAACGAAGGGACTATAATTTCCACCGGTTAAACTGTTTTCCGAAACTAGAATGTCAAAACTCTAACCCACATACATTGAGGTTGGTCGTAATATGCTTTGACAATAGTGACAAAGTCGGGGTTCGGGAATAATTCGGTAGGGATCAAGTTCGGAAAATTCAAAAAAAATTCGGGAAAAAAATAAAAAGTAAATTAATAATTATAAAAATATATGGAATAATTTGATTAAAATATATACAAAATAAGTAATTTTTTTGAATAATTCGGGAATAATTCGTAAAAATGCGAATAATTTGAAAAAAAATGCAAATAATTCGAAAAAACATTTTTTTAAAATTGCGATTTAAACGCCGAATACTTCAGCAACCCAAAAATTCGCAAATAAAACGCGATTTTTTTTTTTAGAAAGGGCATTTTTTTTTGTTACATGGGACAAAAGCATTAATTAGTTGCTTGTGTTCTACTTTAAATCCAGTGTTCCCATGAAGCGTAAAAAATATTACCATATTCATGATTCAACTTGAATTTTATTTGTTGTCAAATATATGTGAATAAAACAATCAGCTGAAAAATGAGATGCTCTAATGGTGCATCATTTTTTTATCCGTGTTCAAAATGTAGGTTTCATGATTATGAATAGTTCAAAAGCTAGTTATATCTTTTGTATCGGAGGGAGATGAAATGAAGTGACAGAAAACATACCAGGAGTATCTTCTTGTAGATTTCTGATTAATTTAAATGTATAATGCAGTTGATTAAGATATAGACATGAGTCATGACATATAACGCAACAGCCAACTATAGATGTGGAAGTGTCAGTGACGTCGATTTAGGTTTTCCTTGAATTATTATAGATTTACTAACTACCGCAACAAAAAAAACGAACTAATTGATTGTCAGGAGAATCAATCAAACCCTTCGCAACATCACGATAAAAACTAAATTTTGAGAACATTTACTTAAGCATATTCAGAAATGTTCATTAACGGCCACCAAAATTAACATAGAACTGATTGAACAAATAATTTTTGCACCTGAAAGTGCCACCACTTTCCACATATCAAAATTCAGAAAATAAGATTCCAATATCGATAGATGAGAGGTGAATCTAACCTTAGAATAGAGCGTTTTGGACCAGCAATGTGTGATGTCCCCCTAGAGATTGCAAGAGGCTTAGCATCAACAATTCCTTCATCGCTCTGAACTATTGTACTAAGAGCCATAGAGTTATCATCATGTTTAGGGAACTGATGACTCCTTTTGAATGATAACCTAGCCTTCTCTCTAGACCCCCATCCATTTGCTGTCACACTCAAATTTCTCCACTTGTCCTATCGAGTTGAAACCATATACATCAATATATAACATAACACGTATGGTGTAATATAGACAACTGATTTCAGCAGGGAGCTTCTGTTTTGGAATGTTACGGTGCAATTGCCAAGAAATACATCTAGACTGATCAAACTCTACATAGTCAAAATGAAGAAACTATCAATCTTCCTTTCTAGAATAATTAACTGCATATATTACACAAAAAAGGTCCAAAAAGTGATACCTTGAGATCCACATTTGAACGCAAATGCAAGACACCACTGAATTCTGGGTCTTTCAATATCGTGCGCCATTTGCCTGCCCCGTGCTTAACTACTCCAGCTTTGAGGGCCGCTTCTTCTTCAGACGTCCACTTCTGCTTAGGAGCGCCCATCAACAGGAGTCCAAAAACCTTCTTACAAGAATCTGAACAACTAAATGTAGTCCCCCCCTGTATCAGCACATCCATGCAAATACAGATAAGAAAACACCAATGGCTGATTTATCTTGGATCACCCAAAAAGTAAACTATGCTATGATCAAAGAAGATAAGTTGAGCCAGATAAAGATTAGGTTTTAATAGAAAAAATTTAAAGGAAATAAAGAATTGACGATGACGACAACGGTGATGATGATGATGATGATTTCGAGCTCTTTCAAGCTCAAATATGAAAGAGAAACTAAAGTTTCAGTCACCTCCATCTCATCTGCTAGTTTGTTCACAATCCAGAACTCTATTCCATAAACATAAAGGACTTCAATGGAAGCCAAAAGACCCATATGTTTCTAAAAAATGCTGGCAATGCGTAGAATTGAAAGTAACAGAGAACTACACTATAGTGATGAGAGAAGCATCTAAAACAAAACCAAATGAAAAGATAAAAGGCAGCAAAACATTAGAAGTTTTGAAATTTAACATGACAAGCAAATTTTGAAATTTGGATTCAACGTTCACTATATTATGTTTTTAAGATAAAAACATATAATAAAGAGAACTTTGAATGTTAGCTGTCGAGCCTAAATGGAAACATTTTAAGAAATCTGCACCCTGTTAATCATAAGTATCCCAGAGAATTAGGTGAAAATTAAACATGACTGGATTTGGATGTCACACTGTTACCTATAGAATGGAGTCTCAAGCAATTCAAGCCATTAACCAGTGTAGTCAAAGCATCCAAGTGACCCAATTCTTTTCAATCCTTAGATATATAAAAATTAAAGATATTAATATATAACTGAAGATTGAAATTAAAGCTGTAAAGAAGCATAGATAGGTCAAAATGTCACTGCAAAAAACAAAAAAAACAAATTGTGAATAGTTAACTAGTAATGAACACCGAATAATCATGGAAGAAAGAAAATATTTAAAGGATTAGTTACAAAGAAGGGGAGAGAGAGAGAGAGAGACGAAAAAATCGGGACAAACTTCCTCAAAACCCCCGACACCATTAATTTTTAATTTTCAATTTTCTTTCTATTAAAGAAAACTTCTACACACCTAATATTAAATTAAATCTATTTTATGTATTTTCTTATTGAAAATAATGTCCGACTTTGTGTGGTCCTGGGGATCACTTTTTCAATATCGCTTTAGCGCCTAGGAACCACTAGGTGACCAAGTCCTGACAAGTGCCTAAAAATAACGACCACGCAATGCACCGCTTCGCTTAGCCAGGACTCCTATTGCCTAATTAAGGACTAGACACACTCCGTAAGACGAGGTAGCCAAGTAATGCCTAAGCACCTCGTCTATCAGGCATTGTGAAACTAGTGACAAAGGCCAAAGATCCACATAAATTTAGATGTTATTTACAAAAACATAAAATATAAAAAATAATATATAAAATATGTAAATATATATGTAAGTATGTAACAAACATTTCGTACCAAACAGATATGTTCTTGGGTTTCTTCATTTGTCTCTCTCCCGCTTCATCCAACCTATGCTCTTTATTTCTTTATAATAACATTTTGTTCTTATATATGCTTTACTATCTTTATTTTATCACGTGAATATCTCAAATTTTTATAATTAGAAAAAATATGGTCAAATTTATGGTCGCCTAGGTAATGCCTTGCCAAGGATGCCCTTATTGCTTGTGCGTCACTTGGATACTTTTACACTGGTGCCTACCTAAACGTTAATGCAATGCTAGGTTTTCTACTATGTTGTGCATATTCTTTAAGATAATAGACGTGTCCTGTATGGACACGGATTCTAACACGAACACGGTTTTTGTGACTCACTTCAATAAGAATTTACGCATTTTAGACTCAGATGGACACGGACACGCCTAATACTCATAAAACTCTTAGCGATTATTATATAAGAAAGACATACAGCTGTATAGAATTAGCATAATTTCAGCAAATTCTTTTAACTCTCAACATTAGAAAGCTAGTAGGATAGAGAACAATAACCACGATCCATTTGTTTTCAACAACAAAAGAAAAAGAATATGAAGAATTACTGATCCCTATAACAGAAAAAAAAATGGGAGGAGTGAGAGGGAGAGAGTGAGAGGTGTCAACAGGCTGAATTTCACAAAAACCTCTTTTAAGTTAATCATCTTTGAGATTAATATTAACATTTAGAATTAATATTTGTGCATTACTTCATTAGTTTATTTGCTTTAATTCATGTCTTATTTATATTGATAGATTAATTGTAGTTTGTAATACGTTACTTAGTGTGTTTGCTATAAAAAAAAATTATATTTAATTTATTTTTAAATATTATTCATATAGCATTTAAAATATACTAATTTTTATTAAAATTAAAGATTAAAATATCTTTTGGTATCCCAGAATCTTTTTTTTTTGTTCATCGGGGTTGACACTCCATATTCGAGTACAATAGTGACATCCATGTCTGTGCAACATAGGTTTCCTGGCAAGGCAACGCTTTGACTACACTGACATTCATTAACATATATAATATTTGACACCTAGGCATCGCTATAACTACATTGCCGTTCATTAACATCATATGTTAATATTTATGTTACTAATCCCTCGCCTGGCCATTGAAATTCATGAAACGGCCCATTTAAACATGTGAAACCTAGATAAATATGGCATATCTTTGTTTAACAGTTTGGGGACACAATTCCATAGATATCTCTTTTTTTCACCCTTTTTGGGCAATAAGAGGAACTCAAGACTCTGCAACAGTCACTAAGAATAGTCCAAGGAATGGGTTAAGCTTACGTAAACGTCTTAGGCTGGAGACTTCCGATCAACTTAATGAGGGGTTGCAGGGAATTGTCACCTAGTGAAAAAATCAAGTTAATATAGTGCATGTCGCAATGGGCTTTTGAAGCATAACTTCTAAAGATGCAGCAGTCATAGCCAAGTAAAGCTAGACTTGAGTATGTTTCCCAACAATGAATTCATCTTTCTGTGAACTACTACAAAGTGAAACAGCTAACCTATTGAAGTTATAGTGGCTCCGACTTCTGAACACACTCCTCCAAGGACAAATGAGACTCTCTTATTGCCATTGGGTGGACATTGGAGAAGGAAGGATTCTTTACAAAGCTAGTTGTTTTCACTTAAACTTGAAGACATCAATTATGTTATTACCCACTGCATTTGGTCACATTACCCACATTGATAAAGAAGACAATTCAAGGTCAGCTAAGCTAGCAAAGTATGATAAAAAGGAGTTTAATTTTAGCCCTAGCATGATAAAGGATATAGCACTTTTCAATTTCTCTACCCAAAAAAAAATCGTGCAAAAAACCAAAAATATTTATCAAGTAATCAAGAAAATCAGCAAAGAAAAGTACTCATAAAATCATAGCAAACAAGAAAAAGAAAAGCAATTTCATAAAAAATGCATACCATACTTAAACTATTCAAAATATCAAGGATGCGATATTATTTTTTTGTCCATCCATGAAGAGGGGAAAAACAATGGGGGTAAAACTATTAGCACCTTATAGCATATACCAATTAAAATGTTGTAATGCCACTTATATTGTTATGCCAAAAAATATCTAAGATGTTTCTTTGTTTTTTTTATAGAATCACCAAGTGGGGTAGGGGGAACATAAAAGCCTTATCTATGTAGAAAAGCTAAGTTCAATCTTATGAGAGAAAAACTAAACCCGAAAGTTATATACTCCCACTCTATCCATGAAAATATGAGGCAATCCCTTGGAATATCCTTACTAAGAGGAAAAAACGTTAATTCCTCATAAACAGTAGTTACAGTATAAAAAAACCATTATCTCCTCACGTCGTGTATGATGTGCAAATGTGATGGCGAATCCATAAACCACCTCCTAATTGATTGGAAGGTGAACTGGAGCATTTGCAAACACTTTTTTTTTTTCTTTGGAAGACATGGTTTTAAAAATCAACATATTTCAGTTAAGTTCAACCAAAATGTGTCAACTTGGCTGGGCCCAACCCGAAAACACCAGACTTATAAAACTACATAGTTTTTGGTTATGATCCTGCATATTAATAAAATAAAAGACACAAAAATTAACTAATTTCTATTGATATGACCAATTTGAAGAGGGTTGACCTCCATGGATGCCGCTTCAAGGGGGCAAAACCTCCTTATAGGACTCTCACATTTCTCAGCTTAACCCTAAAAGCCTAGACCCTTTATTTATAGACTAGCTTATACACATACAAGGAAACCCATATATTTCACTCTAAAAGATAAGACAAATCCTGAGAACACCTAATCTAAATATCCACAAAATCTAATCAAGTCCCTTAGTTTATCCATTACTAAATGGGATTGTAACAGTTTCAGGAGTTCTCTTGATGACGGAAACTTAATTTTCAAAGAACTAACATTTCAAAAATATTTTTTTTTAAAAAAAGTTTCCAATGATAAATCAATTGTGATGATTTTCCATACAATTGTTAATATTCATAAAGTATGGATTCCAATCACTTAATTAAAATTATTAACCCATTCTTGTACTTAAAATATTTGTATAGAAATGGAAAAAAAAAAGAAGAACAAACCTATAGCGTATAGATCAAGCAAATTTTTTTTTTTTTTTTGTAATTTAATACCACTACCAAGAAAAATAAAAGAAATAAAATACGAGGTTATAATGAAAATATTTTTTTAAGAAAAATGGCCATGAATCTCCGCAAAATAACAAGGCTGTAAGAAAAAGAAAAAACTACTCTAATCTGCAAATAAGAACCCTAATAATCTCCCATTGATAACAGCGTTCGAGGAGAGAGAGAAAGAGAAATTCAAATCTTGAAGAAACCTCCAAAATATCAAAAAAAAGATTAAGTTCAATTAGAAACAGAAATTTGAGAATCACCTGAGAGGTTACGATGGTCCACCAATATTTTATTTTATTTTATTTTTCTTCTTCCGATTTGGAGATTGTTTCTGGAAAGCGTCTCTCTCTTCCACCGCTGTTTTTCTTTTATTTTTGTAGTGAAACACAAACAGTATATGATATATGGTCGGGTCCTCCTACCCGGATATGGATCGGAATTGAAATATAGCAGCTCCATGGTCGACACGACAGATCGAGGAGAACTCATGATCAGGGCGAAGGATCGGGTCTCCATATCCATTTGAAGTTCAGACTTTTACGGACTATCCATGGAATAAATCGACGGGGGTTAGTTTTTGACGCTCAATACCTCTCGGGGACAGTTAATATGGTGGTCCCAACCTGTTTCATAGATGGTCTTTTCTGTCTAGAATACGTGGCCCAGAGTTGTCTGCTAAGGATTTCAATGTTCAGCTCGGCTCATTTCATAAGAAGGCTAGCTCATTTCTTATGACGGTTAGCTCGAGCTTGGATCGAGCTAATTAAAGGTAGCTCGGCTTGTTCATGTGTGAACAAGCTCGAGCTCAACTCGGGGTTGACTCGGATTGCTTCAAGTAACATGTTTTCTATAATTCCATAGGAACCTTATCCCTAGGTTCTTTCCCGTGACCAGTGTTTTTGATCTCTTCAAGAGATGATTATAACTGTTTGTTAAATCCGTACATGCCAATTGATCCTAGCCTTCCAACACATGGTCACAAGAAAGAACCCAAGAAAGAGCACAGATGATTTGCCTCCATTCTCTAGGCGGAAAAGCTAATAATATGTAGCAGAGAAAGAATCCTAGCAAAACAACTTAAAGTCCCTCGTTCTGATCAATTTGGGGAGCCAGATACAAAGGAGCCCAGACAAATCCTACTTTTTTATATACATGAAAAATTCCTAATTAGAAGACATTCAGTAACAAATCTCTGTCTGTCCACCGTCCAAAAAAACAAAAATCTCTATCTGTCTACCTCTATTTACTTCAAAACAAGCAAGCAAATAAAAATAAACTTACCTCAAAGTTAGTAAGAGAAATAGTACGCTAAAGAAGCAGTCGTTGAAAGGCTAAGGATTCCAAAGAGGACTCTCTGTTACAACTTACAAACTTACAACCAAGAAATTGGGTCTTGAATCCATGGAAGAAAGTAGAAAGCAGTCTTTTGAAGATAAAAGTATTAGCGATGGATTGGAAATTGGAGAACCTTGTACACTTGTAAAGATTAAAGAGGAAGAAGAAAGGGGTTGAAGAGAAGTTCTAAAAGCTTTTGAGGCCAAGATCTGCTCACAAAATATTCAACGAGATTTTGCTTTATCAAAGATTTGAATGGAAGAATATGTGGAGCCTTGGCATAGAATGTCAAAATTCAAATAGGAGGCGCCACTAAGGCTAACAAAATCCGCAGCGGTAATTTGCAGGAGAGCTCCTTTCTTGACAAAACAACACACACTTTATATAAGGTGGAATGGATTTCGGTAGCCTTAGGCTCGGGTGAGAAATTTACTCGACAAAATGATAAATAGTTCGGGTTAAAAGTATTTCTTTAGGCCAAGAAGGAAACAAATAAGGTCTCCCCCACGGCTAAGGCTAGCACCCCTGGGGTGTAATAGGATTCTTTGAAAATTCCACCATAAACAGAATCAAAGATGGGTTGACATTTGAACAATAGTAGCCATACTCTCGTGATTCAAAATTCTTGAATGTTTATAGGCAGTGTGCCCGTCCACAAATTTAATCGCGTCTCGTCTTTTTTAAAAATAAATCGATAATAAGAAGATATAATCTTAACCGAAACACTGTGCCTTTTCAATTTGAATAGCTCTACCAGTTAGATTGCCCACAAAAACTAGACGTCTAAATTGTTCAATCAGCAAACTCCACACAATACTAGTTCTAAGATTCTTATTCAGTTAAGAATCACATTACAAATTATGATATTTTAAACTTTCATTAAGCTTGCAACTGAGTTAACAAATTGATATGACTATTAACACCCAAAAATTATGAAGAGGTATGGCCAAGCTCGGTAAAACAGTGTTATGAAGCTATTACCCAGTTGATATCTGTGGCCTGTTTTGTGTTTTCCAGCATATGATTCACCAATCGGCAGAAATTGGACCCTATCTTCTGCGCACCATCAAGAATATACCCGTGATTACAGGTTGAACCCTATCTTCTGCGCACCATCAAGAATATACCCGTGATTACAGGTAATATTATTACGTCAATGCAACCCCCTATCAACAGTAATCCCACTCATGTCAGGCTGCAGTTTCTTCATATAATATTTCGATTTGCGGGAGAGATTTATCTTTTTCCTCCTTGCCTCAGGAATGAATTCAATTGAACATTCTGAGAAACCACGCCTCACAAACCTGTAAAACACACAGAACATCCGTTATTGATAAGAGTGAGCATCACAGTGGCAATGTGTAAATGGACAATGAACTGGATGTAATGACTATGAATCAAATAGTAGGCACAAATTTCTTTGGTAAATCACTTGAGGCTGTCTATTGGTCACTAAGTAACCAAAGTGGGAGCGGGGAGCGGGGAGCGGGGAGTGGGAGCGTCAAATTTTATTTTAGGATAGGGTTGAGAGCTCCTCCGGAGTGCCGGTATATATAAATAATAAATTTATATTATTAAATTTTAGAAATTACTGAATTTTAACCACAGTTAAAATTAAAAGAAACAAATGTTGTTCATTAGGTGCAATTGAACTCTCCCCCGAGTTCAATCGCAATTGGATGTGATCCCATCTTTAAAAGAATAAATTCAAAGAGTTATTAAAAGTAAATAAAGTAAAAGACAAATTTGATAAGACACTAAGTCTTCACTGACAAGTTTTGTACAAAAACAAAAAGGAAAAAAAAAATACTTAAAAGTCTTTTCAAAGCCTTAACCATCTTTAAGGGTAGAAATGGTAAATTTAAAAGATTTTAAACTGCGGTGCTTTGTCTTCTTCGTTAGAAAGATTTACAGACGTCGAACTTAGTGGCGAAAATGGCTGTTGTGCTCTACAAAATATAAACCGCGCTCTACAAAATGGGAAACCGCGCTCCCAAAACAGGTTCACTGTCAAACCATGAGAGCGAGGTTTGAGAGCGGGACTGGCTACCATGGTAGACGGTTTGGGTTACTAAGGGTCAGGTCATAATCTCAACGATTAGCATGATTAGTCATTAGACTAAAATTTTCACATATTGGTTCGCATGTGAAGGGCCAGCAAATTAAATATGAGAAATTGTAATTTTGTAAGTTGGTTAACTCATGCAATTCCTGAAATATCCTAAATTTAGGGCATCTGACTGTTTAATATATGGAATGTAGTCTACGAAACATGTTACTGTATATGTATGTTCCATTATAAACTTTATTTCTATGAATGGAGCTAGGCTTACTAAGCTAAAGGTTTTGGAAGTGTATCAAAGTAACAGGCAAATGGTGACACAGATTTTTTGTTTCAGGAAAAAAAAATTCCAACTTATCCACCCTGAGCCCCCACCCACAAATAAAGGAAGAAATAAATAGAATATTGATCTAGGATTTTGGAATGCTTTTTTGTGTTATGATTTTGAAGAATTTCCTAGTATTCTGACTGGATTGAAGCCAAAAGTTAAATAGTTAACTTTTTAACAGGGTTTTGGTTGCATTGATCCTTGCTCATCGCATCGCTCTATCACAGGTTCCTGGACGAAATCTTCACTTCGCGATCATAAAAAGGCATGATCAGGAAGAAGGTTATAGTGGTAGAAGCGAAGACCTTCGATTTCGTGGCGGAGGAGGTTAGTGATGGCCTGGCAGTGACGATTGTGGAGAGAGGTAGAGGCAGCTCGGTGGAGATTCTGTTGGGGGAGAGGGGCTTTTGGTGGCTGTTGAGGTTCATCGGGGATTGCGTGAGATTGTCAGAGACAGGCTACAGGGTCGATCGCTGTCGGTGCTCTTCTAAGGTTTTAATCTTAGAAAGGAAGAAGAATTTTAAAGGCGAGTTCATCTCTCTCACTTCAATTCCTTTGGATGGTAGTAGGAGACGGTGGATTATTTTCCCTAAGGCTAAACAGGGTTTGGTTGGGAAGGGGTATTGTCTTCCCAGAATCAGGTTATTCCTCCTAAATTCCGGCTAGTGAACCCTGTAGTGCAGGAAGGGGGCTTGAGTGGCGATGGGGCGGGCTTAGAAGGAATTCATTCAGGCCCCTTTCCTACTCTGGCAGGGAAGGAGGGAGGAATGAGGCATTCCAAGGGGCTGGTGGGACAGAGCTTTCGTTTGCGCCTTTTCCTCATCGCTTATTGGCTGGTCGGCGGTGGAGGGTTTCATTCATTCTCTTCTCCCCAACAATGATCGACCTCCTCTGATCCCTTTTGTGCTAGGGAAAGGGATTTTGGTGGTGAAGAATCTATCCTCGGCTACTGACTTGTGTGCGAGGTGTGGGTGGCAGGTACCTGAAGGAGGAATGCTGAGGGTGAGTCGATGGTGGCAAGCCTCTCATCAACTCCCCAACTCGTATATTAGGGATGCGTTCTGGTTAGGTATTCAAGGGTTACCTCTGCATTTGTGGAACTCAAATACCTTTCGGCAGATTGGTGATGCTTATGGGGGGCTTCTGGAGATCGCTGAGAGTTCGGCTTCATTGTCGGATCTGCGTCAAGCTAGAATCAAAGTGGTGGCTTCTAACAGGGAGAAAATTCCAAGATCGTTGATAATCCCTAATCTTGGCGGCTTCATCAAGGTAGGGATCGTGTTGCTCTCGGAGGAGGAAGTAGGGAACTCCGGCGATCGAAGGTCTTGCCGGCGACAAGACGGTGAAATTTCAAATTGCAAAGCAGATAGGGTTTCGAGAGAGGTCGTACCTGTTGGGCCAAAGTCATCCAAGGGAAGCTTGCCAACAAGGTGGGTATCCATAGTATGAGCTTCTGGAGAGGCGTCTCAGGGGAGGATTAGGGCTGAGGAGGAGGCGCCAGAGCTCTAGGTGGGCAGGAAGTGGTCGGCTGCAGCTTCAAAGATAGAGGGCTTTCAGTCAGGCTCCAGTCAAATGGCTGAACCAGATCTTACCCAAAAAGGGTATGAATGCAGCTTTGGTAGGGTTAAGAATTTGAACAAGAACCAAAAGAGGAACTGGCGAAGGCAAAGGAGGAGGTGGGAAAGGAAGGATTTCAGGGTAGCTCTAGGATTTTCTAGGGATGCGATTCCACTTGGGGTCATGGTTCAAAATATCGGTATCGGTCGCCGTATCGGTAAGTCCAAAATAAGATACGTATTGGCGTATCGGTTGGAAACGGCGGAAAAATTCAAGATACGCTTAAAAAAGCTTGGATACGTTGCATAAAACTTTTTTTAATACATATATAAGCTAAAAACAAACTAAATGAAGGCTTTCAACTACATTTAATCATACATATAAGAGTTAACAATTTTATAAGTTAAAAAAAGCGTGCGCGCTGATAAATATGTATGAAAATACAAACCGTAGTTACTTAACCAAGTGGTAGAAGCTCACTTGCATTCATAAATCAAAAATATGAAAATAAATAGACCCTTGTATTCACAAATCAAATTACATACATGATAGAAACTCAATACCACATTGAGCTTCGTGTCGGCTCATACTCTATCATTATGAGATCAGGAATTGAGTAAAGTGATACATTATAAATGGTCCAGACATGATGACACCACTGTGTCCAAGTCATCATCATGCGGTACATGCCCAGGTATATTTGTACATATGCCTGCTGCTGAGTCATGATTTGTCCATAACTGTCAGTCAAAGACTGGGACTGAGCATCATAACCAGTGGCTCCTGATATGTAGGGTTAGGCTGGGGCATCATAACCAGTGGCTCCTGATAAATAGGGTTGGGCTGGGGCATCATAACTAGGGGGAAAACCTTATTTACATATTAATATCTAAAGTAAAATAAAGTTAAAATCATTTACTTAAATAATATATTATGTAAATAAGTTGTGTGTATCGAGTCTATATTGTGGATCCTAATGTAAATGGAAGGAGAAAAAAAATTAATTGAAAAATCCCCGTATCCAGTGTATCGGGCCTGTATCGGCCCGATACAATGAAATTTTTTTTCCCAGCGTACCAGTGTATCAGGTAGCTCCAAATAGGATACGTATCGGCCCGTATCGGTCGATACGTATCGATATTTTAAACCATGCTTGGGGTAAGTCAAGAGGCGGGTGGGCTGGAGCGTAAGAGAGGAATATTATAAAGCGGGCCAGGGCTCGAGCCGAGTCAAGGCTTTAGTCGTTGGGGTAGCGGCTTCGGCCCAAAATCGAAGGGGCACTTAAGTCTGGAAGGTTTATATGGAGTTCGGGCTGGCCAAGGCAGTTTAGGGGAGGAATCCAAGGCTTTATTCCCAGAAGCCCAAGTGAAGCCCTTGTACTCTGGGCCAAAGATGACGGATCCGAAGGGGGTAAATAAAGGGAAGGGGGGCCTCTCGTTAAGTCCAAGGCAATCTCCAGTTGGGCATCCAGGTAAGGATCTCCTTCTCGTCAAGGAGTCCTCTGAACTGAGAGGAGAGATTCTAGGCTTTAGTCTAGAAGGAGGGGGGGATGAAGATAGTATCGGTTCAGGTCAGGCCAGGGCCGAATTTGAAGGCCAGCATCTCTAGGAGGAGGGTTGCATTGTAGCGATTTCCGACTCAAGCGATCTACCCAGGGTTGGTGACGGGAGCTCTATCCCCTCTCAAACAGTTTCCTTTTCTTCTCCGTGTAACACTTTAGGAGGGAGATTTTGGGACGATGTGTCGGTCAACGAGGAGATTGAACAATACACCCCTTTGGCTTTCACCAAGATATTGTCAGAGAGTTTGGAGGAGGAGCAAGCCAGTCGAAGCTCTAGAAGCCACAATTTTTTAGCTTGGTGTGAGGTTGGTTTTGAAGGGAAGCGGGCGAATCAGGGGGTTCTGTCGGTCCAGATAGAGGCTGGAATAGGAGGGGAGTTGAATTTTGCTTCGGATGATTCCGGCTTGGGTGAGGAACCAATGGCCAAGGGGGTTTCAGACCTCTTGAAGGAGCAGCAAGGGACTTCGAATGTTGAAGTTTGTGAGGACCGGGGCCTTTTGGGGATTCAGGAGGATGCCACGGGAGATGCGTTGTTAAACCAGGACGTTGGAGGATCAGAAAGGGGGGAGTCTCAGCAAGCTCAACAAACGCCAGTGGGGTCGAGATTGGCAGTGTTACCTCAGATGAATCAGGAGGCAGTAGCTGATTGGGTGGTGACTAACATAGAAGGAGTGGGGAAGACTCTGGGGCTTTCCTCAGGAGGTCAGGATGCCAAAACCAGTAGAATTTTTCTGTCCACGGAAGCAGAAGTCAAGGGGACCAGAGGCAGATATCTATCCAAAAAGAGCGGCGGTCGGAGAGGAGCCTCGGCTATGGAAGCGAGGGGACTTCATTGCAGCATTAATTACGATAGAGTCAGGGGGAAAGGGTGCTTGGCCGGTTCAAAATCTGCTCGAGATCTTCAAATGTTAAGATGACTGTCTTTTCCATTCTTTCCTGGAACATCAGAGGTTTAGGGCAAGTAGAGAAGAGGGTGGCAGTTAAAAGGTTTGTGCGTACTAAGCATCCATCTATTTTATGCATTCAAGAAACCAAGCTAGTGGCTGTCCAGGAGTTCCATATAAGAGAATTCTGAGGGAGTCAGGCTCTAGGTTGGATCGAGCTCCCATCGGTGGGAGCTTCGGGGGGCATCTTGCTTTTGTGGGACACAACGAGGATTGAAGTGATGGAGTCCGAAGTGGGAGCTTACTCGATTTCTATTTTATGTCGCCTAATCGGGGAGGACTTTCTTTGGGTCTTCTCAGGGGTGTACGGGCCAGTGGAGAGGTTGGCAAACATCGATTTTTGGGTTGAGCTAGATGATATCAACGTGCGGTGGGGCAAACCTTGGTGTTTGGGAGGGGATTTCAATAGTATCCGGTTTACTACGGAGAGGAAAGGAGGTTGTTTGCTCACGCCTAAGATGCGGAGGTTTGAGGATTTTGTTTTTCATCACGGTTTGATAGATTATCCTTTTGAGGGGTGCCCAATTTACCTGGTCTCAATCCGGGATCAATGGTTTGGCAAGCCGCATTGATCGGTTTCTAGTCGACCAAGATTGGGAGGCCCACTTCCCGAATGTGATTCAGTCTTCTCTCCTGAGACCAATTTCAGATCATGTCCCAATCCTGTTAGAGACGGGGAGTTTCAGGGGGGGGCCTAGCCCATTTTGATTTGAGAATATGTGGTTGGAGGATGAGAGGTTTAGAGCCTTAGTAGCCGAGGTGTGGGGGCAAACAAGGGGGTGGGGGTCGGCTAGTACTCGTTTTGGGATTAAACTTAAAACTCTGAAAGCTCGGTTGAAAGTATGGAATAAGGAGGTTTTCGGAAATGTCCAAGTTCGTCTCGCCGAATTACTTAGGGAGATAGAGATTTTGGACGGATGGGCGGAAGTAAAGGATCTTACCCCTTCGGAATCTAGGGAGAGAGAAGGGAAGAAGATGGACTACATTTCAACTCTAAAGCTTGAAGAAATCAGTTTGAAACAAAAGGCTAGGACTCGTTGGCTCAAGGAGGGAGATGGAAACACAAAATTTTCCATAGAATGGCTAATTTTAATCGCAAAAAGAACTTTATATCCAAGTTTAGGGTGGATGGGAGGTGGGTGGAGGAAAAGGGAGCGATAGAAGATTGTATTATCTCTTATTTCAAAGGCATGTATAGAGAGAGGGAGAGGTGGCGGCCTAAGCTAGATGGTCTCCACTTTGCTGGAATTACCCAAATTCAGAAGGAGCTTCTTGAGAGCCCTTTCGAGGAGGGGGGGGGGGGGGGGGGTTTGAGGGGCTTAGAAGTTTAGAAAGTGATAAAGCTCCAGGGCTCCAGGGCCAGACGGTTTTTCCATTGAGTTCTATAGGGGATGTTGGGAGATCGTGGGCAGAGACTTTATGAAGGTGATGGCGGAGTTCTTCCATACAGGGAGTTTTGATAGAGTTATGAACAACACGTTTATTGCTTTACTTCCCAAAAAGAAGGGGCGGAGGAGCTTAAAGACTTTAGGCCCATTAGTCTGGTCAGTAGCTCATACAAGATTCTCTCTAAAGTGTTGTCGACCTGTCTTAAGAAGGTGATGATCTCTCTCATCTCTCCTCACCAAAGCGCGTTTGTTGGAAGACGCCAAATTTTAGACGGGATCCTTATTGCGAATGAATGTATTGATTCCAGGGTGAGGGCTAAGGAGCCGGGAATTCTCTGTAAGGCGGATTTGGAGAAGGCCTATGACCATGTTAACTGGGTTTTCTTGGATTATTCTTGGAAGAATGGGTATTGGGGGGAGGTGGAGGCAGTGGATAAGGTATTGTGTATCGACAGTTTCCTTTTCCATTCTGCTTAATGGTAGCTCCGTGGGGTTTTTCCCTAGTTCACGGGAGTTGAGGCAAGGGGATCCTCTCTCTCCTTTCCTTTTTGTGATCGTCTCTGAAGCGTTGAGTAGAATGTTGTCAAAAGCTGAAGGGACATTTTTTGAAGGTTTCCAGATTGGTCAGAATGGTTTGAAGATATCTCATCTCCAGTTTGTGGATGATACTCTTATCTTTTGCCGGGCTTCGAGAAGGGACCTCCTTAATATTAGATGTCTTCTCAGGTGCTTTGAGGTGGTGTCAGGGCTACTGGTTAATCTAGCAAAATCAGAGATTTTGAGGGTGGGGGAGGTCCCCATAATGGATCACTTGGCTATTTGCTTTGGTTGTGGAGTGGGTTCCCTTCCATCGGTGTATTTAGGCTTTCCTTTGGGAGCTAAATATAAGGTGAGGTCAGTTTGGAATCCTGTTTTAGACCGTATTACTCGTCGGCTGTCCAGGTGAAGAGCATCCTATTTATCGAAATGAGAGAAATTAACTCTGATTAGATACACGCTGCAAAGCCTTCCCACTTACCTTCTGTCGGCTCTCACTATTCCGCGGCTTGTGGCTCTTGCCATTGAACAGTTGCAGAGGGACTTTTTATGGAATGATAGGGAAGACCGTGCTAAGTATCATCTAGTGGAGTGGACCCAGATGTGTCGGCCGAAGGAGAATGGTGGGTTGAATCTTAAACCAATCATCCAGATGAATAAAGCATTGCTAGGGAAATGGATTTGGCGGTTCAGGGTCGATAGAGATAGTTTGTGGAGGAATGTGATCATTGCCAAGTATGGGGAATCTTCTTGTTGGATTCCTAGGGAGGTTAGGGGATCCCATGGGCTATGTCTTTGGAAGGGCATTATGGCTAATGCTGCTCTAGTGGCGCCATTCTTCAGGTTTCGGGCCGAGAGATGTTCGGAAATTAGGTTTTGGAAGGATATCTGGTTAGGATCCTCTCGTCTTATGGATGACTTTGGCAATCTATTAGCTCTCTCTATTGATAAGGAGGCCCTAGTGGAGAACTATTATAAGAGGGCCGAATGGCGTTCTCTGGTGTCCAAGGTTACAGCGGGACCTCAATGACTAGGAGATCAGTGATTTTTCTAGGCTCTTGGAGAGGCTATCTTCGTCTCCAATGTGCCCTGAGGTTCGGGATTCGAGGTCATGGTCTAGAAGCAGCAATGGGAGGTTCTCGGTGAGGTTGTTGTTCCAGTCTTTGCATTCTTTCCCGGAGGGCTCTTATCCTTGTAGAATGATGTGGAACCCAGGCATTCCATCCAAGGTGTCTTTTTTCCTGTGGATAGCGTCATTGGATAAAATCCTAACTGGGGACCATCTGCAGCATAGAGGATGGAGTTTGGCGAATAGATGTTATATGTGCCTCCAAGAGGAAGAAACGGCGGCTCATCTTCTTTTGCATTGTCCTCTAGCGTCGAAGTGTGGAGTTTCTTCTTTTTTTGCATGGGAGTGGCGTGGGTCGTTCCCTTCTCTCTTCGTATTCTCCTCGATAGTTGGTAGCGGGATAGAGGTGTGGGCGTATGGGAGGAGATTTGAGGGGCTCTTCCTAGGTCCATTACTTGGGAACTCTGGAAGGAGAGGAACCGTAGACTCTTTGTCGACATCTCATCCACAGAGCCCTGTTTGTGTGCCCGAATCAGGTGGTCAATTTTGGAATGGGTTGGGTTAAATAGGCCAAGGGAGGAAATCCAGGATATCCTGTATTAGTCATCTTAGTAGTGGGGGGGGGGGGTCGAGTTTAGTCATCTTAGTAGGCCGGGGTCGAGTTTACTAGCTTGTAATCTTGATGGCCCTTTGTCTCTCTTTGTCTTCTTCCTTTTAGTTTAATAAAATAAGATATTGATCCAAAAAAAAAAAAAAATTCAACAATACATTTACCTCTGTAAGATGTGTGATTTAATTAATACATTCATTCAACACTGACCTAGCAGCAGTGACTGAAGAAAAACAATATAGGTTTCTGTAGTATTATGTGTGTGCATGCATCCAATGATAAGACATTTGGGTTACACCTGCACCTAAGTCGTAATTAGTTTTAAATCTTGATGGCCCTTTCTCTCTCTTTGTCTTCTTCCTTTTAGTTTAATAAAATAAGGTATTGATCAAAAAAAAATAAAAATTCAACAATACATTTACCTCTGTAAGATGTGTGATTTAATTAATACATTCATTCAACACTGACCTAGCAGCAGTGACTGAAGAAAAACAATATAGGTTTCTGTAGTATTATGTGTGTGCATGCCATCCAATGATAAGACATATGGGTTACACCTGCACCTAAGTCGTAATTAGTTTTAATTGAGCATTTCAAACTGAAACTTTTAGCAAGCTTAGTATCACTTATACTTGAAAATTGGGAGGCTGTAATCATACCAATCTGCAGTACGGGTTGTAAGCAGGAAAAGCATCTCCAAGCCAAGGACCGATGCCTTCTTCTCAATGTAATCTGTAGCATTTTGATTGCAAACAGATAATGATAAATATATCAAAGCCTATACACCCAACAAATATATTAGCAATTATTCAAGAGCAAATAACCCGCAACCAACATGTAGTTGGATCACATTAAACCCCAAAGACTCTGAATGAGAAGGCCCAATCATGAAGTGGCGCACAAGAAAAGAACATTCTAATTTGCTTCGAATCAAAGAGATGCAACCACGATACATATATCATTATCAATGCCTTATCACAAATACTTTGGGTCAGCAACACAAATCCTGTTCCACCCTTCCGTTCTATTGAAAGTCATAATTTTAATCAAATCATGTATTATCAAATCTTTCCTCACTATCTCCATCCGTGTTAGCTGATGCCTACCAGCATAGTTCAAAGTTTCTTTGATGTGGTCAATATTACATTGTACAATTTCCATGTCAGCAGGCTTTAACACAGAATCAGGGGATATTTTTTCCTTTTTTAAATCGGCAGAATTAGGGGATTAGTAAGATGCCCCCATATCGTTCGAGTTTGCTGAGCTTCGTAGCGTGTCAGACTATAAAGTTTGATGTGATGTACAGTATCAAACTGTAACAACCGTGTATCAAATGAGAAATGCATGAAAATATTTAGGAAAACTTCCAATCTTAGGCCTTCTTTGTCATTCAGGAGGTAGTCCCCTAACTCATTCTTCTCTTTCTTAATAAATTTATCTTTTACCGATTAAAAATAAAAGCTAAAGCAACCACAAAGGTGTTATCAGCAGTAGTAATACTACTCTAAACATATATTTGGATATGAAAGGGTAAGTCGAAGTCAATTATTTGCATTGATGCGCAGAACTAAGAGCCTAGGAGTCAGAAGTACAAACCAACAGTCATTTAACTTAAATAGTTTCACATTCATGCATATGACAGTGTAAACATCAATTAGTACATTTTTTTGTCCCTATTATACACATTGTATGATATAATGACCAATGTTAGAGCTAGAGAAATATACTTCCCATTGTTTTTTTACATGGCAGTGTAAACAACAATTAGAAGTACATTTATTTGTCCCTATTATCCACATTGTTTGATGTAATGACCGATGTTAGATGTAGAAAAATATAATTCCCAGTGCCGTTTTTATGCCGGTGTAGCTTAGCTTGTTAGTTGTTCAATTATTTGTTACTGCATAAAGATGACTATTTAACCAGTTCATTTTCTGAGTAAAATAGTTGCTTAGAACAGTATTAGAACCTTATATACAACTTGATGCTTTTTGTTTATCTTTGGAACTTAATGGAATTTTCTGTGTGTTTCCAAAAAATTTCATGTATTTCATCTTGGCAGTCATATCCAATAATCCACCAAGGTCGGAATATATTGATACCGATACATTTAGCCTTTCCTAACAGTTGTATAGCACTCAAATCTCAAATTTTGACGATCTATTTACGTCAACTCTATCCAAAATCCAATAGACTTTGACAGTTCTGAATCATGTAAGTACAGAAATAAGGACAAGCTAGTGGTGAGTATATAAAGAAAGATGAAATAGCCAAGTCTAATTTATGTTTGCACTTCCCACCATACCTTCTCAAAAAAAGGAGGGAAAAAAAAATTACACTTCTTTATGCTTCTAAAAGTTTCAAATTTCCATAACAAACAAATTGTCCAGTTAATGTATTTAATTTATCTCAATTGCAACCAGCATAAGGGATTACATTAAACCAACACAGTGCTTCGATCTGTGGTCACATATGTCAAATATCTTAAAGCATCACAGTTGTGACAAACAAAACAAGCAATGCAATATAGTTATATTTCTTATCATACCCAGTAATTTGTCTCCCTGTCCTTGCCCACGGCATTCAGAAGAAACAGCAATAGAAGCAACCTCTCCACTCTTCTCTTCAAAGAAAGGAAAAAGTGCAGCACATGCAATGATTTGACCTTCTCTCTCCACGACAATGAATGAATCCAATGCTTCAAGTAGCTAATAAAATAACCACATGAGAAGCAACAGTCTCTTAGTTCCAATCCCAAGTAAGATATAGCTATGGCATTTGGATCAGCTTTTCCATCATTGTTTATGATTTAACTATCTCAGAGAAATCTAAGTAATTATGGTTGAACAGTTAGATCAATCAGATGTCCGAAAACAAAAATTTGTAAAAAGCAAAAGGAGAGAGCAGACCTCTTCATTGGTCCTTCGGACCAAAGCGCCTGATTCTTCTAAAGGTTGTATAATTTGTTTGATTCCAGGGAGATCCGCCACCCTTGCCATCCGTGTTCCTTCATAAACATCACTGAAAAGAGTAACATAAACATTTTAAAGCATGCGGATATAAGAACACCTGAAAATTTGGATAACTTCATAAAATATGAATAAGCTACTTTTTTATCAGTAATAATAATAAGCTACTCAAACTATTACCATGTTATGTGGAAAATCTTCAGCAAAAGATTTTACCATCTCATAATCCATTTTACTTATTCAAAGTAACAGCTTCCCGACCCCAGATTGAGCTTAACTTTGGGGGAAAATGAAATAGCTTTTAAAAAAAAAAACTGATTCATGAAATGAAAATTAAGAACTAAATCATCTAAATCCATTTTTGTTAATCTATGTTGTGATAGATAAACCCACTGGTTTTACCGCTGCATTCAGTGTAGTCAAAATGTCGCCTAGGCAATGCCTAGGCCACCGCCTCGCCTAGCCAGGACCCCTATCGCCTAGATCATGATCTAGGCAGGCACACATTAATTCTTATATAATATTATGTAGTATAAACAAAATAAATAAATTTTGATCGCCTAGGCATCGCCCAACCAACGCCTAGGCATCGCCTCGCCTAGGGAACCCCTTATCGCCTAGGCGTCGCTTGAACACTTTGACTACACTAGCTGCATTTGAAATGACGCTTTTCAGAAAGACACCTAGTTAAAAAAAAATAGTAAGATATAATAACCGAATGTGCCTAGCACACTGAGAAATGCAACATCTAACAATTCGGTAACATAAAGGTCTACAGAATATGCATTGGTGCATTTTTCTTTTTCATACAGATTGCAATTCATAAGATGTCCAAAAGATGGGCTGGCACTTATATGCATGGTCTGAAACTTCGACCAAATTATCGGGTTCAACGAAGTTTCAGATTAATTTATTTTACAATTCTGTTAAAATTCGTTACTATTTTGCAATGACTTGCAAAACATCACATAATTCACATTTTCCACAAAAAATTGAGATAGTTTTAAGGACAAAATTTCAACATTCTGGCAACAACCTTAGGACTTGGCTACTCTTAGATTTCTCGCCATTTTCAATGAGATTTGAGTGGCTTGGGTGAAAATCAACCCAAAGGAGGTGAGCATCAAGCCATCAACATTGGAACTCTATGGAGGATAATTTTTTTAGGGAGAAATTGCTAAAAATGTGACTTTTTACTGTTTTCAATTTTAGGTTTGATATTAGTTTAAATCATGTGAAATTAAAGTATGTTCAATGTTTCCAGCCTATCTCTCAATTGGCTTAAAAATTGCTTTTCTAGCTTTAAAATTATTTTATCAAAATTTAAAAAATAAAAATTTGTTAAATTATTAATCTAAATCTTAATTTCATTATAAATTGATGATCACTAGTCTATGTTATGTGTAACTTTTTTTCTTTTTTTTTTATGTCAAAAAATGTGAATTTTGAATAATTTATTGATTAATTTTATTTCAAAGTACATTTAGTATATGCCCATCCACCATAGAAATAAAAATCGCCGAAACTAATACGTATAGGGGCAGGAGCAAGTGCATGGTCCTTATGGATGTACTTCTGGATATGAGTCATATGGATATAGTTATGTTGGATATGTGCAACCTTACATAGAGGTTCACATGATTACAAGCCATTACCTTATATCATCTCATAGTTGGGCCTAGGACTGTCAACGGGTCGGGCTATGTGCTGTCCAGGCCCAACCAGAATAAGGAATTGCTGAACCTTAGACCAATCCAAGCCCTACCCTAACACAGGCTAGGCTGGGCTGGGCTCGGGCCGAATTCGGGCCTTACAAAATAACAATTAATTTTTGACTTAATAAACACGAATTAACATAAGTTATAGCTTTTAATAGAACAAAATGACGGAAAATAATTTGTGTTGCCGACTCCAAATATTAAAGATAAGGTATTGATGATGATGATGATAATGATGATGAAATTATCATGAAAATGAATAGAAGATTGATAAAGATATGGTGCCATGTGTATATGGGATTTTAAGTTGAGTAATGAAAATAGAAAAATGAATAAGAATGTATTATATTCATGGGTATTTGGGTAATTACCCTAAACAATTATTGTATATAAATATAATTCTATATATTGTAATATATATCTATATATATATATATATATATATATATATATATATATATATATATATATACATATATATATAAGTAGGTTAGGGTGGGTCGGGCTTCAAGGAGCTAAGCCCTAGACCAACCCCATATAAATATGGGCTTCAATTTCAAGCTCGGCCCTAGTCTCACGGGCTTACAAAATGGGCTTTTTTTGGGCTAGGATGTAGGGCCAGATCGGCCCATTAACACCCTAGTTGGGCCCAATATTATGGCTACTTGTAAAACCAATGATATCGGTGTCATGATCAGCATAGAGACAACTATGAGCCTCCACGCAACTCTACATGTACTTGAGCGTTGACATCCATTTGAGTTTATATTTCTTCATTTTAAGTATTGGGATATATTAAATTGTTGTTGTACACCACTGTCAGTACATGTCTTTCGACTCTTTCCTTCATTGCAAATGGATCTTTATGTTATTTAGATTTTTAGCATTTTTTTATCCCCAAGTTTATACTTATGATTGCTTTAGTATTCCCTGAAATTTAAATAAAAATTTGAATTTCAAAATTATCAATTGAAAATTGCCCATAATTCGGTGCGAAATTTTGATAATTGGGCCAAAATCTCTTTTCTAGACCTGCGAAGTATCTCGCAAAATCGAATTTTAAAACCTTACTCATATGAATCCTCGTACCGAAATACAATATGGAGAACTAATTTAAATTTAAGTCAAACAAAAGCAACTCTCGGCCCACGCTGTACCTTATACATTAAAAAGTGCATTTTTCAGCAGTTTCGACTTTATATAGTTGCCAAGCTACCAAAATAGACATGATGATAAATCTAAGATGTGCTTTAATGTTTAGAAAGCGCAAAGCTCATTTTTTTCTAGCAACATATGAGCACTATAAATCGTAGACATGCTTAATTAATAGATCATATAGAAGGTTAATACAAATGTAAGCTTGACTGAAAGTACACAAGAAAATGAATGTATCAGGAAAGAAATTAAAAAACATGAAATGAAAAATGGAGAGGTTGTTTGGAATGTTGATATTCACAATGCTTATCAAAATGGAACATTGATTGAAACCATGTAGAAGGTCAGCATGCAGATATTACAAGTAATTGATGAAAAGAAAAATTACCAGGAAGAGTTTAAAGAAAATGATTGCTTACCTAGCCACCATTGTCCCCATCCCATCTCTTTGAAACAACTCTAATAATAAAACTCCACCATTAGTGCCATCTAATAAATGCACTCTTTGAACACCTCCCTGGCAGAAAATTAAAACAATTACCATTGGCATGGTTAATGACAGGAAATACATGAAGCAGTCTATATAGACATATATAACGTGAAGCTATTACAATTTCCTAAGATCTGGCAATTGAATGAGACCTTACTCAGGAGAAAAATGTTGTAATCGTGTTGAGGCGTTTTAGCATAATCGAAGTATTTCACTCTACACAAGCTTCAAAGGTTTACAAAATAAAAAAACTGACTATGAGGCTATGAGCTATTATTATTACTACCTTCCAGTAATTGACATAAATTTAGTAAGGAAAAGAAAAAAAGTGAGAATCACTCTCAATAACAACTACCTGCACCCTCTTTGGCCAACATTCTTCCTTAGCATTTCTATGAGTATACATGATATGAAGGCCTACAGTAATTATAGTAAAAACATTCCATCCCAAATGTCTTTCCAAGACCATACCCTTTCACCAACCCATGATTTAAATATCTTGCAAATCGATACGATACGTATAATATGCATCAAGATTTAAGGATACCAATATGAAATACACGTCTTATAAAATAAGTGTATGGGTAGTGCATCGTGAGTTTCTACCCATATCGGTGCTATAGCAGCAATACACTATGATACACACTGAAACGACCGATACGCTTCGGAGATTTGATTAAAATAAAAAGATTTAACCTCATTTCTCCATTTTCACAGCTTCTTCTCTTCAAACTTTGCTTGAAACACAAACGCAACCTATTTTTAAGAAAATTTTGACAATTTTCTTGTGAAAGTTGAATAGAAAAACAACTTCTTTGATTGTTGAATCCTTTGATCAAAACACATTCTTTCCAAATTTTCAAGACATGTAATTTCTCATTTTGTTTTCAATTTTTGTACTTTGATCTTGCAATAAACCACTAAAATGGCATCAAGATGCGTAGAACTATGAATATATGTCAAATCCAAGGATCTACAATGAAAGAGTTGATTGAAACATGTGATTGGTTGGTCTATGGATGGTCCATCATATCTATAGACTAATTGTAATTTATGGGAAAATTATATTTATTTTTTTTGTAATTTAGAAGTCAGAAAAATAATTAATTCAAAATTAAAATTGACCAATGACAATAAGCTCGGCAAACACTACGGTATACTAGTGGGGCACATCGTAGGCAATCACAAAGCATAGATGTGAATATCCAGGTGACGTATATCATTAATGTTGACACCCATACTACGTTTGGTGACTATAGTTATGGCCTATTTATTCATACGGCTACAAATAGGGATTGGCCTATGATACTTCGTCCTAATTGTCTGATGCTTATTGAAAAATGGCAACTCTACATTCTAATCCAAGTTACAGCTAGTGGAAGTTGTTTATGTATGTGGTGCTAACCATTGTAACAAAAAATGACCTTTTTTTGAAAAATTCGCGTTTTATTCGCACATTTTTCAGTTGCCGAATGATTCTGCGTTTAAATTGCAATTTTAAAAAAACACCGTTTTTCCGAATTATTCGCGTTTTTTTCGTTTTATTCGCGTTTTTTTACGAATAATTCCCGAATTATTCAAAAAAAATAATTTTTTTTTATATATTTTAATCAAATTTTTCCGTATATGTTTATAATTATTAATTGACTTTTTATTTTATTCCGAATTTTTCCATAATTTTCCGAACTTGATTCCTGCCGAATTATTCCCAAACCCCGAACTTTGTCACTATGGTTCTAACTGCTAAGTAGCACACATTATATGAAGGAGTGCCAAGATTAGACCACAACTACATGGCAAGTTACAACTACATCTGGCAGGCGTACCATATAAAACTTGGACCAGATGAAACCAATGAATTTGAGCCCATATATAACAAGATAGGTTACTAGGGTAACATGTACATCTTGGAGTTTCCTTCGTATCTTAATTTTTTTACGATGTTTCCGAACATTTCAGCGAGTATTACGTGACATGATTCTTAAATCGAACTTACCGATATTTTCTACTTCTCTAGAAGAGACGACATATGCAATGGGTTAAATATTATACATAAGGTTTTAAGCACTATTACAAATCTCCCGAGAAATACCTAATTTCTCGCGAGAAATACTGAGAAAATCATATGAAGTTTAAAACTCCATTTTTATCACAATATTTTAAAAGTATCGCGAGAAATTCAATTTTCTCTTTTTATCACTTAAGTATTGCGAGATTTTAAAAATATTGCGAAAAATACTCAATATTGATGGTTTGATGAATTTATAAAGGGTGTTGTTAGGCGCACCCCACTTTTTGATGACTGCACCCCATTAGTAAAAATTACTTAATATACACCATTAAATTCATAAAATTACTTGTACAGCCCAAAAGTAAAAAAATAACAATAAATATTATAACTACACACCAATGGGGACTGGGGAGTACTTATCATCCCTAAAGCTCTCAGGTTGTTTATTACTTGTATTGATAGGGTTTGCTTACATAAATGTGCTCCCAAAGCAATTTGCATTTCAATCACCAGCTACACAAAGCTATAGAGAGATTACTGGTGGTCAAGGCAATGGTGTGGCCGTGTGGGCGCTGCCGTAGGAAAGTTGAGAGATGGGTCGAGCAAGAGAAAAAGGATAGCAATAGTTGAGGGAGATGCTCATCTTGGAGCCTATCGATACCAAGCTGCCCATCCGTACCAGGCTACCAGCTCCCCAACTCCACACTATTGTTGCTTCATCTTCATCTATTTTCTTTTCTTCCATCAATCATATCGTCTTCCACGATATGATGTCTCTATGTGGCATCTCATCAAACAACTTGTAAGCCAAATCTAGGCAACCGAATAAGGAGAATGACATGTCTCTACCTCAATGAAGTTGAATGGAGGAAGGAACAGGAGCTGAGGAAGAACCAGCAGCAGAGAGGAAGAAGGAGAACGACATCACTTCAAGTTCTTCCCGCCAAAGACATTTGTGGGGGGTGCAGCTATAAACGTTAAGGAAAACTGAAAGGGCAAAAAAAATTTAAAAAAAATAGGGTGTACTCATAATAAAGTGGGGTGCGCCTAACACCACCCTTTATAAATTTGTGATATTTATTACTATTTCCTCAATTTTTAATTATCATTTTAATCATTGCTGAGAATTAGGCGAGAAATACCTGGAAAAAAACTCCATATATGAAAATTTCCTGAGAAAAACTTCAACCGATAAAAACCCGAAAACGAGATTTGTAACACTGGTTTCAAGCATGATTTGAAATATCAGTGTTGATGTGCATATTCGGCACCGATACTTCAAATCATGCTTAAAACCTTATGTAGAGGAGGAGGAGGAGGGGGAGGAGGGTATGTACTTTGTAATACTTTTTGTTGATGAAATTTTGAGAATATAAACAATTAGTTTTTTTTTTTAATCTCGAGAGTTGATGATGTCTTGATGAATTTTTTTTTTTGATTGGTAAATCAGATATATAATATAAAGGAAGTAACCAGTTTACAGAGATGTAAACTAAAACAAGGAAGAAAAAGATACAAAGCTAAAGGAAAGACTGAATAAAAGCACAATAATACACAAAAAATCCACCAACAGCTCCTCAGGGGTGCAAGGTGTCCCTCACTGCCTAGTCCAAATGGAGAGAGGAGCTCCACTCCACAATCGACTGGCGTACCCGTGACAGAATATGAAGAAAAGGGAATTGGGAGTTGTCAAATACTCGACCATTCCTCTCTTTCCAGATAACCCATCCTATCGCGCCCGGTAACACAGTCCAAATTGTTTCCTTAGCCCCCACCAAAGATGTCAAACCCCAACCAGATAAGAAGCTCAAAATGGAAAATGGGAAGACCCACTCCACACCCAACCGAGTCAAGAAAAAAACTCAAATCTCAGAGACTACCGGACAATAGAGGAACAAATGATTCACACTTTCTTCCTCTTTCAGGCACAGATAACACCGGTTGGCAAATCTCCACCCTCTCTTTAACTGGTCCGTAGTTAGAATCTTATTTTGTACTGCAGACCAGAGGAAGAAGGATACCTTCGTGAGGACCTGGTTAACCCACACAGCCTTATGGGGAAAATAGTGCACAAGAGGAGAGCCAAATGACTGCAAAAGTGATCTCACTAAAAATCGGATGTCTTGATGAATTTTGATGCCTTGATGGAATGGAATTGGATGTTGAAATGATGTTATGAACTTATTATTATTGATCATTAACTACTTATTTTGTATATTATATAATCAAATTCT
This sequence comes from Tetracentron sinense, assembly GCA_015143295.1. Lineage (NCBI taxonomy): Eukaryota > Viridiplantae > Streptophyta > Magnoliopsida > Trochodendrales > Trochodendraceae > Tetracentron > Tetracentron sinense. The sequence goes on from CM026574.1 coordinate 26,919,146, forward strand.
TAGATATATTAATTAGTATCATGTTTCTATTTTCTTATAATATTTTTTATTTTCCAATTTTTCCTAAACTTAACCTCTGCCGAATTATTTCCCAATCCCAACTTTGTTACTAACTATGCTTATATAACTAAACAAAGTTTGACATTGAGAGTAAGGCTTGCACATCAACTAGAGACTTTAGAGAAATAAGGCTAAAATTTTGTTGATTTTTTTTTACAGTAGACAAATCGAATATAGTAGAGAAAAGTGGAATGGATTGATCAAGGATGGTCACATATCACAGTTTCTTTTGATTGGTACATTACAAGTTTACTACTCAGGCTTTGGATCATATGTATGCCCTAGTGGTCTAAAAGACTAAAACTACAAGAGATTAACTTAAGAAATAATTTCAATGTAATTTATTAACGGCACCTTCACGTAGAAACAATATGCATATTCTTCTTCTTTATAGTGCCTTATACCAATTACCAACGATATTGGGTCGACAACACGACTCCTGGTCTGCCATTCTACTCAATGAAAAACATGCATAAACAGTAAAAGTAACTGTAGAAAAAGAAAGATCATTAATTTTTGTGGGCTTACTTTGCAAACAAAAGCTGCTGCTGCCAGTTCCGAAAGGTAACCATTTAATCTACTCAACCGTTCTGCACCTCCTATAGCAAATCCCTGTTCACCAGACCATAGCCCGTTCCCATTGCCAAAACCAACACCATTTTGAAATGTTACATTATACATTTCTCTGAAACTTTTCCCATTCTGAGGGGGGATAGTTCCATTGGAATCAAGATATCCAGGATAACTGCCATTTTCTCCACCAACAGCCTTGACATAGGTTGCGGCTATTTCACTTTGCTTAGCTCGCTTACGAATCAACATGTCTGCATCTTCAAGAGTCAAGAAACGAATAAGGTGTCCACATTCATCCAGAATCGGGCCATCTACAATGCATATTAGCTTATCTGCTCCAATGGCTAAGGCACAAGCAGTAGCAACTTCATATGTGCTGCAATGTTAGAAAGCATGAGGCATCAGAGCTCTTGAGCAGTAAAAATTTGCAGATTTTGTCATTTCAAAGTGCAAGTAAAAAATAATAAATCATGCGTAATGTTAACATATTACAGATACATGTGATATAATGAAAATATTATACTGAAGAATTATGAGGGGAATAGAACCTTGCTGACCATTGATTCATGATTCTACCTTTAGAAATCCATTAAAAACTAAAAAACACATGTGGCAGTTCCAAATTCTCTAATTAATAGCCTTATGAATGCCATGTTGGTACTTTATCCTGGAATCATATGGTTCGTTCATTTTGCAAGAAAAGTGATGCCCATGAAAAGAAAGTTACTTTTCTCGTGTGAGTTTGGTTTGCGAGAGAAGTTTGCAAAAAAAAATGTTGGGTGCATTTGGTTTGCAAGAAAATTAGATGGGAAAGTATAAGAGTAGCTTCTTTCTTAACTGGCTCATGTTGACTTTGCATATTTACATGTTAGAATAACCAATGATATGACCATTGGCAAGGGTAACTCCATAAACAATTTTTTATCAAACTTTGTGGTTTTCCTTTCTAGCAAAATAGCCATCTTTTGGCTAAGAAAGGTTCCGATGGAAAGTGCAAGAAAACTAACATTGTTTAAAGAAGTATTTTTCTAAAACAGAACTTTCTCGCAAACCAAATTCGTGAAAAGTTGATTTTCTCAAGAAAACACTCTTTTCCGCATCACTTTCTCGCCAACCAAAAGGACAAAGAAAAAAAGGGACACAAAATAAACACTTCCATCTCAAGGAAATTTTAGTCATTTTACTATGCCACAATTATATATTAAACTCTCAACTGTATCGGTTGAGTCGTATCAATTTGTGAGGATAACGAAACGAAACCTCATGCAATGATAAAAATACATATGTATCATGGCGTATCGACTATATCGACATCGATAAGGTGGAACTTTTACGATACATATCGACCAACTACAAAAATTAAATAAAACTCATTTGAGGTGTTCTAAACCTCATTTTCCTCCTCCTTAGCTCCTCTCCCTCAAACCTTCTCTTTTAAACCCTAAATAACCAGTCCATCTAGACCAAATCATTGAAAAAACACATTTGATCTCCGTGGAGATCGAATATAAAAGAAAATTCCACTATTCATTTAGGTATGTTTGATTTTATTATTTTTTAAATTTTGTACATGAAGTCCCTTGAAATGGGTCAAATATTGATTGCAGGTCATAGATCTATGGATTTGTGGCCAAATCCATAGATCAATGACCTTCAACAAGGAGTTTTTAGATTTTTTAATACAAACAAATACATTAAAATATCTCTTTATATTAAATATATGTTAGTGTTCTAAGCATGGTTTAAAAACTCACCGAAACCGATACGTATCGGTTGGTTGCACCAGAGACCCAAAACTACACCTTTAGTTTAAAAACTCACTGAAACCGATACGTATCGGTTGGTTGCACCTGAGACCCAAAACTACACCTTTACCTTCTTTTTCTGAAAAAAATAACTCAGCCGAAATTGTTACGTATCGGCCGAGTCCAACGATACGTAACGGTTTCGACCATAGGACTCACCCGACGCTTTCACTTTAAACCTAGTTTTGCAAAAGATCGAAAGACACCACAAAAACCTCTCTTTGCTTCCTCTATTGTTCTCTACCCATTCTAACCCCTTTTACCTAAAATGGAAAAATCTTTTTGATTTTTGTTGATTAACAACTTGATTTTAGGTTTCAGTCATCGATTTGAAGAAATCTATGTCACGTTCTTCAATTCGGGGAAAACTCAATTTGAGAACTAAATTGGGTAAGTTTTCTCAAAAGTTTTATGCAAATCATATTTATTACAACCGAAACTTACTAAATGCTTACAACCGAAACTTACTAAATGCATGTGAGTTTCATGGATTTCACTGAACATTTGTTAATTACTTGATTTAGGTGGTTAGGGTTTCATTTTTTTAACATTTCTCTACTTTTTTACACTAAATAACACTTTCTATTCATTTTTTTGGGTGATCTTCATATACTTTTTTAGTTTTAAAGATCAATACGTTGATATTGACTCTAGAACAATGTTGTTACTCATTTACTGCATTGTTTTTTTTTTCCTATTTATTGTGATTTTTTTCAAACAAAAAATGGAAAAAAAAAAAAAAACGACTGAAACCGATACCTATTGGTTTTGGCCGAGGCCGTTACGGTGGCTGAAACCGAGTTTTTAAACCTTGGTTCTAAGGCTAATCTATCATATCCTTACATTAACCTTATTTTTTGGGAAACAAAATTTTCAATTTTTTAGATATTAAAAAATATTATTCCCAAAATAAAATTTGGAACCTTAACATAGTATGAAGTATTTAGGTTTAAAACATTTATATGAGATTAGTCAATGAGTGATCTATTAGACCCATAGACTAATCCTTATTTATGTCAATTAAAAATACTTTTTAATTAATTTATATTATATAAAATAATTTAAAAAATATAAAAATATTTTTTTCCCTTTGATTATTAATAGTATAATAATTTTGTGTACTATTACCTACAAATGAATTTTTATTTAAATATTATGCTTTCATTTGTCTCCATTTATGTTGTATATATGTATTTATACATGCCGCGATGCGTGCACGTATATGCGGTTCTAGGAAGTAATGCATTGTGGACTTGTGGTAACTCATGTAGATAATTCCAACTTCCAACCATAGCTATAGGATTCTAACTACCATGCTTTGAGGTTATCTTTGCCTTAAAATAAGTTTGGCTTTAATTTTCCATGAATTTCTAACATTTCTTGATTTTTATACAAAGAATTCGTGTATGGTTCCTCGATACATAGTTTCCTATTTTAGACTATCCGATATGTACCTTGATACTAATATTTTGAACCTCGTCCACAATAACGCTAGATATCACTTTCGATCAACAACATGCGGCAGTTCCAACGCTCTTAAAAAGAATCATAAAGTTTAGGACATTCTAGTTCAAGATACACAATAATCAAACTACCCAGAATCTTGTAACCATATCCTGAAATTTTAAAGGAAAACAAATAAGAAAACACAAGTTACAAAACCAACACTTCTTTCATGGGGGAATTTTGGGCATAAAAATGCCAGATACCACTTTCGTTCAACTAAGAGTATAGGAGGCAGGACATAGTCAGTCCACAAGGATATCTGTCAAACAAAAGAATACATTATAATCAGACAGTTGCTCATTTTCCCAATTACTTGAGATATTTTTTTCATCATTTACAGTATGTACTATCATGTTATGTTATTGATAAAAAAAAATTATTTACAATATTAGTTATTTATTTTACTGTATCGTGGACCAAAGAAAAATGAGGATAACAAATAAGGTGGAGGCATGTGTACGTTCCAAGTGACATGTAGACCTGTTAACATTGGGTCCTTTAGCCTCCCAGCAATCATAAGGAAAGTTCCTTTACCACTCTCCTCTTATTAGCTTCCACTAAAGTTAATGCACACTTTTTTCATAGTCCATCTTATTGATTTCCTCATAAATCACACTATTTACATGATAAAATAACTTACATACAATTCCAATACCTTAACTATAAACAAATTAGGCTACTTTTACCAATTTGATAGTTATTGTGTTGCCGTTCTCATATAAATGAAAAGTTAATATATTAATATGCATTAAAAAGTCAAACATGATAAGTATCCCTTTTGAAACATCTAGTAGTTAAATATGTGTTCTCGTAAAAATAACATAGATTTCAATAGGATGAGCATTGTCAACACATGCACGTATGGTACCAACTTTAACAACGAAGCTGATGGTAACCTAATGTTTCATCACAGATAGGTGATATGTATTCTTACTGGAATCCAGAAAAAGGACGAAGCAGCTAAGTTTATTTCCTCGCTAGCTACCCAGTTAATACTCTTAAATGAACCAGTTAAAAAACGTGCTCAATAGTGAGAGGGGGCAGAAAATGAAATGACCGTTTTATCTCTGCTTTCCAAGTGTAAGTGAATTATAATTTATACCCTTTTTTTTTTTGATCGGTAAATGCAAATCCATTAGAAGATCAAAGATGCAGATTCACAAATAGTGAATCCCACAAGAACAAACCACAAGCCAAAGAAAGAAAAACTATCCACAACAAAACAACCCCCCACCACAAGCATAAGGCCCCCCACAACTAACCCTTCCCCTACAACCACTAGGAGATCAACTCATCAAACCCTATCTCCTCCACATCTACCTTAGTGGTCATCCAATCTCTAAGCAAAGAATGCGACCGAGAACACACCCACTCAACCGACAATGCTGAATTCTCGAACACCCTCCTATTCCGCTCCTTCCACACCGACCACGCTACCACTCCAGGAAGCATGACCCAAACGATATCTAGAGGCCTATCGAAAAAGACCGGAAGCCAACTCGAAAGAAGGCCCTGAACAGAGGAGGGGAAGACCCAAGCCACCCCGATTTGGGATGGAAAACAACTCCAAAGCTTCCTTACAAAAGGACAAAACAAGAACAGATGATTAACAGATTCCTCCTCCAAAAGACACAAAAAACAACGTTTGGAAAGCTCCAACCTCTCTTCCTTAGATTATCCAACGTCATAATTTTGTCGAAAAAAGCTAACCACAAGAAGAAAGAGACCTTAGAAGGCACTCCAGAAGACCAAAGACACGGGAAGACCAAATAAGGCTCCGGATTCGCCACCTAAAGGAAAGAACGCACTGAAAACCGCCTTGATGGATGGCCAGCCCATACACGGCTATCTCTCAAAGTCTCAACAATGGGCACCAAATCGATCAAGGCCAAAAAGTTAGCAAAATCCTGCACCTCCCAATCATTCAATGGGCGCGAAAACATAGGACACCAAGCCCCCACCCCTACACCCTTATCATACATCTCCGCCACCGTTGCCGTTTTATCAACTGCAATGGAAAAAAGAGTGTTAAACCGCTACTTAAAATGAATGGGACTGTACCAAGAATCACCCCAGAACTTCACATCCACCCCATCACCAATCACAAGCCGAGTGAACTTGACGTACTCAGCCCATCCCGACACAATACCTTTCCACAGACCAACCCCATGGCGGCCCCTAGACTGGCTAGGCTCCCAACGGTCTCTACTACCATGCCACGCGACTATAACCTCTCTCCAAAGACTATCCCGGTCCACCCCAAACCGCCATAGCCATTTCCCCAATAAAGCTTGGTTAATCACCCTAATAGGCCAAATACCAAGCCCACCACTTTTCTTAGGGCGACACAAACACTTGCTGCAGAAAATTATAGGAGCAAAAACCTTTGTCATTTTATTGAAAGTATCAAGTTCTATTAACATTAGGATGAGATTTGGAAATATTCTGTTGAGTGTGTGTATTGCAAAGTATCTATTTTACTAACATGTCTAACGTAACACATAGCAGAAATAAATGAGATCATTTTACATGGTGATGGATAAATTATAAAGCATGAAAGATCATTGTAGAAGTATAAAAGTAAGAAGATTAAGCGTGAGATAAAATTTACAATATATATATATATATGAGAAGAAACAAGCATGATTAAAAACAGGGCATTTAATCCAGACAAATACACTTAGGACTACAAGATGGTAATGTGTGAGAATCCAAGCTTCACAAGTAAATCAGAATAGAAGAAAACAGCTGCACATTCTTTGAACAATCATATCAGACAAAACCATGACTAAAGATACCTAGAGAAAGGCTATAAAGCGTACTTGCAATTTAAGACTTCTCCAGAGCTAGAATAGCCCAGATTGCTTAATATTACTATACAATCTCCATCAAGTCTCTCACGTATGCGAGAAACATCTACTTTCTTTACTTCACCTGTTGCACCATAATCAATTCCTTCAACAACTCCTCTTCTCTGAAAAAGAAAAAAAAATTTAATGTAAAATCAGTTGACTTCACTGTAGTGATAAACTGGACATAATTACGGATAAAAACACTTGACCTGACTAAGGATTCAAAAGGCTAGTGATACTGTTAAAAAATAATAAACAGGAAAATAATGGGATTCAAGAGTGTAACTAAAACAATAAATGATAAATTTGAGACAGCAACTTGCCCACCTTAGCTGCAAGAAAATTACCACTTGCAACACTGACACCAACATCATGCCAACGACTGTTGTCGCCATGTCGACGTATACTCCATATAGAGGGTCCAGGAGAAAGCTTTGCTTCTATCATAGTACGAATTCTCCCAGCTGCTTCCATCGCTGCCTCTAAAGAATCTGAATCTGTAACTCTGTATTGACCAAAATACTTGGCCTCGCTTCCTGCAAGAAGAATGCTCAGGATTAAATGCATACCTGAGTATACCATGGAAATGGAAAATATTATGCCTAGCTAAAGACGGCAGCATGAAGAGGAAAAGGGGAAGGAAGTTATGTAAATCCAAGAATTACATAATCCAGTGACCATTATAGTAAGCATATTATTTGACAGAGTGAGGAATCATTTATAGCTTTCCTAGTTCAGTTTCATATCAACATATATTCTAATAGAACAAACAACCCATGGGGGGGTACATCTAAATTGCTTCCCTAACAAATTTAGCACACCCCTCTCATTTTTCTCAACATTCATCTTGTCATTGAATAGTTCAGCATGTAGATTTGACTTGGCCAAGACTTGGATTACGTTTCAATTTTTTTAAACAAACAAAAAACAACGGATTCGACAAAATGCTCAATAAGACTCATTAAGTTTTAGTGTTTATCGAAGAAAAACTGTGCTTGTTGGGAGATAGTATAATGATATCTTAATCCAATACGGGTCAGTCTCCTTCATTTCACACTAATATACGTGGCTTGTACCAGTAACATGGCACATGACATGATATGAATACACTGGGTAGACCAATTATGATACAGACGAAATTTAGATCAATTCTACTTATATGATTAATTTCACTAGCAAAGGAAATTGCCTCGAACATCATACTAAGACAGGATACAAATGCCAAGTACAAAGAACCCAGGTTTCACTCACCTCTCTCGGCCAAAAGCTCGTCAATTTGTACATGGGTTCCAGGAACAAGAACAAATCTAATCCCCAGACCGTGAAGGAGAGAGATATCCTGCATACAGATGTCTTCATGTCGATAATTGTACTGAGATACTCAAAGAACAAAGTACTAGGTGATCCTACTGGATGCTCAAGAACAAACGCTTAGTACTCTCTAAATCTTTGTGAAAAGAACAAAGTACTAATTCATTTCTTCTGAATTTTCACTTGTCAAACATATAAATTTCTTCCACAGGAAGATAGATTATACTGACTTATAGTTCCTATAATAACAAATACTAAAATCAGAACTGAAACCAGATTACAAAAGAAGAAGAAAAAAGGAAGATAAGCCCCAAAACCTGCCTTTAAAATGGCATCCAAGTAGGTACTAGCTACGATTTCGCCGGAAATGATCACGACGAAAGTGCTACCTCTGTGTGCACGAAAATACGGCCAAGCTTCCCGAAACCACCGAACAAACTGCTCGTCCTTGATAGAATTACGGTCATCGCCGCTAAAATTTTCCGTTTCGCCAAAGAAATTACAGCCCAAGGAAAATCTCTTGTTACTCGTTATTCCATTATCGGGACCTTTTATTGCTTGAAATCTGTCAATCCTCCCTCTAAAACCAAGACAGAACCTCGAAATCCTATTCTGGATCGCTTTCTTCTTGCACGAAGCTTCTGAATGGTTTTGCAAAGAAATCAATGGCCCTGAACTCGAAGTGGCCATTGATGTACGGATCGAAACCTTAAAGAAACCCTAATTAAGTAGAGACAGCAGGAGCAGAGAAGAGGAGTAAGAAAAGTCGCGGGAAAACGAACGAGGTAAAGATAAAGGTGGACTAGTGTGAATGGGATGGCCCGCGGCTCGACCCGATTAAATATTTGGGCGGGCTTAAGCTTAAAGGGCCCGGCGTTATACTATTCTTCTAACTGAATTTGTCATGGCCCAACAAGACCTGATTATTAAAAAAAAAAAAATTCTAAAACAATCTATTTTTCTTTCAGTTTAAATACAAAGAGGATCACTCCCCTTTTTACACTATAACAATGGCAATCTTGTAATTATGTGTATTGTAAAATTATCCCTGCCACTTTTAGTAATTACAATCATGTCATGGCCTTAGTGTAAAAAGGGGAGCTCCGCTTCATCACCGTGAAGCAAAGCTCCAGCCGAAATATAATCTCATTTTCGTTTCTATCTTTAGGTTGGCTTTGGCCCGAATCCGGTTGGCCTACTTAGTAAACAGGCCGGCCTGAACCCAACTTATTAACACCCCTTAAGTAGAGAATGAAAGAGAAACAAGGTAGGAAAAGATGGATTGCAAAAGGAAGATCTATAATTAAAATGTTATAAGCCAGTTATTCAGAGGAACCAACTTCAGTATATAATTAATATTTTCTTATATTTATGAATTTATATATTTTGTATATAATTAAATATAAAATATATTTGTATACTAAGTTTGTAAATTATATATTACTTATATTAGGTGGTAGGTACTACATGCATATTTCATTTTTTTCTCATACGTTATTGTATATGTTTAGACGTTTGGGTATATATGGAAGTGACTAACAGAATTGCAAAATTTCAATTATGTCGTTTGGGATGCATTACAAAAAATGATTGAATTGAAAATTGAAAATTTTCACATGGAATTGAAATGCTGATTTCCAATGGCCAAGTGAGCAAAATTCAAATTCATGCTTGGATATGTTGTTTGACTGCGAGATTAATAAAAAGACACGAGCCTAACATAGTCTCCCTTAATGTTGTGATCTTACCTCCTTCAACTCATCGTTGTAGTCACCGTTGGACATTAACTAGGGTTTACAATAGGTTGGATTAGTTTTCGGGTTGAGTTAATATACCCTCAACCCAACTCATTTTTTAATAAATTGATTAGAAAGGCAACAAACCAAACCCAGACAGGGGACCTCAAACTGAGCTAGTTTCCTAACATGTAAATTAAATATATAATAACTAAATATATAATAATTATCTTTTAAATTTTAATAATAAGGGGAATGATATCCTTCACTTAGTGTGTAAATTTGTTAACCTTCACAAGACTTTTTTACCCTTATGTATTAAATATCATTTTATTTTCTATAAAGGTATTTTCATATGAGATAATTTATTAAATAGATAAGATAAAAAAATATATATGAAAAGTCAAACTATATTTTCTCTCTCATGTATTTAATGACTAGTCCCCTATTAAAAGACTAAAATACCTTTTAAAATGTTTTGATGAAGGTTAACAAGTTCACATACTTAATGAACGTTAGCAACAGCCTTAATAATAGGTTCACTAGACTTAGTGAAGGATAACATTTCCCTATATTTAATATTTATTGTACATAAGTATATATATATTATTACTGAATTAAGTATGTGCAATGACCCAACAATTTTAAAGCCAGGCCCTAACCTAACCCAACTATAAATGGGTTCTCAAAATCAAACTCAAACTTGACTCATTGGTCCAAACTTAACACATGAAAAGTTAGATGGGTTCAAGTAGTTGACATGTTGGGCTGGAAATCGCCGCCCTTAATGTCAATCACTGTTGCTACGATAACATAGACCTAATTATTAATTCATATTAGTTTAAATTTGCTTCCACATAAATTTTTAGTCATCTAAACAATGAATGGAGAATTGAACTCCATCTAATCAATATGCATTCAAATGACAGAATTCCAGACTATGCAGAATTCAATTATTTGTTGTTTTTTGTTTTTTTTTTTAGAGTCGTCATTTACCTACGTTAGTGACGGTCAGAAGTTAGCCGGGGCATTAGAGCTCTTGCAACTCATACCCCAAGGGGATTTGATCCCCAGACCTCCCCCATGGAAGGCCACACCCCTACCACTCATGCAAGAGGCGGGAGTGTAATTATATTGTTTTCAATGCCATAAATTGCATTTCCTTAGTTCAATTCAAATTCCACTAATCTAAATGCAAGTTTGGGGAATACCAATGGCACTTGGGCCTAATGTTGGAAAATATCAGGGTATTTTTAGCTAATATAGGTTATAGAGTACAAAATCCTCCTTTTCAACTCGAGGGATTTTTCTGTCTCATTTTTTTTTTCTTTTTCTTCCCCTCGTCAAGGATTTTGTACACTATACCCTTGGACATCATATCTCAATTATCAAAATGAGAACTTTTAATGCAATATTCATAACGATTAAGCTCTTGAATAGCATTGGAAATCATCTTGGATTAGAGGAGCATTAAAATTATGTGTTCTTTTAGACGTCAAGTTGACATATACCTATTAAAGTAAGCTAGCCTAATATATATATATATATATATATATATATATATATATATATATATATATATACTACTACTATTACCCAGTTGGTCTCACATACCTCCTCCAGAGGCCTCCATTTGACCTTCATTTTATTGCCACGTGGCACTTCCAATTCTTCTCTTACCACTACATGTTTCCATCTTATTTGATAGTTTTGTAATTACCTCATTAATTAAGTAAATGAGTGAGATGACATTAGAAATGGGTACATACCAGTGTTTTAAAACCCGGATCAGACCGGTGGGTCGAACCGGTTAACCTAGGACCCGGAAACCTTAGTGGGTTGGGTTGACCATTTGATGGGCTGAATACCAAAACCGGGGTGACCCAATGAAAACCACCCAAACCGGTGTGACATAGTCGACCCGAGCGGCTTTTGTTGAACCGTCCGAGCCATGGAAAAATGTATTTTTGACTTATTTATCCTAAAATATAATATATTAAACAAAATTAGAACTCAGGCTAATGTGAGGTGAGATAAAATCATTCTTTTTTCTATTGATTTGAAGGGTTCGTATATGTTTTTTTGTTTAGTTTTGAAATTTTGAATAATAATCTCATTTTTTATTAATTCATAATCGAAGTTTTCCATTGATTTCAAGAGGTGCTTCCTCTTATTTAAATTATGTATTATTTTAATTTCTTGAATCACTCAAAAAATTATATATCTCGAATCAAATCTATTAATAGAAAAAAATATTAATATTAAATATTTTTATGGCATTACTTAGGTGGTGTTTGTTAACACTAGTCTAAAAAGAAGTGCTTATTTGAAAATTATGCTTAGTTGGACTTTAAATTATTAAGTTGAAGGTTAATTGCATGTCTAATTTTAGAGATTTTAGGTATAAAAACCTCTACTTTAAAAAGTAGCTTCATACCTACTTTTTAAAATAGATGTTTTTATCCCTAAAATCTCTAAAATGTCGACATACAATTAACCTTCAACTTAATAATCTAAAGTCCAATTAAGCATAATTTTTAAATAAACACTTCTTTTTAGACTACTGTTAACAAACATCACCTTAGTGTCATTGGGACCCGGATTGGCCCGACGGTCCGACTGGTTTGGACCAACCCGCCCACTTGACTGGATTAGTGTCCGGTTTGGGATTTAAAACATTGGTACATACGTTTCACTACCCCTAATTAACTCACTTATTAATCCTTAATTAACTCACTTATTAATAAAGTTAATGAGTGAGAATGTGAGATGGCTTTAGAGATGGATAGATAGATACGTTTCACTATTCATAATTACTTCTCTCTCTCTCTCCACAATTAGTTCTTCTCCTACATTCCCCTCCTAATCCCACAACCGACCACCCTTCTCCCTTTCAATACGATGCTCTCTCCCCTATGTGTGACCCACCTCTCCCTCTTCCTCTCGCCCCCCCGAAAATACCATTTTTCTCCCAAAGTCGAGGGGTTCTTTCCCCCACGACTTCTTCCACCTTCCCCTTATAATCCCACAACTAACCACCCCTCTCCCTTCTAACCTGAAGAGTGTGGTTATTGGCATTAATGGTATTTAACATTGTTTCAGTCCTTTGAGAGTTCTTATTGTAATAAATTGGATAACGTTTTAGGAAATGCAAATTTTGAATGATCTTAGATGTCCTTACGATCTATATATCCCTTATTATCAGTATTCTTTGCATAAAAATTCAATCTTACATATGTGATTGGTAATCTTTCTTCGTGTTTAAGGCTTCAAGCTGTTGTTTTGTTTATCTAAGTATGTAATACTGTTATTGGAGGTAATCGTTTTAGGATTTGGGTTTCACTACTCTTACTATATATATATGTGCTTTTTTTCTTAGGGTTGCATAAAGATTATCGAAGTATAGGGAAGTATGAGTCTTTGGTGGTCTTTAATTATTTTTTAGTCTTCATTTGCATTTTAAGGTCGATTTTTGGACTTCACAAAGTAGAGAGATTGAAAGAAGATCTTGGGTTAAAAGGGAATGTTAAAAGGGAATGCAACCAATGTTCCTTGGTTCGCTTGGTTCGAATACAGGTTCGCAATTCGCTACTTTAGAACGAACCCGGTTCGCTAGGGGTAGGATTAGATAATTCGTTTCTTGGTTCACTTAGGTTCTTTGTTTGGTTCGCTAGCTTAATTCACTTATATATATAACTATGGTTAAGCTTAATTAAATTAAAATAAATAATTTTATTTTTTTGTTTTTCTAAAACTAATTGTTAGATTGGTTAACCCTACGGGGTTAACCATAGTTATAGTGAAAAAGTCATGGACGAATGAGGCAGGTCCATGTTCCATTTCCCTTCTCTCAATAGTTTATTTATTGGACAATTCCGCCCTTAAGTGTGAACGCATTAATCCATAAGTAAGAACGCATTAATTACAACAAACCTTACCCCTTTTGCACCAACTGTGGTGTGAACACATTAATTACATCAGCTGTGGATTCGCTAATATTGACTAACCGGATCGAACCGAACTGGTTCGCTTCGAACCAGTTCGTGGTTCGCACTATTACCCAGCGAACTAGGTAACCCTGAATGCAACTACTCACAATCAAGTGAATGCTCATCTTTGATCGATGTTTCATGTAAAAGTGAGCAATATTGACTAGGCAACAAAATTGTTTGATGATATATTGAGACCCCATTATTCTCCAGATTCAATTGTGTACATCTTGATTTTTGAGTTGAGTTGTTCCAGGAGAAGATGATGCCCGCCTGTTGCGTCTTCCATGCAGGAAATTGGGTTCCACATCAATGTGGCAAGCTACATCGTTCAAATCAGTGGGTTTTGCAAGAATAAGAGACTGTCAAGGCAATGATATTTTTTTTCTTTTTTTCCTTTTAAAAAAAAAAATGAGAAATAAAGGTTAGATCATCTGGATGATACTATCTACATAATGGACCATCATTCTGATCATTGGGATGCTTGGTATCGTGGTGCAATAGATGACTTTTATGCTAGCCATTTTGCCAGTTCAAATCAATGAGAATTAAGACTCCAATATCTCTATAACTCTCCACAACTTCCATTTTCCTCTTTTTGATTGGTTTTGTAGGTGTTTTGAATTGCTATCTTTCTACTTTTTTGGATTTACTTTTGCATTTTGTTCTTTATTGGGATCTTTTAGTAAATTGCTCTTACATATTCCCTAAACCCATTGAAGGATAGCTACAATTAAAAATGTATGAATAGTTTATTATTACATACTTGGTATTTTCCAAAATTAATTAGCAATATTAGCATATGTTTTTCAATTTCTTGAATGAATATTGGAGAAGCTTTCATTGTTTCTTATTCAGTTATCTGACTAGCTGCCTAAATTCTGTTGTCAGATGTTTTATGGATCGCAGTTCATAAATCCCTTTATAATACGTTTGCATAGATTATATTCGACACCTGTATATTGGGAAGGATTTATACGAGTGTCATGCAAAATATCGAGCAATCCAATGATCATAACCATGAAGTATGTTGGGTCATTTCTCTTATGTTTCAAAGTGTTTTATGCCCTTACTCTACTTTAATACTTAAATTTTTATTTTTTTTTTAAAGTACAGAAATATAGGGGGTGAGTGTATTTTTAATGTTTTAACATTTTTTTGTCATTCCATTTTTCCAGTTTCATCTCAATTCTCATGATCCCGTGCATTGCATGGAGTGTTTTGCTAATATATATACTCCCTATTTCTACACCCTGTCTAGCTAAGTCATTTTTTAAACTCGGTCAATGACTCTAATTCTTGCCGAGGTGGTATCTTCTACAAAATTTTGTAATTTCAAAATCACTCTTCATAACAAAACATGTTCTAATCCGTTTTTCTCTCCCACTCATGTCTCTCATTCTCTTCCTCTATGAGACAAGAAACCATGAAACCCCACCAAATCCGAGGTCCCTCAAATCCCAGTCAAACTTAGATCGCCTAACATCTACATTATTGAAAGCAATGCTAAGCGACATCTACACTACTGGAAGCAACGCTAAGCAAATGAACCCTTGAAACCTTAGAAATCCTAGGAACGACACCATTGTTCGAAGAACTACCACTCATTGTGAACCAGTTATATCAACTAAAGTTGTTTGCGTTGCCTATTCTCATGCTACATATGGATACTGTGATTTCTCAAGTACAAGCAACACTTGGGACCCTCGTCCTTTCATGCTCAAAATTTGGGGGGCATTAGTTAGTTGAAAGCTTAGCAATGCCAGTAGCCGCCTCCCAACGTTATGTGAACTAATTTGCATCCACTTAGTTGTATTTGAAAATACTAGATCAGATCAATGTTGAGGGTTTTCTCTGTGCCAAAGAACATTTAAACATACAAACTAATTGCTTCTAATGTTGTATTGATCAATGCATTCTTTTCATGTAATTGTGTAGGTGAATCGTATTCTTTCGACAATAAAGAGGAAAAAAATCTATGGATACCATGATCCTTTCCCTAGTTGCTTCAGTGGGCACCTTTCTCATTTTGAGTTACTGGTTGAAGAAGTAAGAAGGTACTAAGGGTTTCTTGAAGCTTTGTGGCACATTTTTTTCAATTGTATTTTACTTTATATCAGTATTTTCCTCCACTGCATGTAAGTGTTGGCATTGTTGCCTTCCAAAAAAAAAAAAGGGTTGGCATTGTTGTTTCTTGATTGCTTTCTTCCTCGCCAGAGAGATGAGATTCGTCACCGAAGATAAGGGAGAGAGAGAATGAGACTGGGGTTAGATCATGTTTTTAGGGGGCATTTTTTTTTTAATTTTAAAAAATGGATATTTTTTAAATTAATTTTTTTTGTTGAGGATGTCATCTCAGCAAGAATTATAGTTATTGATCTAGTTTAAACAATGACTTAGACAGGGTATAGAAATAGGGAGTAACAATATGGAGTATCCCTATACGTCTTTTTTTATATAAATATATTAAAATTTTAAAAATATTTATTTTGGCCAAAAATTATGTTCAAAATTTTGTGAAATATTGATATATATCGTGAAAATATTTAATTTTAATTAAATATAAATTCCTGAAATTTTGCCAAAAATTTGAAATTTTATAAATTTTGATTTCAATTGGAAGACCGAAATTTCCGTCATAAACGAGATTCAAACTTTTTTTCAAATATTTCAGAAATTTTTTTTTTAAGATTTCAAAATTTCATATTTAACAAAGTAACATTGTTATATTAGGGTGGCTTACTAAAGACTTTAGTAAGCACCGAATTTCTAACCACACGATTTTTACTCTCTTCAAATCTAATGGTGGCTAGAAAAACAACTTTTTAGATTTTAAAACAACCATATCAATTTGTATCCAAGTCCCCCATTAATAGGGGAGCATGTACATTATCTCTCCTAATCACTTAATTTTCTCTTTCCTAATCACTTAGTTTTCTCCAACTCGCATTCTTCTCCAATTGTAACCGGTTTTGCCAAAATCGGTTACGCCCCCGAGGTGGCCACATGCCCCTTTTGAACGTCTTAATTGTAGTTAAGATTCACTCACCCTTACCCTATGTTTGGTTGCCGAGAAAATAAGTGAAAACATGGAAAAGAAAAGAAAATTGGGCAAACACAACTAAAAATTGTATTACAAATCCATAATTTTCTTTTCTTTTCCATGTTTTCACATATTTTCTCAAAAACCAAACATAGCATTAGGGTTCACCCATTGGTTTTTAGAAAAAAATAATAAATTTTTTTGTTAACTGTGGTTAAAATTTACCAACTCCTAAGTTTAATTTTTTTTTTTCTAAAAACCAAAGATAGGTTGGTGAACCCTAGGGATAGGTGAATCTTAACCACAATTAAGGGGTGTGAAAAGGACACGTGGCGATAAAACATGTCAAAAAAGTCAGGCGTTTGAGACTCGGGAGAATGAGAGTAGAACGAGAGGAGAGGGATGGCCGGAGAGGAGAGGGAGATTGGGAGAGAGAAAACGAGATGAGAGGGAAATTGCGAGAGAGGAGTTCTAGGTGGCGTGAGTAGTTAGGAGAGAGAACACGAAAGTAGGAGAAACTGTACCACTGAGGTGGTTTACTCTTATTTGGGTGGGTTTAAACTTTAAAAAAAGTTGTTTTGTTTCAGTGGCTTAAATTAAAAACACTTTAAATTGGGTATTTATGATTGAGTAGCTTACTTAGAGTCTCTAGTAAGTCATGTTAATAGGAACCTTTCTCTCTCTCTATATATATATAGATATATTAGGGCAAGCCGGGTTGCCCAATGTCTCGACCTAACCCAATTAAAAATATGAAAAATTCTGTCCAGGTTCCAAGTTGGACACATACCAACACCGTATATATACAAAGGAAAGGGACATCTCCATCCAAATTTTTATAGGCTTTAAAAAATTATTTTTTATATGAAAAGAGAAAGTGGGAAAGAAAAGAAGGTATACTTTACATTATTTAATGGGTGCTTCACCTAAAAGGGTATGTGTAAGCACCCATTTTTACACCCTTCTTGACCATGATTAAGGTTTTGTAACCATAGTTATCCCCAGCCAAGTACCCTAACCCTAGAACAAATCCTAGTTAAACCCTAGGTCTTAAAACCTAGTCAAACCCTAGTTAACCCTAGGTCCTAACCTTAGTTAAACCTAGGACCTAGCCCAAACCTAGCCCTAGCCTAGTCCTAAGACCTTATGGCTCAAGCCCTTAGGTCCAAAGCCTCTAGGGTCTAAACCCTCGGCTTGGGCCCAAGCCCAGGCCCAACCCAAAAATTCAAATCCCTCACCCCGTACCGCGTGCGAGCTGGGCCAGGCCCTTGTTGGGTAAAAATCAAGCTTTGTGGTAAATTATCTACCGTCATTAAAATTTAGCCTAATAGGATATTGACGGTAATAGGGTAATGGCGGTAGTTATTCTACCGCCATTACCTGTATTGTGTTCCAGCAGCTCACCTGCCATCCTGCGCACTCAGGCAAGCCCTTCTCCTCCTCGTACTAATATCAAGGGTGTCCCCAACCCCTTGTCTATAAATACCAAGTCTCCACCACTTTCTCCTCCATGGTTGAACCCCCCACTCTGAACCTCTGTTGAACCATAACGGCCTAGACCTTCTTCCAAGCATCTGAGCTCCCTCTCAGCAATCCGTGAAGCCTTCAGAGACCACCCAACTCATCCTTCTGCCCCCCTGTGCAACACCACCACCGTGAGCCACCACTACTGTCCACCACCACTTCGGCGAAGGCAATAGCAGCAGCTGGGTAGGGCCCTGCCCCTCCCCTCCTTTTTCTATTTTGCATCAGTGTGAGCCCCTGGTCATTTCCAGAGGACTTTTGTTGATTAGTTTTGCAAAACACCCAGAACAGGGGTCTCCCCCACCTTCTTCATAGGTGTGGGGAACTCCTCACAGGTATAGACTCCATCCCTTAAGCCTCAGGCCCATCCCAGGGCTTTTGGGGGTCCCTCAGTCAATGGGAGAACCCCTAGAACCATCACAGCACAGCCTTGTAGGGCACAAACACCATTATGGAGAAATCTAGAAATGACAGTAAACTCAGTACCGCCATTTCTGGAACTCTCTCTTTCAGCCTTTATGGCCCCCACCTGAGCAAGCTCTGGTTCATTCCAGGGCATAAATTAACTCTCTGAGGCCTCCCTGAACTCACCTTGGTCCTTCCAGGTTCACCTCATCACCCTGACCATGGTAAAAATAAAAAAAAACTAAAACTTTGTAAAATGGCGGTAATGCATTTACCGCAATTCCTTGATCTTCTGTAACAGACATTTCAGGCCACTGTGGGCCTACTTTGGAGCCTAGCCTAGGGCCCACCATGGGCCCAGGACACGTGGAAATCTCTCATGTTCTTCCTTGAGGCTCAGTAACCCATGGGGTCATGCCTTAACCATCTCATTGATCAGGCAAAACCATTCTTAGTATTACTGAGAATGGCGGTAAATATATTACCGTCATTTCTATTCAGTAAAGAATTGGAAATGACAGTAATATATTTACCGTCATTCCCAGTTGCACTGTGATGGGCTTTGCACAAGACTCAGGCTTGGTAGGAGGCCACTCTATGCCCTGCCTAGCCCCCTGAGTCCATATTAGACCGTCTTAGGCTTTAACCATGGGTTAACCCAACCCTGATTAAATTTTAACCATGATTAGTTGGCCTAACCTTAAAGAAAATCCAGAAAATTCCCTAAAAATTCCAAATATTCTAAAAATGTAGGAAATAACAGAAACCATACTCTAATATCTAACTAACCACGGTTAAACAGACTAACCATGGTTAAACTCCCTTTTAACCATGGTTAAACTCATTTAACCTTGGTAAAAATTTGAAAAAATTCTAGAAACATTCAAAAAATACAAAAAGACCAAAAATACTACATTTGGACCTTTTTATCATGATTAGCATTTCTAACCATGGTCAACCATTATCTTAACCCCGGTTAGCAAACCTTAATCCTTGGTTTACATCCTTTTGGCCTACTGAGTCTGATCTTTTGACCTACCGAACCCAATATCAGCCTACCAGTCTTGACCATACATTCCTTAACTGTGGTTAGTAATTCTAACCATGGTTAATTTGACTTAACCCCAATTAGCAATTCTAACCTTGGTCAAACTTTGTCTTAGCCTACTGGGCTTCTTTCTTAGTCTACCCGGATTCTTCCCTAGTCTACCAGACTAAACCCTAAGCCTACCGGGCTTGAACCTTGTATTTGACCAACCTCGGTCAATCAAACCCTAGTCCATCGGACCAATTCATTAGCCACCCCTGGTGCACACACACACATCTCTACCCTTGGCACGGGCTCATGTGCTAGAACTACGCTCGATCTGATCTTACCTCAATGTTAGTACGCAGGCAACCCAAACCGAGTTCAACCCTAGTTACCTTTTTCCTTCTTAGATTAGTATAAACTAAAACTAAAGCATTTGAATGATAATTGACATTAAAGTGGTTTAAACCTAGCAAGTAGGGAACCATTACAAAATAAAAGTCTCGGGGTGCCTAACACCTTCCCCGGGCTTAACCGAACCTCTTACCTAGCACTCTAAAGCAGACCAAGACCTTATTCATAAACCCGGGGACTTATCCCTTCTGAATGAATAAGTGGCAACTCCATATCTCAGTGAGTAAAATCTGTGCTCACAGTATGCTTTACATTTTTATTACCTAAAAGGGTATGCTTTTAACATATTTATCAAAAAATGCGTGCTTTGCAATTTATGTTGCCTAAGTATTGGACCCTAGAAGGGGATGAATAGGGTCTATGGCAAATTAAAACTCTTTCTACTTCTTTAAGCGGAATTTCAACTATATAAATTAAAATGGAAAATAAATTAAGTGATTCTACCAAGCAATGCGAAACAATAAAGTAAAGAGAAGAGTTAGAGAGAATGCAAACACGTTGACACATGTTGTTGTTCACGAGATTTGGCAACCCGCCTACGTCCTCGCCTCAAGCTATATCCGTTATAAGATTCACCGCGATTTATACCCAATCGCATAGACTTCTTCACGGGCGAAGTCTAAACCTTTTACAATTCTCTTTCGGGTGAGAATCACACCTTACAAAGGTCCCAGCTTCACGGACGTCTTGATTTCAACACACTTTGAGTAAGTGTTTACAATCTTGAAATGCTCCTAGAACGAGATACTAGATTACAATTAAGATACTCTATGAATCCCTTAAAGATAAGAGTTGAATAACTCAAGAACTTGAATTTGAGATTTCTAGGATAAACTCAAAAGATTTGGAATTCTAAGGTTTGGAGTAATTGAAATGATTGGAGATCTACATTTTATTTTTCATTTATATTTCATTCCTATTTATAGCCCTTGAAAAAATATGACCGTTGGAAGAACATTTGATTCCAAACTAGCTATTTAAAATATGACCGTTACAGACATTTTTTCGGTTTCCCGTAAGTAGTCCTCGACGAGTAGAATTTCACTCTTAGCATTCATCGACGAGTCCCATAACAGTGAGTTACATAATGTTTTTTGTAACCCATTCGTCGATGAGTGGAATTTCATTCAATGGACTCGTCGACGAGTCCTATGTATTTTTATGGGAAAATCATCTATTTAACCAATATGATGGATATGATTTTCTTGGTCTTATACCTTATATTTAACAAGATATTTATCATGTTTTAGTTCCTTAGATTGTTATTCAATGAGTCTTAATGTATCTATGGTCAATCTAAGTAATTGAGTAATTCAACTGATCAAACTTTAGAGACTTTTTACATAAGTCCTAGACTCTTAAAACAATTAAACTTTCTTTGAGTCTTCATTCGTCTAGTCTTGATCTTGAATTGATTTCAACTTAAGCTTCATGGATCCGATCTTCAATCTTCTTTGATGATTCGAATTGGACTTTGAGATTTGATATGATCTTTAATATTTTCAATGTGATCCAACATGATCCAATGACTTGACTTTGACTTGAGTTGAATTTTCTTTATTGATGGTGTTTTTTTTATGTTTTTTCCTTGAATTACTTGTTAATGCTCTTAGTAAACTGATTTTTACATAAACTCAAAGAGACATTAGTAATATAAAATTTCATTACATTATTGTGTTATTATCAAAATCAATATGGAAACCTAAGGTGAAAACCTATAGACTAATAATTTTATTCACAAAAAGGTATCATTTTGATATATTTACCCCTAACTATCTATATAAAAACCCATACACTATAAGGGTAATATTGAAATACATACCCTATTTGGTAAATTTTTTCAAACCATGCTCTTTTAGGTGATATTTTTAATTTAGGGTGACTAAACGGTACTTACCCTTATTTAAACCACAAAGGATTTTTCTGTTGGGAAAATAATCACCTCCTTGATCGGTGACATGTGGAGGGGTGTCTCGGCTCCCTTTTTTTGCCACATGTCCTCCTTTTAACTCCCTTCAACTGTGGTTAAAATTCACTCACCCACACTGCTCACTCATCTACCCTTGGTTTTTAGAAAAAAAAAATTCATAAGATTAAAAAAAAACTTAACCCAATTTAATAGGGGTTGAAGGGGCAGCTGTGTGAGTGCGAGGAGCAATAGTTCACTCCTCGCCCGTAGTTTGGCTATAGTGCGCAAGAAAATCTCTGACACTCGCAAAAATGGAACATATATCCCACTAATCCTTCTTAGATCAACTCTAACTAACCTACTAAAGAGTTTAATTTTTTTGGCACAAAAAACTGACAAAAAATTTAAAGTCATTTTTTCATCAAGTCCCATAGTGATTTTATAAATGGCACTTTCAATAGAAACCAGAATCATATTTACTCACATACATGTCTTCTCGTTTTCTAGTGGTAAAGACGTATATCTCTTTAGGGGAGGACTCAAGATTGAATCCGGCCGTGTGGCCACCATTTGTATTAACCTAATTCTAAAACTAGATAAATGATAACACAAAAAAAAAGGACTTTGCTACTGAGACCCCATTAGGGTCGAGACCACCGAGATCATGCTATAAGAGAATGGGATTTCAGGTGGGGCCTATTTCATATGGTAGGCCCCACCTGAAATCCCGTGCTCTAAGAGCATGGTCTCAATGGTCTCGGCCCTAAGGGGGTCTCAAAGCTTTATCCAAAAAAAATAATAATCATTTCTTGACACTACAAATTAGAAGATGGTTACATCACATCCGCATGAAAAAAAGAAGAAGGTGAATGTCACAATTGACTAATGAGGTAAATGATCGTAATTCCCTTAATCATTTGATTGTTTCTCATCAAATATTAAAGTCCAAACCTATTAAACAAGTTTTGAAATATCATATAGAGGATCTTCCTGGTAGATGAAGACATGAAACAATAAGAGCAATGTAGTTTCTAGGTTATCTTCTTTGTTTAATAATTCTATCATATATTTATTTTTTTAAAATAGCGTAAGAAAGTCAATGATATGTTATAAAACCCATCCTAACTAAAAATTAATAATTATATATATGAAAGATAGACATGAAACATCAACTTTTACACTATTTGTAATATCATATATATGTTCCCTCTCTGTAAGGTGTTATTAGCATTCAATGGGATTCATGATTTTTCAAATGTAATGAGAAAGGCTTACCACTTACCAGCCTACATGCATCAACACAACAAACACTAAATGTTATTTAACATTATATGAATAACTAACCTTCTTAAGGTAACATCCACAACTTATTTAAACAATGAAAATGCTAAATTTGGGGATTGCTTGGAAAGAAATGGGATTGCCGCCAGGGGCGGAGCCACATGGGGCTGAAGCCCCCTTGAAATTTTGAAAAAAAAAAGTTCCTATAGTACTAATAGTGGCGGAGCTAGGTACAGGAGGGGAGCCAGGGGAGGGGGGCTTTAAACCCCCTTAAACTTCCGAGAAAAAACATATATTCCTTACAAATACACACATAAATAGACGTGATGACGAATGAACTTGACCCTCAATTTTTTTTTTCCCAGAGGGGTAAGCCCCGAACCCTCATTGTTAGCCCCTCCTACAAGAAAATCCTAGTTTAGCTGAACCAAAATAAAGGCCAGGCTCAACCCTATATATATGAAGCCCAATTTTAACCGGGCCAAACTAGCCCAGTCCATTGATTACTGTAAACCTATTTTATTAGAACACAATATTATTATATCTATACTTAAATAAATTATAAAGCTCAGATTGAACCATTGGTGTTGTCAAAGAAAAGCAGAAGTAAAATCCCATCACATTACATAATGAAAAAAAAGCTATATATTTTGATTTATATCCGATAAAAAAGAAATCCAGACAAAGAAAGCCTTGACGAATGACGATAAGGGGGTTCGATCCGATCACATCAACATTGCGATTCCTTTTAGAAGCACGCGTCTAGAAGGCAGCAACAGCAAAGAGCGGCTAAGCTGTACAAAAGAAATCTATTAATAATTTATAAATAACATCCAAAATTTAAGAAAAAAAATGTTTAATAATCTTAGAATGACTGGCTATCTAACCCCTAAGCCTCTGATGCACAAGCCCTTAAAAATAACACTCAAAAGACGCTTAACTTTTCGAAACTAGGATAATGTCCTATTAAGACAAATCAATCCAAGAAATCAGAAATATATATATATATATTGGTTCGGTGCCTCTAGTATTCTGACACATGAGAAAAATGTTAGACATGTAAAATTCTCAAAGGAAAATGATCTCGGGCTTCTACTCTTCATCCATCCAACATGTGGCAATAAAAGGGAGAGATATCATAAGTGGGGAGAAATAAAAAAAATAATGAAAAATATAAAAATGACTTCTCCCTTTTTATCGACACATGTTGGGTGAAGAATGAAAAAGCGAGACCATTGTTTCTGGCATCTGCCATAGACAATCCAATGCCATTCTCAAAAACCCAGCATCAGCTTTTTTATTATTTAAAATCCTACATATTGACACATATAATGTGCTACAAATATATAATCATTTGTAGAACTGGCCAGATCATTGTTGCTAAGCTTTGCTTTGCTCCTGAATCGATTACAAATGTAGCCACAGCCAACTTATTTTTAATGTTAATGTTGATCCAATTAAAATTATAAAAATTAAAGTTATTACTAAACAAATTATAATTAAATCTTTACTCCGAAAAGAGCACATGTCCCATGTGACTTGAAATTCTCTACCCAGTACCCCATTGTGGTTTTGCACAAGATATTTTAATGGCTCACTACAATTATTTGAAATGTCAATAGGAAAAAACAGGAAAAAGACTATTTATGCCTCATAAAACTTAATGTTTACAAAATATTGTATGTGGAGAAAACAAATATAACATATTTGTATTCGATAATTCTTATTTTTGTCTTAAAAAGATGCCGATCTAACAAAAAATTACATGGTGTAAATCCCGTACCTGTGGCTTGTAAGGGTTTTTTTTAGGAAAATACCTAGCTTACCTACAGTTGCTTTTATGTAACGAAATGGCTGGTCCTCATTGGTTTACACCCCATTTTTTTTAATACTCACCAATTGTGGTTAAGATTCACTCACTCCTAGGGTTAAGCAATCCAACTTTAGTTTTTTTTTAAACAAAAAGACAAAAATCTTAACTTTAATTTAGTTAAGCTAACTAAGGTCAAATGGAGGGTTAAAAGGGACACGAGGACACCGATAACTTAATTACATGGTCCCCTAATCACTGCTTTCAAAAAAAAAATGATTTGGATATGCAATTTTAGATTCAATCTATTAATTCTTAATAGGGTTTGTAGTTATCACAAGTGGGCCCATATAAGAGCATCTTCAACACAAGTCTTCAAAATGCATATCCAAACTGACATCTCTAAATTTGAAGATGTTATGCCCACTAAAAAGTTTTTTTACTTCAATCCATCCCTTTTCATAACACTATTCAATTCACTATTGAATATAAGATTATCACTATTGAATATAAGATGAGAATTGTTAAAAAAAAATTAAAAGGATAAAAATGGTATTTAAAAAAGGTTGAGAGGAGAAAAAGGGATGCAATCAGAATTTAATCTGGATGAATAATGTTATAGAGATGTGATCTCATTTTCTCTCTCATTTTCATATTTGGAGATCCTTGTAGATATTTGAAGATAGGTCTCCAAATTTGGAGATACGTTAGAGTGAGTTTTTGAAGATGGGTCTCCAAATTTAGAGATTTGAAGATGCGTTGTAGATGCTCTAAAAAAGATCCTTTTGAAAGCCTAGGATGAAATTTAGGAAAATAGTTAGCATATCCGTGGATTCAATTTTAAAATGGAATGGCCGGTCCTCATTGGTCAACGCCCAAATTTTAAATACTCACCTACTATGGTTAAGGTTTACTCACCCTAGGGTTAAGCAATTCAACCATGGTTTTTCACAAAAAAAAAAAAAAAAAAAACCAAAATCTTAGTTTTAATTTAGTTAAGCTTAACCAAGGTTAAAGGGGTGTTAAAAGGGACACGAGGACACAGGGGTAAAATATGAAACGGACCCATGGGTCTGCTTGGCACTGCTCATTAGTTTACCCTCCTCATGGAAAATATCGCTGAGCATCTCCTTTTTTTTTAATACCGGAGTTAATGATCAAAAACCCAAATTTACCTCTTGTTATATCATTAATCAAGAAACATAAATAGATTCAACTGAGAGTGTCTGGATAAACTTAAAAAAAAAACAAGTATACACAATGATAAGAAAGAGAAGGTTTTTAATTCTGACAAAACCATCTCATTTGGAACAAATTTCAAGCTGACGACTAATAGGAGGTTGGAAAATTATGGATTTATATAACCTAGGAAGAGTGTACTGAATACCAATGGATAAATGCTAACAAATTAGAGTCCAAATGAATCGTTTAATCGGTCTAATTTTTTTGCCACTTGTCACATGAGACTTACCTTTACACTCAAATATCAAATTCCCAAAAGACATGTCACGTGTCAAGGGGTCGCTCACTATAACATTTAGTGAACTGTGCTAATAGAAACCATTCCCAACTTATGTTATACTTATTAGTTATGAACTATAGAGTATATTATAAGCTAAATTTTTTTTTTTTTTTTTTATCACTGTATTATATACTACACTCAAACTAATAATAATTGTATGCATACTTAATATGATGTATACAACTACCGAGGGGTGGCTCAATAGTCTCTGGGCGAGCCGTAAACCTGGGATCGAATTCCAATGCCCTCTCGATGCCAACCAAGGTTGGTATTATCCTGTATTATCTGACCGTTAACTTACATGTAGTGGGCATGGCTTTGCCACGTGTTGATGGGATTAGTTGGCCAAAGGCTGGACACTCCTGCCCAAAAATAAAAAAAAATATATATATATATATATCTATATATATATATATATATATAAACTATATCGTATAAAAAAAATTAGTTTGTAATTAATAAGTATATACTTTATAGATTCTAATCTAGGTATAAACTATATATTATATATTCTAAGTATACTTTACAATTTATAATTAATACTTTAAAAATCTATAAAATATAAATAATATGTGTAAATTATATACTATTAGTCTAACTAATAATATAAATTTTAAAAGTATGTAAAATCACAAAAATAAATTCATTGATAATTGAGAAAAGAATATTTATTTGGGGAGAAATATGGAAATTTATATAATATTTTGTTCGAATAAAATAATAAAAACACTTTCTCCCAAATTTTATGTAAAATTGTAGATTTTGGTTGCCGTTATCAGGCAGGCTATTAGTCTATTCCAATAAAAATACAAAAAATACTATTTTTTAATAAGAGTAGTGACTGGAGGTGCTTTTGCTAGCCGATGAAATTTCAAAACTCGGCAAAGAAAAAATTGGATATACCTTTACGACATGTTCCCTTTTTTATTACTAAGCAATGCAACTCACTAAATAACTAAATAAGTTTCTTAGGAGTTGCCTTCCAATTGAAAGGTTCTCTAGCAAAGTTATACAATTAGTTGTGTAATTTAAATACAAAGTGGAGCTCAACTTCACTTCACGGTGTTGAGCAAAGCTCCTTTTTTATTGATCCTGACCCTGGTCCTCTTCTAAGCTGATCCCAGTGTCCCTTTTAACTTCTGTTTAATCATGATTAAGCTTAATAGAATTAAAATAAGTTTTTGTTTTATATTTTTTTAAAAATCATGATTAGATTACTTAACACTATAGGATTAACCACAGTTGATGGATGTTAAAAATGGGATTCGACTAATGAGGTCAGCTTCTAAGCTGACCTTGGGTCCTTTTTCCGTTGGCACCTATTCCTCTCCAGTTGTAACAGGTTTTGCCAAAACCGGTTACATCCCTGAGGTGGCCACATGTCCCTTTTGACACTTTTTAACTATGGTTAATGTTCACTCACCCATAAGGTTCACCCACCTATCCTTGGTTTTTATAAAAAATATTTAAAAAATTTGTTAACCGTGGTTACAATTTACCAACTCCTAGGGTTAATTTATTTTAAATATTTTTTCTTAAAACCAAATATAGATGGGTGAACCCTAGGGCTAGTTGAATCTTAACCACAGTTAAGAAGTGTAAAAAGAGACATGTGGTGACCAGAGGGGAGTAACCGGTTTTTGACAAAACCGGTTACAACTGGAGAAGATCACCAGTCTTTTCCGTTTCCCTTTTTATTTTACAGTATCACATTGCTCTTGTCTCTTTCAGTAATTACAACATACCATAGGCATAATGTTAAAAAAAGGAGAGCTCCGCTTCAGTGCCATGAAGAGAGCTCGGCTCTAAATTAATCTCAAAAATAATTTTTTACGAGACTAAAAAAGAGACCAAATCCTCTAATTTGCAAATCCGGTTATCACCGTTAGGTCGTCACGTAACCCTTTTTGACACCCTGTCCAGTTGTTAAGATTCATCCACTCATCTTTTTTTAAAAAGAAAAATCTTAATATTCTATTTTTAAATATTTTAATAATAAAAGTTCTAAAAACATTATTAAAATAATTAAAAATAGAATTAATATTTTTTTCAAAAATCCAAGAATGAGTGGGTGACTCTTAACCATAATTAATAGGTGTCAAACGGAACATGTGGCGACCAACCGGATGTGTCGTAGATGATTTGGGTTTCTAAAAAATTAATTTATTCCAAAAATTATATTAGACTAATTGCCTTCCTCTCGTTCTATGGTCCAAGACGAAAGCAGACGAGGAAGAGGCAAGCTTTATCCTAAGATATAATAAAAAGTAAAATAAAATAATATTTTGAAAAGTCATGATGTGATGTTTTTTTTTTGGATTAGAGTGACCAATAGGCAGCCCAAGACGATTTGCAGGGCATCTGCTCTCTCCAAAGACTGAAAATGATCCTGACATTTCAAACCTTGGGAAAGAGCCTTGCCGTCTTGGCCGGCCTCTTTGAGCACCACAGCTTCAACATCATACACAAAGCCCACGTTTTAACGTTTGAGGGATCTCGCCCACTTGCCGTTGAGCTCGTTCGACTCGGAATGACGACCCAGATCGTCCGGATATGGCTTCCTATATATCTAGATATCGACGAAGATGATCAAAACGAGAGAAAGAGAGAGAGAGATAGGTCTTACCATCCTCCAAGTATACCGCTGGTGTTATCTTGTTTTGGCGGTGGTTGAGCGTATTGCGGAGGGTACCCTTGGGGAGGGTATCCTTGACCTTGAGGAGGGTACCCTTGACCTTGAGGAGGGTACCCTTGAGCATAGCCTTGCGGAGGGTAACCCGGTGGAGGATAAGCGTCCTTGGGATACCCTTCAGGAGGATAACCTAATGAGATTAAAAGCCCACAAACAAAAGAGACATCAGAAATTAACCCAGAAAATCATAATCAAGCATTCCTCTATACAGGAAAAACTACGAATAAAAAACCTTAGATTAAGGGGGGGAAAAAAAAACTGGATCGAAAGATCACCTTGTGGAGGAGGAACGCCGACAGGAGGCTGCTGCTGGTTGTAATAACTCATCTTCGCTGCACAGGTTTGACCGAGGAAAGATCAACAAGGTGAGTGGGGTCTTATAGAGGAACAAGACGCGGTTCGAAGGAAGCTTCGCTAGACTGCGACGCGGTTCTGCTCTTTAATATATGTAGCAGTTTACCAGACCCGCAACGACTAAGAAACATTGCTAGACACTTGTCACCTTTTGATTCGTCTAATGGGTCCGGGTAAGAAATAGTCTACCGGGTTCAGGGTGGACGATTTGTTCTCTGTTTTATGGAGTGACGGACTTTGCTAAGGCTGAGCAAACCGAGAGTTATTCACGTGGACCCTCCATGATTTTTGTGCTCGAGTTGTTTTTAGTTTTCTGAATAGAAAATAGAATTTTAACAGTTATTTATGTGCATACCAAATAAAGTAAACCAAATATGATATTTTGCCTTGTGGTATGATTGAGTTTACCAAAAAAAACCAAAGCCTTATGGTGAGTGTTTAGTCCCACATCGGGTAACTACCTGAGCATGTTGTCCCATATAAGTTCCTTAGCGCCTCAAACGGTTGGTACCCATTTTGAGGAGCTCTAGGGTGAAGCTTACATGGGCTGCATGTGTGTGGTGTGTGTGTGTGTTTGGGTGGTGTGAGTCTTTCCTTGTATTTGCCTTCAATCATTGCCTTGTGGTATGATTGAGTTTACCAAAAAAAATATATATTGTTTGTTAATTTCTAAGAGAACTATGAGAGTCCGTAGAGCATCTTGCAATTCCCTATTTCATTTTCTTAAAATTAAAAATACAAAAGACTACATGTCCTTTTCTCATCGCCATCACTTTTCCGTCCACGAGAGCTGCTGAGAATACAAGATAAAGAGTCGTCGTTTACAATCACAAACCGTAACTGAGTAAGACAAGACACCCCGTCTCTTGCGTGAGTGGTAGGGGTGCGGGCTTCCATAGGGTTGGGGTAAGGGTCACAAGAGCCTCAATGCCCCAAACTAACTACTGCGGTCATTAATGAAGTTTAAAAAAGGGAATTAAAAGCAAAGTAGTGATACATCCACCAATGAAGTGGTACCTTAGATTTGGAAATGGATTTCATGGGTACGTTAACTATTTCCCAAAAAACAACATTTTGCCTCGGAAGAAAATGCTACTCTCAACCATAAATTGACATGTGTTGTGTATTAAACCAATTTAAGCAATTAATTTTAAGAGATTAACTATGACAAGGGTAGTTTGAAAATTACAAGATAAAAGGAGGGGTTTTTCTACCAACTAAATTTTTTTTATAAAATTCTCAAAACTATCCATGTCAAAGGCATATTTTTGGGTTGCTTCAATTAGCTCTTTGACTGAGCTCCGGTTCATAGTTAATATTTAACTTAACTATGAACGTAAGCTCTGATTGAAGGGATAATTGAAGCAAGCCAAAAAAAATATCTTTGAGAAGGGTATTTTAGAATTACAAAAAAAGTAGTGAACCACAATGTCCTTCTTTTATAACTATAATTAGCAAACTACCCAAGTTTTGGATTGCTCTGTTAACTCTTCAATCCGAGCTCCCCATCATAGTTACTAAAAATATTTTAACACCATCTTTATAGGACTAAAAACTGTTGCCTAGTTAATGGACCTTAGGGGGGGGGGGGGATGATTAGGGTTAATGGTAATTAAAATTTTAAACTAAGTGATTATTATGGAATTAAAAATTAATCACTAAAGCTACTAATAATTAACAAAGATAAATATAGAGAGGGAGAGAAAATGATACCACACACAAGATATGATATCGGGGTTTGGCAACTTGACTACGTCCCCGCCTTTAAGCTTCCCGTTTTAAGGATTTTCCCACGATTTCACTAATCGCACTCTTCTTTACGAGCAGAGAGTAAGCCTTTACAATCATTTTCACATGCTTAGGATCCAACCTCTTCGATCAAGAGAAAATCATCTTGGATACAAGAAGATCTTCTTCTCAGATGGTGCAAGAATCTTCAATTCCTGACTTGCAGCTTTTACAGAATTTGTTGGATATGAAATTCGAATTTAAAAGCTCATAACTGAGCTAGATTTGAATAGAATACAAAGCTTATAATCACTCAAGAATGATTGGAATTGAAAGCCCAAAGAATGAGGGATTTAGATTCTAGATATTCAATGTACAAACAGAGTATTAATTGCTGGAGGATTGTAAGTAATGTGTATGAATGATTGAATGGTGTTAGAATCATGTTTTCAGTTCATAAATAAGCTCTATTTATAGTTGAGCAATCAATATGGCTATTGGGGAACATTTAATGCAAGCTAGCCATTGAAAAACTAGTCGTTATACCCATTTCCCGTATACACTCGTTGACGAGTGAGTGTGGAAAAACTGGGGTCGTCGACGAGTGGGGTGACAATACTCAAAATGAGCTTACTGTTTTGTCACTAATCGACAAATCTCTTCTACTTATCGATGAGTCCATTGAATTTTTTCAAGGAATTCATCTGTAATGAGATCAAATTGATGGGTATTGAGCTTGGACCCATAGGCAATCATAACAATATTATTTTAATCATTTTTAGGCCCTTGGAATGATGTCCAAATTATACTAAGTTTCCTAAGGTCTTTCTAGGTAAACTTTGAGCAATCATTTCTAATGTCTTGATGACTTTACAAGGTCCTAGACATTCTAAACTAAGATACTAGTCTTCATTGAGTGATGATCTTCTTTCTGAATTTGTGGAGCTTCACTCTTGATAGATCTTCATGAATTCTCTTGAGCTCTTAAAACATTTTCCCTTGAAGAGACTAGTACTTGGACTTTGACCTTGATGACCTCAAGTAGTTGAACTCTTCAATTCTTCATAACTTGAAAGATTTAATATTCTTCTTCTCTGAAATTTCACATTCTAAATGGAAATATTAGCATCATAAAGTTTATTCCATTATTGTTTTATTATTGAAACTATTAAGGGTATTTACAGTTGTAACCTTGAGGCTAACAAAAACAATGGAATGCTGACGCTTCATCAAATGTCTCCAATTAATATGTACATTTTTTAAAAAAGAATCAGCCTATGGATACTCTCAAATATACTCCCCAATCCTATTCAATCCTATTCTTTTAATTCAAATAATCAAGGGTAAAGATTAGATTTATTTGACTTGATTTATTTTGTAATTTTCTAAAATCACATTAGATCTGATCTTGACCTTAATTATTTGAATTAAATGGTTAGAATTTGGGAATAAATTTAAGGAGTATAATTGGGAGTACAAATAGACCGACTATTAAAAACATTACACCTAATTTTTATTATTTATAAGCATTAGTATGACGATTTTGCTAATGTGTCAACATGGTTCTTTGTAGCTCTCTATTAAAAAAACCATTCTTACTAAGTTTCACTCCTTTATAAACGAGTTGGAACTTTTTTAGAACTCTTTAATAGGATTCTTGTAGAATTTAAAAGAGTGTGATACATATCCATTTGTGCATGACATTTTCGATATAACACCTCTACAAAAGACCTGGACTCTTTACAACCGGTAAAGAGAATGACAATTGATAAGTGATAAGAAGGTTTGATTTTTTTTTGAATTCTGGAACTTCAGATCGAGCAGTGGCACCAATAGGCTATTGGTACATTCGGAATTCTGCGATTGGGCTATTTTCTATTGGTTCCAACTCTCTTGTATTAGTAGTTCATTGTTAAACTCACCAAGTCACCATGCTAACTTTTTTCACTATAGTCAAATTTATGGGTTCTCCATTCATATTTGTATTGGCTTTCAGAGAGAGACTAGGAAGTCTTTTATATCCACCTGGCACAATGAAAGAACATTTGCATAAAATCGTTGACTGGCCTTACAAGATTCCAACCAATCTCCATATGATGCGAGACATAACATTCAAATAAAGGCACGACGAACAAATACTGGGAAGAGAAGTCGTTGTTTTTCAAATTTCATGGATTGATAATCAATGTTAAAAAATTCACAACTTTCAGCTCAAATATAGGATCAAGAACTTGTCAAATGTGATGAAAATGAATTATTAAGATCTAAAGCAACTATTTCACATATACTTAAGATTTTAGTGTTTAGGGCGTTAAAGATGAGTTTTAATTTTGGCTATAAAAATAATGATGAAAATTATGGATACATTATGTATTTTACAATTATACTTATGGTTTTTTAGATGCAGGTTCAGATTAGTTTATTAACTTCTAAGTTAGTTTTTTAAGTTATTCTTTTTATTATAATTAGTTGTTCTAAGAGCATTATTATGAGTCTGTTGAGTTATTAAATCAGAATTAGCCTCTGGCTTTTCTTTCAATTCCTTTGTGAGCTTTTGGATTATTTGAATTAGCATATTTCAGGAGAGTATTTTCTAGGTTTGCTCTAAACAATTTAGATTTCGACTGTGAGCAAAGATGTTATACTTTTTAAACTTTAATACTGTAGGATTGTCCTACATCAGTTGGTATTAGAGCGATGTCTTCCCTGGTGTGATTTGATTGCTACACAAGTAGATTCGTCATGATGATTATAGAAAACTTGATTCAAGATCTCATTGACAAGCATGTGGTCAAGATGAATGAAAAACTTGAGGAGCTTGAGCTCTGACATTTGCAGACTCAAAATCTACAACCTAAGCATGATGATGAAGATCATTATACTCGTGGATGTGAATCCGACAATTTATTTTCTTCTGAGTTGATTTCTTTGCATAAAGATTTGAAACAAGAGAGATGCACAAGTTTCAAAGACTATAAATATGACCTAGGTGAAGAGTAGAGTGAAGAATTGAGGCAGAAGCTGAGAACAATAATAAAGTCGTGGTTCAGAATAAAGAAGTGATCAGTTGGCTGACACCTCCCTTTCGAATTATCGATTTGAATCTCCAACTACCTATGAAGATTATCTTTCCAAAAGAACTAAGATTCAAATTTGAGGTCAAGTTTTTTTCAATAAGGAAAGAATGATGTGGGACATAAAATTCAGATAGAAGCACTATTTTTAAATTCTACATATTGACAATTAATGTTTAAAAATTCATAATGTTTTGTTCAAATATAGGATTAAGGATCCGTCAGATGCGCTAGAAAAGAAATTTTGAGATCTTTAACATCTATTTCACAAAGGTTTTCAAGATTTTAGTCTTTAGTGCGTCAAAATTGAGTTTAATTTTGGCTATAAAATTTGTGATGAAAATTAAGAGTATATTAGGTATTTTACAATTATGCTTAAATTGTTTTAGATGACGAATTCAAATTAATTTTTAGCGATTTTTTAGGTTTTTCTTTTTATTATAAATAGTTGATATGAGAGCATTGTTAGGAGATTTTTGAATTATTGAATCAGAATTGACCTTTTGCTTATTATTTTTTTCAGTTCTTTTGTAAACTTTTGGGTTGCTTAGATTAACTCATTGCTATAATTCTAGATGTGAACACCCCATTTTTACACCCCTTAATATTTTTTTATTAATTTAATTTAATTTAACTTGTAATTTTAATTTTAGTTTTATTTTACTTTTCATTTTTATTTTGTAAGTACCGAAGAATTAAGAGAGAGAGAGAGATCCTCCTAACCTTAAATCCATGTCTAAACCCTAAACTCAGTACCCAAATCCATCTTTCAAAACCCATATCCATAACCCACAAGCCCAAATATTACCCAGGCCAAAATCCATTCATGTGCAACTTAGACCATGTTCAAAACTCCAAAGTCTAAAGCCCAACCCCAAGTCTAATCCCTAAACCATCTAAAGCCTAAGGCCTAAGCCCACAAAGCTCATTTCATAAACCCTAACCCTATATAAGCCATGAGAAGAGGGTTTCCAAAGGGGAATCCCATTCTTCCAAATTCGTAACTGCCCCCTTCTCTCAAGCTTTCTCTCTTGCTCATCTCTCTTAGTTATCTTCTTCCTGAGCTCTGGAACTTCATCAGCACATTCAACAAGGCATTCCTTGGTTAGCTACTGAACTGAAGTGAGTCTATCAATATTTTTGGTCTGCTAGCCTTGGTCCAGTAGCTATATCTTAAGCCCTTAGGCCTGGCCTGACCTGACCTCATTTAGTTGTAACCATGGTTAATTATCTATGATTAGTTTATTTGTAACTTAACTTTTTAATTTATTGCAATTGTTGGCCTTGAAGTCTTTAGATCTCCTCAATTTGACTTCAAAATATGTTATTGAGCCAAAGTCAA
The DNA here is from genome assembly GCA_015143295.1 of Tetracentron sinense. Lineage (NCBI taxonomy): Eukaryota > Viridiplantae > Streptophyta > Magnoliopsida > Trochodendrales > Trochodendraceae > Tetracentron > Tetracentron sinense. The sequence continues at coordinate 26,955,106 of CM026574.1, forward strand.
TTGCCCATTAGTGGTCGATGAGCCTTGGCCCATTAGCTTTCTTTTTGGGTCCCAATTTTTGTGTATAATTTATTTCATGTGTGTATGTGTAAAGTTTAGGAATAGGCCGCTAGTTTCTTTTTTCTTTTTGCCTACCTTGGGCACCTAGGTGGATTTTTAACCCTAAACAATTTACCTACCCCGTTAGTTAGTCTTCGAAATGAGGGTAAACTACCATTTAAAAATATAAAAAAATTGAAAAATATAAAAATACAAAAACATTCAAATAAACAAAAAAATCTAAAAAATAATCGATTTATCCTAATAAATGAATGCCCCCTAACGCTCCCCCATGAGCACCTAGACACGTTACCAAAACTCCGGAATGAGATTTCATAAATCTCAACTCTGCTTCCCTTAACTCAGGCATGAGTCATAACTGCCAAACACTCCGAAACGAGTATAAAATCCGTCACTCCCCCGAACTATTACTGAGTCTGATTCCGCCTAACCAGATAAGTAGACAACCCTACTTAGGGTTCGACCCCAATTTAGGATATAATTTTTTACCTCATTTATGTTTGATTATGCTTAATTAGAAAATTAATAATTACTTAGAAAATATATAGCGATTATCGACGTTTGGCAATGAGTAGGTAACCATCCTAGGATGGGGGTCACAGGATGCCTAACCCCTTCCTCGGGACTTAAATGGATCTCTTACCTAGATCTCATGGACTATAGGTCTCTTATCATTAGTCTAATTTGTGATCCTACTTCCCGTGCCAAAAAGTAGGTGCCGACTCTTTTATTTCTAAGCCATTTGAGCAAGTTCAGCATCGTTCCTTCGCTCTCGGGCCCGACTCAAACATTTAGCTCTGAGGGGGAGGAAATGCGATGAATTTCCGTGCTCACATTAGGTTTGTCTAAGAAACTTAAACTTAAACTTAAACGGTGATCGACGATTTAATATTTTTTTTTACAGCTTAAATATGAAGCGACTTAAAAAGGGGGCTCCGCATGATGTAGAGCTCCCCATGAAAATTAATCTTTTCTTTTTAATCTTATTGTTGTAGGATTGTCCTACATCACATATCCTTAGGCAGTGGATAACGTGTGTAATTATCAACGCTATCTAGGCTTTTTTTCCAAATTTTGTGATCCATTTGGCGCACTCACGAAAGCCATGTTGATAGCTTATAACCAAAGCATCCATCTCCGTGCAAGAAGCCAATGTGAAACGTTGGTTTGAGACGTAAGTTACTCTCACCTGGCCTTTGAAACTTGCGTCAGTGTTCATATGAAGGATCTTTAAATGGTGAATATTCTTGTATTCGAGATCTTCTGGGGTTGCATGCTCTTGGATGAATTCTAAATAAATGCCTCCGACCACCACTAGTATGTAGACAAGTGATTGCATCTCAAATGCATGGCAGCAAACTCTAAAACGAGAGAATACACAGGATGAAGGAAAAGCAAGAAATAAATTTATGGGAATATACAGCATAACGGTTGAAACATGTTTCAAGAACTCATGGGATATGAAACTAGGCATCAGGATGCTTAGTGGTTGTGAATTGTTTGGATTGGATCCACCGATCCATAGATGGTCCTAGGCATGCCTTCTTATAAACTTCCTATCGTCCTTAGTTTTGATGTTGTTATGCATAGGTGAAAGCTCACATTAGAGAGGATGGAACCACCTGCTGTCTCTGAATATATCTATCTTCTTATTCTTATTCTTCTTTCTTATTTTTTTCTTCTTTCTTTTTCTTCTTATCTTTTCTTTCTTATATATAGAATTTCCCCCTTAAAAAGGCAAAAGATTAGCACTGAGCTGGGGAGTGCACAAACCATGGGGCACCTTGTGATAATAAAGGGGGGAAATATCAAGTGGGGAGAAGTAAAAATCATGGAGAGAAAATGAAATGACTTCTCCCCCAAATTATCACCAGGTGCCCCATGACTTGTGGATGCCCGAGCTCCTAGCTTGGGCGTCCACCAGAGCTAACCTTTTGCCCCTTAAAAACGTAGATGAAAATTTTCTTAATTCTCAAACTACCCTTATCACAATCATATACATGAGACATAATGTACTAACCTTTTGCCCCTTAAAAACGTAGATGAAAATTTTCTTAATTCTCAAACAATCTTATCACAATCATATACATGAGACATAATGTATTGCTTGATTCCCATATTACTCCTTATTAATGATCTATCTATGAAAACTTGAAATTCTCTAGGGTTATAGTCGGACTACTTGGAATCCGGTTACGCCATTGAGGTCGCAGGTCGCCATGAGTCCCTTTTAATACTCTTTAATTGTGGTTAAGATTCACCCAACTCTAGGGTTCACTCACTTCACCAGGGTTAAAAAAAATTAATTTTTTTTTCTAAAAACCAAGGATAGGTGAGTGTATTCTAGGGGTGGGCGAATCTTAACCATAGTCAAGGGGTGTCAAAAGAGACATCTGGCAACCTCAAGGGCGTAACTGGACTCCAATTGTGGTTAAGATTTACCCACCCAAAGGGTTCACCCACTTATCCTTAGTTTTTTTTTAAAAATATATTATTATTTTTTAACATGGTTAAATTCAATTACTCTAAGGTTAATTTCTTTTTCATATTTGTTTTCTAAAAAGCCAAAGATAAGTGGGCGAACTCTAAGGGTGGGTGAATCTTAACCATAGTTAAGGAGTGTTAAAAGGGACATATGACAACTTTGGCGTAAGTTGAAATTCAATAACTCCTAGGGTAAAATTTTTTTCATGTTTTTTTTTTCTCTAAAAAACCAATGATAAGTGGGTGAACTCTAAGGGTGGGTGAATCTTAATCACAGTTAAGAAGTGTTAAAAGGGACACATGGCGACCTCAGTGGCGTAACCAAACTCCTCGCTCTCTTGGGAAAACGCTCAAAAAGAAGGTCTCACCAAGGTCCTACCCACCCCCTTTTGCTGCTATACCCAAAACGCCCCTAAAGTTTTTTGGTTCTTAAAACGTCACTACGTCATATTTCTAAAACCAACGTGTCCCTCACAATTTTTTTATTTCAAAATGTTCCTCAAGTTTTTAAACACAAAATATTCCATATTTTTTTCCAAAATACCCTCGCTAGGGTCTCTTCCCAGTCTTTGTCCTCTTCCCCTATCTCTCACATCCCACGTGCCGCCCACTAGTATATATATATATGGGGAATGCTATCCTTCACTAAGTGTGTGAATTTGTTAACCTTCACCAGACTTTGTTAATCTATGTCTTGGTGAATGTTGAACGTTAGCAACAACCCTATATATAAATATATAGTTAAGATAAGATAAGAATATATTGAAGATCTGTTTGGGATATTATTGGAATAAATTTAGATGTTTATATATATATTCTTATCCTAACTAAATCATATATATTGGAATTATTATATATCTTATATTGGTCAGAACCTCAATGGGGATTGGGGAGATTAATCTATTGGGGGTGTTAGCAACTGATTTATTGATAATCTTGGATTATTACAATGACCCTATTCAAGGATTTAAATTGACTGTTGAAAACTTCTAATCTATGATTGTGATAGAGATACATTGCCAATGATACAATATGGGTACATTTGGAAACTCTACTTGAATTAAATAAGCTCTAAATAGTTTTTTTAGAGTTTGATAATTTGATAAAACTCTAAAAATTTCTTCTAATTTAATACTAGCTTGTTTGGTAAAACCTCTTATTGACAATTTTTTAGAGCTTTTTATAGGGGGTAAAAGACGTCATTTTTTAAAATATGCAAATAACCACCATCTCACTTCTCCACAATTACATAGGCCACCCTCCCCCATTCTCCACCATTATGGGCCACCCCCCTTCCACCGCCTTCCTTCTCCACCATTATGGGCCATCATCACTGTGTGGTGGCCAGTGCAATTACGACTTCAAGGTGAAAGGGGAGATAGAGAGGAATGGATGGAATGAGAAGCTAGAAAGAGATTGTTGGGGGTGTTGAATAGAGAAGATTATGCAGCGTATGCGAGTCTTAGCAAATTGGTTTCCAAGACCAACAGAATTTTAGCTATTTCAGGCCCAGTACTCACAAACTTTGCTATTGTGGTGTCTACTTTAGTGGGATATCTCCTTGGTATGGGTCCTGGGCGTGTTGATTGGGGTTGCACCTAGCTGGGGCAATGGCGAGCGAGCGTGCATGTGCATGGTTAGCACATTGGAGCATGGTGGGCAAATTGGAATGGTGTACGAGATGTATTGGAACAACGCAGGCTTCTACTAGCAGTCCACATTATCAGAGAAAGAGTTCGAGAGGAGAGAGAACGGAGAGTTGTTTAAGATGAAAGTGGTTCTACAGCTTGGAAGGATCCCGTCCATGCTCAGAGATCTAACAACTCTTTAGAGTTTGCAGGGAAGCTCTTTTGAATTCATTTCCCCACCATACTGATTTCATTAAACAATGTTGATTCACATGCCTGGTTTTCATTTTCCTTAAAGTTCATCCCTCTTACAATGATCATCAACTAACAGAGATGGGAGGTAAACTTAGAATTATAAAAAAGATTTAAAAGTACCTTTCTTCGCCCTAAACTAAAAATATCACACTTTAGAGCAAGGTTTGAAAAATTTTACCAAGAGGTTATGTACTCCAATATTACCCTTATTAGTGTTTGACTTTATATACATGCCTAAAGGGAAAATATGTCAAAAGCCTGCACTTTTTGACATTTAAAAAAAAAAAAAATGCAAGACATGCCCTATTTGATAACTATGTCAAAAACATGCCGCCTTTTAGGTAATAAAAATGCAAGGTATGCCCTTTTAGGTGAAGCACCCTAAAAATAGTACATGAATGGAGTGCTTATGTTGACGTTGCCCTAATTATTTAGAGTTACCAAACGTCACCTATATCTCTTTACAATAGATATTAATTTTCTAATACTCCCCCTCAAACACATGTGGATCGAGATCTTTATGGGTTTACTGTAACTTGAGTGTGTACTTGTCGCCATAGTTAATGCCTTCCAAATTTTAATATGTTGCCAGATTTTCGTTACTATACTTGCTGTAGTTATCATGTATAGAGATGGGTGAAGAGGAGGGCATCTGATGGGCCAAAGATGGAGCCTTAAATGGACGGAAGAAGAGCCTCTAATGGGCCAAGAATATGGAGCTTCTATGGGCTTAATGACAATAGCCTCCATGGGCTTAATATATAGACTTGAATGGGTGTAAAAAGAGAGCCTTTGTGGGCATGAATGTATTACTCTCTATAGACTTGAAATAGGGGCATTTATGGGCCAAGAAAAGGTGTCTCTAATGAGCTGAGCATGGGTAGTAGGCCTTAAAATGGGGCTTAAAAGGGCTGAGCCTCAATAGGCTAACGAAGTTGGGACTCAACTTCAACCCACACTTTTTCCCTCATTCTATAATACGAACCAGACAGCAGCATCGGCGAGTAGGAGGCCACTCACTGATAAATATGTCAAAATCATACTCTTTTAAGCAATAAAAATGCAAAGCTTGCCCTTTTTGGTGAAGCCCCTTCAATTAAATATAAATTGATTAATGACTGATGAGAATATCAATTTCTTTATAGATATATGCCATTGTTATCTTTTAATATTATTACACATTTTTTCATTGTTATTATTTTTGTGCATCGCACGGGCTTCTTACTAATTTCTCTATAATATGAATCGGACAGTCGAGTAGTGGAATTAAAGCAATGGCGGCACATAGGAGCAATAATAGTAGCTTCAGATTTAATTTTGAAGGGAATTACCGGATCGGTCTTTGACAGATCAAGGTTCGTCGGTAAGTGCAAAGGATGGAGTTGACAACAACGACTTAGGGTGGCAATTTAGTTGGCATTGATAGCGGCTTTCGCGGGCATGAGATGGTGGAGTTGCTCCTGCTCCATTGCAAATGATCCGACTATAATAACATTCTTCGGTTTCGCACGATGAATTTTTCGGTGAGTCGATGGAACAAATGATACGGCCCAACCATGGAGTTTGGACATCTAAGGAGGATAATGTACCGGTTGAAAGCTTGAACCTGGTTGAAGACAACTGGGCTGGGTCCTTGCCAGTTAATGTGCCGGGCCACACCGTGTATGGGCAGTTTTTTTGCGAACGTGAATGTAGCCGAGTGGGTACCTGAGATGAGAAGAGCCAAAACAAGGGCAAAAAGTCCTCTTGTTTCCATTGTCAAAGTACTTAGGATGCCAACACCAAAAAAAAAGGGTATTTAGGATGGTTCGTATATGGGTTTTGTCATTTAAAAGAACCAATAGAATGAAAGATAGAGATTGATTTCTTTTCAGCCGCGTGAGAGGAGAGATAGGAGATGGATAATAGAGGAGAGAGCCACTGTATGAGAGACTTTTCTCCTCTACGTGGTGAAGGCAACCCAATGCCTCCTAGAAATTTGTTGGGAGATTCGAATATGTTGTTGAATGAAAGATGGAAAGAAGAAAGTTCGGACCGGCCGAGTGGGAATGCAGTCCACTTGTCAGAAATGACAACACTAACTAGAGGAGACCAAAGCAGGACCGACCCTGATACTACGAAGAAACTGATTTATTGAGAATCTTAGATACTACAATGACCAATGTTTAAATAGAATCTAAAAAATTACTAATGTAGAAAGATAATCTAAAATATAATTCAAATCAGTTCAAGATACCTATCTAAGATTGCGATAGAAATTCAATAGAATAATACAATGAATTTCTTCACTTAATTTATTAAATAGGTATTAAATCCCTAATATTAAGGGTATTAATGAGAGTTTGAGCATCCGGTTGAGTTTTGATTAGAGGACCACAAGGTTCTCTTCCAATCTGACCTCTCCAATCAAATTTTAACACATTGGGAAAACATTGGGAAAGAGAAAATGACAAAAACTAAAATACAATTTTTTTTATTGCCATGTGTCTCTTAACAATTGGGTGGTCTGTTTGGAAGCCTGAGGTCCATTTACCATTTTCCCATCTGATTCACTGACCACCTCCGAGAGCTGCCATGTAGACACTAGCTTATAATATACCAAATAGAGTGTCTATGCCTCAGCCATGAGACGGGATGGTAGTGGTTTTGGAAGAGAGATTGGCATTGCTGGCCTTCTAGATTTGCAGCATCAAAATCCACAAACATATGAACGAAGTGTGTGATCTTTCCTGTAAAATGCTCTTCAAATGAGCAAAATATTGAAAAAAAATGCTATTTTTTTTTTAACACTTACCAACTTATTTTAATTCCTTGTTAACCAAACACCAATTGAAAATTTTGAATCGATTTTTCCTTTCAACTTTCATTTTTACACTCACTTCTTTGTTAACAAAACGCAGGCTTGAATGTAGTAATTCTGGTCATGGTCCTTTACAAAGTGCAGATATTTGAATAAGGCTAATCTTATAGTTTCCCTATTGTTCATTTGATGTTTAATCTGTTAAGTCTCCCCATTCTGACTAGCTTCCATTGTTTGCCATATAAGAGAAAGTTAACTTGGTCTCTGCTAATCTCGTAACTATCTCTACCATTTCAGATCATCTGACAATTTACCATTACACCTTACAAGTTTTACAAATGGGTTCTCTTAAGCCATGGTTGTTCTATTTTACAAGTTTGACGGGCTTAGTATAGAATATTTTCAAAATGGGTTCCCAAAAAGGAGGAGGTCACTCAGTATTTACTACCTCAAAGTACTCATAGCATAATAATGAAAAAAAAGGAAATAATACAGTATAAAATATTTGAGGAGTGCTAGCCCTACTCTCAAACTCAGTCAACCACATGGCTATAAAACAGTGTTTTCAGAACCAGACCGGGCCTTGAACCAGCAGTGTTGCGACCCAAAATCTTCCTTAGAAGTTATAAGACTGTGACTCGTGACTTATATTTCAAACCATCTTGCAAGAGCATCTAAAGTAATGCTCAAAGTGGAAGCTAAAAATTTCTTTCATACTTAATCGTATTCCAAGTTCAAAGCAACTAATGCAATATCAGTTTAACAAATTAAACCATCATAAGTGGACATCTCCACTTTAAACAAGTCAAAGATAATATATACAATCACTCTCTCACACCTTTCAACAATAGTCAAGGTAGGGCCACTTATTTCTTGCCCTCTCCTTTTCCTGATGATCAAAAACTGGCTCTTCTTTAATGTATATCTCGACTAAAGGGGCTAGAACACAAATATCAAATGGACCCGCTGAAAATAACAGTTCGGCTGAGCATTAAATAGCTTAGCATATACAAATTAACCACTAGATAGAGATGCCATAATTTTTAACAACATATTCACATATCACAACAGAATATAATTTACAAGCATAATTAATTTAGAGTGAGACAAATATAATTAAATCCTATCTTTATGAGTACGTATTTTCTGAAATCCTACTTTTTGATATTTTGTTAAAATCAAAACCTTATGAGTTCTTGTGAAGAATCATGTTTCGTATGAAATATTTGCCTATAAGGATCATCGTTTCTTACGAGATCTTTACTTATGAGATTCATAACTTGTGAAGGTTAGTCAAGGATACTAGTGGTCCAATTCAAAGTATGTTTCGATAAAGGGTATTTACATACCCGGCTCTAAGTCGTTTCAAGGTACTAGTCATCTGGCTCTAAGTTATGATCTCAATTTTAAATTCTTATTCCTAATATTCATTTCATAATAAATGCCTCATAGAGAATACCCATTTAATTCATCAAGCAAGCATGCTCTTACTCTCATTTATAATTAAGAAATCATATCAAGGTGGAATAGTAGAGTATGATTTACTTAAATCCTCTAACAACATTCTTCTCGTATCAATTCAAACTAAGGAATTAGAATAAGTCTATCTAGTAGAGTGTATCTACCTCCCAAGATCGAATCCCTTCGACCTAACACTTAAGAAATGGTTGAGAAGGCTTGAAAAAGCTAATCCAAGCTTGCTATGGCTTCCTCCAAGGATTTTCCTTAGAAAACCTAGGGTTTTTTCTTCTCATTTGCCAAATTGGGTAGAAAGGTTTAAGAACATTCTAAACCCACGAATTAGGGGTTCTATTTATAGTCATAGGGTTAAAAACCTATAAATCTAGACTTAACCCACTTCTTTTAAAAAAACTGTTTGCGAGCATTTGTTTGAACGAAAATTATATTTGTTCGAATGAAAATGGATGCTGAATTTTCATCCATTTGAGATTTCTTAGTTTCGTTTGAACCAACAGAGGCCTATAAAACGAAAATGGATGTTGGATTGCTCACCCACTGAATAATCCTTGGCTTCATTCGAACGATTGGAAATTCGTTCGAACGAATGTCCCATAATTTATGTTCTTTGTAGTTTTTTTTTTTTCCAATTTTTACTTCGCTCGTTTAGACATATATACTTTTCAAACATTCCAAGATGTAATTTAAGATAATATATTTATTATGACAACTTTATTAACATTGAGCATGACATACAATTTGATTTTGACCATTTTACCCTTGATGAGCATATGATTTCCATGAATGAAAACCAGATCTCTACATGCAGAGTGGCCAGTTCCCGGTTCCACCAGTTCTACCTTGTCTTTTTTATTGTAAAAAAATCATTCCTCCCCTCCTTTTTCCCCCTCTTTCTCGGCCGGTTCCACCGGTTTTAAAAACATTCTGGTTTTAAGAACCGGCGATCTGGTCGGTTCCCGATTTTACCGGTTCAACCAGTCGGTTCGATTTTAATAACAATGCTATAAAGTGAAATGGTAACATGTTAAAGCACACTCTTACAATTAAAGCACACACTTTATGGACAGTGGTTGACTGAGCTTGAGAGTAGGAAAGGCGTGAGAGTAGGGATAGCACTCTCCAAAAGATTTTAGAGGCAACTAAGGACTATACAAGTTTCGGATGGGCAACAACGTTGCCGTCTGTGTCTTAAATAGATAGCCCCCATGTCTAACAAAGTTTATACAACATCAACCAAGGGTGGGCCCACATTTTTTTAAGACAGACGGGAGTGCTGTTGGCCATTAGAACTCCGATTCATTTTGTTATTTTTTGGAACTGGGGGTGTCCCAAACTCTTTGGGTCAGGACTAATCCCTGAGAGTGCGATGTGAGCCCGCAACCTGCCACATCAGGTAAGTCCGGGTAAACCCCGTGCGGGATTGGCCTCAAAGGGAGAGTGAAAAATTAAACCCAGGACCTCCTACCTGCGGAAAGACCCAATATTCACCGGTCCACTCCTTTGGGGTTATTTGAATGTCTTTTAAACACTATAATCATTTGAATACATCATATCACGCTTCTATAAGATAGAAAATGGATGAAGTTTTGACTTATTACAAGATATTGTACTTGCGGTTTGAATTTGTGAACGATGGGGTCTATCATTCACGTGGTTTATAGTATTGGCATTACTTACCTAATTGGTGAGTTTAGGAATGAGGAAACCCTGGTTTAAGAATCCAATTGAATCGAAATTTGCTTCAATCTTTCAATGCCACCCTTGGATTATTTGCATTTGTACTCAAAGATGAATGATCTAAAAGAGAGTTCACTTATAAGATGGTTGGGAGCTTCTTATCAGTTTGACTTTTGGTTATCCTATGAGAGTCATTAGGTGTGTGATGTTTTTTTTGGGTGAAATATTAGTAACACGCTACACACACATCCTCAATCTCAACTTAAGCTCAAAAAAGAGAGGTGAGGTGGGAATACTTAATAAGAAGGAACTCAACCATCGGTGGGCAATGTGGGACTAATGATCTGCACACACAAATTGAACGCACCCACTTTGGGGGTTTGGCTTTTTTTTTGGTGAAGTATTAGTAACACACACCGCACATACCCAGATTAGGTGTGTGATCTTGATACTGTGATATGATTATCATGAACGTACAGCTACCATATGTGACTTTTGGGAAATAGGTTCACATGCCATGGATGGCTTGGACTTGAAGACTTGGTCAGTACCGGTGAAATTTCAACTTAACTGTGCCGTACTTTTTTCACAGATAGAAAGGCAATCTTGAGAATCCTTGAATAAGTGCAGACAGAAAGATTTGTAGTTATTATTTTAAAATTTTGTCTCAGATGTGGTTTTTTTAATTTTATTTTGGGTGGGGGGTTGAAATTTTGAGTTTGTTCATTGCCAGGTATCTTTAATTTTGTTTTGTACTGTTTATTTGAGGGTTTAATCTGATTTTTAATCAACCACTTTTTAAAAAAAGACAACATTTTCATGACCCACAATCACCCACAAACATAATTTGGATTGTCGATAAGAAATCGGACGGTTATGAGGATTTAATCAAGTTCATCACCGAGGGGAACCCTTTTGGTGAAGTTCTTCAAATGGTGGTTTGATTTCAGAATGGGTTTTGCATTTGTTTCCTAACGTTAGTCCCATCCTATATAAAACAGTTTTTTTTTGGTTGGATTTTTTGTTTTTGTTTTTCCAAATGTTAGATTGCTAGTATTAGATAATCACACACACCCTCCAAGAGGGTAATAGGTAAAGAGACAAAAGTTATGGAGAAACGAGACAAGGAAGAAATCCAAATCTCACAGCTCCCCATCTTTAGCTACAACTAATATATATCCGAAAGAACCCTTAAAGAAATCCTTTTTTTTTTTCTCCCTAGATATATTGTGAGAGGAGAGTGGGGGACCCCATGGGGCAGATAGGTCACCTCGATTATAAGTTTGGTTGAATTTATGCGTTAAAAGAGTTTTTTTTTTTTCAAGGTAAGGGAACACTAAACACACATGATCCGATCTAAGGGAACTGTCAAGGTGCCATATGAGTAAACCCACACATTCACTCCAAAAGAGCTTGATAGGAGGAGTTGTGGACCTTATACACCTTTGCGAAGTCTAATACCCAGTCATGTGAGACTAAAATGATATGTTGAAATTAGGGATTCTTCAGATCCAATTTCTTTGAAAATATCAGAACTCCAAAAGTTATTCAATAGAGAAAAGGATATCTTTGAAGAACAACTCCCGTTTAAAAGTACGATAGTGAAATTGAAGATTAAGAAATAATCACCGGCCTTCCACCTCATAAGGTGGAGGTGTATATAAATGATGACTTTTACTAAATAAAAATTAAGACACCTGTGCTCGAATTTTCTTTAGGTCGATCCAACGGTGGAGACCAATGTAATTAGTGGTCTCAAGAGGAAGAAATCTACTCAAGAGGTCTGTAAAGGAATGCTAGCCCCACTTTCAGATTTCCATACTCTCATCGTCGGAGCAACACCTGTTGTAGTTTTGCTTGGATACTTTGGAATTCGTTAAAGTTAGGTGTCAATGAGCCGGGCTGCCCCGTGGCCTCACCTAAAAATAACATACCCATTAGTCATATATTAGGTTATAAAGATAGGCCAGACTCAATATCTTTGACTCCTTATAGTCCAAGTTTGACCCGGCTCAATATAATAATAATAATAATATTTATAGACTGTTAACATATATTACATGGATAATGCTAACATTACTTTCTTTTAAGATTCATTTTCTTTTTGATGGAGAGAGTGCTATTAGAAACGTGTCTTTCTTTTAATGAAAGACAATAACACATGTGATCTTCATAAAGAAAGAGAGTTTGAAAGTAGGTGTAAAAAGAAAAAGAAAAGCCCTAGCATTGCTCATATTATATTACGTAGGCCAAAGTAAAAAAAGGACCAGGCTCAAGCCTATATACATAAGGCATGTATAGAATTAGGCCTAACTAAGTTCAGCCTATTGACAACCCTAATTAACACATGAGAAATTATTATTTTTAACCTATTGCCACATCTTTACTATTATAATGGGAGAGGCAGGTGAAGCCTGAATTTTTGAAATTCCTAAACTACCCTTATATAAAACAAAAGTTTAATTTAATGTTTTACTTTCATTCCCAAACTATCCTCATTTATCTATTTAAAGAATAGAATCACAGTCAATCGTGATTGAACTGGGGGAGAGTTCAATTGCACTCGTGGGGTTAACACATGTCCCTTTTAACTCCTATTAACTGTGGTTAACTCCTTCCCCTCGCTCTCACGTGTATCGCACGTGCCACCCGCTAGTGTTCCTATAATGAAAATACATAATTTATTATTATATTAATAGAGATGGGCTGATAGTCTAACCCAAATAAACAAGGGATTGAGCTGGTTGCAGGCCCACCCTAAAGTTGAGTTCTCTTTGGACTCTTCTTTCTTCTTCCTGGTGAAGAATCTTCCCGGAGTTTTTTGCTCTTTGCTTCGGTGGGTTGCGAGTCGTCCGGTGACATCCTTCTGTAACTTATCCCGTTTTTTCTCTACTACTTTCACATCCTTCCTGTCTGTTCCGGATTTACTTCAATAGTCGGTTCGAATATATCTCTGGTGTTGAAGTGCCAATGGAAAACGACGGGAGGAACTCGGCTCAAATCATTGACGATTTGGCAGCCGGGATACACAATAAGTTATCGATAGAATATCTCAAATGAACCTATTTAGGTTTTGCCCAACCTTGTGGAGGTTGGATTAAAGGAGTGCATGAATAGTATTATTGGGAGATTCATCGCAAATCAACCAATCAATGCAATGGTAGCGCAAAAAACGACTATCCGTGCTTGGAACACCCGTCCTACGGTCAGTGTGAGTGCCCTCTCACATGGTTTTATTCATTTCAAGTTTTCATCAAAGGCAAATATGGAGAGAGTTTTGAAATTTCAGCCATGGTTTTTTAATGGTCATCCACTTCTTATGATGCAATGACAACCGGATTTGTTGGTGACAGAGCTGCAACTGATGGATTTTCCTCTTTGGGTTCAAATCTATGGACTTCCGCCAGAGTACCAGACACAAGAGATGGGCCAAATGGTTGGAAGGAGGCTGGGCAAGGTTCAGATGATAGAAATTCTAGAAAAATCACATACTCAAGGAAAATTTCTCCGAGTTCGTTTATTAAAGGATGTTAGATCGTCGTTGCAATCTTATGTTACTCTCCAACTGATCAGTAAGGTTACAAAAATTTCCCCTCTTACTTATGAGAAACTACCGATTGTTTGTTATGCATGTGGAATGATAGGTCACGATGTTAAGCATTGTGAGAATGGTAAGGAAAATGAGACAAGATTATCAGAGGTCCATCTATTTGGGTCGTGGTTCCGTGCGGAGATATTTCATATGGAAACATAGCCGCTATCTGATATGTTGGGGAAGAGGGTTCCGGCGAGTTGTCGGAGTTCAGCTTCAAGGACGACGTTCATGGAGGTCGTATCGCCGGAAGAGAATCAATAGCAAGGGACACATATCCAAGGTTTGATTGAGGAATGCACTGAATTTTCAGGAAGCGGGGGAACAATTTCTGTGATCAGTTGCTAGCACGATGTTGTACCATCTTCTGACGATCCCATAGAAATGGACAAATCCCCAAACAGATCCATTAATCCTCAAGAGCTGAAACGGTCACCAAATCATCCTTATCCGGAGTCGTCATCTTCTAGAAGAAGAATACTTCTAGACAGTAAACGGATTTCTCCCCCTAATCCCAAGAGGATATCATTGGGTCAGGTAACACCCGAACCTTTTTTCCCACACTTTAAGTCCCTTGACCTTGTTCTAGAGAAAGACCCAGGCCTTAACCCAAAGCCCAAATCCAAGTTCAATTCCAATAACTCTGGCCCAAAACTTAATTCATCCTCCAACCAGACGGGCCGTATCCAACCAAAGCTTGCTCACAAAAACAATCCCCTTCCACTGATAACTTACGTATCAGCCAATGGCCAACCCTTCAAATAGTGTCTTTCACTGTTTCAGAAAATTCAAACTTTGCTTCTTCCCACTTCACTCATCCCCCTCCATCAACTCGTCTACTTGTCTTGCTCAGACAATAGAAGCTAACTCGGCTGAGGAGCAATCTGAACTCACCACTGTTATAGGGGCGGCTGACTCGAATCAGCCCCCCCGATCCTTATGAATGCCATAGCCTGGAACTGTCAGGGGATAGGCCATCCTCGGACAGTTCGAGCCTTAAAGGACTTGGTCCTTTCCCATCGGCCATCTTTACTGTTTTTGATAGAAACCAAAAATAAGAGGGAGAAACTCCTCAAGTTAGCTCAAAAAATCCAGATGGACAACTTATATACAGTGGAACCAGAGGGTCTTTTAGGGGGACTGGTGCTGCTTTGGAAGCATAATTTGACTATACAAATTATCAAAGCAGGGGCACATATCATTGAAGGATGGATCAGCGACGTCTCGAATTCTCAACAGTGCATGTATCTATGGGCCAAATGGTGATAGGGAACATGCTTCAATATGGAAAGAAATTGGGTTGAGAGGGGCTCTAATCCATGTTCCATGGCTTTGCATAGGTGATTTTAATGTTATATTGTCAGTGGATGAAAAAAATGGAGGAGTTCCAAAAAGTTATCACCAATTATCTCCTTTTCGCAGTATGATTTCAACAGCAATTCTGATGGACTTAGGCTGCCAGGGCCCTCCTTTCATATGGACAAATAGGTGGTCAAATCCTCACACTATCCTTGCTCATCTTGATCGATGCTTAGCAGACATAGAATGGGTACATGCTTATCCAGGGGCTGTAGTTATAGGTTCTGATCACTGCCCAGTCTTGCTTCTTCCCTGCTGCAGATCGCAATATAGAAGGAAGATGTTTCGTTATGAGGCGATGTGGAATAAACATAGTAAGTGTTCGACTGTTGTCCGAAAGTCTTGGGATCAGCCTCAATCGGGTCCACCGATGTTTCAATTATGTTCGCGAATCCATAGATACCATGAGTCTCTCAAGTCTTGGAATAGATATACTTTTGGAAATATCAGGGAGAAAATCAACAGGCTTAAAGAAAGACTCGGTGTGCTACAAATGATGAACAATTCAGCTCTGGGGATTAAAACTCAACAGTCTCTCACAAGAGATCTAGATGAAGCCTATCATTTAGAAGAGATCTTCTGGAGGTAGAGGTCAAGGATAAATTGGTTGGCAGAGGGCGACCGTAATACTGCTTTTTTTCATACCTCTACTCTTAACCGGAGAAGGAGAAATCATATCCTTAGTATACGATCCCGTTTAGGCACTTGGATACACGATGAACGTGAAGTGGTTAATCAAGTAGTATCACACTTTCAAAATTTGTTTTCTTCATCTAACCCAACTGGGATCTCAGAAGTATTAGCAACGGTTACTCATCAGGTTACCTCGGAGATGAACATGGACCTATGCAGGAGCTTCTCAGATGAGGAAATCAAGTAGGTTATTTTCAATATGGGATCCACGAAATTGCCTGGCCCAGATGATATGTCTGCAACTTTTTTTCAGAATCATTGGGAAACAATTGGGAATGATTTCTGCTTGGCGGTTCAAAGCTTTTTTTCGTCTAATTTTCTTCTTCAACAGATTAATCACACTAACTTAGCCTTGATCCCCAAAATTCCAAACCCGGAAGATATGGCTCACTATAGGCCTATAAGCCTCTTTAACGTCTTTTATAAAACAATAGCCAAGCTTCTTGTGTCCAGACTGTGTGATGTTCTCCCTCTGTTGATTAATTCAGCTCAGTCCGCCTTTGTTCCCGGTCGGCAAATCACGGAGAATGTGCTAATAGCTCATGAAGTGAGCCACTAATTAAAAAAAAAGACAAAAGGGGCAGAGAGGTGGATGGCGATCAAGCTCGATCTTACACGAGCTTATGATAGTGTTGAGTGGCCTTATCTTTTTGCAACCTTGGAAAAATTGGGATTTTGCTCACAATGGATTGGGTGGATACGTCAATGTGTAAGTACTGTTTCTTATTCCATCATTATTAATGGCGATTCTCATGGGTTCATCAAGTCGACTCGGGGTCTTCGGCAGGGGGATCCCCTATCACCTTATTTGTTTTTGCTATGTGTGAAAATGCTATCCAAGATGATTATCTCGAATAGAGGCCTAACTGGAGTTCGTGTTGCTTGACTCACTCCTAATCTTTCACACTTGTTCTTCGTGGACGACTGCTTGGTGTTTTTAAAGACGAATTTTGACGAGGTAGCATCTTTCAAGACAATGATGAGTGACTTTGGGAAAGCTTCGGGATTGGTCGTAAATTATAGCAAATCGGGAGTCCATTTTAGCGCAAATACCCCAGGCAGATTCCAACACATGCTAAGACAATTCCTTCATATTAAGGCTGCTTTTTCTTAGGGAAAGTACCTTGGTGCTCCGGCTATAATGGGTAGCTCTAAAATTAAAATGTTTACTTATATTAAAGAGCGTATAATTCGAAGGATGCAAGGATGGACAAGTTCCATTTGAACTCAAGCAAGGTGAGGAGTCTTGATAAGGGTGGTGATACAAGCAATTCCTTAATACTTAATGAGTTGTTTTAAATTGCCAGGCAGACTACTAGATGAGATTATAGCTACAACATCTCGATTTTGGTGGAGCGAAACCGGTGACCATAAGATCCACTAGGTGTCTTGGGCAAAGCTTTGTAGACCCAAAAATGAAGGTGGTTTGGGGTTGAGGAACCCCTATGCTTTTAACTCCGCCTTGCTAGCAAAGCAAAGTTGGAGGTTGTTGAATTCGCCATCTTCCCTTTGGGCTCGGATGATGAAGGCGATTTACTTTCCTTAGATGGAGTTCTTAGAAGCCAAAATAGGTGGCCGTCTGTCGTGGGGGTGGAGAAGTCTGCTAGTTGGTCATGAGCTTCTTCATAAAGGACTACGTTGGCAAATAGGGACGGGTGAAGGAGTGAAGGTGTGGCATGATCCTTGGATACCAAATCAGCCAACCTTCAAACCATTTCCCAAGCCGGGCCTACTTTTCTCAGATATTCAGGTGTCCTCTCTAATGGTTCTTGGCAGAAATGAATGGAATCTTCAAGCGCTTCATGGTCTTTTCAGCTCAGAAACGGTGAAGGCAATATGTCAAGTGGGTATCAGTCATCAAGGAGTCTAGGACCGATTGGTTTGGCATTATGCTAAGGATGGCATATTCAAAGTTAATTATGCAGCTCATTTTGCTCAACAACTAATCCTTCAGAGTAAACCATCTTCTATTTTGGCTCAGACGTGGGTATGGGTTCCTTTTTGGACTCAGTTATGGAAACTCCCTATACCTCCAAGATTCAAGTTTTTGTTTGGAGGATTTGCCATGATGCTGTGGCAGGTAGTGGATAATTTGAGGAGAAGGAATATGCGGGTGGATGAGGTTTGCCCGTTATGTCGAAGGGAACCTGAATCTTCTATCCACTTGTTCTTAATGTGTCCCTGTTCCAGATTGATTTGGTTTGGGTCTCAATTTTCGGTTTAGATGTCGTATGTCCCTCCTTAGTCTTTCTTATCATGGTGGAAGGGGTGGTCCAAACATAAGGAATTATATGCGGGGAAAAAGGAGTTTGCAGTCCATATTTGTGCGGTATTATGGAGTATATGGACCCTTTGCAATGATGATTTATTTCGGGGTGTATCTCCAGATCTGAGCTCAGCGGTGGCCTTTGCCAACTTTGTGGGTAATGAGTGGCTTGAGGGAGGGAATTTAAACCTGTCCAATTCACCCAGATTTTCCGAAGATTCAGTGGTGGTTGAGCGAAGGCCGTCGAATTCGTGGGTGACAGTGAATGTCGACGGAGCTGCTATTTCTTCGGGGATTACCACGGGGGTTGGTATGGTAGCGGTTAGTTCTGAAGGTAGCTATTTACATAGAGAAGCTCTTCCTTTGGTAGGGGGCTCAACTTTGTTAGCTGAAGCATCAGCGATTAGGTTGGGGCTTTCTATTGCTATTGCGCACAAATGGGATTCGGTGCTTATCTAATCCGATTCAAAGGGGATCATTGAGATGTTAAATTTACCAGCTAGGCCAATTCTTTGGGAGATTTTTTCAGTTATGGAGGACATAACTCGGCTGCGAGAACAAATCCCTCAGCTGCTATTCCAGTTTGTTAATCGGGTGGAAAACGAGGAGGCCCACTCCCAGGCCCAAGTGGCCCTTCACTCTAGTTTATATTACTCTTCGTCTGAGAATGGTGGGATTGCGGTGGATCCATACCTGGACCATATAATGAACGATTCTTAATAATAAAGTCATCCTTTTACCCAAAAAGAAAAAAGCTCAGACCTATATATAAGCATATTTAGAATAAGGCCTTAAGCTCATTGACACGAGTTCGGATCCTGTACAATCACTATTGAATTCACACTGCCCTTTTAACCCTGATTAAGACTTTTCAACTCTTAAGGCTACTTACTGTAGATAGGACATATGTCTTGATTTTAAGAGATTAACTATGTCGAGGAGTTCCTTTATATATATATATATGTCTTAATTTTTGAGGAATTCAATTCCTCATGATGTGTGTTTTATGTCCTGTGGAATGTGGGAATTAAAAAATAAATTCCCTTAATTTCTAGTTCTTGTGTTTGGCAGGACATTAGAAATAATCTTTTTTTCCATTGTCAATTTGTGAATAATATATACTATTAAGAGAAATTATTATTTCTCACTATCTTTAAGAATTTAACAAGATATTGATGCCCCTGAATAGACATGAATTACACATGTGATAAATTTATGTTCTCATGCCAATCTCATTTCTCGAAAATTAGTGCATGAATACGAATACACGAACACGAACTTTAGCTATTTTCTAAGAATGAATATTTTCCATACTAATTTCTTGATCTTTCTATGTGGTTTAAATAATTGAATTTTGAGTTGTTCGACGAAGTACCAGGAACTCAATGGAATTCATAATTGTCTCAATGTTATCTTTTTCTACTTTTTTCTTTTTATTGTTTGAATATTCAAGAGCTAAGACCATTCTAATACTCATTTTCGTCATGCATAAACTGAACGAACAATTGGGATAAACACAAAAATTAAAGCTTCTATAAATACGATACACCCAATAAATCGAAACTCATCAATCATAGATAAAGAAAAACCGTTTCAACATAAAAAACAACAAAATTTAAAACAAAAATATGATAACGGATTCGAAATTGTAACCAAGCATCGCCTATTGACTTGAACATTGTCTCCTTCAACAGAAAATTAGGGCCCCATCAAATTGTGTGGATATGGAAATTTTGGGAAGAAGCCAAAGCAAATCCAGTTATCACCTTTTGAGGTTGCCACGTGTCTCCTTTGACACCCCTTAATTGTGGTTAAGATTCACCTATCTTTATGTTCACCCACCCATCCTTGGTTTTTAGAAAAAAAATATTAATTTTTCAAAAAATATTTTAATATTAAAAAACCCTAAAAACAGTTTTTAATTTTAACAAAAAGAATTGATTTATTTTCCTAAAAACCAAGGATGGGTGGATGAATCTTAACCACAGTTAAGGGGTGTCAAGGGAGACACGTGGCAACCTCAAAAGGGGATAACCGGATTTGCCGTAGAGGATTTACTGGAGGGTATCGCTAGCAAAGTCCTTACATAAAAGAATTTAGTTGAAAAATATACCCGTATATCATATCGATAATTCCCCAACCTACCCTTCATGTATATTTTGGGTCGCTCCGGTTACCTCTTCAACCGGAGCTCCTGTTCTTAGTTAGACTCTTTTTTTTAAATGGGTTCTGTGAGACAGAGTACCAAAATTGGTATACCACTCCGCCAGAGGAAGTAATCAGAGAAGAAGGGAAACGATCCAGAGTCAATCCGGACAGCCATAAGAACGCGAACAGATCGTCGGATCCAAACGTCTTCTCCGTCCTGTACATAAAACATCTCCTCATAGCTGTAACCCCTCAAGACTCAAGAGAGATAGCTAGATATAGCTGTAAGCCTGTAATCGTTCATGTTCAAAACCGCCGGTCATCCCCAAACCAGAGAACATGGGCTAAATGGTTTTTGCTAATCCACTAGAGACCTACAATGTCGTTGCCATCGACGTTGTTAGCTCTCTGTTGATTCATTTTCAGTACAATGTCTCTATCCCCAGACCACTCTGCTTCTAGTCTATACTGCAGCGAGGACGCCGGCGACGTGGTCCACTGGGATGCTGAAACCTGGATTCCCCATCTGCCCACAGCAGCAGATTCCGGTGCCGGCGATAACAGTTCCATTGAGAGGCTACTCGCTTCCGAGCTCCATCACATGCCAGAGTCTGATTATGTCCAGCGATTGCGTGACGGCTCTGTGGACGTAGTTGGTCGCCAGGACGCCATCAACTGGATCTTAAAGGTATTTATTTATTCATTTATTACTTCTTTTTTTTGGATTTTTTAAGATCCATTTTTATGATTTTTCTGCTTAAACAGGTGCATAAATACTATCATTTCAGACCAGTGACGGCGTATCTGTCCGTCAACTACCTAGATCGTTTCCTTTCCACACGCGCTCTGCCGGTATTATTCTTCCACTCGCCGGAAAACTTCGTATTCAGGGGAGATGGAATTTGACGCCTTTTTATTTCTTTATTTTTATTGTTTTGGGCAGGAAGGGAATGGGTGGCCTTTTCAGCTTTTATCGGTGGCGTGTTTGTCTTTAGCAGCGAAAATGGAGGAAACAAGCGTTCCTCTTCTGTTAGACTTACAGATGTTCGTACCCAGGTTCCTGTTCGAGCCCAGAACAGTTCAACGGATGGAGCTTTTGATCATGGACAGTCTCAAATGGCGAATGAGCTCTGTAACGCCTTTTGATTTCATTGACTATTTCGCTGCAAAGCTCCAATGTTTCGGTTCCCGATACGCTCTTTCTAGTCGTGTTTTCTCTTCTGCTTCAGATCTTATTCTTAGCACCGGTCGAGGTAAATCGCCGATTACCCGAAACCCTTTTGTTCCTCCTTGAGTAGTCTCACTTATATGGGTTGATTTCATGCATTATATATCAGTGATCGAGTTTTTGGTTCATCGACCGTCGACGGTAGCAGCAGCGGCAGTGC
The DNA here is from genome assembly GCA_015143295.1 of Tetracentron sinense. Lineage (NCBI taxonomy): Eukaryota > Viridiplantae > Streptophyta > Magnoliopsida > Trochodendrales > Trochodendraceae > Tetracentron > Tetracentron sinense. The sequence goes on from CM026574.1 coordinate 26,976,935, forward strand.
TAATCGCCACCGGCGAAAGTGTCGACTTTTTGGCCGGTGATGATCGTTTTTCCTTTTACGAGAGAGTAAACAAGGTTATTATTCTTGCTTAATTTTTAATCGCTGTATGGTTTAGTTTTAGCGAGAAGGATTTTGCTAGGTGCACGCGCCTCTTTCCGGCCAAAAGGATCTTGTGTTGGGCTTGTGGTAGACCTGAGACCAGATTCTGTGCTGTTGTCAAAGAGAGTGGCGCGTGCATTTTTAGGAGAGTGGTGGTAGCACTTAGCGAAGAAGAACCAGAGCTTTAAATCTCGCGGTAATCTTGGGAACAGGAAATGGTGAGAGGCTGTCACCAACTAATGGACGAGTATCTGGTCGACACACGTCCCACGGCTCGCCTTAAACACCGGAGGACGGAGCCGCCGCCGCCGAGTCCTGTCGGCGTCCTCGAGGCTGCTGCCTGTGGGAGCTGCGACACGCAGAAGTCAGCTTCCGAGAACCCCGAGTCTAGCCAACCGGAGCCGTCGAACAAGCGCAGCAAATCGGCTGCAACGGATATACAGCAACAATAGATAAGACTACATTTCTCCCTTACTTTTTCTTATTTTTGGCGATATATGATGCGGTTATGATGAGATGAACGGTCAAGATTCCATGATATGATAAAAAAGGGATTTTGCTTATTTATATTAATTTATATTTTTGGGAGGGTCTCATCTCATGATGTTTCAATTATTCTCAATGTATTTCAATCATCTATGCATGAAAACACTTTAAGACAAGCAAATCTACGTCTCGAATATGGCTGAAATGCCCCTGTCCCTCTATGTTGGGGTAGTCTTGTTATTTTATGGATTATGAAAGGTTAATCTTGGAACACTCCACGTCCCGTGGAGATCGATTCGTCGAAGTTTTTGGTTTATATGTGGCCGCCCAATAGCCATATGCCTCGTGGTAGCCCGACAAAAACACAATCTGTAGGTCCCACTTTGTAAACCTCGGTTGGGACGTTACGTATTGATGATGTCTCCTTGATTATTTGTCTTTTTTTTTTCGCTAAAAATTATTAGTTTAAATTGTCGAAATTATCCATTGGAATATGCAATTACCCTCATGTTTTTACCATGGAATGTTCTGAGGCTGGGGAGAACATCGTAAACTTACTTTATATAACCTTTTCTGGAAGAAAGAAGATCGTTCTAAATTAGGAAAGTAAAGCATACTTAATCTAATGCCGTAAGATTGGTTGGATTTTCCTACCGTTGAAACGTCAGACGTCTAATCGCCACGTAAAGTAAAAAGGCAGAGATTTGGTGGAGATCTGAGGTGCGTGCGAGCCAGCCAGGAGGAATTGATCTCAGCCGTCCACGTATAAAGTACGGAGTCTTATCTGACAACGGACGGCATCAGGTCCCACATAGCGAGGCCGTTGTACGATTTTACGCCCTTACGGAGTCTTGTCGGGAACAAGAGGAAAAGACCCGTTTCGTCGTTGCTCGTTTCGTCTCCTCACTCTCTCTGGGGGTGGTACGTTGGGTCACAGGTCATATTTTTGTCTTCCAAATAAGCCCTCTATTCTTTCTGAAATTTCTACTGTATCCTTAAAATCTTATGACTAGTCAATGGGTCCGACATATGTATCTTGTAGAGTTGAATTAATATAGTGTGGTAGGACAGCCCATTTCTGGCTCATGATTTTCCATAATATATGATTTTGGTGGGTCCAATCCTGGTTGTAAAGGAGAAAGTGGGGCCTACATAATTCAGAGTGGGGGGGGGGGGGGGGAAAAAGGGAGGGAAGATGTAGTATACATGTGAAGCCTGGGCTAGGACAGAGAAGCGGTCCAGGTGGGCAGCACACTGGAACAGTGATGGGCAATAAAAGCCTTGCACAAAGAAGAGAGGTAACCCTCAAGGACAAAGGAGCTCATGGAAACAGGTCAGTGGATGAGACAAAACCCTCCCATCGCTCAATCTGTAGAAAAACATGCATCTCTATCTGCGACCGAGTCATTTGATCCACTCCCCCATGTGGCCTCCCTTTGTCTAAGAGTCTAAACGACTATGCATAGCCCAACAAATGCCCCTGGACAATGTAATACGTACCTTCACGGGATGGGATTTCATCTGGCTATAGCTTATCGCCAGATGAAATGGATGGTTGATGTCCCACATGTGGCAAAATAAAAAGAAGAAGCCATTTCATATTCCCTGCTGTTTTTTTTTTTTACTTCTCTCCATTTGATATCTTCCCCCTTATTTTGCCACATGTCCCATATCAATCCGTCATGGGATGGTTTTCATCTTTTCTTTAGAGATGAAATCTCATCCCTTATTGTTTGCTGACAAAGAGACTGTTTAGAGGTGCCACATACTCTTGTGCTCTAGACTTTGAATGTGTGCATAGTATATTGGTGCGCACAAGGGTGTATGAGGCCTCCCAAGTAGTACTAGCGGTTTCCTCGGCATAAACAATTGGAGAGGTTCCAAGTCTATTGCTTGTTAGGGCACCTCATAGGCTTGGAAGTTGGAACTTTTATTTAATGTCTCTTAAGGGGGGCCGGGTGGAAATGGGTTGATCCCGGTCAGGTTTGGGACTTGTCAGACCCATGTTAGTCTGTTTGCTCGGATCGAATTTTAATTTTCGCTCTTGGCCAGACTTGATTCGACTTATATAATTAAGAACCTCGATCCGCATGGAATGAATGGGTATTACTTGGTCATCTCATCGAGTAGGGAGAAAATTTTTGGAGGCTTCATTGGGTTAGCAAGAAAACACAAGAAAAGAAAGAAAAAAAATAATTATCAATTAACATTATTATAAACTATAACGGTAAACAATGTCAGTAATTTCGAATTGTCGTTGGTAGGATGCTATATTGGAGATTAATTATCATATATTTGATTAGAATTAGATTTGATTAGTTTAGTTAAGATAGATTTGATTGGAGTTTTGTTTCTATTTTAAATACAATTTATCTTTATATAAACCTTATAAGAGCCATTGTAGAGATTATCCAAATTATTCAATAAATCCATTTTCTATAATAGTATTAGTTAAAGATCATTTGGTATTCTTTTAGCTTTAGTTTTTCTCTTTCTAATGGGTGGTCCCACCACTACCCACTGGATGTGAAGATTTTTTATTTTATTTTAAATTTAAACCTCATTATCATCTTTCATACATTTGCAACCCTCATTCTCATATGATACTCGTGTCTCAGCCTCTTATTTTCTATTCATTTATTGAAAACTTCTCAAACGAGAATTTTTTCTTTAAATCTTCCGTCATATTTCATGTGCTTTGTGAGAAGATCATGACAGCCTCATCTAGTGGGCCACCGGCTCCAACAGACTCATAAAAATGAGTGGGATGCAACGTAGATGAGACTTCTTAGACTGATGGTGACTACTAGACACGGTTGAATGTTCCAATTATTTATAAATAAATCAAGGAAGGTGAAGGGTAAGGAGTACTCGACTTGTGGTAAACCAATGATGATCTCGATCCTCATGTGTTTGAGGGGAGTATTAGAGAATAATATGTAGTAGTGTAAAATGGTGTGATGGGATACACCGTATATCATCATATATTTGAATTAGAATTAGATTTGATTTGATTTGATTATTTTAGGTAAGATAGATTTGATTGGGGTTTTGTTTCTATTTTAAATGTAATCCATCTTCATATAAACACTATAAAAGCAATTGTAGAGATTATCTATGCTATTCAATAAATCTCTTTTCTATATGCTCAATTTTATGCCATTACATGTTAATTTACAAATCATCAAGTGTGAGGCATGTGCAGATGGATTGGTGATATGTGAAGGGCCATCTTGGATCCCGTGCAGGCAGCAATCTTGTGATACGTACTCAAATAATGCGTGTTTAGTTATGTATAGAGTGAATTTAGTTAATTAGTTATTGAAAAATAATAAATGATTTGTAATCGATAGTGATCACTATAGTGTTTTAATAGTTTAGTTTTAAAGATGAAGAGTTGAAGCTAAATGAACGAAGATTTCTTCAAGAACCGTAGTGGTATCAATGGAGGTTAGGCTCTTTCCGAGTGGTCATATTATTTATTTTCTTTTATTATAAAAAAAAAAGGTACCGGACATCTCTCAGCTCCATTTCCTGTGACCTGATTTGAGCCTTTGGTGCTGGGATCCGTTCTAACTGACTCTAGTGCCTTCATCTTCCTCAATTGGAGCTCTGATAACTTTCAGATACAAAAGGAAAGATCCATTAAGTAATGAACTATTGGTTCTAAGCCATCTCTCGCGATGAATCAACAATTTGAAGTGCTTTTATTATGTATGCTACCGTTGAAATATGGATTTTCTCAATTGGAAGATCTCTTATATGGATAATACACTTTCCAGTTGATCGAGTCCCATTCTAATTGTTTTGTTCCAAAGCAAAGATATCCACGTGGAGCGGTTCGCCCTATTAAGATATTCACGACCAAGAGGCACTTGATTCTCTTTGGATAGGCCCTGAAAAGAGAAGGAACGCTGAGTCTTTGGTGCATGTACCATAGAGATCATAGGGATGGTAGCCTAAGTGTGAGGAAACAAAAACAAATCTGTGAGAGTGTTCTCTTCTGACATCATCTCTCGCCGAGACACCATAGGAATACATGATAGCTGCTGATGGGTCAGGTTTGGGCTGGGCCAGGGTTTGTCCAAGGGCAACCCACATTTATAAAGACCCAAGTCATATGAGGGTCTAAACTGACTAGGCGAGAACTGTAAAAAGATGTAAAACCTTTTTCTTATCTTAATATAGCCCATATAAAGAAATGAAAGCAACTGGATCTTTCGGTCATACGGATGCCATTGGGGCCCACCCATCACATGAGGGGTGAAACGGTCGGGTCTAAAAATAAGTGGCATGGAGGGTGGGGGCTATATTCTAGATCTTTGAATTTTGGTTTCATAATATCCGAGGTCTCTCAGTTAATGGGCTGGGAAAAGCCCGTTGGCAATCGTTGGGCTTTCCTCTTCTGCTCTTCAATACGGTAATACTATTAGGCTGTGCCCCATGTAGAAAAAGAAAGATTGATTCATCATCTGTGATGTCTACCCATTTCGTGATTCCGAATCAAGGGATTCATTAAGCAACTCTTGGGTAAAGTAATACTAATAAGAACCATGTCATGTAACTTCACTTCATTTACAAATGAAACTCTCTTTGAATCACTATGGATTAACATTGGAAAAATAATTTTTTTCAATTGAATTGAATCTATTAAAAAAATAAAAATAAATTGGAATGAACAATGACCTTGTAAGACCTTTTACCGGACCTTAAAGTGGAATGCAGTTTGAAGTAGGCACAACCCAAGGCAAAATTTGAGTATATATGAGGCCACCATTAGAATAATCTGTTAATATAATCTATTACATTGGGCATGGACCTAGTTTATTCCCTGTCAAGACTAGCCTGGTATGGTAAGAGTCCGGCCCACCCCCTTCTTGTGGACAGCTCCATAACTAGAGATGTCAATGGGGCTCAATTCCTTTAACAAAACCCCCCTGCAAACTAGCAAGAGTGACTAGTGACTCTATTAAAAAATCACAAAAATACATGTACATTGAAGAAGTAAAATTATAAGAAACAAGAAATAGAATAACCCTAGAATCTAGACTACTAAGAGTTCGTTTGTTAGACCTTTTGGATTTTGGGCTAATCTAGCTAAAATAGATTTGTGACAAAAAGATTTGTAGATAGTAAAACCAATTGAGCGCACATTACTTTGACAAATTTTTTTTTAACATAAAAGCCACCTACAAGGGATGGGGGTGGTATTTTTTTTAGGCTAGAATAATCAATAATGCCAATCATAAATGGGCAAAATAGTCAAAAAATAAATCATAAATGGACAAAATAGTTTAAAAAAAATTAATGGAAATCTTTGTTATGTCATCTATTTGCAATAGACGAACACTTCTTTCCCAAAAAATACCATAAATTTAAATTTCATTTTTAGATATGTGATGCTTTATTTTTATAGTAAGTAGATGTGCTACCAAACGATCTAAAATGAGAAAATGTCTATCATTGCAGGACATATAGGCAAAAAGACACAAAGTTTAGAGATTCCAAATAAAGTCTAAGCGTATACCGTTGGATTGGAATAATTTCGCTAGTGAAAGACCCAGTCCAATGCTCAATGCATAAGGTCGTCATAAAGACCCTACCGACCCATTAGACCAGTCATAGTGACAAAGCTAGGGTTGGAGAATAATTTGACGGGGTCAAGTTCGAAAAAATTCAGAAAAATTTGATAAAAATAATAATTATAAAAATATATCTAATAATTTGATTTGATAATATAAAAAATAAACAGTTTACTTGTGAATTATTCACATTTTTTCAACGAATTATTTGCTAAAATTCGTAAATAATTTGGCACAACTAAAATTCACAAAGAAGTCATGAATTTTTTCAAAAATACAATTTTTTTTGTTAATATGAGGCTAAATACAAGATTGTATAGATTATTCGGTGTCCCTGGAACCTATCCTGTTTGTAGTTAAACTCAACTTTTAGAGGCAATGGATTTCCACGGACTGAGGCCCGGGTATTATACTCAGGCCTAGTCTCTTTGCCTAACACCTGTGCCCTATAATCGTGGTTCACTAATCCTTAAGATTAATGAATCTAACCATGAGTTAAAAAAAAAATTAAACAAGACTAAGATTTAATTTTTTATAATATTTTCTTCTAAAAACTATGGTTAGATTTATTAACCCTAATGGGTTAATAAACTTAACCACAATTAAAGGGGGGCACACATTAGGCAAAGAGGCTAGGGTCAAGTATTACACTCGTGCCTAGACCCGAGGAAATCCGTTGCCACTTTTAGGACTTTGGATCGTCTCAGGCTACAGCCAGAGATGTCCTCTCAAGCTGTATTGCAAAGGTGCCAAGTGTCCCATAACTTTCATGTTAGTTAGAATTTGAAAGTAAAGGAGTCAACTAAAACATGAATAGTTAATACAAATGCAAGTTATTTTAATTACGTGGTATTATACCCGTTTTGGTGAGTGTCGTGGCTTGACTCCTTAGGTACTGAGCGTTTGTGTGTGAGTGTTGGGTTGTGTTGTCTGTGTAGTTATATATGTTATACAATTGAAAAAAAGCAAACAAAAACCGTGTCATCATCCCGATACAGTAATAGAGGAGGAAGTGAGGACATCTAAGTCCACTTTTAGGTTGACATTTATCATTAGAGGAGTGCGCGCCCTAGGAGCAATAATTCAAAATTTTTTTCCCCAAAGACGAATCAATTTTTATTTCCGATGACACAGCCTGAGTGTAACATGTGGTGTTGCGACTCTATAACAGAGAGATAGTTTTACGCTTGCCACTACTTTGTATATTTGGAAGACTGAATGAGATTAGCATTTATGTTATAATTTAACTTACAGCAAAACTATCACTTCAATGAAAATAAAAAAAAATGAGCTCCGCTAAATCAAAAGAGGAAAATAATCACCTTCTCGTCAGTAAGCAAAGGGACCTTGTAAACACTTTATATTTGCACCCCCTACTTTTCTTCTTTTTTCCCTTCCAAACTCCTAGAAACCTAAACACAAGTTCAACATCCTAAGTTAAGCCCATTGCAAATCTTATCTAAGCCTAACTTTTGAGGCCAAGCCCATCCAAGACTATTCCCAATCCAATCCAAGCCCAATCTAACCAAAGTTCGTAACTATAGCCCATGACCCCACTAGGACTAGTTCTCATTTGGATGTAGTCTCTCACCTATTACGGCATTGAAGAAAAAGTTTTGTAGGAGTAGTCACTCATTTTATTATCATTTTCTTTTCTTCTTTGTTTCATGTTTATTTTGTTTCCTCTTCTTGGTTTCTAGTCATTTTCTAGAATCATTTAGAGAGTCTCTTCATTCTCAAGCATAATTAGGTCTCTCTACACCAATCTATTGGTGTAGAGAGATCAATCTCAAAAGCGAAGAGAGATCCTCATTTTTTTATGTACATATTTTTCTTTTTTTTATGTTCTCGCAAGTGTGGATATGATTTTTTTTTTTTGGAGGATAAGTGTGGATATGATTAGACCCATAGAGAGTGAAAGCCTAGGTTATGCATCTCTTCTTTTTTACTTATCTTTGCATCTTGATTCTAGTTCTTCTTCTAGAATCTTTTGTGGAAGCTCATCTCTTCTCTAACATTCAAAGGGCCCCCATTATATCATTTATAATGGTGTAAAAAATCTATATTAAAAGGGAGATGATGAGTTTTCAATTTCTATACTTGTTTTTTTTCCTTCTTATTTTTTTTTTCATTATGTTTCATATTCTAATTTTAGAATAGGTAAATATTGGTTTAAGGATTTAAAAGTAAGTTTTCCAAAATACCTCACACCAAAAGCAATTGTATGTGGTTTACCACCAACACCAATTCAACGAAATAGGTGTTGGTAATAGATTATCAATTGTTCATATTTTAAACACCTCTCTATCGGATCCTATACACTACATTTAGTTTGCTTGGTATAAAATTTGATTTTAGCTAAAGTTTGCGAAAATCATTCATTTGCTTTGAAATGAGCCTAAACTACTATATAAAAACATGATAAAACTCAAAAAATACAAAACCATTCAAGTATGATAAAAAAAAAAAAAAAAAAAACTCTAACATTGAAATTAATAAACATAGCATGCTTGCTTAATTGAACTACATTGGCTTGATCATGTTGAGTTGAGTGTGTAGGCCGCTTTAATTGGTACAACCCACCTAGGATTAGTTTCCTCTTTCTCCCTAATTTTGCTTTGTTTATATAATTAGTGTAATTAAATAACACTTTCAATTAATATTTGAATTTCCTCCTTAAATGGCTTAGACATAGGGAGTAAGTTACATCTCTAGATGGATGTCCTATGGTGCCTAATACCTTCTCTAAGACTTAACCGAATCACTTACCTATAATCTAATATTTGACTTAAGGCTTTATCCATTATATATTCGAGATTCTATTTCCTCGTAATTAATAGGTGACGACTCTTTATTTAAGTGTTTCATAGTTTCAAAACTCAGCGAATCACCCGAGTAACTCGACCAAGTTCTTAATCCGTCTAAATTTCAAGTCGAGTCGTCTCAAAATTCGAATGAGACCCTATTTGTCGAGTTATTCGGGTGACTCGGTTGAGTTACGTTGAGTTTTTCGACTCGCTAAACTAGGTAGAGTCACATAAGAGTATTTTTAACATTTGTTTAAACCTAAACTCGAACGTCACATTATTTTTGTATAATTTTCTTTTGGGTCTATAAAGATAATCTACTATGAGTTCTATTAAACATAGTTTATAGGTTTGAGACTGTAAAATCAACGAACTTTGAGTTCTTTTAACTCAGGTTCTTAAAGTTATTACATATATATTTCGAGTTAGACCGAGTCGAGTTTTTCGAGTTACTCGACCTAGCTCTCTTTCGAGTCAAGTCGAGTTGAGTCGAGTTTTCGCATATTTGTACTATGAGGCGTTTTGCTATCGTTTCACCGCAACGCCTGGCCCGAAAAGAAAGATCGTAAATTTCAGCGTACAAAGACCTCTCGAGCTATTTTTCACATGTGTTTCCTTGTGACTCGCTTTGAATCGCGGTTAAAATTCACTGACCCTTAAGTTTAAATAATTTTTAGAATCATTAATTGTTTTTAACCATAAGTGTTGATACCTTTTATTTAGAGTTCAAGGGCAATTGAAGAACTTTGTGTGAGCTGAGGAGCAATAGTCCATTCCTCGCAGCGGAGAAAACTATGGCTCATCAAAAGAAATTTAAAGTGTCGGCCCTACCACGTGTTGAGTCAGCGTGTAAACTAGAACAGAGGTAATCTTTTTCAGTGGAAATAGAACCAAAGGCCGCAGGTTACGCATTATGAGTGCGTATTTTAGCATCCACAGTGCTACAGCCAATCACCGACGCTCGCTATAAATATATACCAACTGTAGTAAGAAGCGCTATTGGAAGCATATTTCCTCACTATATATCTCCTTCTATATTTAGCCTGGAGGTTTTTTTCCTCACTCTATCTCTCCTTCTATATTTAGCATAAAAACTGAATGAGGTTACACACACAGAGAAATTACTGCTACTAAACCACCAGCTCAGACTAAACCCTCCTTCAAATGCTCTCTCCAGAGCAATCTTCTCTCCATAGAACCGCCATGACAAAAACCCCACTTCGAAACAAAGCCTCTTCATTTCTTACAGACAGTTTTCACTTAGTTGGAGGAGCGACGGTGGCTCTGTTACTCGTATGGGTTCTCTGGTCCTTCTTAAACCCTACCAATTATTTCTCTTCCTCAGTCTCTGAGCCAAAGACCACTGTTTCTGAGGTCTTTACTCCGCATGATTGCGCCGAAGGTGCGCAGGGTGTTAACCTACGCTACGACCCTCCTGCTCCGACCTTCTACGACGACCCAAGCCTGAGCTATTCGATCGAGAAGCCCATCAAGAACTGGGACGAGAAACGTAAAGAGTGGCTGAAGCACCACCCCTCTTTCGCTGCCGGAGCACGCGACCGGATTCTCCTGCTATCAGGATCACAGCCGGCGCCGTGCCGGAACCCTATCGGCGATCATCTCCTCTTGAGGTTCTTCAAGAACAAGGTTGATTACTGTCGAATCCACGGCTACGATATCTTCTACAACAATGCTTTCTTCCATCCAAAAATGACCAAGTTTTGGGCGAAACTCCCACTCGTCCGATCCGCCATGATTGCTCACCCGGAGACCGAGTGGATCTGGTGGGTCGACTCGGACGCGGCATTCACCGACATGGACTTCAAGCTCCCGTTGGAGAGGTACAGGGACCATAACCTTATCGTGCACGGATGGCCGAACCTTATCTACGAGAATCAGAGCTGGGTAAGTCTCAACGCAGGGATTTTCCTGATCCGCAACTGTCAATGGTCCATAGACTTCATGGATGTGTGGGCCAGCATGGGTCCACAGTCACCTGATTACGACACGTGGGGGAAAACTCAGAAATCAACACTCAAAGACAAGCTCTTCCCAGAGTCGGATGATCAGTCGGCTCTAGTTTACTTGCTATTGAAAGAGAAGGAGAAATGGGCGGACAAGATTTACTTAGAGAGCGAGTACTGCTTCGAAGGATACTGGCTGATAATAGTGGGGTCACTGGATAAAATTACCAACAAGTATGTAGAGATTGAGAGAGGGGTGCGTAGGTTAAGGAGGCGACACGCGGAGAAGGTGAGCGAATACTACGGTGAGCTGAGGGAGCCGTATCTGAAGGAGGCCGGACACGGGAAGGAGAGTTTGAGACGGCCGTTTATAACGCATTTTACGGGGTGTCAGCCGTGTAGTGGGGACCACAACCAGATGTATTCTGGGGAGAGTTGTAGGGACGGGATGGAGAAGGCGCTGAATTTCGCGGATAATCAGGTGCTTCGTAGCTTTGGTTTGGTGCGTCATGATGTACTGAATTCTTCCTCAGTGTCGCCCCTGCGGTTCGATTTTCCGGCTTGAAATCATGACAAAAGGTATGCTTTGTATCTCTCAGTATCAGATACACACACAAGAGATTAGCCATTTTTAGTCAAAATTTCAATTTCGACAGATGATCCTGGCCATTCGTTTATTGTATTTGATAGGCTAATTGGATGGCTGGGATAATCTAATTCTGTTTGACTGTTGTACTGATTATGTTGAATACCAATCATAGAGGTCCAAATCCATCGATTTCTGTTGAAACCATCTGTTTATTATGTTATTATATGTCATTTGGCACTTCCTTCACAAGTCAAAGCTGCCTTTGAATTTTTGCTTATATGAAGGCTTAAAGTGGTGCATGATTGAAGGATAATTCCCCACTTATCAGAAGACTCATCATACATTATAGTTCTCGTGTTGTTGGGTCATGGGCGCGGGTTATTTTTTAGTCGGAGAGAAAATATTTGGTGGAAAAGTATGTTTTTCTAAAAATAAAAAAAAAATCGATTTTTCTTTAAAACACTTTCTCCCTTACAGACATCGGGTGAGCATAAACGTTTGCAGTGGTACTTAAGATTCCGTCACCCCTCATTCGATTGGTACCCCTTTGGAGGTCGTGCGTGGCGTGTTGCATTCGGCTTTGGATTCTCTCTGGCCCGTGCCAGAGAGATGCTCTCGGGCACCACAAATGAAGCGACAAGTGGAGGGAGAAGTCATTTCATGGGGCCCATGATTTTGACTTCTCCCCCCTTTATTTGACACTTGGTGATAAAATGGTCAAATAAAGGGGGAGATATACCAAATGGGAAGAAGTCAAAAATCAGGGGAGAAATGAAATGACTTCTCCCTCCACTTGTCACTTCAATGTGGTGGCCCGAGAGCATCTCTCTGGCACTGGCCAGAGAGAATCCAAAGCCGATGCCTTCTTGCCCTGTGTGTATTGAGTGTGTTACTTGCCATCGGGATAGGATTTGGACTTGCTCTAGCAAGACCAAAACCATTTTGCCTATGTACAATGTCCTACATGTGCCAATAAAGGGGAGAATTCATTTAATTTTCTCCCCAATTTTTTGACTTCTTCTCTCCCTTTGAGATCTTATCCCTTTTTATCACCACATGTCAAAAGCCCACCAAGAGCAAGATGGTTTTGGTCTTGCTAGAGCACGAAATCCCATCCCCTTGCCATCTCTAGTAAGTAGTTTACAAAAAAATTAAAAAGGGGTGCATGGTCCCATCTGATTTTTTGAAAAATCCCTTTTTTATGTTAGGTAATTTTCTTTTTTTTTAAAAAAAATAGTATGAAAATTATATATAGTGGCCCCCCTAATTATGTGTTAATGCCCCCCTCCCCAAATTTGCAAGGGCTTCGTCCATCTTCCTTTAACTAATGAGGACAACACATTCTGTTACATAGTGGAATACGGTGGTAAGTCCCAAACATTTACTCTTTCAACTAATAGTACAATAACTAATAACACATTCCACTAATAATAATAATAATTTTTTTATAGTTTACTAATAATAATAATACATGCGCATAATGTAACATTTGTGTTCATTTATTTAAAACCTTATTAAGTTCTTGTGGAACAGGGATATCTCCATATATAGTTCATACCGCCCTCTCGGTTGCTGTCACAACATGAAATCCTACATTTTCCTTCAATTTGGCTCGGGACCTCTCAATTGTTGTGTGGCCTTATCGGAGATGTTCTGCATCGGTTTTATTTGAGGTGGAGGGAAATCCTTCATTAGGGCTTAAATTTATGGGGGCTTCTCTTACAGAATGTGAGTCATAATGGTTGTTTTTATTTTTATTTTCCCTGTATTAGATTGCCGAGAAAATATGTGGAAATAGAGAAACGAAAACAAAAATTGGAGAAAATATAATTCAGAGTGAAAACCCAACATTCTTTCATTTTCTCAGTTTTCACATATTTTCTCTGCAACCAAACAGGTGGTGTTATTGTTATTTTTTCTGGTCTGTTCTTTTGCTTAGACTTGTTGGCACTTTATAAGTCTCAAGACTTTTTTGTAAGTTCCTTCATTTGGTAATATTTTTGTTCTTTGGAATCAAGATATGAGTAAAACAAAATTCATACCAGGAGACTTCTAAGTACGTCCATTTTTTTGTGAGACTTAACATCTCTTATTTTGCGACTTTTGAAGTCTCACGTGAATTTCAATCCCAAGAAATGAGAAGCAAAAAAACTGCCAATTCTCAGGCATTACCAAATCTCACCTCAAATTTCCATGGAGCAAAAAGAACAGGGCCTCCTAGAAAAAAGAGTCGCACACCTCTGAGATGTAAAATGTGTCAGTGCTGTGCCTGCATATCTTTAGGGTGGTTTTAAAGCTCATAATAATGTTGGTTAAGGAACATTATACGCTTTTAGGCTACTCTATGAGCCCAAAAAGTAACTATGGGCTTAAGGGTGCCTCTATAAGCCCAAAAGTTAGCATCTATGGGTTGGAGTTCGGGTCATCATGGGCCTCTAAACTTAGCCTCTATGGCTTGAAAATTGAAATACATCAATATGGGTGGAAAAGCCAGCCCTTGCGGGCATAGAATTTTGTCATCTGAGTTCTGTGGCCTCAATGGCTTTGCATGTTGGCTTATCTGGGCCTGGATTGCAGTTCTATGTGGATCTGTAAAAGGACCTATATGGATGCCTTTTTAGATAAATCAACTTCAGCTGGGCCTTGTCACTAAAGCCAGCATGACAAGAGTGTGTGTGTGTGGGTCTTCCAGCTGCATATAGGCAGCAATCACTACTTTGTCCTAATATCTATAGTTTATGTATCAATTTCATTACTTACCATTTTTCTTTTATCTTCAAATGAATTGAATGTAGAGTTTTTCTTATTAAATAAAAACCTATGTGGTCCGGTGCAAGTAGGTTTTCAAAACTTGGATTGTATTACTGTCAATAGAGAATGTTAAGGTTAATGGGTCCCACTAAAGAGATGTGATCGAACTGGGACTCTTTAAGTGTTATTAAAGCTAACAACATGGTCAGGGTTAGTGACCGTTAGATTTATGATGTGATCCCTCTTAGCCATTGGATCTTATGATGGGTAGGATTCCAAGGGTATATAAAGCAGAGGGGGGGTCCCTCTTTTCTCTTACGTCATTTGGAAGCCCCATTGAATTAGACCTAAGGAGAAAAGAGAAGACTATTCTCATCCTTTCAAGCACCGAGAAACCTAGCATTACACCGTGAAGAGAATCGAGAAATTCCAGTGAAAGATATAAGATTATCAGTTTCAATCCTTGTTTGTTTTGATTATGAATTCTAGAAAATTAATTACATGATCTAGATCTAGGATTGGAATAATATTGATTAGGTTTAAATTGTTTATTATTCTGAATCCTAACAATTGGTATCAGAGCTTAGGCTTGTATCATATGATTAAATTTTTCTAGCAAATTATAATCGGAATTTGATTTATTTCTGGATTTTTATGATAAAATTTTTATTGATCTAAGTTATTGTTAATTAAGGTAAATCAAATAAATAGAATGGATTGATTTTCGGGTTTGAAAATTATTATTTTTAATGATTAAAGTGTTTCAAATTTATTAAAATCAAATCATAATCTTTTATTCGATTATTTTGGATTTTTAATAATTGTATTTAAAGATCGGAGTGAATCGGATTATAGGTAAGCAGTAAAGAAATTTTCAGAAATTAAAAAAAAAAAATAGGGGTTTTATACCCGTTTTCAGTTGGATGGCAATTCCGCCGCCGTCCGTCACCGGAGGAGGCTGCTGGTAGTTGGGTTTTACTCGCCGGATCATGGCCGTCGTTTTGGCATTGACGGTAGCCGGTAAGGTGGCCGGTAGGGCCCCCATCAAAGGGGATTACAGTACGGTATTTAGGGTTTTTAGAAAAAAAATAAAAAAATCAAGCTTTCGGGTTGGGAAGACAAGCTTCACGTGACGGATGCCATTGATGTCAAGTTTGCTCGAGAGCCTCGCACAAAGCTCTCAAGTTGCTTGGGCTGAACATGGTTGGGCACCATGTTTGAGGCCTTTATTCTGGATACAATGTGATGGACTTCACATGACGGTTGTCGTAAAGTATCGGAATGACATGCATATGCTTAAATGCATGTAGCGTGAACAATTTTTGGACGTACGCAATTTGATCACATATGGTTGTGTACAATCCATATCACACCATACTTAGCCTCCATAAAGAACCGCTCTGAAACATTAGTATTACTAGCTATTTGACCATGGAGTGGCTTGCATCATAGTAATGAATACTAGTAGATGCTAAATGCTTCCATGATCACCGTTAGTAGTGCTATTGAATTAGAGTGATAGTTAAAGAACATTGAATTAGAGTGACAGTTAAAGAACACTTAATTCTCGACAGCAATGTTTTTCAAAATTAAAAGAGTGGTCACTCATATTTTTAAGGTTGTTCAATCCGAAGAGTCATTTTATTTTATTTAAGGATTGCTTGGACCAAGTGGGAGATTGTTAGAGTTTTTCTTATTAAATAAAAACTCATGTGGTCCGGCGTAATCTTTAGGTTTTTAAAACTCGGATTGTATTGCTGTCAATAGAGAATGTTAAGGTTAATGGGTCCTACTAAAGAGATGTGATTGAACTGAGACTCTTTAAGTGTTATTAAAGCTAACAACATGGTCAGGGTTGGCGACCGTTAGATCTATGGTGTGATCCCTCTTAGTCATTGGATCTTATGATGGGTAGGGTTCCAAGGGTATATAAAGCAAATGGGGGTCCCTCTTTTCTCTTACGTCATTTGGAAACCCCATTGAATCAGACCTAAGGAGAAAAGAGAAGACTCTTCTCATCCTCTCAAGCACCGAGAAACCCAACATCACACCGTGAAAGGAATAGGGAAATTCCAGCAAAAGGTATGAGATTATCAGTTTCAATCTCTGTCTGTTTTGATTATGAATTCTAGAAAATTAATTGCATGGTTTAGACCTAGGATTGGAATAATATTGATTAGGTTTAAATTGTTTATTATTTTGAATCCTAACATTGAATCCAGGATTTGGCTCCTTCAGTGGGATGCCCCCTTAACCACCCTACCGTGTGTAAACAATAGCAAACGCATCTTAATTCCTAACACAAATAGTTTATTTCGGAATGACATTATTCAACCTTGGATTTGCTTTGACCGGAAGTCAACAGAATGCGCAATTGTGTTTATGTGCCTATTGCATTGGAGTTCGGATGGACAACTGCGCTCGTTATCGCCTAGTTGTGTCTGAAAAAAATGGGCCCCACATTCAATAGGGTAGCCCCATAACAACATAGGATGACCCCCCCATATGTTTTTCAGACACAATTGGGCAACAATGCAATAGTGAGAGTTGTTGCCCGTCCGAGTTCACTTGAACTTGGGGAGAGTTCAATCCCACCCCAAGTCCAAGCGTCTTTTTTAATCCTTATAAACTGCAGTTAAAATCAGTAACCCCCTTATAAAGTAATTTTTTTAATATATATATTTTTTTTCCAAAAACAAAGATTAAATTGTTGAATCCTAGGGTTTAGGGAATCTTAACCAAGATTAATAAGAGTTAAAAGAGACACATGTTCACTTGTGGGTGCAATTGAACTTTCCCCAAGTTCAATCACAATTGGATGTGATCTAATCTCGTTGTGCAATCCTTAAATTAGAAGGGGAGTTTAAAATGATACAACTTAAGTGAAATCATTTGTAAATTGTCAATATTTGTTCTTCATCATTATTTATTTGACCTTGTCGCTTATAACTTAAATTGTTGCACCCCAAAATTCCATCTTGGTCAAATAAGACTTTGGATCTGTGACACTCAAATACAATATTTATCTTAACAATATACAAGACATACCAAAATATGAGTCTGAAAATTTCTCTTTAACATTAATAATAAATCCAATCGATAATCAATATAAATCATCATCCACCAATATGTGACCAATCTTAAATATAAATAATTTGGACCATCCATTATGATCTTAAATCTAAAATTTAAACCTAAGCAACATCAATCTTAAAAATATCTTATTACAAACTCGTAAAACAAATAAAATACTAATGAATCAATAGTAAGGATATCGATCCAGAAAAATCTCTCATTCCCGATAATCACCTTCAGGTTCCTCTAGATACTCTTCCTCAACCCAAAGTTTTGTGAATAGCTTCGAGCTTAAACCCATCGACATCAAAAGTTCGACTGAACAAGGAAACACTCAGTAGATATAAAGTCTAGTCAACAATATATACATATTATGCATTTTCAGTCATATCATACATATAATAATTTACATGATTGCAGAAAATATGTAAGCATATCATATCATCATTCATGACATGTTCAGACTCATGACTTGTGCAGGAATGTTTAATTTTTTGTTCCTTGTATTCTTGAAATCCCAAAATTAGGGTAACACATGTTGAAGAATTGAATCAAATCTCATGTAATCAATATTTTAACAACCCACAATTTTGGCACACTTTGACCGTATGACTTAATGAATGTAGTTTTTGATTTGAGTTAAACATAACACACACGACACGCACACCCTTGTAGCACAAGCTATTGCAACCACACATGTCTCTCAAAAAAACGGGGAGGCGGTGCTTTATAAGGAAGGGTATACAAGGAAACCTAACCGACCAATGTGTGACTAAAGCTTTATAAGTTTTTTTTTTTAATTAGAGTTAGGCGTATCCCGGGTTTCGTCCCACATAAGTTGGAAAATGGATTTCCGGGAGGGGGGTTGTAAGGGGCCGTCAACCCTCCTTAAGACAGACCCTTTGAGGAGTGGTTGCTTCTTAGTTTAGAATGTGTTAGTTACATGACAACTTTACCATTAAAAAAAAAAAAAAAATTTAAAAAATTTTTGAAGACAAAGGTGTCAAACTTAGAGAGAGACTGGTTAATGGTCGGTACATTTACTGTTCACGGGATTTGAATTAATGGACGTGTGAGTGGTTCAGTTTAGAGCGTACACAGGGCCTAGCTGTACTGCATGTGATTGTGAATGACTACTCTCTCTCCCCTTTAAACACCCCGCAAAATTCGACCCACTGGAACTGGCAGTTTTGATTCATACATAAAAAGATAAAAATAAGGTGGTAAACGGGTACTGGGTCGAGACACAAATGGTCTAGGATTTGGCCTGATTCGATTGTCTTTTTCTTATTCAACTTTTCTCTCTTTCTACTTAGAGATGAAGAACAAGAGAGAGACTCGTCTCAATCTCACAGCTCTCTGGTTGATAAGGAGCTTACAGAAGAAAACCCAATTGGGGTTTCTTTTGAAAAAGAGACTCAGAATGAATGGGTCAGCTTCAGAATGCAGTAGTGGGTGTGAATCAGGTTGGACTACGTATTTGGAAACCTCTCTTTCTGGAAATTGTTGCAAGAGAGGTGGTGGTGCTTTTTCTGAGAATTTTAAAGGGAAAGGAGCAAAAGTTGAGTATGAAGAAGAGGATTTGTCTATGGTTTCTGATGCATCTTCTGGGCCTCCACATTTCCATGAAGATGAAGACTGCTGCGATGAAAAGGGATGCATTTGTTCCGCTTCTTCAGCTTCAGCTGCTGCATTGGGGAATTGGAAGAAGAGCAACAAAAGATTGAAAATGGAAGAACATCAAAGACAGCAACAGGAAGAAGAAGAACACCCTTCGTTTCTTGATGACACTGCTAACTCTTCTGTCTTGGGCTTCTCCAAGGCAAGTACTGACAAAGAACACTAAATTAATAATTTTTTGAGAACAAATATATTGTTTTGCATTTTCTACCCGTTTCTTCTATTAATCTATGGTTGCTGAGAAAATAGGTAGAAACATGAAAGAAAAAAGAAAATTTTGAATTTTTAATGCAATTCTTAATTGTATTTTGTCTAATTTTCTTTTCTTTTCCCTCTTTTCAATTATTTTCTCAACAACCAAACATAGGTTAAGGATATGTTCTTTTGGGGAGACTTATAAAGCTTTGACATTTTGTACTTTGTCAGGATAGTTGTCAAGAAATTTAAGTTACTTTGTCAAAGTTTTTAACAAGATTAATTCATACTATCATGAGATTTCAAGTTTTATTATTTTTTTTATGAGTTTTGATTTCATTCATTTTGCTGTATTTGAATTGCAAATCACAAGCACAATACATCTAGTTTTTAAAAGAAAATGCATATTGTCCACCAACAAAACTTACAAAATGCCAAACTTTATAAGTCTCTACAAAAGAAGGGACCCTAATGGGTTTTGTTATTTTTATAGAATTATCTTGGTCTCACAAGAAATCAAGCTTCAATGGAGCATGTCCTGGATTTCTCACAAGGTTTATCTGCAACTCATTTTAAGGTACTTGTTTTCCTCCCTTTTTTTTTGGGTTTCTTCTGCTTCTAATTCTCTGTTCTTATTTTTGATACTAGAATGGTTCCACTTCCACCTACGAGTTCTTGAAGGGAAGGTCTGCATTCCAGAAGAATTTTGGTTAATTACAGTCTTCTTTGCCTGGAAAACCAGTTTCAGCAGAACCAGTTGAGTTATTGTCTTTCATTTGTGCTGTGTTTTTTCTCCATTTCATTGATGCAAGGCTTAAATTCTTAATTTGTGTTGCTTATCTCTTTATGTTCTCTCTCTTCACAGGTGGTTTGCAGGGAAGAGTGGGAATGAGATATGGTGATATCTTCTTTTTCCTCTTCTGCTTCTGCAGTTTCTCAGAAGAGATGGGAGGGCTGTAAAAGAAAAGGGAATAAGATCATGGAGGGATGGAGGGATCTTGTTCCTTTCTCTTTACTTTTTTTTTTGTCTGTCAATGCAGTGGGAAACAATCCCTGCATTAAATTCTTTGTTTTTGTCTTGAATATTGTTACATGAGACCTATGGGTCTCTTGTATAGTCATGCAACCATGCACAGCCCCTGTTACTGTTAGATGGTGCTCCTCCATGCTCTGACTCTCATAAATTACTACAAATTCCAATTTATCAATCTATATATATATGTTATTTTGATCTTCAAGTGCAATAACTGAACATGCCCATTACCAAACCAACAAAGAAAAAAGAGAGAAACCATGAAAGCCCGTTACAGAAATAAATCAAGAGGTCCCATGAGATTTCTTGAGGTTCAACAGGGTGTCTCTAGAGCTCAAAGCTGTGTTTCCCATGGATGGGCAGAGTCCCCATTTACAGAGATAGTTAGCCATCATCACCAAAGAATATCATGCCCAAAAACCAATAAATGTTACTGGGTCTTTCTGACCCAGTTTTTCTACTATTGGGGTATACCAGCGAAGCTGAAAACCAATGGGGAGGGTAAATTTGATAATCTAGTGCCATTCTAATGCAGGGTAACGTGATTGAGAAGCAATGAAGCCATGAGATTCACAGCCTTCCTAAGAACCTGTTGATTGTTAGGAAATAATACGAGGGCTCTAAGATCTTGTTGATTCTACAGAATACCAAGAAAATAGGATAAATAGAGAAAGATCTCAAGCAACAGTCTTTATTTATAGACTGGTGATCTTCTCCAGTTGTAACCGGTTTTGGGCAAAACCGGTTACAACCCTGTGGTCATCACATGTCCCTTTTTACATCCCTTAACTGTGGTTAAGATTTACCTATCCCTAGGGTTCATCCACCTCTCTTTGGTTTTTAGAAAAAATATTTTTAAAAAATTAACCTTAGGAGTTGGTAAATTTTAACCACAGTTAACAAAATTTTTTTTTATTTTTTTCTAAAAACCAAGAATAGGTAGATGAACCTTAGGGGTGAGTGAATCTTAACCATAGTTAAGAGGTGTCAAAAGAGACATGTGGCCACCTCATGGGCGTAACCCGTTTTGGCAAAACCGGTTACAACCGGAGAAGAATACTTCCCCTATTAATAAAAAAAGTCCCTTTCTTTGGGCTAAAAACGTAGTAGTTATGCTTGAAGAGTCCTACACTACTCTAATTAGGAAACAAGAAAATAAAGAAGAATCCTAAACTAATTAATTAGGAAACAAGAAAAATAAAGAAGTTAGAAGATAAAGATAAACTACTACTTCCTAGAATCAATGCATAGTTAGGAAATTAACTATGACTTCTAAAACAACGTTATTGCCTAAACAAAGGTTACTAAAATAATAATTTCCCAAATTACTTCTTGCGTTTGGATAATTGATGATCCCGACATTCCATATAATGTGACGATATTGCTTTAGACATCACATTCTAGAACTAAAACAGAAAAATTCTTAATAAGTAGTGGCACTCCAATCCAACCCTCAAAAAGGGACCAAAAGTACCACCTCACTACACCCTCTGATGACTACTCGCCATATACATGATCCAAAGACTGGTTCAATTATTATTGGGTGGTGTTATGTGCACCACTGGCGGAGCCACATGGGCCCAGGAGGGGTTTCAACCCCCCCTGAAATTTTGAATTTTTTTTAATAAGGGTGTAGCCTGGGAAAGGGGCAGAGCCGGAGCCCCCCCCCCCCCGGTAAATTTTTGAGGAAAAAAGATTTTCTTTACAAAACGTACACAAACAAAGGCGATGTCACATGAACTTGGCCCCCCCCAAAAAATAAAATCAGGGGCTACGCCCCTGAACCCCCATTGTTAGCCCCGTTACAAGAGAATTCTTGCTCCACCCCTAACGTGCATCCCAATATTTGATGACTACACACCATTATAAGAATTTTTATATTTTAAACTATGTCTGTTAGTTACATGATAACATTTCCACCAAAAAAAATATTTTGTAGTTCTCCACCCTTTTATATGTGCACCCCATTCATAATTCCATTATTCTTCAACCAACTTCTTCTCTATTCATCATCACTTCTCTACGATCTCAATTTGTCATCACTTCTCTATTAACTAAGATTATCTTGTGTTCTCTTTTTTAATTTGACAATTTTGTTAATTTAATATTTTAGTGAAAATTAATTCTATAATTTCTCATATATCTTTGATTCTCTTTGTTTGATCGATAGTTATTAAAAATTCAATTATTTGTTCAGTAATTTCTAACTATTTGACTTTTTTTATATTTTAAATTTGTTATAATGTTTTTCCTTCAAAATCTTTACTAAAAGGGTTTCCATTCGTCAAACTTGGACCATATCTTGGAAAAGACAGGGGTTCTAAAAAGGACAAGACCCAAGGGCGGAGTCAGGAATTTGTTGTAGGGGGGGGGGGGGGGGGGGGGGGGGGGGCACATTTGGTTTAAGGGATAGGGGTTTGGGGGTGGAGCCCCCGAAAATTTTTTTGATGACTAGGTTTATGGGTCATTTTGTACATACCCTATAGGTATTGTTTCAGTTTACAGTAGCAATTGTTCCCTTATCCTATAACTATGCCCTATTAAATAATACAATATATATTTTTTTAAGTTTAAGGAGCAATTGCCCCATTGTCCAATGACTACGCCCTATTAAATAATTAAACAAAATAATTAAAAGTTACTTTTTTGAAAATTCTATAGGGCAGCTGCCCCATGACTAATCATTTACGGTTATAACTAAAATCCTAAGAGTTTGGTTACAGCACAAAAGTCTTTAACTCTAGTTAACAACTTTAATCTTTAGAGGTAATTTTTTCCTTCTAGAAACCAAGGTTAGTTGGTAGAACCCTAAAGGTTAGTGAATCTTAATCACAATCAAGAGGTATTAAAAGGGACATGTGTTGGCTTGTGGGTTGTAACCGACTCTAAGGAGTTTAGTAAGCTTTTTTTTTTTAAAAAATCAAAAGTTGAGGGGCACCCACCTGAGATCGAGAACTCGTGGAGATTTCAATCACACCCATTAGCCAAAACCTATTAATTGTGGTTAAAATTGACTAACCCTTGGAATTCAACAATATAACCTTAGTTTTTATAAAAATATTAAACTCTAGTTAAGAATTTTTAACCATTAAGGTTAATATTTTTCAAAAAACTAAAATTATATTATTGAATCCCAAATGTTAATGAATCTTAACTATAGTTAATAGGGGTTAAAAGGGACACGTGTTAGCATGTAGGTGTGATTGAACTCTCACCGAGTTCAATTGCAATTGGCTGTGATTGGATCTCCATACACCTCCATGCCCATGCCCATGCATATTGCCGAACCACGTTGTGAGCATGGATTTTTCTACCCACTTTCACATTTGTGGTTTGACTAAGAGTCGCCACCTATTCATTCTTAGGGATAGGTCCCAGATTGATTTGGATAAGGCAAATGATTTATTAGAGTTAGGGTAAGCGGTTCGATTAAGTCATGGGGAAGGTGTTAGGCACCCCAAGACCCCCATTTTGTAATGGTTACCTACTCCCTAAATTTAAGCCAAATTTAATCTCAATATTAATTAAAATGTCTAAATGTTTAATCAAATGCTAATCCAAGAAAGAAAGGAAGCTAGATGGGCTAGGGTCGAACCCGGGTTGGGTTGCCTACGTACTCACATTGGGGTGAGATCAGACCGAGCGTAGTTCTGGCACATGAGCCCGTGCCAAGGCTAAGGGTGCGTGTGTGTGTGCATAAGGTGGTCAAGGGTCTAGCTTAGGGGCTAGGGTTTAGTTGACCGGGTTGGTCAAGTGCAAGGTCTAGGTCTAATCGCGGTTAGAAGGGTGTTAACCATGGTTGAGTAGGTTAATCAAGATCTAGCAAGCATGTTTTTGGTCTTTTGGTAATTTTAGATTTTTTTGGTATTTTGAGATTTTATAATGTTTTTGGTATTTTGAGATTTTATCATGTTTTTTTTTTTGGATTTTCATATAGGTGAGATTTTGGCAAACTTAACTAAAGTCAAATTTAATTCAAGAGAAAAACTAAGGAAAAGTTAGGCTAAAAGATTATTTTTAGGACATAAAGAGGGGTGTGCATTGTGAATAGTAAATGGTCTATTGCCAACACCTATTTTGTTGGATTGGTGTTGATAATAAATCAAATACCATTGTCTTTGATATGTGGCATTTTGGATAAAGTCTTCTTTAAGTCCCTAGGTCCTTAAGTCATCATTTATCCATTCAAAATAGAACATGAAGAAAAAAGAAAGAAATGAAAAAGTGATAAGTGAAGAAAATGAAAACTCATCATCTCCTCTCTAATGTAGTCCCTTTACACCATTATGAACGATGTAATGAGATTCAATTATGAAAATTAGAGTGATGATGAGTTTCCCAAATGATTCTAGAAGAAGGACTAGAATCAAAATGAAGAAACAAAATAAAAAAGAGAGGTATAGCTTTAGCTTCCACTCTCTATGGGCCTACCCATATCCACACTAGTGGGTACATATGAAAGAAAGAAATATTTACATGAGAGAAAATATAAGACATCTCCTTTCTTTTGAGGTGGGGTCCCTCTACACCATTAGATTGGTGTAGAGAGACCCAACTAAACTTGAGAAAAGAAAGGTCTTCCCAAATTATTC
This sequence comes from Tetracentron sinense, assembly GCA_015143295.1. Taxonomy (NCBI): domain Eukaryota; kingdom Viridiplantae; phylum Streptophyta; class Magnoliopsida; order Trochodendrales; family Trochodendraceae; genus Tetracentron; species Tetracentron sinense. The sequence goes on from CM026574.1 coordinate 27,001,788, forward strand.
TAGAAGAGGACTACAAATAAAAAAAAAGATATGAACTAAAGAAGAAGATAAAGAATAAAAGGAAGAGTGCCTACTCCTCCAAGACTACTTCTCCAATGCTCCAAGAGGTGATGAGTTTTTAGAGTCCACAAAGGAAGAGAGTTAGTGAAGAACTCTAGGCTTTTACTCCTAGAATTCTCTACACACTCTAAACCTTGGCTTCTTCTAACTTTCTTCAAGGCTAAAAAGAAATAAAATGGGTGAGAAGAGGAAGAGGTAGGGTTTCCACTTGGGATTTTGGAGGTGGAAGAAATGGCTTGTGATGATCTTGTATTTATAGAGGTTTCAATGGGTTGTGGCAATTTGGTGATAAATAGAGGGTTGGGTGAGAAGAAGGGAGGTGATTGGTTGGTCAAAATTGATGTGGTTGGTGATTGGGTAATCAAAAATGTATGTACTTGATGAGAGGTGATTGGGTGGTCAAAAGGAGTGTAAGAGAATTAATTGTTTTGTAAGAGGTGTAAGAATGAGTTGTAAGAGGTGTAAGGGAGTATGAGAGGTGATTGGTTAGTCAAAAAGGTGTGTACTTGGTGAGAGATGATTGGGTGGTCAAAAAGGTGTGTAAACATAAAAATGGGACTATTTGGGGTTTGAAGAAAAAATAAAAGGTCTTTTGTAGGAAAGTGGAAAGTGGACTTAGGTTAGTGGGTCTTGGATATGGGTTGAATGGATGTGGGTATGTGGACTAGACCTTATGGATCATGGGTTGTTAGTAGATGGGTCATGGGTTATGGTTATTGGACTTTAACTATGAAAATTGGGCTTGGGCTATGGTAATTAGGCTTTCACTAAAGCAAATGAGTTTTGCCTAAGACAATTGGGTAATTAAGCTTGGCTACTTGGGCTTGGGTAATGGAATTAAGTAATTGGGCTTGATTGAGTTGTTTGGGTACAAGTTTGGCCAAATGGGCTTGGGCCTTGGGTAAACCTTGGAGCATTTGAAGAAGTGGGAAGAGGGATAGGGGGTGCAAAAATAGGGTGCTTACAGCTGCCCCTCTTTGTCGAAGGGTGCGGGCAAGCGAACGACAAAGACTGAAATCACCACTATTTTTGCACAGTAAAACCTGCGAAACTTGGAAAAATATAAGAAATGATAATGAACTAACTTGAAACTAAGTTAAGTTTGCCAAGACAAAAATGTGGAGTACTGGAGATGAAAGTGAATGCATGATGGATGAGAGGAGTGAACATGTGTCCGCTTCAACGGAAATAGGGTGATGGTTGATCACACAATCATTTCACCGGAGATGAAGTGAAAGTTGATCACACAACTATTCCACTGGAGATGAGGTGAAGGTTGATCACACAACCATTCCACCGGAGACGAGGTGAAGGTTGATCACACAACCATTCCACCGGAGACGAGGTGAAGGTTGATCACACAACCATTCCACCGGAGAAGAGGTGAAGGTTGATCGCACAACCATCCACCGGATGATAAGGTGAAGGTTGATCACACAACCATCCACCGAAGATGAGGTGAAGGTTGATCACACAACCATTCCACCGGATGATGAGGTGAAGGTTGATTACACAACCATTTCATCGAAAATGAGGTGAAAGTTGATAACACAACCATCCACCGAAGATGAATCAAAGCAATGATGGGTGCAAGATTAGCGTCACTGGAGGCTGTAAACGACACCCGGTCACACGACCGCATCCGCATACCCCTTGATTAGTGAGCTAGTAGAGCAAGAAGAACTTCACTGGAGGCCGCAACTGACACCCGGTCACACAACCGTGACAGTATACTCCTTGATTAGTGAAAGGGAAGCAAACCAGTAGACAACCGCCCGATTATCTGACAAGGATAAATAAGGATAAAGACAGCCGCCCGACTGCTTCACCTGGTAGCAAGCTAAGATAGTGTAGACAATTGCCGGATTGTCTCACTGAAGGGGAATGCGACACAGTGCAGACAACGGCCCCATTGCCTGACTGGGTAACAAGATAAGGAGGGTAAAGACAGCCGCCCGACTGCTTCGCTTGGTAGCAAGCCAATATAGTGTAGACAATCGCCCGATTGTCTCACTGAAGGGGAATACAACACAGTACAGGCAACGGCCCCATTGTCTGACTGGGTAGCAAGATAAGGAGGGTAAAGACAGCCGCCCGACTGCTTCACCTGGTAGCAAGCCAAGATAGTGTAGACAATCGCCCGATTGTCTCACTGAAGGAGAATACAACACAGTACAGGCAACGGCCCCATTGTCTGACTGGGTAGCAAGATAAGGAGGGTAAAGACAGCCGCCCGAATGCTTCACCTGGTAGCAAGCCAAGATAGTGTAGACAATCGCCCGATTGTCTCACTAAAGGAGAATACAACACAGTACAGACAACGGCCCCATTGTCTGACTGGGTAGCAAGATAAAGAGGGTAAAGACAGCCGCCCGACTGCTTCGCCTGGTAGCAAGCCAATATAGTGTAGACAACCGCCCGATTGTCTCACTGAAAGGGAATGCAATACAGTGCAGACAACGGCCCCATTGCCTGACTGAAAAGCAAGATAAGGAGGATAAAGACAGCCGCCCGACTGCTTCACCTGGAGAGATCGAAATAGGTTGCTAATAAGAATAAGCAAGATTTCTAGAGAGTATGACAATGAGTTTGAAAATTTGAATGAATTGGACATGAGGGAGTGAGAGTTGTGACCCTGAGCCATTGCACGTATCTTTGCCTCTCTGTATACATCCGACCTGCTGAACTGGATTGCCCCCGGCTCAGATGGTCTAATTGTTGGTACTTGCCCCCAAGGTGTACTGATCTTTTTCAAACATCTGTGACATCCAGGATATTCTACTGACTTTGCCTTGCCATGGTTCCAGTGTTTTCCTTGCACCAGCGAGAGTGAACAGTCGACTTTGAGCTGACTCTACTGGGGAATGGACTTTGACTGATTATGAATGCAAACGACTTGATAAAAGACTGATGGATTGACTGACAGGTGATGCGAACAACTTAAAAAGATTGATGGATTGACTGACTAGTGGTTTGACGGTAGATTAACAGTTGACCAGCAGACTGTTTATAATGAAATCGACCATTTGACAGTGTGCCTGAGATTGCCTGCAATGGGAGACCTAGCTAGATTCTTTTGCCTTTAGGTAAAATGATTAAGCTGTGGTTGATCATCTTTGGAGTAGATCTGTATTTCCTCCTGATTGATCAATGCCCAAACTTATATTGACTATGCTTCCTTATTTTGCTCAACTTTTCACCGGAACTGGATTGCATATTTTGATTTTTGTCCCTTTTTTGCCCCTGGACCTTTTTGGATTTTCTCCAGGACTAGGTATACAAGCTTTGCATCTTCTCATCTGTTCTTGAGCATTTCTCTGATAATTCTCCAGTCTTCTCTCATCATCTCCTGTCGAACAATGAGGACGAATGCTTTTGAACGTTTATGCTCAATTCCTTTCAAAGATCAATGAGGGCTTAATGTTTAGGACGAAACGTGGTTTGGCTAGAAACGAGATATGGTTCAAATTTACTGTTTCAGCAAGGGTAGGGCACCCTATGATACTTGTTCAGTGTCGGGGTGGAACCAGCTTCTGTATGCCCTGTCCTTTGGTGAAGCTTTGCTTCGCTGTTGACCAAGTACTTTTTTTTTGCCTTGTATTGTTGGCATTTGCTGTGTTATGACCGAACCTGATTTCAGGCTGCCTACGTACCCAAATAGGGATCAGGTCATGACGTAGTTCGGCTAAAAAGCTACTCTGTTGTTGTTTTTTGCTGGTTGTTCCTCTTGTATTGTTCTTTTGACTTTCACGGGGTGCCCATGTGTGAGTTTTGAAAGAAAGGCTATTAGGCTCAAAGGTCTAACTAGCGGATATATATAGCATGGGTAAGCGAGGTATAGTGAGGTTTATCAAAAGATGGCCTCTTATCATTTCCTTAATTGGTCAAGAGCATGTACGTTCATTGCATCGTTCTCCTTTCAGTTGAATGGAATTTGATGGCTCAAAGAGATCTTCATTGCCCCTGTATTGCTCTTGCTTTGGTTCATTCAGTCTTGAGGGAGTATCTATTGATTTGAACACTATGATTTCCATTGAATGATCAACCTTCTACTATTACATTGTCCCTTATAGGCATTAGAAACTAGTTTAATTCCCAATTAAGCATCTCAGAGCACAGTAGAAATTTGATTTAAAAGTGTCATTTCATTAAATTGCATAAAAGGGTGAACAGACTCGATGTAAACCAAAATGACGCAAAAGGCCACAGGCCACTTGACTGACTTGGACTGGACGACAGGACTGACACTGGCCGACAGGCCGACTGCAAGACATTGATAATAAAATGAAGCAGAGACACGACAAACATAGAGTTTGCTCAAAATTCGACTGTAAGGGCTTCCGGCTGATGCGCCTTAATTCCCAGGAGTAGCATGATTAGGCAGAGGGACTTGGGTGATGTCGGTGTTCCCTGGTGCAAAACAAATTGCTTCTGTCTCTAATAGGTCCTGGACAGCATGCCTTAGGTCATAGCACCGATCTGTAGGATGCCCCGGTGATTGATGATATCCACAATGCTGCTCCGGCCTGTATCCCTTTGGAAGGTTAACTGGTGGAGGTTGAGGCTCCTTTAGTGTAATAAGCTTCTTGCCCAACAGAAATGGGAGGAGTGCCGACAAAGAATACGGGATCGGTGTGAACGCCCGATTTTTCCTTTGTTCAAATGTCATTTGGTGGGAGAAGAGTTTTCCCTGGTTTTGTTGAGCTTGCTGAGGCTGCCGAGCCTGCTGGGGCTGCCGAGGTTGTTGGGGCAAGTTAGGGACTCGTATGGCTGCAACCATTTGTCCATCATTTTCTCTTCTTCTGTTATCATTTCTCGGAGGTAAGGGAGCACGAGAAGAGGATGCACCTTTCGAACCCTGGAACATATCGAATGCCCCTATGTCATCCATTGTTGCTTCAATCCGGGCACCACATTTGGCCATGGTGCTAAAGTCGGAGATCGGTTGTGCCGCCAGGAGAGTTTTGAGCGGATGCTTAAGGGTGCGGAGGAATGTTGTTACCAATTCTTCTTCCGGTAGAGGGGTAGTCATTTTTCCAGCCATTTCCCTCCATCGAACTGAGTATTCGATGAAGGTTTCATTGTCCCTCTGGGACATTCTCTCCAGGTCCGCTCTCTGTGGAACCAGATCCACATTGTATGAGTATTGGGCGATAAATGTCTCACAGAGATCTTCCCATGTCTGAACTCTGTTAGGGTCCAGCTTGGTGAACCATTGTAGTGCGGGCCCCTTTAAGCTCTTCTGAAACAACTGAACCAGCAGTTTGTCCCCGTGTTCAAGCTGAAACAATTCTCCACGGTATGCCCTCAGATGTGTCTCCGGACAACCTTTCCCACTGTATTTTTCGAAGTCGGGAATCTTAAAGTCCTTTGGCATTTGAATTCCAGGATGTATGCACATATCTCTGAAATTTGTGAACTTGCGGGATCCCTGATTTTGTTTTATCAGCTCTTCTAGTTTCTCGATCCTCTCCCGGTAGGCATCCGGGATTTGGACAGTGCTTGAAGATACATGGGCGGACCCCGTATGAGGTTCACCGCCCCTAGCCTCTTCTTCCTCGTACTGGTTAATGATGGGTAGTGAGATATGGTGAGTAGGTTGGGGTTGGATTGGTGGAGGAGGGATGTTAAAGGTGGATTCCAGCTGCTGTTGGTTTGATGTTGAAGGGATGTTGATGGCGAGTAATTGTTGAACAGGTTGTGGTGTGATGTTGATGGTGGGTTGTGATGTGATAGGGTTGGTAGTAGATGGTGGGACTAGTTGTGATGGCCTTGCTGCCTCGACCGGTAGGGAGTTGGAGGAAGAGAGGGCATGAGTCACTGCCCGCATGAAATCTTGGACAATGTTTGTCAAGTTTTCAATGCTCCGGGCATTTTCTGTTAACCTTGCTTCAAAATCTGGGACTTGAGGTTGTGATCTCGGGGTGTCAGGATCTGTCTCTTGGCCGTCTCGGGGATCCATGTTGCAATTGGTTGATCAGGTATCAACTGATTTTGTTTTTCTGATACGTGCTTGACTTAGGGTCCACTCCTGAAAAGATGGAAGGTGTGGAGTAAGAGTTGGAATAGATAAGAATGAGGTAAGATGCACAGTCTAATTGACATAGAGATAATGCCCCTAGCCTGGAAGCTTAATATGACATGTAAGAGGGAGGATTTTTTGATTTTTTTTTTTTTTTTGATTTTTTTTATTGGGTGTGACAAGGCATATGTGATCCGATAGGGAAGACGGAAGGAAGTCCGACATGCTTTAACCCGAGTTATTAGGAACCGATGGCCTATCAGGTCAAAGTTGAGGATAGGTCTGGCGAAGACCTATCTACTTGGGATTTGAACCCCATATGCTATGTTGAGATGCAGGGTGGGGTGTATTTTATTACAAGCATCACAAAAGGCTCAGTACATGCCCCCTGGATGGGTGTTTATCTGGACAGAGTACCTTGATATTCAACCATGGTTGGGGGACAGGTATAGAGTACAAGCAGGTTAGGCTTTAGCATATACCTCCGGGTGGGCTGCTTGTAAGCTATACCTAGCCTAGTCTATATGTATGCATGCAGGGGTAATGCAAGGTGTTCCTAAAAGATGAGGGATCACTTAACACCGTATATGCGACTCCCTAAAAAGGGACGATTGGTGTAAGCGGGAGCGTTCAGAACCGTTTCCTGAGGATAGTCACCCAACAGGCAAAGTTCCGCGGACCTCCAAGGGTGTTAAGCCCCTGTCACTGAGGATAGTCATCCAGCAGCCGTGAGCGTAATAAGCCTGTCTAATGGGTATTGGGTTGTTACACTATCATGCCATGTATGAAATGCACTGTACAAGAATCATCTAAGAAATATAAAGAATTAGCATTCAATTAAATACTTAAGTATTTCAATTAATTTTGAGATTATTTGGCTTAGATTTAGGTTCCGGCTTGAACCTCAGTCCCCAGCAGAGTCGCCAGAGCTGTGAGCATGGATTTTTCTACCCACTTTCACATTTGTGGTTTGACTAAGAGTCGCCACCTATTCATTCTTAGGGATAGGTCCCGGATTGATTTGGATAAGGCAAATGATTTATTAGAGTTAGGGTAAGCGGTTCGATTAAGTCATGGGGAAGGTGTTAGGCACCCCAAGACCCCCATTTTGTAATGATTACCTACTCCCTAAATTTAAGCCAAATTTAATCTCAATATTAATTAAAATGTCTAAATGTTTAATCAAATGCTAATCCAAGAAAGAAAGGAAGCTAGATGGGCTAGGGTCGAACCCGGGTTGGGTTGCCTACGTACTCACATTGGGGTGAGATCAGACCGAGCGTAGTTCTGGCACATGAGCCCGTGCCAAGGCTAAGGGTGCGTGTGTGTGTGCATAAGGTGGTCAAGGGTCTAGCTTAGGGGCTAGGGTTTAGTTGACCGGGTTGGTCAAGTGCAAGGTCTAGGTCTAACCGCGGTTAGAAGGGTGTTAACCATGGTTGAGTAGGTTAACCAAGATCTAGCAAGCATGTTTTTGGTCTTTTGGTATTTTTAGATTTTTTTTGGTATTTTGAGATTTTATAATGTTTTTGGTATTTTGAGATTTTATCATGTTTTTTTTTTTGGATTTTCATATAGGTGAGATTTTGGCAAACTTAACTAAAGTCAAATTTAATTCAAGAGAAAAACTATGGAAAAGTTAGGCTAAAAGATTATTTTTAGGACATAAAGAGGGGTGTGCATTGTGAATAGTAAATGGTCTATTGCCAACACCTATTTTGTTGGATTGGTGTTGATAATAAATCAAATACCATTGTCTTTGATATGTGGCATTTTGGATAAAGTCTTCTTTAAGTCCCTAGGTCCTTAAGTCATCATTTATCCATTCAAAATAGAACATGAAGAAAAAAGAAAGAAATGAAAAAGTGATAAGTGAAGAAAATGAAAACTCATCATCTCCTCTTTAATGTAGTCCCTTTACACCATTATGAACGATGTAATGAGATTCAATTATGAAAATTAGAGTGATGATGAGTTTCCCAAATGATTCTAGAAGAAGGACTAGAATCAAAATGAAGAAACAAAATAAAAAAGAGAGGTATAGCTTTAGCTTCCACTCTCTATGGGCCTACCCATATCCACACTAGTGGGTACATATGAAAGAAAGAAATGTTTACATGAGAGAAAATATAAGACATCTCCTTTCTTTTGAGGTGGGGTCCCTCTACACCATTAGATTGGTGTAGAGAGACCCAACTAAACTTGAGAAAAGAAAGGTCTTCCCAAATTATTCTAGAAGAGGACTACAAATAAAAAAAAAAATATGAACTAAAGAAGAAGATAAAGAATAAAAGGAAGAGTGCCTACTCCTCCAAGACTACTTCTCCAATGCTCCAAGAGGTGATGAGTTTTTAGAGTCCACAAAGGAAGAGAGTTAGTGAAGAACTCTAGGCTTTTACTCCTAGAATTCTCTACACACTCTAAACCTTGGCTTCTTCTAACTTTCTTCAAGGCTAAAAAGAAATAAAATGGGTGAGAAGAGGAAGAGGTAGGGTTTCCACTTGGGATTTTGGAGGTGGAAGAAATGGCTTGTGATGATCTTGTATTTATAGAGGTTTCAATGGGTTGTGGCAATTTGGTGATAAATAGAGGGTTGGGTGAGAAGAAGGGAGGTGATTGGTTGGTCAAAATTGATGTGGTTGGTGATTGGGTAATCAAAAATGTATGTACTTGATGAGAGGTGATTGGGTGGTCAAAAGGAGTGTAAGAGAATTAATTGTTTTGTAAGAGGTGTAAGAATGAGTTGTAAGAGGTGTAAGGGAGTATGAGAGGTGATTGGTTAGTCAAAAAGGTGTGTACTTGGTGAGAGATGATTGGGTGGTCAAAAAGGTGTGTAAACATAAAAATGGGACTATTTGGGGTTTGAAGAAAAAATAAAAGGTCTTTTGTAGGAAAGTGGAAAGTGGACTTAGGTTAGTGGGTCTTGGATATGGGTTGAATGGATGTGGGTATGTGGACTAGACCTTATGGATCATGGGTTGTTAGTAGATGGGTCATGGGTTATGGTTATTGGACTTTAACTATGAAAATTGGGCTTGGGCTATGGTAATTAGGCTTTCACTAAAGCAAATGAGTTTTGCCTAAGACAATTGGGTAATTAGGCTTGGCTACTTGGGCTTGGGTAATGGAATTAAGTAATTGGGCTTGATTGAGTTGTTTGAGTACAAGTTTGGCCAAATGGGCTTGGGCCTTGGGTAAACCTTGGAGCATTTGAAGAAGTGGGAAGAGGGATAGGGGGTGCAAAAATAGGGTGTTTACACACGTAAATCGTGTGTCTCCGTTTGGTTTTTTTTTTTTTTTCTATTTTATTTGTTTGATTTGTTGATTTTGGATTCGTTTCACCTTGGATTTACACGCTTTCACACAACAAAGATCTGATTGTAGATATGAAGAGGAAATACCAAAATTAATGTTGGAAAATCTCATATCTATCTCCAGGACCCTTCGAGTCCTGGAGATCCAGTCTGAGATCTTCATAACCCAATACAACATGATCCATTTGAATAAATATGACCTCACAATCTCATTTGGAAATACCCTATTTATTAAATTATGTGTTTTATTTAGTAAATATTTATTTATGTATTCTTGGTTTGCCCACCTCCTAGCATGAGATCTAAGAGTCATTTCCTTGTTTAATAGTGACATTGGTCTTTATAAGGGAAAAAAAACATTTGGGAGTTTGAATATATTATTGATGTTCAATTATTTAATTATCTAACTTGTGCAGGGATTAATTAAGTAAATCCTAAAGTTTATTCCATGTTTGGAGTCGTACACGAATGCTTCACATGGCACATGGATCTATATTTCCAGACATGGCTCAATTAATAATATATCTAAGTTCCCATATATAAGTGCACCCCACACAGTAAGAGTAGCATTTAACAAGAATCCCTTTTCATGGTTGGTTCAACAGCTGACATTGTGCCGGTCCGAGCTCTGGAACCACAAATAATTATAAAGGTTCTTGAGATATCCATCTCTTCAACATAGCGAAGCATTCCTTAGGTTTGTACTCTGGAGCTGTATGTCCGCCTCCCTGCACAACGAACACTCGCCGAATCATTTTCTATATTTCTACTTCTTTACAATGTTCAAGGAGCAACATGGATGGACAAATTCTCTTGCCTTAATAGTTGCAAATGTCATGTGATTAGAATATGATCTTGTGTACCTAAATGAAAAAAAATAACAAAACAAGAAGCTACATTAAGCTATCTCGAGAAGCTTAAATTTGAGATTGAGATTGAAATAAGGAGTCAAGATTTGAAGTACCCTGCAATTTGAACATTGACAAGCCATGGTCGCCAGTCATCGACAATGGAGTAGTTGAGAGAGCGTATCCATGCTTGTGTTGCCAAGAATGGCACCATCATGTCATGATCACCGCTGTTTATAGATAATAGTTGTATCAACAAAGTCTAGCTTGGACAGATATGGAGACAATTAATCTCTCACCTGTAAATCAGAGATCGGTACCCTCTTGTACTAAGATTTACATGATATGCAAAACTGCTATGGATTTCATATCTATAAGACAAGCCATTGTTGCACCTTTGCCAGTCATCTACTGTTCCCTGCGTTCATTATCATCATCATCATTTTCTTTGTTAGTATTATTAACAATTACCTCACCTATATGCTCATACCTTTCGAATGTTCAGTGCTTTTCGGACACTTTCATCACGAACCCAATAATAAGAGAGCAAGTAAGCATAAGCCTACACAAACGGTGGATTAGTTATTAGAACATATCTCGACATAAATCTTGTTTTACAATATTAGGGCTGCACAAAGCCCGATCGGCCGTTGGTGTGGCTCGGCTTGGCCCGGTTCGGCTCGAGATCGGCCCAAATTTTAGGCTCGAACAGGCCAAGCCAAGCCTAAAAAAAAGCCTGAAAAATCAATTAAGCTTAGCTCGGGCCAACCCCTATGCGGCTTGGCCCGGCTCGATTAAGGCTCGGTTCGGCCCGAATTCGGCTTAGCTCGAATATTATTAAAAAAATAATAAATAAATAAAAATAATATTTATATATATCATTATAATATAAAATGTTATTATTTTAAAAAAAAAAAGATTCAAGATGAGCTCGAGCCACGACAAGCCCGGCTTGAGCTTGAATCAATTTTGGCCGAGCCAAGCTTTTGAATTCGAGCCGAGCTTCGGGCTGATTTTTTGAGCCTGATTTCGGGCCGAGCCAGGCTTCAAGTTTAGAAAATTTTCTTTCAAGCTGAGCCGGGCTTGGCCAAGCCCAGCCCGAATTCAGCCCTACACAATATATACAAATAAATATGCAAATCACCTAAAAAAAGGGTTATTGCACAATTGTCATATATATAAATATATATATTGATAAGGAGAGATGTATATAATAAGATCGTGCTCTAATTACATTTTACCACAAAGGGGTGGACCAATGGTTCATGGGCCTTTCCCTAAGTGGGAGGTCTTGGGTTCCATTTCTCACTCCCCCTTTGGGGCCAGCGGACTTACCTGGTGTGGCGGGTTGCAGGCTCACGTTGCACCCTCAGGGATTAGTCCTGACCCAAAGGGTTAGGGAGATCCGGAGTTCCAAAAAAAAAAACAAAAGAGTATATAATAAGGCCCTAATGAGTAGAGAGATGGACAAGAGATTCACCCGGCAACCAAATGCAGGAAGGAGGGGTTGTGGATCGAGAAACTCTCTAAAATTCCTACCTAAAGATCGTCTATTCCCAACCATCTCTTTTGGCTTTGGGGACACAAAATTGCAGTATGGTTCCAAAATGTGTGCAGTATTAATTCTTGAAATACACTGCAAACACAGATAATCAACTTTTATAATCTCTGCCCACAGTTGTGTAAGATAGCAGAAATGAAACAGGTAGTGTACTCACCTCATCAAAAACCTGAACATCCTCTAAACACACTGCATTTTTGGGATCTATGTTTACATACTCTCCTCCACAGCTTCTCTTGGCTGACTGGAGAAAGCATATCCCATTAAGATTTCTCTCATTTTGCTAATTGTGTTTATGGCTAATCATTATAACAATAGAAATGAAGTGATATTGAACATGAGAAATGTAGAGGGTTTGACAGGGGAGATAAGGGACGTAATCACCTCGTAGAGTTCGTCGGAAATAAGTGCCATTCCATGAGCATATGGAATTTTCGTATTGTCTTCGGCCCTTGGATCTGTTAGAGGGTTGCCGAGTATGTACCCCTGAATCCATTTCCAAATGACAATTAGCCTTTAAGTGTATTCCTTAAACATGATTTAACTTCCTTCTTCAAATTCCGATTTATACATTCCTCATTGGATTGGATTCTAACCGGTGTTATCATTTTCATCACTTCCATTGGCCACCAATGAGATGTTCATCACTATCCGATTAATCTAATTTCGATACAGATGAATAATAGAAGAAGTACTTACCTCGAGATTGATCAATGGTTTAATCCCCGCTTCATTAGCTGCATTGCCATAGAACTCGAAAATGAGTTTCAAATGGACTAACTAAACTGGTTTGCAGTAAAGTAATAAACACACAAACACACACACATATATATAACAATCATCTTACTTTCACCTAAGAATCTATTAGTCATCTCTACCGTCTAATATGTTTTACATACTCTAGATGGCAAGTAATTTACCATTTGCAATATGTTGAACGATGACCGGAATAGTCATGCCAGAATATGAATCACCGGCGATGTACACCGGATTTGAGATGAATTCCAGGTGATTTAACAACCACTGCAGAAGATAAAAATAGAAAAAGTATGAGAAAACACACACAATATCCTCTATGAATTCAAAAATTGTCCCATTAATTCTAGTTGGTAAGCATTAACCCCAAGGGTAATGTTTGTGAAAGCGTCCAACTCAAAACCAATTGGCAATGAGTGGAGAGGCCTTACATGTATATAAGGCCACAACTATTTCTCTATTTAGTCGATGTGGGATTAATTCTCTTACACGCCCCCTCACGTGCAACCCTAATTTTAGGTCTGTCATGTGCGCCTCTTTTTGGATCGTCAATCATGCAGCCTTTCTGTTTGGGTCTGTCATCGTGAGTGTGAGCATAATTTGGCCGTTGGGCCTTTTGGGCTCTGATACCATGTGAAAGCGTCCAACTCAAAACCAATTGGCAATGAGTGGAGAGGCCTTACATGTATATAAGGCCACAACTATTTCTCTATTTAGTCGATGTGGGATTAATTCTCTTACAATGTTAACCCTACTTACTTTCTAGAAAAAAAGATTGAAAGAATTAAGTTGTTTGGAATGTCAAATTTTTGGGTCTACTTGTCTACACGTCTTATTGTGGGTAGAAGTTTTCATGTTTTAGACTATTTCGTAATGTGTCTACTTGCTACATAAAAAAAAGATAAAAATACATCTCATCTCTAAAACTAAAGTTTAAGTTTTTTTTATGATTTTTGACGTTTATTACAAGTAGATGACGGAAAAGAGATTTCCATTGTTTTTTTTTTTTTTTCTTAAATTATTTTTTGCCCCTTTTTTATAATAATAATAATATATTATTATTATTATTATTATTATTATTATGGATGAAAATTTTGTAATGGTTGATGAATAACCAAAATTTTATCACTCCAACAAATGACAAAAACCAAAATTTATGGATGAAAAATTTGTAATGGTTGATGAATAACCTACATGTATTTATGTTTGAATTGACAATCCAATTATTTTCTAAAAAAATGACATCAATTGCCTCTATAATAAAATGTAATAAGATGATGTCACCAAACATAGTTCTACAAAAAACATTTGACTACTACTGTGTCGCTAAATGGTTTTATTGTTTACAAATTTATTTCTTAGAGATAGTTTTGCCATAGATTTATTTTATCTAGATCTATTTGAAATAAACAAGATTAGACAAGATCTACCAAATGAGCCCTTACTTTTTAGAAATAAAGATACGAAGAAAAACATAATACTATCAAGGTGTATGGCTTGTTAGGCACTGTGTCGTGTTTCAATGTACACTTAACCAGACGGGTTTCAAACACAAGATATAAAAAAAAGGCAATGCTTAATTAGCAATAATAATAGTTTTCTGAACGGGTTTTACATGCATGTATACCTTTCTAAGAAACTGGTAGGCATGTTGAGATGATTTTATATCGCCTGTCTCATAACCTCGCCAGCTTCTTGCGTATGAGAATCCAGTCCCAACAGGCAAATCTACAAAGATTATGCTTGAGACCTGAAAATTAATTCCCACAGTCAAGATAGAACTTAAATCATCTTTTAAAGAAGAGTTACACTCATGTAATCTCTAGGGGTGTCAATCAGTCAGGTTTAGACTTCTAATTTTGCCAATTTTGAATAGGCTTCGAGGCCATTCCGTTTACAAGATGTTTTTTGTGGTCATGATTTGCCTCCTTGACACCCAGGAGCAGGGCGGAGCCACATGGGGCCCCCTGGAATTTTGGAGGAAAAAAAACTTATTATACTAATAGGGTTGTAGGTTGGGAGAGGGGCGGACCCCGCGGGGGGGGGGGGGGGGGGGGGCCTCTAAACCCTCCTAAATTTCTGATTAAAAATATATCCCTTAAATGCGATGGCCCATGAAATTAGCCCTAAAAAAAAATTCCAGGGTTACGCCCCGAACCCCACTATTAGCCCCTTGCAAAAGAATCCTAACTCCGCCCCTGCCCATTAGAATCTCTAATGCATTCACAAAACACAAATATTCATGATTTTCAACTTTTGCTAAAATTCCATTTGAGTTAGCATTAATCTTAGGGTTAATGCTGCAAGGTTAATGCTGCACTAACTAGGTTATTAGGGCACATGTTACAATTTTATGCATGCATAAGAGATTCGTAGGCTTAGACTTGCAATTGTTTTCAATTTTAAATAGGTTCGAACCAAGCCGGGCCGTTTTGTAATAGATTTTTGTGGCCAGAATTTTAATCCCTTGACAGCCATAAGAATCTCCAATGCTTTCATAAAACACAACACAATTCAGAGATTTTTAGCTTTTGTTAAAACTCTATTTGAATTAGCATTAACCTTAGGATTAATTCTGATTTAACTAGATTAATGAGATCCATGTTACATTTCATGCATGCATGAGAGGACCCTGACTCTTAAAAACAAAAAACCAATTTTAGGGGTATGCTGAATTGGGGCCACTAAAGTCTCTTGGTACGTTGACACCCCTATCCAATTTTAAACCACAATTTTGCAAAGGGACTTGATAGTAAGAATTGGGGCTCTGGGCCCAACGGGCGTCCTTGGATTCCATTTTACTGAGACCGAGGTCAGGCCTCTCTTGGACCCTGGGCAATACTATTTCAATGCTATGTTTGGTTGCCGAGAAAATAAGTAAAAACATGGAAAAGAAAAAAAAATTGGACAAAACACAACTAAAATTTGTCTTAAAAATATATATATTTTTTCCATGTTTTCACCTATTTTCTCAACAACCAAACATATCAAGGCAAAAGTTACTAAGCCAAGGAACAGGCGGGGAGGAAGGGTATAAAAGTAATGCACCTTTGTCCATGAGTTTGGATTCAGCACCAACGAGGGTAAGCTTCCATCGTACTCCACTATCTTGAAATTTATTGGACCTACAAAATCCAGAAAATCAAGAAAGGCCCCCACCAATTCGACCGTTATAATTCATTCCGCAATGGGTTCTAGTGGCTGAAGATATATCCATCCCAGTTTGAGATGCGCTCGGCGGGCCTACTTCTGAGGGAAAATAATCACCTCCTCGGTGACGTGAAGAGGGGCATCTCGGCTCTCATTTTCTTGCCGTGTGTCTTCCTTTCAACATAATTTAACTGTGGTTAAGATTTATCCATCCCTAGGGTTCACCCATTTATACTTGATTCTTAGAAAAATAAAATAATAAAATTAACTAAAGGGTTAAAAAATAAAGATTAATTTTCGTGTGGTAAAAAAAACTAACTCAAATTAATGGCAGTTGAAGGATCGGCTATGTAAGAGCAAGGAGCAAGAGTTTGCTCCTTGTCAATGGAGCGAACTATTGTTCAATTCTGAGGCGTTGTTCTTAGGTTCTATTTTATAAGCAATAGTGCGCTCCACGGGCCCGTGGAGCGAACTATTGCTCCTCACTATACAAAGCCCCTTCAATTAACTCTAGTGCGGGTGCGTGGGTAGGGTTGGAATCAGGGGCATGTGCTCCTTGAACTTTTGGAATTTTTTTTATTATGTTATTTAATTATGTTAAGGGGCATAATCACGGCAAGCTACTCTCCTAATTTTTTGGAAAGCAAAATATTTGTATTATATTATTTAATTATTTATTATAGTGCATAGCGGTACAGGACAACTACCTCCTAAAGAAGGACAAACAAAACTCCTAGGCAAAGCCAGAAGCCAAAAAGCCCTTATCGGGCAACCATAGAATAGGGGACAAGTGGTGAGAAGTCAAAATCATGGGCCCCATGATTTTGACTTCTCCACATAATATACAACACATGGCGATAAGGTGTTGAGATAAAGGGGGAGAGTTATCAAGTGGGGAGAAGTCAAAATCATGGGGAGAAAGTGAAATGACTTCTCTTTTTTTAACGCCACATGTCCCCTATTATATGGTTGCCGGAGAGGGCTTTCTGGCATCGGAGACAAACCGAGGCCGTAGAGCTCTCATATGGCCGAGATAGCCCACAAACTTAGTCCTTGAAAAAAGACAAAAAACCCAATTAAAAAAAAAAACCGGGACTACAATCATAAAGGGTTAGAAGCCTTATCCCATAGATCCAAAATATTTCGTACTTGCCCAATTATTCTCCATAAAACCCTAAAACAATTACTAATATTTTCAATCAACGACTGCTTGCCCCCCTTACAAGAAAATCCTGGCTTCGCCCTTGGGGTGAGAGGTGGAGGAGCTGGTCAAAGACGGAGTCACATGGGGCCCAGGCTGGGCTGTAGCCCTCCCTCAACATTTGGATTATTTTCTATAGTGTATCAGCAAGGGCGTAGCTGGGAGCAAGTGCGAAGCCGCTAAATCCTAAAATAAGAGAGTTAATTTTTATTTTATTTTATTAAATTTAAGTGGGCATAGATGGATACAAACCGACAAAATGACCCATACACTGGGCCCTCCAAAATTAAATAATAATAAAAAAAAGGTCTACGCCCTAGACCCCAACACTCCAATTGTTAGCCCTCTACAAGAAAATCTTGGCTCCACCCCTAACAATGGTAGTGGGTTGATGGTGGCAGCCAGGGGAGGAGAGGGGCCATGACTCCTCCAAAAATTTTGAAATTTCTTTGTTGTTTTGGTATGAATTAGTGGAACCCTTAATTTTTAAAATTTTTTTTAGTATACTTGGCTCCCCCAAATTTTTTTTGTTTTATATATATAGTGGCCCTCCTAATTTTTTTGTCATATATATAGTGGGCCCTCCAATGGAGTCCAGTTAAGCCCTTTAGGTCACCACATGTCTCTATTGACATTCCTTTCACCCTTTAACTATGGTTAAAATTCACTCACTCTTAGGGTTCACCTACATATCCTTGGTTTTTATAAAAAAATATTAAAATTTTTAAACCTTAGTAGTTAATGAAATTTAATTAGGGTTTGAAAGAAATTTGATATTTAAAAAAAAAAAACCAAGGATAGGTGGGATGAATCTTAACCACAATTAAGGGGTATCAATAGGTACATGTGGCGACCTCAATGACATTACCGAGAATTTTTTTTTCAAAATAGAAAAATTACTACAAATTCTTTTTTCTCGGGGGCTATGCCCCCGAACCCCAAAGTTTCATACCTTCAAATCCATTAAATTTTTTATATGTGTATTTCGGCCCCCCAATGAAAAATTCTTGGCTTCGCCCCTGGTGGTAGTAATAACAACGACTATAGTGGAAGAAAGCCTTGTCAAACGCGATTTTTTAAATTCTGTTACAAAAAGTTCATCCGATGACAAACCCTCTTAATCGAGATTATTTTTCTCAAATTGGAATGAGTGGGAGCTATTTTTTATTAATAATTTTAAATGAAGCTATTAAGATTAACAAGATTCATTTTTCAAAGGAGAAAAGGGAAAAAAAAAAAGAGTTTTAACTACGAACAGGAGCTGGATCAAGAGAGAACCACAGCCCTGTAAAATAGGTTTTGATAAGGGTATTTTGAAAAGAGGAATGGAAAACGGATGGAAAGCGGACGGCACGCTCCTCTTGCAAACGGACCAGCCAAATATAAAGCGACACGTGTTCATTTGATTGTACTTAAGAAATTTCACCTTTAGAATTAAATCCTTTAGAAATTTGATTGGGTGGTCCGCAAGCAAGAGGACATTGGCACAGTGGGAGTCCTCCAATCACTATTCCTTTTAAAGAGAATACAGCTTTTATATTTGTAATTTCTCAATTACCCCTCTAATAAAGCATTTTTGGAGGAGCTCTAGTTCCCTCCCGAACAGAGATAATCACCTCCTCGGTCGATGACGCAAGAAGGAGAGTCTCGGCTCCCTTTTCTTACCACGTGTCTCTATTTAAACTTTCTTGAATTGTGGTTAAGATTGACTCACATTCCTGAGGTTTATCATTTTACTTTTAGTTTTTATAAAAATAAAATATAATTTTTTAACAACATGGTTGATAAAAATTAACCAAAGATAATGGCAATTGAAGGGCAGTTTTGTGAGAGTGATGAGCAATAGTTGGCTCCTCACCTGGGGAGGGAAACCATTGATCTTTAAGTTAAAACTCAAGAAAGAATACCAATTTCATAAGCGAGTCCAGATAAAGCAGAGCAACCGGGGCCTCCAGTGAGCCAGAGAAGGATAGGGTCCTCTTGAGGGTTCATCTCGGACTTAACAAAGTAGTAGAAGAGCTGCACGTCATCCGACTCATCTACACCCACGTACCTGAACTTGTTCATTCATTTATCAAAAATATCATCCACCCATTCATTAACAAACAAAAAAGAAACTACTACTAAGTTCTAAGTTCTAACCCACCCGGTTTCTAATTCGAAGGGGAGAGGCCCTGCATACCCCGGAAGAAATCTGACCGTTGAGTAGGAGAGTGCAGGCTGCAGTAGAAGACACAGATGTAAACATAGAGATCTGACCAACGGGCCTGCTTGCTGCTGGTGTGCTCCTCCCATTTCTTACCACCGTACTGAATCTTTTTCCCAAATTGGGAGTTGGGATAAATTAAATAACCTTTAAAAGAGGTTAGGTAGAAGTAATGTGTGGTTCATACTTCGTACTGCCATAGATATGAGATGAGGACCTTGCTGATCAAAGAAAAAGACAACAGCCTCTCCATCTTTCATTCGTTTTTCTTTTGTTAAAAGGTAAACACAACGCACTCAAAGACATACATGCATCAATAGAACGTTTTACTCCCAGTTACTAACCTCTAATGATTATTACAAAGAGTAGGTAAATGAGAAATGAGTAGAAAAAAGTATTAATTTTTTAAATGGTTACAAAATTAATTAGTGAAAGTAACGACACATTGTCAGGGTAAGAAAGTGAGAGTGTGGCTATACCCCGTTAATATGTCTTATCAACAATTGAATAAATTGTTGTAATGAACACCGGGCGTGCCATTGGAGGGAGTAGATTTTTCTATAAAACATTCATATAAATAAGGGAATAAAGTGACAGATGCTTTAGCTCGGCAAGGTGTCATGAGAATGAATAATTTGTTTACAAATAGTTCTCAGCTTCCTAGAATTATCAAAGGTTTGTATTGATTGTTTAAGATGGGTACGACTTCTATTAAGCATGTTTAGAGGGTTTATTGTTGGTTTTGGTATAGGTTGGTTTTCTCTTATTATTTGTTTTGTTGCATGGGGTTTTATTTTTGTAAACCCCAAGTGTCCTTATGTTCCCACGGTATTCCTTCGCAACAAGTAAGGGCTTATTAATAAATTTGGGACGGGACAGTTATGTGGGTGGCTTCCCGCTCTTTAAAAAAAAAAAAAAAAACAATTGAATAAATTTTTCCTTGAAAAAAATCTAGGGTAGCTTTAACTAAGAAATTAATGTTTTTAACCACAGTTAAAGTTTATAAAAAAAAATAACAGTGATTAGCTCACCGCAGCATTTGACTATGTAGTCAAATGTCGTGTCCTTGTGTCCTTTTTAACACTTCTTTAACTATAGTTAAACTTAAAAAAATTAAGGGTAGTGTTTTTTTTCTTTTTCTAAGAACCAAGATTAGATTGCTTAGCCTTAGAAGTGAGTTAATCTTAATTTGATTAATGTTAAAAAGGAGCATGACCAATGAGGACCGCACATTTGACTGCATAGTCAAATGGGGCTTCAATTTACCTTTGGTGGATGCCGGAGGTGGGTTTACATTGTAGAGAAATTGATTTATTTAATAACTTGAATGAATTACAATGACTCATAGAGGGTTTAAATAAATAACTCAACTTTTAACTTTGAAACACAATATTAAAGATAATCCTAATACACTAATAAAGATACAAATCCAAGGTTATCTATGAGATCTTGTGTATCTCATAGATATTATATAATTATTTCTCTAACCTAATATTTCTCTAATATACATATCATTGGACATGTGATATTTTAAAGGAGAAGAAATATCAAGTGGTGAGAAGTCAAAATCATGAGAAGAAAACGAAAGGAAATGGCTTCTCCCCCAAATTATCGCCAGGTATCCAATGATGCGTGGATGCCTGAGACTAGAGGTAAACCGAAGCCGTTAAATGGGCGGTAAGTTATACATTTCCTAAAAAAATAAAAAAAAATAAAAAGGAAAAGCGTAGAGATTCCCGAGTATGTTTTATTAAGCCAATAAAGAAGCATGGACAAAAGGATCCTATCAATCCAATCACAAGCAGACAAAGCTATGAATAAACCAATAATAGAAGAAACAGAACTTGTCCGGAGTGAGATCACATCGTAGCCATTTGCAATTGAATTCAAGATATGTGTCATGAATGGATTGGAGGAAGGAAATATGGGGAAAATCAAATTCAAACTTTTCTTCTCTTCTCATTCGTACATGATGACACGTATGCAATTGAATCCATTTGAATTTAATTGTAATTGGCAATGATTTGATCTCCACTTAAATTTAATTGCAATTAGCTATTAATTACAATTAGCTATGATTTGATCTTCTCTAGAGTGGGTAGACTGCCATTATGACTTGGGGATGAGGACCTCTCTGTTCATAGAGAAAAGAATAGAAAAAGACACGGCCCCTCTACATCTTGACAATAATAGATACCTTATAAAATTAATGTTTTTGGCCTTCAATTCATAATTTCTATGCTGACAATAGCTTGAGTGTTTCAAACCTGCACGTGTCTCGGAGAGATCCTTTGCCAGACACAACAGATAAGTTTGCTGCTGGCTCACGTAATTGGTTTTAGGACTTAATTATTTACGGTACAATAAAAGATGAATTGTTACCATTTTTGCACCCAAAATACGAGAGAAGAAAGCATAGCATGAAGAAGACAATAAGACCCCCCAACAACAAGTATAATTCACCTTAACAGAAATGCCAAACCCAGACGCTGGTTTCCAAACTTTCACTGAGAAAGCAACATGTGTCACTATTTTTTCCTATTACCTCTATAACCTGTTACCTTCCTTATTTGAAAAAATTGTTTTTTTTAAATTTGTTGAAGTAGTAGCAACGACATGTGTTGTTCCCAAAGTGAGAATTTGATTTTTTTTTTAAAATCTGTGTCTTGGGCTATTACTCCTCTTCTCCTTAACGCTGATTGTGGAGGAACTGTTCAAAGTTTTCTATGTTGAATACAACAATACATAAAAAAAAAAAAAAAAGTTCACAATGTTGAATCTAAATGGTTTAAATTTGTCTTTTAAATTCAGGTCTTTAACATTTTCTTTATCTAATTTTAATCCTGATTCAAATAGGGTACTTTAGGTATCCTTTGTATAGAATATATATTTTAAGTTGAAATCGAATTAGGTTATTGTTGTGCACAAGTGTGCAAAGATAGTGTAACAAATCCAAGACTCTAAACAAACAAAACAATTGAAGCAAAAAAAAAAAAAAAAACTACAAGAAAGAAGACATGATTTACGTGGTTCGGCATGGACAACGATGATCAATCACTAATTCAACAGGAAGATTTTTATAATGCTCTCCGAACCCTCTTCCCTAATACACCCAAAAATAGCTCTCTCTTCTCTATCTTCGAAATAAACCCTAAAATCCTTTTTATACTTAGGGTTACAATCAGGGGCAGAGCCAGGGTGAGGCGGGGAGGGGCCATGGCCCCCCCAAATTTTTTGTAATTCTTCCTTGGGTTGGTATTAAAACAGTGGGCCCCACAATTTTTTTTTAATTTAATAGTATAGTTGGCCCCTCCAAATATTTTAGTTTTATATATATAGTGGCCCCCCCATTTTTTTGTCACATATGTAGTGGGCCTCCAATGGAGTCCGGTTATACCCTTGAGGTCGCCACCTGTCCCTATTGTCACCCTTAACTATGGTTAAAATTCACCCACTCTAAGGGTTCACCTACTTATCCTTGGTTTCTGAAAACATTATTAAAAGAAATTTAACCTAAGAGTTAGTGAATTTTAACTAGGGTTCGAATAAAAATTTGATATTTTTTTTAAAAACCGAAGATGGGTGGGTGAATCTTAACAACAATTAAGGAGTATCAATATAGATGCATGGCGACCTAAAAGGCATAACTGAAAAAAAAAAAATATAACCCAAAAAAAATTTCTAAGGGGCTACGCCCCAAACTCCATTAATTTTTTTATGCCATGTATTCCCCTCTCCCCCCCCCCCTCAATGAAAAATTCCTGGCTCCGCCCCTGGTTACAATAAAGAGATAATATGGGTAAAATGCTCAAAACAGGTCGGGCCATCAATCAAGTCATTCAGGTTGTCAACGGGTATCATGAATCTGGTTTGAATTCATGACAACTTTCCAACGGTTATGCAAGGAGAAAAATGATATGACTATTGGAATTCTTTTTTGAGAATATAGTGGATTCGTAGGGGCTCATCCATAGACGTAGGCACAACACCGAACCTTGTAAATCTACTGTTTTTGTGTGTTTGTTCACCTTATTGAGTTGAGTTTCTACAATTGGATTTTGAATTACGTACAGAGTCAGTTTATAGCTAATTAAGGCAATTGAGTTAAGAATTTGTGTTTCTACTAAGAGAACTCAAAGGAATCTCTACCCACCAAGTCTTTGAATTGTGCTTATTCTCAAGTGCTTTTATTATATTTATGCACATGGGATTGATTTTCCTATGATGTTACTGTTTTTTTTTTGTTAGAAGAGAGGGAAGTTGAAATGTTCTTCTCATGTAATAGAATTGTTGAGAACTTCGAGATGAATTTTTATAGCGGTACATTTTCATCAAACTCTCTAGAAACTTATCCTATGAAAATCAAGTTTTGCTGGTATTTCCTCCACAATCTTTTGGAAGGAAGTCCTCCGATGTTCATTATCTAATATATTGATATTATTTACTGATTAAAAAGTCGTTGCCAATTTCTTCCACTGCCTCACCACAGTTCAAAAGTGAGTAATATGCATTTAAGGCATTCTGTTGAGTTACAGATTTGAGGAGTGCAAGTATCTCCTTAGTTGCAAATTCTGTTTAATAGAAAGAAGGCATTATATCAAAAAATTCATGTTCCTTGAACAAACAATGTTTATACCAGCTTATAAGGTGGTAGAGTCGGTTTGTGTTGAAACAGCTGGGATTGTGCTGGTCCCGATATCTGGACCAGAGATAATTACAGAGGTTCTTCAGATATCCATCTCTTAAACATAGCGAAGCATTCCTTAGGTTTGTACTCTGGAGCTGTATGTCCTCCTCCCTGCACAACAAACACTTACTGTATCATATTCTGTATTTCTACTTCTTTTCGACAATCAAAAAGCAAAAAGGATGGACAAATTCTCTTGCCTTCACAGTCGCAAATGTCATGTGATTGGAATATGACCTCGTATACCTACACGCAAAAATAACAAACAAGAACCAACATTTAGCTCTCTTGAGAAGCTTAAATTTGAGATTGAAATAAGGAGTCAAGATTTGAAGTACCCTGCAATTTGAACATTGACGAGCCATGGTCGCCAGTCATCGACAATGGAGTAGTTGAGAGAGCGTATCCATGCTTGTGTTGCCAAGAATGGCACCTTCATGTCATGATCACCGCTGTTTAAAGATAAAAATTGTATCAACAAAAGCTACATTGGACATCCAAGAGGAGATATGGAGAAAATCTCTTACCTGTAAATAAGAGATCGGTACCCTCTTTTACTAAGATTTACATGAAATGCAAAACTGCTTTGGATTTCATATCTATAAGACAAGCCATTGTTGCATCTTTGCCAATCTTCTACTGTTCCCTGCGTTCTTCATCATCATCATCATCATTTTCTTTGTTAGTATTATTAACAGTTACTTCAGCTACATATATGCTCATACCTTTCGGATGTTCAGCGCTTTTCGGACACTTTCATCGTTAACCCAATAATAAGAGAGCAAGTAAGCATAAGTCTACACAAGTGGTGGAATAGTTATTAGAACATATGTTGACATAAATCCTGTTTTTACAGTACAAATCACCTCAAAACAGGGTTATTACACCGTTGTCACATACACACACACACACACATATATACATCTTGACACTAGGTCTAAAGTAGCTCAAGGGTGAAGGTCATGTGGGTCAGGCTTGGGCTTCAAATTTAACTAGCAGTACTGCCAACATGTATACAATATGAGTTGGGAGATGGATGAGAGATTTACCCGACAACCAAATGAAGGAAGAGGGGGTTGTGGATCGAGAAACTCTCTAAAATTCCTACCTAGAGATCGTCTATTCCCAACCATCTCTTTTGGCTTTGGGGCCACAAGAGGGCACTTGGGTTCCAAAATGTGTGCACTGTTAATTCCTGAAATACACTGCAAACACCGATAATCAACTTTTATAATCTCCGCCCACAGACATGTAAGATAGCAGAAATGAAACAGGTAGTGTACTCACCTTATCAAAAGCCTGAACATCCTCTAAACACACTGCATTTTTGGGATCTATAGTTACATACTCTCCTCCACAGTTTCTCTTGGCTGACTGGAGAAAGCACATCTCAGTAAGATTTCTCTCATTGTGCTACTTGTGTTTATGGAAAATCATTATAACAATAGGAATACAATAGAAATGAAGTGATGTGGATGATGAACAATAGAAATATAGAGGGTTTGACAGGGAAGATGAGGGATGGAATCACCTCGT
Source organism: Tetracentron sinense (assembly GCA_015143295.1). NCBI lineage: Eukaryota > Viridiplantae > Streptophyta > Magnoliopsida > Trochodendrales > Trochodendraceae > Tetracentron > Tetracentron sinense. The sequence goes on from CM026574.1 coordinate 27,027,126, forward strand.
AGAGTTCGTCGGAAATAAGTGCCATACCATGAGCATATGGGATTTTCGAATTCCCTTCGGAACTTTGATCCGTTATAGGGTTGCCGAGTAAGTACCCCTGAATCCATTTCCAATTGACAAATTACTTAGCCTCTAATTGTAACCCTTAAACAGGATTTAAGTTCCTTAAATACTAATTCATACATTCCTCATGGGATTAGATTGTAATGTGAATTGTCCAAGTCATATACAAACAAACATTTTGTATGAGATCATTTTCATCACATCCATAGGCAACTAAAGCAGATAATGCCCCAATGGGATGTTCATCACTATCCATTTAATCTAATTTCAATACCGATTGTATAATATAAAAAGTACTTACCTTTAAATTTATCAATGGTTTAATCCCCGCTTCATTAGCTGCATTGCATAGAACTCAGAAATGAGTTTTGGAAGGAATTAACTAAACTAATTCCCAGTAAGAACACATATAGCTTGTGATAACTTATATATATAAGTAACCAAAAAAAAAAAACTTATATATATATATATATACCGTCTTAGGTTCAACTTAGAATACCCTAAATGGCAAGTAATTTACCATTTGCAATATGTTGAACGATGATCGGTACAGTTATGCCAGAATATGAATCACCGGCAATGTACACCGGATTTGAGAGGAATTCGGGGTGATTTGTCAACCACTGTAGAAGATTTAAAAAAAAAAAGTATGAGAAAACACACACAATATCCTCTATATGGATTCAACCTGTCCGATTTAGTCGGGTCTGTGTACTGTAGCAACACTTGTCCCATTAATTCTAGTTGGCTAGTATTAACTTTTAACAGTAATGCTAACTTTATTTAAAATATATAAAATTATCGAACTATATTCAGACTCGTCATGTAGCAATGTTTATTAGCAAAAGATGTCAAAAAAAAAAAAATGCTAGATTTGTGTTCAATCAGTGCTCTTGGGACTTAAAGTTGGAGATGGATCTATACCTTTCTAAGAAATTGGTAGGCATGTTGAGATGATTTTATGTCACCCGTCTGAGAACCTCGCAAGCTTGTTGTGTATGAGAATCCAGTCTCCACAGGCAAATCTACAAAGATTATGTTTGAGACCTGAAAATTCATCACCACCGTCAATATAGAACCAATGTTATATTTTAAAGAGTCTCCACTCACGTAAATGCATGAGAGAATCTCCAGGGAAGTCATGGGTCACGCTTTTACTTTTAATTTTCATCAATTTTGAATAGGTACAATCAGAGCCCGTACATTTTCAAGAGGTTTTTATGGCCAAGCCCCTTCACACCTATAAGAATCGCTAATGCATTCACAAAACACAACATAGTATCCAAGATTTTCAACTTTTGTTAAAAGCGTATTTGAATTAGCATTAGGGTGCAAATCCTCTCCAGTGATAACCGGATGTGGCACATCCGGTTATCACCCCTAGAGGTCGCCACGTGTCTTCTTTGACACCCCTTAACCGTGGGTAAGGTTCACCCACCCCTAGGGTTCACCCATTATTTTTAGTTTTTTTTTTTAAATATTAATTCTATTTTTAAAATTAAAAAACTGTTTTAAAAGTTTTTTTAATATTAAAAACAATTTTTTAATTTTAAAAATAGAAATAATATTTTAAAAAAAAACCAAAAATAGGTGGGTGAACCCTAGGGGTGGGTGAACCTTACCCACAGTTAAGGGGTGTCAAAGGAGACACGTGGCGACCTCTAGAGGTGATAACCGGATGTGCCACATCCGGTTATCACTGGAGATGATTTGGCACCTTAGCATTATTCTCAAAATTAATCCTGATCAAACTAGGTTAATGAGATCCGTATTACAGTTTTATGCATGTATGAGAGATTCTCACATGCATTTCAATGAGAGGATCCCAAATTTCAAAGAAACCCCAATTTTAGGGGTGTCAATGGGTGGAGTTCCGGCCACAAAAACTCTTGTAAATAAGGCTAGGCTGGCTTATTAAAAAATCACAAAAATGCAAGTTCAATCTCGGCTCATTGACACCCTTACCCAATTTTGAATCGCAATTCTTGGGGGGGGGGGATTTATTTTTACAATAATTTTCATCAGCATGGTTCAATCCTAGGGATTTTACAAGGCCCATCGGGGTCAGGGCCTCTCTTGGACCCCCATAAGGACCCCGGATACGTTTACTATTTTCCTCCTAAAAGTAATGCACCTTTGTCCACGAATTTGAGTTCGGCGCCAACGTGGGTAAGCTTCCATTGTACTCCACAATCTCAAAATTTATTGGACCTACAAAATCAAGAAAGTTTCGACAAAAAAAAAAAAAAATCAAAATCAAGAAAGGCCCCACCAATTCCACGGTTATAATAATCCATTCCACAGTGGATTATAGTGGTTCAAGAAATATCCATTGTAGAATGCTTATGATGGCGGGTCCCGACTCCCAATTCAAGGGTGTTGATGTTGAGTACTAGTTCGCTAAAATGATTTCAAAAGTGAGCCTGACTTCTTAGCGATCATTTTAAGAGCCCCAGGTATATATATATATATCCCCTGGTTTCACAAGATATCCGTATGGTCGTGATGGTGGGGGTGGGGGTGGGGGTGGGGAATGGTGGCGGTGTGAGGTTGGAGGTGACGGCGAAAGAAACACCTTCTCAAACGCCCCTTTATTATCATCAAATTGGAACGAGTAAAAAGGAGGCGAGTAAAACTATCAGAATTCATTTGTTTTTTGAGGAAAAAGCAACGTCTGGCCTTGGCCTAGTCCCTAACCGAAATCGTCGTTCCTATTGGTGGGAGTATCTAATTTCACTCACTCACTACTCATTGACTACTTGATCTTATAAACTTGATTCACAGTTAAAATAACTTGAATTATATTATTTTGGGTGAAACATACTAATTAACTTAACCGATTCAAATCATAGAAATTAACTTATTAAAGAAAAATCTTCTTTTTCTGCAAGGACAAAAATAGGTAAATTATTTTATTTTAACTGAGTTTTAACTTAAACAGTTTAAATACAAAAAGGAGCTCTTTGTTTCACCGCCTTGAGCAGAGCTCTTCGTTTTACACTATCCTGATGGCAAGATTGTAATTATGGTGTTTTGTAAATTGCCCAAGCCTTTTTCAGTAATTACAAACATGCCACAATTAATCTATTAACTAAATATAAGGCATACTTTTTTCTCCCCTCCTCCTTTCGCTACGTAGGATTATAATGTTCTCATCTTATGACACGTGTCACACTGATCACCTTTGTTCTTCTCATTCTTGAACGGCACACCTCTCCCCATCTCTTTCCTCTATCCTCAAACGACACAACTCTTGTGAAGAGTTATCTCAAACGTATAGATTAATATTAACCTTTTAATTCAAGAGAAATAGAGATATGATGATTAGGCACCCTATTCCTATCCCTATCACGTTTTCTCTCTCAAAACCCTCAAACCACACTACTTTTTGCTAGAATTCCCAATAACCTCTTCCCTATTAAAGGTCGGAAGTTAGAGAACTTAAGTGCGCTATCTTCTTCTTCTCCATCGAGGTAGCAATATTTTGTTCTCTCATATCGCTTTGTTTGCCCATTACTCTGGCTAGGCATCCAACAAGTACTCTATCTACTCTGCTTTCTATTTCTTGTGATTTTAAATATCAGGTCTATCTCTACAGACACAAGTTTCACATAAATAGGTTTTTGGCAGAAACACAAATTCTTACAAACCAAACAACTTTCACAAACACAAGTTGAAAACCAGACGATTTAGGCAGGGGCAGGTTGATCCCCATATCGCAGGCATCGGCGGAGCAGCGTTCATTTTTTATCTCATTACTCCCACTACGTATCCTATAGGTACTCAACCTACTCCGCTTTATATTTTTTCTATTTATCGGGTTTTTTAAACCAATATGTCCCTACGGACACAAGTTTCACATACACAGGTTGAAGAACCAATTGATATCTACAGGTACTCAACCTACTTAGCTTTCTATTTTTTCTGTTTATCGGGTTTTTTTAAACAATATATCCCTACATACACAAGTTTCACATACATAGGTTGAAGAACCAGTTGATATTGGCAGAAACACAAAATCTTGCAAACCAAAATTTTATTCGGTTTTAGATATACAGGTTACAGAACCTTTCTATTTGGGCATAATCACAAATACTCAAGAATTTTATTATTGTTTGGAGTGGAATTATGTACATGGTGAGTCTTTATCATTAGATAGATGCCTCTTTATCATTACATGGTTTTAGCTCTATTTAGTGTTGGCGCATGTGGAGAATCATCCCGGTCAGAGCCATGTTTTGGAACAATAAGTTAACTAGGGGTGTGGTATCGCTCTTCACATTGAGAATCGTTGACAGTTAAACATCCTCAGTATGTTTAGAATAGATTTGTTAGACCCAGATTTCTTTATAGAGAATATTAATTTTGTGCCGCATAAGAATTAATTCTCGATCTGTTGCAATCATTTTATGGGCGTTTTCTCATTCCAAGTGGTCAATCAGAATTTTTGATTTTCAAATTTCATATGCATGATACATACGTGCTTTCAAACATTGTGCATATGTAATCATTTTTACCCTTAGTTGTTACTAAATTAGTGAGTAATTCCTACATGGTGCGACTCACTAAAAATATCTTTCTTTAGCACTGGATTGTTCTAATCAAACATAATTAGTATCATATATTATAGATTAATGATTGATTTTTATATATGCACCGTCATTAATTTATGATGTAATTTATTCTAAATGTTATTTTATTTAACCTTCTTAAGGTAAATTTTGGTTGATAATACTATATAATTTAAACTATTGTAATCCCGTGCATCGCACGAGATGTTTGCTAGTTTGTAAAAAGGAAACTCCGCTTGAACGCTGAACATGAAATAACTTTCACACGGCCCAAGTAGTCGGAGCCTAATTTTTTGATCCTCTAAAATACCGTCAACCGTCAAAATGCGAACGTCTCGGATAGGGCCAAGACCGTTTGGTCTCACTAGGGGCGATCAAAGCAAAAAAAGAAAGATTACCAATTTCGTAAGCGAGTCCAGATAAAACAGAGCAACCAGGGCCACCAGTGAGCCAGAGAAGGATAGGGTCCTCCTTAGGGTTCATCTCTGACTTGACAAAGTAGTAGAATAGCTGCACATCCTCCGACTCATCTACACCCACGTACCTGTACTTGTTCATTCATTTATCAAACACACAAAGAAAAGAGAGCTGAAACAAAAACTACTACTAAATTCTAACCCACCCGGTTTCTAATTCGAAGGGGAGAGGCCCTGGATACCCCGGAAGAAATCTGACCGTTGAGAAGGAGACTACAAGCTGCGAGAAAACCAGTACCACAAGACACAGATGTAACCATAGAGATCTGAAACAGCAACCCAACGGGTCTGCTTGGTCTTGGTGTCCTGCTACCATTTCTAAACTTTTTCCTAAAATGGGAGTTGGAAGAAAATAGATAACATTTAAAGGTCTACATTTGAAAAAAGAAAAAAGACACCCCCATCACTCTACATTTGAAAAGATAGATACCTTACAAATTAATGTTTTTGTCTCTTTATTAAACGTCTGAATAATATAATAAGAGATCACAACATTCTCGTGACTCCTCGCCAATAGCGAGACCAGGTGTGGACACGTGCCCCAAACTCAACTTTTGAAATTTTTTTTTTTTTTTAAAACGCATGTACGGTCATGGGAGAGATCAAATGACAACCAATCACAATTGAACTTGGGGAGAGTTTAATCACACCCATAGGTCAACACGTGTCTCTTTTTAACCCTATTAACCATAGTTAATATGCATTAACCTTTAGGTTCAACAATCTAACCTTGGTTTTTTAAATAAAATATAAAAAAAAATTAACCTTAGGGTTAATAAATTTTAACCCTAAGGTTTAAATTTATCTATAAAAAATAAATGATAGTTTGATGAACTTTAAGGGTTAGTGAATCTTAATCATGGTTAATAGGGGTTAAAAAGGACAAGTGTTGACTTACGGGTGCGATTGAATTGTTCCTAAGTCCAATCGCGATTGACTGTTATCCGATCTTGCCTTGGGAATGGGGACATGAACTTAGGGAGATTTCAATTTCTCTCACAAGTCAACACATAGCCCTTTTGACCTCTATTAACTGGGGTTAAGCTTCTCTCACCCTTATGATTCAATAATATGACATTATTTTAAAAAAAATAATAATAAATATTAATCTTAAAATTTAAAATTCTTAACCAAAGATAAATAATTATACTATTTTATTCAACTATTTATATTTAATAAGTATAGTCATGAGGCAAGTGGGCAATGTTCTTTGAATTATTAAAAACAAAATATATTTTCTATATCATGTTACTTGATTGGACATAGCCATGAGGCAAAGGTGTAAACAAAACTAGAAATAATAACGGTAAGATATGTACGAAATATAAGAACGAAATGCCCCAAAAAACTTGGACATTAAAAAATTGTGGGCCCCGAATCCCCATCTTTCTTAGATTAAGATTATTTTGTACCAACCTAATAATTTTTCATAATCTATCAATAATTACTACCGGCCATTTTGTATGAAACATCGTGTGCCCCCATTACTAGAATATCATGGCTCCGCCCTTACTCCCCGCCTCTTGCGTGAGTGGTAGGGGTGTGGCCTTCCAAGGGGAAGGTCTGGGATCCAATCCCCTCGGGTACGAGCAGCAAGAGCTCCACTGCCCATGCTAACTTCTGACCGGCTGACTCTACTGACATAGATAAATGATATCAACTACCAAAAAAATAAAAAAAGTAAAAGTGATCTCATGATATCCATCTTTATTATTAAATTCAACTTGCATCTTTTTTTTTTTGGTATCGGCATACATAAGTAGAGTTAGTACGGTTAGTAGTTAGCTAGGGCAGTGAGGCTCTTGCAACCCTTACCCTCAAGGGGATTAAATCCCAACCTTCCTTATGGAAGGCTTGCATCTTGTAAAGATACATATCTTTGCATTTATATCCCTGTCTATCAGTAATTATGCCGCTACTCTTTGAAGGGTAGGATCGCAAAATATTCAAATCATAATATACAGAACTTCTTTGCTTGGAGTTGGTGGGCTCCTGCCATTTGTTACTCGGGACTTGGAGATGACGACCTCCCTCATCAAATCACAAAGAAAAAAAAGAAGGAAAATACACGGCCCTCTACATCTCGATAAGGATAGAATAGATACGTTTTCACCAAAAAAGAAAAAAAAGAACAGATACCTTAGAAATTTATGTTTTTGGCCTCAAATTCATTATTTCTACGCTGACTATAGCTCGCATGAGTGCTTCAAACCTGCACATCTCTCTCTCTCTCAGGTATCCATACATGTGCCTTTGCCAGCCACCGCGGATAAATTTGTTGAAATCTAAGTTTATTTTGGACTTTGCTATTGAGACCGCATTGGGTAGAGATCACATTGAGATCGTACTTGTGATGCACAAATCTCAAAATTTCATTAAATCCATTTTTAAAATTTTACGTAGTCTTAGCCCTTTGCAATCTCACTAGCATTTTCCTATGATTTTACATCGCGTAGAATAGTGCCATCTCCAAGGACAGTCATAGAAAAGGTATGGTGAAGATGATAAATGAATGAAGTAATCTATCACAGTTGCCAGTGAGAATAATATCGTCGACATAATGGAGGAGAATCATCAGTCCACGAGCACTAGAATAGAGGGAGCATCAGAATAGAGGAACATTGATGAATCAGATTCGCTGCCACGAAAACCATATTCAAGAAGAAAATTGCTAAATCGGTTGAACCAAGCATGAGGGCATAGCCTTGTGAAGGCCGCAAACTGTGGGGTTTTTTGGCTTGAATAGAGCAAACCCAACATGGGCGATCGATTAGCCAAGCATGGCCGATCGATCGGTGGCCGACGCATTTTAGACGGCTGGATTTTGAGTTGCGTTTTGGAGACTCCTATGTGGAATAGGAAGTTGCCTCTTTTGTGGAGATGAGTTTTGGGTAAGTCCCAATTATAGTGGGATTGTTTTGTGGCTATAAATAAGCCTAGGGTGGAGGCTTATAGAGATAACCCAGAGAGGAAGACCTTAAGAGGAAGAGAAGGTCACGGATATGTGAGGTGTGGGTTGAGCTTCCATGGAGAATGAGAGATCTCTCATGGAAAACCCTTGTTAGCTCTCAAGAGAGAAGAGTGTTCTCACGGCTTTATCTCGGTGTGCTCTTATGGTGGAGAGTATTGGTTCGGTTTTGAAGGGTTCGGGTTTTGTGTTTCCTTTGTCCTAAAAGGATTCGGGTTTAGTTCAGATTTGGGTAGAGAGAGTGAACAAAGAATTGTGGGTTGTGTGAGAACCTTTCAAGAGTTGTGGCAGAGTCCTTGAGTGTGTGTATTCTTGTTTATCTTCTCTTTTGTAATCTTCTCTTTAATTAGTAGAAGTATATCTGGACCGGTTTGTAAAGTGGACGTAGCCCTGGATTGGGTGAACCACTATATATCTTATGTATTGTCTTTTTGTCATATTTTCTCGAGAATACCCATTGATAGCATCACCGCTTCCGCCATGCCCAACAAATTGGTATCAGAGCTTGTGTTCGAGTATTGGAGTTGCAGATTTGATATTTGCAAGGCTGTCGGGGTTGTGAGATTTATGACAAAGTTTGAAGCTGTTGTTCGAGGTGGAGTTTTTCCTGCGAAGCCGGTGGAGTTTGCACAAGATTTAAAGAAAATTTTATGTTACTGAAAGCAAGATGGCACATCGAAGAGTGTTTGCAGGATTTCCACTAAGGTAGAGATTTGTGGGGTTTTTTTTGGCACGAATAGAGCAAACCCAACATGGGCAATCGATCGGCCAAGCATGGCTGATCGATCGGTGGCCGACGCGTTTTAGACGGCTGGATTTTGAGTTGTGTTTTGGAGACTCCTATGTGGAATAGGAAGTTGCCTCTTTTGTGGAGATGAGTTTTGGAAAAGTCCCAATTATAGTGAGATTGTTTTGTGGTTATAAATAAGCCTAAGGTGGAGGCTTATAGAGATAACCCAGAGAGGAAGAACCTTAAGAGGAAGAGAAGGTCACAGATATGTGAGGTGTGGGTTGGGCTTCCATGGAGAACGGGAGATCTCCCATGGAAAGCCCTTGTTAGCCCTCAAGAGAGGAGTGTGTTCTCACGGCTTTATCTCAATGTGCTCTCATAGTAGAGAGGATTGGTTCGGTTTTGAAGAGTTCGGGTTTTGTGTTTCCTTTGTCCTAAAAGGATTCGGGTTTAATTCAGATTTGGGTAGAGAGAGTGAACAAAGAATTGTGGGTTGTGTGAGAACCTTTCAAGGGTTGTGGCAGAGTCTTTGAGTGTGTGTATTCTTGTTTATCTTATCTCTTGTAATCTTCTCTTTAATTCGTAGAAGTATATTTGGACCAGTTTGTAGAGTGGACGTAGCCCTGGATTGGGTGAACCACTATATATCTTGTGTATTGTCTTTTTATCATATTTTCTCGAGAATACCCATTGATAGCATCACCGCTTCCGCCCACGCCCAACACAAACATGGTGAGGATGATCAGAAGAAATGAACCCCGGTGGCTTGGACATATTGTGAAAGATGCCATGAAGGAATGCATTCTTAACATTCAGTTGACGAATTTTTCAAGAGCGAGGCACAACGATAGATAGGACAAGCCGAATGGTTGTCGGTTTAATGACCGGGCTGAAAGTCTCATGGTAGTCGATACCTACTTTTTGATTGAACCCCTTTGTGACGAGTCGAGCTTTAAAACGTTCAAGATCACCATTAGATCGTCGTTTGATCTTGTACACTCAACAACACCCAACTTAATTCATAACAGGCTTGTGCGGCACTAGGAGTGTCAATGGGCAGGCTTAGGTTTCCAATTTTGTCATTTTTGAATAGGCTTGGTCCGAGGCTAGCCCGTTTACAAAGAGGTTTTGTGGCCAGAATTTGCCCCCTTGACACCCCATAAGAATCTCTAATGCATTCACAAAACACAACATAGTATTCCGGATTTTCAGCTTTTGCTAAAATCCTTTTTGAGTTAGCATTGACCTTGGGGTTAATGCTGATTTACTTAGGTTAATGAGACACGTATTACATGAGAATCTTACCCCTTGACATCCATGAGAATCTTTAATGCATTAATAAAGCACAACACTGTTCAGGAATTTTCAGCTTTTGCTAAAATCCTACTTTATTTAGCATTAATCTTGGACTTAATGCTAATCTAACTAGGCTAACGAAACAAGTGTTACAATTTAATGCATGCTTGAGAGATTGATCTCACGTGCATTTCCATGAGAGGATCCTGACTCTTCACAGAAAACCCAATTTTAGGGGTGCGAAGAATTTGGGCCACAAAAGCCTCTTGGCACATTCACACCCCACCCAATTTTAAACCACAATTCTGCAAAGGGACTCGAAAGTAAGAATTAGGTTCCAAGAATTAAAGCTCTGGGCCCAATGGGTTATCTTGGGAATTTTTTTTATAGTAATTTGCTTTCATCAGTGATTTTACAGAGATCCATCGGGTCAGGGCCTTCTTGTACCCGGATCTATACAATCACGAGTACTAGGGGTGATACTCGAGCCGAACAAGCCGAGTAGTGGGGTGTTCGAGCTTGGCTCATTAACCTTTACTATTGTTTGAGCTCGGTTAAAAAATAACTAGAATTGTTCGTGAAAACATAAATAAGCTCGATCGGCTCGGGTTGGAAGGATTGCAAAGGGATGATACTCAAGCGAGCCGAGCCTTTACCAAGTATCATGTTTTTTTGAAACAAGCTCGGCTCATAGATCGAACTCAGCTCGGTCTGAGCTCGTGCCTAATGATATATAATATAAAATTAATTTTTTCTAATAAAAATTTATTCTTTTTAAAAATGTTATTGAGGCAAACTGAATTGGTGAGTAACCTAATCTATAATATAAAATTAATTTTTTCTAAAAAAAATTTATTCTTTTTAAAAATGTTATTGAGGCAAACCGATTTGGTGAGTGACCAACTCGGTTGGTCTTTCTCATCTAATCAACTGAGCCGAGAAAGGGGAACCAAATAGGTGGGTGACATCTTTCTCATCTAGTCAAGCCAACTCATTTGTTCGTCTTGACATTCTTAAGATTCTTTTATAGTTACACCTCCACACAATACATGACTTTTAACCGATGTGGGACTATAATTGGTCCCACATCACATCACACTTCTATTTTTGGTTAAAAAAAACACCACAAAATGCCCAAGGGCCAAGGTATTACCGTGTGTGTGACACACCCCACACACCCACATGGCCACACCCAACACCCACACATGGTCACCGTCACAGCCACGCTCACCCACACCCACCCACCATACTCATCTTAACGAACCGAGCTTTTGTCGAGCGGAGTAAGGGTGTGTTCAAGCTCGGTTCGTTTACTAAACGATCTACAAAATAGTATTCTTATTTACTAAATAAACGAACGATGCACGAGCTTTTACCAAGTCGAGCCCGAGTAGTTCATGAACATTTTGTTCAACAACCACCCCTAATCACGACCTTTACCCTATGTTTGGTTGTCGAGAAAATAAGTAAAAACATGGAAAAGAAAAGAAAATTAGACAAAACACAACTAAAAATTGTATTAAAAATCCAAATTTTTTTTTTCTTTCCCATGTTTACACCAATTTTCTCGACAACCAAACATAGCATTAGGTAAAAGTTTAGTAGGGTACAGACGGGAAGAAGGGATATAAAAGTAATGCACCTTTGTCCACGAGTTTGGATTCAGCACCAACGTGGGTAAGCTCCCATTGTACTTCATTATCTCGAAATTTATTGGACCTACAAAATCAAGAAAGGCACAACCAATTCGACGGTTATAATCCATTCGGCAATGGCGGGTCCGGACTCCCAATTCATGGGTTGATGTTGAGTCCCCCTTTGAGCATAACTGCAAAATCCGAACGCGTTTGGAGCCCTGAGTATACATGGCGAGGTGTCCATGGTTTCATAAGAAATCCGTGCGGAACTTTTGACGGGAGACCCGGATTCGTCATTCTGAATGGTATTTGCTACAAATTTACCTTAATGATATGCTTACATTAGCCTTAATGGTGCCCCCTTTTACTCGCCCTAAATACCTGAGAACACCCAAAATGTTTATTATTTTCCTCAAAGGGAACGAGTAAAAGAGGGGCCATTAAAAGATAGCCAAAGCTCATACAATATAGGGATAATTTTACAATGGAGAATGCTACCCCAGTTTCTCCCTTATGCTTTTGCAACCGGTTAAAAAACTAGGGAAGAAAGATCATTTAAATGCTAGAGCTTTAACTGCTGCAAAAGCAGACGAGAAAATGAAAAGGAGGTGTTTGAGGACACAACCTTGACCATACCCCATATACAGGATGATGTTAGATTTCTTCTAGCAGCATTAGTCTGTTTGGGGACCCTTGGGGGACCACTTTTGTTTCATAGTCCCATTATTGTATATACTGTTTTTTGCTTTCCTTTTGGTTTGATCTCATGGTTCACTTTTGGTGAATTTCTTACTTACTAATCCGAAAAATGATAGAGGAGAAAAGTAAGGACACGTGTTGATCCGATAGAGAAAGTGGGGAAGAGGGGAAATTGAGCCTATCATTTCCCTTCAAAATTATAAAATTTTAAAAAGCTATTTCCGTCAACTAATACTTTTTATGTAATTTCCGTAAGAGATTAAGCTTTTGTTGGAGAGATAATTCAAGCAACTCAAAAAATGCCTTAATTGGGGTAGTTTAGGGATTATAAGAGAAATTTAGTTACCAAAAATACGTTTCTTTTAAATTTGTAAAGCTATCGGATTGTCTCACATATGTTAAAAAAAGTGGTCTCAGTTAGCGACATGTGGTGATAAAAAGGGGGACAAATATCAAGTGGGGAGAAATCAAAAACATGGGAGAAAATGAAATGACTTCTCATTTTTTATTGCCACATGTCGCATAATATGTGGAAGTCTGAGAGGGCTTTTTTGGCATCTGCTAGAGACAATAGACAATCCGATCCTATTTGTAAATACCAAACTAACCTTCCCATAAGGCATTTCTTGGGTTGCTCTGGTTCCCTCTTTAATTAGAGCTATTGTTCATGAGCTCAAGTTGGAGAAATAATCAGTTTGGGTAATACAGAAAAAGAATTTAATTAACAGAAGTATTCTTCTTTTATTTTTTGTGATTCCCAGACTAGTCCTACACTCCTATAATAAGGAATAAATTGGAATGTTCCAATTATCTCTTAAATGGGAGTTTTGTTTATAGTTAAATCTCTTTTTCAAAATGATTTGTTTATGAATATTTTTGGGGATTAGGATTTTAGGTTGGGGCTGTACTCTAGCCTAGCCTCTCCAACTCGCCATGAGTCCCTTTTAACTCATTTAAACTGTAGTTAAGATTCACTAGACCTTAAGGATGTGTTCGGTTGGCGAGAAAGTGGGTGAAAGAAAAGAAAAGAAAGGAAAGTAAAGTAAAATAAGATAAAAGAAAAGAAACTTAAATTTTCTTGCAAAACAACCATCAAAAGATGAATAAAGGTTTTAAAAGAAAATTTGTCACTTTTGGAAAAGTGCAAGAAAATGAAAGAGTGTTTCTTGCAAACCAAACGCAAGAAAAAAGCGAAAAAATACACTTTTCTTTTCTTTTTCCTCACTTTCTTACCAATCGAACGCACCATAAGGTTAAAGTGTGTAATTAACCTTGATTAATAAATAATAAAAAATTAACCACAAGGGTGATTCGAAGGGGCTTTGTAAGGTTGATGAGGAACTATAGCTCTTTTGAAAATTACATAAAAATATTTATATGTCAAAAATATTGCTTTTATATTTGTAATGAAAAACAAAAAACATATTTTGGGGAGATCATGTTCCCTCTCGAGTTAAAACCAAAAAAAAAAAGGTAAAAGGTTTACTCCGTTGCGCACCAGAGTATCTCTATGGTGAGCAAGGGAATCAGTGGACAAAACAAGGACACCTCACCATAAGTCATTTTTTGACTTCTTCACTTTCTAATTTTTTTACCCTTTTTTTTAACACATGTCCACTGATCCGTTGCTCACCAGAGGAATACTCTGGTGAGCATCAGAGTAAACCTTTTGCCAAAAAAAAATGTTCCCTCTCGAATGAAGCTCTTTTTTTCAGTTAAAAGTCAAAAAAGATTACCAATTTCATAAGCGAGTCCAGATAGAGAGGAGCAACCAGGGCCGCCAGTAAGCCAGAGAAGGGTAGGGTCCTCCTTAGGGTTCATCTCTGACTTGACAAAGTAGTAGAATAGCTGCACATCCTCCGACTCATCTACACCCACATACCTGTACTTGTTCATTCATTTATCAAATATATCACATGGCCATTAACAAAGAAAAGAGAGCTGAAACAAAAACTACTACTAAATATTAACCCACCCGGTTTCTAATTCGAAGGGGCCAGGCCCTGGATACCCCGGAAGAAATCTGACCGTTGAGAAGGAGACTACAAGCTGCGAGAAATCCAGTACCACAAGACACAGATGTAACCATAGAGATCTGAAACAACAACCCAACGGGTAAGCTTGATCTTGGTGTCCTCCCATTTCTAAACTTTTTCCTAAAATGGGAGTTGGAAGAACATTTAAAGGAGGAAAGGTAGAAATTGTTGAATATGTATCTGCCAAAATACTATGCACTTTCTCTAAAGTACAAAACATAAATATCAAGCAACAAAGTTTCACAATAGAGAAGAGAGAAGAAGACAAAAAAGCTTTATTGATAAAGTGAATAAACAAAAACAGCCACACCACCACTCTCACGTTTTCACCTCTCTCTATATATAGAAATCAAAACACTTAAAGATAAGATAAGATAAGGTAAAGATAAAGACTCCTAAAAGATAACTATAAAAGACTCTTATCAAGATAAACACTATTTTAACCTTATCTAAAAGATAACTATAAAAAACTCTTATCAAGATAAACTATTTTAACCTTATCTAAAAGATAACTATAAAAAACTCCTACTAAGATAAACTATTTTAACCATATCCACTCAAGGCTCTACTTATCTTATAGATAAGTTAGAGTTTGGTGATGACTCTTAACACTCCCCCTCAACGCCAAATCTCTACTAATGACGTCAAGTGCATCTCTGAACTTTGTAAATTTTGATGAACAAAGCCCTTTCGTGAATATGTCCGCCAATTGCTCATTTGTATTAACTGGCATAAGATCAATTTCTCCTCGAAACACTTTTTCTCTAATAAAATGATGATGAACTTCAACATGCTTCGTTCTAGCGTGAAATACTGGATTTTCTGCCAGTCGAATTGCGCTTTCATTGTTGCAATATAATCTGATCTCATAATTTGTGGTTTAATGCAAATCAAACATTAACTGCATTAACCATGCACTTTCTTGTGCTGCCATAGCTGCAGCCCGATATTCTGCTTCCGTTGTTGACAAAGACACAGTTGGTTGTCTTTTGCTGCACCAAGAAATAGCACCCGAACCAAGACTAAACATATAGCCTGTAGTTGATCTTCGAGTCGAGAGATCACCTGCGTAGTCTGCATCACAGTATCCTACAATTTTGCATTCGACAGCTCTTCCATACGAAACACCATGATCTATTGTTCCTTTTACATATCTTAGAATTCTTCGAACAATCTCAAGATGTGGCTTTCTTGGACTATGCATAAATCTGCTCACGACCCCTACTGCTTGAAAGATATCAGGACGAGTTAGAGTTAAGTAGATCAAACTTCCCACTAACTGCCTGTACATGCAAGAATCTTCAAGTTCTTCAACTTCATCTATACGAACTTTAGTGTTGACATCCATCGGTGTAGCCATCGGTTTGCAATCAAACATTCCAAACCGCTTCAACAGGTCACTGAAATATTTTTGTTGACATAAAAATATTCCATATTTATTTCGATCTATCTCAAGTCCGAGAAAGTGCTTCAGCTCTCCAAGTTCCTTCATCTGAAATCGAATTCCAAGATTCATGCGGATTCTTTTAATTTCTTCTAGATCATCTCCAGTAATAATCAAATCATCAACATAGACTAACACAACTGCAACTTTGTCTGCTACAAATTTTACAAACAAACTTGAATCAGTTGGGGCTAGAATATAACCACTGATTGTGAGAAACTCAGCAATCTTTCCATACCATGCTCTCGGAGCCTGCTTCAACCCATATAGAGCCTTTCTCAATTTGCAAACATATTGAGGATAATGAGGATTTTCAAATCCCTTGGGTTGCTCCATATAGATTTCTCGATTTATTTCACCATGAAGAAATGCATTCTTCACATCCATTTGCCACAACCTCCAATCTTTGCTAGCAGCGATAGCAATCAGAACCCGTACTGTTGTTATCTTAGCCACAGGACTGAAAGTCTCATCATAATCTATTCCATACTGTTGTGAAAAACCCCGGGCAACTAATCGAGCCTTGAATCGCTCCATTGAACCATCTGCTCGGGTCTTGATCTTATATACCCATTTGCAAGAAATAGGTTTTACATCATCTGGTTTTGGCATTAGATTCCAAGTCTCATTCTACTTTAAGGCTTGAATCTCATCTGCCATAGCTTCCTCCCATTCAGGAACTCCTCGAGCCTCTTCAAATGACTTTGGTTCTTCAATCACCAAATCTTTGCCAATCATTACTTGCGCTAGATCTGCATTTACATTCTTCAGTTTCGCCTTTTCAGTTGCATACTTTGGATTTGGCTTTGGTACTCGTTGTGACCTCCTTAAGACATGCTCATCTTCTTGTTCAGGCTCTTCAAGCTGTGAGGGCCGATTTTCTTCTATAACAGTTTGTTGATAAGTTCCAGTTTTCCAAGGGCTTGCACTAGATGTCATCTGTGACACATCCTTATCAACCTGTACAATTGGTTCAAGTGTCTTCTGATTGGAAGTCTCATCTTCTAGTTCCTCTTCAAACTTTTGATCAACTGGAAGATCGACATGATCGACTGATCACCATGATGATGACTCATCGAACACAACGTTTCTCGACACATGTACTCGATCTGAAGTTGGATCAATACACTTCCAACCTTTCCTTTCCAAATCGTATCCCACAAAGATACATCGGATCGCCTTCTTATCAAACTTGCTACGAAGATGGTTAGGCACAAATACATAACATACACAACCAAATACTCGAAAGTGACTTACTGTAGCCTTCATCTCGTACAACTTCTGGAATGGTGAAAGGTACTCGAGCTTTGATTGTGGTAGGCGATTAATAACATGATTTGTAGTCATCATGCATTCAGCCCAAAAACGAGCTGGCACATTTTTCGAATGTAACAGGCTCCTGCATGTCTCGGCTAGATGCCTGTTCTTCCTCTCCGAGACCCCATTCTGTTGTGGCGTATAGGGACAAGTCAGTTGTCTTCGGATACCATGCTCTTGTAGATACTTGTTGAACTCTTCTGAAGTATACTCTCCCCCGTTGTCCGATCTTAGACATGTTATCTTATGTCCAAGCTCTTTTTCCACCTTACTCTTAAGATCCTTGAATTTGTTGAGTACTTCCCCTTTCTCCTTTAGGAAGTAAATCCAAGTATATCGAGAGTAATCGTCGATGAATGTGAGCATGTATTTCATACCTCCAAGTGAAACATCTTTCACTGGACCGAACACATCTGAATGCACCAATTCAAGAGGTTTCTTGGCTTGAAACTTCGACTCAGTATAGGGAAGCTGATGTGCCTTGCCATACTGACATCCTGCACATACTGAATCATCTCGGATCTCCAGATCAGGAAGCCCTTTCAACATGTTCTTCTTCATCATAGCCTTTAACTTGACAAATCCAACATGAGCAAGCCGAGCATGCCACAAATCAGCTGTTTCACTCTTTCGAGTCTTGTCTACATAAGCAGCCTCAGCTGACATAACATAGACAGATTCAATTCTTTTGCCTTGCATGATGGGAGTACATTCGATCTGCATCTCTTTGTAGATCTTCACATCATCGGGTCCGAACACTACAGTGTTTCCAGATGTCGCCAATTGAGAAACAGACACCAGGTTCTTCTTCATCATTGGGACATGGAATACACCTTGAAGCATTGTTGAATCATCACTTCCTTTTGGTACACATACAGCACTGCCTATATGAGTGATTGACAGTCTCGCATTATTTGCTGTCACTACTACTCGTTGGCCATTATATTGTTTCTTTGAAAGAAACTTTTGATCATCTCCAGTCATGTGATTTGAGCAACCTGAATCAATTATCCAATCAGTAGAATAGTCTATTCGATTATTATTGCTCGTAGGCATGGTAACTGTAATTGTCAATCCGAGTGCGTCGGATTGTTCTTCAGTGATAGACAAATAAGCACTCCACTCCTCTTCCTTACCATCAATTTTCTGTGGTAGGTCTTCTGAAGTTGCTGCATTCCCTTCATCTTTCTTCTTCTTGGGTGCTCGACAATTTCTGGCAAAGTGACCTGGCTTGCCGCAATTATAGCACGTTCTGGTTCTAGGATCCTGAGAATCACGTTCCTTGAAACTATCCTCGCTCTTCCTTGAATTCGAGTTCGATTGATACTTCGAATTCTTTTGTTTTCTCCTGTCATTAAAAGACCTTTTACTTTTACCAGTGTACAAGGCTTCTTCTTTCTCATTCGTAGAAAGACCAGCCATCTGCTTTGCTAGACTCTCCTGGTTTGCTAGAAGGCTTTCAAGCTCCAAGAGTGTTGGTTGAGTCGGCCATCCATGAATTGCTGTCATAAACTCATGGTACTCAGGCTTTAGACCTCGAATGATAATCCTTCTCATACGAGCATCTGTAATTTTCGACTCCTCATCAAGTTGCGATATCTCAAGACAGTTTCCTTTTATTTTCATAAAGTATTGAGAAATCGACATGCTTCCTTGAGATACCGAACTGATCTCGTTCTCTAGCAATTGCAACCTTGCATCATTAGATCTGGTGAAAAGTGTGGATATTGCATCCCACGCTTCATTCGGAGACTTGGCCTCTACATCTTGGTTACATCCATACATCAAAAAAGGTTCAAAAAACAAAAAAAAGTTAACTCAACTTCTTTGATTGGAGTTTGTATGACGACCTCGCTGATCAATGAAAAGAAAAAACACCTCCCACTACATCTTGATAAGGATAGATATATCGATACTTTAGAAATTTATGTGTTCAGCCTTACATTCATTATAGAGATCCATTCTTATATGCCTTTGCCAGCCACTGCAAATTAGTTTGTTTTGCTAAATCCACATTTTATTTCAGGAACCAAAATCCTCTATAGTTGTTATAATCGGATTTGGCAGATCCCAGTTATGCCCAGGAGGTCGCATTCCTTTTGACAACCCTAAGATTCACCCACCCCTAAAGTTCACTTACCCATCCTTGGTTTTTAAAATATTTTTAATATTTTTCTCTAAAAATTTTAGAAAAATATTTTAAATACCAAAGATGGATAGATGACCTTTAGGGGTGAGTGAATCTTAACCGCTATTAAGAGGTGTCAAAAGGGACATGTAGCGACAAAGCATAATCGAATTCCGATTATAACCGTGGAGGATTTGATTTCTTTATTTTACCCCGAGTAAAATATTTCCTATGATGAGACTGCAAAGTTACAAGTTTTTTAATCTCTCCGGTTTGAACCCTTAGAGGTCACCACCTGTCTCCTTTGACACTCCTTAACCATGGGTAAGGTTCACCCACCCATCCTTGGTTTTTTTTTATATATATATATTAATTATTATTTTTTAAATTAAAAAAACTGTTTTTAGAGTGTTTTTAATATTAAAAAAAGTTTTTAATTTTAAAAAAAGAATTAATATTTTTTTAAAAACCTATGGATGGATAGGTGAAGCTTACCCATGGTTAAGGGGTGTCAAAAGAGACACATAGCGACCTAGGGATTCAAACGGAAGAGATTCTCTCTAGTTGAACTCGAGAGGATCCTGAGCCCATTTATATAGGTTAATAATATAGGTTATGACACAATTGCCAGAGAGTCCACACCAAAAGAAAATTCGTGTTACGATTGGGAGCAAACGCTCAGACTGGGAAAGTAAGTAGGCCTCTTTCTTTTTTCAGACAATTAATTAGAGCACTGTTTACCGGACCCATAGATCCGTTCCATATCTTATCCCTAGTTCTCGTGACCATTTTAACACCCCTGAACCAGGGGCGAGCTAAGAATTTATCGTAGGGGCACATTACAGGGGATGGGGGTTCAGGGGGCATAGCCCCGATTATTTATTTATTTTTTCTTTTTTTCCTGAAGACTAAGTTTGTAGGTTATTTCGCACATATCCTATATAAGTATTATTTTCCTTGTTTATAGAACAGGTGTCCTCTTATCCTATGACTATGCCCTATTAAATAATTAAATAACTAGTATAAAATATATTTTGATTTCTAAAGTTTAAAAGTCTCTCACATAAATAATATAATATATTTTTTAAAGTTTAAGGAAAGTTCAATTGCGTCCATAGGTCAACATGTGTCCCATTAACCTTATTAACCGTGGTTAAGATTTTGTAACCCTAAATGTTCAAAAATCTAACCTTAGTATTTTAAAAAATATTAAAATATTAACCCTAAGAGTTATAAAATTTTAACCATAATTAAATAGTTTTTTAATATTTTTTAAAAAAAACTAAGGTTAGATTATTGAACACTAAGAATTAGAGAATCTTAACCATAGTTAATAGGGTTTAAAGGGGATATGTGTTGACTTGTGGGTACGATTGAACTCTCCTTGAGTTCAATTGTGATTGTCTGTGTTCAATCACTTACCCATAATGCTATGCTATATATTTAGGGTTGTAAACGGATGCGGATATTATCCGAATCCGTTTAGTCGGATAATTATTCGGATAGGTATCCGGCAGAGCGGATTCGGATAGTAAAATACTATTCGTTTATAATCGGATATGGATTTGGATATTATTATATCCGATCCGATAAATATCTGTCCGATTATATATATATATATATATATATATATATATATATATATATATATATATATATATAAATAATATATTTTAAATTTATGAAATTAATATAACCTTTAAAATATATTTTTTAAATAAAAATTTATTTATTTATATATATTTTAAATATTAATTTTTATTTTTTAATTTTTTTTAAAATTAATCGGATAATTCGGATACTATCCGAATTCGGATATTTTAATCGGAGTCGGATACGGATATCATATTTCACTATTTACCAGATATTTATTCGGATTTGGATATCCGGATATATAATCGGATACGAATTCGGATATACCAATATCTGCTCCGTTTACAACAACCCTATATTTATTAAATAAAAAAAATGAAATTTTGGGGGGGGACGTTCCCAAGGCCCCCCCTTGGCTTCGCCCCTGCCTTTAACCCTGATTAAACTTAACAAAATTAAAATTAAGATTTTGGTTTTTTTTTTTGAAAAATCATGGTTGGATTGTTTAACCTTAGGGGTGAGTAATCTTAATCACAGAAGGTGAATATTTAAAATTAGGGTGTGGATCAATGAGGACCGGCCATTCTGTAACAAAATGTGAAACATAAGTACGTTAACTATTTGCCAATTAATTAACCATATGTGATTGATGTCTTATCTAGTGTAGAAGATTAAATAAGAAAAGAAAAACTAATATGGTTGATGGGTCCTGTAAGCACCCAATTTTTACACATTGTTTAACCATGGTTAACCCTCTAATAACCATGGTTATCACCGGTCAAACCCTAGTAGCCCTAGGTAGATGATAATCCAAGCTCTAGTAGCTTTAGGTAGACCCTAATCTAAACCATAGGAAAACCCTAAACCTTAGGCTAACCCTAGTTAAACCCTAAAACTAACCCTAGGTAGACCCTAGACCTAACCCTAGGCCTAACCCTAGCTTAGCCCTAGTCTAAACCTAGGCTAAAATCCCATGGGCTCAAGGCCCATTTCAAATAAAACCCCTAAACCCTAGACTAAAGACCCATGGGCTTAAGGCCCATTTTAAGCCCAAAACCCCAAAAAAAAAAAAAAAAAAAATATTAAAACCCTTTTTGGTCCATGCATGGGCCCACTAAGCCAACTGGGACCCACATTACCTCTTTCAAAATTCAAAATTTTTTTTTGGGCAAGATATTTTTGCCTTCCCCACATGTGTGGTGGTTAGGCCCAAAAGGGTAAACAAGAACAAAAACTCAAAATAATAATAATAATAATAATAAAAAAAAGGGTTTTGATTGGGCACCAACCCCATGTGGTAAGGCCCACATGAGGGTTGGGCCCATACCAAACACCCAAGTAACCAAATACAAAAAAAAAAAAATCAACCAAACAACAATTTTTTAGAAAGAAAAAAGGAAATAAAATGATTAAAAAAAAAGAAAAAGGAAGAGGTTTGATTGGGCACTAACCCCATGTGCCAGGGCCCACATGTGGGTTGGGCCCAACTCAAATAACCAAATTCATGTACAATGCATGAGGCTAAGTCTTTGGGAAACAACAAAAGAAGCAAAAAAAAAAACGTTTTTTTTAAGGGGTGGTACTGTTCACCTTCGTCCCCAATGGGACGGGAGTACCGACCACCCTGATCCCGCCAGGCCACCACCTGTGGCTGCTGCCCCTGGCTCCCCTGACCACCTGGCCCCTCCTGCCATGTCCCCCACGCCTACAAACCTTATCCATCTCCTTCCCTTCTCCTTAAAGCCCCACAGTGGCCACTGTTCAAGGGGACCCGATTTCAAAAAAAAAAACAGTGCAAGCTTCATACAGCCACTCCATCTCATTCCCCATCCTCATAACCACTGGGCCTTCATCGAGTTAGGCCTTAGACCACTCCCAAATACCACCCTTGCAACCACCTAACCTCACCATCCGCCACCACGACCACTGTTGGAAATTTTTTTGCAAAATTACAGTGAACTTGTCCCCCTTGGGCCAGCCATCCACACCTCTCCAACCCTTGAAACTTCACATAATCAAACCATAGGCTATCCCAGATCATCCTCGCGCATCTCCAAGCCTGCCCCGAACCGTGTTCAATCGCCACCGCAACATATCGTCGAGCCTCTGCCACGAGTACATGGCAGAGGGTATACTTATCCCTTCTCCTTTTTTGCTGCTGTTTTTTTTTATTATTGTAAGGGACCCCATTTTGTTTTTTTTTTAATCTTTAGTAGCTAAAAAAAAAAAAAAAAACAGTAGGCAGGGGCGATTTTTCCCTTTGCTACGTGGCCACTGTACCACCACCCCCCGCCACCGCAGCATGCATGGTCTTTCCCGGAGGTTTAGGGGGGTCCTCAATTCATGAGAAATCCCCCTGGACCCCTGGTTTACAACCAAACAGCACCCACAAGAGTTTTTCAAAAAAATTTCAGAAAAACTCAATTTTGACTAACCACATTTAACCCCAGTTTAACCATAGTTAAACCCATCCTTGTTTGAAAACGAGGCCATGGTTAGACTCCCCACACATAGGGCTACCCCCTGTGCAATTTCAGCCATTAATTCATCCGTTAACCATAGTTAAATCGACCCCAAAGTGGGGTCGACAGTGTAAAAATCTGTGCAACGGGACGACGTTGGGCCTCTGTGGGGCCCACATATAGCCTCTCCTTGAGCCCCACAAGGGCCCAAATTGTTCCCCTGATAGTATGCTTCGCGACCATGGTCTCGGATCCCACGGGGATTGAGTCAATCAGCGTAAATATCGCCGCAAACTTTGCCAAAAAATATGTTTTCTTGAAGAAAAAAAATCGTCATTTTATGTGTTGAGCAACGAGGCAACTTTGAGCCTATGTGGGGCTCACACCCGACCTCCCCTTGGGCCCCACAAAGGCTTAAAATGATCACTGGAATTCAGGCTACCCATTGGTAGTCTTGGTTTTCCATGGTTCCCTCGTTAACCATGGTTAAACCTCCTCAACTGTGGTTAAAAATATAACATAATTTTGAGTTTTTTTGCATTTGCTGGACTTTGTGGGGGCCCAGACCGGGTAGGAGGCAATTCTAGGCCCTGCCATGGACCCTAGGCCCACTTTTGCCTCGGTCGGCCCCTTAACCATGGTTAAACCCACCCGTGGTTAACATTTAACAATGGTTAAATGGCCTATGACCTATCAAAATTCTAGAAAAATCATAAATATTACATGGAATCCAGAAATGTCTTCTGTGATGTCTTTTGTTTTGGTTAAGATCCTTAATAAGAGTCAACCCCATTTTTGACCCTTAACCACGGTTAAAAAATCTTTAACCGGAAAAAATCTGAAAAAATACTCAAAAAATCCAAAATATTAGGAGGAACCCAAAAATGGTCTCACTTGACCATTTAACCCTGGTTAAGACCCTTAACCATGGTGACCTCCCCCTCCTTAACTGCGGTTAAACATCTTTGACCGTTGGGAAAAATCTGAGAAAATCCCCAAGAAATCAGAAAAATTCAAAAAGACCAAAAATACTGACTTTGGACCTTTTAACCATGGTCAGCACCCCTAACCACGGTTGATCACCCTTTAAACCCGGTTAGCAACCATAACCCTTGGTTAAAACACCCTTGGGCCTACCGGGCCTAATCTCGGCCTACCGGGCCAAACCCTAGCCTACCGGGCTCATCCTTGGCCTCTCGGCCCTAATCTCGACCTACCGGGCCCAAACTAGCCTACCCGGCTTCATCCTCGGCCTTCCGGGCCCAACCCTAATCTATCGGGCTTACCTTAGGCCTACCGGGCCCAATACCAAGCACTTGACCAACCCGGTCAACCACCCCTAGTCTCCCGGTTGGACCCTAAGCCACCCTTGGTGCACACACACACACACCCCTAACCTTGGCACGGGCTCATGTGCCAGAACTACGCTCGGTCTGATCTCACCCCTATGTGAGTACGTAAGCAGCCCAACCCGGGTTCGACCCTAGTCTAGGGTTTTCTCCTTATTAGATTAGCTTTCTCTTAAATACTTGAGGCATTTGATTAACATTGAGATTAATTTGGCTTAACCCTAGCAAGTAGGGAACCACTGAAAAGTGGAAGTGCCAGGGTGCCTAACCCCTTCTCCGGACTTAACCAAACCTCTTACCCTGACCTCGGACCGCAGACCAAGACCTTATCCAAATCCCGGGGACTTATCCCTTCCGAATGAATAGGTGGCGACTCTATACTCACCCTGTGAGAATCAAACCAGGGTTTCCCGAAACCCGCGCTCATAGGTCCAACTGCCGGACGAGTCTCTAAATTTATTTAGTGTAAACCAAAATGATTTCTTGGCTTGATGGGTGTAGGACCCAGGAGTGATTACATTGCCATCGAACCAACAATTTCTTTCCCACCACAACCACTACCCAAAAAACACATTAAAAACAATTTAGAATGAAATGCATTTTTTTTTTCATTTGCAACATTAGACGTTCTCAAGGAGAACAATAATCATCATGTCCCCTAGCTGAATCTAAGCCTTCAAATTATGAAAGCAGCTGTAGGGGAAATTTTTTCGATCGTCCACGCGTCATTAGCTCAGGTTGTCTGGTAGAAGGATGCAAGTATGATCACCGATTGCCTTTGTTGGTGCGGGTGGGGCCCACTCCTGATAAAGTTCTCCGAATATCAAGTTAGAATATGTAGCAGATGTAATATATAGAACAAGCTTTGAATAAGAGAACGTCTTAAAGACATTTCATTTTTGAATAAGACTTTCTCCTTGATTCAGGGCCCCCTATGGTAAAGGTTTTATAGTCGTAGTCTTCCCCTTTGATCTTTTCATCATCTTCCTCCTATGCTCTCTGTGTGAGGGGGGAGAAAGCTAGAGACCAACCTCCTCCTCCTCCTTCTTCTTTTGAATCCGCCTTTCTCCTTTTTCAGCCCCTTCCTTTTATCCGCCCTTTTTCTTGTGAGAGATCAGAGGTATTTATAGGCTTGAGTTTTGGATGCTTCTACCTGCCCATTAATGCTCATGCATGATCTTATCACTTGTTTTATAATCATTACCAAATATGTCAGACAAATCTTCCTTCATACGTGCCGCATGTGTAAGCTTACTTTCTTTGATATGTGCCACACTTGTAAGCCTACTTTCTTCAAGTCAGTTTTGGACTGTTTGTGGCCAGAGATGATCATCATTAACTCCTAATTGTCAGAGCATAGAGATCGCCTCCTGATTATTTCACCTTGAACGTCGGTTTCGTCCTCTGCGTTAATCTCGTCCTTCACATTATTACCATCTTCTACGTAGATATTATCCTCTGACCATGATTACTAATATCATGCCTCTACCACGATCTACGACATCGCTCTGATAACGACGATTTTGAGCACCATCTTGACGACGGCGATTTCAGACACCGTCCTAATGACAACAATTCCAGACTCCGTCCTCTAGAGCACGAATATTCTACTCGCCTTAGCCAAACATGTCTATTTTACGAATTTTATCCATTACAACAGCTTTACCAAAAAAAAAAAACCTATGAAAGCATAACCATGCAAAAATGCACAGTACCCTCAACAGCATGATAAAGATGATAAAACCATCAACAACAAATTTAATTATACTTAACGCAGATTTTAGAGGAACTGTTGGGAGTTTTTTGTATTGTATACGACTAAACATCAAAAAAAAAGTTCACGCAAGGTGGAGTCATCATGCATGAAGGTAGTGTTGAATTTAAACATGGTTTAAATTTGTCTTTTAAATTTAGGTCCTTTATTTAGTATTAATATCTTTCTTTCTTAAATCATTTACTTTAAGCTATTTTAAAGGAGGAAAAACCCCAATCGTGTAATTGAGTGGGTTTGAGCCCGTCTCTCTTACTTGAGAAAAAGTAATCACGTGTTTTTCAAGTGTGTTTTTTCTCTTGAATGTTCAGTCTCACATTGCCAGGTTACAAGAGTAAAGAGAGGGTATTTAAAGAATCTCCCCTGAAGGTGTATAACCTCTTATCCACCCATACCATTACACCATTGTGTGGGTTTGCGACCTGAGCTGCGCTCACAACAAACAAGCCTGCTCATGTACGAGTAAAGGATTTGGGTGTTATGAGGTGCACTTTACATATGTACATATACATGTGTCGCCGCATTAGGGTCATTTCTTCTTTTTTCTTTTAAGTTTATCATAGCTGTCCATCGAGTGTGAGGCTCTTGATCGTGTGCCCATGTGTTCCCATGGTTAAAGGGAGTTCAATAAGGTGGTCCATCGATGGTTGATATCTCTAGTGAGGTATAGTGGGTTGTTTGATACTGTATGATCAAGCTGATCAGACTGTGGGCGATCGATTTACCTTGATCGTGATGGTGGCTCTTGAGCTACCACCCAGGGATATGCGGGTTTAATGAACCCAACCGGTCCATTAGAGGTGATCTCAGGCACAAGACCTAGTGGGGGCAAACCAAACTAATAATTGAATGGGCCAGCCTTCTCTCATATACAAGCTTAGATGCAGAACCACCAAAATTGAGTTCAGTCCAATTGCCGGACTCGACCATAAGGTCCAATCATTGAGAGTGTTTGACTCTCTTTGAGAACCAGGTTCATGCAAATGCAATTTGGGTCCAAAAGTCTTCATAAGAAGAACAATCAAGGTTAATTAAGACTGGCAGTGTGTGATTAAGCTAAAAGTAAAATATATTTTTACCCTAATGTGGGCATTCGAAAGGAGGTTATAGGTGAAATGTAGCCACATTCTAGTAAGTAGTGCAAACTTGTAGAGATAGACCAAAGTGAATCTAAGCTAATTTGAATCTCGAAGGTAGTGTTGTCATTTCCTTACACATAGGAGGTTTCAACTATTTTCAAGAAAGTTTTCAAACAGAGCGCACATTAGCTAAGTGATTCATAGACTATAGATAATATAAATAGTAGTCATTGTAGTGAAATTAAAGGGTTTTCGAAGATTTATTGCCATTTTTTGAATGGCACCACCCTGTAACTGATAATGTTAGTCAGAGAGGATTGTGAGACATCCATCTCTTGAACATAGCAAAGCATTCCTTGGGCATGTACGTTGGAGCTGTGTGACCCCCTCCCTGCACAATCAAAACAATTAAAGCGTTAAATTCATTTTGTTTCTACTTCCAAGATCTTGTAGAGAAGAATAGAGCGGAAGATCTTTCTTGCCGTTACAGTTGCAAATGTCATGCGGTTTGAATATGTCGTTGTGAATGCAACAATACGACTTATCAGATTCTAAACTAAAATTTGAGTTGAATACCTTGTGAACTTAAAAATAAGACTAGATGGGATAGTATTTTGTAAAGTTACGAACCTACCCTCCCACTTGACCATCAAGGAACCACGGTCGACAATAGAGAAATTGAGAGAGCTTATCCATGCAATTGTACCCAAGTATGGAACAGACATGTCATGATCACCACTGCAGGGAAGAAAACGAAATAGATAGCATTAATATGTATGTAAAATCAAAAAATTTGCTACTTGGACTTAGACCTACCAAACTATAATCTTGAATAATCCTAGTATTTTATCTAATTCAGATTAGGCGAAATAGAACAGTAAGTTGAGAGATATATGGAGATATAACCTGTATATCAGAGCTCGGTAACCTCTGGTACTAAGATTTCGATGATGATTTATACTACTTGGGATATCCTTAATGTAAACTAAGCCGATGTTGCACCTCTGCCATTCCCTTACTGTTCCCTGATTATCATCATAAAATGATCTTATTTATTTATTCCTAATCCTGAAGTCATTACTGTGATATGCTCATATATCTTTCGAATGTGAAGAGCCTCTCGGACGCTATTGTCATTTGCCCAGATGTAGGAGAGCATGTAATTGTAACTCTACAAAAGGTGAAAACAAGTTAATTAATTTTTTTCTGTACATTTCAACATACTAAACAATTGCTTACAAAACATACACATTCACACACACACACACACAGGTTTACCCTACAACCAAATTCAGGAAGTTGAAGTTGAAGTTGTGACAGGAGGGACTCTCTGGAATTCCCTTTGAGAGATCTTCGATCTTCCGTCTCATTTGGATTTGGGGACATGAAAAAACACTTGCGCCCAAAATGTGTGCAATATTTACAGGTTCAGTACACTAACAAAAGGCAGTAGTCATTGCTGATCATCCATATAGCAAAGATGGAAATAAGCTTAGAAAAAACAAATAAACAGCAAGCCCTCCCACCTCTGAGACAGCTTGAAGATCCTTTGCACAATGTACATTGCTAGGATCTATATTCACGTACTCTCCTTTGCAATTTCTTTTAATAGACTGAAAAACATATATGAAAAGATTTTTAGTGGTATCGAATAGACTACTAGAGGACTTGTATCGACAAAAGACAATTTGTGAGTTTTACATGATGGAGAGGGAGTTGCAAAATCACCTTGTAGAGTTTATCAGATATAAGCGCCATTTGATGAGCAAATGGTATTTTGGAATTGATATCAACATTTTTATAGGTTACTGGGTTCCCGAGCAAGTATCCCTGAAACCTGGCCCAATTAAATTATTATGTTTAACCATGCTCTTACAGTAACCATAACATTTGGAAGAACCAAATAGATTAACAGAAGTTAATTATTCAAGTCTTGTAACTAGATCATGTACTTTGAGATTGATGCGTGGTTTGTGCCGGGCTTCAATACTTGCAGCACCACAATCAACCAATAACCAAGCACATTGAACCAAATTTCAACAAAAGGAATTAATTTTAATGAGCAAAACATACAGTAAAAGTTAAGCTAGTAGTTCTAATGAACAAAAGTTACCGTTTGATATTTCTTGAGTGATAATAGGAATAGATATTCCTGAATATGAATCACCGCCGAGATAAAATGGATTTGTGACGAATTCGGGGTGATCGATCAACCACTGCAAAAATATGTAAATAAATAAACCAATGTTCATGTGAGACCCCAATACTAAGCGTTGCTCAGATATATTCAATCAGAGCATCACCCTCTTACTGGGATTACAATGGTGATTTTAGTTCTCCTTATGATTTTCTATTGTACTAATGTCATTGTGTGTATATATTGAATGTAATTCATCTTCCTCAAGAAATTGTAGGTAAGTTTAGCAGATTTTAAGTCTCCGATCTCAGAACCTTGTGAGCTCCTTGAGTAGGAGAATCCGGTGCCGATGGGTGCATCTAAAAAAATTAGGCTAGAAACCTGGAAATTCATCACCACCATCCGAAAAGAAGACCCAACAACAGTTATACTGTCAAATGGGACACAGAAGTTGCATAAATAACCAGTAGGGTATGAACGTTTGGCACCTTGTCCATAAGTACGGATTTAAAACCAAAGTTGGTAAGCTCCCGTTGTACTCTACAATGCTGAAGTTTAATGGACCTACACAAAACACCTAGATGAGTACCAACTTATGCCTTGCAAGGGAGTCAATGGATCAGATCGAGCCCGAAAAATAAAATTATAGGATCTAGTTCTGGCCATGGCAATTTGATTACTTATTAAATGGGTTCTGGATATGATCCAAGACGGAACCAAAGCACAGACAACTACAGACATTCATATAAATAAATTTTCCTTTTGGGTAATGGGCATTCATAAAGCAATGAAATACTTATGTGCAAAATAAAATATTTATGCACAGATCATTATATTGATTTGGTATTTATATATATGTAGTACTTTAGAGGAATATTCATGATTTCCCCTCTGATTTTAAATTACTTATTATGTCCTTTATATCAACTGTGAAACACTTATACAGGTAATAATGAATATATAGTGTTCCAAAGAGCATAAAGTCAATGTTTTTACCTAAAAACAGAAGGCTAATTCATTCTTCCGTTCATATTTTCTTAAATCTAACTGATTGAACACACTAATCCACTAACCCTCTAACCCCTGCCATAGATAGCTAATGATTGTAGGACTACAAAAAAAAAAAAAAAAATTAGAGGAGAGGGGGCTAGTTTAAGAAATTTAGAAAGAAGTAAAAAGCAATATTCATACCAACTTCAAAAACAAGTCCACTGAAAGCAGAACAACCAGGGCCTCCGGTGAGCCAGAGCACAAGGGGGTCCTCCATGGGGTTCCTCTCAGATTTGACAAAGTAGTAAAAGAGCTGAACATCGTCCGATTCATCGACACCCATGTATCTGAATACAAAAACCCACCATCATCATTATCATCATCTCCTACTCGCTGTTAAAAGATTTTCTATACAGATGAGTAGTAGTAGAAGACTCACCCAGTTTGAAGATGGAAGGGAAGAGGACCAGGAAAGCCTGGTAGAGAATTGGTTGACATAGAGACTGCAAGGCCTGATAAAACTACTAGAAGAAGCAGCTGCAAAGATACCCATCTGGGGTAGCTCCAACACAACTTCCTTGGATGGACTGCTGCTGCCATTTCTCCTACTCCCCCCAGGAACCACAATAGAAATTTGACTCCACAAGGGATTTAAAGACCATATGTTTCACTTTCACATGCTCGTCATGAAATATCTGTCGAAAAAGTAGCAATTAGGGAGTGGAAATGGTGAGTCAGTCTTGTTCGTCGACCGGCCCTCAATATAGGAAAGTGGTGGTTCCACACTCATTGAATAGAGTGATGATGCTGCCTTCCATCTGTTTAACTTCCTATAAAGCCTATTATTGCAATTTCAGTGCAGAGAAACCAGAGTTGTCACCGATAAACATGCATCAAAAAAAAAAAAAACTAAAGGATCAAAGACTGTTTTTACGTTTCAGAAAGTAAAACACAAATGTCCAACCCATTTAGATCAAATATGACGATTGAATCTAACTGATTAAACACATAGCCCATAAAATAAAAGTCCTTGTAAGTGCAAAATTTGGCAGTGATTGCACTGATATGGACATGTTTGCAACAATTATTACTTCTTCGCTTCATAAGAAATATGTTAATGGGTAGAACAAGAGTATGGATTAAATAAAACCATAGATATAAAAGCCGGGGTAGGGTAAGGCATTTCCCTCAACAATTTACAATTTCTTACTTACCTTACAGTACAAGATAGGATAAAAGCTGGATCATATAGACACTTCCATCACATCGTTTCAGGGTTTATGGGTGGATAATGAAAGAGTTGCAGTCTTTTCCAGAAGCAAGATGGTGGCAACAAGTGTCAGCCTCCCCTGTTATAGGGTAGCAACAACACGTGTTGCATGCACACTGTGTGTAAAAAAAAATGACTTAGTGCGTCTCGTGCTAGCACTCCTCTTTTCCTTTTCCACTACCAAATAGGTGTTTTGAAACGTTCCAATCTTCCTGAAACTCAAGAAAGTAGAAAGTTATACTATTAAAACTAGGTTCTGCTGGTATTTCCTCCACAATCTCCTGAAAGGAAATCATGCCATGTTCATTATCTAATAAATTGATCTTATTAACCAATCAAAAACAACTTTTTTACTATTTACTTTTGCTCACATGCACTGTTAGATGAGTGAGTTATTCCTCAAAATTAGAAAGTTGGCTGAGGTTTTGCATAATTTTCCTATTTACTTTTGCTAATTTCTCCTACCCTTTCAGTGCAGGCTGTAATTATAAATCTTTTGACGGTAAAATCAAAATTTTCATTAATTCTTCTTCCTGAATCTTCATTGAAAAGGAATGTTTAGACCTAATTTTTAGTAAAATAAAAGAATCAGTCTAGGGGTACTCCTAAATATACTCCCAATCTTATCCCTTTAATTCAAATGATTAAGGCTTCAGATTAGATTTGTCTTCACTTAACCTTTAATTCAAATACTTGGGAGTACCCATAGACTGACTCATAATAAAATACCATGGAATCACTCATATAATTGTATTTTTTTTTGTTTTGAAAAGACATGTTTAGGCCAGCTTGCAAGCTGGTAGAGTCAAATATGCGTGTCGAAACCATGACTTGGGTTCAAAATCTGTTAACTCAAATTATTGCGCTTACCTAGTTGTAATTGCCAATTAGCTGTAAGACCAAGCACAGCTGCATGCACACTTATTTATTGCAAAATACTTTCCTACTGAGGTTCTCTCAGTGTAGTTAGGAATATATTACTAGACATCACATGGCTCAATTAACAATATATATGAGTTCTCACATATAAATGAATCCTACACTGTAAGAGTGGCATTTAACAGGAATCCCTCTTCATGGTTGCTTCAGAAGCTGGCATTGTGCCGGTCCAAGATCTGGAACCAGAGATAATTACAGAGGTTCTTGAGATATCCATCTCTTAAACATAGCGAAGCATTCCTTAGGTTTGTACTCTGGAGCTGTATGTCCTCCTCCCTGGCACAACAAACACTCACTATATCACATTCTATATTTCTACTTCTTTTCGACATTCAAAAAGCAACAAGGATGGACAAATTCTCTTGCCTTCACAGTCGCAAATGTCATGTGATTGGAATATGATCTCGTGTACCTAAACGCAAAAATAAAAAAGAAAACAAGAAGCCACATTTAGCTTTCTGTCGAGAAGCTTAAATTTGAGATTGAAATAAGGAGTCGAGATTTGAAGTACCCTGCAACTTGCACATTGACAAGCCATGGTCGCCAGTCATCGACGATAGAGTAGTTTAGAGAGCGTATCCATGCCTGAGTTGCCAAGAATGTCACCTTCATGTCATGATCACCGCTGTTTATAGATAAAAGATGCATTAACAAAGGCTGGCTTGGACATCCAAGAGGGTATGGAGGAAATCTATCACCTGTAAATCAGAGATCTATACCCTCTTGTACTGAGATTTACATGATATGCAAAACTACTAATGATTTCATATTTATAAGACAAGCCAAAGTTGCATCTCTGCCATTCTTCTATTGTGCCTTGCATTCATCATCATCCTCATTGTCATTTTCTTTGTTAGTATTATTAATAGTTACCTCAAATATATGCTCATACCTTTCGGATGTGCAGCGCTTTTCGAACACTTTCATCATTAACCCAATAATAACAAAGCAAGTATTCATAATTCTACACAAATGGTGGATTAGTCATTAGAACATATCTCGACATAAATCCTATTTTCCAATTCAAATAAATCCTCAAAACAGGATTATTGGACCCGAATATGTCTACATGGACTATGCATCACAATAAGAGTAAAGCATATGTGGCCATTTTGTAATCCTGAAGTATCATATAAAGGATGATTATACCATGTAGGACAATAATAATTATCTATTTCCCGCATATCATCCTATCATGATTCATGATGGAAAAATACAAGCATATTAGAGATTTATTAGAAGAAAAAAATATATATAAATGTAAAGGTAATGCCGAATCATTAGAAAGAAATTCGATAAAATGCATCTCCGGTAGGGGTGTCAATGGGCCGGCTCGCCCATGGCCCAGCCTGATTACTCCAAAAACCTTTAAAAGAGCTTGGCGCTACTGTAATGCCCGATTAATTGATAACCGGGCAGAACTAGGGCCGGCCCGTCCATTAGGCCATCAAAGCCTTTGCTTTAGGCCCCATTAAAAAAAAAATATTAAAAAGGTCCCATTTAGAATATTTTTTTAAAAAAAGACCCATTTAGAATATTAAAAAGGCCCCATTTATAGTTAATTTTTTTTAATAATATTAAAAAATTAAAAAAAAAAAAGCCTCATTTAGAATTTTTTGCTTTAGGCCTCCAAATGGCTTGGGCCCGCCCTAGGCAGAACCCGCCCATCGACACCCCCATTTCTAAGCCTCAATGAGTGGAGAGATGGGGAGAGATTTACCCGACAACCAAATGTAGGAAGAGGGTGGTGTGGATTAAGAAACTCTTGAAAATTCCTACCTAGAGATCGTCTATTCCCAACCATCTCTTTTGGCTTTGGGGACGCAAAATCGCACGTGGGTTCCAAAATGTGTACACTACTAACTCCTGAAATACACTGCAAACACGGATAATCAACATTCATAATCTCTGCAACAGACAGGTAAGATAGCGAAAATGAAACAGTTAGTCTACTCACCTTATCAACAGCCTTAACATTCTCCAAACACACTGCATTTTTGGGATCTATGTTTACATACTCTCCTCCACAGCTTCTCTTGGCTGACTGGAGAAAGCATATCCCAGTAAGATTTCTCTCATTGTGCTAATTGTGACTGGAGAATGCTGATGAACAAGAGAAATATAGAGGGTATAACAAGGGAAATGAGGGATGAAATAACCTCGTAGAGTTCGTCAGAAATAAGTGCCATCCCATGAGCATGTGGGATTTTCCAATTGTCATCAGCACTTCGATCTGTTACAGGGTTACCGAGTAAGTACCCCTGAATCCATTTCCAAATTAAAATTTAATTAGCCTCTAATTGTAACCCTTAAACATGATTTAAGTTCCTTCTTTAAATACTGATTTATACATTCCCCATTGGATTAGATTGTAATGTGGATTGTCCAAGTCATATACAAACCAAACGTTTTGTACATTCTAATTGGTGTAATCATTTTCATCACATTGATTGGCCTCTAACACGGATAATGATCCAATGAGATGTCAATCATTATCCAATTTATCCAATTATGATACGCATGAAATAATAAACGTACTCCCCTTGAGATTGATCAATGGTTTAATCCCTGCTTCATTAGCTGCATTACCAGAGAACTCAAAAATGAGTTTTCAAAGGGCTAACTAAACTAGTTTGTAGTAGAACACTTATTAATAGAAAAGAGATTTATTAAGAATAGATTGGATGATTTACAATGACCCTAAATAAGGTTTATATAGAGATTATAAGATAAACTTTATGGAAAGTAAAACAACCTAATCTAAGGACACCTAATCAAATCTAATCTACCTTGAGTAATGCTAATCTAATATTGTGATGAGATACACTTGAATGATGTAGTGTATCTCATTCACCTTATTACAATGCACTTCTTTATTCTCTAATACTCCCCCTCAAACATATGAGGATTGAAAAATCTCTATGTGGTTGTCGCTAGTAAAAATTCACTTGATACCTTTGATATTTGTTTGACACCTTTGATTTTCATTGAGTTGAGTTGCTGCTTGCTTGTTGATAAATGTGGTTGAATCAAATGGGTCTCCAATGGGCCAAAAGAAATGGCCTCTATGACCTAAGAAAATGCCTTAATGGGGCTTGGGAAGCAGTGCCACTAATGGGCTTGATAGGGCTCGATGGCCATGAAAATGAGACTCAATAGGCTTTAACTTGGCCTCCACAGGCCTACAAAATTGGTCTCTATGAACCAGACAACATGGTCTCTATGGACCTGAATTGACCTTATGGGCGTTTAAAAGCCTTTATGGGAAAAAAAAAAAGACATATGTAGGCCTAGATGTAAATGTTTTTTTAAAAAAAAATCAAGCAACATGAATAATAGAGATCTAATCGATGTCATAGTTGTAGAAGTCGAACAAAGTGGGAGTAACAATAGCTAAAGATGAAAAGAATGCTCTAACATCTTAGGCAAAACGGTTTAGGGGTAATGAATGAGAGTAGGAAGTTTCTATGGGAGTAATGATGGTGGGGTGAAGGAGGGTGTTCCCTGCCTTTGCATTCCGCTTTAACCTTTGCACCTGGAATATAAGTGGTGGTAAAGGAATTGAAGCCGGCACAACAAGTTTTATACCTTGTACGTACAAATTCTTCCGCCAGCACAGCGAGTGTCACAGTAGACACAGCCTTGAACGATGAACAAGTTTCTGGCAAGATGGGCAGCACAACGAGAGCTAGGATCACACAAAGAGCAAACAAGATCAATACTCTAGTCATTCTTGCATCTGTCGTTTTGGGGAAAGAGGATTGTGTGCGACGGATGAATTAGAAGAGATGCTTAAGAAAGAGACTTGAGGAACTCCATTCCCGACGAGCGGCAACAATGCCTCCTTTCGGAAGCACGTAATGAAATGGAAAAAAATTAAATCCAGGTGGGTTGCCCACTCCGATATCATGATAGAAAAGAGATTTATTGAGAATAAATTGGATGATTTACAATGACCCTAGATAGGGTTTATTGAGAGATTAATACAAGATAAATTTTATGGAAAGTAAATCAACCTAATCTAATGACACCTAATTAAATCTAATCTACCATTGATTATGTTGATCTATTAATATTGTGATGAGATATACTCGATCAAATGATGTAGTGTATCTCATTCATCTAATTACAATGCACTTCTTTATTCTCTAATACATATAGCGTGTGATGAATATATATATTCAGTCTCTTACCTTCTAAATTGTCTTACATACTAAAAATGGAAAGTAATTTACCATTTGCAATATTTTGAACAACAATTGGAATAGTAATGCCAGAATAATGTACACCGGATTTGAGAGGAATTCCGGGTGATTTATAAACCACTGCAGAAGAAAAAAGAAAAGTACGAGAAAAACACACATTATCCTCTACGGATTCAACCCATGTTTAGTCCGGTCTGTGCACTGTTGCAATACTTGTCCTATTAGTTTTAGTAGGTTAGTATTAACTCCTAAGATTCATGTTCAAATATATAAGACTATGAAACTGTATTAGAACACATGTCACGTTGCGATGTAGACTTAACCAAATGGGTTGCAACTGTTGCATGGGAAAAAAATAGTAGTAGTAGCATGTGAACAATGCTAGCTACACTTTCTTTTAAATTTACTTTCTTTTTTAATGGAAATGACATGTGTTACTATCTTCTTCCATTAAAAGAAAGACATGTGTTTTAACCAATACTCTGTCCCAATCATATAGAGCGTGAGTCTTAAAAGAGGGTGTTGACATTATCCTTACTGTCTGCGGGAATGTGGAAAAGAAAGGTGTTGGGGAGAGAGAGATCACAGGACAGGTTAATATGGAGGAATGATAGGAAAAGAAAGGTGTCTCAATAGTGATGCTGGGACTTGGAAGTTGTACATGCATGCGTACCTTTCTAAGAAACTGATAGGCGTTTTGAGATGATTTTATGTTATGCATGCCTTTCTAAGAAACTGATAGGCGTGTTGAGATGATTGTATGTCGCCCGTCTGAGTACCTCGCCAGCTTCTTGCATATGAGAATCCAGTCCCAACAGGCAAATCTGCAAAGATTATGCTTGAGACCTGAAAATTCACCATCACTGTTAATAGAAACACGTATGAGTTCGAGTTCGGGTTTGGGTTCAGGTTTGGGAAATGATCTCCCGGATATTGGGTATTTGTTGTTAAACCGGGTCGAATACTTTATGAAATAGGCGGAGTATCAGAAATTATAACCAGATAACCAATGTTAACTTTTAATGAAGAGTCACTCAAGTAAATGCATGAGAAAATTTATAAGGTCCGTTCTTTTGCTGAGACTTATAAAGCTTAACACTTTACACTTCATCATGGTAATTGTTACGAAATTTGAGTTACTTTGTCAAGGCTTCTAACAAGATTAATTCTTACCATCATAAGATTTCAAGTGGTATCATTTTATATGAGGCTTGAAATCATTCATTTTAATCAATAAAAAAAAAATCATTTTATTGCATTTGGAGTCTTATGGGAAATGTAAACCAAGAGATAAAAAACACAGTTCTCAAAAGAAATTGTATATTGTCCAATGAAAAAACTTGCAAAGTGCCAGATTTTATAAGTCTCTGCAAAAGAATGGATCCTAAAAGTTAATGGAAGCTTAGACTTTCAATTTCGTCAATTTTAAATAGGCCTGATCCAAGCCCGATCGATCTATTTTCAAGACAATTTTGTAGACAGAATTCAACTCCTTGACACCCATAAGAATCTCTAATGCATTCATAGGTCTCTGGTTACTCTCAAGTGTACTCCTTCCTTAAACATACTCAAATTCTAACTATTTAATTCAAAATGAAGGGTCAAGATTAGAGCTGATGTTACTTAAAAAAAATGACAAAATGAGTCAAGCCAAGCCAAATCTTATTTTGAACCATGTTTATTTGAATTAAAGTGTTAGGATTCATGAGTATGCCCATAGATTCAGCATAAAACACAACACAATATCCAGGATTTTCAGCTTTTGCTAAAATCCTTTGAGTAAATTGATGTTGGTCTCATTACCCTATCGAGGCACGTGTTACATTTTTATGAATGCATGAGGGATTCTCAAATGCATTTTCACAAGAGGAATCCGAATCTTCAAAGAAACCCCAATTGTAGGGGTGTCGTTGTTAATGGATTGAATTTGGGCCACAAAAATCTCTTATAAACGGGCCAGATTCTGGCCGGCTTATTAAAAATCACGAAAATGCAGCCCAAACCAACCTATTAACACTGCTACCCAAATTTAACCCACAATTCTGCAAAGGGGCTTGATGGTAAGTAATTAGTTAGGGCTCTGGCCCAATGGGTGTCCCTTAGATTCTCTGGGACCCTGGTCTATACCATCTTAATAGCCAAGAAACAGACGGGAAGAAGGGATATAAAAGTAATGCACCTTTGTCCACGAGTTTGGGTTCAGCACCAACTTGGGTAAACTCCCATTGTAATCCACTATCTCGAAACTTATTGGACCAACAAAATCAATTAAAGGGCCCACCAATTCAACGGTTATAATCCATTCCGCAATTGATTCTAGTGGCTCAAAATATATATCCATCGTAGGATGCTCATGATGGCGGGTCCGGCTCCTAATTCAAGGGTTGATATTTGAGTTCCAGTTTGAGATGTCGGCCCCACAAAAAAGGTGCCACGTAGGAAGGATTAAATTGCAACCCCCCGTCCCCCTCAATCATATTGGAGATCGGATTT
Organism: Tetracentron sinense; assembly: GCA_015143295.1. NCBI lineage: Eukaryota > Viridiplantae > Streptophyta > Magnoliopsida > Trochodendrales > Trochodendraceae > Tetracentron > Tetracentron sinense. The sequence goes on from CM026574.1 coordinate 27,066,779, forward strand.
ACTCGGACAGAGTAAAATATGGGGTTTTTCCATGATTATTCTTCATGAGTCATGAATGGGTTTGTTTTGAAACTACTCATGTTTTAAAAACTCTTCACTCAAAAGGCTTACGAGTATTTTCCCATTAAAGAAATTATGAAAAGTCTAAACACCCATCCATTGACACTTCAAAGATTAGTTTTAAAAGAAGAAGAGAAAAAAAGGGTCTTACCTAAGTACGCATGAGATTGGGGAAACTCTCCACTCTTCTCATCTTCCATCTCACAAAGCTTCTCACTCTTTTCTCCTTTAATGGGTGTTTTAATATAAGCTTAATAAGTGTGTTTTATGAAAAAATACAAAGAAATTACAAAAAACTGGCTCTTAACGAAATTTCTTGCATGCAAAGTCGTTACATATCGATACCGGTTCATACACATGGTCATTACACCTGCTCAATACTCATATCGATACTCAACAGTAGAATTTGTTTTGGGCATTACTTTTGACATGAAAGTCTGATTGACTATTATAATATATACTAGTGGAACGCACGTGCGATGCACATGAATGTCCAGTCCAAATGAGGGCAAAAATTAGATCAAATGACACGCTTAATAAGCATATGAATTGAAAAAAAAAAATGACATTTAAGTGTCAACATATTTTGAAAATCTTATGATGATGTGGCACACCCTGTGCATTCGTGAAAAAATATATCTTATAGAATCATTAAAAAATATGAAAAAAGTATAATATATTTGAACTAACCAATCATTAGATAAAAGATAAAGGTATCTACCCGAGACACCCCGACCCCTAGAAAATTATAGGGTAAATTACACTCACCTCCCCTGATGTTTGGTGAAATTTCATAAACCTCCCCTCTAGTTTCTGAAATTACACTGCCCTCCTTTATCAGACTCTTATTATTAACAGTGTTAACTAAAGTTACCATTTTTCTATTTTACCCCTATTAATTGATTAAGGAAACACATCTTTACCGTTTGAAAGCTCAACCAAAGAAAAACATAAACTTCCAAGCCGCCACATGCTCCTTTCAATACCTACTAACTATGATTAAGATTTGTTAACCCCTAGGATTTATCCATCTAACCTTAGTTTTAGGGAAAAAAGTAACCTTAGGTTGGTTATGCTTAACCGCAATTAAAGAGGGCTCTACAAGCCATTATATGCCCTTCTAACACCCACTAACTGTGGTCAAGATTCACTCATCCCCAGGATTCATTAATCTAACCTTGGTTATAAGAAAATAAATAAAAAATATTAATCTTAAAGGATCTCTATAAGCCGCCACGTGTCCCTTTTAACACCCATTAACTATAGTTAAAACTCACTCACCCCTAGCATCTATCAAACCTTGGTTTTTAGAAAAAAAACCTTAGGTTGCTAATGCTTAACCACAATTAAAGGGAGCTCTACAAGCCGCCACATGTCCTCTTTAACGCCCACTAACTGTGGTTAAAATTCACTCACCTCTTGGATTCATCCATATAACCTTGATTTTTAGGGAAAAAAAAACCTTATGTTAATTATGCTTAATCACAATTAACGGGGCTCTACAAGCTACCACGTGTCCCCTTTTACACCCACTAGCTGTGCTTAAGATTCACTCACCCCTAGGATTAATCCATCCAACCTTGCTTTTAAGAAAAAAATAAAAATATTAACCTTAAGTTAATTATGTTTAACAATAGTTAAAGGATCTCTATAAGTCGCCATGTGTCCCTTTTAATACCTGCTAACTATGGTTAAGATTCACTCACCCCTAGAGTTCATCTAACTAACATTGGTTTTTTGAAAAAAAATATATATATACCTGCTTTTGAAAATACATATTAACCTTGAGTTGATATTATTAACCTTGGTTAGAAACCAATTATCATTTATTTTATTAATTAACTAATCTTGTGTTGAAAAAGGGTAATTTAGATATTTTAAAATGTTTAAATGATGACATCACCAAAGTCCATCCATAAAGTAACGGTAAACTTAAGAGAAGGGGTATAGACAACCAAAGTTGAGGGGAGGACAGTGTAATTTTAGAAACTAGAGGGGAGGTTTCTGAAATTTCACCAAACCTCAAGCCTCAAGCAAGGTGAGTGTAATTTACCCAAAATGATAATACACATCACATTTTAGAGTTTGTTTTAATATTAGAAATTCAATAAATGAAGTATAGAGAGAATCATATTTCCTGGCAATAATTTAAAGAGTTAAGATGCAAAATCATATCAACAGCTCAGTCCAAACATGATCATAAGCACCAATTAAGTAAAACAACTCATCACAGAACAATTAATCAGTGAGAGAAAATAAATTAATTAATAAGCTATATTCTAATAAATATATTCATGCTATTCAGCTCAAAAGGGTGCCAGAATATCCGAATGTAAGTTACGGCCGCCGTTCACTGGGGCGTTGGTCACAGCAAATGGTTATCCATTAAGTGGGGGAAATAGTATTTAAGAGCGGCTTCGCTCCTTCTACTACATTTAGATGAAATCTAGATTCCGTGTCCCGTGCTAGGAAGCATTACTCCTCTCTTTTGAAAGCGAGTCAAGCTTGGAGAAGACAGCAAAACACTCATTATAATTGTAAGATATGCTTTTGAGGCACACTAAATGTGAATATTACTGGGTTTTTTTTTTTTTTAAATGAGCAACAAACCGGGCACAAATTAAAAATTGTTGCGACAGTCTGCCGGAAGGCCCATGGTCCATGTCTATGAAAACTGTAATCTGTAATAGGCCCCCATTCGAGGTTTTGCAGAGAACGGCCTACCTACGGCCCATTTTAAGCTAATTTTAGAGACATCAAATCACAGCCAATTGCAATTGAACTCTCCTCAAGTTCAATTGCACCCATAGGTTAAAACGTGTCCCTTTTAACCCATATTAACTGTGGTTATGATTTACTAACCCTTGAGATTCAATAATATATAACCTTAATTGAAAAAAGAAAATAAATTTTAAAAATAGTAAACGCTGGTAAGAGTTTTTAAGCCTTTGGGTTGATATTTTTTCAATAATTGTTATAATATTCAAGATTATATTGTAGACCTCAAGAGTTAGTAAATCTTTACCATAGTTGCTAATAACTAAAAGGGACACGTGTTTTCGCCATAACTTTTGATGTGAAAGTCTGACTCACTATTATAATATATGAATTTGAGATAACTCGACAAGATGGATCTGGGTTGAACTGCTAAAGTTGTTCTTTGAGCCTCAAATAATTTCCATTTCAGAGTTGTTTAGAGGGTTTTTAAAGCACTTTTTCAATTTCAATAGGATTTTCATAATTTTTGCCTCCATTGTTGATACATATCAATACAAATCGATTCATATCAATACACATATCGATACGATGCGAGTTTTTTTTTTCCTGAAAGTATAAAAACGTCCATCACATGCTAAAAACGACCCCTTGTTTTCCACAAATGGAAATGAGGACAAAGGGAGCGAGTAAGACTTATCAATATTCATTTTAAAGAGAATAAAGCAACAAGAAAGATTACCAATTGGAAAATAGTTTCTCTATTTGCAAACCTAAAGCTGATCTTTATTGGTCCATGTCCATTTTGTTCCATTTTGAAATTCTCACCACAATTGGTGAATATTTAAGAGTAGAGGCGTGGATCAATGAAGATCAGCCTTAAGTTTGCAAATGGAGATCTTAAGTACGCCTATCACTGCTCTTACCAATTTCATAAGCGAGTCCAGAGAAAGCGGAGCAACCAGGGCCTCCAGTGAGCCAGAGTAGGATGGGGTCCTCCTAAGGGCTCATCTCTGACTTAACAAAGTAGTAGAAGATCTGCACATCCTCGGACTCATCTACACCCACGTACCTGAACTTGTTCATACATTTATCAAACACACATACAAACACATAAAGAAAAGCGAGCTGAAACAGAAACTACTACTAACCCACCCGGTTTCTAATTCGAAGGGGAGAGGGCCTGAATACCCTGGAAGAAATCTGACCGATGAGGAGACTACAAGCTGCGAGCAAACCAGTACTATGAGACACATGTGTAACCATAGGGATCTGAAACAGTGGTGTCCTCCTCCCATTTCTCACCCTAAGAGAGAATTTTGAATGGCTCCTATGTTTATACATATATAAACTTAGCAAAAACCCCTAATATACAGGAGAAATGAAATTATAAAATAAAAGATATTCGAGAAAAATATTTCACTTTCATAAATCTACAATCAATAACAGCCAGAAGTGTTGGACTGGTAAAAAAAGTTCGAAAAGAGAACCAGAAGAGAAAAATGGCTAAGAAAACTCCGAAGAAGTCTCTCTCGGCAACTGCTTCTGCTGAAAACACCAAAAAAAAAGTGTTGGACTGAAAATAAATCCAACATATCCCAATCGGAAAAAGATTATCTCTGGTGGCCGCCCGAGCTCCACGAAACATTAGGCACCTGACGACGATTCAGGGGAGAAGTCATTTCACTTTCTCCCCATGATTTTGACTTCTCCCCATTTGATATCTTTGCCCCTTTAAAATGCCACATGCCAATCTCAATCCCCTCCTAAGTCAAAAGGTCCTTTACAAAACACGCATCAGTCGCAAGCAGTGTTGTCAGAACCGGCTCGGCCCAGTTAGTCGAACCGGTAGAATCGGGAACCGGTTCCCAAAATCTTTAGAACTGTGCATCATTCAGAATCGGGCTATTTAGTGAGAACCGTGGGAATCAGCCGGTTGAACTGGGAACTAGTGGTCAGAACCGATTAAGAACCGGTCAAATATGAGTAAAAATTAATTTAAAATAATAATAATAATAATAGAAGGACACGATTGAACCGAACCGGTCAAACCGGAACCCGCCACTCAACCGGTTGTGATAACAATGGTCGCAAGTACTTTCCAAAATCTCAAGATAGTGATGAAATGTGTCATAACTTTTTCCGTTAAGGCCATAACTCTTTATTTGAAATTAATAGCAATTTTTTTCTTAATTGGCGTCACAATGAAAAGTGTTGCACTCATTTTGAGAATTTTGAAAAATAAATCCGGTTATAAGCCCTGAGGTTACCACATGTCCATTTTGATACCTTTTAACTGTGGTTAAGATTCACCCACCCCTAGGTTCACCCATTCATCATTGTTTTTTTTTAATATTAATTTTTTTATATTAAGAAATCCTAAAAATATTTTTTTTAACATAAAAAAAGAAATAATATTTTTTTCTAAACTCAAGGATGAGTGGGTGAACCCTAAGGTGGATGAATCTTAACCACTGTTAAGGGTGTCAAAAGGAACACGTGATTTGGTTTCTATCTATATGTGTTCAACACGAAAGTCTCAATTGGGTGTGGTTTTTTCAAGACTTGTACTGAAAGGATTGCGCATTTCATTTTATTGTAATAGATACCCGAGGTATTGATCAATCATTGTTCAAACGTGGCCATTTTACTTTTGAGATCACAAGGAATTTCTAATAATTATATATATTAATATTTTTTAATAAAATTTTCATATATATAACTTAAAGTATTCATTAACATTATTATTATTTGAGATACATTTCTACTTTTTCTGAAATCACATTATGGGTGTAACCCTTGTCATTGCTATTCCTTCAATAGATAAAGAAAATAAAAAAAAAATTATTAGAAAGAAAGAAATTATGGTTTCAACCTATTCTAGAAGTAACAAGGAAAAATAGCAAAATATGTTGCTACCATAGTGAGTTAGGAAATTTGCGTCTGGGCTAGAATTTCTCTTATTATTTTACTAATAATAGTATATTACTATTAATTTTATAAATTTAATACTAAATATTTATAATTTTTATTAATTACTTGTTTTAGTGATATTTAATAATTTTTGTATATAATATTTTACTAATTTATTAATAATAATATAATATTAATAATTTAAGGATATTTTAATTTTAATTTTTGTTTATATATTAAATAATACATTTTGGTAATATTTGAGTTATATATATAGAGAGTCCAGTACTATTATAAAATGGAAAGGCAAAAGATTAGCTATGGTGGATGCCCGAGTTGGGCGCTCGGGCATCCACAAAACATGGGACTAGTGGCATTTTAAAAGGGAGAGATATCAATTGGGGAGAAGTCAAAATCATAGAGAGAAAGTGAAATGATTTCTCTCCCAAATTATTGTCAGGTGCCGCATGTTTTGTGGATACCCGAGTTGGATGCTTGGAGCTCGGGCATCCACAAAACATGCACGGGTGATAATTTGGGGAGAGATCATTTCATTTTCTCCCCATGATTTTGACTTCTTCCCAACTGATATCTCTCTCCTTTAAAACGCCAAACGTCGCTCTCTGGCATACACCTGAGCTAATCTGTTGCCAATGGAAAATAAATGTCCTGCCTACACCCTGCCATATGACAACCTCTTGAGGGTGTGATGGTTGTCCTACCTAAGGTTTAAAATTTTGTTAAAATTTTGCGAAATTTCGGTTTCAGACAATGACATCGAAACTGGGTTTATTTCAAAAATGAGATTTCGGACGAAATTTTAAAAATTTCGAGTGAAATTTCGGAATTCAGAATTTCAGCTGAAATCTGATTTTTTTTTTTAAATAGTATTTTTTTTTTTATTAAGAAATATTGACTCAAATTTCAAAATTTTATATATTAATTTTAAAAATAAAATAATAATATTTATATAAATATATAAAATTTTAATAAAATATTATTTTTTTAATATATATATATATATAAATAAAATATTAATATAATTAATAAAATATTAATATTTTGAATTTCAAAATTTCGTCGAAATCCCACAATATTTCAAGAATTCGGTTCAGGTTGGCTGGCCGAAATCACCGGTAATTTTGAAATTAAAAACCTTGGTCCTGCCCCCCCCCCCCCCCCCCAACCTGTTATTTGACAGCCCTTTCGATGGTTGTAATATCTGCCCTCAGCCAAGTTTCAAATGTTGGGCATTAACCCACTAACTTTTAGATTCTAACCTACTGACATGTGAAAAAAAAAAATCTGTTTTTTATAAGAATATAATTTGGAAAACATCGAAATACTTAAAAATTGGGGAAAAAAAAAAGTTTGATCCTGGTTTCTGCACCACAGCATCTTCCAATCACCAAGGGAGCCAAAAAAAAAATTGAAAAAGAAAAAGGAGTCAAATCCTCTACTGGGATAACCGGATTTGGCAAATTTGGTTATCACCCCTAGAGGTCACTACTTGTCTCCTTTGACACCCCTTAATCGTTGGTAAGATTTACCCATCCTAGGGTTCATCCACCCATTTTTTTTTTTTTTTTTAAAATATTAATTCTTTTCTAAAAATTAAAAAACTGTTTTTAGAGTTTTTTTAATATTAAAAACAGTTTTTTAATTTTAAAAAAGAATTAATAATTTTTTAAAAAAAAAACCAAGGATAGGCGGGTGAACCCTAGGGGTGTGTGAACCTTACCCACGGTTAAGGGGTGTCAAGGAGACACGTGGTGACCTCTAGGGGTGATAACCCGATTTTCCGATGATTTAGCTCACAAAAAAAAAAAACATGGAAAAAAGATCCTGCCAATCAAGTCACAAGCAGACAGCTGTCCCTAAACCAGTAATGGAAGAAATAAATGGAGCAAAGAGAGCCTGGAAATGATGGCCTCTCTGATAAACAAAAGAAAAGGACACCGCCACCTACAATCTACTTCTTGAAAAGAATGGATACCCTACACATTAATGTTTTTGCTCTTTTTAGTTATCTCCATATGGGCCATATCCCATCTATAATTGGGTGTAGAGGAGTGGTTAACCCCGTCGCAATAACTTCAAAATCTTCCACAAACAAGAGAATATGTGCAACAAATGGAGTTTTTGATATTTTATCATATTAAAAAATAAAAAAAAATAAGAGACTTTTGACATTTGTTACTCCACGTTGTCTCTTTGGAAGATTGAGACTAATGCTAGCAAATTCTTTGCGTGTAATATGAGGCAAAACTCTTTGAAAAGTAGTAAGGCAGAATATTCAAATCGTAATATAATTTTTTTTTATAGTATAATCATAATATAAGCTTTTTTTTTTTTATGATATCATGACATTACACGTACTCTGCAATTCTTTTTAACAGCCATGGCCTCGTCAACCTCTTATCACTACATAATGTGTGAACACTCTTCCTCCCTTTCCTATCAAATAAAATAAAATCTTGCTGGACTCAATTATCTCTTTGAGGAATCAAATTTAAGCCATTCTCAGTTCTCACCTCTCAAGACTTGTTTGGCTTTATTGATGGTAGGTACCTACAACCATTACCACACCTTGATAATGATCTTCCCAACCCAACTTTCTCTTCTGGGGAACAAACCTGCACGCCTCTCTTGCAGAGATCCATAATTATACGTGCCCTTTGCCAGCCATTAAAGACCTGGATGAGACCGGTGGAGTACTAAGTGAGCCTCCCATTTTTCGAACAATCTATACCCATATCTCATTGATGACTACTTGCCCAAAAAATAAACAAATAGAAGAAAAGAAGCTCATATTATTGAAGGGTCCTACTGTCTCATATTTTATTGGAAAATAAAATACCCATGTTTCCAGTTCGTAATCGTAACGAAATTACAGTCCTCATTGGTGCACGCCCCAATTTTAAATATTCATCAATTGTGGTTAAGATTCACTCACCCCTAGGGTTAAGCAATCCAACCATGATTTAAAAAAGAAAATCAAAATCTTAACTTTAATTTATTTAAGCTTCACCAGGGTTAAAGGGGTGTTAAAAGAGACACAAGGACACGGGTAAGATAGGAAACGGACCCAGGGTCCACTAATCACTGCTCAATTTTATTTAGAGTAAGCCATGGTTACTCAGCTCGATGGGTGTAGGACGTGTCCCTAGGGATGGCAATGGGCGGGTTTGGGCCGGGGCGCCCCCAATCCTACTCCGCCCCTAATGAGAAGACTCCTACTCCATTCGTGTTCCAAACCTGGGGTGGAACAGGGCAGAGCAGTAGTTTATCAAAACCCTTCTCAGTCTCGCCCCCGTTCCATCCCGTTAAGCAGGGGCGGAGCCAAGGGGAGGCCTAGGGCATATGACCCCCTCCCCCCCCCCCCCCCCCCCCCCCTCCCTCTCAAGTTTTGGAAAAAAAGTTTTTTTATTTTTTAATATGTATTATACATGGTATAGCATGGGCATGGAGGTGAATGGAGATCCAATTGCACCTACATGCTAACATATGTCCCTTTTAACCCCTATTAACTGTCATTAAGATTCACTAACATTTGTGGTTCAACAAACTTTAGTTTTTTTTTAAAAAAAAGATATTAAAAAATATTAACCCTAAGGGTTAAAAATCCTTAACTAGATTTTAAAATTGTTTAAATATTTTTTTCTACAAACTAAGGTTATATTGTTGAACCTGAAAGGTTAATAAATCTTGACCATAGTTAATAGGGTTAAAAGGGACACATGCCCTGAGCTCAATCACGATTGGCTGTGATTCGATCTCAGGTGGTGCACCTCGGCTTTTGAATTTTTTGTAAAAATAGAGGAGTGCTAGCCCCAATCACATTTACTCCAAATTTTTCAATAAATCCAAGATTAGGGCTAACACGTGGAAAGTCTAAAAAAACAAAAGTCAGAGATTGTTTGACAATTGTAGCCACCCAGTTGCCTCTATGGAAGATTTGTGACTGGGGCTAGAAAAATCCTAAAAATATAGTTTACTAAGGATTTAGAATCTTCTACTGTTATAACCAGACTTCTTGGAGTAGGTTACAACCCACAGGTCAACACATGTCTTTTTTAGTACCTCTTCTTGATTGTGATTAAGATTTACTAAGCCTTAGGGTTCAACCACCTAACCTTAATTCTTAGAAGAGAAAAATTAACTCTATGGTTAAAGTTGTTAATTAGAGTTAAAAGAATTTTGTGTTGTAATCGGCAGGGGCGGAGCCAGGTGGGGGCACATGCCCCCACTCAACTTTTGAAAAAAAAAATTTACCTTTAACCATGGGAATGCGAATAGCACTCAAGGAGAGTTCAATTGCACCCAGAGGTCAATACATGTCTCTTTAAACCTCTATTAATCGTGGTTAAGATTCACTAATCTTTGAGGTTCAATAATATAGCCTTATTTTTAAAAAAAATACTAATAAAAAACATTAACCCTAAGATTTACAAATTTTAACAAGAGTTAAGCATTTTTAAAATATTTTTTTCTTCTAAAAACCAAGGGTAAACGAGTCCTGAGAAGCAGACCGCGGTGTCCCTATGTCCCTTTTAACACCACTTTAACAATGGTTAAGCTTAATTAAATTAAAGTTAATAATTTTGTTTTTTTTTTTCTAAAATCCATGGGTAGATTTCTTAACTTTAAGGGGTGAGTGAATCTTAACCACAGTTGGTGGGTGATTAAAAGGGGGCGTGGTCACGGGTCAGGTTCTAAGTTGACCCTGCGGTGTGGTTCGTTATTGATTTCCTTAATTTGTTGAACGGCAAGAGTTAGTAAATCTTAACCACAATTAATAAAGGTCAAAAAGGATATGTGTTGACTTGTGGGTGAGATTGCAACTGATTGTGATCCGATCTCCTTGTAGGTGCCCCAAAAAAAAATGTATTTTATACTAAATTGTTTAATTATTTTATTGGGCATAATTACGGCAAGGTGCAGGTATCCATAAAAAAAAAATATATTATACTATTTAATTATTTAATAGGTATAACTATGAGGCAAGTTAGCAACATTCCTTGAAGTAGTGAAAAAAAAAAAATAGAATGTTGTTTAATTATTTGACAGGACATACCATTGGAAAAGGAGATAGCTATCCCATAAACAAGAGAAACAATATCTATAAGATATGTAAGATATGTACAAAATGTATGGATGAAATGACCCAAAAACTTTGTCATAAAAAAAATCCCATTCTCCTAAGCCCATAATATTTTTTACCAACCTAATAATTCTCCACAAATTCATCACCAATTACTACCATTGTTCATGAACCCACACGTGCCTCCAATACTAGAAAATCTTGGCTCTGCCCTGGTAATTAGACTCCAAAGAATTTGGTTATAACTAGAGGGTTAGTCATGGGATAGCTGTCCCATTGGATTTTCATAAAAAAAAATTAAACTATTTTATTTAATTATTTAATAAGGAATAGTCATTGGACAGGTGAACGCTCTTGAAAATTTCAAAAAAATATATTATATTGTTTAATAGGGCATTCCCATAGGGCAATGGGACAACTGCTCCTGTAAACAATGGAAAACAACATATGTAGGATAGGACAACCGCTCCTATAAACAAAGAGAAACAATACATGTAGGATATGTACAAAATGTATGGATGAAATTACCCACAAACTTAGTCGTCAAAATTTTTTTGGGGGGGCGCAAATGTGCCCCCTACAGTTAATTCTTGACTCCGTCCCTACCATTAAGCACTAGTCAGGATAGGTCGGTTCGGTATTTCATATTATACATAAAATACTAAGGTAATTTTTGAAGGTAAAATAGGCTTTAAATTATAAATGGTGTGGGCGACTTAAATTCATCCCCGGCCCGAACCCAGGTCGGGTTTACCCCCTACCCCATTTATGAACCTCCCAAACATGTCCCAATAAGGGCGGGTTACCCGATAAACTTGGCCCGTTTCCATCCCTTACTCGACCTGACATTACCTATGATGTTCATGTGATTAGTCAGTTGGTTAATTTTTGTTCCGCAAATTTATCATGAATTTGAAATTTTTTCTAATTCGTTATGACTAGGAGTGAAAATCTTTATCCCCTATCTCTACGTAAAATTTTTCTACGGTAGAAGTTTTCTTCAGAAATCTTGTAATTACATTTTTTTTTTCTTTGTTTCTACATTGTGATTGACCCAACAATTCCTTTCCCACGACCGCTACTTCCAAATGAGCCAAAAAAAAAAAAATCAAATTAAAAAATGGACCCTATCCATCCAATTACAAGCATTGGTTCAAGAAGCAATGGGGCTATCTTCAATTGCATTGGTCACTGGGTTCTTGTATGAACACATTGATACGAACTGTGGAGCCTTCCTCGACTGAACATCCTACTTCTGTTCTCTTGGATATTTTTAGGGGTACTTTCATACTTTTGTTATGTACATAACCCTAATACTATTAATCTTAGGGGTGGGCAGTTACTGTTTTTTAAGATCGCAACTCAGTAATTCTCTTTTGTTCCAGATCATAGTGAAATCTTGGCGACTCCAGATCATAGTGAAATCAACTTGAGGGAACCACATAAATCTGGTGTTTCTCTTTGTCTATTTTTTTCGTGTCTCACAGATTCTGTTTAGGCTTCATTCCTTAACACACATTCATATTAACACAGATTGTGGAGGAATTGTTCAAAGTTTTATGTATTGAATACATAAAAAAAAAGTTCACTTTGTGCGCTTTTTGGCTCGAATTGGAGCAAACCCAGAATGGGCGATCGATCGGCCAAACATGGTTGATCGATCGATGGTCGATAGACTTAGACAGTTGAATTTTTTGAGTTGCTTTTGGAGACTCCTATGTGGAATAGGAAGTTAGCTTTTTATGGAGATTAGAATATGGGGAATTCTAATTGAGTTGGGTCTCATTCCTTGCCTATAAATAAGCCTAGGGTGGAGGTTTATTGAGATAACTTAAAAAGTAAGAACCTTAAGAGGAAGAAAGAAAGTCACGTCTATTGTTACCTTTAACTTCTCGTAACCTCAAAGCAGTGGATTGCCAACCTCTTCTAGATCGTATGCTTAACAAAGTAAAGACCTGGAAAGGCAAATTGTTATCCTATGCTGGTAGACTTGCGCTAATCAAAGCTGTCCTTATGAGCTCTCATGTCTATTGGACAAGTTGTTTCCTTCTTCCCAAGAAAATTTGTAAGTCCATGGAGCAAATTTGTTTCAGGTTTCTTTGGGGTGGGTCTGTTGAGAGCAAGAAATCGTCGCCTGTTAGTTGGTCTCGGATCTGCACCACTCGAGAGGAAGGTGGGTTAGGTCTTCGTCGTTTGACTGACTGGAACTCGACAACCATATTAAAGCAAACTTGGGCGATCGCATCCCAAAAAAAAAAACTTATGGGTTGATTGGATGTACTCTAATGTCATCAAGCATAATCATTTTTGGACTATGAAAGCTCCTTCTACCTGTTCTTGGTCTTGGCGAAATATCCTCAAGCTTCGTGGTATAGCCATTGGCATGATTTTTCATTCTATTGGGAATGGCAGGGCCACCTCTCTTTGGTTTGATCCTTGGCATCCTATGGGAATCCTCCAGGAATGACTTAGACCTAGGTTGCAATTTGATTCTGGCCTGCCACGTTTAGCTTTAGTTTGACTTTTGATTGGGAGTGCCGGATGGGACCCTCCTCCTACATGTTCTACTGAGCTTATTAAGGTATGGAATGAGCTACCAACCCTTTCCTCTCATGCCACTCAGTTTGAAGATTCTATTATTTGGAAGCCTTCTACCTCTGGTCGGCTTGGCAAGCTTTGCGTACCACCAAGCCTCTTGTCCCTTGGACTGAATTAGTTTGGTTCACTATGAATATTCCTCGTCATAGTTTGATAGCTTGGTTGGCTCTCTCGGATAGCCTACAAACTCAAGACACTTTGGTAAGGCACAATATCATTTCTTCATCTTGTTGTGTTCTTTGTCGGAACTCTCCGAAGAACATTAGACACCTATTCTTTGAGTGCCCTCTATCCAAGGCTATTTGGACAAACATTCTTTCCTATTGTGGGTACAGTGCCCATAGGATCTTGGATTGGGATCCCAAAGTCTCTTGGATAATATCATCGTTTAAAGGCATAGGAATCGTTCAATGTGTGAAGAAAGTTGGGTTCAATGCCACTATCTACCACTTGTGGCAAGAGCGGAATAATAGGATTTTCAAAAACCAATCTCGGGATGCTGATACTATCTCTCTCTCTATACGGAACGACACCCGCAGTAGGTTTGCTTTCTCCACGCCCCGTGTTGAAGATACTCCAAGCAATCGTGCCTTCTTTGATAATTGGAGCTTAACCGCTGACTTTTTTATCAATGAGAGGAAAAGTTGTTCGTGGTGCCTCCCTCCTGTAGGTTCTTGGGTCTTAAACTCAGATGGGTCTCTTCGTGGGAATGTGGCGGGCTTTGGTGGTATTCTTAGGGATCACTTGGGAAATTTTCTCGCTGCTTTCGCTGAAAGTTGTGCTCCGGAGGCTATTGATGTTCTTGAGATAAAAGGCATTATTCGTGGGCTTGCAATGGCTCGCGACCTTGGGGCAGTTCGGTTGATAGTTTATGCTGACTCTAAATGGGTGGTGGATTCCCTCAATTCTAGATCTGCGCCGCCTTGGAGATGGATGAATGAACACCGTGAAGCTTTAAGTTTGATGGATTCATTTGAATCTTGCCGCATTACTCATGTCTGGCGAGAATCTAATAGAGCGGCGGATTGGCTTGCCAAACTTTGTCTTGTTACCTCTTCCCTTTTCTTTTCTCCATCTGAAGTTCCTAGGGAGCTCCTTAGTATTCTTGAGGAGGACAAGTTTGGGAAAATGTATCAACGGTTGTAATCGTTTTTATTCAATATATCTGGTCGGGGTCTGCCTAACCCTAGCTTACCTTCCAAAAAAAACAAAAAAAAGTCACGGATATATGAGGTGTGGTAGGGCTTCCATGGAAAGCGAGGACGTCTACCATGTAAAGCCCTAGTAAAGCTCTTACGTGAAGAAGAGTGTATAGTGCGACTTGTCAAACATATTGGGTCATATAGGATTTCCAGATCCAATCGAGATATCCTTTGTTTGGCCCAAGAAAGAATGATTGAACTACAACCTTACAAGAGAGAGAGAGAGGTATATGATTAAGGGTGTTATCGAGCTGAGTAATGGGATGTTCAAGCTTCTTTATTAAGTAAACGAGCTTAAAAATCAAGCTTGAGCTTGGCTTGTTTATTAAATAAACGAGCTCAAGCTTTAACACACAAGCTCTAGTTGAGCTCGATTCAATAGATATAGCTATTTATTAATTTATACTTTATCATCTTGATATAGGGAACAAAAAAATAGTGTTACCTAAAATTTTAGAAAATGTTCATAATTGTATAAATGACATTCTTATTATGTAAAATACAGTATGGTGTCTAGTCATTAGGAGTGTTTGGCTCCCCTTTGAGAACTAGGTTATTCTGAATCCAGTATGGTGTCCAAAAGTCTTCACAAGAAAAACAATCAAGGTTAATTGAGGCTGTGACAGTGTGGGATTAAGTTGAAAATAAAAATGTATTCCCTATACCATTTTGGACATCCTAAAAGGATATTAGGTAAGTTGAAAATAAAATGTATTCTCTATACAATTTGGGAAATCCTAATGGATGTTAGAAGCAGCCCTGTTTTACCAAACAATACAAGCTTGTAGGGATCTCTATACTATTTATGGATCTATATATTATGTGAATAGAAGTCATTGTTTGTGCAAGATTTCATCTCTCAGAATTAATGGTTCTTTTGAAGATTTGTTCTCCTTTAATGAATCATGGCATCAACAGGCAGCTGCCAATGACTCTCAGAGAGGATTGTGAGACATCCACCTCTTAAACATGGCAAGGCACTCCTTAGGCATGTACTCTGGAGCTGTGTGACCCCCTCCCTGCACAAACAAAATAATGCATTAAACTTCACTTTGTTTCTACTTCGAAGTTAACGGAGAGAAGGATCGAGCGAAATATTTTCTTGCCTTTACAGTTGCAAATGTCATGCGGTTTGAATATGTCGTCGTGAATCTACATGAGACCAACAGCAATATGACTGATCAGATTCTAGACCGGGAATATGTTTTGTAAGGTTACAGACCTACGTACCCTCCAACTTGACCATCAATGAACCATGGTCGCCAGTCATCAACAATAGAGAAATTGAGAGAGCTTATCCATGCTAGTGTACCCAAGTATGGAATAGACATGTCATGATCACCACTGCAGGGAAGAGAAAGAAATGGTATTAATATGCAAAATCAGAAAGTTGCTACTCAGACTTAGACCTACCCAACTACAATCTTGAATCATGCTAGTATCTTTTTTAATTCAGATTAGACAAAACAGAACAGTAAGGCATGAGATATATAGAGATATCACCTGTATATTAGAGCTCGGTGACCTTTGGTACTAAGACTTCGATGATAATTTATGCTACTTTTGACTTCTTTTACGTAAGGTAAACCGTAGTTGCACCTCTGCCATTCCATTACTGTTCCCTGATTGTCATCATAAAATGATCTTATTTATAATTCCTAATCCTGAAGTGATTACTCTGATATTCTCATATACCTTACGAATGTGAAGAGCCTTTAGGACGCTATTGTCATTTGCCCAGATGTTGGCGAGCAGGTAATTGTATGTCTGCAAAAGGTGAAAACTAGTTAATTAAAATTTTCTGTACATTTCAAGAAGCTAAACTATAGCTTATACACACACATACATACATAGAGAGAGAGAGAGGTTTACCCTACACCCAAATTCAGGATGTTGAGGTTGTGACAGGAGGGACTCTCTGGAATTCCCTTCGAGAGATCTTCGATGTTCCATCTCATTTTGCTTCGGGGACATGAGAAAACACTTGCGCTCCAAAATATGTGGAATATTTACTAGTCCAGTACACTACAAAAACCCCCTCATCCATACTTACAACATATCAAATCGCAACAAGCTTAGAAAAAAAAAAATTTTATATATGGTGGAAGCCCTCCCACCTCTGAAACAGCTTGAAGATCCGTTGCACAATGTACATTGCTAGGATCTACATTCACATACTCTCCTTTGCAACTTCTTTTAGTAGACTGTAAAACAAATAATTTTAGTTAATTTGTGAATTTTACATGATTTAGGCGCAGCGGTGGGGAGTTGAGAGGGGCAGCAAAATCACCTTGTAGAGTTTATCGGATATAAGCGCCATTCAATGAGCAAATGGGATTCTTGAATTGTAATCAATACTTACATCGGTTAATGGGTTCCCCAGCAAGTATCCCTGAAACCATGTCCCAAAACATTATGTTTAACCATGCTCTACAGTAACCATTACACATCCAATACAATTGGAAGAACCAAATAGATTAATAGAAGTTATTCAACTCTTGTAACTAGATCATGTACTTTGAAATTGATGATTGGTTTGTGCCGAGCTTCATTACCTGCATCACCATAATCAACCAAAAACTGTGCTCATTGAACCAAAGGTTAACAAAGGAATTGGTACTAATAAGCAAACATTTATAAAAGTTTAAGGCAATAGTTCTCATTAACAAAAGTTACCGTTTGATATTTCTTGAGCGATGAGCGGAATAGATATGCCAGAATATGAATCACCAGCGAGATAGAATGGAGTTGCCATGAATTCTGGGTGATCGATCAACCACTGCAATATATATATATATATATATATATATATATATATATATATATATAAGTAAACAAATCTTCATGTGAGACCCCAATACTCAGCATTCCTCAGATATGTCCAATCAGAGCATCACCCTCTTACTGGGATTACAATGGTGATTTTAGTTCTCCTTATAATTTTCTCTTGTACTGAATACTGATGTATCATTGTGTATATATATTGAATGTAATTCACCTTCCTGAAGAAATTGTGGGTATGTTTAGCAGATTTTAGGTCTCCGATCTTGGAACCTTGCGAGCTCCTTGAGTAGGAGAATCCAGTGCCGACGGGTGCATCTAAAAAGATTATGCTAGAAACCTGGAAATTTATCATCAGTTCATCACCATCCGAAAAGAAGAACAGTTATACTATCAAATGGGCCACAGAAGTTGCATAAATAACCAGTAGGGGTATGAACGTTTTGCACCTTTGTCCATGAGTACGGGTTTAAAACCAAAGTTGGTAAGCTCCCGTTGTACTCTACAATGTTGAAGTTTAATGGACCTACACAAAACACCTAGATGAGCACCAACTTATGCCTTGCAAGTAGGGGTGTCAATGGCTCGGATCGAGCCCGAAAATATAGGATCTGGGTCTAGCCATGGCACTCTGATTACTATTTAAATGGGTTCTGGATATGATCCAAGACGGAGCCAAAACACAGACAACAACAGATATGCATAAACTGATAAAAGTAGTTTTTTCCTTTTGGGTAATGGGCATTCATGAATGTGTAAAGCAATGAAATAGGTATGTGCAAAAATTAAATATCTATGTACAGATCATTATATTGATTTGTATTGATATATAAATGTAATATTTGGAGGAATATTCATGAATACCCATCTTATTTTTACATTGATTATTATATCCTTTTTCATCAACGTGGAAACATTTATACTGGGACTAATGAATATGTACTTTTTTTTTTTTTTTGGTGCTCTATTTCGATCTTTTCACACACAGTACATGGTCATTTGATTCGTTGTTTCGTTTCATATTTTACTATAGGGAAAAAACATGTAAGTGGTGTGAATCTATTATTTTAACAAGACCATTGCTATATCGGCCTTCCATTTGACAAGGGAATTGCCATTTCATTCTAAAACAAATAAATGTTTTTTTAAGTTACCATATTTCCCTCTATCTCTATTAAGGTATTCATAGATCGAGGAAGACTAGGGCTGTCAAAGGGTCGGGCTAGCCTATTGACCCTAGCCCTCCGAGAGCCTAAACGAGTTATGCCCTAGCCCTGCCCTTAAAGGTCATGGTAGTGCCAGGGCCAAAAAGAAGAGCGAATAATAGTTTTCATCATATGATTTAGCATTTTTCCTTCTACAACAAGTGCTAACCTTATGTAAAAGTTGAAACCCTTCTTTATTCAGGCTTGGGATCAGCAATGTAACATACAGAGCATATCAAGGAAATAGATGTTAAGAATGGATTCTGATCAGGAATGTTGGATCAAGCGAGCTTGGGGCTGGCTCGAGCGAGTAAGTTAGCTAGAGCGAGAATTGGATTCACTTGGGTTTGCTCGAGCGAATTTGTCACAGGAATTTGTGACTAAACAATTATGGCAACACCCGAAACATACTCGTGCGATCAAGAATATGATTGGCTCGAGCTAATGCCACTGGATCAGTTTAGTAACTCCGTTTTTAACCTTGTTTTCAGCCTAGTATATATTATACTTTGGATTAGGGTTTTATATCCATTCTAATCACAGTGGGAGAAAAGTTTTTTTTTTATTTTTATTAGAGAACTTTGTATTGCGTTTATAAGCTTTTGCTTGTAGGGCTGCTGTCGTTCTCACTTCCTCACCCTAATTTCTAGGAGTACTATCGCAAACTATTTTTTTTTAGGTGAGAAAAGAAGACAAATAATTTTTTTTTAAATTCTTGGTGTAAAGCAATTGTAGGCCCGAGTCGGTCCTTGCCCCCCAAAAAGGAGATTAGAGTGCATTAGGAGAGAGTGGGGCAGCAAAATCTTATATGAGAAATTTAGAAAGAAGTAAAAAAGAATACATACCAATTTCAAAAGCAAGTCCGGTGAAAGCAGAACATCCAGGGCCTCCGGTGAGCCAGAGCACAAGGGGGTCCTCCATGGGGTTCCTCTCAGATTTAACAAAGTAGTAGAAGAGCTGAACATCGTCCGATTCATCCACACCCACATATCTGAATCCAAAAACCCATTATCATCATCATCTCCAACCTTCTATTGAAAGATAAAAGATAGGAAAATGTTTAACGGACCGCACATTTCGCTATGAAGCGGAATTCGCGGTCCTCGTCACATCCCTTTTCAACATTTTTCTTCTCTGAGCAGTTATTAGCTACAGGGCTTTGTCCCAGTGGTAGTGTATCCCCTGCTTTGGGGGGAAGTACCGGATTCTATTCTCGAGAGGGTGGGAGTTTGGATATACTCTCCACCCGCCCACTAAGTGAACAGATACTAACACCTAACCGGAGTTGTGGCCTAAACCTATATCTCGAACCCCAAAAAAAACAGTTATTAGCTAAAAGATATTCTATATAGATATGTTGTAGTGGAAGAAGACTCACCCAGTTTGAAGATGGAAGGGAAGGGAACCAGGAAAGCCTGGTAGAGAATTGATGGTTGACATAGAGACTGCAAGGCCTGAGAGAACCACTAGAAGAAGCAACTGCAAAGATACCCAACCGGAGTAGCTGGAGCAGAACTTCCTTGGATGGACTGCTGCTGCCATTTCTCCTACTGGTTTTTGCCCCAAGAACCACAATAGAAATTTGACTCCAAAATGGATTTAAAGACCATAGGTTTCACTTTCACATGCTCCTCATGAAAAAGTAGCAATTAGGGTGTGGCAAGTGGTGGGTCAGTCTGGTTCGTGGACGGCGCCTTAATACATGAAAATGGTGGTTGGTTCCACAGTCATCTGATTCTTTAAATCATATTATATGAAATGGGGCCAAGCCAACTATAAAGCCAATTATATATACATATGTATATATTTATATATAATTTTTTTAATAATTCAATCCGAGCTCAAACCAAGCTGAGCTCGACTCAAACTCGAATCAATTCGAGCTTGAGCCAAGCTCGAGCATAGATGAAAAAATTTCAAACGAAGCCGAACAAGGCCAAGCCTAGCTCAGGCCGACTCGAATACACCCCTAGACATGTGCTGACTTGTAAGTGCGATTGAACTCTCCCCGAATTCAATTGCGATTGGTTGTGACTTGTGATTCCATCTCAACCATGGGAATGGAGGCCCATGCCCTTGAACTTTGAGTCTTAATCGATCAAATTGCGAGAACTTGAGATTGCATTCACAATAGGGTGGGAATCAAAATTGGAGGGTTAATATATTTTAAATATTTTATTTTCTAAAAACCAAGGTTAGATTATTGAACCCTAAGGATTAGTGAATCTTAACCATAGATAACCAGTGTTAAAATAGACACGTGTTGACATGTGGGTGCGATTGAACTCTCCCGAGTTTAATCGTAATTTACTATGATCCCAACTCCTAACCATAAATAATATATATCGTTTATATTAAATTGATTAATTATCTAATTGGGCATAATCCTGACAAGGGGCAATTGCCCCCTAAAAAAATTATAATATTTTAACATTTAATATGACATAGCCTTGAGGTAAGGGGACATCTGTTCTTGAACTTTTGAAAATAAAATAAAATTTTTGTATCATATTATTTAATTATTTAACTGGGCATATCTATAGAACAAGGGGACAATTGTCTCGTAAACAAGGAAAAATAATACTCATAAGATATATATGAAATATATGGAAAAAAATACCCCAAGAACTTAGTCATAAAAAAAAGGTCTAGGGGCTACGCAGGAACCCTTAGACTCAGAAAATTTCATACCCAGCTAATAATTCTCCACAAATATATTAACAATTACTATATTTTTCCCTTAACCACCATGTGCACCCACAACAAGAAAATCCTGGCTCCACCCCTTTTGGAGTAATTAAAGATGTTTTTTTTAATTGGTAAATGCACCCAAAATTTATATATTTTTGATTGGTAATCAAGAATGAAGCATATATAAAGGTGGAAGGTCTCAAGCACATATGTAACATCTCTATCTAAGTTTACTAATAGAGATGTTAATATGCAAGGTGTAGCAATTCCCAGACTCTTCCGACATGGCTAGAGGCCCAGACCCCGCAGCTTTCGGAGCTTAAACAATCCAGAGAAATCAAGAGCTCTGGTTCATTGTAATTTGAGGAAAAATTCTTACTTTTACCCTCCCACGTCGGGGTAGGGTAAGTCAGATAATCGGGTAAACAGTTAACCATTGAATGCTCTAGGTAAGGCATCCTTGTGTCGACTAAGGCTAGGGCTTGGGCTTCGGGTACATAATGGGCCGTAGTTGATAATTGCCTCGGGTTGAGTTTCTACAAAAGCTAACTGAAGATCTTGCCCGTTTACCCAGTCCCAGAACATAGTTTGGGGCCCTAATTTGGTCATTCCCATACTGATCAAGTACAATTCCATATGAGGAAAAGGAGCACAAACAAGTCGAAGAAATCAAAGAAAAATTGAAAAATGATTTTACACAATTTAAAGTCCTTGAAGCACTACATTTCCTAGTGTCTAAACAAAGCTTCTTCACTTATCAGGAAAATATGGGTAGTAAAACAAAAGTTAATAAAATAAGGCCACAAATACCAAAAACTTTATATTGTGGGCAGCCTTCTATGGGTTTGGACCTAGGCTGCACAAATGGGACCATTATTAAATAGAGTTTCTCTAGGTTGCTTTTCCACAAAATCTAACCGTAGGCCTGGCCCGTATACCTAGCCTTGCGTATATGGTTTTGGCCTTGCTAATAAGGTCATGAGCCCAAACCCAGCCCATGGCAACCGGTGGTTTAATTATTTTTGGGGGTGATCCAAGACACCAAATAAATCGAATAATTTATTGTAGGGATATATTTTGTCCAAAGTCCCGATCCCACAACTTGTTATCGGGGTTATGGACAGCAAGTACAAAATAGTGAAGAGATTTGCTTCCGGTAGGAGGAAAGTCGGTTACTTGATTTAGTAATAAGGATAAAGCTTCTGAGATCTTTGGGCCGAGACCATGCTCTTAGAGCATGGGATTTCAGGTGGGGCCTACCATGTGAAATGGGCCCACCTGAAATCCAATGCTCTTAGAGATGGGTCTCGGTAGCGAAGTCCTAGTAATAAAGGTCGATAACGAGTGATGGTACAAAATTTAAGTTTGCTGTTGGGCAGCATTACATTCCTCACTTATTGTGACCAACCATACTCTTCTCCTACATGAAGAAATGCAGAGTGAATCTTAGCAGCAATGGGGCTACAAGGCCGATGCATCTGCTCACACATCAGGAAAACAAAAAAGTCAAATATGCACTGTGTTTGAAAAAAAAATCACATTACTTTTTTGTTTTGTAAGAATATCATTTACTTACTGACAGTAGTATTTGGAGAATGAAACTCTTGCAAATCGTCACCCCATGGGCAATGAGAATTGATACCAAGACCTCTCCTATGAGGGAGGTGCGCGTCACCCTACCCAGGGGCAGAGCCAGGGGGCGGGGAGGGGCCATGGTCCCCCCAAAATTTTGAAAAATCCTTTATATATGTTACTTAGTTTTTAAAAAAAACACAAATAATATGAAAATATTATATATATAGTGCCCCCCCCCCCCCCCCCATATTATGTGTTATTCCCCCCCCCCCCCCCCCCCCCCCCTCCCCCAAACTTCCGGGCACTCCATCCGTTTCCCTTTAACTGTGGTTAAGCTTAATTAAATTAAGGTTAATAATATTTCTTCTTCTAAAATCAAAGATTTAACTTTAGGGGTAAGTGAATCTTAGCCACAGTTAGTGAGTTTTAACATGACAACTAGTAGTTTCTCCTTTAACTGTGGTTAAGCTTAATCAATTTTAAGGTTAATATTTTTTTTTCTAAAACCAAGGTTAGATGGATGAACCTTAGGGGTGAGTGAATCTTAACCAAAGTTAGTAGGTGTTAAAAAGGAACATGTGGTGGCTGTAGAGGGATGCCCATTCCGCCAAAAAGAATAATTTTCCTTATATAAAATGTAAAAAAATTTAAAAATACAACTAATTTTATTTAAATAATAGCTCTCCCAAACCCATTGCCAAAAAGAAGAAAAAATCGGGGCGTAACTGTTGTGCGAAAGCATGTAAATAATAGTGAAACGAATACAAAAACAGTAAATCAAAATCAAATGAAAGAGAGAAACAAACCAACAAAGGGACACGATTTACGTGGTTCGGCAATATGCCTACATTAACGGGCAGCGGTGATCGATCACTATATTCAACTGAAGATTTTATAATACTCTCACTCAGAAAACCCTCTTTTCAATACACCCGAAAAACGGCTCTCCTCTCTTACAAAATAAACCATAAAAAAATATCTCATATAATTAGGGTTACAACATAAAGACAATATAGGTAAAGGACTTTGCTACTGAGAACCCTTTAGAGCCGAGACCACCGAGACCGTGTTCTAAGAACACAGGATTTAGGTGGGGCCCATTTCACATGGTAGGCTCCACCTGAAATCCCGTGCTCTTAGAGCACGGTCTCGTCCCTAAGGGGGTCTCTGAAGCTTTATCCTATGGGTAAAATACCCAAAATGGACCGGGTCAATATTTGGGTCGAAGGGGTCCGAGGTCATCCGGGTCACGAAATGGGTCATCAAGAACCCGGATTGAATTCATGACAACTTCCAACAGTTGCCCCCGAGCCCCATACTTTGGCATAAGGCTGTCAATGAGCCGAGCCAACTCGACTCGGCTCAAAACAAGCTGAGCTTGAGCATGATTAAAAAGCTCATCGAGCCGAGCCGAGCCAAGTGAGTGAGCTCGTTTAGATAACGAGCCGAGCTCGAGTAAGAGATAGCTCGGCTCGGCTCGGCTTGACTAATTTAATGAATACCCATGTACAGTAATACCCTTACCAATATTGAGTTTTATATTAAAAAGTATAAGAAAATGAAATAAGTTTTTTAAATTAAAAGCATGAAATGTTTATCAGGTTAGTGAAAGCACTATTTTATCTTCTTATTTTCTTTGTACCCTAGTATTTAATCTCTTAATTGTTAGAATATCGTTCCCACTATACAATTTTTTTAAAAAAAATTAGAACTTAACAAGCTGGCTCGAGCTCGATGATTTGTGGACTAGCCGAACCCGAGCTGAATTTTTCGAGCTCAAGCAACATCAAAAATTCAACAAGCCGAGCCTGAGCAGTGCCTAGCTCGGCTCAGTTCGACTCGTTGACACCCCTACTTTGGCCTCCCCAAGGAAAAAATCCTGACTCCGCCCCTGACCCTACCATTGGAGCAATCTGGGAGTATCATGTATCTCTCACATATTTCTGATGTGTGCCCATTGGCCCTCTGTAGCCATTGTTGCCCAGTTTCACTCAGGTGATGCAGAACCTTCAACTCCAACACCTTTAGTTTAGTGGCCTTAACACCATTGTTATTTTAGTGAAAAAACAGTTAATCTGGTTTTTGGTGTTACAAACTGAATGGGTATGGAGTCTGGACCATATGAACTAAAGTTGAATCATTATCAGACGACACATATGATATAAATTGATTCTATAGATGGTCTACCTACCTCATCCGTCTGGGTTTAATCATTAAATAAGGATTCTCTGAGAATTGTTTAACATCCCATAATATCAGCTTGTTTTGTTATCTTCTCTTCATTTTCGCTTCTAATGTTAGGCTTTACACCCCCGACTTTTTAGGTAGAATCTTCTTTTATTTGATAACCCGGTAAGGGTTTTGCCTAACTCGCCATTACACCTTGGATCCTACAGTTATAACCGGTTAGAACGACTCCGGTTATGCTATACAGTGATTAGTGACACTTGTCTCCACAACTTAAAACTTAGAGTTAATATTTTGTTCTAAAACCAGGGTTAGATGATTGAACCTTAGTGGTTAGTGAATCTTAATCACAGTTAAGGGGTATAATTAAATGGACACATGTTGACCTCTGGTACGTAACCGGACTCCAAGTTATAACCGTAAAGAATTTCAAGTCTATCCCCACAGGCAGTAAAATTTATAGGTTTTTTCTTTTTTCTTTTTATGTTTGTTCTTTCTAGAAACCAAGTAAAATTAGCATTAACATGAAATTTAATGTTGATAAACTAGAGTCAATGAGACAGGTGTGTGTTATGATGACAGACTCGGTCTAACAGGTTATAAATGCGTTACCATTATTGCATTCCCGAATATGTCATATCTATCGAAAGAAGTCCATAGAATGGAATCTGATGGTTAAAATTAGGTTCTGAGTAATAAATCTATTGCAGTGGCGGGTCCTAGTCCCAACTTGTGCAAAAAAGAGCAATATTCCTGCTGAGTTAGTAATTAGTGAAGGACTCAGTTGGAATGTCTGGTAGATGAGCATTCATTTGAAGAGTGCTCTGATAATGACAGAATCGACTCAAAAGGTTAGATATGATTAGTGATTACAAGCCACCTTCTAATTCCATATTATTTGGTATATATTTCCTGCATGTCCCATGGTAGTTCCAAGGCATGAACTCAGATTAAGGACCAAACCCCAATCAAAAACAGCATTATCTTTTTTTTTTTGAGTGACACAATAAAGGACAACCCATTTAACGGACTAGCTGTTGGTGCATTATAAGAGACTTCCACTTAGCTTTTGTGATTGCTATGATATGGTAAGGTGGTTGTGCTGAAATGCCATAGCTGCGACAAATCTGAGCTCCTGTTCATATTTTAACTCTAAAAACAAAGAGAAAGAAACATGGGAAACAAGATTGGTTTGTTGAGAAAATTAGTAGATTCACCAGCGATCACAATCCGAAGGCTTCTAGCCTTCTACAATAAAAGGGTTTTTCACTCTCAAGCACACCCCAAAACACGTATTAATGGTCATACAAGAACATACTCCCCTAGAGCATGCAATTGAGATCCCCGAGTGGTCTACCTACTGCATCCTTCTGGGTTTAACCATTAAATAGCTTTCTTTGAGAATTGTTTTTAGGGTTAAAAACTCTCCATAGTATGTACTTGTGAGAGTTGGGTCGTCCACCAAACATAAAGTGAGGTCCACCATTAAATGCATTCAAGTCTTAGCACCATTAGATTTAAAATCGGACTGTCCAACTCTGCATAGTACATACTATCAATGGTTTTTTTTAGGACTTTGCTACTGAGACCCCATTAGGGGCGAGACCACTGAGACCATGCTCTAAAAGCATGGGATTTCAAGTGGGGCACATTTCACATGGTATGCCCCACTTGAAATCCCATGCTTTTAGAGCATGGTCTCGGCCCTAAGGGGGTCTCAGAAGTTTTATCCTACTTTTTTTTAATCACTTTCCTTTTTTTTTAGCATCTCATAATATAACCATCCAAAAGAAAAAGCATCCCATAATATGAGCTTGTTTTGTTATATCTTCTCTTCATTTTGGCTTCTGATGTTAGGCTTTACGCCCCCATCATTTTAGGTGGAATCTCTTTTTATTTGATTAACCGATAGGGGTCTTGCCTAACTCGTCATTACATTCCGGATCGTCTACCGTTATAACTGGTTAGTACGACTCCTCCAGTTATGTTATCTATCTATGATATAAAGAAATAAGTGTCACATAACCCCCAACAAATAAGTGTCACTTAACCCCCTCTCTTTGCTCTCCAATCTTCAATCCTAGGAATCTCATGAGTTCTATTTTAAGAATACCACGTGGTACTCTTCTCTAATCTCAACCGTTAACTTTCTATCTCACACGTCTACCTCCCAGTTCAAAAATCATTTGAGAGATTTTAGGGGATTATTCCCTCTACATTTATATCTCTAATCTCAATCGGTAACTCTTTCTCTCATGTTTTATTTTTCCCATCCCAAGAGACGTGTCCCCACCCAAACAAACTATCTCTCCTACACGTCTCTAACCTCCCCACATCTTCCCACTTTCTCTCTCCTATCTCCCTCACTTACTAATTACCCTCCATCTCTTTCTCTCCTCTCTCTTTCTCTCTCTCTCTCTCTCTATCTCTCTCGAACCACCATTTTCCCATCTCTAGTTACCCACGTCTCTATCTCCCTCACATGCCATGCCTCACATCAGTTACTTGATCTTCCTCCATGATGGAATTCTACCGGTTCACAACTATGAAACATCATTTCTGGTCTTATTAAGTGTTGATATGAGCAACGGATCCAAATCACCCTAATGCCTGGAAAATAAATTACAAACAGAGAGCCCTTGAAAGAATGTTATCGGTAATCTCATTAAAAAGTGAAGGTTTCTTGCCAGATAATGTTGGCGGTCCTACTACTTGAGATACGTCAGTTATGGCGGGGGTGTTCATGTTAAGAGATGCTGATGTGGAGTTTTCATTGGGACTAGGGATCTGGCCTTCGGGCCGCTCCATGTTATGAGATATTGAAGGTACCTCTCAATGTCTTCTTATTTTACCTTGTTATATATTTCTCGATGCATCCAATCATACACCAGTTATATTGTTTAGAACTTTAGATCCAGATAAACTTTTTTTTTGTTTAAGATAAATTGAAACACATTTATTTATTGAATAACTTTCAACTCCTTTGCCTCTTTTACAGAAATGAAGTTTGTGTAATATTACATTGTTATATACTTGGACCGCTCTTTTGTTCTATTATTTGCACTTTAATGGTTTGTCTTCTAATCTCGTGCATCACACGTGGTCTTTACTAATAACTTATATAGTAATACTTGTCTCCACAACTTGAAATCCGTTATAAACAGTCTCCTTGTAGTCATGTTTCAACACAAAAGCCGCTAGCTATCTACTTTAACCTTTAGTGTTAATATTTTTTTAAATAATTTTTTTCTTTAAACCAAAGTTAAATGGTTGAACCCTAAGGATTACATAATCCTAAACATAACTAAGGGTTATAAAAGGAACACATGTTGACATGTGGGACGTAACTGAAGTCTGGTCATAACTTAGAACTGTAGAAAATTTCAAGTGTCTCCAGAGGCCAAAAAATTCCAATTTTTTTTTTCTTTTTATGTTTTTTGTTTCTAAAAACCAAGTAGAATGTTTATCAGCTTCAAACGATGCGGTACGCTAATCATGGCTCAATTAGCATGAACATATGTTCATGATGTTTATTGCTGACAAACTAAGGTTTTATGACAGACTCATTCTAACGGGTTATAACTATAGAAGATCCTATGTGTCACCATTATTGCATTCCCGAATGAGCTATAGTTCGCTCCATGGGTGAGGACCGAACTATTGCTCCTCGTTCTCACAAAGATGTCCTGTCATGAACTCAGGTTAATTTTTAATCCTTAGTTAAATTTTTTTTTTTTTTTTTTTCTAAGAACCAAGGGTAGATGGGTGAACCCTAGGGGTTAATGAACCTTAATCATAGTTAAAAGGAGTTTAAATGTGAACATGTGAAATGAAAAAGGGACCCAAGACGCCCCTTATTGCGTCACCTACCGAGGAGGTGAATATTTTCCTTCCCGAATATGTCAATCCCGAATATGTCAATCATATTCCATTCCTTCCCAAAGAATGGAATTTGATGATTAAAATTAGGTTTTGAGTAATAAATCTATAGCAGTGACGGGTCCTACTCCCAAGTGAGTTGTGCAAAAAAGAGCATTATTCCTGCTGAGTTAGTAAAGGACTCAGTTGGTAAGTATGGTAGATGAGCATTCATTTGAAGAGTGCTCTGATAACGATTGAATCGACTCAAAATCTTATATATGATTAGTGATTACAAGCCACCTTCTAATTCCATATTAATTAGTATTTCCTGCATGTCCCATGGTAGTTCCAAGGCATGTACCCAGATTAAGGACCAAAACCCAATGTCAAATACAAAATTATCCCCCCTTTTGTTTTTGGCTTTGGATTTTCTCTGGGGGGACGCCGAAGGTGGGCGATACGGGTGTCCACAAGTCATTGGACATGTAACGATAAAAAGGGGAGAGATATCAAGTGGGGAGAAGTCAAAATCATGAGGAGAAAATGAAATGACTTCTCCCCTTTTATCGCCACATGTCCAATGACTTGAGGATATCCGATCGCCCAGCTAGGGTGTCCGCCACAGAAAATTCGAGGCCTTTTTTTTTGAGTGACACAATAAAGGGGAACCCATCTAACCGACTAACCGTTGGCGCATTAAAGACTTCCAATTAGCTTTTATGATTGCTATGATATATATGGTAAGGTGGTTGTGCTGAAATACCATAGCTGCGAGAAATCCGAGCTCATGTTCATCTTTAAACTCTAAAAACAGAAAGAAAAAAGAAACATGGGAAACAAGATTTGTTTGTTGAGTAATAATTAGTAGATTCAACAGCGATCACAATCTAAAGGCTTCTACAATAAGTGAAAATCACAAAACATTAAAGAGTTTTTCACTCTCAAACACACCCCAAAACACGTATTAATGTTCATACAAGAGAAAATGCTCCCTGGAGCTAGCAATTCAGTTAACGAAGTCGCCTCTCTAAAGCCACATAGTTTCTTACCTTGAACACGATCCCCACAAACTATTCAGATTCTGAGTCACCAGAGGACCCCTTTAGAGTCGGGAGATTCATAAGCAAAGCACTTATACATTTCAAACACCTCTCTACAAAGTAAATTATTAGATAAATAAAAGAAACATAGCAGCAGCTAGCTAGAAGAAAGAACTTTTTTTTTGCCTCTTCCCTTACCTTTCATGTAAATTTTCTCTTAAGAAAACACACCAGGCCTCTTTGAAACAGCATAGCTTCTGCTTCTTGGATACAACCCATCTGTCTTCACATTGACATGTTCACCAAATTCACAAGGCTTGTCTTCCTCAATTCTTCCGATCCCAACACTAAAACTCCTCGGCACCCCTTTCGGCCTCGTCGTTGCCGACTGCCGCAGCTGCTTTTGCCTCATGAGATCTGCCTCAACCTTATTCCCCAGATTCCTGGTAGAAGCAGCCCGAATGAGCTCCCTGAGGTCCTCGTCGTTGCTAGATCTCGACGAGTTCACGCTGAAGCTCTTCGGCAAGGTCGAGATTTGTCCGGCAGGGCAGCCCACGACGTTTCCATTACCGACCATCCCGGCACACTGTGTTAGGCTTTGTATGTAAAAGTCCCTAGCCTTGCTTAGAACTCTAATGGGTGCCCTAATGTACCGGCTGAACTTGCTTTCGTTTTTTACTTGTTTGCTCATGTTGCACCTCTATTGCTTGATTCCCCACACAAAACAAACGAGAAAGGACCAGAAAGAGAAGGAAAGGAAGATTGAAAACAAGAACAAACAAGCTTAGAATGAAGAACTTATTGAATTCTCGATACTGATTTGCAGAGATAAAGATGGTTTTAAAAGGGATGGTTTGGATTGATGGGTGTCTTAGAGCGTAACAGAAAATTTGAAGGGACGGCAAGAGAGAAGGGAAGAGAGATGGCGTATGCGTTTGGGGTGTAGGAAAATATTAAAAAAGGAAGGCTCTTTTGACCATCCGGATTCAACACTGACCTTCTCAATCTCATGACTCATTTCTTCTTTGTGTATGAAAATTCTCTATAGATATAGAAATAAGGATGAACTTTCATTATTTATAAAAAATTTGCACGCAATAACCAATGTTATTTTACATAAAATCTCCTCACTTATAGTAAACTGTATATCTTAATCAGTCATTGAATCGATTGGTGGAACTCTAATTGATCAATTGTGAATCAGATCCACCATATCCAAACATTGTGTTTGAGATGACATGTGGAAATTAGGATATTCTCCCATTGGTGCTGGCAAGGAGACCTTCAGCATCCAATTGGAAGATGCAACACCCCCTTAACCCAATTAATGCATTGATTTGTATCCATACTCTTTGGTAAGTCCATAAAAGGGTGTGTAGCGCCTTCTGATTGGTGCTGGTGGTGGGGGTCTCCTCACCAGCACTAATGGAGAAGATCCTAAGTCGTGGAAATTCTCTGATCTTGTTATAGGCCCCTCTTTATTATATATTTTTTTAAAAAAAATTCAACGAACTATTTTGAAAGTAACCATCCACCTGCTTAAATAAAACGCTAATCTTTTGGGAGCACATGTGTGGAGCAATTTGGTCAATTTGTGGGAAGATTTTATATTAGCCTATTGACGTTAAACAAATCTTGCTTTTATAAAGTTAAAAAATTTATAACACCCCGCCTCTTGTGTGAGTGGTGGGGGTGTCGCCTTTCTATTAACAGAGGTTTGGGGACCCGGGTGATGAGTCGCAAGAACTCCACCCCCCAATGCTAACCATTAACCATTGATCTAACTATAAGTAAATGATAGTATCTAGTAAAAAAAGAAGCTTAAAATTTTATATTATAAGGTTAATAGTGTATAACAAAATTTATTACACAATAAAATTTTAAATAATAATTTTAAAAATTGCTTAATTAACTTTGTTTTTGTAAAAAAATTGCTTACACTTGAAATATTTCTTAGTGGACATAGTATTGATTAAAAAACACGTGTCTTTTTCTTAATGGAAGACAACAAAAGTAAGTTAAATACAAAGTGTAGCTTGCATTACCCTAACTAGATATTAAGACGTTATGCATTCTAGCCCCAAGAAAACCAATCATAAGCTCGATCCACGGGTTCAAACCTCAATCCGAATTATTGACAAGTCGGGTTGGTTTAAGCTAATCGACTGGTCATCAGGTCAAAATTATTTCATCCATATTTAACCTTTAGATCATTTGCTACTTGAATCGCACTTGCGTTCTTAATACTAAGTTCCTTTTTTTAACGGGATCGACTTTTTTTAATTAAGGTTCGCGGTCTTAAGCGTAAGGCCGCAACTACGGTCCTATAAACGTTATTCTGTAACAAATGGCTTTTCTCTATTTTATTCTTAACTTTGGTTAGTCTAAAATTGTTGAATTAGTCAGCTTTTGCTGGCAGCTTTGAATATTTTAACATCCATCAAAGCCGCCTGAGACTATATACCATAAGCTTTTTGTTTTTTCACACAAAATATACCATGCACTTGTTCACTAATAAAAATGATCCTAGCCAGGGAATGGAACAAGGGTTTTTCTTGCGGGCGGAACAAGTGATGATTGATTGGAAATATTAGTAATTGCCGATGAATGGATATCCCAGGTACATTAACTATTTTTCAAGAATAAACTATTACCCTTAAGTTTTTAGTACATTTCACTATTAATACATGGGTAAAAATATCTTGGTGAATATTAACAAATTCACCCATTGAGTGTTAGCGACATCTATATATATATATATATCTTCGTCTACTTAATTAGCAAAAGGTATAACGAGAACATCAAGACAATGACATGATCAATCATCTGATTGAAAAATTGTGGGAGTTCTCCCACCCAAGCTTGCCCGGTCCATGATTTTGATTATTTCACAGTTTAGAAAAAAAATGCTAACAAATTCTCTTAAACAAATATAAGATAATATTGATAGATTAGAAGTTCTATAATAAACATGAATGTAATTAGCAGTGTGTCTGTGCGAGGGCACACCAGGTTGCAAAATCATCCTATCGATGCATCGTCGTAAGCCACACGTCATGCACTTATGAACATTAATCTTTGTTAAAAACACACTTCGGCCCCACAAAAGCATATTATATTGATTGTATACATAGTTTTCATCAAACTAAGTAGTACATTCAACTTCAGCTTCAAAAAAAAAAGGTAGTACATTTGATTTTAAGAAGAGGTCGCCGAGGATTGGGAGAAAATGTATAGGGCTTTTTGAAGCTTATATGTGATTAAAAGCCTTGGTAGTAGTTTAGTTTTTTCACGAACAAGTCAACTCGATTTGTTTACTAGCCCATGAGGATTCTTCACATTTCTCTTGAATTTAAGAGGGACGTGTCTAGGGTATTCCATACGCATGTGGCACTTAGTCTGCGTGAGATTTAGAGAACTTGCAAGCCAAGGTTTTCAGATATTGTTTTGAAACCTAACCCTAAAATCTTATGTGGTGTCTCACAGTCAGTATCCGCGGAACTCATCGTGCAGCAGATCTTCATTCCCCTATGACCAATGGGTGAGTAGTAAATGAGCAACAAATTAGGGGTTGACCGACAGCTGAATTAACAGATAAAGGATAAGGAAAATAATCACCTCCTCGGTCAATGACGTGAGGAGGTGCGTCTTGGTCCCATTTAATGCCAAGTGTCTCTCTTTTGACACTATTTAACGGTGGTAATTAGGCAAAAGGTTTACTCTTGCAGTTGCAAGAATATCCTTCTTGTGGGTGGCAAATCAATGGACAAAAAAATTCAAAAAACATTTAAATGGGAAGAAGTCAAAAATTGGGAGGGAAAAAAAATGACTTATGGTGAGGTGGCCTTTTTTTGTCCATTGATTTGCTACCCACAAGAGGGATACTCTTGCAACTACAAGAGTAAACCTTTTGCCTGGTAATTAAGATTCAAAAACCCTAGGGTTCACCCATCTGCCCTTTGGTTTATAGAAAAATAAATATACAAAATTTTAACCATAAGTAAACAAAAATTAACTAAAGTTCATGTAGTTGAGTTGGCTTTGTGAGAACGATGAACAATAGTTAGCTCCTCGCTAGTGGATCGAACTGTTGCTGCTCAAAGGAGAAACCCCACTGACATTATGAATCCTTTAAGAAAGAAGGTTCATGATATTTTCTTTTATAAAAAAATACAGTCTGGCAACCCGAATAAATAGTGTCAGTATCTATTTCAGTGGTGAGAAGTTAGATGTCCAGCTATAGCATATTAGATAGGACTAACACTGATCTTTTCAACCATCACACCAACTTGTAAGAATTGATCTCAATCCACCTAATTAGAGGATAAACACTACTACTGGTGCCACTAAAATCAGAGTTGCCATGTGTTGTAAGATTTTAGCATATCAGTTGTGGGATTTAGGCTCTTTTGTGGATGCACTATTTTGAAAAAGTGTTTAAATATGAAGCGGAGTTATGCCTCAAGAGCTTTGAGAAGAGCTCCTCTTTTAATGTAAAATCAGTGGCAATCTTATAATTATCGGAAGAAAATATTTGCAAAATTACCTATTTATCTCTCAATAATTATAAGATTGTTGCCATCTATGCTTTAAAAAGGGATTTGGAGCTCCGCTAAAGTCACTTGAAGCTGAGCTCCGCCTCATATTAACACTCTTTCAAGAAACCAGTTTGCAAAAAGAAAAGAAAATTTTAACGGATCATATTCATGCCTCATTAACAAAGTGACTAAATTAACCCTATTGCCTAATATTTGATGTTTATGAGTTGACAATGGAGCATCAACTATGAGTTTTAAACCCAGTAGCTGAAATCCACGAGTTAGGTACTCCACTTTGGATTCGAGAGTCACACCACCAATACGCCACCCTGTATTAGTGCCATCTCCATTTTTTTTTTAAAGATGTTAATATAAAGCATATGCAATGCCAACTGGCTTACCTATCTCCTAGCTTCACAAACAACTTTCGACAAGAAGAGTTGAAAACCATATTGCTGCTCTCAAGTGACTAGTCAAATCTTATATGCTTGTCAGAGTAATATAAATTATTAAAGCCTTGGATTGTCTCTGGCCAAGCCAGAAAGGGCTTGTCTCGGGTTCCATAGAATAGGTGACAAGTGGAGAAGTCAAAATCATGGGGCCCATGATTTTGACTTCTCCACACATAATAAAACATGTGGCGATAAGTGTATGAGAATAAGGGAGAGAGATATCATATGGGGAGAAGTCAAAATTATAGGGAGAAAATGGAATGACTTCTCCCCACTTTTTTTGCCAACTGTGGCACAGTGTATGGAACCCCGAGAGGGTTTTCTGGCCTCGCCAGAGACAATCCGAGGCCAATTATTAATCCTTTAGGATGGGAGTTTGGTTTGCCTCATACCTAACTAGGGCTATAAGTTTGGCCCATCCAGTGAGGGTACCCAGCCCGGCCCTCGGGGGACTAGAAAAATGACTGTTTTTTCCCTCTAACGCCTGAGGGCGAGGGTAGGCCTGATTTTATATAGCCTACCTACTTGAGGACGGGGCTTCATAAAGGCTATGTAAAGCCCACCCTAGTCCTTATGCTTATACATCTTTACTATTATAATGCGAGAGGGCATGCGTGGATGATTTTTTTGAAATTTCTAAATTACCCTTATATAAAAACAAAACATGGATTTAATGTTTTACTTTAATTCTCAAACCACCCTTGCCATTGATTTAATGTTTTACTTTAATTTCTAAACTATCCCTTGTCATATATTTATTTTGAATGAAAGTCAATCACGATTGACCTCTGGGAGAGTTCAATCACACCCGTGGGTTAACAGGTGCCCCTTTTAATTCCTATTAACTATGGTTAACTCTTTTCCCTCACTCTCACGTACATTGCACGTGCTACTAGCGAGTTCAATCAGGTGTCGTTAACTCCTTCCCCCTCGCTCTCACGTGCATCGCACGTGCCACCCGCTAGTACTATATAATTTAAGTTTAGTGTACTTACAATAAAACTTTTGAATAAATAAGGTTATCTCTTGAATTTAATAGAATAGATATATAAAGATATACAATAATATCTAAAAAAAGACTTACATATATATATATATATATATATATATATATTAATATTTTGTTATAAGTATAATACTTATAAAACTTTATCATTATAGAGACTTTATTTTAGTAGTTTAACCAATAGTGGGTAGAATGGATCCCTTGTAACAGTAGAAGTTATTAAAGATTTAATTGCAATAATAGACTCCTAACAACAACTAATACCTAAATTTTAGTAGTGGACAGATAAAAGATTAGGAAACTTTAATTAAAAGAATCTCATTATTAAAAAAACTACTTAAGATATGTAATTTTAGTAGTACATTAATCAATAGTTGTTCCGATGGATTCACATAACAGTAGAAGACTAATATTGAACTAGTTTCAGGTTTCCCGCTGCCGGGTTCAAGACCAGCTTGAACCAGGTATCCCAAACAGCTCATATGGTTTCCAAACATGGGAAAGTTCTAACACCACTCAAATCGAATACTACGTGTCTACCACAATAGTGATGCATATTCTTATTCTTATCAGCCTAATTTTTCCAATTTGTGAGCCCCGTCTTGAAGATTTGATACACCTAAAATCAGTATAACCAGATGATTAGGCTCCCCGAACTAATCACGAGCATCCGGAGTGAAAAAAAAAAAATTAAGAATGACAATAAAGGCTCACCTAGTAGACTTTTTGTTAGCTAGAGGAGCTCAGGTCCATGATTGTCACCCTTGGTCGTGATCTTCGAGATCTGAAGTCCCAGGCCTGACCGTTTAGGCCTGTACAGCACAGACAAATGGGCCTTTAAATTTTGGACCTTAACGGGCCCTGATATCCTGCTTAAAACCTAAAACCGAGCCTCTTGCAAGCGAGTCTGGAACTAATGGCACCTGACCTGGCGGCCCTGGCCTGTTTACAGCTGGAGAGAGTTTCAGTCTTAGGGGACTGTTTTTGGCTTTTTGCTAACAAAAGAATTCAAGTAACATACACTGATCCAAATGAACTAAACAGGAAAAGACTCTGAACTCTACAGTAAAACTTAGTCCACGACTCTTATGATTAAAGTAATATAAAACTTAATGCCCACGCAACAGAATTACAACCGTGTTACAACGATTTCTCCTTCCATTACCCTAATTCTTTTTTAACTGAGAATAAATAT
Source organism: Tetracentron sinense (assembly GCA_015143295.1). Classification (NCBI taxonomy): domain Eukaryota; kingdom Viridiplantae; phylum Streptophyta; class Magnoliopsida; order Trochodendrales; family Trochodendraceae; genus Tetracentron; species Tetracentron sinense. Next base: position 27,103,902 of record CM026574.1, read on the forward strand.
ATATATATATATATCTCTCATGTACCACCCATTCATGTTGAGTCCTTGGCTCGGGTCTCATACAAAATGGATCAGGGACACTGTTCCCTGACCACCCCCCAAAAAAAAAAAAACGTTAAACTCCAAGCAGCGGGACACCACTGCACCCCGTCATGATGTGTCAATAGAACTTCCCTTGCATGGTTATGCAGAATACACACCTATCACAACACATCAATTTAATGATCTTCTTTATCCAATTAGCAGACATTTTTGTGCAAGGCTAGACATAAGAGTCAAGATCGTACCAACACCCTCCTGTGAGGAGGGAGATCTGGTTCTAGATCTGCTTGGTAATGGCGGGGGCAAGTCCAAGAATTTCTTGAAAAAAGAATAAGGAAATAAAAATTTTTATAAAAAATTCCTTTGACTAATTCTTATTGTTGTTGAATTCGAGTTTTTCTATTGTTGGATTGAAGTATTTATTTACTGCATCATTTGAATTTTTTTTTTGTATACTTTCTATTTGAATCATAGTGATACATATCCATTTTTACTAATAAGAATTATATTAGAAATTCAAAGCTTTCTTTTCTTTTCATTTTTTTTCTTTTTCATGTTTTCACCTATTTTCTCGGTAACCAAAGAACTACCAAACAAATATGTGAAAAAAGAGAAAATTGGACAAAATTCAACTAAGAATTGTATTAGAAATCCAAAATTTTATATTCTATTTTTTATTTTCACCTCTTTTCTTGACAACCAAACATAACATTAAGGTATAAATATGAACTGGTTCATGAGATAACTAGAGCTCTCCAAATATGCTTTGTGTCATGATACTGTTTTTCTAATACTAACATATCCCAGTCACAGAATATTTTGGGAGCTCTGGTAAACAATGTTACCCGCTGACATCAAACTAAATGTGGATGCCGCCTTACCCTAACCCTATGTTTGGTTGCTGAGAAAATTACTGAAAACAAGGAAAAAAAAGAAAATTTGACAAAACACAGCAAAGAATTGTATTATAAATATAAAATTTTCTTTTATTTACCATATTTTCACCCGTTTTCTCGGCAACCAAACATAGCATAAGAGTCCGTCTTTGGGTATTCCCAAATATATTCCCTAATTCTAACCATTTATAATCAACCACTAAGGGTTAGGATTGGAGTTGACTTATTTTGTTTTTTCTAAAGTCACATTAGCTTGAATCCTAACCGTTCAATAATTGAGATAAATGATTAGGATTTGGGAGTATATATGGGAGTACACTTTGAGAGTATCCCTAGACTAATTCTACCCCTAAACTCCATTTATGCAGGCATGTATGATTTTAGACGAGCCGGACCTCATCTTTGAAGCCAAAAGTGAGCCCAAATCTTGCTCGGATTGTCTCTGGCGAATCTAGAAACCCCTTATATGGGGCAACCATAGAATAGGGGACAAGTGGTGGAGAAGATGGGCCCCATGATTTTGACTTCTTCACCACAATATAATACATGGGGATAAGGTGTTTAGATAAAGGGGGAGAGATAACAAGTGGGGAGAAGTCAAAATCATGGGGAGAAAATGAAATGACCTCCCCTTTTTAACACCACATGTCCCCTATTCTATGGTTGCCCGAGAGGGGTTTCTGGCCTTCATCAGAGACAATCCAAGGCCATTTCCATGAGGGTGTGTAGGATTCTATTCTCCCGCCTAATAGTGTGAGGTGATAGACCATATTTGACTATTAAAAGAAATGTCAGTATGATTTCTTCTATAATAGAAATATCAAAATGTGTTTGAACTTTTGACTTTGAATAAAAACTGTTAATCCTTAGACTTAGGGGTGTCTATTTGATAATATTTTAGTGGAATCTAAATATTTTAGCAATTAGTGATTTTACCGCTTTTTCAATAAACAATCTAAAACCACTTATTGGAAAAGAACTTATTTTACTTATCCGACAATTTTCGGATCATTCTATCATTATAAACAATTCTTAATTTTTAGAGCTTAATTAGAAAGCATTTATCTGATAAATTTTAATATCTTTTTAAAAACTAGATTAGATTATTGAATCCTAAAATTTAGTGAATCTTAACCAGGTTAATTGAGGCAAATAGGGACACATGTTGACCTGAGGGTGCGATTGAATATCTCCGGAGTACAATCGCAATTGGCTGTTATTCGATCTCCTAAAGAAGAGTAGAATAGGAGCTTTGCAGGGGAGAGATCGAATCACAACCAATTGTGATTGAACTCGCACCCGCAGACCAACATGTGTCCCTTTTAATCCTTATTAACTGTGATTAAGATTTACTAATCATTGGGATTTAACAATATAACATTGGTTTTTAGAAAAAAAATATATTGAATTCTAGTTACAAATTTTTAATTCTTAGAGTTAATATTTCTTAAATCTCTTTTTAAAAACTAAAATTATATTATTGAACCCAAGCTTAATCTCAACCACAATTGTTGAACCCAAGCTTAATCTCAACCACAATTAATAAGGGTTAAAAGGGACATGTGTTGGCCTGTGGGTGTGATTGCAGGGGATAACCTTTCTCTGCTTTCTTTCTATATATTTGGGCATGGCTCTTTGATAAGAAACTCTTGGGTTTAACTGATCTGGGTCTCATTATTTTTTCTCAATGTCTGATTTTTTGTGGTTAACACAATAAAAATATACAATAAAAATACATACTATACTCAACACACACCCCAACATACACGCCAAAGGCCACAAGGCCATTGTATATACCCTCCCAAAACAGAGGGGGGGGGGATTGTGGGGCTTTTAAGGGCTCACAAAATTAGAGGAACCCCATGTCCCCAACCCCACTGATGTGTTTATTATGTTTGATTTAAATTCTGATAAGAAGGGTTTTTAGTTGAGGGTACTGTTGATCTTTCAGTAATTTTTTTACTATGTTTTGGTCTTTTTGTTTTTCTGATCTGGGCTTATGATATCATCCTTTTTGAGCTAAAAAAGGAAGTTAGAGCTTTGATTTTAGGGAAGAAGATTAAACGTTTATGATGTCTGTCACTATTATGGTGATGAGTCTTTTGACTGGAGAAAAAGAACAGGTAAAGCAAAAAGAAGAAAGAAGAAGAAATGATGTCTCCAAGGCCATCTTTGCTTGTGATTGTCAATGACAGAGAGCTTGTTTTCTCTCTCTCTATTTCCCCTTTTACCCACATATCATGCGCAACAAATGTGATATACCTTGAGGGTTGAGTGTTGTTGCAGGGATTTCAAGGATCTTTCTTAGGGTTTCCTTTGTTGGGTATTTTGTTTTCCCTCTCTAAACCGCTTCCAAAATGCCAATGTATCAGCTTTCTACCTACAGAAGAAATGGGGATGTAAAGTTTGATTTGGGTAGTGATGGGCATGTTCTAGATCTGGACACTGCAGTTAAAGATGGGGTTTTGGGTGGTGGAGGTGGAGGTGGGATTTGGGACAATGGTGGTGGTGAGAAATTGGATTTGAAGAAGATGATAGAAGAGCTCGATTTGTCAAATGTTCCCTCAGTTTTCATTTGCCCCATTTCTCTTGAACCAATGCAAGATCCTGTGACCCTTTGCACAGGCCAGACCTATGAAAGATCCAACATTCTCAAATGGTTCTCAATGGGTCACTTCACATGTCCCACAACCATGCAAGAACGCTGGGATGATTCAATCACACCCAATAAAACCCTTTACCATCTCATTTATAGTTGGTTCTCACAGAGGTACTTGCTCATGAAGAAGAGATCAGAGGATGTGCAGGGAAGAACATTGGAGCTTCTGGAGACACTAAAGAAGGTCAAGGGTCAAGCTAGAGTCCAAGCTCTCAAGGATCTCCAAAGGGTTGTATCTGTTCATGGCTCCGCAAAGAAGACTCTGGTTAATGAAGGTGGGATCAATCTGATTTCGTCTCTACTGGGTCCTTTTACTTCTCACGCAGTCGGGTCTGAAGCTGTTGGGATTCTTGTGAACTTGACCCTCGATTCGGAATCGAAGTCGAATCTCATGCAACCTGCAAAAATCTCATTAATAGTCGATATGTTGAATGAGGGAACCATTGAGACAAAGATCAATTGTACCAGATTGATTGAGATTTTGATGGAAGAGAAGGATTTTCGATCAGAAATCGTTTCTAGCCTGAGCCTGTTGATGGGATTGTTGAGACTGGTTAGGGATAAGAAGCACCCGAATGGGACATTGGCTGGACTTAGTCTCCTCAATACGATTTGTTCCCATAAGCAAGTCAGGAACTTGGTTTTGAGCATTGGTACTGTTCCTCAATTGATCGAGCTTTTGCCAAGTTTAAATCTTGATTGCTTGGAATTAGCCCTTTTCATTTTGGACCTCCTTTCGACAGTTCCAGAGGGGAAATCTGCTTTGAAGGATTGTCCCAATACTATTCCAAATGTGGTGAAGCTATTGATGAGAGTCTCAGAGAGGTGTACTCAGTATGCATTGTCAATTTTGTGGGCAGTCTGCAATTTTGCCCCTGAGGAATGTGCATCACTTGCCGTGGAGGCGGGTTTGGCTGCGAAGCTTCTTCTCGTCATCCAGAGCTCTTGCAATCCTGTGCTGAAACAACTATCAGCAGAGCTCTTGAAGCTCTGTCGTTTGAATTACACAGACAGTAGCTTCATTTCCAAGTGTAAGCTTACAAGAACAATCCAATGAAGGAAAAATGCTTACTTGGTTTTACTTTACATACCCAATCAGGAAATAATCCCTTCTAATTCTGGGGCTAAGGAATTGAAAAGCCTGGGATCGGACCCAACAAAACAGGCAACACAGAATCCCGTTCTGATTCATCAAAGCGAAGCAACGGTCATGGCTGTGTATACTAAAGAAGTTTAATTCTCTCTATAGATTTAGCATACATGATGAAGCATCATAATGTGGATTCCTGCATAACTTGCGGACTGTAGTGGATTTGAATTTGCTATTAGAAAGATCATATTAGGAAAATTATGATGTAATATCTATGAGATACACAAGATCTCATAGATAATCAATCAAGGATTTGATGAGATTAAGTTTCTATCTTCAAGTCAATGTAATCTCTATATAAATCCTAATATTTGTTATCCCATTAGCTGGAGGTTCTGCCAAAGAATTTTCAATAATCATCAGCAAGGTTATGCTCCAAATTGTGTCATTTTTGTTCTTGTAAATCTTTCATGAGTAATGGAATTAAGTGGGAGTTCGATGGATGTGAATATATGGGAGGGGAGAAATATGAGGAGCACACCCCAAGGATTGTGCTGCTTGCAATTGTAGTTGCTTTGCAATTGTAGTAGGATTCTCCTGCGTCATTCATCCTTACTTTGGGTTAGTATTTGTTCTGGGGTTAGCAAAGGGAATAAACAAACCAGTGGGCTAGCCCCACGGTCTGTTGTCACCTCTTTCAATCAAAGTTATACTTAAATGATAAGAAAGAAAAGATGGTTGATTGGAGCTTTCATGAGCATTAAAACGCTCTTTTATCTTTATCTCTTACCCTTATAATTGATGGGCTTAGGCCTGGTTCTGTCCCTTAAGTTTCTCTACATCTTGATGGGACTCCATGGGGAGATACCCTTAGTTACACTCTAGCACTGCCTTGTTCTGCTTTGTCGTTTCTACATTTTTCTCCTTCTACCCTTTTTCTATTGGGAAAGTGATAAAAAAAAAAACTCTCAGATAGTACAAACTATCAAGAGCTGGACCCTTGGATTTAAATCCAAAGGCTCCATGTCCTCACATGGTTTAAAAGATGGCTCCACTTAATGCTTGGCTCTATTTAATTGAACAATGAAAATTTAGTAAAAGTCTCATTAAAACTGTACTCACCTTCATAAGCGTAAGCAAAAAAAGGGTAAAAAAATAATAATAAGTAAACCTTGCTTACCTTTAAAAGAGCTTAAAAAAAACAAAAGGTTGCGATAGGCATACCTATGAATCCCATCTAGAAATCTAAGGCTGGAACTGTGTGTGTGACTGGATCAGCCTTAGATTTCTAAATGGGATTCATAAATACCTTAACTATTTCCCAAAACACCAAAGAAGGTAGAAACCCCATTAGGCCCATACCATAGAATTAAATGTTAATGCTTATAGATTAAGCCATTTGAAATTTCGTTTTTTGCTGACATAGTGGAACCTCCAACTTCGAGTTTTTGTCAGTCGAGCCATCCCATCTAAGGTCCTAGTGCTGGATCAGCCGAGCCCATAATCACTCTCCCTCCTCTTCTATATGCAGATTCTCCGATAAACATAACAAACGACACTGGAATTATCAAATTGCTCTACTAATCTCCACTGTAATACAAACAATACATGAGCATAACCATCATAGATTATTAAAGTAACAAATTAATTTGGAGAAAGTGTAATGTTGACAACTTTTATTGATTGCAATTAACATATATAATTGGGAAATAGATTTTCATACCTAAGGTTGGACCTCATTGGTCCATGTCCCCCTTTTAATTACTCACCAAGATTCATCTCCCAGGTACGTTAAGTATTTTCCATTTATGTTCCGTTTGTTTCGACGTAAAATAGGGGAAAACAAATCAATTCCATGAAAAATGTTAATTATGTGTGTTTATTTGTACGTAAAATCTTTCGCAAGTAAAATGTTTTACGGAAAATGAACAACTTTTTCGGAAAATGACTTATATTTCAAAATTTCGCAAGTCATTTTCCCGTAAAATACCAACTCTTTAAATATATTTTAAAAATTACAAAAATGCTATTATTCATAATTTATTTTATTTTATTTTTACTTTTTATTTATTTTATGTTATATATATATATATTATAAAAAAATTCTGTTTTATTTTCAAAAATGCAACCAAAAAATAAAAATTGAGTGAAAAATTCACATTTTACCGTAAATGTTTTTTTTTTATAAATAATTTTGGTCGTAAAACCATTTACGTGTAAACAAACAAAACGGAGCTTTAGAAACAATCATTGCATCTTCTTTTAGGAACATTAATTCACTGCAAGGGATTGCTGCAAAAGGGCTAAAACCCTAATGTTAGCACCCTTTTTTAGGTCTCAAACGTGTCGGAGCTAGGGTTAATGCATCGCTTCTTAGACACACACAAAATGGGCAAAGGATTACCTCTGGTGGCTGCCCGAGCTCTGAGCTCGGGCATCCACTCAGTAGTCGCCACGTGGAATAGACGGGGGCGGGAACGCGAAATTTCGGGTGGTCCGTTTGTGCCCGTTATCGTTAACGTTTGTAAATTTAATAATAAAAAACAGGGATGTTGGGAATAGTGCTGCTGTCATCTCAAGAGACAGAACACTCTTAAGTTTCTTCTTCGTTTGGGCTTTCTCCAGCAATGCAACCAAGAGCTTAAGGGAAATTTTCTCCAGCAATGCAACCAAGAGCTTGAAGGTTTGATTTTTAAGGAGATCCATGGTAGATCGAACCAACCAAGGGATTGTTCTGAGTTCCCAAACACTCCGAATAAGGTAATCCCTTGTATTTTGCTGTAACTTTTTCTTCAAAATAAATCTACCTTGAATTATTTTTCGTTTTTTTCTCAAGTGAACTTGTTTCTTCTTGTTTACACAGTAGAATATGAGAAATTCCTTTTTTTTTTAGGCACAATATTTTATTTTTTGTTTTTTTTTTTTTTCTTTTCCCTGTTTTTTAAGATGTTGGTTCTTCTTCTTTGAGATGGAGGAATGAATTTTGGGGCTTTGGAGAAACTAGGGTTTCGAAATGGGAGAAGTGATGGAGCACACCATTGACATGTATAATCGTATCACTTACGTCTTCTTTGCCTTGTGTTGTTTTATCTTCGATGCAATGGTGCTGAATTTAATTGGGATATATTTAGAATCGGAAAAACTGAAATGTTTTCAGCATTTCAAACCATATGTCCTGAATTAAGCATCCAAATTGGTCCCTACGGAGACTGATATACAGACTATATCTATCAAAACTCCTAAAATTTGCTCCGTACCCAACTAATGTAAAACCATTTTTTGCTGCTGCTGTAAAACCTTGATTCAAGTAGCTCAAAAGTAGGAATAGGCAAGCTTCCATGTCCTAGAATCCTAGGTGGCTATGAGCTACTTGATATTCTTTGAAAAATTACTTATGAGTGCTGCTGTTGGCCAGCTGCTTAACAGTTTAGGTATTCACCCTCTCAATTCTTTCTTAAGATGAAAGCTTTAAAATTTGGATTTTTTTTTCTTACTTAAGAAAAAAATGATACAAAATATCTGACGAGATTGCCAATATATGCATTTTGTAACATTTTTTTTAGTGTCATAGCAGATATTTTGCTATTTTTCGTAGATCCTTGAATGGAGAGCACTATGTTTGGTTTGACTTCAAGCTAGCCCAAGATGATTTATCTGTGGGTGCGTATTTAGTTTTAGCTACTTTATCTTGCATGAGTCATTGAATTGGGCTATATGTACATGAGCATTGATTAATATATTCTGAAACTCTGAATAGTTTTAGCTACTTTATTCTACCTTAACTAATTGTGGTTAAGATTTACTAACTCTTGGATTCAACAATGACCTTTGTTTCTAGAAAAAAATATTAATTTTTTTAAATCTAACTAAAAACTTTAACTCTTAAGCTAATTTTTTTAAATATTTCATTTTTAAAACCTATGTTATATTGTTGAATCTCAAGGGTTAATAAATCTTAACCATGGTTAATACAAGTTAAAATGGACACATGTTGGCTTGTGGGTGCAATTGAACTCGTGGAGAGTTAAATCGCAATTGGCTGTGATCCGATCTCCTATGTAATGCAAGAGTTCAATCACAATTGGTTGTGATCCGATCTCCTATGTAACAAAAGGATTTCAGTTTTTCTACTGTTCTTCTTTTCTTTTATAGTTTTACTGGACTTATTTGCTAAAACGTGAGACTCACAACACAACAATTGGAGGGGTCACTATGAAAAAAATACTAAAAATTTTTTTTTGGGGGGGGGGGGGGGGGGGGAACATGCTCCCCCCCTCCCAAATATACTTTCAAAACATAATCCTTTAATTCAATTATTAAAAGGTCAAGATTAAAGCTAATATGACATTAAAAAAGATAAAATGAGTCGAGCCAAATCATGAACCTTAGTGGTTAGATTTCAGGTGAATATTTAAGAGTACGGACTCAAAATGAAAATAATAAAATAAAGGATATTTCTGTCTTATAAATATTTTTTATATAATTCCCAAAATACCCATATTAAGGCATATTTTGATGAGGCAGTTATTTCTTGAACAACTTGGTAGTACTTAAAACTCGAGAACAAATCTTCTAGTCGGCCCCTAATACCCAAATTGGCAACTCAAACACCATTCTAATTCTCCATTTAATGCGATATCAATGTTCTAACCCAAAGAATGGGTAAAAATATAATTTATTGCTTATTTGTGCTCTTGTGAAACACTCATTTCTGACTTGTTTTTCTTTGGTTTTTTTTGCAAAAAAACACCTATCTTTTAAGTTATTTGTAAAGATCGTTTTTTCTTTTTTTTTATTATTTTGTATTATGTCCCCATTAATTTTTAAAACTTTTGATCCAGTCTTCCATCCAAAAGTTAGTTAACGATTGTTAATTTTTTTAAAATGAATTTTAATCTTATTTTTAATGAGTCGGATGGAATGGACGGCTTTATAGTCACCTCGTGTCCCACATGTCCCCATTTATACTCCATTTAATTGGGGTTAAGCTTAATCAACCTAGGGTTAATATTTTTTTTTTTAATTTAAAAATCAAGGTTAGATAGTTGAACCCTAAAGTTGAGTTAATCTTAACTATAGTTAATGAGTGTTAAAAGGGGCACATAAAGGCTTGTAGAGTCCCCTAATACCAATTGGCTAGGTGGGCCCTAATACCAAAATTGGTATTAGGGGCGACTAAGAAGATTTGCTCTCAAACTCTTAACATAAATTACATGCATGTTCCTTGAATGGATAACGTAAAAACCTAAGCCAACAGCAAAGGCCATTTCACAAGATTCTAAGAAGACCCGATGGATGGACGCACGGAGACAAATTAGAACTTGGAATAATATGGTCCAAGCAACCGATCATGTCTACGCCAAAAAAGCTCTATAAGTCTCTGCCTCTTGAGATGAAACGTAAGCAAGAGAAATGGAGAAGGGAATAGTATTAGTTTATTACGTACCTCCTTACATCACTGTAAAGACCATTATTCAACAAAGGAGAGTCCAACACCTACGGAGTGAATTATGACAGGTGCAGGTTATGTAAGTGGGGACTAGGAAATGGCGGCTCCGCCAAGGAACAGTATCCCCTGCGTTCTTCCCCTACGGCCAGAGTTTTTGAAGGCCAGGGCCCACCTGTCAGCAGCCCATTGGCTCCTTGGCTGCAAATATTTCGTTTAAAAAAGTCAATAAGATGCTTCTTATCATTATCTCTCCTTCAATTCAACAAAAGAAGGAATGATCTTAGTTGAGGATGAAGATGTGACTCTCAAAAAAAACAAAGAAGTTGAGGATTAGAAAAGCCGTGTCAAATTTCTACCTTTGAACATGTTTAAGACGCCGACGCCTCACAACAAGATCACACGAGTGTTACCTTTACATGCCCCATTCTTTAATCTTTAATAAAATTAGAGAATTGTTAAATTTTCAATTCCATATTCTCACCCCCACAGTGTATTTGTTTTAATAAATTACTTTGATAAGAATTTTACTTTGTTACTTTAATCTATTGAAAAAATAATGGACCCAGACTGTGCCGACCAGCATTAATAGGACAGGATTTTTTGAATACCATGTTGAATTTCTTTTTTTTGGAAGTGATTTAAAACTCTACGGAGAGTTGGATTCAAGGTCTAATAGGGAGAAATATTAAGTGATGTCATCATTTAAAGCATGTGCACGTACATAACACCATTGGATGTTAAATCCAACGGTCCATTGATATAGAGAGTTTTCAATCAACTTCCTTTATTTTTAACAATTATGACTGAAATGGTCTCATTAAGCAAAGTCCATGAACTTATGAGTAAAGATAGCAAATTTTAGAAAAACGTCCCCACTGCGTCAAGGGCCAAGTCCATTGGGCGTGTCCAATGTAGCACACGCCAAACGGACTCTCTAGGGCCCGCATTGGGTAAGTTCCCGCTGCGTCTCAGTCTTGGCTTCTCATTTGCCTCCTCCTGTCTCTACTTAAGACTCTTTTCAATTATCAAGTCCCCAATATATATAAATACTAGCGGGTGGCATGTGGGATGCATGTGAGAGTAAAGGAAAACCACAGTTAATAAGAGTTAAAAGGGACACGTGTTAACCCGTAGGTACGGATTGAACTCTCCCGAGTTCAATCCGGATTCGCTGTGATTTTATTCTTTAAATTGATAGTCAAATTGATAGTCAAATAAGAGATAGTTTGGGAATTAAAAAAAATTAAATCAAAATTTTGTTTTATATAAAGGTAATTTAAGAATTTTAGAAAAGTCAGTAGCCTGCCTCTCCTATTATAATATTATAATAATAAAGATATATATATACAAGTGAGGTTTCGTTCAGTTCTCGCATCACCACCACCACCACCATGGATACTCATTCTTCTTCATCATCGTCTTCTGCTGCTTATGAATTCATAAACCCACAAGAAGCAAAGAGACAGAAACCACTACCTTCTCTCCATTCGATCCGAAAGCCAGCGGCGAAACCTTGGAAGAAACCACTAGCACCACTACCACCACCACCTAGAATCTACAGGGTGGACTCCATCAACTTCCGAGAGGTCGTCCAGAAGCTCACTGGTGCAACCAAGTTCCGGTCTCAGCGCTTCCAAGGCGTGGCTCCTCCCCCAATTAATCTTGTCGCGGCACCGCTACCTCCTGAAAACGATATCTCGTCATCCCTTCAACTCTTTGGGCCTCCGGAGAGATCATCATCTACCGACGTCTATGGAGACTTTCAGTCTGAGCCACTAGAGACAAAGCCTGGGAAGTTCTCTGATAGTTCAATGGCTGCTACTAGTTCATTTGGATTCTCTTTGTCTCCGTCTTCACATGCATGGTGTTCTTTCCCTCTTATGAGTCCTGGAACTCTAGCGTCATTGGAACAAAGCTCTATTCTTTAATTTCATACTAGTTTTTATTTGGGTTTTTTTCTTCTAGTTGTTCTCTTCCTTGATTTGGTATTTTTGAAAGTAGGTTTTGATGTCAGATTATACTTTTATGGAGTCTTCTTATTTTCCATAATATTTACGTTTGCAGAATTTTAATTGTTAGAAAAATTCATCTTTGAACAATTGAATGTCCTACTGGGAAAGAAACAGCAATGCCTGAGAGGGAGAGGCTCTTGTGATTGTGATTGGAAGCTTCTTGGACATAGGGGAAGCAAATCGTCTATGGCTTCCCTGTGTTAAAGACGAGGATCTCTTGTACGGCCGTTAAATCCATTTGGTTCCATCATCCATGGCCGATTTGGTTCCATGCATGTAAGAGCATATGGCCCATGGAGGCATGGATGATGGGTACTCGGCCACTTGCCTATGATGGGTACTTGCCACTTGGCCACTTGCTTCTACAGTAATACTAATGGAAACAAATCCAGTAAAACAATACTCACAAATTGATACTAAAATGTCAACCTTTTCTGGTCCCCCCCACCTCCCCCACCCCCAAAATATATATATATATATATACTAAAATGGCCACAAATCCAGTAAAAATTACAATTCTCCCAAATTGATACTAAAATGTCAACCTTTTCTAGTTCCCCCCCTATATATATATATTGCCCCCCAATGAAGTCTATCATTACTGGAAAAAATTTCTTAAAACATAAAAGTTATCCCAAAAAAAATTTCTTAGGTACTACGCCCCAAGTTCCGTACCCTCAAATCTATTAGTTTTTTATACATATATTTTGAACACACACCTAGAATCAATCATATTCAATCGCAAATGAACTCTCCCGAGTCCAATTACACCCACATGTCAACAAGTGTCCAATTGAACTCTCATTAGGGTTAAGCTATCCAACCTTAGTTTTAAAAATAAGGAGAAAATACATTTACACCTCCTGGGATTTGATTAAAATACACATAAAATCCTTCAGGTTTTAAAAAATATATTAGGTACCCCTATTTTTCAAAATATTGACACTTATACCCCTTTCATCAGTTGACCGTTGGTCAACTGACATAACGGTGATGTTATGTGATAAATTGGTATGAATTATCAAAAATATCATCTACTAAAGTTGTCATTTTCCACCTTTCTCATATAACCCTCATTTTTAAATGAAATCAAATCCTCTAAGGGCGATTACTTATCCTTTTTGATATCCCTTAAGGTGGCCACGTGTTTTTTTTGACACCTCTTAAATGGGGTTAGATTCACCCACCCCATCCGTCCCTCCTTGTTTTTTTTTCCTTTTTAAATATTAATTATTTTTTAAAAATTTTAAAAACTATTTTAAAGGCTTTTTAATATTAAAATATTTTTAAAAATAATTAATATTTTAAAAAACAAGGATGTGCAGGTGAACCCTAGGGGTGGGTGAATCTAACCCCATTTAAGGGGTGTCAAAAAGGACACGTGACTACCTCAAAGGATGTCAAAAAGGACATGTGCCCACCTCAAGGGTTCACCCGCCCATTCTTGGTTTTTTTTTTAATATTAATTCTTTTTTAAAATATTTAAATATTAAAAAAGCCTTAAAATTAAAAAAAAACCAAGGATGGGTGAGTGAACCCTAGGGGTGGGTGAATCTTAACCACAGTTAAGGGGTGTCGAAAGGGACACGTGGCTACTTCAAGGGGTGTCAAAAAGGACACGTGGCCACCCCTAGAGTTCACCCGCCCATCCTTGGTTTTCTTTTTTAAATATTAATATTTTTTAAAAATATTTTTCTAAAACTTGAGGCGGTCTATGTGCATTTTCGTCAAACCTCAGGGGTGTAAATGTATTTTCTCCTAAAAATAATATGGAGAAAATACATTGACACCCCTTGAGGTTTGACGAAAATACACATAGACCCCTCAGTTTTGAGAAAATACATTAGGTACCCTTATTTTTTAAAATAATTATACTTATACCCCTTCCATCAGTTGACCGTTAGTCAACTAACATAATACTTTTTAAAGTGCATAAACTTTGAAAATTGCCCTCTCTACTAGAAACCAAATCCTCTACAACCCTTGAGGTCTCAATGTGTCTCTTTTGACACCCCTTAACTGCGGTTAAGATTCACCCACCCTTAGGGTTCCCCAGGTATCTTTGGTTTTTAGAAAAAAATATTAATTCTTTTTTTATATATTTTAATATTAAAAAAACACTAAAAATAGTTTTTTAATTTTTAAAAACAAAATTAATATTTAAAAAAAAAACAAAGATTGGTGGGTGAACCCTATGGGTGGGTGAATCTTAACCACAGTTTTAAGGGGTTTCCAAAGGGACACGTGGTGACCTCAAGGGATGATAACCGGATTTGTTAATAGTATATACGTATATTAAATTATTATAAAATATCATATCTAACGAAATAAAATTTTCAGCCATAATATTTAGAAATATCATGAATATATTTCATTTAATAAAATATTAGAAAAATTAAAACTCCGAAATTTTGGTGAGAAATCCAAAATTCTCCAAATTTCATCAAGAGGTCGCCACGTGTCCCTTTTGACACCACTTAACCATGGTTAAGATTCACCCACCCCTAGGGTTTACCCACCCATCTTTTTTTTAAAAAAAATATTAATTCTGTTTTTAAAAAGTTGTTTTTAGTATTTTTTTAATATTAAAATATTTTTAAAAAGAATTAATATTTTTTTCTAAAAACCAAGAATAGGTGGGTGAACCCTAAGGGTGGGTGAATCTTAACCACAGTTAATGGGTGTCAAAAGGGACACATGGCGACGTCAAGGGCTGTAATGGATTTGGTTTCTAGTAGAGAAGCCAATTTTGAAAGTTTATACACATTAAAAGGTAATTCTGTCAGCTAATTAACGGTCAATTGAAGGAAGGGGTGTAAGTGCCATTATTATAAAAAAAAAATATTAGGGTACTTAATGAATTTTCTTAAAACTGAGGAGGTCTATGTGTATTTTTGTCAAACCTAAAGGGGTGTAAATGTATTTTCTCCAAATAATATTAAAAATATATTAATTTTAAAGGTTAAAACTTTTTCAATAGAGTTGAAATAGTACAATATTAAAGAGTCTTTATAAGTGCTCCCAAGTTCAATCGCAATTAGGTAGGATCCTGACTCTATTTGCGAACATGGATAATGCTAGCCTTAACTTGTTTCTTCCTCACTTTATCTATGCGATCAATAAGTGTCCTTACTTTTCAGCTACTTATACAACTGATTAGCTGAATATTTAGCTATTTGCGAACATGGATAATGATCCAAAAGTCTTGTTGATCCTATAGAAAAAGTGAGGAAGAAAGAAACTGGGGTAGCTGAATGTTCAAGAATATTAGAGCCACCCCTCATCTCACCTATGATAAGTGTTGCACATTGATTAATTGTTCTCGAACTCGGAGAATTGTTACAAAGGCAATCATTCATCGCCCACCACAGTTTCCACAGTATTGATGAACTCAATTCGATGGTATAAGTGACTTATGACGTGAACAAGATGGAAATGTTGCGTAGCAAAATACCATATGCATGCCACGACTTGTAGCTAGCTCCTTTCGCGCGTCACCTTGTCTCCAAGTTATGGGCTCCTTGGCGCGGATCGCTGTATTTCCTAACCTTTGAGCTCTTTGGAGTAGATCACCATGTTTCCTTGGCCTTCTCGTGGTGCAATTTTCCCTCTCTCCTAGCCACCGAATTTTGTGGCAGGATTCTCCATATTTCCTTTGCCCATATGATATATCTCCCCCTTATTCTCATACACTTATCGCCACATGTCTTATAATGGGTGGAGAAGTCAAAATCATGGGCCCCATGATTTTGACTTCTCCACCACTAGTCACCTATTCTATGGAACCCCGAGACAAGCCCTTTCTGGCTTCGCCAGAGACAATCCAAGGCCTATTGAAGTAGCTTTTGGATAGTACAAGGCGTATGATCGCCATATTAAACCATCTCTATGGAGGTTAATTTTGGTTTTTATGCTTTGGCAGGTAAGGAAGGATTCGTCATAAATAGTATCGTCGTGGAATGTCCTGAGGCAATGTTGTCGAAAACATTTGGCGTCCTATTAATGACAGGTAGAATTGATTTTACTCAAACAAAGTGAGGCCATGGCGCTCTGAGCTTGCCCGTAATATCCTAACGGTTTTGATTCTCTTTTCCAATTAAAAGGGGACCTTACCTTATAGAAAGTCGATGAATTCACGGATTAACAAAGAGAGAGAGAGAAATCAGCAAGCTTGAACTTCAGTTACATCGTCCTCCTTCTTGCCTCATCACTACTCTTCTATAGTCTTTTTCCATTCCAAGTTTACCATTTATCATCAGTTTAGTATGGCCAGGACATCTAGTTTAGAGTACTAGTCTGAGATTGGATTGATTACCCTTCTTTCACTCAGCATTTTGGCCAAACTTCTTAGGAGGATATCTTGTTGGCAATTCTCACGTTAGCTCTCAAAACAAAGGTTTATCTATCTGGAAACTAGAACTTGGTCTCCGTTTGTTGGATCCTTACCCATCTGAGAGCACCAATTCTTCCACCACTCATAATCATAAGTAATTCATCATTAGAATAAATTACACTGAAGTGGAATCCCTGCCAAACATTCCAGCAACTTGGTGCTAAAAAATCTTATAAGATCAGTAGAATTTTCTCTTAAGAAATTATTAAGAAAAACTCTTCAAGTCTTAGAGAAGAAGGTGTAAAGTATGAATCACAAGAGCAATCTTAATTGCCTTGAGGTGTTCTATGCACAACCTTAAATAGAGATACAACTCAATCTATCGTGGGTGATTGCAGTTGACACAGTAGCCAAATATAGGAGTTTACATAAAAGGGGAAACTCTATTGGATCAGTACAGTTGGAGAGAATATCTCTCCTACTATAAACGGAACTCTAATATGCCCCCTCAAGCTAATGGCGGGCAGAACATTAGTTTGGATCTAAAATTTCGAAATTTCGTGCTTGGTAACCCCTTTGTGAAGATATCCGCAGTTTGATCGGCTGTGGGAATAAAATGTATCTGAAGATCACCCTTGTTAACCCGTTCCCGGACAAAATGATAGTCGATCTCAATATGTTTTGTCCGGGCATGAATGATATGATTAGTAGCAAGGTATGTCGCACTGACATTGTCACAATAAATGCGAGCTGATTTGGAAAGAAAAATGCCTAGATCACGAAGAACGTGTCGAATCCAAAGAACATCACAAGTGGCAGTGGCTAATGCGCAATACTCGGCTTCAGTATTGGAGCGAGAGACAGTTGGTTGCTTCTTCGTACCCCAGGAAATCAAATTCGTACCCATGTAAATGCAGAACCCCGTCGTGGAATGCCGATCATCAGGGCAACCAGCCCAATCCGCATCTGAGAAAATGGATAAATCAAAGGAGGAGCTTGGTCGAAAAAGGAGACCATAACCAATTGTGCCCTTAACATATCGAAGGATACGTTTAACTGCTGTCATGTGAGTGGCTGTTGGTTTGTGCATAAACTGACAAGCTTGGTTGACGGTATAAGTAATATCAGGCCTGGTAAGGGTTAGATATTGTAGAGCACCAACAATTCGCCGATAGGGAGTAGGATCAAAGAGAATGTCACATTCATAAAGAGAAAGTTTTGAATTAGAGATAACTGGTGTTACACAAGGCTTGGCACCACTCATATTAGAATTCTCCAAAAGTGACAGAGAGTATTTATTTTGGGTAAGATACAACCCATCTTGATTTCTAGTAGCCTCCATACCAAGAAAATGGTGTAATTCCTCAAGATCAGTCATAGAGAAGCTATGGTGAAGATGCTGAATGAATGAATGAAGAAGATTGTCATAGTCACCGGTGAGTACAATGTCGTCCACATAAAGGAGGAGAATCATCACTCCACGATCACCAGAACAAAGAAACATCGAGGAATCTGATTTGCTATTACGAAAACCATATTCAAGAAGAAAGTTGCTAAATTGAGTGAACCAAGCACGAGGGGCTTGTTTGAGACCGTAGATCGCTTTGTGAAGACGACATACATGTTGAGGATGATCAGATGAAACAAAGCCGGGTGGTTGGGACATATGTACCTCTTCGTTAAGAATTCCATGGAGAAATGCATTCTTAACGTCTAGTTGATGAATCTTCCAAGAGCGAGAGACAACAATAGAAAGAACAAGCCGAATGGTGGTTGGTTTAACGACCGGGCTGAAAGTCTCATCATAGTCAATACCTGCTTGTTGGCTAAACCCCTTAGCGACGAGGCGGGCTTTGAAGCATTCAATGTCACCATTTGATTTGCGTTTAATCTTGTACACCCAACGGCAACCTACTAAATTCATATCTGGTTTGTACGGCACTAGAGACCAAGTGCAATTTTGGATGAGAGCTGTGAATTCAGTGGCCATAGCTGAACACCATTTCAAGTCTTTGGAAGCTTGACTATAACAGGTTGGTTCGGTGATGGAGTGCTGCAAAGTAGATGAAAAGGCCAGGGGAAGAGGGTACCGAGTAGATTGCCAAGCTTTAGGCCGGAGAGTTCCATCACGAAAGCAGGTGTTGTACGAGTGAGGAGGTGCTGTAGAGTGAGTCCCATGTGGAGTGGAGGCAGTAGCCGAAATAGGTGACTGTTCCACCACCAACTCAAGTACCGGTTGGTGAGTGGCAACCAATGGAGCAGACCCAACGGAGGTTGTGGACGGTAAGTGTAGATCGGAAAAGGACACAACAGGGAGCACTGTGTTGTTGGCGGAAGCAGTTGGCAGCGAATCAATGGATAGAGGAGAGGGTGGTGCAGGGGGATGAGGAGCATTGTGAGGTGATGGTGAGGGAGGTACAACCGAGCCAAGATCTGGGAAGCAAGGGAGTAATGCCAGAGGAGCAGAGACAACTATCAAATCAGTTAAAGAAGTACCAATGGTAGGAGTTGTTAATGGCTTGCACAAATCAAAAAAAGGAAAAGATTCTTCAAGGAAGGTAACATGCCGTGAGGTGTACACATGTCCCGTAAGAGGGTTGAGACATCAGTAGCCTTTATGATGTGGACTGAAACCCAGAAAAACACATCGAACCATTTTGGTACTTAATTTATCATCACGATAGGGCCCTAAAAAAGGGAAGCATTCGCAACCAAAAGTGCGAAGAAGGGAGTAATCTGGGGCTTGTCCAAACAGCTTCTCATAAGGACTACAACCATGTAGAACAGAACTTGGTAGTCTGTTGATAAGAAAGGCGGCATGTAGGAAGGCATCAACCCAAAAACGCTTGGGAAGAGTACTATGAAACAACAATGCATTCCCTGTCTCAACAATGTGTCGGTGTTTCCGTTCAACGATCCCATTTTTTTCCGGCGTATGAGGGCAAGATATACGATGCAAAATCCCATTAGCATTCAAAAAATCAGTAAATAGACGACCACAAAATTCTCCACCTCCATCACATTGAAGAAATTTAATCTTTTGATTTAGTAAATTGTCAACAGTGCTTAGAATATACGGAAACACGAAAGAGCATCACTTTTCTAGCGCATCAGGTAAACCCAAACAAATCGACTATAGTCGTCGATGAAACTGATATAGTATCAAAAATGAGAGACAGAAGGTAATGGTGAGGGTCCTCAAATATCACAATGTACTAAAAATAAAGCATGAGGTGCATCATGAAAAACATCAGAAAATGAGAGTCTCTTGCTCTTGCTCAAACGACAATCAAGACAATTAAAAGAATCCAAAGTTTTGCTAGAAACAGAGGATAGGGAATGCTGAAATAATAACGAAGAAGAACAAATTTGGAGGGGTGGCCCAACTGACGATGCCAAACACCAAGCAAGGTCCGATGAGCAACAAATGCAGCATGAAATTCTCCTTTAGTCTGAGGCAGGGGATATAGATCACCGCTAATTGGTCCTTCCAACAGAACCTTCCCGGTTCGAAGTTCCTTAATCACAAAACCTCAAGGATAAAACACAAAGCAACGATCATTATCCCGTGTAAAAGCAGCCATTGATAAGTGATCCATCAATCCTTCCTCACTCACAAGACTATCACGGCAATGATACCATGTAAAGTATGAATCACAAGAGCAATCTTAATTGCCTTGAGGTGTTCTATGCACAACCTTAAATAGAGATACAACCCAATCTATCGTGGGTGATTACAGTTGGCACAGTAGCCAAATATAGGAGTTTACATAAAAGGGGAAACTCTATTAGATCAGTACAGTTGAAGAGAATATCTCTCCTACTATAAACGGAACTCTAATAGAAGGAAGGGAGAAAAGCGAGGAGCATTAAAGGAGATTCATCAATACTGGGTTGGTTTGTTTTTAATTCAGTCTTTTAAATTCAGTATATTTATTCTGCTACTCTATTTTTATGAGTATTTATTTAGTGTACTAGACCTACCCCTCTTCCAAGTGTAGTTTAAATCCCCTATGACTCGTTCCCTTGATTAGCGGCTTCTTATAAAAAGGGGGAGGAGGAGTGGAATCTTTTAGGATTATAACTCACTTTTCTTTTTCTAGTTCCTAATTGATTTGAGCATTTTCTTAGTTTTAACCATCAACTCATCTCCTAAATTTCACTAAGGGTTTCCTTTGATGCATTCTCCTCGAATAGGTGCTCCTTGTGAAAATGGAAAAAGGAAGGCACCTCTATAATTCTAGAACCCATGGAATTTTAAAAAACTCACATTTCATAGTCTTCCAAAATAAAATTATAGATGATTTTTATGCATTTATACTCATTTTTCTTTAGTTTTGGTTAGGTTTTTCCCTATTAGAATCATAGTTTTTTTTTTTCTTTCCATAGGATAGAGACCCCTTTTAGGACAGTCTTTATACACACTATTGAGTCCTTTTTCTTTAATCCATATTTTTCTATTTTAACTTAGTCCATATCATTTGGCATATGAAGGTGTGGGTTAAATATCAAAACCTTGCATCTAGGTTTAGGAATCCTTAAGTTTAGGTACTGTCCTACTTTCATATAATTTTCGAAACCCAAAATCTAACTTTAAGTCTAAGTTCCATTTTCTTAAGATTAATTTTGTAGTCATAGGTAGTGAGTATGTTTTAGAGTTTTTCCTTATAGTTTAGTTATGTTTAATAGAGTCTTTTAATATATAATTTTTGTACCTTCTTTTATTGAAGATTTAGTCATATATATTGATATTTCTTTTTATCTAAAGCCCCATTCATGTATTTTTCCTTTTACTTTTTAAAGTCATTTTTCTCAAAATAAATCATTTTCAGGAAATATTAAAAACTTAGATTACCGTCTTTTAATGGATGATTTGGGGTGCTTAACACATTTCCAAAATTATAATAAAACCTCATTTCCTAGACTCACATTTTTGTTTAAAGTCATATATTGTTCTGTTTTACATTAAAGTAGATCTTACTAGCTATTCTGTACTTACCATATTAACATGCTTTATATGTGGAGAATATATTTTTATTTTTATTTGTAAGACAGAACTGATTGTTAGATGAGGATTAGAATTTAACTTGGATACAGTCCTGTTTTGACTAATCAATTGGCTTTGGCTGGAGTCACACCCACTCGATCAGTCAGTGAAGGAGTTGACGCCGATGAAATTCCCAAATCCCGATGATTGATCACTATTCGATCGAGCCTTTAAATTAATTACTTATCAAAAATAAATAAAAATTAAGGGTAGATGATACACACGATCGCACGTCACATTCCAGCCGTCCATTCTCTCATATATATATACTAGTAAAGGTGCACGTGCGTTGCACGTATTAATTTTTCATTAAAATATAATTATCTATTGTAAAAAATAATAAGATTAAATATTATTAAAAAAAATTATTAAGATTCCACAAACCTCCTAGGAAGTAAAAACAGTCCCAAACTTTCAATCCTAGGGAATCCTGTACTTTCCAATTTAAGATTTATAAGGAGAATCCAATGAAATTAGATTTAATACACCTTCTCCAGTTTTTTCCATATCCCTATTATCATCATACTTAAAAATTATTAATTCATCAAAACAGACATTGACAAGATAGATAACAGATGATGCATGGGGTGCTTCAATTAAAGTGTACATACAAATTTTATTGTTATTAGCCTAAAAAAAAGATAATCTATCTATGGATTAAAATATCAGTGCCCATCTCTTCCAAATATTCTCAGACAAACAAATAATTAAATAACCAATTATAATACAGAAAGATTAAAATGATATTTAAAGAAAGCTTTCTCCATACAAAACTAATCAAAGGAGAATAACTCCTTCAACTTTCTAAGAAAGTGTTAGGCCCTTTGTTGAGATGGTTTGAGTTTAGCCTCATGTGGATGGAGTGTTTGCGTGCGCGTTGGCCTATGTGAGTGTGTGTTTAACCTTTCAACAAAAAAAAAAAAAAACTTTCTTACCTTATGCACCAGCGTTGAACTATAGACCTTAATTTTTGTTTTAAAAAAAAAAAAAAAAACAGAATTTAATCTAGTTTAACTAACCTAAAAACCAATTTACAACTAATCTAAAATTCAAGTTATAAATTAATTAGATTAATCACTAATCTACTTATTTAATGTATAATAATAAAAGAAAGGAAATGGACTCACTTGTTGGGTTATGAATCTTATGACCAAGAAGGGGAGAGAGATGGGGGGTGTTGTGATAAATGTGTATATTGGTTGTGTAGTGAATGTGCTCAATGGGGGTTGTTGTCTGCTGTAGAAAATAGAGAGATATCAGGATTGCAGTGAATGTGCGGAAGGTTGAATACGTGAGGTGAGGTGAGGAGGCGAGGGAATAGGGTGAGAGAGAGGGTTGTGCGTAACAAAGAAGAAGTTGAAGATCCAAAAAAACCTCCATCTTGAGTGGACCCCATTTTATAGACTTAGAGAAGAGAGAATGAGAGTAGTCCATATTGGATTCTTCAACCTAGAGAGGGGAGTGCTATACGTGAGGTATTACGCATCTATAATTATAAACAACTTAAACTTCTATTAATATTTTTAATAGATACCATAGGTGAGTAAGTTAATATTTTTAATTAAAGGGTATTTTCGTCTGAACAAAGTTTTGCTTACTCCTTGTACTTTTATTAGTAGAATGATATATATATACTAGCGGGTGGCACGTGCGATGTACGTGAGAGCGAGGGAAAAAAGTTAACCACAGCTAATAGGAGTTAAAAGGGACACGTGTTAACCCGCGAGTACGATTGAACTCTCCCCAAGTTCTAAATAGATAGATGAGCAAGGGGTAGTTTGGAAATTAAGTCAAATGCAAGGGGCAGTTTGGGTTTTAAAGCAAAACATTAAATCAAAATTTTGTTTTTATATAAGGGTAGTATGAGAATTTTGGAAAAATCATCTTTATCTGCCTCTCCCATTATAATAGAATATATATATATATATATATATATATATATATTTTATTTTTTTTGGGTCTCATCATTTTTATTTTATCTTTTTATTTAAAATTAGGAAGGACAACAAGAAAGTAGACATATCAGCTCACAAACATAGAAACCAAATTCTCTACATTGATAATCAGATTTGACAAATCCGTTTATTACTAGGTGTCCTTTTCAACACCCTTTAACTGTGATTAAGATTCACCGACTCTTAGGGTTCAGCCGCCCCCAAATCCTCTACATTGATAATCAGATTTGACAAATCCGTTTATTACTAGGTGTCCTTTTCAACACCCTTTAACTGTGATTAAGATTCACCGACTCTTAGGGTTCAGCCGCCCATTCTTGGTTTTTAGAAAAAAATAATAAATTTTTAAAAATATTTTAATATTAAAAAAATCTTAAAATTAACATTAAAATAAAAATCAATAGTTTTTTTTACTAAAAACCAAAGATGGTTGGGTGAATCTTAACCACAGTTAAGGAGTGTCAAATGAGACACGTGGCGACCTCAGGGATGATGACCGGATTTGGCAAATCCGGTCATCACCGTAGAGGATTTGGTCTCACAATATAATCTAAAAGTTTCAAGGGTATTCATGTAAATTTAGTTCGTTTAAAAAGAAGTCTTGATTAAATTTAGAACCGTCACCACTCCAGAGTCCAGTCCAGCAGGCTTTCTCCTTCGGATCAAAATGTCATGGCTGGCTAGGTCCCTGGCGAACTCTCTGAGGTTCGACGGCGACGTTAACGGCAACGTTAACGGAAGAAACAGAGAGTTTCCATTAAAAGAAGAAGAAGAAGAAGAAGAAGAACAGCAGATGGAGATTCAAGGACGAGGCGTCAAAGAAGATCTCTCAGAACTCACCAAAACCCTGACTCGTCAGCTTTGGGGCGTCGCTTCTTTTCTCGCTCCTCCTCCTCCTTCTCCTTCAAAACCCTCACCACCTTCTCCTTCCATCTCCGATTGGAATCGCTGGCAATCATCCGATCAATCCGTCTCCGTCTCCGGCGGTTTCTCCGATCAGGAGATATTCGATTCTGCGGGAACTGTGGGAATCCGTAGCGACTTTGCCGAGATCGGATCGAAGTTCAGGACCGGAATCTCCAACCTATCTAATAATAAAGCAGTTTCCGAGATTTCCAAGATTGCTTCGAATTTCATTCCGTTTGGATCGGAGAAGGAGTCAGTGGAGAAGTATTCGATCGGAGGTGCTGTTGGTGTTACCGATGAGGTGTTGGCATTCGCGAGGAATATAGCAATGCATCCGGAGACGTGGTTGGATTTCCCTATGGCTGACGATGATGATTCCGATGGTATGTGGTTTTAGTTCGTTGGATTTCAGAAAATGTCATTTTATTGATGTCAATTGGTACAATTCTTGTTTTGTGTAATTTAGGTACATGTTCTTTGATAAGGAAAAATTGTTACTTTTTTCTCAATTAGGAAATGCAGAATCGGCTTATTGACATGGAAACCCTTTGCCAGCATTTTAAATATATAAATTTCACTACTAAATCAATCAAAAAAAAAAAATCACTACTAACGGGAACAATGAAATTTACCTTTGGTTGGTGTGACTAATGGAACATCTTTAATTGTGATTAAGGATGATTTGGGAGAAGAGATACTCTGTCCTAGGGAGTGCTAGCTCAACTCTCGCCTATTGCATTCTCTCTTTTTCGTCTCAAGAAGACAAGGATTTTGTGTCACATAATTGTGGTCCCACTACAAAATTCTTGTCTTGTTTGCCGAAAATAGGAGAAAGCAACAGGGGAGAGTGTGGTAGCAAAATCCGCTCTGTCTATGCTGGTGTTGTTTACCATAGATCTCCACTTACAATGATGGGATTAGTGTTAAGAGTATGTATAGGGATTCATAAAGAATTATTCAAGTAGCATTTCAAGATCAATTGTGTATAAACAACACCATATATGGTCATTGAAATTTGAGAGAAGTCATATTTTACTTGACATAGTTCCAAAATCAATCACCATTTCTTACATGACATTATCCATTGTCAACCGCTCTTTTGAGACAACATGGAATAGAAAGGTGTCACCTTTCAGACCAAACAATGTAGTATGTTTCGTTCATTACCACTGTTGCTCATTCACATTTTTTTTTTTTTAATCATGAAGGTGAAGAGAGTAAAGATGCAAATCATTCTTCTACTGTAGCTCTCTGACTCTCGTTCTATTTACATTTGCATTCATGAGTGGAAACAAGATTCTTGTTGCCAGATCTAAATATTTGGGATAAGGCATGGATGATAATGCTAGTTTTTTTTGCACCATTTCCTTTAGAAATCAATAATAATCATTTTAGCGTAGTTATCATTCGAATTCTGCCATTTCAAAGTTTGGAGTTAAACATCCTTATTATGCTTCATGAAATCCCCCAACTCTTTTGAAAAAGAACCATTTCCATGCAACTCAAACTCAGTTCTTGAACATTTTCCATTCGTCATTTCCTATATTTTCTTATCATTTTTTTGCAGATAAATTATCACCATTATCTATTAGCAGTTTTTCCAGCCTTCCTTTTTTAAATAAATGAAACAATGATTCAACCACCAACTGGAAAAATCTGATTTGTTTCAAAAATCATTTTGTTCCTCTCCTTCCAAATTTAGGGTCTTAACTTTCCTTTCAATTCTAGGGTTCATTCCTCAGAAAACCAGTAGAGCCTTTCATTGTGTCCATCATAAATTTTTTTCATAATGTTGCTATTTTGTTCACTATTTTTCATGTTGATTCATTGAATCAAGTTAATATTTACTCTGTGAAGTTGAAATTTAAAAGGTTTTGTATTTTAAGACAAGATTAAGGTCAGCCTTAACTGCAATCCTTACTATCCTGGTAGTATTCATTTTCATCACCGTCGACTGATCTTTGATGTTTGGGTATTTGTTCCATGCCACTTATTTGATTGTACATTAGCTGATTCTGTCTCCTAAAATGATGCATACAGTATACCTACATTTTTTAAAGACTTAATAAGGTCCCTTGGTTTTGGCCCATAAAGAAACAGTTTGGCGGTTTGAAAGTTCAATTCATCATCATGGATAATATTACCTTTGCTGACCATATTTGATGGATTCCGTTATCAACTCGAGAAACTTCACAATTATCAATTAATATGTGTCTGCTTTATATAATCCATGCTAATATCATACATCTGTTTTGTTTTTTGATACAAAGAAATAGCTTACATTTTATGAGTTCTTTTTCCAGATTTTAACATATCCGATGCCCAACAAGAGCATGCTTTGGCTGTTGAACGTCTCACGCCAAGATTAGCAGCTCTGAGGATTGAACTTTGCCCTGGCCATATGAGTGAGGGATGCTTTTGGAAGATTTATTTTGTTCTTCTGCATTCAAGACTCAATAAACATGATGCTGAACTATTGTCGACACCCCAGGTAAGTTAGTTCCAAGTAGGGTTATCATTTTGCTTATTATGTGACCTACTTTCTTACAATATGCTTTGTCAAACGATAGCCCATTTACAGAAATGCCTATAATGAAATTTTTAATCACGTAATGAACATAGTGATTGTAATGTTGCTTTCTTTATTCTTTCTCGAGGTTGTTTCTTATTGCTCTAAAGGATTTTTTCGTACTTACTATGTTTCATGCCATCAAGGGAGCCTCTTTTAGAAAGCTGTTTTCTTCATGAAGTAGAAGCTCTGTTGGTCAATACTTTGAAGATTTCAGGGCATTAGATTATGGATTAGTACTAACTCGAATGTCGTACATACTAATAGGACTAAACAGGAAACCACAGTCTTTGTCATGGAGATTTACTTGATTGATTTCTTATGTCCACCAGTTGAGCTAGGGTTGAGCCATGAGTTTCTAATACGTGGACTTGATAATCTTGTGGAAGGAACTTCAGGGTCAAGTGTTTAAGAGTTTAGAGGTGAGGACTAAATGAAGGAGTTTAGAGTTTAGTATACTAATTATTGAGTCACCTTCTACCATAATCTCATGGAGCCATGGTAACGTGTTAAATTCTCATCACATAGTCATATTTTGGTCCAGTTAGCAAATCTATATCAATTATTTTCAAAGTAGAAACATGGATTCAAAGTAGAAATGCGGATTGCTAAGAAGCCTAAAAATGTGGCATGGAAACCAGGTTTCACCATATTGGCTAGACTTTTAGTGATGAAATATTATATGTATAACAAACAAGCAGACAATTTTAAGTGTCAAATATCTGACACGATGAAGCCTAGAAATATGACTTCTTCAGTAGCGGAGTCAATGTGCCTAATTCAGGCGACAAAAGACTTCTAAGTGGATCTGGCTCGGGCCAGGCCTATTCAAAAATCATAAAAATGCAAGCCCAGTCCAGCCCATTGACACTCCTACTTTTCAGCACTAGGTAAGATATTAAGGCATAAATCTCTAGATTAGCTATACATGCAAATTTCAAACGTCTTTTTATGATAGAAATTTTGAACCTTACTGTCAAATTACCTCCATTGTTGTATCGAGTTTATTATTTTATGTGGGGGACTATCCTTCCAATCTGGGTAAAACCAGATTGTTAATTACTTCCCAATTTGGGGAAGAACCTATGATTGAGAAGAAGAATTTAAAAAAAAATTGAATAAAATATTTTATTTATTCAAAGGGGATGCTCAATTCCCATGTAGGCGTTACAGGAGGGCTCATTGAGGTATTTGTATCAAGAAAAAGGAAAAAGAAAGAGAGGTGGCCATGTTGAGGGGTTCACCTGATGTTCTCTATTGATGGGAGATCTTCTTCTTCCTCTTTGATTGTTGTATTCCTGCAAAAGAAAAGAAAAGCTCATTTTTTCTTCTATTCTTTCTTGTTGTGTTATCCGTGGTTAAGTTTTCTTTCTTCTTGAGGTTGAGATTTTCTTGTGAGAAACTCCCCCTTTTATATGTTTTGGAGTCCTTTTTGGACTCTCCTTTGACTTCTTATTTTTTGGGAGGTCAAAAGGGATTCTCTCTCCTTGGAGAGGGACATCTGTCTTTGACAGTTGGTTTCCCTTATCTTGGGAAACCTGAGGTGCTAGGTGGCACTCTTTCATTGGGAAAGGAGGGGAGATCCCTATCTTGGGATTTCCAAAAGTAGCAAAGAATCCCTTTTGTTAGAGATTCTTTGCTCTATGGAAGTTAGGTACTGACTGCCAGCTGGGAATTGGTTGACCCAGGTCCAAGGCCTATTTGGGCCGCGGACCAGGGTCATTGAAAAGAGACTGGTCAGTCCACGGATCAAAAGGGGTGGGACCATGGGTCTTGCCCGTGTTCTGGGTTAGGTCCATGGCCATTTATGGCTGTGGACCAGGTCCAATGGAGCTAGTCTTTGACTAGCCCGTGAGCTAACTTGTGAAGTCTGTCCGCAGAGGTTCAACCAGGTCTGTCCGCAAAGACAGACCCTAAACAAGTGTCAGTCCCATAGGAACTGATAGAAAGGATGTCTGCGGGGCATTATTGCCCTACTGCTACCATTAAATGCTGGCGGGCTGACTGTAAGCCAACCACTAGCCAGCTGGTGCGTGTGCCACGCGCAAAGGCAAACTGCCCATTTTTGCGTGGTGATCCAATGCACCATGCACCCGCCTTGCGGACAATGAGATTTCACTGCCCACATTAGCTAGCAGTTGCAATTAAGGTGATGAATGCAATTTGTTTGGTAACTAATCTTTGTCACGCATTTGATAAATTTTAACTTCATTATTTCTATTTTTAATTCATTTTTGAGTTGATTGCCTCTAGGAGAAGGAACCTAAAATTGAGTGGGTATTGGAATATTTATGCAAGCATGATCCAGTGGGCAGTGTTATGTTGCAATAAAGTAAACAGACTATATCAATGGCTAATTAAATGACTTGGATAATAAACCTTGGGAGGTTGGTGCGCGAAAAGGAATAATATCTGACACTCTTAGACCTTGTTGATTAGTTGGCTAATTAAACGGCTTGGATAAGAAACCCTGGGAGGTTGGTTCCCGAGAAGGAATAATATCTGACTCTCTTAGACCTCATTGATTAGGAAGCAAGGGGTTGAAATGGGTTATAGCTCATAAATGATAAGACTCATGTCGAAGTTAAAATTTTCTCAAAGAGTCGAATGTTGTCAACAGAAAGTCCCTTCAAAGAAATAACAAACTAGACCTTTGGTCATAGGTCAAATTATGATATATATGATTGCTTTATGTGCCATAATCTGCAAATGCTTATGCTTGTCTAAGAAAGGAAAATACCGGAATGACTGGGAAGAAGAAAAAAATATTGGTTTTCTTTTTTCATGCTCATCTCAGTTTATCTAGATGGAAAACCTTAGGGAAGGATTTCATATATTTGCCCCCCTTTTGATTTATTAAGTTTCAGATCTGCTATACGGCACGTGAATATTGTAGGAATTCTTGGTTAGTTTGTCATAATTTTGATTCTGAACAATAGTCATTTACTTATAAATTTTGAAACCTTTTTCTACTTGTCCTTGTATCTTGAGCAATTAAGTAGCTTATTTAGGAATATTATCTGTCAATGTGTCACAACTAAGTTTTCACATGCAGATAGTGGAAGCCAGAGCGATGATGATGCAGGATTTACAGAACCGGACAAAACCAGAACCAGAGTGGTCTGGAAGAAGCACTTCACACTCAAAAGAGGCTGCTAATTCACTACAGGAAAAATATCTTTCAGCTTCATCGAATGATCATTTCAAAACCTTGCCACTCAAGACATTGGCTTTCGGATGTTCCACTTCCACAGTGACCATGGATTTCGAGACTGATAAGCACCCAATTGACAGTTCCGAGATGCAGATAATTGACAAATGTATTATTGATGAAGAGCCAGTGATCCAGACCAAGATTAAGGATTTAAAAGTCTTGGATCAGAAGTACGAAGACGATGGGGATGACTGGTTAGAGGAACATTCAGAAATAGGTGGCTACAGTGGAACAACCATTCCTTTGGGGAATGAGGAGGACGTATCATTTAGTGATCTTGAGGAGGAGGAGGAAGAGGAGGATGGAAGTGTACTTAAAAGATCCAAGACAATCACACATTGTTCTGATTCTTCAGCAAAGGAGTCACAAGACTGGGTTCAGCTAAGCAGAAGTTCTGTGGACTCATCCAAGGATAGTCACTCAGATAGCAAGGACAGCCTCGGATCTGAGAAGTGGCTAACTGTAGATAGCACTGATGGGCATTGATGTGGGATGGTGACACCGCGAAGCCTACTGAGTTCTGGCCCTCGTTCAATGCACACCATGTTGTGGATGGTTACTTTATTAGCCTTAGGCTGTCGCAACTGTATGTTTTGTACAAAAAAAAAAAACTGTATGTTTTGTACATAAGGTGCCATAAATTAGGGGTGCTTATTGAGTTTGAAAGTGCAATTTCTTTGTGTTAAAACATGAACTTGCATCAGAATCTAATAATCTATTGTCTCTTTACAGGGGATTCAAAAATCTGCTGAAAATATTTCAAGTATTTTGGATAGTATACTCATCAATTGACCTCTCCTATCTGATAGTGTTGCAATTTAGAAAAGCAGCACACTGCAAAGCTCCATCTCCTCCAGCCTAGGAAGCACGGATACTTTGAAAATGGAAATGTATCCGTATCGCCGCATCGGATATGGCACTCTAAGGTAAAACTTAGCTGTTTTTCATAATTTCTGCCGTATCTAAGTATCGCCGTACCCGTGCTTCCTAGTCTCCAGCTAAGGGCCTAAGTATATGGATAACAAAGATATTGTGTATATCTATCTCACTCCCATTCCTGCTCCTTCGTCGGCCCAACATTTTAGTAGGCAATCAAATCCATGTCTGCTACAAGATAGCGGTTGAATGCGCAAGATATCCAGAATCAACCTGTGGGTAAAGCTTGGCATAATCTTCATCTTGACAAACTCCTTGATCCAGTTGAAACTGTTTATGAAATGTGCATTTGAACTACTAATCATCGGTTAATGTACAGAGTAGTGGTATGGAGTATGGACACATTATATGGATTATGGACGCTGATATTTTAACTACTAAAGATTAGAAAACAGAGAGAAGAAAATTTAGTGAGAGAAGCTAATATCTACAAAGATGGTCAACTAAAGCAGCAGCATAACCTGAGCAGTAGTAGCTGGATCATGAATGTAGTACACTTCCCTTTTTTCATAATCTTATGGAGCTGAAGTTGCTTGAGAGACGCTCAAGCTGAGCCCACAATAGGCTGCCAAATGAGAATCTCGACCTCTCCTCCACTCCACTATTGGTTCTGTTGGTTCGGGACGACGGAACCTGAGAAGGAGAGCCTGTGGACTTGTTAACCACGATGATGGTTCCTCCAATTTCTTTCCTCACCAATTCGACTGTCTCCTGGTTCGCTTCGTTCCCTGATGTGTCCGTCACGTAAAATGACCCAATCGCCCTCTCACCACGCATCCGAACATCTGCCCTTGACACTGATAACCCGTTCTCACGGAACACCCGAGTGATGTCTGAGAGCAATCCCACCCTGTTTCGAGTGCAGACGTCCAGCCTCAATCCCTGCAGAAATGAGTGGCCAAGTAACTAGCATTTTTTTTCTCATTTTACACACTATAACATGTGAAGGGAAATTCGAAAATAGGAGAAGTAGCGGTGTCTTACTGAGGAGTGAGGACATACATGGGAAACTCTCCGTTCAATGGCAGCGACCAAGCACTGGGTTACTCGACGCCGCTCGCTCTCAGTATCCAAAGTGCACCCATCCATGTGACGTATATAGTACTCCTGTGCTTCCACAACAAATATATAAACTAACCCGTCAGAAGAAAAAAGTTACAAATAAGCCCTTTCAACATATTAGAAGACCAATGTCTTTGAACACATCAGAAAAATTATCAAATTCATAGCTCGGTGATGCCATTAAGGCTAGCACTACCTCAAGTCGAAACTTAGCAACAATGAATGTTCTAATCGTAAGACTACCCAAAAAAAATTACTAGAAAATGTGTTCTGTACGAAGTTTTTATACGAAAGGGATTCTCTGAAATACCAGTTATTAACTCTAGTTTTAGACATCTATCCTTGCTGTTAGTGTTTAATTAATATCCAGTGCTAAAGATGGATGGAAAATGACAAATGTCAACTCCAAGGTTATAAGGGGTCTCTTTGACACAGGTTATAACCAAAAGACAATCTCAATTTTTTTTATAATTAGTTTTTTGAGTAGTGATAGCGGACGGGGGGGAGGGGGCATCCACCAATGAGGTGGAGCCTTAGGTTTTGAAATGGATTTCATGGGTAGGTTCACTATTTCTCTAGTTTTTTTTGTAATTATTTAAAGGATAATGCTTGCCCCACTTTCTTTCAAGACTCTATTTGATTGAATAGAGTATCAGTGCAAAACATATGTCTTTCTCTTAATGGAAGAGAATAACACGTCTTTCTCTTGATTAAAGTAAGTTTAAGAGAAAGTGGAGCTACATCTGACCAATTTTCTGATGGTCTTATTTGTATGTTGTATCTATGCCTACAACTATACCAAGTCGGGAATAATTTGTCTAAAATTCAGAAAATTCAAAAATAAATTTAAAAAAATCAAGTAAAAAATAAAAAATTACTAATTATGAAATGTATAAACAAATATATTTCATATATTAAATATTTATTCTAGGCCTTACAAAAAAATTGTGAATAATTTGTATTCATGAAATTTTTCAAAAAATCAATATTTTTTTAAAACTTACGAATATTTCTTAAATTAATTGTTTGACAAAAAAACCGGATATTATTCGTGATTTTTAAAAAATTCAGACAACTTACAACAACCATTGTTGGCTAAGTTTCGCTCTCCCTCACTTCATATTACTATACTGACGGTCGTTCATCTTCCACAAGAGTCAGACCTATTTACTACATAACTCAAATCATACAGATCAACGAAAGACAAATCTTAAAAAGAAAAGGAAAGAGAAAAAGAGAAATATAAAACCTGAACAGCAAGGGAGCCTTTGGAGCTGATGGCAGCATGAAAGACCACATACTCCATGTCGGTCAGCGTGCACACAGTGTCGAAAAGCAACTTGGGACGGTCCCTACTCCTCACATTCACCACCGAATACCCCTTTTCGTTGCAATTATCTATCGACACGTGGATCCCACCACAGCCCTTCTTGTTACTCCTTCCATCCCCAGTCTCCTCACCGGTACAGCAGATTCTCTCGAAATCCCTGTCAGCATACATCAACTGGTGCAGACGCCGTTCCGTATGTGTCCTATCCGCAGCCGGGGCAGCCAATCTCACACACCTCCTTTCCCAGCGCCCGTAATGGGCCCCAACCACGTTCTCAAGCTGCTCCTTCAAATGGGAAAGCCTATGAGGGTCCATAATGGGCCCACATCCTCTAGACTCATCATCCATGTAGATGATACAGGCGGCTCGGGTGTTGTGGGTCCAAGCAACCGCAGCCACCACGTGGTAACCGAGGTCCGCCAGCACTGCAGAGATCTCCGATAAGAGACCTGGTCGATCCGTCCCTGTAATCTCCAAGGCCGTGTGCTCCGTCGATACGTGTCTTGGCCCCACCACCTTGCCCAGGCATGTTTTAACCTCCTCTGCGCTCCCTTTTCTTCTCCCAGCACATAGAGCCTGTTAAAATTTTTATAAAAAATTCAATATAAAATAGAGAAAGAGAGATAATAGAGAGAGAGAGAGAGAGAGACCTGCTGTACGTAATGGATGAGGCTTTCGTCAGTAAGTTTGTTCCCGAGCTGGTCTGTCACGTGGAAAACTGCATCATGCAATCAAAATAACCCCACATGAAACCACAACAGTAGTTGTGGAGGATGAATCATAGTTTCAGAAAGTGAATGGAGTAGTGCTGAATTCAAACCGAGCGGGATCGTGGGCTCGGCTTGAGCAAGCCAATCTCAAGCTAGCATTTCGGGCTGAACGACCAAGCCAAAATTTATTTGAACTCAAATTTTAAGCAAGTCGAGCTTTAACAAAACCATGTTTAATTCGGCTTGGTTAAACCCGACTCGAAATATATATATATATATAATAACAATTTTAACTTATAGTCATAACAATAACAAAAGAAAGTTGAGAAGTTAAAAGTAAAGTTCCTTAACTCGTACTTGACTATTTAGAATAATCCTCAAATCTGATTCTTGTATATAATGGGATCAAATTTGTGTATATTTTGTTGTTTAAAATAATAATAAATAATTTTATTAAAATCGTGTAAAATTGTTCAAAATAACTTTAAATTGGAATCAAACTTAACCAACCCAACTCAGCTATGCTTAAATCAAGTTCGAGCTCAAACTCGATAAAACTTGTTCAAGCCAAGCTCAAGCCTAAACATCGAACTCGAATCAAGCTTAAGTCGAGCCCGACCATGTTCAAACCAATTTCGGTTCGAATACCCTAAATGTTTTGTGTCATGTATTCTTCACTTTGAAGATAATGTTCAGATTCCATGTCAATCATTCATAGAAGACTTGTATTCAAGTCGAGTTGAGCCAAGCTTGACCATGAGCTTGGTTTTAACATGCTCGAGCTCGAATCAAATTTAGCTAAAGCTTGATTCGAGCTCAAATATTCTAACTTGAGCTTGGCTTAAACAAGCTTAATTAAGCTTGAGCTCCATTCCAGCTCAAACTTGATTCAAGCTCACAAGAGCTCATGTTAGCTAAAGTTTGTTTTATGGGATTATTTTGTTTAATTTTACATTATTTTAATAAAGGTGTCTATTATTATATCAGACATTACAAAAAAAAATTAATACATTCTTGCACAAAAGTACAAAAGTAAAATTTGTTATAGTCTTTCACTTCAGTCTGAAGAGTAGAGAGTTAGGTCAGGTTTCTATTTTTAATTTCTTAAATTTTTTTATTGTATCTTAAATTTATTTATTATAAATTAAAAATAAATAGAAATTATGATTAAAAAAAATATATTATTTTGTATTAATATGTATAATGTATTATTGCAGGTCAAGTCGAATTGAGCCACAAATTCAAATCAAATGGGGCCTTGTTTGAGCTTAGCTTGTTTAAAAATTTGAGCTTAAATAGAAGTTTAATTAATTTGGATTAATTCGTTCAAAGTTTCAACGTTTAAAATGTGAGCTTGAGCTTGAGCTTGGCTTGACTTAAGTGCAACCTAATTCATAACCTCATGAAAGGAAATAGTCAAGCATTTTGACTATAGCATTGTCAAAATGTGATTAAATGGCAATGAGGCTAGCGTTTTCCTTAATTCCTCTTTAACAGAAGTGCTAATTCAGTCTCATCTTTTGACTTTTCCTCAAACTCTTAAGGAGAAGATGTAGCAGAAGAAGAAGGAGAAGAGGAGGAAGTACTTGCCGTCCATGAACCATCCACCGTCAGAGGAGATGTAAGATTTGGAGATAACGAGGTCGAGATCTGTCAGAAGTTGAACCATCTCCAGCAGAATCCCGTGCTTGTTTGCGCTGTCCACCTGCATGCAATTGTCATTTTCTTTCTTTTATTCATGAGTGTACGAGAGTCTCGTTGGGTTAGTACTACTTTAATCTTTTTGAGTCATCAATTCATGGTTTGTCTTCAACTAGGACACCTCATTTCGTTTCGTTTCTGGGTACTAACAACTAGAGATTCCCCAATCAATCATAATGATAGTTTGACCATTTAGTCAAAGTTCTGGTGAGCCAAGAGTCTCTCTCCCTCTCTTAAGCCCAAACCCCACCAGCAATTCTGTAACCAGTCAGAATTTAGGTGACTTTTCCTTGCCTTCTAAGGGCTCAACTCAGTGGGTCAGAACCCTTTTTATCTTTCTAGGGGTCCAAACAGGTTTGGACTGGTTTGAGCAACAGCTCCTCTTGTGGTTGCCCAATAGCAGGCCTGCTGTAGCCTTTGGGCTACAACAAGAGCTGTTGCTAATCCACTTTCGTCCATCATGCACCTTCCCGAAACCCCTTTTTCTGTTGGGTTTCTGGCGACTATGACGTGTCTTAAATAAAGGTTTCACCTTCACAAGCGTGCAGTCCTCACACGTGTCGTTATCGATACAAACCCTGCAAACACCAAAGCCAACCCAGAAAATAATATGAATCAAATAGAAAATGCAGAAGAATTTCAAGCTCCCGAGGAACCCATTAGCATAAACTCAATTGCAGAAAACGAATTGGAAGAAGAAGAAGAAGAATTGAAAGCAAGAAAGGGGTGTAAGATGTTACCTTGGTGGATGGATCCTTTCAATAAGAGATTCGAACTCGGGATCAAAGTAAGGCCTATAACCGCTCTCCATCCCGTAAGAAAGAACAGCTTTTTCCTCGCTTTGTTTGATTTAGAACATCCCAATCTAACGAAGACAAACACCAATGAATTTTTCTATTTATAGATTTTCTTCTAAGCAAGAACTAAATAATTAAAAACGCGTTAAGAACAGCTTCTGAAAGGGATAAGCCAAAGGCGGCGAATTTCTTGCTTCCTAATAAAGAGACTAGTTTTGACAGCAGAATCCAACTCTATTTCAAAGTTCCTCCCTGTTTTTGATAAAGATCCCGCTAATCTGGAGATAATCTATACTTATTTAATTAAATTGACTTCTTTTATTAGAACATCGCCGAGTATCTCTCTAGTTATCGTTCGAGAATGTCTCTTTGACCAAGAAATCTCTGCCTTTCTTTCTTCTGCATGGAGTTGAGATAATCAAAATTGAAAAATCGATTTCTCGTTTAAAATAAAATCATTCAAATTAGAAAAGGAGATTCCTTTTAGAAAAATGCATTACAATAACAGCGTTCTTAGAAGAATCGAATCAATGGAATGAAATCAAGAACACAAAAAGAAGAAATCTAAACCTTCAACGAGAAAGGAAAACAGAACTACTGAAAAACATCCCCATCGGTAGTGGTTTTTTCCACACATGTCTTGGGAGATTAAAAATAATCAAACTGACTGTTAAAGACAAACAGTAAGAACCTCAAGCAACTATTTCATGTAAAGCACGAAAACAGTAATATTGTCGAAGAAGAAGAAGAAGAAGAAAATATAATAAAAGATGTAATTAACCTGAAAGATCGAATTTTGAGAGATGGCAATGATATAATTATTAAATCTCGTCTGGAAGAAATAGCTTCGACGACTCAGATCTCGTGAAAATTCCAGAATTTCCATAGATTAAAAAGAAAAGTTCTAAAAACGAAGAAAAGGCCGCGAAAATCACCTTTGCAGAGAGCTCTCTTTTAATTTGCAGGAAAATTCAAATAGCTTCTCTCGGTGAAGGAATCAAAATCAAACGCTTAGGAACAGAGCTTTTAGGTTTTCTTTCTTGTTTTGGGACTCTAGACCCGAAAAAGTTTGGCGGGTCAAATAACAGATTGGAAACCCTAGACTTTTGTTTTGCACCATAGTATTGAATAGAATACCAACCCCTTCTTTTAACAGACTCTCTTCTCTCTCTCCTCCAATGTAGAATCGTGAACCCCTCGGTTAACGTTAACGGGGGCGCTCCGCAATGAGAATCTTTTCATGCGAATCAGCCACGTCGGCGTTCATATCCACGTGGCATTGTCTCCTTGTCCTTTTGCTATCATCTTTTCCTTGTGCGGCGCCTCGCTCCCGCAACTGTCGCCACGTATTTAACTACGAAGTGCGAAGACCGAAGGGGAAGGGGATTTCCTTGGGATACAGTTGTCTTTGTGGAGGAGGTTTCGGTCAAAGACTCCTGAGATCCAATCACAGCCAATCGCGTTCAATTGTATCCACATGTCAACATGATGTGTCCCCTTTAACCCTATTATTCGTGATTAAAATTTACTAACCCCACCCATTGGGTCAACAAATAACCTTAGTTTTAGAAAAAAAATATTAAATTTTTTTTTAACCCTAAGGTTAAGAAATTTTAACCCTTAAGTTCTATTTTTGTAAAAAAAATTCTAAAAACCAATGTTATGCCATATATAAACAAAAAGACCAAATTCTTATGCCATATAATCAACCTCATTTCTAGCCTAAAAAAATTTAGGTGACATTTGACATATTCTAATGATTCTTTGATTCTAAAAATTAATCAATTTGGCTTCTTTGAAATAGGGTGGTGTTACGCGCACCCTAACAATTACTCATATACACCATTCTCAATAATTTTTTTATAAATTACTAGTGAAACACCAAAATCAAAGTTAAAAGGACTAAAAAGCACTCATCTCTTAGAAAAAAAACTTGCAACTCATCTCTGGAAGACTGTATGTGAGGTATGCACGATAATGCGCGTAAACTTGCCGTTGATCGGTAACTCAGTTGGCCCACCCTAACGCAACCTTCCTTTTTTAGTGGGCCTTCAGAGTGATTGTGCATCATCACGAGGTGGAGAGGGGAGCAACTAAGAAGAAGAAGAAGAAGAAGGGCCAACAACAAATTTCAGATTGAAAACTATGGAAATAGGCATCATGAGGGAAACAAAGAGTTTCAGCTTTCGTATCCACATGATTTCGGTTTCAAGAACCTTTCTTCTTCCCCACACCAAACCAAACCTCTCGCTCAATCACTCCACTCTCTTGAGAGATTGAATCACAACCAATCATGTTGAAATTGGGGTAAAAAAACCCAGCCCACCTCTCTCTGTCTCTCTCTCTCTCTCTCTCTACATTTTCATGGTAAAAAAATTTGGGAAAGATCCACCGAAGTAGATAGCCTTAACGATGTGTGGTAAGAGGAAAGCCGAAGGATTTAAATCTTCAGACTTAAATTGTTTATTTGGAAAAGAAGAACCCCTCTCAAATTGTTTCATCTCAACATTCGTTCAGTTTGAGATGAGTTCTTCTTTGTTTTCTCCTCTTCTAGCTATTTTGCCTTTCTTTGTTGCTTCTCTTTCAGTGGTCTACGGAAATTAAGGCGAGAGTTATTCAAGAGAGCTTCTAAACTCAGCTAAGAGAGAGATCGATTGGTTGGTCTCTGCCATGAGATAGATTCACGTAAATCCATAACTCCAATTCGAAGAACACAACACCAGCACTCTTATCCGAAGAGAATAAATTGGGTCTCGGCGTCTCTTATTCCTTCCCCATAGCACAAATTGGGTTTGGCTCTCGCCCAGTTGTCGCTCTTCGAGCTGACATAGACGCCCTCCCATTGCAGGTTCTCAATCTCATCTCTTCATTTTGTTTCTTTCTAGGTCAAGTTGTTTAATTTTGTTTTGTATATCTAATTTTGATAATACACAAGAACACATGAGAGATGCCAACCGTATCTCTATCTACATTCATCGCCTTTTTGTGTCAATGGAAAAATCAGAATAGGGTTTAACGAGAGGAGGGTTTGTTTTGTCTTTTACTTTTTAATTGTTGGTGTTTCACTAAGGTTTTTAAGTTTGGTGTTTTTCAGTAAATGTTGGGGTGCGTGTAGCACCACCCTTGAAATATTATGTGTTGAAAACCCATTAAGAAAATATCAATCAAAATTCTCTATAGAGAATAGAAATGACTGAACTACCCTAAAAGGATAGACCAATGGTTCCTGGGCATTTCCACAAGTAGGAGGTCCTGGGTTCCATTTCTCACTCCCCCTTTAGGGCCAGCCCCGCACGAGTTTACACAAACTTACCTAGTTGGCGGATTACGGGCTCACGTCACACCATCAAAGATTAATCCTGACCCAAAGGGTTAGGGACACCCCGAGTTCTAAAAAAAAAAGACTGAACAACACTTAATTCCTAAAAGTCACAAAGAAAAAAAGAAAGTGACACCCACCCCGACGTTGAGTTGCAACTCTTCCTATAAAAAAAAACTTCTTCAAGTGATTCAATCAGTAGGAAAGTAAGTAAGAAAGTCAGATGCCTTTCCAACAAGCCAAAACCTATCCTTTGAATAGATGCGGTCCTCCCCATAAAGAAAGAGTGAGTTATTTTCAACTCCCCAAGCATCTCATCGCTAACTACGACCCTCTGGAGGCCTAGGTATCTATCGTAAGTATGTTCTCGTTTGAATCTCATCTTTCACTTTAAGGCTATGCCAAAGGTGCGATGGGTTCAAGTAGCCTAACGAGATTAGCATAGCAGGTCTTTTTCGAATGAAAAAAAAGTAAAAAAATTTTATCATTCTAACTGGATTACTTAATAAAATGTTCATTCATCCATCCAACTATGAAGTATCATTAAATTTCTAAATTATACATGTCATGCTACAACATTTATAAAATACTAAATATTATAATATAGGGATGGGGTTGATGGCCTGGTGGTGATGCATGGTAGAGAATTATTGTGATGAGGTTGGGGGTGGGGGCGATTGAGGGGTTGGTGGTGGCAATAGGGGTGGTGGCAATGAGGATTGTGGCAGGGGCGGTGGGGCGGGGCTAGTAGTGGGCAGGGGATTGGAGATGGAAGTGGTGATGGTTGTGCAGGTAGTAGTGGAGGAGGGGTGGGGTGGTGGTGGGGGCACTGGTGATGGTTGTGCGGGTAATGGTGGAGGTGGCATGGCAGTGGCAGTGGCAGTGGTAGTGGCAATGGCGAGTAGGGAAGACTTGGTGGTGCAGATGAGGGTGGGGGGTGGTCATGATTGAGATAGTGTTGGGTTGTGGAGGTGATGGTGGGGTAGGATGGAAAGTGGTGGACGTCAAGACGGTGGTGTTGGCGCTAGTGATGGAGGTGGTGATTGATGTGCAGGTAGTGGTGGAGGTGGGGTGGGGGCGTTGGCAATGAAGGTGGTGATGGTTGTGCAGGTAGTGGTGGAAGTGGAGCAGGGTGTTAAGAGTCATCACCAAACTCTAACTTATCCATAAGATAAGTAGAGCCTTGAGTGGATATGGTTAAAATAGTTTATCTTATTAGGAATCTTTTATAGTTATCTTTTAGATAAGGTTAAAATAGTTTATCTTGATAAGAGTCTTTTATAGTTATCTTTTAGATAAGGTTAAAATAGTGTTTATCTTGATAAGAGTCTTTTATAGTTATCTTTTAGGAGTCTTTATCTTTACCTTATCTTATCTTATCTTTAAGTGTTTTGATTTCTATATATAGAGAGAGGTGAAAACGTGAGAGTGGTGGTGTGGCTGTTTTTGTTTATTCACTTTATCAATAAAGCTTTTTTTGTCTTCTTCTCTCTTCTCTATTGTGAAACTTTGTTGCTTGATATTTATGCTTTGTACTTTAGAGAAAGTACATAGTATTTTGGCGGATACATATTCAACAAGTGGTATCAGAGCTTGGTTCAGGGAACGGGCATGAAGACCTCAAAACGGTGAGTCTGAAGATCTCATCAAATACCTTGTATTCGCCAACTCTAATCAATGGAGCATGCAAATTCTGTAAGCGGTATAGAGAAGTTGAACAATACTAACTATGAGTATTGGAGATCCTGTTTGGAATCATATTTACAGGGCCAAGATCTTTGGGAGGTGATGAATGGCGAAGATATTATCGCACCACCCAAAACTGAAGAGAATGCTGAGAAATTAAGGAAGTGGAAGATAAGGGCAGGCAAAGCTTTGTTCGTGTTGAAAGCTACAATTCAGAAAGAATTGCTCGAACATATTCGAGATGCCAAGTCTCCGAATGAAGCGTGGGATGCGATATCCACACTTTTCACCAGATCTAATGATGCAAGGTTGCAATTGCTAGAGAACGAGATCAGTTCGGTATCTCAAGGAAGCATGTCGATTTCTCAATACTTTATGAAAGTAAAAGGAATCTGTCTTGAGATATCGCAACTTGATGAGGAGTCGAAAATTACAAATGCTCGTATGAGAAGGATTATCATTCGAGATCTAAAACCTGAGTACCATGGGTTTATGACAGCAATTCATGGATGCCCGACTCAACCAACACTCTTGGAGCTTGAAAGCCTTCTAGCAAACCAGGAGAGTCTAGCAAAGCAGATGGCTGGTCTTTCTACGAATGAGAAAGAAGAAGCCTTGTACACTGGTAAAAGTAAAAGGTCTTTTAATGACAGGAGAAAACAAAAGAATTCGAAGTATCAATCGAACTCGAATTCAAGGAAGAGCGAGGATAGTTTCAAGGAACGTGATTCTCAGGATCCTAGAACCAGAACGTGCTATAATTGCGGCAAGCCAGGTCACTTTGCCAGAAATTGTCGAGCACCCAAGAAGAAGAAAGATGAAGAGAATGCAGCAACTTCAGAAGACCTACCACAGAAAATTGATGGTGAGGAAGAGGAGTGGAGTGCTTATTTGTCTATCACTGAAGAACAATCCGATGCACTCGGATTGACTACTACAGTTACCATGCCTATGAGCAATAATAATCGAATAGACTATTCTACTGATTGGATAGTTGATTCAGGTTGCTCAAATCACATGACTGGAGATGATCAAAAGTTTCTTTCAAAGAAACAATATAATGGCCAACGAGTAGTAGTGACAGCAAATAATGCGAGACTGCCAATCACTCATGTAGACAGTGCTGTATGTGTACCAAAAGGAAGTGATGATTCAACAATGCTTCAAGGTGTATTCCATGTCCCAATGATGAAGAAGAACCTGGTGTCTGTTTCTCAATTGGCGACATCTGGAAACACTGTAGTGTTCGGACCCGATGATGTGAAGATCTACAAAGAGATGCAGATCGAAGGTACTCCCATCATGCAAGGCAAAAGAATTGAATCTGTCTATGTTATGTCAGCTGAGGCTGCTTATGTAGACAAGACTCGAAAGAGTGAAACAGCTGATTTGTGGCATGCTCGGCTTGCTCATGTTGGATTTGTCAAGTTAAAGGCTATGATGAAGAAGAACATGTTGAAAGGGCTTCCTGATCTGGAGATCCGAGATGATTCAGTATGTGCAGGATGTCAGTATGGCAAGGCACATCAGCTTCCCTATACTGAGTCGAAGTTTCAAGCCAAGAAACCTCTTGAATTGGTGCATTCAGATGTGTTCGGTCCAGTGAAAGATGTTTCACTTGGAGGTATGA
Source organism: Tetracentron sinense (assembly GCA_015143295.1). NCBI lineage: Eukaryota > Viridiplantae > Streptophyta > Magnoliopsida > Trochodendrales > Trochodendraceae > Tetracentron > Tetracentron sinense. The sequence goes on from CM026574.1 coordinate 27,147,245, forward strand.
AATACATGCTCACATTCATCGACGATTACTCTCGATATACTTGGATTTACTTCCTAAAGGAGAAAGGGGAAGTACTCAACAAATTCAAGGATCTTAAGAGTAAGGTGGAAAAAGAGCTTGGACATAAGATAACATGTCTAAGATCGGACAACGGGGGAGAGTATACTTCAGAAGAGTTCAACAAGTATCTACAAGAGCATGGTATCCGAAGACAACTGACTTGTCCCTATAAACGCCACAACAGAATGGGGTCTCGGAGAGGAAGAACAGGCATCTAGCCGAGACATGCAGGAGCCTGTTACATTCGAAAAATGTGTCAGCTCGTTTTTAGGCTGAATGCATGATGACTGCAAATCATGTTATTAATCGCCTACCACAACCAAAGCTCGAGTACCTTTCACCATTCCAGAAGCTGTACGAGATGAAGGCTACAGTAAGTCACTTTCGAGTATTTGGTTGTGTATGTTATGTATTTGTGTCTAACCATCTTCGTAGCAAGTTTGATAAGAAGGCGATCCGATGTATCTTTGTGGGATACGATTCGGAAAGGAAAGGTTGGAGATGTATTGATCCAACTTCAGATCGAGTACATGTGTCGAGAAACGTTGTGTTCGATGAGTCATCATTATTGTGGTCAGTCGATCATGTCAATCTTCCAGTTGATCAAAAGTTTGAAGAGGAACTAGAACAGGAGACTTCCAATCAAAAGACACTTGAACCAATTGTACAGGTTGATAAGGATGTGTCACAGATGACATCTAGTGCAAGCCCTTGGAAAACTGGAACTTATCAACAAACTGTTATAGAAAAAAATCGGCCCTCACAGCTTAAAGAGCCTGAACAAAAAGATGAGCATGTCTTAAGGAGGTCACAACGAGTACCAAAGCCAAATCCAAAGTATGCAACTGAAAAGGCGAAACTGAAGAATGTGAATGCAGATCTAGCGCAAGTAATGATTGGCAAAGATTTGGTGATTGAAGAACCAAAGTCATTTGAAGAAGCTCGAGGAGTTCCTGAATGGGAGGAAGCTATGGCAGATGAGATTCAAGCCTTAAAGCAGAATGAGACTTGGAATCTAATGCCAAAACCAGATGATGTAAAACCTATTTCTTGCAAATGGGTATATAAGATCAAGACCCGAGCAGATGGTTCAGTGGAGCGATTCAAGGCTCGATTAGTTGCCCGGGGTTTTTCACAACAGTATGGAATAAATTATGATGAGACTTTCAGTCATGTGGCTAAGATAACAACAGTACGGGTTCTGATTGCTATCGCTGCTAGCAAGGATTGGAGGTTGTGACAAATGGATGTGAAGAATGCATTTCTTCATGGTGAAATAGATCGAGAAATCTATATGGAACAACCCAAGGGATTTGAAAATCCTCATTATCCTCAAAATGTTTGCAAATTGAGAAAGGCTCTATATGGGTTGAAGCAGGCTCCGAGAGCATGGTATGGAAAGATTGCTGAGTTTCTCACAATCAGTGGTTATATTCTAGCCCCAACTGATTCAAGTTTGTTTGTAAAATTTGTAGCAGACAAAGTTGCAGTTGTGTTAGTCTATGTTGATGATTTGATTATTACTGGAGATGATCTAGAAGAAATTAAAAGAATCCGCATGAATCTTGGAATTCGATTTCACATGAAGGAACTTGGAGAGCTGAAGCACTTTCTCGGACTTGAGATAGATCGAAATAAATATGGAATATTTTTATGTCAACAAAAATATTCCAATGACCTGTTGAAGCGGTTTGGAATGTTTGATTGCAAACCGATGGCTACACCGATGGATGTCAACACTAAAGTTCGTATAGATGAAGTTGAAGAACTTGAAGATTCTTGCATGTACAGGCAGTTAGTGGGAAGTTTGATCTACTTAACTCTAACTCGTCCTGATATCTCTCAAGCAGTAGGGGTAATGAGCAGATTTATGCATAGTCCAAGAAAGCCACATCTTGAGATTGTTCGAAGAATTCTACGATATGTAAAAGGAACAATGGATCATGGTGTTTGATATGGAAGAGCTGTCGAATGCAAAATTGTAGGATACTGTGATGCAGACTACGCAGGTGATCTCTCGACTCGAAGATCAACTACAGGCTATATGTTTAGTCTTGGTTCGGGTGCTATTTCTTGGTGCAGCAAAAGACAACCAACTGTGTCTTTGTCAACAACGGAAGCAGAATATCGGGCTGCAGCTATGGCAGCACAAGAAAGTGCGTGGTTAATGCAGTTAATGTTTGATTTGCATCAAACCACAAATTATGAGATTAGATTATATTGCGACAATGAAAGCGCAATTCGACTGGCAGAAAATCCAGTATTTCACGCTAGAACGAAGCATGTTGAAGTTCATCATCATTTTATTAGAGAAAAAGTGTTTCGATGAGAAATTGATCTTATGCCAATTAATACAAATGAGCAATTGACGGACATATTCACGAAAGGGCTTTGTTCATCAAAATTCACAAAGTTCAGAGATGCACTTGGCGTCATTAGTAGAGATTTGACGTTGAGGAGGAGTGTTAAGAGTCATCACCAAACTCTAACTTATCCATAAGATAAGTAGAGCCTTGAGTGGATATGGTTAAAATAGTTTATCTTAGTAGGAGTCTTTTATAGTTATCTTTTAGATAAGGTTAAAATAGTTTATCTTGATAAGAGTCTTTTATAGTTATCTTTTAGATAAGATTAAAATAGTGTTTATCTTGATAAGAGTCTTTTATAGTTATCTTTGAGGAGTCTTTATCTTTACCTTATCTTATCTTATCTTTAAGTGTTTTGATTTCTATATATAGAGAGAGGTGAAAACGTGAAAGTGGTGGTGTGGCTGTTTTTGTTTATTCACTTTATCAATAAAGCTTTTTTTGTCTTCTTCTCTCTTCTCTATTGTGAAACTTTGTTGCTTGATATTTATGCTTTGTACTTTAGAGAAAGTGTATAGTATTTTGGCGGATACATATTCAACACAGGGGTGGTGGAGAAGGCGGAGGTAATGGTTGTACTAGTAGTGGTGGAGGTGGCAATGGTAGTGAGGGTAGAGTCAGTGGTCGCGATGCGGTTGGGGGTGGTCATGATAGTGGTGATGTATGGTGGTGGAGGTGATCATGGTGGGGTGGGAAGTGCGAGAAGGAGTGGTGATGATGGTGGTGGTCTTCACAAACCTAAGGCAATGAAATAAATCGTGCAGCAAGTTCATTTTGGTGGGGACAATGCTAAGGTCTCAATATGATTCATTGGAAAAGTACATGATTTATTGGAAAAGCTGCGAATATTTATGAAAACCAAATTTCCCAAGGAGGTATGGGATTTAGAGATTTAGAATGTTTCAATGAAGCTCTGTTGGGAAAGCTTGCATGGCGTCCTCTAAATAACTCATCGTTTGGTTGGTCGAAAATCAGGGGCGGAGTTAGGATTCTCTTGTTGGGGGGCTAACAACAGGGGTTTAGGGATGTAGTCCCAATTTTTTTATATATATATATTTTTTCTCAAAAGTTTAAGGTGGTTAGAGCCTCATTCCCCAACTCCATCCCTCTCAAAGGCTATTAACAAAAATTCAGGGGGGCTTCAGTGCCCCTGGCCCCATGTGGCTCCGCCCCTGGTGGTGGTGGCAGGTGGTGGGATAGAAGAAAGGATAGAGTTGGGGAGGCTCCTAGGAGTCTTTCAAGAGCTACTTATTTTTATTCCCAAGAAATTGTACTGTTTCTAAGAAAAATTCCGTAAAAACATGTCAATGCAACAAAATCGATTTTGATCACAAGGAGTAGAAATACGATCCCCCACTAAACGGTCCCTTGTTTTCTCAGTCAAGACAAGCTATAAATCTTTCATTTGCATTGCACTGAATTGATGGTCATTAGGTTAATGTCCCATTAACCTTAGTTGATCAGTTATAACTTATAACATCTAAGATTAATGCTACCCTAACCTTAGTTTAACCTTGTTTTAAAAATTTGTTGCTGATTAACCCGAAAAAAAGTCTTCTGGAATTATCAATTGGAAATTCAGTCTTTTTTTTTTATATAGATTTTTTCTTTGCTAAAAGAGATGAATTTTGCTACTCTTTCCCATTTGCTCTTGCACTAAATGAAAGGTAAAAGAAGGGGTTTTGGTGGGACTCACAAGCAACTGTCACCAAATCTTTTGACCTCTCCCGTAACAAAAGTAAAAAAAAAGATTAGAAAGTGTTTAGCTTTTGTGAATAGCTAATCTAAACAAAGATAGTCCACCCATCGTTCATCCAAGGATAGGGTGCTCTTATGTTCAGCACTTGATCAAAATCATTTCTGTTCATTTTGACTTGTGCCTTTTATTGAATTTATTGGCTGAGGTAGTAGTCATTTAGTTTAATTATCAAAAAGGGATATGAAACTCTTGACTAGACAATGTAACGACAATCTTAAAGGCGTCGATTACTGATGATTCTCTTTATAAAAGAAAGATAGGAGCATGTAATAATATATTCTCAGATAAGTTTCTATCACCTCGGATCTAGTTTAAGGGGATCGACCTATGTCATTGGTTTATATTCACGGTTGTCTCTTCTTGATGATTGACAATAACTATCCTACGATTTCCTTACACCTTTTTCAATTACATAACCAAAAACATTCCCTAATTACACGAGAAAAAGTTGTTATTTGATTTTGCATAAGTGGAAATCAAATTAATATTGCAAATCTTTCCTTGAACATTGTGCAACACAATGGTGAAAGTTTGATCGAGAATTTCAAAACGGCATGGAAATATCTCTAGCAGATGCCAGAAATTTGGTCTCAGATAAAGGGGAGAGATATCAAGTGGGGAGAAAATGAAATGACTTCTCCCATTTTTAGCGCTACATGTTGGATGATGTGTGGAAGCCTGACACCAAATTTCTAGCATCTACTGGAGACAATCCTATGTCTTTTGAACCTATGAATAGGGGTGTATTTGGGTCAGGCTTGGCCAAGCCCGGCTCGACTTGAAAGGATTTATTCTAGGCTCGAAGCCCGGCTCAACCCAAAATTAAGCTCGAAAAATCGGCCCGAAGTCAACAGATTAGCTCGAAACTCGGCTCGGCTCGAATTGATTCAAGCTCGAGCCGGGCTTGGCTTGGCTTGAGCCGGCTTGAATCCTTTTTTTTTTAAAAATGAAATAAAATAATAATATGTTAAATTATATATTTATATATATATAAACAATATTTTTTTATTTTTTTAATAATATTCAAACCGGGCCGAATCAAATAGGTGTTGGCTCGAGCTCGGCTTGAATTGTTTTTCAAGCTTTTTTCTTGGCCTTGCCCGATCAAGCCTAAAATTCGAGACGAAACGAGCCGAGCTCGGGCCAAACTGAACAATCGGGCCGATGGGACTTTGGGCAGGGACCTATGAATGAAGAGAAGTTTGTGTCGGCCACTCGACCCATAAGTGGGCTGGGCTGACAAGGGCTGACACAAAATTCTTTGTTTTATTATCAAAAATGTAAGAGTAAGAAATGTTTCAAATTATAAGAGTTTACTTAGCATTTCTCAATAATGGAAGAGTATGTGTACAATAGCATGTGGTAATGGTGGACCCCACATACCACTACCGTTCCACTCTTTAACACCGAACAACGTGAAATACACCCCGGCCGGCCCTTGCTCGTGTGGCCTCTCTTATTAGAGGTGGTGAGATCTATTCTTCATGGGCGACGACATGTAAGTGGTCCACTCCCACTGTAACCACAAAATAATGTTATTCATAGTAAGTGAATGATATCTTTAAGACTAAATTACATTGACCCCTCTTGATGTTTAACGAAATTTTAGAAATTTTCCCTCTTGTTTCTAAAATTGCACTGACCTCACCTGTCCATGTTTAAAGTTAACATTATTAATTGGGATTCTACTTATACTAATTTACCCTCATTTCACTAAGCTTGTGAAATGTTTGATATTAGTGGATCTCACTCTTATCTCTCTGGTGAACAGCCTATGTGAATATGATACTTGAAAGACATTTGTGTATGTGTGAATAGTTGAGGAAAAAAAAACCTAAGTTATATTTTGTTATTTAATATTTATTTTTTTGATCAAAATTAAGTTTATGTTCAAAATAAAGAATATTGACATACTCTCGTAGCATCACTAAGGTTCCATTTGTTTGGATGTAAATTGTTTTACAATGTGCCATTTACGAAGGAAAAGCCTTTATGATAAATTATGATTTTTGTTACCGATTTTTTTTTATGTTTGGTTGCATTCTTTGAAAATAAGACGAATTATTTTTTGCAAAAAAATTAAAATTTAAAATTATAAAAATTTCAAACTAACAAAATTCAAAATATTAAAAAATTAATTGTTAGTGAATATGGATAATTTAACAAATTTTAAGAGAGAGATTTTATGGGAAAATACTTGTGAAATTTTGAAATATTAGTCATTCTCTGTAAAAGTGGTTTATTTTCCATAAAACGTTTTAGTTACAAGAGATTTTACGCGCAATCAAACTCACATGTTTGACATTTTCCGCGGATTTGATTTGTTTTCCCTTATATTACATCGAAACAAACGGAACATAAAAATCTAACACCTCTTATTTACGTTGATGTTGAAGTGTTTTTGTTATAGAACAAATGCGTTAAAAAAATATTTTTTGTATTATTGGTATTTCGGGGACAATTTTGGTATTTTTAAATATTTAAATGACATCATCAAATTCTGTGAATGTTAGTACCAACTTATTAATGGAAGAGAGAATCTTGATATCACTACTTAAAACACATGGGAGGATAGTAAAATTTCAGAAACAAGAGTGTAGTTTTTCAAATTTTGTCAAACCATTTATTTTATCATCTACAAAGGGGACAAGTAGGGATTTGATGATATGTTAGAATTCTTCAATCCGGTGGTCAGGCCCTTACACCACATAATCATTGTTTTTTTTCTCTGTTTTTTTTCCTCGGTCCAGAGTATAATAAATGATACTGCATGAGACTAGCAAAATCTTTCTCTTCGATATGAGTAGTTTGATTTCCACGTTTCCTTAAGAGGCATGCTAACCTACTCTCATGCACTACTTACTGACAAAATTCACTAGGGCTGGTTTATGACTGAAGGCAAGGACATGTTAATGAGTGGTGAATGCATGAGAGTAGGGCTAGCGCAGGTCAATTGTTTTTTTTTAAATAATCGAATTTCATATATGGAATTGGAAAGTGAAGAGGGGTGTCTCGGCTCACCTTTTATTGCGTCCTTTTAATCTCCTGTGATTAAGATTCACTCAGCCCTATGTTCACTTTGCTCTTCGCCTATGGAGCCAACTATTATTACTCTCTGGATACTATAGACCGTAGCACCAAGGCGCATATCTATTAAAGAGATTGGTTTCTCTCTGGTGCACGCCGGAGGCTAAGCCTCTGGCGTCCATACATCATGCGGCATGTGACTTTAAAAAGGGAAGAAGTGATTTCATTTTCTCCGCTGTCTTTTGACTTCTCCTCCAACTGATATCTCTCCCCTTTTTATCACGTCATGGCATGCAGCGTACACAAGAGATAATCTGTTCCCTCTATTAAATGGTGGGCTAACTAGATATCTGGCTTAGATTTTCAATCGCCGAACTCTCAGTTTCAAATCACTTCCCGGAATTTGAAAAGTTTTAGCAGCCTTGTCAAATTCCCAATTGACTGGTGATCTTCTCCAGTTGTAACCGGTTTTGGGCAAAACCGGTTACTCCCCTATGATCATCACATGACCCTTTTTACACCCCTTAACTGTGGTTAAGATTCACCTACCCCTAGGGTTCGCCCACCTATCTTTGGTTTTTAGAAAAATATTTTTTAAAAATTAATCCTCAGAGTTGGTAAATTTTAACCACAGTTAATTAAAAAAATTATTATTTTTTTCTAAAAACAAAGAATAGGTGGGTGAACCTTAGGAGTGAGTGAATCTTAACCATAGTTAAGAGGTGTCAAAGGAGACACGTGGCCACCTTGGGGCGTAACCGGTTTTGGCAAAACGGGTTACAACTGGAGAAGAATACTTCCCTTGTCAATTACGTTTCCAAGCCGGCTTTTCGTTTTTCTTTTTCTTCCCTTTTTTTATTTTATTTTTTTATTATTATTATTATCATCTTCTTTTGAGACTTTGAAAATCATTCCAAGAGAAGGCTGAGCCGCCTAGAAAATCGAAACCCTAGCAAAGCTCATCACAAGATTCGTAAATTCGATCGTAGTTTTTCTGAAATCTACGGCAGGATGAACTTTGTATATATGATACATTGAGAGAGGTTTACATAATGAGATATTCTATACCTTCAATACTAATACTAATAGTTATCTACTACTGACTAATAAGAGAAAGCATGACCAAGACCACCTTTTCTTTCTTCGTTTAGCCAAACCGAAACGGTTTAAAACCCTAAAGCAAACACGCCTTCTAGCTGAAAACACAATCCAGCGTTTTCTACGCAGAGAAACACAGAATCGGAACGCAAAAATGTAAACACAGACGTTATGTACAGACAGAGAGAGAGAGAGAAAGGAGAAGAAGAACCTTTTGTGAGAAAAGAAGAAACGGAGGAATTAAGGAGAAATCTAAGAGATGCTTTTCTTTCCAGGACGATCTGCGACTTTCAAGGTCTTATCGATGAGCTTCCTAGCCTGTCTGCTTCGGATCTCCACTCTAACGCTTGAACTCTTGTCCATCTTTATATATGGTTTCTTCGATTTCTTCAGCGATCTCACCTTCGATTTTATCGACTCCACTAAGTTCTCCAACTGATTCGCCATCTCTCTCTCTCTCTAAAATGTGTTTGTTCCCTCTCTCTCTCTCTCTCTAGAATGAATCCTCTTCCCCCTCCTATCACTCCCTCATTTCGTCACGACACTTGCCTTATCACATTTATTTTCGTTTCGCCATTCCAAGAAATGAAAACGTCGCTCTCTTTATAAAGAGTGCCGAATTCTAGCCGGAGACTTGGGATTCGGCTGCCAGATTCGTCAGTTACGTATTCGCCAGTAAACAATTCAATCTTAGTCATTAAAACTATATTTTTGAATCTTTGTTTATACTCTCTCTATAAAGGAACCTCCCCTGGTAACATCATCTTCTCTCTCTAGCACGCCATTCAACTTATAGCTGTTTAATTTAGACTCAAGTCTTTGTTGGTTAGTTGGCCTTTTTCACACTTACCCAACAGAATTTGTTAGCCCCACTCTCCTCTATTTCCACTCTCTCACTTTTAGGTAAGGATTTTGTGGTGCCCCCACAAGGGCCTTATACCTTTTTTTTTTTGTCTTAGAAGGGGAGAGTACATCAGGGACGACTGAAACCAGCACTCCCCAACCTCTTTATAAGAAATTCAGCTCTAAAGTTCTTGTCATGACTTTTATTTGGTAAAATTGACACGACCTTACTTGCGTGTAACTTCAAGAAAAAAAACAAAAAAAAAAGGGTCAGAAGTCAGAACACGAGATTCACGACTCTTTATGTATTCAATCAACAACAGGAGGTTTGTTGCTTGCTTTGTTCGGCTTCTTACCAGGACTGCTGGGGTGCACAAGCAGAATTTTTTGTAAGCTACCATCAGGGGGTCCTATACGAATAACACACCAACCTGATTAAATGACCGCAACCATCTGATGTATTGCAGTTGGAGAAAATCTAACTAAAAATGACTCAATCATGTTTGGCTTCTTACTTGGTGTACTCCCAACCGTCCTGTATCTGCATCAAGTGCTCCTATTTTGTTATTTACATAAGGTTTGGTCAGACACAAGACTTTCAAATAAAGAATAGAATTAAAGATTCATACAAGAGATAAAGGAGGTCGACACCTGCCCTAGATGCAGCCGGCCAAGACAGAGAAATTCCATCCAGATCTACACCAAATGACACTGAGGACTAACATAAAAAATATGTTAATAGAGAATGAACCCCATCCGAAGCATGCCCATGTTGAATACTAACCACCCAGTCCGACATGTTACTCTCATTTGATTTATAATGGAATGAAAGAGAAGAAACAAGACCGTAATCTCAAATTTGGATCACAAAGTCTCTGTCACAACCATCGGTATGTTGATTTTGATTTAAAATTAGATTTTTTAAATTAATAAAACCGGATCATTAGGATCCGGGGTTTTGATTTTAATCATGGACTAAAAACCCCCATGTTTTAATCTTTGTTTAGGTGGGTGTTTGATCTCCTAAAAGGGAGAAAACATACACTTTTAATGGTTTTTTCTTGATTCTTTAGTCCCACATTGGAAAAGTAGAGAAAATCTAAAGGGTTTAATTACCCAATTGTTTGCTTAATTGTCAACAACTAAGCATGTAGTGTTAGTACCCCCACCAAATCTTTTAGACAATATTTTGGGTGCGCGAGCTGCGCTCGCAGCAAGACGCACGGGTGCGGGTGCGGGCATAGGGCTTTGGGTGATATGAGGCGCACTTTGCGAGTCACTTGGGTCATTATTTATTTTGACTAAATCAAGACCATCCATCTAATCAGAACCGTTGATAAAGGTTGACCCTGATCAAATGATCATCATGGTTGATCTGATCAAATCTCAGGCTCAGATTAGATCTGAGCCATCAGATCTGGGTGTGTGAGATCCGAGGACACACATGGGTGTGAGGTGGATCAGATCCATTGAGTACTTGGGTTAGTGGATGCAGGCCCATCATGAGTTGGTCTGACCAAGGCTTGACCCAGAGTGCCAAGTGGCCTCAGCATGGCCTGCCTGGGACAGATTGGGCCTAGCCAGGTGGTTGAGCCCATGCACATGCAAGGAGACCTTGGTCCTCTATAAATAGAGAGCCTTGGAGAGGTGTTGGGTTCTGTTAGAACTCAGTCCAGACCAGATCCGTGGACCCGAGCCAATGAGCCAAGAAGGAGACCAGTGAGCCACCAGACCAGAGTAGGTGCACCCTGGTCCAGTCTACTTCAAGTCAACCATGCTCCATCAAGATGACTTCGTACCAGAGACCTTTTAGGAGGACCTTAACCTGGAGATCTCCATTAAGGGTGGACCTTGAGCTCAATGAAGAAGATAGTGACCTTGACCTATAATTCAGAGACCCAGAACCAGACCCAGCAAGCTGTTCAAATCGATCCAAATCCATGAATACCAGGAAATGGATCGTTGTCCAGCTCCTGATGAGGTTGCAGAATGCCTTCAAGCTTCTTAACTGTCCATCATAGATCAATCCACATGTGGACTATTCGATTGCCTGATCTAGGATTCCAGATCAGGTAGAACAATGGATCAGTCCTTCATATACAGAACCATCTTGGTGACCATTCGATTTCGGGTGATCCTACCATATCCACATAATGGATCCTATAAGAACCATCATACCCAATAGGGGTATCTTGTGGGATGGATTAATCTGGACAAGCCTAATCTTGTAACCAAACGATTCTGGAACATGATAAAATCGGATTAACAATAGTCTTGTGACCAAACAAACTCGGATTAAGTTAAAATGGATTAACTTAAAAAACTGTAACCAAACAAGACCTAAGACAGAATTGATTCTAGCCAAACCAAAAATAGATTCTATACAGAATTGATTATGGACAAAACCAGAATCTATAACCAAACAGAATAAGTGCAGACTTAAATTGGAATAGGCTAAAACAGGATTAGATCAAACTAGATGTAATCACATAAATTTACCGCCTTTCCTCCCCTCTCAACTCTAAGTATCAAGATAAGGTCCGAGAGTAGAAGAATAACTCTAAATTCATTCTAAGAGTCGCCACCTACTTAGGGAAAGTAGGATCATGAGATAATCCAAGATAAAGGGCCTACGATCCAGAGTAGTCTAGGTACGAGATCCATTTAAGTCCTAAGGAAGGGATTAGGCACCTCAGGACCCCCATCCAATGATGGTTGCCTACTCATTAGGCCTAAGTAAAACATTTAAAATCACTTAAAATTTCCTAAACAATTATTAATTTTGCTAATCAAACAGAATCAATCATAAATGGAGTGTAAAATTTCTATCCTAAGTTGGGGTCGAACCCTGGTTCGGGCTGCCTACTTATCCGGTTAGTCAGAATCAAACTCTAATAGTAGTTCGGGATGGTGACTGTTTTTATACTCGTTTCGGAGTGTTTGGCTGCCTGAGTTGAGGAAAGTGGAGTTTGAGATTTATAAATCTCATTCCGGAATTTGGTTACGCAACTAGGTGCTCATGAAAGAGCGCTAGGGGGCGTTCATTTATTAGGGTAGGTCTTTTTTGAATTTTGTGAGTTTTTTGAATGTTTTTGTTGTTTTGTATTTTTCAATTTTTTTGTATTTTTTAATGGTAGTTTATAACCTCATTTCGGAGGACTAACTAATGGGGTAGGCAAGTTGATTAGGGTAAGAATCCACCTAGATGCCCGATGTAGGCAAAAAGGAAAAATAAGCTACGGCCTAATCCTAAAATGCAAAAAGGAAAAATAAGCTACGGCCTAATCCTAAAATGCACATACATACATGAATAAATTACAAGCAAAATGGCCAAACAGAGAATTAGGTTTGTTTGGCCTAAACCAATTGGGCCCATAAAAATTAGAGTCTAGTTTAGGTCCAATGACCTTCATTTTCTCGAAATCAACAATGGCCTTACAATAATAAGATGAATTACAAGATATAAATTACATGGTGATAATTTAGAGTTTTAAAGCAAATATCACACACTATCTAGGGTTCAAAAGTATAGCTACTGGACTAAGGTCAGCTAACCATATTGGTCGGCTCACTTTAATCCAGCAACTAACCAAGGTTAAATCAAGTACTCCTTAACCCAAATGGTCCAATGACCACAAAATATAGAAGTTGATCAATAGTCTCACTAGTTTCAAATTCAACTAGGACTATAATCAGGCTCTTGCACAAATCTCCTTGACCTTGACCATTAACCAAATGAAGCAAATCCATTTTTAGAAACTTGGCTGTCATAGGTCTCTACTTAGGCCAGAACCTAAATCACCCAGGTTTTTCTCTTCCAACAGGAAAAAACTACTCATCAGGTTCCAAATTGGCTCAAAACAACCACAAGGGAATCCGGCCACTATCGGATCCAACAACAACCACACAGACATATGCGGAAACAAGAAGAAAAGAAATGACAGAAGAGATTTATACCTGACCCGAATTGGTCGTGAAGGAAGATGAAGCCGGTGCTCAGTGATGCTGTTGTTGTTGCTGCTTCTCCGACGATCCAAGAGAAAAGAAACGGGAAGAAACTACCCTCAAATATACATAACTGGAAAATGAAAGATAAAAAATAATTTTTTAAAATATATATATATATATATGGAGAAATAGAAGGTTGGATCGCAGGTAGAGAGATGTCTCTCTCCAGGGCCGGCTCGTCCATTAGGCCATCAAAGCCTTTGCTTTAGGCCCCATTAAAAAAATAATATTAAAAGGGCCCCATTTAGAATATTAAAAAAAATAAAAGGCTCATTTAGGATATTAAAAAGGCCCCATTTATAGTTAATTCTTTTTTAATAATATTAAAAAATTTATAAAAAAAACCCCATTTTAAATTTTCGCTCTAGGCCTCCAAATGGCTTGGGCCGGCCCTGTCTCTCTCTGCTACTAATCTCGGATCTGAACTAAGGGTGGAATGGAGACTAGGTGGTGGTCGATAGCACTATGCATCGCCGAAGGTGATGACCAGATCTCGATCTAAGGCATGATCTGAAATCTTCTTGGTTCTGCACAAATGAAACCAGAAACAAAGAATAAATAAAATAAAATAAATAAGTAAAAAAAAAAAAAAAACCTCTAGATCTAGATTAAGAGAAAAGAGTAGAAATATTGAAATAAAAGACATGATCGAGAAAGAGAGATTGAGAAAGGATTTGAAATGGACTTTACCTCAAAAGTCAAGAAGAAATGGCTACTGGATTTGGCCGGAATATTCAGGTGCTGAGCTTGCAGCAACTGCCGGAGCTGAAGAGGAGATGGGAGATGATGAAGCTCAACGGAGCTTGAAGATGCTGGACTTATTTGCTACCGTAATGAAGATTTCTTTGGGTTCTGCTCAAACCAGGTGAAGACTGGAGAGAGATGAAGGTATTGGACAGAGTAGCCACCAGCGTGATGCGATCTTGCGGGAGAGAAAGGTGTTGGTTGCAGTTCAGGTGTGATCACAGAGAAAGACAACTACAGCCGGTGGTTAGATCCGGGAAGAGAGAAAACCGAGATGGAATGGAATAGATGAGAAAACCGGACTGAGAAAGGTGGAGCTTTTGCCGGTGAGGATAGAGGGATGGGAGAGTGGAGCTTGGAGGAGAAAAACGAGAGAGAGCTCGAGAGAGCTGCGGCTGATCTCAGCAGAATGAGATTTTGGGGTTTTGAAACCCTTCTCTTGGTTTATATAGGTAACAGTGATGGGCCTTGGGCTTTAGGGTTTAAACCCTTTGAGGATTTGGGCTAATTGTTCTTGGGCTTGGGGTTTTGAACATGAATTTTGGTTAGGGACTGGGGCGGCTTGATGAATTGGAATTTTAAACACGGGTTTGGGGTATATGGGCTTGGTGTTTAAGGCTTATTGGATTTAGGGCTTTAGCTCAGGGTTTAAGAGAATTTTATGAAATTGATTTCTCTCTCTTGGATCCAAACCCTTGACACTCAAATAAAATAATAAAAAAATAAAAATTAAATAAAGTAACACTAAAATTAAAATTAAATTAAAAAATAATAAGATTAAGGGGTGTAAAAATGGGGTGTTCACACCAGAGAGGACCTAACCCTGTAACCAAACAGACCCTTAAACCCTAAGGGGTGAAATGATAATTTTTTTGAAAATTATCTAATAAATTAAATAATCTTTTACTGTAAATCCGATGAGACTTCATGACACTTGGATAATTGGCAAACCCAAATTAAATGGATATATATATATATATATATATAATTTTAAAAGACATCCTAAAAGAAGATCAGTATCCCGTCTTCTACAGAGTAGTGCAAACTCATTGGAAAGACTGGAGAGAATCTGAACTGAGTTGTATCCCGGAGATAGAGCTGTCACATCCCTTACACATGGGAGTCTTCGACTATCTTCAAGAAAGACTCAATTGTAGTGTCTCTCAGTAAAACGATTCTCTACCTTAATTAATTAAATAATTAATTTTTTAATTATCTGTCTGTATTTGCTAAGTGGCTATGTGTGTAGGGATTTAGCCCAATTACACCAACATGGTCAACAAGATTCAATGCAATGCAATCTGGATTTTAACTTCCCCAACAAAGGATTCCCTAATTGGTTGATGTAATTAAGTGTACTTCATATGAGAGTTAAAGGGAAGATAAGATGTCATAGAACCACTAGAGAAATATTACTCGACCATTTCGGATTACAGTTCTCCAGAGCCATCGAAAAAGCACAACATTTCTGGTGTGTGAAGCCATATGTTTAATCTTTAGTAATTTTAGTCAAATAAATTTTTGTGACAAGGTCATAAAGTGGAGCATCTCATCAATCTAAGAGAAGCTTCTTATGCCTTCGATTTAGCGATTAACCTAGTTCTTGGTTTCTATTTGTTGCTTGTAGATTCATGTCTACATGTATTGTGTTGGCGCGTGTTTGTCTCCTGAAAGTGACCATAGTAAATACCTATATTATTTCCATGCCATTATCGCAAGGATTTTGCTAGGCTTAGGCGCGGCAGGAGTTAGATGCCATATTCTTGACAAGATGAGAATTTCTAAAAGGAAATCAGCTATTAGGTACCTAATATCAACTTTGATATTAGATTATGCATCTCCTATTACAAAGAATCACCAAATGCTGTTTTTGAAAAATACAAAAGAAGAATGATAGTTTAGTCTCATAAAATACACAAAAAAAGATTCTCTTAGATTGAGATGCTCCCAAGTGTGCCTCATGTAACTCCCAACCAGAGCAACCCAAAATATGTCTTGGCAGGTGTAATTTGGGAGTTACAGAAAAAAATTTTAATTGACAACAATACTCTTTGTTTATATATATAATTCTCAAACTACACTTTGGCAGGGGTGATTTGGGAGTTATGGAAAAAAGTTTTAATTGACAGAAATACCTTATAATTTTCAAACTACACTTGCCAAAAGCCATACTTTGGGTTGCTCTGGTTATCTCTTCAACCGAAGCTCATGTTCAAAGTTAATATCTTCAAATATATATATGGTACCTAAAGTTATGTAAATGGAAAATGATGAATTTAACACTAAAGTCAGTATTAGGTGCCAACAGGTGATCATTATTTAGAGGTACCCAACAAGTGATTAGCTCTTATTACTTAGGGTATGGGCCCACCATAAGGTGTTTTAAGGTTCTTCCCCTCTATAGCTAGCACTCCCTTCTTTGTAATACAGATTGAGCCAGTCTATGGGTACTCCCAAGTATACTGCCAAATAATATATACTCTCAAATCCTAACCCTTTAATTCAAATAAATATTAGAGTGGATGCAACTTTAGGAAGTGACAAAATAAGTCAAGGCCAAATCTAATACACCCTTAATTATTTGAATTAAAGAATTAAAGAATTAGGTTTATGGAAAATGATGAATATATTTAGCAGAAGAGAAAACCAAATCTTATAAATTGTGTCAGGGAGATGCAAGCCCAAGGCTGGGACTAAAGAATATCGGTTTAGGCCTATGAAATACGGCAACAGATTACCTCTGGTGCACGCTCGAGGCTGGGCCTCAGGCGTCCACTCATCATTCGGCACGTGGCACTAAAAAGGGGAGAAAGGGGAAGAGATATCAACTGGCGAGAAGTCAAAAAATAGGGGAGAAAATGAAATGACTTCTCCCATGTTTAGCGTGACACGCCGGATGATGAATGGACGCCGGTCGTGCACCAGAGGTAATCTGATGCCATTAAATATTATATTGTTGATCAGAACACACAGACCAATTAGCAGTTGTACAATGGTAGACTATAGACAGGATAATCATTGACTTATAGTAAGGGAGATGGGTGGACGGGCCTGTGGCCCATGGCCCATCTGTAAGTTAACTACAGTCACAGGCCTATGCCTTCAAGAATGGTTTTGACATTTTCCTTTGTTAAGGGTGTATTTGTTTGCCGAGAATATGAGAGAAGGTAAAAGAAAATAGAGGAGAGAAGTGTTTTGTGGACACACATTCTTTTTTTTTTGGGAACGAGGAAAGCTGGGGTTAGGCCAACCCAAATCCGATTTATTAAAATAAAGGAAGAAACAAAAAGGAAGAAGAGAGAAATAGATCGCCCGAGGGGCAAACAAGGACCCCTCCAAAGCGGCCACACACAAAATACTGCAAAATGGGACAAAGTCCAAATGAAAATAGTACATGAAAACCCACGGGCCACAGCCCAACAACTAGGGGCTTCACGGTTCATACACAGACAAATAAATGGTATCCCATGACATTATGCAGGTCTCACTCGGACATGGATCCTAAGTCACAAGGGGACTCATAATCACCGACCTTCTAAGGAATCTTAAGCTTATGGCGACAAAAAAAGAAGGGGAGGAGACCTATACCCAAACAACTGAGCGTTGAGAGGGACGAAATCTTCCCCCTTACTCTCAAGACCAGCCATAACATTCTCCACACTGTCATCCTCCAAACCAACTCCCTCATCCTCGGAAAACCCCCAAACCTATCCTCAAGGGACCCTTCCACAATAGGCTCGGCCGCCCTATCCTGGCACTGTTGGTGAGTCATCAACTTCTTCTTCTTTTTCATCTTCTTCTTCTGCTTCCTACTCAGCGAGAGCAAGAGTTCACCAGATCACAGCCAAAACCCTCCTCAGCCATGGACCCAACTGAGCCGCTAGGCACATGATCATCACATCCTATAGCCATAAAATTAGGAGAACTTAATGAAGTTAGGTTTTGAGGCCCAGAAACTAGGAGCCAAGAGGGATCAAGCCCCTCCTTGCAAGCCTCCAAACAAACCCCATCAACATTTGGTTGACCGGGAGCAGGTTCAACCAAAGGAGAGGTATGTTGCCTCTGCAATGCATCCATAGAGCCCAATAAACTTTGGAAGCTCTAAATCGATATATCTAAAGGAGATCATTGGCCACCGACTTCAAGGCACTAAGAGCAACATTAGGCCAAACTCTTGTCATGCGAGCCATAGAGCTCGTATCAATGTGCTCGGGAGCACCATCGAACCTGGTTCCAGATCCTTCACCACATGCACTTGTCTCTTTCTCTACGACCAAACAGCGAGCACCTGACATGCCATCCACACGAGAAGCAAAGCCCTCGCTCTGAGTACCAAGATGGTGATCAGATGCAATGTGATCGGGAGAACGCTTCGTTCCTTCTACCCTCCAATCCCTATCTAGCTCAACAACCGGATCAAAAAGATGATTGACCACAGATGAGCCTAGCACAATGTCTGCAGATTCAGAGCTTCCTGTCTCTATACGATTTGCAACTACCCACACAGGTTTGCTGGGGAAGCTAGCCACTAAATGCCCAAAGGACTTGCACTTGGTATACATATGAGTGATTTCCACTCATATTCGACTTTATGGGCAGTAACACACCTGTCAGGGCCACTAGAAAAAAACTTCATTTGGTAGCTCCGAGTCGGCATCGATCTCGATACAAACCCTTGCAAAAGATAATCTACTTCGCTCAATCATAAGCTTGCTTGTTTGTGAACAAGGGCTTGCCAATGGTGCTGGCAATCTTACCAAATAGAAGCACAAGCACATTCCAAAGGTGGAGTTTAAGATTTGGGAAATTTTACCCAAATGGGAATCGAGACAAATAGAAACCTAACCAAGTTGAGTGATGGCCCATAAATTCTTGTCTTTTAGTGCATAATTTTCTTCCACTTTCCTTCAAAAAGGTAGGTTCTTTTGCAGTAAAATATTTTTGAAAATTTTAGATTCCTATTTTGTCCTTGAACTAATGTCACATCATCTATTACACTTTATGTAAAATGAAATATTAGGAAGGGTAATTTAACAATATCATCCAACTTTTTTCACTTTCTTTTATTTGATACTAAACACTCAAAAGAAAACTCATTTTCTTTTTTATCAAATATATTTTTTTTACTATCTCTCATTTTCTTTTCCTTCATCAATTTCTTGCAAAACAAACAGACCCTTATGCTATGTTTGGTTGCCGAGAAAATTGATGAAAACATAGAAAATAAAAGAAGATTTTGGATTTTTAATACAATTTTTTGTTGTGTGTTGTCTAATTTTCTTTTCTTTTCCATGTTTTTACTTATTTTCTCGACAACCAAACATAGGGTTAGGTTTTATTATTATCGGATCGGATTTTAATCGGATCGGATCACCCTATATCCAGATCCGATCCGATTATAATCGGATTCCACCGATCCGATCCGAATCCGATCCGACGGATCACATATAGGGTCCAAAGTCCGGCTAATCGGATCGGATTCGGATCGGATCCGGATCATGATCCGGTCCATTGACAGCCCTAGTTAGGGTCTTTCGACATCAATTCTAGTGATTTTCTTATTCCAGGAAAAAATTAATTCCCATGAGTTTTATTCTTAAATTAATTCTATGAAAAGAATATATTTGACAAATCAACTAGGAAAAAAAAAATAGAATTATGTTTAAATGAAAATTTTTTATTATAAGTAATAAATATGATTATATTCATCAACACATTTATAAGGCTTATAAACACACAAATCTTTGATTTTAGGGGCGGAACCAGGAATTTTTCATGGGGGAGGGGGGGCTTGAAATACATGTGTAAAAAAAATTAATGGATGTGAGCGTATGGAGCTTGGGGTTCGGGGGCGTAGGCCCCGAGAATTTTTACTTTGTTTTTTTTTGAGAAATTTTGTTCCGCGGTTATGCACTTGAGGTTTGCCACGTGTCCGTATTGATAGCCCTTAACTATGGTTAAGATTCACCAACCAATTCTTGGTTTTAAAAAAAATCAAAACAAAAAAAATTCAATATTTTTTGTCTGCAAGCCAAGAATAAGTAAGTGAATCCTAAGAATGAGTGAATTTTAACCATAGTTAAGGGGTGTCAATAGGGATATGTGGTGACCTCAAGGGCATAATTGGGCCCCAAGGAGTCAATCAACTTGTCCAATAAACTTAGTTAGGCACTAAAAATACACAACAATTTGGCCCACTATATATATGTCAAAAAAATTAGAGATAAGACAAATAATTTGGGGGGCCAACTATACTATTTAAATTTTTTAAAAAATAAAATCGTAGGGTCCATTGTTGACTTCTACATTACCAAAGGAGGCGTGCTTTCCCTACTCTCTGTCAAACTCTACTCTCAGCTTCCACCAACCACCTATCCATTTTCAAATCAGTTATGGTGGTTAAAGCACTCTCTCTCATCAAGAATGGACAAGTGGTTGGTGGAGACCGAGAGTAGAGTTTGACTGAGATTAGGGCTAGCATTTCTCTTACCAAAGAATTCCAAAAAATTTTGGTCCCCCTGCTCCGCCACTGTTTGATTTGACTCATAAATCTCTTCTGTATTAGATCGTTTTAGCCGCGCTTCTCATATTTAATTTTGAGAAATATAATTTTTTTTGTTAAACTTGTACCAAAAATAAAATGATTCTTAAAATTATTTCTTAAAAATAAGTTGTCAAATGCGTGTATAAAAAAAATTCATTTTCTCAAGAAATGATGGCAAAGGGACCCTTATCAACTGTTTTTTTTTAATGGGATTCTAATCGAAAGACTTGGGTGTTATTTTTTATTTTTATCTTAAAGAAACCGCCAAAAGATTGACAATCACATAGCCTCAATGGTGTGTAGATAGCATATAGAGTTTGATTTAAAGAAGCCCTTTGCTTCCCTGTCTCAAATTGGCGCGAACAGATAGACATGGCCGCAACGGTGTGCAGCACGCATAGGGGGCCATTTAAAAGCTGTTAATTTTTGTTTCTTGTAATTTAAAAGCTGTTAAATTTTAATGTCTGATTTGGTACCCTTTTTTCCTGAACAAAGACAACAGTTTCAACCGTCTCTGCAACGGCTTTAACGTCATCTCTTCTCTCACAGGTTTATCTTCTTAAACCTTTTCTTTCCTATTATTTATTTTATTTATTTATTTGCTTCTCGCCTCTCCAATATATCGCTTGCCATTAATTTCAATCGCTCTACAAATCGAGATAAACGAAACTAAATTTCGATATTCGAAACCCTAGACTGTCGATTAGTTAATCCACTTCTTTCGATGATCGAAACTCTACACTTCGGATTACAATAAGAAGGGAACCCTAGGATTTCGGGTTTCTTGGAGCTCTAGGGTTTTTAATTTCTTCTCCATGGAGCTGCAACTGATGAATAGAGGTTTGGATTTCTCTCGGAGGAGGAAGAAATGGATTTTGATACTTGCGGCGTTTGGTTTCACCGGTTATGGAGTCTATAAGGTTTATCACTTGCCTTCGGTAGTGAGGAAGAGGAAGAGGTTGTTGAAACTCTTAGGAGCCCTAATTTCCATAGTGGAAGTAGTTTCTGATTCGACTGAGACCATTGGAGTCGTCTCCAAGGACTTGAATGAGTTTCTGCGGTCTGATTCAGATCAAATCCCCTCCAGTTTGAGGCAGATTTCCAAAATTGCAAGGTCGGAGGAGTTCTCGGAGTCTCTGATTAGGGTTACACAAGCTCTAACTGTGGGTATTTTGCGAGGTTATCGATCTAAGACAAGATTAGAGGATGAAGCACATATCGAATCTAGTTTTTCCGCCCAAATTATGGACAAGCTTTTCTCTACAGCTGGGTCAGGTTTTGCTTCTGTTGTTGTTGGTAGCTTTGCTAGGAGCTTGGTCATGGCATTTTACTCAGATGGTCAACCGTCTGGATTCCATCCGAACGACTCTACAAGTGTCTCCCATCTTGGATCAGGCTCACTGTCTGTTCCGAGATGGATTAATTTGGTCTGCAGTGACAAATGCAGAGAACTTATAGGCGATTGCATCCGGTTATTCGTGAGCACAGCAGTTGCAGTGTATCTCGAAAAGACGATGGATATCAATACTTATGATGAAATCTTCTCGGGGCTAACCAACCCCAAGCACGAAACTAAAGTGAGAGATGTAATGGTTTCAGTCTGTAATGGTGCTGTTGAAACTCTTGTCAAAACATCTCACCAAGTGTTGACGAGTTCAAACTCGAATTCAAACATGAGTTCAGATTTTTCTTCTTTGGCTGTTGATCAAGGCGAAGGTCCAAGTACAGTTAGAGATGAATTTTTGGAGCAAGAGTTATTATCAACAAAACTAAAAGCGAGAATCTCTTCTGATGGGATTAAGGACAATGGGTGGGTCAATAAGGTGTCTTCTACATTGGCAGTCCCAAGCAATAGGAAATTTGTTCTTGATGTGACTGGGCGGGTGACATTTGAAACAGTTAGATCTTTCATGGAGTTTTTGCTGTGGAAACTATCGGATGGTTTGAAGCGAAGTGTCAATGCTGTTCATGAGGAGGTTGTTGATATGGGCCTGGAAGTCATGAGATATGTTAGCGCAAAGTCTTCTGTTATAGTATCAATATGTCTCGCTTTATGTTTGCATGTCTTGGACAGTGCTAGGATTTTGATGCCAGATTATTGAGGATTTTCTCTTGTAAAGCAAGTTCGTGGCATGGAGATTTGCAAGAATCTTTATGATTGATGCATCTCGGGACAAGGATTTATGTTTCTTACTTTTCTCTTTGATTGAACTCTCCCAATCTCCACAGACATGGAGGAAACTACTTAGGAGTTATGATGATTGAAAGATGCTATGGAAACAGAATATGCTTAGGTTTCCTAACTTTTCTGAATTTATCAAATAACAGTCTTCAGGGGGTAGCATTCATGTGTATTCCATTTTTATGGGATTTCTTTTAGCTTTTTATAGAAGAAAACATGAGATCTGTTCATCAGAGAGTTGCATTTCATAAGATGCTTTCCTGTATGAAAGTGGGATGTGAGAAGGAGTTGGAATGATAGGGAACCCCTGGCTGTAAACATGCTTTTATCCGTGGATGAGGTTGGTTGCCCCTTCTGACGGACTGGCAGTATTACCTCTGTACTTAGCAATACAAAATAATTGTTCGTTGTATACTTCAATTTCTTCCCTTTTTCTAAGACAAGATATCAAGAAATAATTGTTCGTTGTATACTTCAATTTCTTCCCTTTTTCTAATACAAGATATCAAGTTGGAGGAGTGCTAGCTCAGACGCACTAAGTCAATTTGTTTCCACAGATGCAGTGTGGGTGCAACATGTGGTGTTGCTACCTATAACAGAGAGATGGGCTGACACTTGTTGCCACCACCTTGCCTCTAGTATTTCTGTTTCAAGTTGGCATAGTTCAAATTGAAAGAGAAATGACAAGTGGAGGAACTGGCTCCAATTTAGTGTAGATGTCAAGGTATTGCCTCGTAGCTCTGTTATGGTGCTGCGTTGACAATGCTCCTCGACCCTTGCGACCATGATCTCATTTGTGCAACGGAAATGAGCATTTGCTTTCCAATTTTAGAATAAGGAATATCAACAGTATTAAACTATTTGCACTGACTGACTAGGATTAAGCTCCTGAACAGATTTTCTTTCTATTAGAAAATCCAAACCAGAAAAACATGCCACTTGTATACCAATCCTATGTTTTAAGGTCTGAAGTTGGGACTAGTTGACCTCCTCTTTGGCTGGCATTCACTGTTTTGGGTAGTTGAGCTACGAGATGATGCCTCTATTTGGCTATTCATATTGTGCATGTTGATTCAACATCTATTGTAGGAATGGATCAATGGAGTTGGCAACTGAGATGACTTGCTTTGATTTAGATCGATGCTAATGATGTGCTCAAAAACAGAATTTGTTTGAGCTATAGACCAGCAAAATGTATTTTGTTTCACTTTGGGGGCATTTTCCTCTTTTAAAGGCATTATCTTTTATATTAAACAAATTGGAAGCTGCAGACAAAGAAGATCTAAGTTGTAATATATTACCTGTCTTGCTCCTTTCTCCATATTTGTGGAGGGTGGGCACTAACCATATAGAGTCAGGGCTTTGTGAAGCATTTGCTTGAAAGAACTTGAGATGGTATGCTACATAGAGTTTCCTATTATGCTCTTATTTACATCATGGATTAGAAAGTGTTAAACTTCACTGCCACATGTTCCTTCTATATCTTTGTTCAGTAACATGTGAGGATGATTTTAGAACAGTATATGCTTATAAATCATGTGTTTCTTACTACCAACATTTTGTCTATATCACAAAATCTGTGTCACAATATTCAGTGATGTCTAATTCTTCACTTTGATAAGTCAACCTGTAATTCTTTTTTCCTTTAAATATTGCAAAATTCTTTTAACAACTAGCCAGTGAAGAAGACAAGGATTACTCTGGTATCTACTTACCAGTCCTACTACAAAGCTTGTGTTGTTAATATTTCAGGTGTGGAAGTTGGATCTAGAAAGTGGTGAAGGTTCCGCGTAAGAATTGGAAAGTCTATCAAAACTGGTTGTTAGAATTAAGGATTTATGGAACTATATTAGAAATAGTATGGGTGTAAGCTATTATTTAAGGTTTTGAAAAAATCGTTAGTGGGGGTGATTTTTCGTTGGTGTAGGTAGCCAAGGTTGTATGGACTGCAAGTGGGAAGAAGTTGCCTCTTTGAGAATTCTTTTGCAAAATTGTGTGGAAGGTGGTGTCTTTTTTCTTCAGGATAAACCTCAACGAAGATTCAATTGCACAGTTGAGATTTGAAATCATTCATTTTGGTAAGGTTGAAGTTCAAGTCTTATGGGAATTGCAACACCATAGATGATAGTGATCAAAAGAACGAATCCTTGTTGTTGAAGGTAATTCTAAGGGTGTGTTAGTGAAATTTGTTGAGTTTGACCACTTTCTTGCCTCCATTCGTGAGGAAAGAGCTCAGATTACAGATTATTTCAGCATTGTTTTAAGGCATATACAGCATTAATATGGTTCTGCAGAGAACAAATTCAAAAACGAAAACTTACTGGGTAATATAATATATGTTTATAACGGTGGAACTCCTTAGTCCTTACATAGGCAACAACAAAACCCAAAGGTCCCAAACACAAAATCTTTGATTTTTTTGTTGTTGATCCATAACCACAAAATCTTTCATTTGGAAAGAAAGAAACAGGACATTTCTTGTCTAATCTTGTAATTGGTCTCCCCCTTCAGCTCCTTCTTTTGGCTCCTCTTCAAACCCTCCTCCGATCTCACAAAGCCTGTCCCAGATATTCGCCGGAACGGGAACGACAGACAAGCGTGGCTGCTTGAATAGCGCAAAACCCTTAAACCCATCGTCTCCTTTCATCTCCTTCAAATCCACCGGACGTCTCATTTCCCCAACGGCTCGAACGTCAACGGCCCCTTCATTATCGTCTTTGGCGGAGGAGGAAGTGTACCATTCCCTGGTGACAGAGACGACACCGACGACGCGACGGGCTTTGGGACCGGAGTGGTAGAAGAAGCAGAGATCGCCCAATTTCATGGACTTCATGTACTTCTGTGCCTGCTTGTTCTTCACTCCATCCCAACAAGACAACCCTCCATTCGCCGCCTGGTCCTCCCACGACCACTCTCCGGCCTCCGTCTTCAGCAGCCAGTACTGTCCTTCTCCGATCATCTTTCCTTTCTCTCTCATCTTTCTTTCTGGTTTTCCCGCCACGTATAATTGGGGTTTGGTTGCTCATTACGTACACCTTTTAAGTCACGGCTTCGGATTGTCTCTGGCGAAGCCAGAAAGGGCTTAACTCGGGGTTCCATAGAATAGGTGATTAGTGGTGGAGAAGTCAAAATCATGGGCCCATGATTTTGACTTCTCCACCTATAATAAGACATGTGGCGATAAGTGTGTGAGAATAAAGCGGAGAGATATCATAAGGGGAGAAGTCAAAAAATGGGGAGAAAATAAAATGACTTCTCCCCATATTTTTGCCAACTGTCGCACAATGTATGGAACCCCGAGAGGAGTTTCTGGCTTCGCCAGAGACAAGCCCAGGCCGTAAGTCACTCTTGCTTTCGGCGCCAAAAGTAAGAGACTTGATTCCGTACTGGATCTAGTCCAATGGCTACCATTGCACTTGAGCAGAACCGTGGTCCCGTCCCATCCTGGGGCCAAGGAGCTGGACCTTGATTGAACCGGGGCTTAATCATTTAAATTTAACGCCATGACTGGCTGGCCCAATATTAAAATTTTAATTTGATTCAATCTTGGTCATTGATTGGGCCCATGTAGAGAGAGGGTTTTGAGCTCCGTAAGATAATGGACAGGGCTTTAAAAAGTAGTATAGCAACCAAGCATATAAATATTTATGGCTCCATACAGAATTTGGGATATCTCGGCAGTACCTATTTTGATAGTTTTTGAAAGACTTGGAATATTCTTCAGTAATTGGTGATTAGGAGACTCTCTTGACCCATCAACACTCCAGGCTGCCACACACACTTTTACATGTTAATCAAGGCGATGGTTGACATGTACGCACCGTGCCCCAAATGAATGTTGGTAGTCTCCTTGTCAGTAAGGAGTGAAGATCTTATGCCTTTTAGAAATAGCTTAGGGATAAGGGTGACAGGATGGAAAGGTCGTTGCTATCAATAGCGGGAAAAAAGGTTCTCTCTACAGTCAATGTCACACTTTACACTTGAGCAGGGATTTTTCAACGATATTGGTAGGATCTATCACAGTTTATTTGGTGGAATCCGAATAAGGACAAAAAGAAAACCAATTGAATTACGTTTATTTGTTTATTATTATTTTTTTACGATATTATTTACCTATAGTTAGTAGCATTAGTTAGTGATGGTTAGTAACAGAAATTGACCACTTACAAGTTGTCACCCTTTGAGAATAGATCACCTAACCTCTCATAAAAGAGACTACATCCTACTAAGTAGATTAGTTAGGATGAAGTTCGTTAAACAAAGAAATTTTGGAGGGTCTTTGCTCTAGGGACCTCTATCTCATAAAAGAGGTCACACCCCCCATATGTTGTCGCTGCTATAAAGGCAGTAGTGATAGCTTGGGGAATATGGTAGTGAAATAATTCCATTTTCTGCCATCGACCCTTTGATCTAGTAAGTGTTATAAAAATCCACTTATATATCTTGCTAATTCATTTGTGGCTGCTGCATATGGACCAAATTCAAGAATGGGTATGTGCCCAGATCCATTTATAATTGGATCCAATTCTGATTATTGTCCATTTAATATGATACATTTTTTACTTGCTCTTTACAAATTTAACCCATTCCCCATCTCACTTGAATCGGATCAGACTCGGATTCAATCGGATTGAAGTCGGATTCATCTGGATTCAATGGGCATCCGACCATCATCGCACAACCGTGCGGCGCCTCAATCATCCCATGATCTTGGCCAGCCTTACACCATTACATTATCCATCCATTGAACCGACCCAACATCTCGTGCTACAATGCTACGACAAGGTACGACCCACTACCGAGTCTCATCCGCTAAGTTATACTCAGCTGGCTTACGCATCACTTCATCGTGTCGCACCTAACACTCGTCCAACACATAAGGTTCCCGCATCACCGAGGTTCCATCTCACGCATCTCTCATGATGCTAAGGTTCCCCGATTAAGCTGAACATCAAACACGGCCCGATACTCTCGAACACGACTATCGGTCATCCCCCACGCATCGCGGATAGCGTAGGAGCATCACTGCCCCGTTTACTGAACATTGAGGGCATAACGCCCACAACACAATCTTCGGTCCTCTGACCAAGTATCCCAACCATATCTCGCGTCCCTCCTTAACGATCATGATGCATACCGCACACTTAAAGACCATACTAGGATGAAACCTCCTACCCGAAGGCTCTTACACAGTGCTAGGAAGTCCGTCTCCTTTGCACCGTCCTTGGATGCTCCAACAACCATTCAAAGAGACTCTAAGATCCCCTTCAGGATCCTAGAGCCCGCCCTCAACTCCTTTGGGGTTGCTCATTAGGTGGCCCCAGATGTGCCACAAGGGAAGGTAGAGCTACGCCTTTCTCCTCAAGGTGGATGATAAACCTTTCACCCTCTACCAGAAGGAAACATCACCACTGCTGGTGGAGTCATACTGGTCTTTTACGGAACAGTACATTGAAGATCCACAAACCGTCTATACCATTGAACTCGTATTAACTTTCTCTTCGAATGAAGGTACTATCGGCCCTACTTCCAACATACCATGTGGGCCCCACAACACTCGCCCACATGTGTATGATCAAACACTAAACTCAAGCTTCACTCCATAACTCTTCGTGTGCACTTCACTCAAACCATAGTACCTCGTACACAACATCAAGACACCTACATGTCCCTTCACTTCGGTACCTCAACACTAAGGCACCAACCTTGCACCACGCTGCGCTATCGCTTGCATAGTGCCTCGCCTATCTCCTAGGCATCGCATTGGCATCCATTGCCCATGCTCAGGCCATCCCGGCCCAGTATCACGGTCATGGCCGTACTTGACAACTTATGACCGTGACACTCTCCCCCACCTGATTAGGTAGATATGTCTTCATCAACTCTCACCGAGTATTCATTAGTTCTACAACACAGCTTGCAAACCTGCTCTTTCCACAGATCAGAAGCTACTTCTGACGGCCTAACATATCAATTATTGTCTCAAACTTCACATCCTCACGAATTTTGTCTGAAACATTCACCACACTTCGCCCAATTTCACACTGAACTTGGCCTTAGAGATTCTGTACACTGCATTTGTCTTCAACATTTGTCTTCAACAGGTTGCCTGAACTTCAGAGCGGGGTAATCTTCCTCGAATTTCTTTAAGTGCACATCTCCATGCGCATGTTTGGTCCTCCCAGGACCATCACTTGGTTGTCCCAAGCATTATGCTGACACTGATTATCACCATGAACATCGATCTTCGGTCTCACAACCCTGATCTTCAGTTTCTACTAGGCATTCAGCTGTCATCCACTTCACTCTTGAAGCTTCATCCACTGCAGTTCACTCTGTCGAACTACACTCAGCGTTCACCTTGAACATGAAGTACGTCACCCATGACGAGGCTCGTAAGCCAATCGCATCTCATACGGTACTTCCTCCGCAGTCTGCTTCCTTAGTTTACGCATATGAGCATCGGCGTGTTGTCCCACTTCAACATTAAATTCACGCATAATAGCACCGATATCCACATCCTTTACCTAAAGTCACAAACACACCCAACGTATCCTCTGATGCAACACGACCAGCAACCCTATACGTTACTCGAAACCGCAATAACATCCACTACGCCAAATCTCTGTGAAACTCTCCATTGGTGCATCACATCCCTGATGCACTAATCTTGTTTCTTCCATTCATTTGTGCAAAACCATTTTGCATGTCTTCCTTGGTTGTGTATCAATCCATTGGCACACTTCTCTTTGTGATCATTCACTCATTCACTTGTGTTGAACTCAATCCGTCGAGCTCACCTTTTCGTAGCCAACAACCTATGAAGTTGTCTGAAGCCACTGCATCATTTCAACCCTTAACACATTGCCTCACTCTTGAGGTCTTCCCTACTTGCCTCACTCTTGAGGACTTCCCTCATACTTCTGATAGTTGCCCAAGTGCTCCCCACTCAAACTTACATGGCATCTTGTATTCTTGTCGTGCCTCTCTAGCACCTCAACTTCTTGAGTACCCTGAGATAGCACTCATCCACTCCATTGCATCCTCTCATACAATTGAGCTTCCAATCTTAACTAGAGTATTTGGATTACTCAAGTCTTTGGCACCTTGCCAACATAGTTATGTGACTCTAGTACCTCAACATCCTGTGTCTTCACTGAGAGAACACTTCACCTGACCTTCGCACCACTGTGCTATTTCATTACGTGAGGTCTTGATACATCAATTCCTGGAGTCTTCATCTTGAACCAACACTATGCTCTTCAAGTCCCAACACTGTCTTCACCCTGAGTACACATTTGACTCTGAATATTCCATTGACCACTATCTACTAGTAGCCTTACTCCAACACACTACTGCATTAGAGACCAACACCTATATAGTTGTCGGACTTTATCTCGATCCTGGATAAGTCTCTCCCGTAACAAGTCCACTCTCTAGAAGCCAACAAACTCTGTAGCCAGTAGCACTCCCACTACTCGGAACCACAGTAGAAACATCTTGTGCATTCCAACCTAATCACCTGTTACAAACTGTAGCTTTAGGCTCTCACGAGCAACCACGCTCCCATGAGCAACCATGCTCCCACGAGCAATCATGCTCTGATACCAACTGTCACGGTCAACTTTTTGATTTTGCGGAACAACCGTGCGACGCCTCAATTATCCCATAATCTTGGCCAGCCTTACACCATTACACTATCCATCCATTGAACCGACCCAACGTCTCGTGTTACAATGCTACGACAAGGTACGACCCACTACCGAGTCTCATCCGCTAAGCTATACTCAGCTGGCCTACGTATCACTTCATCGTGTCGCACCTGACACTCGTCCAACACATAAGGTTCCCGCATCACCGAGGTTCCATCTCACGCATCTCTCATGATGCTAAGGTTCCCCGATCAAGCCGAACATCCAACACGACCCGATACTCTCGAACACGACTATCGGTCATCTCCCACGCAAATCGTGGATAGCGTAGGAGCATCACTGCCCCGTTTACCGAACATTGAGGGCATAACGCCCACAACACAATCCTCGGTCCTTTGACCGAGTATCCCAACCATACCTCACATCCCTCCTAGACGATCATGATGCATATCGCACACTTAAAGACCATACTAGGATAAACCTCTTACCTGAAGGCTCTTACGTAGTGCTAGGAAGTCCGTCTCCTTTGCACCGTCCTTGGATGCTCCAACAACCATCCAAGGAGACTCCAAGATCCTCTTCAGGATCCTAGAGCCCGCCCCCAACTCCTTGGGGTTGCTCACTAGGTAGCCCCAGATGTGTCACAAGGGAAGGTAGAGCTACGCATTTCTCCTCAAGGTGGATGATAAACCTTTCATCCTCTACCAGAAGGAAACATCACCACTGCTGGTGGAGTCATACTGGTCTTTTACGGAACAGTACATTGAAGATCCACAAACCGTCTGTACCATTGAACTCGTATTAACTTTCTCTTCAAATGAAGGTACTATCGGCCCTACTTCTAACATACCATGTGGACCCCACAACACTCGCCCACATGTGTCCGACCAAGCACCAAACTCAAGCTTCACTCTATAACTCTTCGTGTGCACTTCACCCAAACCATAGTACCTCGTACACAACATCAAGACACCTACATGTCCCTTCACTTCGGTACCTCAACACTGAGGCACCAACCTTGCACCACGCTGCGCTATCGCTTGCATAATGCCTCGCCTATCTCCTAAGCATCGCATTGGCATCCATTGCCCATGCTCAGGCCATCCCGGCCCAATATCACGGTCATGGCCGTACTTGACAACTTATGACCGTGACACGCCGCCCAATAGCAATCAAAGGTCCCCCTCAATAAGTTAGCGGTATGGGTGCCCGAATTAGTGAATCCGAAATCCGAATCCATTTGTACACCATTTCATTTTTTGTTTTGTTTTTTCATGTTACGTTCTTACAAAAGTTTATTCCGAACGTGTCCCAAACGAAGTTATGATTTACTCTCGAAGAGAAAGGGAGTTAAGGCAGGGGAGTTTGAAGGCACCAGAGGGTCAAACACGCAGCAGTTAACCAATCTGGACCATTTTGTCCTCTTCTTCTTCACAATTCCAGTTGTTTTGCACTATTTTGATATTTTCGTTCAGTTCTTGGAGAACAGAAGCCCTAGATGATCCTTGAAACTCAGATATCTGATTTCTGATCAGTGAATCCTTTGAAAGAAGAAATGCTTGGAGATGGAGGAGAGACCCCTTCCCGGTAGAGAAATCCACTCCTATTTCTCTTACAATTAGGGTTTTCTTTTAAGTGCTGAATTGATGATTTTCTTCATTAATCGATTGCATTGTGGAACCCTTTGATCTGTTGTTTCTCTTGCGTTTGGCTGTACTGAATTGAGTTTGGCGTATTTGATTTCTTGTCAAATCAAACACTTATTTGATACAATCAAACTAACCCTAATATAAACTATTTTTGTTCCAATTCAAACTAATTATAATTTAATGTCAAGTATGGCGTCAATGTGGTGATGCACTGGTCAACCTTGTCTTCAGCGAAAAAAAGTGGATTAGTTACAAGGTCAATTGTAGTGTACTGTATACACTTTAGATGTAATCCTCTAAATTATGTTGTAATCCAAACAAAAAAGTTGCTAGAAACCCTAACCTTAAGATTAGATTTTTAGATGCTACAGGTTGCATGCATGCAAGAAGCAAAATATAATCCGTATGGATGCCATCCTAAATGGTTGCGAAGATAAGCCTCAGATCATTCATGCAGGAAGTTTAATATCTGATAACTATTTTGTTTTGAACAAATTTTAATCAGGAAAGCATGGATTTTGGATTCTTTTTTCTTTGTCAATCTCTCTTGAGGATTTTAACTTTTACTAAACCAAACCTTCTGGGCATGCATAATTTTTCCATGTGTTCTCTCTCATGTTTTGTTTGGAAGGTATGAATTGCTGAGCATGGTGAAGAAGCACTCACACTTGTTAGGGACAACCACAGTTGATGAGGAAGATGCTTCGGATGTTGAAATGGATGCATGCTTTTGGCATGATGTCCTGGATTTGTATTTCATTTGTGGTAGGGAATCAAGGGGACGTCAGGATGACGATCTTGTCTTTTTTGTAAGGAAAATGGTATGAACTTTTCTTTCACTGATCAAAAAAAATATATGCCTTTTTGTCCATTCATATTCCTTTCTGATGCTAAACAATCTCAGTACTACGTTCTTATACAGAATGATGTGTTTGCAGAGCTTGCACGGATATGGTTTTAACGATAATATGGAAGGAGTCCCTCCTTATTTTGTACGCAGGTGGGCATCTAAGGTAAAAGCGACATGAAGACAAGTTCAAGCTACATGTGTATGCTTTGAATGACTGCGAATGCTTGTGTTGCTAAGATTGGTTATCAGGCTTTCCCTTAATTCAGTAATATAATACCCTTATGATTCTCTTCCTTGTGTTACTCTATTTAGGATTTTCAGTTTCAAGGCCATAGATCAACACAAAGGCAATCTTTATTGAAATGGTTGCTAACTAAAATCACCAAATCCTTTTTCCTCGAAATATAACTGCACAGTTCATCAGTTAATTGGAGCTTGCTCGAGTCCAATATGGCTGATAATTAAATCTGACAATGTAGAGTGGGTGTTTATCAACCACTGGTTGTTCTTGTTTTGAAATTTTGGTTATGAATTATGATCCCTTCAAGATGTACAGTTGAACTGAGTGAATTATAGGGTGGAACTTGTTTAATTGGTTGAAATCAGCTAGTCATAGGTTACAGAATAAATTGTGTAGAAATCCAAAATATACCAGAACAATCTTAATTAATTACATCTCCCTACTTGAGCTTCCTCTTTCATTTTCAGCACTTTGTAAAAATTAGCTCTACCAAGCTTGTTCCTTGATTTGAGGATTGGAGTGTGGACACACTTTGTTCTTCAGGTAGTTTTACAAAGTTACTTGTAATTTCTCTGCTAATATTACCTATTAAAAAAAAATTATCTGCTAATTGAAGTTTATATCTATGGTATATTACTATGTTTTGAATTTTGATGCCTTATCAGTCTGTTAATAAGTTCACGTTGTTGTGGGTAAGTGATAACAAGAATCCAACTAGTGATAACAAGAATTCAACATACAAGGGCATGATCTTTATGAAAGTTCAATGGTTTAATGACTGTTACAGACTTAAAATTTCATATCAGAACATGGCATCTCATCATGAATGGAGAATGAGAATCTTGCAGGGCACCAGACACAACTGTCTGAGGATGACACGAGGCTGCTATATAGTTTGCAAATACAGTTTTTTTGTTGCTCAGTACATGGCTTTTACCCATAGAATGATGCAAAGAATGAAAGAAAAACTAATTATCATGTTTGGATAGTTCTTCAATGTCGTAGTCATGTTCATATTATCATAATCACAATCACAGTTACACTCAAGAATCATTCATGTGATGGCTGAAGTATTCATCTGTAACATGTATGATTTTTATAAGTTACAAACAAGATGGTTAATTAAGAACAGTTATTCCCCTCAAAGTTAGGATTTAAATAGTAGTGGCTTGCAGATGTTCATAATTATGAAGTGGGGATTCTTACATCTGATGCCTTATATGAATAAATAGGTACTCTATTTGAGGGTAAGTCCTTTGTGTTGTATGATCTTGTGAGCTTCTTCACATGCTTAGTTTCTCACTGACACTTTGTGGTTAATTACTCCAGTAGTGTTTGGATGCGTTAATAATACTGTTTTGTCATATGTCTTTCTTCTTTGGTGTAGTATTGGATAGAAGTTTTATTTTGATATCCATTAGACGAACATTTGGAAATCATGAATCAATATCAAATTGGTGAATCTTGTGATTCCCGCACATACCTTTTGGACTGAAACAGTAAATATTTCTGTTGCTGCTTGTAAGTTGTTACTGTTTAAATGTACACCATCAAAGAATTGTGCTCTTAAGTCTTAATTCTTATTAATAGTTATAAGGTGATTTGTACTGAATATATACGCTAACTATTTTGATTATCATGTTAACCAGTTGGAGAAGTTAGTTGATTTAAATTCTGTGGACGTGGATTGGAGGCGTTCATTTTACTTGAACTTGATTGCTCACACTTCATTCACCGTTACAGTTGCAATTTGCAGGTAATTTTTACTTTTTGTCTTATCGCGTGTATGGCTTTTGACTTGCTTGAGCAACATTTTGCCCTCAACATGTGTGTGGGTGTGCGTGTATTCCTTTTTGCATCTTACACGTGTATGTTCTGTAACTTGCATGAGTAGTATTTTTTTCTCAACACGTGTGAATGTGTAGATAAATATGTATATGTGTGTGTTGTATTCGTGTCTTACATGTGTATGTCTTTAACCTGAATGAGCAGCATTTTTTCTCTCAACATGTGTGCGAATGTATATATAAATATGTAAATGTGTGTGTTGTATACGTGTCTTACATGTGTATGTCTTTAACCTGCATTAGCAACATTTTTCCTTCAACGTGTGTATGTGCATGTGTGTTGTATTCCTTTTTGTTTCTTACCTATGAATGGCCTTTAACCTGCATGAGCAACATTTTCCAGTGTTTTAAAACCTGAAAACTCGACTCGACTCGGAAACTTGCCGGGTAGAGTCAACTCGGAAACTTGGGCAAAACTCGTCCGAGTAATGACACCTAAAACTCGGACATATATAATATTTTTCTAATATTATATATATGCTATAAATTCAAAATTAATGATAAATCATACGTAAAATGAGATATATAATTCAATACAATTTATCAACTATCATCCATAAATTAGAATAACCATCCAAATCATTCATAATTTCATATAACTAGTTAAACCTTAAAAGGAATCATGGATTAATAGAGCATAGACAAAAAAACTAAATATGATATCATTATCATCTACTAAAAGTTTTAAACTTCGTCAACCATTGACATTAACAATTCAGTGATTACAAAAAACAAGTGTACTAGAAGTTCAAATTAAAATATTAAGTCTCAGAATCGGCATCAGAGTTCGGCAAAGTCCCACTCCCATGGGTAGCACTCTCTCCTCTTGGGCAAGCGTCCAACCAACTTATGTTATTGAGATCATTTGCTTCAGCCCCACTACCCCACTACGATCAACATGTGTGCTACTATCACCAAGTTCACAACCTACCCACTCATCATCACCTTCCTCTAGCATAATGTGGTCTACGAGAGTTGGATCATAATCTGAGGCATGCCTCCTTAGTTGTTGGTCCCTTAGCCTTAAATTATAATGGACGAACACCAATTTATTCACCTTCTTTTGCCTTAAACGATTTCTCTTTTTAGTATGGATTTGGTCAAAAGTACTCCAATTTCGTTCACATCCAGTTTAAGAACAAACTTGACTCAAAACGCGAATGGCAATGCGTTGGAGAATCGGAGTACCCAAGCTATAATTTTCCCACCATGGAACTGTAGCACAAAAAAAAATATATTATTTTTATATAGATGATTATTAATATCAATTTAAATCCAAAGTCACTTACTTGGAGAAACCCTACTTCGACATTTTATTGCCATGTCCATCCCAAAGTCTCCTTGAGCCTTTTCATATAGAGAAATCTGAAAACAAGAATTTGAGTGTGACTTACTAATAATTTATTTTTAAAGTTTGAAAGTTCTAATAAATTAAAATACTTCCTCAATGACATCAATTTGGTTGTCCTCAGTAGGTTCCAAAAGACTAATCACTTTTTGTAGTCCATGACGAACTTCTGGATGTGATGAAAACTCAGAATGATATCGTAGAGCTGGATTAAGGAAGTATCCTGCTGCATGGAGTGGAGAGTGAAGGGTGGACTCCCATCTCTCATCAATAACTTTCCAAAATTTCATGTACTTCTCCCTCTTGTTGTCGTTTACTTCTTTAATGGCTAGCTTTGCTTTATCAATTGCATCATATATCAAACCCATAGCCGGTTGTTTATCACCATCAACCATGGTTGTTAAATCCTTGCGATTTACGATTCAAATCCTACGATTCGATTCGAATCCTAAGCAAAACGATTCAAATCGGAGGTGAAAATCTTAATTGGGCAAATCCCATTTGATTTGCGATTCAAATCGTACGATTCATGCGATTCATACGATTCGAGCACGAAACCCTTTTTACGGACCAATACTTAAAAAATATTTTTTATTCTTTTAATTTTCTAAAGGTACTTTGTGGTTTTTAAGAAGAGAGAAGAAATAAGAAAACCTCTATTACGGACACGCCAAAACCCCTATTTGGGTTGTCTCTCTATTGCTGTGAAATGAGAAAAAATAAGAGAAAGAAGAAGAAAGAAGGAAGAAGAAAAATGAAGAAGTTGGATTTTGGGAAAACTTGATAGTTTATTTTATTAGTCTTTTTAATTGTACAAGTCTTTTGATACTTGATTTCATACAACAAATTATATGAGTTCACTTTTGTTGTTTATTTTTAATCATATTAGGTTTGTTTTTTATTTTATGGAGGTCATTCACATTTTTTATAGTGTATGCAATGAAATATCCATTACTTTCTTTTATCAATAGATATGAATGAAATCTTTTGGATAATAAATTATTCTATTTTTTTGTTTTATGAAGTAATTTTTTTTTATTTTTTAAACAATTTTTTTAAAAATGGATTGAATCTTACGATTTACGATTTGAATCCCGATTTGAATCGAATCGGTCCTAAAACGATTTTACGATTCGATTACGATTTAACAACCTTGCCATCAACAATGCGCAACAACTGAAGAAGCGGAGTGATTGAATTTTAAAGCTTCTCAAGTTTTCTCCAAAAATCATTGTTCAACAAAATCTTTTCTACTTCCCTCCCATCCACCATGCTTGCATATCTTGATTTTACCAACTCTTCAGACAACATCATAAATTTTAACCCAGCTCTCTATATGAAAAAGATAAGAGCATTTAGATATAAATTCATGACAAAACAATTAAATAAACATAAAATTTAAATATATAAAAGTTAGTAACCGAGTATTTTAAAAAATAATGATTTACCTGCTCAAGAAGACTGCTTGTGAGAATGAAATTGGTTGCAAAACGAGTTGCCCCTGGCCTCACAATTTCTCTGCCCTTAGTATGAGTCCTCATCAAACTTAATACTTGGCCATGATTGTATATAAATTTGGCCGCCTTCTTAGCCATTTCAATTAATTTACTCACACTTTTTAATTTTTCAATTTTCTCTAACATGAGGTCCACATTATGAGCAGCGCATGAAGTCCAAAAGAGATGCTTCCTTTTGCTTATTAGTAATTTTCCAGCAGCCACATAATTAGCCGCATTATCAGTGATCACTTGTACAATATTGGCTTCTCCAACCTCTTCGACAATGCCATCAAGAAGGTTAAAAGTATTGGATGCATTCTTAACAATGCTTGATACATTCATTGATTTAATGAACATTGTTTCCCTTGTACATGACACAAAAAAATTAATTATAGATCTTCCTCTTTGGTCTGTCCAACCATCTGATATTATGGAACATCCAGTTGAAGCCCAAGATTCTCTTAATTCTTTGAAATAACTCTTTTTCTAAAAATGGGCCCGATATTTGATGAGGAGTTGGAGCTTTCATTCCCGGTCCGTAACTCCCCATGGCTTCAATCACTTTAGGGAAAAAAATTGAATCAGCTGCATTAAAAGGAATTGCAGCATGAAAAAACCATCTCGAAGTCATTTCTACAACCTTTGTTTGTGCATTCATATCCATGACTGTTGGCAACTTTAACTGGACTGTATTTGGATGGAAGACCTCTTTTCCCTTCATTCTTTTCAGTTGCTCTAATGCATTACTATCATCTTCATCATCATAATTTCCCTCCCCAAAATCTCCCCAACTCCGTTTTCTATTTGCTTGAATTTTTTTACTTTCCTTTTTCTTGTTCAAAATTTCCTTCATTTGCTTAGCTACATCATTCGGAACTTTGGGACACACAATAGCATCTCCAGGGATTCTAGCAATGTGATGTTTCAATTTGTTAATCCCCCCAACCATTTCTTTCCCACAATGATTGCATCAGACCTTTTTCTTATCATTTGTCAATGCCGTGCAATGAGCCCAACCAGGATCTGTTAAGTGAGATGTATTGATCACCGATTGATTCTTTTCAACAGTCTGGCTTGATGCAACAAGCGTGGATGTTGGGGTGGGATCATTTTCACCCCTTCCCGATGAAGCCATCAAAAACTTCAAAAAAATATAACTTTTTTTGATCGAACTGAAAAAAATAGAACTGAAATTGAAAAACAAATTCATAACAATTTACAATTCAAGATTTTCAATTTACAAATTCAAGAGAATAATGAAGACATTAACTATGCATTATGATTTAGTTTACAATAGTAATTTATCAGATTACAGGTCTATTAAACAAAATTCATACAAAGTACTGAACTACTGATAACAAATTTATACAAATTACAAAGTACAGAATATAAAATTATAAATTATGATTTTCAATTATGAATTATGTTTTTCAATCTGTTAAACAAAATTCATAACTAATTATTTTCAATCTGTTTTCTATTTGCAGGTATAAACTGATAAATAAAAATGCAGGTTTCTATGAAGATTCAAAAAAGTCCAAAAACATGCGTTTGAAAAAAATTACAAAACCTGATGCAAGGTGGTGGTGGTAACGAGTATCAAACCATGGCAAGTTAGTTTGAAAAAAAAAAAAAAAACACCACTGCTTCTGAAAAAAAACCGCCACTTCTCCGAAAAAAATGGGTATACAATTTATATATACTTGAAAAAAAACACCACTACGTTTGCAATACTATGCTACCGGAAAAAAAAATGGTTTTTTTCGGAGAAGTGGTGGTAATGTTGCACTCCTCTCCGAAAAACGGAATAGAGAAAGAGGGAAGAGAGAAGAGAGAGAGATTTCAGTTTTACCTCTTAGTGTGCTAGCACTCCTCTCCGAAATAAAAGGGTCTCTTATTTTACTCTACTGTAATTATACTGGAAAAAATGGAAAGAAAAAAAGATGATGAGAATGTGAAAGAAAGGAAAAGAACAAAGGAGAACAGAGAAGTTCTCAGAAAGGGAAGAAAG
Organism: Tetracentron sinense; assembly: GCA_015143295.1. Taxonomy (NCBI): domain Eukaryota; kingdom Viridiplantae; phylum Streptophyta; class Magnoliopsida; order Trochodendrales; family Trochodendraceae; genus Tetracentron; species Tetracentron sinense. The sequence goes on from CM026574.1 coordinate 27,186,973, forward strand.
AAAAAGAATAGAGAGAGAGGAGAGAGAGAGAAAAGAGACTCACCGGCACTGTAGATCGCCGGCCACTGTAGATCGCCGGCGAGAACTTTTCGCATGAGAGGGTGGGGCTGTGGGGTTTGAGAGATTTCTGTGCCCTAACCCCACCCCCTTTTCGTTTTGCTTTATATACTAATAGCCTTGAGGGTTAAAAAAAAAAAAAAAAACAACTAACCTGGTCACTAGGGCGCGTCACTGGGTCGGGTTGCCGCACCCGAGTAGACCGTGTAACTCATCATTTTTTAACATACATGTGATCGCTACTACTCGGGCGAGTCGAACGGGTCAGGTGAGTCGATTTAACTCGGGCGAGTCGAACGAGTAACTCGTTAAAAACTGATATTTTCGAGTTTTAAGCCAAACTTGACCCGAAACTTGGCCGAGCCGAGTCGACTCGGCCGAGTTTCGAGTCGACCCGGCGAGTTTTAGGATAGAGACATTTTCCATCAAAACGTGTGTGCATGTGTATATAAATATGTATATGTGTGTTGTACTCCATTTTGTGTCGTATCATGTGTATGTCCTTTAACTCTATAGATGTTAATACACATTTGAGAATCAAAAAATCAAAAACAAACAACAATGTATATAAGAAATGTAATGAGAAGGGAGCCAAAGATGTTCGTTGACGTTGATGACAATGTATGCTTCACTAATATTGATGTAACTTACATAAAAAGCATCATTTATTTCTCAATTAAGTATAACAGTTAACTCAAATACAATCAATTTCATACATAATGGTTAATACATCAATAATGGTATCTCCAATTCCAAGTTTTCAACCTCAACAACTACAATCACAAGCTCACAACCACATGAAGTTACGCCGAGGTTCAAAGTCATCTCTGTCCTGATTAAGCTGACGACAACACTGGTTCTTCTCCACATAAGTACAATATTGTACCCAAGCCTTCGGTCGAAGCCTTCGGTTGAGTCTTACTCAAAAATGGCCAAAACCCCTTTATATAGGATGTCGCACGATATATATTGTGCAATACATCTCATATATGTTACGATATCCTACAAGAAAATGCAAAAAAAAAAAAATAGTGTTTAAAAATATTGATCGATATATCCAATATATCAGGCAATATTTCAGATATATTGCACGATATTTTTGAGAAATTGTAAAAAATTAAATACTTGATATAGATATTTCGAGGCCCATCGAATCGAGATATATCATATCACCGACATTTCAAACCATGCTTGTGGTGGATTGGGAGGTATCCATTACAGTGGTGGACCTGATGATGGGCATTGACTTGGTGGGGATTGTACTGGTGGGGGTGGGGGCTTTTGCTTGTGGTGGGCATAGTGATTGTTACACGGGCGCTCAACTCTTTTGTGCTAATATGTCCCTTAAGAAAGGAGACGTCATCCAACACAAGTTCCTCCACCTCACATAGCCACGGGTCCAACGAATCAACCTCGAATATGTAATCCAAATTAATTGGATAATGGAAATCTAGATCTTGTTCCCTCAAGTTGTAGGCTCGCAACCATATATTATAATGTACATATACTAACTTCTCTAGTTTCTATGTGGTTAACTTGTTCCAAGTCTTTCTGTGGATGAAGGAAAAGGTGCATCAATTCCGCTTACAAGCAAAAGATCTGCACTTCTGAATCAAAACTCTCACTATAACTGTTCTAAGATCCGGAGCATCCTCCCGTACGTCACCCACCAATAACCGCCACTGATTTTTACATGATTAGAATTCAAATCAAATATGTTATAATTTCTAAAATAAATCAATAAAAAGCCTTTGACATGTGTGTGGGTATGTGTGTATTCCTTTTTGCATCTTACATGTGTATGTCCTTTAACTTGCATGAGCAACATTTTCCCTCAACATATGTGTGTGTATATAAATATGTAAATGTGTGTGTTGTATTCTTTTTTGCATCTTATCAGGTGTATGCCCCCTAACTTGCATTAGCAACATTTTTCCCTCCACAGGTGTGTATATGTTTATGCAAATAAGTATGATTGTGTGTTGTATTACTTGTTGTGTCTTATCATGTGTATGTCCTTCAACTTGCATAAGCAACATTTTACCTTCAATGTGTGAGTGTGATTCCTCATTATTAAAAAGGGCATGTTTGAGGAGCTAATCCACATCATTTCAGGTTTTATCCAGAGATTTCATATAGATTAAGGAAATAAGTTGGAGGGCTCTCTAAAACAAGGCAAAGCTTTATATGTTCTTTGTAATTATCTGGATGTCGTTTTTGTGTATTGGAAGCTATTTGGTCTCATAGTCATAGAGATGTATTATATATACACTTTTTTCATTTTTATAAATAACCAAAATTTTATTAGAAGAAGATAGAATTTACAAGGGCTAGGGAAATAGAAGATTAAAAAAAAAAAAATTATACATGAAAAGAAACGCAGAAGTTGCAAAAAACAACTTGACTCCATCTGTATAAGAAATTAGAGATAAGGTGGTTGCAAATTCTTCCCAAATGGAAGAAAATAGTTTAGCCAAAGAAGCTTCAGTCCCCTCAGAAGTTCTGTTTTTTCTTTCCTTCCACAATCCACGAATGATTGCAAATGGCATCATATCCCGAGAAGAATATTGCCTCAACTTCCAAAAACTCCATTCAGTCATTCTAAGATAGAATCCTTAGCCTCCAAAGGAAAGACCCAGGGAGTACTAAACAGAGAAATAAAGAAGCACCAAACATTGCATACCACCAAACAGTGAAAGAACAAGTGATTCACATATTATTGCCCTTCCCTAGAATCCCTGCACATGCAACATTTGTAAGGGATTTTCATGCCTCAGTTTCTCAAATGGTCCACGTGAGATTTTCATGCCTACCTCAATCTTTGTTTCCTCCAAAACTTGAAATGCACCTGCATAATCCATTCCAGACCCCAACCCCGTAAGGGGTAGGAACTGGATTGGGATCTCAATCATTACTAACCACCCTGAACTTAGACCCTACCAGTCTCCTCTAGAGAGTCATGTTCTCGGTATTGAATCGCCATATCCAATGGCCCAAAAAATCTTTGTCCATACATTGGAGTCTTCTGAAACCTGAACCTCCAAACTTCTTAGGGTAACAGACCCATTCCCATCTGACAAGGCAGAACCTCTTCCTATCTCTTTTTCCCTCCAATAGATGTTTGGCTATGAGGCAGGCATCTTGCAGACCGACATGAAGAATATAGGTAGACTGACTAGGATACTTATAATGAGAGTCATCCTCCCTCTAAGGGAGAGGAAGTTCTTCCAGCACACCAAACTTTTGTCCACCCTCTCAAGCACTTGATACCAAATACCCTTTGCAACTGGCCTCGAACCCGAAGGAAAAGGAAGGTAGGAAGTGGTACACACCCAGACAACAGCCTGTATGCCCCGCACAATCTGTATACAGGGCGACCTCAGCCTTCCCAATGGTTTTTAAGAGTGATTTTGGGAAGGTTAACATGGAGCCCTTACAGCACTTTAAAGTCCCCCCTCCCCCCACCACACGTGTGTGTGTGTATATATATATATATACATTGTGTTTTTCTTTCATGTTGCTAGTGCCCATATAGTTGATATTGTTAATAAATTAAATTAGAAATTGTTTATTTTGATGCCCATAGCCCTGCCCTTACAGTTAAATTCCATATTCCTGGATGGATTTAGGAAATTGAATTCCAGTTCCACATGCATAATTCGTTTCTCAGAATAGTTTACAATGCCATGTTGCTTTAGAGTTTAGAATATAACCATTTACATTTATGGACCTTAATGTATTCACCATGTACTTATTATAAAACAAGAGCCTAGACCTTGATGTCTTGAGTATCTTTTCATTATCTGATGGTGACGAGTATGTTTGAGCATGTAGTATTTGGTTGAATTTGTTATGATTTTATAGGTTGCTTGCTACTTGTCTTGTGCGGATAATACCAAGAAAGTGGACATTCGATTTTTTTGGTAACGGAGGGTATCCCAACCCTGACAAGGAATGACTAGTCCCTTTGGATGCACGCAATCACCCGCTAACCTCGTGCATTGGGTAAGCCTGAGAAGAGTCGAACTTGAGACCTTGGGCATCTCTCCGAAAACGCGAACCAACTGGGCTACATGTGCAGGTTAAAATTGTACTTGAGACCTTGGTGATCTCTCCCAAAACCAGAACCAACTTTGCTACCTGTGCGGGTTAAAAGCCTGCCTCAATTAGTCAAAGCCAGGTTTTGAATTTGGAACCTAAGGGTTATGAATTCACTACACCTCTACTTATCAAATACAGAAAAAAAGTAAAAATCCAAACACTTATTGGATCCTAATTTTTTGTTTTCCTAAACTATGATGTCGTGATATGCTTCACATCAGTTAATACTCTAAAAGGAATATTCAATTTTGACCAGCTCTCGTCTCTCTGTGAAGGGATGAAATGAGCGTAAACCTGAAATCTCCATTTGCAATTTTCTTATTCTAAATAAAGGTGGTAATAACTAATAAGCTCAGCATGTATGTTTGTTCGTGCAAGAACATTTGTAAGGTTCAGGTTTGCCTGTTGTGAGTTATTTGCTAAAGGCCCTCACCTGGCATGAGAATCAAGTTTTTGACCTTTGGAAATTTGAACACGGTGTAATTTTCTACCTGGTATAATGTGAAATTATAATTTTCCTTGATGACCACTTAAAAGAAGTTTAATGTTGATGCTAATACTCCTGCTTATAGTATATGTAGCAGCACATGTTCCATTTTGCGAAATGATGCCCATCCAGCTTTGGCCTTAGTGTTTGTGCATGGTGATGAATTGAGAATAATCTCACATGATATCAATTCATCTGATTCTGGCTGTTATTTACCATTTTACAATCACCCCAGGCATATGTTTCTTATAACTGTAAACCGTAAAAGAAAAAAGAACGAACTTATGAACTATTATATTTAATTTTTTGCAAAAAAAAAAATCTTTTATTTTCTGTCTTCAGGGGTTGCAATCTTGTGAAGTGGTCTCCCATTCTTCTGTAGACTGATATGTTTCGTTGTGTTTCAGTATCCAGGCTATTCAGAATCATCAAAATGGAGAAGACTCACCATTATCCCCTGTATATAAGGTATCTGCAGCCTAATTTTTAGGAACTGGCATGTCTTGTATAGTCATGTAAAAATATGTATTTTCTGATGATCATCTCTCATGAAGCAGTCACTCATTAATAAAGCCAAAGTCAACGAGGTACTTGCACGAAAAAGTTAAAATCTTGAGCTCGAGGATGTTATTCATTAGGACTCCCAAGCATAGAAATTATCCATAGATGACAATAGATAACTGAAGGCTTGTTATTCAACAGTATAACATGACTTATAAACACACTGCTGCATTTCCCAGCATTCATTCCATTAATATTTCACTTTCTTCGACTCCTTTTTTAAAAAAAATTATATGTAGCCTGACAAAAATATACGGAGATATGAATTGAAATCCTTTATCAACGACAACTAGTTTGATTTCTTTGGGTCAATTCCAATTCCACAAATCTAAGTGCACCGTTATATCAGTTTACCGTTTGCATTTTTGGAGCTTGATTAACAGAGATGCACACCTACAAATGTATATACATTAATTTTTGGGTGTGCCATACGTAAATATATAAAGGTACACTTCTGCAGGTTGTAAAGACTGTCTACGCATCTCCAAGTCGTGTCAATTTCCATTTGGATTCAGAAAAGGCAAGTGCTTCTATTGTCAATGAGACCGGATTTCTTTATATTAACTTTATTCCTTTAGTTTCTCTCTGACATCCTCTCACTAATATGTTTCCAGGAAGTAGAAACAACTCCTGCCTATCCAGATATTTGTTTTGCAATTGATGACTTCGATTCCACTTTTGATGCAGTGGTAATATGCTCTACTTATGCTACATAATGATAAAATTTGGAGGTTTCATAGCTTTATTGTCACTTTTCTTGAACTTGGTTATGTGATTTGGATATCTTAAACTTCTATGGCATTGATGAGTTGCTGGTGTAGGGTAGTTTTTGAGCATGTCATGTTACATTTCGAGCATTCTGTTCTGCCTTGCTACCTTCTTAAGCAACTACCACCATCCAATCAGATAGTTAGAACTAAGGAAAAGGTTGGAATGTGCTAGGTTGGATAGCATGAAAAAAAGAGGAATCATGAGTTTAATAGCATTGCAGCTTATACTCACTGACGTTTATTTTTTTGCCAGTATCACACACAGACTGTATGATCTGATAACAGCAAACTGTGACTGATTTTAGGGCTTAGGATGCAAGGAAGCTGCGATAATCTTCTCATCTTGTACAACCGAGCTAAATGAGGGTTGGGACTTGATGGAGAGAGGAGATGAGAAGAAGTTAGAACTAGAGCATGAGTCCAACTGAAACCCAACCCCTTTTTTTCTTTTATTTTAATCAGGCATTAAGTTGCTTCTTTCCCTTTCAAGAGTTGAGTAAAAAGAAAGGCTAGATAGAAAGGGAATGGACGAATAGTTCCTATTGCTGAAAAATAAGAAGAAAGTACTTTCTCTGAATAGATAGTTTGAATGAATTGTCCATAATACAATTGCTGAACTATGCTGCAAATATACTGGAATGAGTGCTAAAGTTCGTAATAGTTACAAACTAGTTGTACTCGTCCAACAGTGAAAAAATGGATTCTGTGACTTGTATGTATTTATATTAATTGAATTCAATTTTTTTTTTTGGGGAAAGGTAAGCTGGGAATAGCATCAGTTAGTGGTTAGAACTTAGAAGTGGGGAGTGGAGCTCTTGCAAGTCGTCACCAGGTGGGAAAAATCCCTATGGATCCCAGTGTGTGTGTGCATGAGGGCCGGGGGGGTGCAATGTTTCTATTAACCTATAGGATTAAAATAAAATGTGTGGGATTTGTCAGATCTTAGTAAAAAGAACATATATAAATCTAATGTTGCATATTCCATGTAAGATATGTTACTGAGAAGGGTGCAGCTTAAATTATGTTATACACAATCCAGAAATGAAAAAAGAAAAAGAATAACAAAAGAAGAAAATGTGAAAGTGCACTCAAATCTGTGAAGTGCTGGATTCCACCACATCTTCGACATGACCGCTCTTCCATTTTGAAGAATCTGCAGATTTAAGTCTTTAAGGTCTATTCTCCTTTGGGCTTTTAATGTTCTGTGTTCTCTCAGATTTACCAATGGGATGGGGTTAACTTAGCCAAATTTCTACTTCTTGTTGGGAAAATTTCTTAATTGATTGTATACTCTTGGGTCTTTTTTTTCCCCCTCTTGTTTATGTGCCTGCCTTGAAGAGAATGTCCATTCTGACCTGTAAGCATTTCATCACTAATTCTTGGATAGGTTGTCATTTTCTAGAACATCTTTATTGCAGGTTTTGACAGAAATGGATCATTGCTACTGTGTACTTCTCAATGCACATGATGGGGCAGCATTTCCTACTGAAAAAGCAGTACATGATTCCAGTTCTAGTATGATTTCCTCCTTGAGAATTGACACTGATTCTGAAAGGGCCAAGAATTCGAAGGTTTGAGTTGTTCCTCAGTTTGGCAGTGAGAATTACTAAAGACTAGCTTCATGCTGTCGTAGTCTCAATAAGATGCTGCTTTTCTTTTATAGAAATACTAGCTTCATGCTGTCGTAGTCTCAATAAGATGCTGTTTTTCTTTTGTAGAAATGTTTAGTAGTTATTCTGGGCTTCTCATATTTCTAATACAGAAAATTTATGTGCGACTCATTTTTTGATGACTGTCCAAATGCTTGTTTCAGATAACATGCATTTCGTAATGTTTGGTGTTTGAATAGCCATTTGTAGTCGTATTAATTTTCCTATTTTCAAAATGCATGTGTGCATACGCTAGAAAAATTAATTTGTATGTGCAATATTTCAAACATCCAAACATAAAGGAAGCTTTCCTCTATCCTCCTGATAACATGTCTAGTGTTATTTAAAGTTTTCATCCATAGGTGTGACTTCTGGGAGGTTAAAATCCTTACAGCAGTTCAATAAATACTTTTTTTGTAGTGCAATAGTGCAATTAGTAGAAAATTAAAGTTATTGAGGTCCTCTTCATATAGCCAAAGTTCCTCTTCATATAGCCAAAGTTATAATCAAGGAGAAAATTTCAAAATAGCACTAGTGAAATCTTTGACGAGGTACAATTTCTAGTTTTGAAGTTAGGTAGTTTGTGTATATTATATATACTTATGTGTATGTATGCGTTCACAATTTCAAGATCATCCAGTTGTGTAGGTCTCTCTCTATATGAAGGAAAACAACAATTGGCTGTCAACTTGTTCTTGTAACCAAGGTTGTTAAATTGTAATCGAATCGTAAAATCGTTTTAAGACAGATACGATTCAAATCGTAAGATTCAAACAAATTTTTTAAAAATTGTTTAAAAAATGCAAAAATTATTTAGATAAGAAAAATAGAATAACCTATTATCCAAAAGATTACATTCATATCTATTGATAAAAGAAAGTAATGAACATTTCATTGCATACACTATAAAAAACGTGAATAAACTTCATAAAATAAAAGAAAAACCAAATAGGGGTTTTGGCGTGTCTGTGGGGTTTTCTTGTTTCTTCTCTATTCTTAAAAGACATAAGGTACCTTTAGAAAATAAAAAAAAATAAAAAAAATATTTTTTAAGTACTAGTCCGTAAAAGAGGTTGTGTTCAAATCGCCTGAATCGTATGAATCGTACGATTTGAATCGCAAATTGTAATCTGAATCGTAAATCAAATAGAATTTATCCAATTAAAATTTTCATCTCCGATTTGAATCGTTTTGCTTGAGATTCGAATCGAATCGTAGGATTCGAATCACAAATCGCAAGGATTTAACAACCATGTTTGTAACCAGCATGTTAACTTTCCATTTGTTAATTCCTATGCCCTTTATCTGTACTCTTGGTGGCTTGGAATTACATATCCTCAATTGGGGTCTTACGTCTATGTCAATGTTTTCCACGCCCACACAACTTGTCCTTGCCACATATCAGCTTGTCTTCTTGAAAGAAAGTAGTGTGTTTTCATTGACTTGAATTGTCTGTGACCAGAAGCTTCGACAACAGATGGGAACTTCTCCAGCTCATTCTGAAATATGTGCATTTCTCTTAAGGAATTGGTTGTAGAATCAAGCTTTCAAATATGCCTAATTCTCTATGGCACACCCTCATGGTGAACTGGAAGGGAACTGTCAATAGATCTTTACTGCTATGTTTAAATTCTGTTAGGTGTATCTCGGTATGCTAAGTTTTCTAGGTATTTTTCTCTTTTTCTCTTAGTATCCCTATAATCCCTCTCTCTCTCTCTCTCCTTTTCTTTAGGTGGGATTCAACCCACAACCTCACTATTTCTCTATACTTCTCAGTCCTCACATCTCAAATTTTGGCTGGTAACTTTGTATCCAAAGGACTCTTTAATATGAAGGGGTGCCATTATTGTTAAAAAAAAAAATGAAGGGATCTTTTCTTAAATCTCGGTGAATTACATCTTAAATTTTCAGATGCATATATTTGGTAGGTTTAAATTTTCTTAAAAATCTGATTGCATTTATTTGAGACAATAAATTGATTGGTGAGGGACAAACTGGAAAGCTGATATCATGATGCCTGGTTGTTGACGAAACTTGACCATGGGGCTATAAGAAAACCATTGCTTCTACTATTGCTGCCAGATGGGCTGGAGTGCTACAAACATGGTTCAAAATATTGGTATCGGGTGATGTATCGGTAAGTCCAAAACAAGATACATATTGGCATATCGGACCGTATCGGATGGATACGATGGAAAAAATCAGGATACGTTAAGAAATGCTTGGATACGCAAAGCAAAAGTTGGATACCTTGCATAAAATTTCTTTTTAATGCAATTATAAGCTAAAAATAAACTAAATGAAGGTCTTTAACTTTGTTTATAACCATACATATGAGAGTTAAAAATTGTATAAGTTAAAAAAGACGGGCGTGCTGATAAACACGTATGAAAATACAAACCATAGTCACTTAGTCAAATATAGGAAATACAATCTAAATATTAGAACCTTACATTCAATGAGTTAAATAAGAATATATTGAATTACAACCATAAATTATAAGCTTGAATGTAAGCCTTTTTTAATGTTGAATTGTCCGTTACTTGACTTTTTGTCTCTGTAGATGAAAATATTTTTAAAGAATAAAATATAAGACTTTTTTGCCCGACTTTTGGGTTTTGGTAATGTTTTGATATAGTAGAATTTATGAAATTTTAATATTTGAAAACCATTTGAAAGAAAATTTTGACATTATCCTTAAAAGACTATAAAAAGAGGATTTTGTTCTTGAACTGGAAAGTTAACTTTTTTTTCTCCTAGAATTTGGATCCAGAATAATTTTTATTGAACTCAAAAGGGGTATAACTTTATTTACATACAAATACCTTAAATAAATAAAAGTAAATGTAATTTAAAATATTTACTTAAATAATATTTTATATAAATAAATTGTGTGCACTGGGTCATATGAGGCTGTGTTTTTGATCTAGTGTAAATGGAAGGAGGGAAAAAAAATTCCCTTGTATCGGCCCGATACGTGAGATTTTTTTCAACATACCATTGTACCAGGTAGCTTCAAACAGGATACATATCGGCTCGTATTGGCCGATACGTACCAGAATTTTAAACCATGGCCGCAAAGTAGTCCTCTGGTGACCCATGAGGTCTTGTCATAGAACAGCGAAATTGTTGCTTTAGCTCCCCTATATGCTAAACAATGATTACTGTAGCAGAATGTTAACTGTGAGGGTTTACTACTTGCTTAGTGGGAGGAGTTACACACCTGCAGATAGAATGTGTCTCAGGAGTCAGGACCATGGATTGAGAGTTTTGATCAGTGTGGGACCATACCATGGACGATTTAGAATATCATGGAAGTTAAGAAAAACATTTGTTAAAGTAACTCATTCATTTAGCAAGCTAAATGAATATAACAAAAAATTATTTGGGATGAATGAATTTAAAACTGAGATGATCTAATGGGTGCAGTCAATGCTTCGTTAGTCTGCTCCTAGTTTGCTTCTGTTTAATCTTTTTTTACTAAGAAGGAAAGAAAATAGAACAAAAAAAAGAAATTTCTTTGGTTTTTTGTCATATTAGCATCAGCAAGTTAAGTATTTTTTTTGCCTGTAATATAAATGTGATTTGAAACAAATGTATGCACATAGATAAGTGCTATTTGGTTATATTGTCTAATCAAATATCTCTTTCAATTAAGAGGGTGACATTTGTCATCTGGTTGCTCCATTTGAAGTATATACTTGGTCATTGATCTATTGCATTTATACAGCATTAAGTGGCAATAGCACCTTGTAGGACCTCTTGACATGATGGTTTTCTGATTGCAGCTTACTCTCTTCTCGGGATTTGTCAGCTATCAAATGGTTAGAGAAGCATATGATGGTATCTCTCTCTTACAAAATCACTGTGCAAGACTACATTTCAATTATCTAGTTTGAACTGAAATCTATGTTAACTCTAATTTATTAGAGCAGTAAATGGGTTTTATCATCCTTAATTTAAGCAGCTAGATTGCAAATTTTCCCTATTATTATTATTTAAACATGGAGAATGATTGAAACTCTAAACCAGCAAAGGTCAAGCAGATTTGGAAATGTAAGCTTAATTTTTTTTATGTAAGATTATTCCTCAAATTTATGCAAGTAGAGCGTGATCAGGAATTGATTTTGCAGGTCCATTTGATATTGTATCTACTATGAATGTTTACTTGTTTGATTTCTGAGCAAGTTTTGGTAACTGGGACTTAACAAGTCACTGGAGGAGGGTCACTTTTGAACTACAATAAGGAATCCTTGGAATGCATAGGTCCATAGTTGCAGGGAAGCTATGTACAAGGTGGGAAGCTCACTTCTTAGGAAGCTTGTTTCCCATACTCATTTCCTCAGACATACTCACTTCCTAGGAAGCTCGCTTCCTCAGACAGACTCGCTTACTAGGAAGCTCACTTCCATCACGTCCCATTTAGTAATAAAAGGGAGCTGTATGTGTGAAGCGATGGGATAAACCACAGTCTATATAGCTTAGGGTATCTAAGCATGTATCGTCGGTTTGGAACCTGAGGCACCTACTTTTCTTCAAAAATCTCATGTAAGATAAAATCAAAGGTATAGCTATTGATAATAACATAATTGGAATGAAGAGCCTATATCTCATTTCTCGCTTCTCCTTTCTTAAGTTTTTTTGAGTCTCGCTTCCTGCTTTCGCTTTGCTTCTCGTTAGCTTCTCGTTCCGGTAACTATGCATAGGTCCACTCTCCCTAGTTTTGGATGCGGATATTAATGAATTAGAAAATAATGAAATCTTGATATGCAGCTACAAAAATTATTTGACTGTGAAAAACTTGGTCATTAATTAACGTCCTCTGCATCTTTTAATAGCAGACAAATATTTGACCATCATTTATTCCAATTTTTATTCCATCCTTGGTAATCCATTCAATTTTAAGTTCTTGTATTTCGTGCTTAAGTATTTATTTCATGCCTCCTCGGAATGCATAGTATTGGATGCAGGTATTGATGAATTACAAAATACGTGATATCTAGTTCTGCGGCTACAAATTATATTGGACCTTGAAAACTTTGCTCACTAATTAACATCCCCTGCATGTTTTGATGAAAGACAAACATTTCACCATTTTTTATTCTAATTTGCATTCCAGCCTTGGTAAACCAATCATTTGGAAATTCTTATATTCCATGCTTCTATATCTTTGTAGTTTTGTAATACTATATCCCATAACTTAACATCATTGTTCAACTTAAACGTTGGCAAAAATAAGCTTTGTAGTTTAGATGTTCTGGAATCTGGACTTCTCTGCACTTTGATGAGATATCAAGAATTATATACCAGCAATTTGTTTCCTGTCTAGTTTTAGTTTTAGGTATTAATTCCTACTTTTCCTATTTGCAGCTGGGAAGTCTCGATTCGGGAGCCTTCTGTCTTTTGGTCATTTTCCTGGTAAAACAGACAGGCTTTACATGAAAGGTCCTGGAGGACGTGGTGAAGTTGAAGTAGCTGTTTCTGGTGTTGCAGGTAAATAAGAAACTCATTTCCCTTTGGCGTAATGATGATGTTGAACAGTTGAAGTTCATATAGTGTATCTTATTGTGGGTTTTATACTTAAAATGATGTTGTGAATCATGAAATATGAAATGACCTATATTTGATGATGACCAATAACACATCCATGCAAACCTTAACAGACCTTGGTGCCCATAGCTAGTTTTTTTTTTTTATTCACCTTTTCAATTATATTCAAGAATTCAACTTCCATATGTTTGATTTACCAAATTCAGTTGTTTCAGCCAAATTCATATTACTCATCCATGTCTTAAACCTTTGGTCAGAGTATTCAGAATGAATGAAATGTCATCCACAAAGTTTATGCAACTTGAATGACTTCTGTTGGGAGAAAAGAACTTTGTAATTTCGCATCATAAGAAAACTCTATATGATTTCCAAGCTGGCTTCTTGGACAATTCCCCTAGACAGATTGAATAAATAGAACCTGTTGGTTCATGGTAATTTCCTAGCTCTATAAATTCCAGTCCAAGGTTTGAGGCCATGCTTCCGTTGACGTCCAAGTTAACTAGGAGATTGGCTGAGACAGGGCATGTCCTTTTTATTGTACTCTCCCAAAGAAATTTCCGGACATGGATGTGGAGACTCAGTAGCACATGCAGGTCAGGTGTTGGCGACAATCACAAGGTGTGGACTTTGAGCTCCCCTAGCTTCACTAGCTGCCTCTCAAATTTGTCTGCCTTAAGCAATGAAATGCATCAGATGTGCTACTGTGAGGGGTGTGCATCGGGGTATCGCCTTGTTACATGGATTCTTCTAGATAAGGGAAGTTTTAGTATCTAAACCCTATGAATTTTGCTTGGGGTGTATTCGAACCGAGCTTGAGCATTGAACATGCTCAAGCTTGGCTTGAGCTTGATTCGAGCTCGAATACTTAGGCTTGAGCTTGGCATGAACAAGCTGGATTGAGCTCGAGCTTTGTTCGATGTTCGATCTCGAACTTTATTGAAGGTGAGCTGAGCTCAGGTTGGCTCAAGCTTGATTCACGGAATTATTTTGTTTGATTTTAATAAAAATATTTATTATTAAATTATAATACAAGGAACTACAAAAAATAATATATTATATGCAAAAATAAGATTTGGAGGTAGTCCTTCACTCCTGGGAGTGTAGAGAGATTTATGCTTTTAACTTCTTAATTTTGGTGGTTTCAGGTTCTGGCTTGAGCTTGGCTTGTTTAAACATTCTAGCTCAAATAAAAGCTTGGCTTGATTCGTTTGAGCCTGAAATGTCAGCTTAAGCTTGGCTCGAACAAGCCGAGCTGAGTCAAGCCAACGAGCCTGCTTGGCTTGAGCACAGCCCTAGATTTAGCTATGAACTGGTGATACCTCTAGATTCTTATAACTTATTCTGTCTAAGTTGTGATTAACATATTTTCACATTCCAACTATAAACTTCGCACAAAAAGGAATAATGTTTATGTATATCATCTTCTTCTGACTAATTATATATACTATGTGTTTATTTTTTTTATTTAAAAGAAACCGCCCAAAGGAGGTGGGAGTTTGGCATACCCCTACCGGTTTTGTTATAGCAAGATAAAAGGTTACAACCTAAAGGGAGGGTGGGGTTACTCACAAGCCTTACCCTAGAGAAAATATATACATCAACCCTTATTAAGGATCCACCAGAAAGAATAGAAAATTACAACCTCATATTAAATCCAATTCTATCTAAAGCATTATAAAGCAAACATTACGTTCTAATATTGCGTATCTCTGTTTTATCCGTAAGTGAAAGAGTCTTAGTTTCTTTTGGAAGCTCCAGAATATTCCAAAATCTCTTTTAATCCTGATTTGTCCATGCTTCATTAGCCAAACCATCTGCTGGCTGGTTGTTTTCTCTATATGTATGATGACACGAGAAATGTAGGCATAATAGCTATGTATTATACTATTATCTATATCACTGTTTTCATAACCGAACCAGAGGTCGAAACCGGTTGGGTCTCCGATTCGACCAGCCCAGTTGAACCATGGCCTTTATCTTTATATATATATATGGCCGGTTCTTACGTTCTCTCGGTTTGCCAGTTGAACCAGCTGGTTCTTTTGGTTTCCTGTTTTAAGAGCGGTTTTTAAAAGAACCCGATTTTAGTGGTTTTAGGGACCGGTTGACTTGCCGGTTCCCAGTTTTACCGGCTGCTCCGGTCCAGTTTTCAAAATACTGATATATATTGTGCGGACTCCTCACATTATAGGCTGACTAAATATGTGCAAACACGCAATGCGACACAACACGGGCATGTCTTTTATTTCGTATAACTACTACTATCCACACATAAAATAATCATTAATAATTTAGAATTATTATTTATTCATTATTTTATTTGCTTTTTCGCGTCTTATTTAAATTGTTTGATGAAATACAAATTTGCAATTCTCGATACTTGTTTGAAAATAATATCCATAGATTGATAATGGTTAAGCCATTGTTTTCTTTGTACTTGACAAGCTAATCATTGGACTTGTTTGTTAAAAACGATACATATCCTATTTGACTTTTAGTATAATATATTCAATTATAGTTTTTTTATTTTATTTAATTTTGTTTGCAATAATTTATGTTATGTATTTAATTTGTTCCCTTCGCTATCTCACATAGCATTCTTCATATGACATTCATTATATCAAGATATCCTTTGTCTTCGAATCCTTTTTAAGGTTCGGCAAATCTGATATTTGGCATCCGTGTCCCTTTTTTTATTTTTGCAAATAACATCTAACTTTATGTGGGTCTCAAATGCCCTGTTACGAGTGCATTAGTGCCCGGAAGATGAGACCTAGACACCACTAAGCGAGTCTAAATGAGTGCCTGCCTAGGTCCTGATTAGGCGGTTGGGGTCCTGGCTAGGCGAGGTGGTGGCTTAGGAGACATTTCGACTTACACTTAATTAGACAAGAGGATTTCACCTTTGAGAATTACTACCCTACCTTCAAAAAAAAAGATTACTGTTAGTTTTAGTTGCCTCAATTTGCAGTTTTATGATTATGCGTCACCTATTTTCCCTGAAAAGATGATTGAAATGACATGCTAAATAATTTGACACTGAGATTCATGATGGTGGCCTTTTCCATATGTTGCCTAAATTGAAAAGAGGAAGCCATATCTTTTTGTTGTCCATGAATAGTACATGAGAATAATTGGTGAGGGCATTATTGTTTATCTTATCTTTATCTTTCTCCATCTTTGCTTTTAATATTTATTCTCCCTTTCTTACAATTGCACTATGTCTGTTCAAAAAGAAACATGACCCTCTCTCTCTCTCTCTCTCTCTAAACAAGTAAATAAAATAGCACCCACTCTCACAAAGAGTGTAATGACCCCTGGGGTATCATTGTTATCTAATATATACACTTGTATGATTTTAAAAGACGAGTCCTGATTATTCATGGTGTTCTTTTGGTATCTATTGTAAATTCTTTGCTTCCAATAGAGACCGTTTAATTGCGAGAGATCCTTGGGTGAGATTGATCATCTGCTACGTGTTGATGGCTGATTATTGTTTGTTTTTTGGGATATCTGTAATGGTTGGGCTTAATTCTTTTCGAGTTTATTGCTCAAACTCCCCTTGTTCTGTATCTTATATATATATAAAGAGAACATTTAATTCCTGGACTCCTGATTTATTTTGTGAAATTGGTGTTATGTTGTCAAATAATTAATTATTATGTTACTCTAACAGATCAAAGCCAGGAGATTTCAGGCCCTTATTCTCCAGTTCAGATGTCCAAGAGAGGTTTTGGGATCGGTACAATTGTCCGTAAAGCAGCATCAGTTGCATCTGTGGCAGCAAAGCATGCCTATGCAGCTGCTGCTGCCACCAGAAAATCTGATGACGAAATGCTGCCCCTTAAGTGCTGCTTAATGTCCATATCATTGCCCTGGGAACACATTGCACATGATCTTTTGTTCAAGGTGAGATCATGTTACTGCTTCAAATCTACTAAGCCATTGATTTGTCAATCACACTTTGCATACGCGAAGAGAAGTACTAATATTTATACTTTTGATTGCAAAACTCAGGGGAGTCCTCCAGTGAACCTATGGGCTTCTTAGTGTGCCGGTCATGCGCAATGCAGAACAGAGATGGAGTTCCACCTCTATACATAGGATGTCAAACAAGGATATTTGTATATTTTCATAAAAATCCTGTAACCAAAAAGGGGAATAAGATGTATGTAGAATTGTGTCTATTAATTTCATTTGTAACAACATTTATGGTGTTATTATGGTAAATTGAGTTTTTTTTTAAAAAACTAAACTAAGTGGGTTAGGGCTATAACCATGCAGGAAATATTGTATATGATCAAATTGAATGGGTCAATGATGGAATTTATTTCATAGTTGCAAGGTTCTCACTTCAATAGGCTTGATTCAGTGTTGGTGACTTGCAGGTAGGCTAGTGATTCAAGTTTTATTCAATCATTTCGCTGTTAGTTCATCTAAAGAGTGGTTGTTGTTTTTTTTTTGTCTTCTTCTTTGGAGGCTGAGTTGGTGCACTGCTCATACTTGGAATTCCTAAAACATATATAATTTGGTCATCAATTGAGATAGCTCAAATGTTGGGCCAACGCTTGAGAAGACCACGATCACAAGTTTTGAGGTAGGTAAGAGTGGTAGTTTGGAAGATACAACCAACAGGAATGAGAGCTTGTGTATAAAAGCCTGCTAAGTTGGTAATTTACTGATAGCCTCAACGACAGTTTCTGTTCCATCACGTATCTACTTCACTGGTTAAGCGGTTAAAGGGTGTTCATCTTTTCTACATGCTCAGGAATCATAGGATGAACATTTTCTGTATAGTCTGAGAGAGTCGAATCAAGCTCACACAGCACTCAGTATCATCCAAACTTAGTTATTACACTGTAATTAATCTATGAATAGAAGAGGAAAGAGAAGAAAATGAAAAGCAAGTACAAATTCAGGAAGAAAAGAGAATATGAGAAAACAGTGCAAATTTGGGAATAAAAAAGAGAATATTGAGAAAAAAGTGGCGGCGTTTCTGTTTCTGTATTCGTTCTAAATGGCCCCTCCATTTAAGTTTCTACATAACACCAAAATTCTAATAATGCCCTCACCATCTTGCATTTTAATTTTAGGTTTAAAGACTAATAATCTCTTTTGCTTTTGTAGCTCCAAGGTTCCTTTTTTTTTTCTTTTTTTCTGTCCATGTAGTAGGTATATTCCTTTGTAATACATAATTGCAACTTCATTTGCTTTCATCTTTTTCACTTTTTTTGGCCATTTTATATATACCTTCCTCTAACATGAGGGCTCCGCAGCTTCTTTTTGCAAAAAAAAAAAAAAAAACGTGCAATTACTGAAGTTAAATGTTGAATAAATACCCATTTTGGGAAACTAAATTGGCTACCAGACATTTCTATTGTAGCTTTAATCATTTATAGGCTCTCACATCACAAAACCCTTCTCCAGTCCATGATAAGGAATCCATCCATGCTATCTCTCATATGATCTAGATGTACAACTACTTACAATCCTACTCCTAAAGTGTACAAGAATTTCTCTCTGGGCTCCTAAAAATATCTAGGCCAAGGGAGGGAATGAGATAGAAAAGAGTTTCTATATTAATACTAGTATTTTATATACCCTTTAGGTTAACAGCTCCTTTAACTCCGGGTAGGGTACCCCACGTCCTAATTTTTTTTTTTAATAATCTTGGTTACAGTTCTTTCACTGTCCCACACCTACTTTACTCTATATACAAGTAATGCCAATATTGGAACCCATCCAAATGATTGTATGTTTCTTTTGGTAATTATGGATTTAGTGTCCATGGAAGAGCGACATGATAGAGAGATTTGGGGTACAGA